>CM067323.1:29195000-30692500 GCA_034376525.1 Nicotiana benthamiana
TTGTACTAGACAAGCCGACACATTATCCAAACAAATCGATATTTCTATTTCAAAGATAATTTTCAAGCTATTTAATATAAGACCTTCGTAAAGGTATTCAAAACAAAATATAAGTGTGAAAAGAAAGCCCGACATCGGGATGTTACTAGTTATGAACATCTACTATAATCGTCTGATAATATCAAGATTAACATAGTCTGGAAATGACTGAATATAACTAAGGGAAGATAAAGAGGGAGGAAAGCAAGGCTACGATCGCCAGGCAGCTACCTTTCTAACTCCGATGGACCTACAACTGAATAATCAACACCCGCTACCTGGTCCAGAAATGCCTAGATCTTCATACAAGGTGCAGGGAGAAATATGAGTAAGCCAACTCAGTAAGTAACAACAGTAAATAAAGCTTGATAAGTAGTGACGAGCAATAATGCAAGTAAATTTTACTCAGTAAAATAGGACACGATTTTAAAATCATAGTTTGAATCAAATCGGCTTGTTTAAAACCAGTTCCAGTAAAATCTTTTAAAACATCTTTCAACAGTTTTCGAATAAAGATTCAATGCAAAAGTGAGTAAAATGATGAAATTATGAACAACCCCTCGGGAAAACATCACTCGTATACATTCCCTCGGGTCAAACATCACTCATATACAACCTCTCGGACAAACATCACTCATATACAGCCCCTAGGGCAAACATCAATCATATACAGCCCCTCGGGCAAAACTCACCATCACTCGTATACAGCCCATCGGGCAAACCTCACCATCACTCATGCCTCCCAGTCATTCAGCACTCGGCACTAGCACTCAGTAGGTACCTACACTCACTGGGGGTGTGCAGACTCCAGATAAGCTCTTTCACCCCAAGCGCTATAACAAGTCAATCATGGCATAAATCGATCAGGCACACAGCATCACTCAGTCATGAATTAGTAAAACATGTTGCGGCGTGCAGTCCGATCCCATAAATATCCTCACAAATCATGCTCTCGACCTCACTCAGTCACAAATCAGTAAGATATGTTGCGCCGTGCAGCCCGATCCTATAAATATCCTTATAAATCAGGCACTAGGCCTCACTCAGTCATGAATCAGTAAAAACAACATTTATATGATGCATCAAAATGGAGTAATAAAAACTGAGTTATTTTGGCTTAGTGATTTTAGTGGAAGTTTGGGAAAGCCCTACTGGGTAGTAGGTCGTGGTTTTTTCACCTTTTGAGCCAGGTGTTTTCCACGTAAAAATCGTTGTGTTCTTTATTTTCTGTATTTATTATTTCGCAAATAGTAGTAATTAGAACACCTAGAAAAACCAAATTCTTTTATAGTTTAGTTAAGCGAAAATTGAATACCACACAAATTATCCTCCTTTGTGTAGTATTGATGCTTAAAATATCGAGTGTATGTGTGACTTTATGCATCGGAAAGGACTCCAATAAATGTTAATGATTTTTTCAAATCAAAGTTAAAAGGAACCTTGCACAAAACCATATTTACTAGTGACCAAGAACGCAATTGAGGGATGCAACAATCATTAAACCAATTTTGACTTCAAATAAATTAGCTGCAAAAGTGTTGCAGCTTCGCATTGCATAACGAACCATACAAACTTTTGATTCGGAACGTATGTTAGAATGATTGTCAAGAAAATCAGCTCAGGTATATTAAGGCTAAGCCTTTTCTTTATTTTGGTATTATCTTATAACAACATGTGTTTGATGACGAAGCATAAAGATAAGTTCATAATCCAAACTTATGTACATTATTATAGTACTTTCACCACCATCTGAGCTATAATCAGTGGTCATGCCCTTATTAGGCAACCTCTAATCAGATGGTAAGTTATCTACCAAGCCTACTATGGTCGAGCGCCTATAAGGGAGCCCAAAATGGCCGAGTACAGAGTTGGTATGGTTGAGTGCCAATGAGCGAGCCTACTATGGCAGAGCAGTTACACGCTCCGAGCCTTATAGTGCTGGACATTTATTTTGCTTACTATTGTGAGAGAGTTGAGTCAGTATCAGCAGGTAAGTATATCTCCAGATTATCTTTGACTCTCAGTTATTTTCAGTTATTATATTATCAGTTCAGTTTCAGCTTCAGATATGTTATTGTCTTACATATCGGTATATTATTTCGTACTGATGTCCTTTTTTCGGGGGACGCTACATTTCATGCGTGCAGGTTCAGACAGATAGAAGGGTAGACCTCCTCAGTAGGTGTTTCCCGAGTTCAGCTTTATCGGTAAGCTCCACGTTCTTCGGAGTTGTCGCGTCTAGAAGTTTTATATACATCTTGTGTATATATGTATATAAGTTATGGGTAGGTCAAGGCCCTGTTCCGATCACGGTATATCCATCAATAATGGCTTGTAGAAATAACCTATCAGTTAGTAGAGTATGTTGAGCTTGTAGGCATTGTATGTAGTTGTGACGGCCTTGTCAGCCCAGCTTTATATTAATGTTTAGTCAGCGTTAGTTTCCGTTCAGTTTTATATTTCGCTTCGCAAATTGTCTTGCAATGTGGTCTCATGGCCAGTACGACATTTGAAAAGTGATTCACGAAAAGGAAGATATTTATTTTTCTTAGAATTGTACTTAGGGTAAAACTCTCCTACTATATAGGAGGAAGGGTTATTATTCAATAAGCACTTTGTTACACGCGTACCGAGGCAATTCATATTTTTCTATCTTTCTAAAGTTATTCAAAGTTCTTACTTTTGTTCATAAGTTCTTCATAAGTATTGGCTCCGAACCGAAGGCTGGCTACTTGTCAAGCTTTTTACCGAGCCTGAATTTAGTATCATCACTTATTTGGCTGTTTATTCTTATTTTTATTTCTTTATGTAACATCATTAATCACTTGTATTAAATTAGTCCACGTATCTTTAAAATCGTATATAAATATTCAATTGTTATTCATTTTTAAGGGAACAAAAACAAATAAGCCAGTGAATATGAATCATCCATTTGTGTTGCTAGCAGTCCTTTCTTGGGAATTCCCGGTGACTTTAAATCTTATATTACACTATCTATTGTCAGTAGGTATTTTGTTTCTAAAACAAGAAGTCAAAGCTAGAAAGTAAGTTCTTCACTAAAAGAGAAATAATTAGGTTGAGTTCTATAAATTGTAGTATCAATATGGGCTGGGCAAGTTAGAGTGATTCCAGTATACTATTGGACAAGTTGATCAATGACGCTAATTGTAACATATAAAACGTTGCTTGACCCCAGTTGACTCCTCACAAAATGAAACAAACTTTGTTTTTTAAGGGGTTTTCGATGATATAGATATACCTACACAAAACTTTGTTCTGCCAAAGGTGCGTTTATATTTACCTTTTTTATAAAATTCTAATTTAACTTTGGCAAAAGATTTCTTCCAATGTTTTTTGGAAAACTAGAGATGGTTTTACAAGCACATTAAGCATCATCTTTTCATTTGATTTGTGGACAACATATTTCATTAGTCCATCCACCTCGTAAATATTCTTCTTCCAGCTTTATATACAAATAACAAAAGGCATCATTATGTGACTTCAATGAACAAAAAGGAAAAGGAGTTAATTTCTTAAAGAGTTCACGTAGTTCCAAAGCTATCAATGAAAAGTAAATTTTCTGTTTACGCTCTTAATCCAAACCCAAAGAGAAAGAGCAATAAATTGGATAAAGCTGACGCAAAAATAACGATTTCTTAAAACAAGGATTTGGTTGACAAGCCTACTATTCTTGGTGATTTAGTTGGGGATTACGTGATAATCATACCTACTCCCCCAACCCCTCCAATTTTCTTACTTTTATCATTTCTTTTTTAAGATTCATTGACGCATATATATATATATATATATATATATATATATATATATATATATATATATATATATATATATATATATATATATTGTGCTTAGAGTAGCTTCAAAGGGACTTTTTTCCAAGTGTCCTCTCATTGGTTCGCGCATGACTTATTTGTGACGTTATGGACGAAAGCATGCATCAAATGAGAAAGTGTTGCTAAAAGGGATGGATGAAATGACTCCATTTAAGGGTATGACTTATCAATAAATGAGGTTCGAACGAATTATTGAAGATTAGAGTTTAAACAGTTTAGTAAACCCAAAAATATAAAGAAATTTCTTTTTGTTTGTCAAAGTTTTTTTTTTTTTTTAAAAAAATGACCGAATATATATAGTAGTAAAAAGTAATACGTATTTGATGAATTATTCGAGGTTCCCGTAAATGGTCTAAGATGCAGCAATGGACTTCACTGTCATGTGTGTCTCGATCAAGTAGCTTCTACACAGCATTTGATTCCAACCTCTGATCTTCCATGATGACATGAATTTCATGAAAGAATTACCCTTTGTTTAATTGATCTCGGGGCTAATATTTTTTGGGTTAAAAGTTCCAGAAATATACCCTCCAGTTCACAATAAGTAAATAATTTGCTTTTAACACGTCCATTAAAAAAATTAAATTCTATACAAAAATATCTACTATGACTAAACTATCCCTAATTAAATATTTAATGTAAGAAGCAAGAAAACTTTTTAGGGATATGTACATAGAGTTTATTTTGAATTCTTTCTTTATTACATAGACACTTAATTTGAATCAAAATGAAAAAAGCAAATTGATAACTGCCTATGCACGATTATGGGATTAATGAACCGTATCGTCAGGATCCACGAAAGGAATTTAACTACAATATATATATATATATATATATATATATATATATATATATAACTTGACCTCATGATAATGAGTGAGATCAACGCATTTATTAAAGCTATTTACGACTAATAAATGGTATGGCCATTTATTCACAAGATTACCGGGTAGTTATCCAATTTGACAACTAAGGCCACAGCCTGGTCGTCCTCACGAGGGGCTGCTTCTTCTTCTTCACATCTACTTCTAAAAGAAGGAATAATATATCATTGTAAGACTCTGAACCTCTCCATGGAGAGGCAGACCAAACCAATATTATTAATAAAAGATCTTCACCCTCCTCCCTTTATCTAATATCTATTGTCTCATATATCTTATTCCTTTTATCTTTGGATTTATTACGATCTGCTATGATTGGACCTCCATTTATTTTGATTGTTTTATGCTTATAAAGTGAATGAAAACTTTGAGCTAAACAATATGGCGCCGTTTGTGGGGTTTTCATAGTAGAATCACGTAATTTTATCCTTAGACCAAAAAAGGACAATGAACAACCCAACTCGAACAAGCCCAAGCGGCACATCGGATCATAGGAATCAAAAACCTCGAGATGAGCTTGCTTCTACATCCCCGTGTCTCCGAGCAAAAGGAAGAAGAAGAAGAAGAAGAAGCAGATCCCCCATAGGAGGGAAAATATGCCTAAGGTACCTCCCCCCCCCCCCCCCCTTCCACACGGGATCTTGCCAAAAGGGAGGACAACACGAAAGCATCTCTCTAACGAGATCTGTAACGAGGTGACCCGTGCGAGCCAGTTGAAAAGACCACAAGCACAAGTTAGGCAAGATCTGAAACCAGAAGAAAATCCCAAACCGCAACATGAAACGGGTTATATGGGAAAAATCACAAGAGGTTCAACTACGGTTGAACCGGGACTCAGGCTACGTGCCTTTGACTTCAAATATTAAAATTGTTCAAATACGGTTGAACAATAATTCAGGCTATATGCCTTCAGTTCAGGCTACGCGCCTTCGATTCAGGATGTGCCTTCGACATCACATATTACAAAGGTTCAATTACGGTTGAACGGCAATTCAGGCTACGCGCATTCAAATATCACAATGGTTCAACTATGGTTGAACGGCAATTCAGACTACGCGCCTTCAAATATTACAAAGGTTCAACTACGGTCGAATGGCAATTCAGGTTACGCGCCTTCAAATATTACAATGGTTCAACTACGGTTGAACGGCAATTCAGGCTACGCGCCTTCAAATATTACAAAGGTTCAACTACTGTTGAACTGGGACTCAGGCTGTGCGCCTTCGACATCAAATAGTACAAAGGTTCAACTACGGTTGAACTGGGAGTCAGGCTACGTGCCTTCGACATCAAATATTATAAAGGTTCAACTACGGTTGAACTGGGACTCAGGCTACGTGCCTTCGACTTCAAATATTACAATGGTTGAATTAGTTGAACGGCAGTTCAGGCTATGTGCCTTTAGTTCAGGCTATGCACCTTCGACTCAGGCTACGTGCCTTCGACACCAAATATTACTAATTGTTCAACTACAGTTGAACGGAAATTCAGGCTATGCGCCTTCAAAAATTACAAAAGTTCAACTACGGTTGAACGTCATCTCAGGCTACGTGCCTTCACCCAAAAGTTCAACTATGGTAGGGCTGGGACTCAGAGTATGCACCTTCAAAAATTACAAAAGTTCAACTACGATTGAACGTCAGCTCAGGCTACGTGCCTTCACCCAAAAGTTCAACTACGGTTGAGCTGGGACTCAGGCTACGCGCCTTCAAAAATTACAAAAGTTCAACTACGGTTGAACGACAGCTCAGGCTACGTGCCTTCACCCAAAAGTTCAACTACGGTTGAGCTGGGACTCAGGCTACGCGCTTTCAAAAATTACAAAAGTTCAACTACGGCTGAATGTCAGCTCAGGCTACGTGCCTTCACCCAAAAGTTCAACTATGGTTGAGCCGGGACTCAAGCTATGCGCCTTCAAAAATTACAAAAGTTCAACTACGGTTGAACGTCAGCTCAGGCTACGTGTCTTCACCCAAAAGTTCAACTACGGTTAAACTGAGACTCAGGTTACGCACCTTCAAAAAACTACAAAGGTTCAACTACGGTTGAACGACAACTCGGGCTACGTGCCTTCACCTAAAGGTTCGACTACGGATTATACTAGGATTCAGGCTAAGTGCTACCACCATTATGAATTACAAAAGAATTTAACTATGAGGCGAACCAGAACTCAGGCTACATGCCTCTGTCGCAAAAGCCGCAAACTAAACCACGGGCGAATTAAAGCCAAGGACACACGTCCCAAAGGCTATAAGCCGGGCCGCAATCAGATGAGAACGAGTGCCCCCAAATGTCCAACCATGAACGAATCCCAGGTCGGGCCAAGCGCCTCGCCGTTCAAGTAAGTACGACTAATTCAAACTAAAGTATTGACCCACGCAAAGTTCGGCCCAAGTCGAACTACAAGGCCGTGCTTTTCATTATCACGGCTAGTAGTTCGACTAAGCCCGAACTGGGACTAAGGCTATGTGCCGCCACTGCCTGAATGCGGATACAACCCACTCCCAACAAGTAGAGGAAGGTGACTATTAAGAGCGTCTATCTATGGCCAAGGTCATCCGCATCAATCGCCTCCTAAGGCGAAGGGTCGATTATACAATGGTCAAAACCACCTAAACAGTCGAAACTATTAACATGCCCACGGGGGAAACTCTAAAGAAAAGCCCTTCAAACGGGCAAATATATATATATATATATATATATATATATATATATATATATATATATATATATAATGTATTCGACACAAAACAAACAGAAAAGAAGAAAACCGCATATATTTACAATCTTTACATGGGGTTACCCCCAATTACATTAGCCCAAGGCCGACAAAGAGAAAAGAGAAAAAGAGAAAAAAAACTAAACAAACATTACAAATTTTTCCACTTGTTTACTCAGCGCCCCCAGCGCCCTCGGTGCCATCATCACTCCCGGGTGTAAACGGGTCGAAACCACAGTCGAGGCGGGCTTCACGAGCCTTTTCCCGTGCCTCTTCATAAGTGGCCTCAGAAACGACGTCGGCTTCCCACAACCACCTGTACACGTCGAGCTAGGTCTTAGCATACGTCCAAAGCTCGGAGCAGGACCGAAAGAAGCGGCCTGGTCCCTCAGGCGCTGATTCTCGGCCTCCAAGGCCGGAATCCGATACGCTGCAGCACGGGCGTCCTGCTCACAGACGGCAATGCGCCCTTTCAATGAGCGCTCTTGAAAGGCAGCGGCGGCCCTCTCTAATCCACGCTCCCTCTCCTGGGCACGACTGGTCACCTGCAGTGTTTCAACTCTCGCCAGGGTTCCCTCTGCCTGCTTCCTTGAAGCGGCGGACGGCCTCTTGGGCAGCCACTTGCTTAGTATAAGCCTCAATGGCCTTTGGCGCCGCAACCAGATTTTGGCACTCCCTCTTAGCAGCCGCCCTTCTCTCAACATCCACCCCTTCGTTCGCTTGAGGGAGCAACCCCTCAAGAGTGGTTACCCTACTGAGGGTTTGTTGCATATGAAGCTTTATCCGCGTCAGCTCTTCTACCACCTCCCGGTTCCACGGTTCTTTCCTTATGCGTTCATGCAAGACGCGGCACCGCTCACGGTAGCGGAGGTACTTCCCCAACAGCCGCACAAAAACCGTCGAGCGGACATTAGCCCACCTGATGATCTCCACCTCTAGTAAAAATGTCTACAACAAATAGAATGACAGTTAATACAAGAAGACACGCTAAGAAAGAAAACAAACCAAAGTTTTATACATACCTTTATACTCAGGGCGTCCACCTCGCCCATCAATCCGACGTCCGAGATGCCCCTCATGGACGTGCTCTCCACCTTCGAGCACAGGACCCCAAAAAGTGTCACCAGGTTCTCCTCATCGAGCAGTAGGTTCAGGTCGTTAGGGATCTCCAAATAACGGTAATCCCCTTCGGTCTGCACGCCGGATGGGTATAACCCTCCTGAAAAGACGGACATCCCGGGATCCATATCGAACTCAGATTCGTCCCGCTCTCGTGAGATGCCCATTCCTTCAGCCGCCCAAGAAGTCGAGGCCTCTGCCGCCCAAGACGCGAAAGTGTCTGCATTCGCCACAATGTCAACGCCTGCAATCTCCAACAAAATGGTTGCCGAGGAACTACCTTCCCTCTCAGCAACAGTAACAGAAACTTGAATCGCTGAAGCGATTGTGTCGCCTTGGCCTGAGCCAACCGGGGCAACCCCTACTGAGCGCTCTCCCTCTAGGGCAAGGTCCGATGCGCCCCTCCCCCGGCGATGGCGAAGAGTCTTATCTTATCACCACCGGAAGACCAGTGGTGAACACCACCCTGCGCCGAGCCAGCGGCCTCCCATCTTCTTCTTCATCTTCATTGGGTGATCGCTCCACCCTGGAACGCACGACCCTTGGGGACTACTCAACTCGGGGCACGGGTCGTACTGGAGAATGTGCAGCCGAGGATTCCACTGATGTCCCCCTCAGGACCGGGAGACGTGCCTGCATTGTAATCATTTGGGCAGTCGCCCCCGGCCTGCGGAAAGCAAGCTGAGGAGCCTCCTGCATCGTGGTCATTCTGACCAGCCAAAGAAGAAGGGTTAGGCCAACGAAACTAAGGACTACAAAAAGAGAACAATAAACAACAAATCAGATTCTTACATGCAGCCGGCCGATGGCCATGAACCTCCCAGAAAGACCCCCACGTGCAAATCCCCGTTGTAACAAGGAGCACGGCCTCAACCCACTCGCGGATGCCAGAGAATGGCGCCGGTGGTGCACGATCCTCTACGGCACAAAAAGAAGTTCAGTACAAACATAGAGTAGAGCATTTGACCAAAGGAAATCAAGGCCAGCGTAAAAGAAACTTACGTGCGTGGTTCCACTCCTCTGGGAAGTGAGTAGCGCAGGCCACCAAGTGCCCGGTCCTGATGTAGAAGAAATGCTCGAAAGGACAGGTAGCGACCTCATCATCGAGCTTCGCAATTAAGCCGCCAGTCCCACGAGGGACCAACCGAATCATGGTGCCACGTACCATCTGAGGGGCGTACACAGTCAACACGTGCCCAAGTGTAATTTCCCTCCGTGCCAACTCTGCATATTTGATCAACATCGCCAATAATTTGTCACATGAGAGGACGAGCTGACCAGGGCACACCCTGTAGTAGCGGCAAAAGTCCACCACCAGCATGGGGAGAGGAAGCTTAAATCCCATCTTGAAAGGGTAGGCGTAAAAGACGCAGTAACCTCGGTGGTCGACGTGCACCCTGTCATCGCTCCTGGCCAGGACGATGTTAGCGAAGCGATGAATATCACATTGCTCCTTCAACTGAGCAATGCCAACTTCCCCCAACAGTGGAGCCTCATCCACTTGATCTTCTCCCTCGGGGTTGGTAAAGTCGGTGGCCGGACCGTCGGGCAGGGAAAGAATGTCACTCACCGACGGGAATCGATCGACATTCGGCGAATCGGTGGTTCCCACCACCATAGATGGGCCCTCAGCCACCGCAACCGCCACCGGAGCTATATCAGATCGAGAATTGCTCGCCATTATCAGTATAACGAAAGATAAATGGCAAAATTCACTGGAAAAACAAGAGAATACGAAGATCCAACGAAAATGACGGAGAACGAATTAACGAGGAGTAAAAGACTAGATAATCTGAAAACAAGAAGGGCTATCTCTCTAATTCCACTTAAACAAATATCGGAAAAGTGAAAACTGAACGATACACCCCACTTATTTATAGACAAAGCGTAAATGACCTTCAAGAATCCCAAAGTTCACCATTAACTACCTGACCAACCGCAAAACGGTTCAGGCCTATAGTAACGAGCACCATTATGACAGATACCACTGAACGGTCATTCAACAGTCAATCGGCACGTCCCCCATGAAACGGTCGTGACGACCTCAAGATACCATGGGCACACCCCATGCGTCACCATGTACGTGATGTCCCCCTTATACGCGGCAAGCGTGATCGTATTCTCTCCGGGCACGCGCAAAAATGGCTACAGCCATCTCCAAAGTAAACATGGCTACGGCCATCTCCAAAGTAAAAATGACTACGGCCATCTCCAAAGTAAAAATAGCTACGGCCATCTCCATAGTAAAAATGACTACGACCATCTCCAAAGTAAAAATGGCTACGACCATCTCCAAAGTAAAAATGGCTACGGTCATCTCCAAAGTAAAAATGGCTATGGCCATCTCCAAAGTAAATATGGCTGCGACCATCTCCAGAGTAGAAATAACTACGGCCATCTCCAAAAGATGAAAGGCCATGGCCACCTCTAAATTAACAATGGCTACGGCCTTCTCCGTATGATTGTAAAAGGCTACGGCCATCTCTAAAAGTAAAAACGGCTACGGTCGTCTCCGAAGAATAAAAGATTACGATTGTCCCTAACGCATAAACGGTTGCGATTATTGGTGGAATCCGCTCATCGAGCTCGACCTAAGCCCGACCTCAATAAGCGGAGGGACTATCTGTATGGGTCGAAACTTGACCTCATGATAATGATTGAGATCAACGCATTTATTAAAGCCTATTTACGACTAATAAATAGTATGGTCATTTATTTACAAGATTACCGGGTAGTTATCCAATTTGACAACTAAGGCCACGGCCTGGCCGTCCTTACGAGGGTGTCCCCTCTATGTGGTCCCAACCCCTTGGCGCCAGCTGGCAGATCTCCTAGCTATAAATACTAAGAGAAAGAACCCTAAAAAGGGAGCTGCTTCTTCTTCCTCACATCTACTTCTAAAAGAAGGAATAATATATCATTTGTAAGGCTCCGAACCTCTCCATGGAGAGGCAGACCAAACCAATATCATCAATAAAAGATCTCCACCATCCTCCCTTTATCTAATATCTATTGTCTCATATATCTTATTCCTTTGATCTTTGAATTTATTACGATCTGCTATGATTGACCTTCCATTTATTTCGATTATTTTATGCTTATAAAGTGAATAAAAACTTTGAGCTAAACTATATATATAAAATTGTATACAAAATTTTATACCATATAATTGTATACAAAATTTTACACTTCGAGAATAGTTTAACTGACTGTAAATTAAATGTAATCCTCCTTTCCTTTTTCGGGATTATTAACTCACTTTTCCCGTAAATAGTTATCTGTAATTGGTTCTTAAATGCCCTAATAATCTAAAAAGTTTCTCTGTTAGTGTACTGGAAAAATGGATCTCATACTGTACTAGTGTTGTTGGGGAGTCTTGTTCAGACACGACACGTATGGTAGAAAATAATGAAGTCCAGTACAAGGTGATCGATTCTTGGATATCATCATTTTCTTAACACTTCAAAAGTTCAAATACTTTTGATGAGTCATGGAAAAAAAAACTTTTGTTAAGGCCTTGACAATTGACATGAACTGTGTAATAATACCCTCATATATTTATTTTTTCCTCTTGCTTTTGGATACCAGAGAATGATGGTGTGAGAGAAAAAGTAAGCTTCCGAAGTCACGTATCTGTCTTATGAGAGAGAAAGTTAGAATTTGTATTTTATGGGTTTATATTACACGACAACGATCTCGAATATTTATTTTTATATATATTTAATAAATTTCTTAATAGATATATAGTTTAGCCGTACAACTATCAGATTTTGATGAACCCATATATTAATCAGTAAAGGGTCAAATATATCTTTGTATTATGATAAAAAGTTTACATATAACTTTCATTATACTTTGGGTCCAAATATACCTCTTCCGTAATACTATTACTTCAAATATATCCTCTTATGTTACGTGATACTGATAGTTGATGAGGTGGCATGCCACCCCTAATTCATATATAAAAGACTAAAATTTGAAATATAATAGTATTTTTTATGTTAGCGGTAATGGTGGCAATAGTGGAGAGGGAGAGGAGGGGGGAGGGGAATTTTAGTGGTGGAAAAAAATAGAAGAGAGGGTAAAATGAGTTTGGGGAGCTGAGGTGGCAAGACATGTGACATCCAAGTCATCAAATGTCACTGCCACATATGATTGGATGTCCACTTTGGATAAGCTTAACAGAAAAAGGATATATTTGAACTTATAGTATAACGACAAGAGTATGAACTCAAGGTATAACGAGAGGTACATTTAAACCTTTTCTAATAGTACACGGGTATATTTGGCCCTTATCCGTATATTAATTTACCAAACTCCTATAGCTTATGTTTGAATCAAAAGATATTAAAACCTTTTTGAACAAATCAATCAAAGATGAAGGGGTAAATCATAGTCAAACTTAATTGATACCAAATTGAAAGATTGAATAACGAAGATTGCACACAAGACGAATGGAATGTCTAAGATCTTATTAAGATTATGCACTGCCTTTTTCATCATTAGATGAGGAAGAACGATTACAATTGTTTTTCCCTTTCGGGATACAAGAATGGAGCTTTTTCCTTTTTATTTTCTTTCTGTGAGAAAGTATTTATTCCGCTCGCCTCTTGTGAGCTTCCCTGCACTTATATATATAGTCGAAACTCTCTTATCCCTGTCGTGACTTGGCGTGTCTGGGTCAGTGGAGCTTTTTGGCCGTGGCTAGGCATTGCTCTCTTCAATCTGTCATATACCTTAGAGGAGAAATGAAGCTGACTCTGTTGACTTCTACTACTCAGTTGTAAAAATAGGGTCGTGGTAAACTTGATCGAGAAAACCAGATTTTGACCAATACAGTGTTACTAAACTGTATTTGTAAAACAATTCTGGAAATATAAGTTGATATAAACAAAAATTATGATAAACAGAAATGACATAAAATAAAATGATCATAAGCAATTCGAGCCCACTGAATTCACAGTGTCTCCTTAAGGAATTTAATCCCCTTCTAGCACCCAAGGTTATGAATTATTTTCTCCCAGGATAGAACGAATTACACACCGGTGTAGTGATACTCCAAACGCCAGTGTTTCAGCGAACACAAAGATCAGTAGCAAATCACAGTTACTTTTTGCTTTGTTTGTATGCTAAAAGTATGCAGAAGAAGCAGAGAAAACTCATAAATTTGCAGTTAAATTTTGAGCAGAATAGTGTTGTATTTATAGCCAAAATTTGGGCTGGAATCTGAAGAGGTAAAACTCTTCAGAATGGATGTTTCTACAAAACTACCACATCATAAATGTCATTACATAAATGACTATTTACTTAATAATAAAGAGAGAAAATAAAGAGGAAAAATTGATGAGTAGTTAATTTTATATTACAAAAATAGAAAAATGGATTGGATTTAATATTAATATTTAATATTAATATTATGTTATTAACAAATATTTAAGAACACATTTTTGTTAATATTTTACTATTAACAAATAAATTTGTTCCAAAAAGTTAATCAATCGATCGATCATTTGACCAAATCCAAATCCGAATCCGAATCTGAATTCGAAGCCGAAGCCGAGCCGAGCCGAGCGAGCAACGACAACGGCGGCACGAGACTTGCTTTCTTCTCAACTCTTTATGAGCTAAAAGAAGAGCAATTGCTTATAAACCCATGAAAAATCTCTTCTCTTCCAATATGGGACAATGTCCATATGCCAAGAGAGGAAAACTTGAAATTTCACTCAAAATTTTTATTTCCCATTCACCCTTTTTTAAGTGTTTAATTTCTTAATGAAATACATAAACCCAACAATCCTCCACATGAATGGGGAATGGCTATATTGCGGAAGCATGCATGAAAAACTGTGTGATTCGCAAGCAAGGATTAATTGCATCTGGATAAGTAGGTTTCCGTTTGAACTTTCCGTAGTGAACTTATGTCGAATATACTCAATCAATCGTTAGATTTTATATCTTTAAACCGTCAAACTTTGGTGTATACCTAGACAACCACAAGTCACACAACAAACCCTTAACCGTCTTTGGTTCTCATTGTTTTGTTCGTTTCAGCCATGAACACCGCTGATTTCATAAGTGCGTAAAGAACTGGCCTTACAAAATTTTCCTTGAAGCGGCTAACACTTCACACTTACATAGGTGATTCCTAATGTCTCATCCCGTAGATACACTATTTGATATACCCCATATCAAACTTAGAAATCATTAAAAAGCCTTAATGCTTTATCCTTTGTACAGAACATTGTCTCATCACGAGAATGGACCAAAAGTTTAGTTGACAATGTTGAACCGTCATAAATGACTTTGTTTGATCTCCTTGAACCTAGATATTGGGATTCCAGTCTTCAAGGTAGAGTTACCGCCACTATGACTTGTTCTCGACCACAATCCCATTCCCCTTGATGACTTCTCAACTACCTCTCTTGTTAGGCCTTTTGTAAGTGTATCCGACACATTATCACTTGACTTTACATAGTCAATCGTGATAATTCCTCTAGAGAGTAATTGTCTAACGGTTTTATGTCTTCGTCGTATATGACGAGATTTACCGTTATACATAATGCTCCCAGCCCTTCTAATTGCCGCTTGACTATCACAATGTATGCATATTGGTGCCAACGGTTTTGGCCAAAATGGAATATTTTGCAAGAAATTTCGAAGCCATTCACCTTCTTCACCGGCTTTATCCAAAGCTGTGAACCCAGCCTCCATTGTAGAGCGGGCAATACAAGTTTGTTTGGACGACTTCCAAGATACTACCCCTCCACCAATTGTGAACACATATCCACTTGTGGACTTAGAATTAGTTTATCCGGTGATCCAATTTGCATCACAGTATCCCTCAATGACTGCAGGATATTTACTATAGTGTAAAGCAACGTCCTGGGTATGTACTAAATACCCCAAAACTCGTTTCATGGCCATCCAATGAGATTGACCTGGATTGCTCGTATATCGACTCAATTTACTTATTGCACAAGCTATATATGGTCGTGTACAATTTGTTGGAAATCATGTATATATATGATATGTGCGCTTTGGTTGTATGAGCATGATTTTCAGGTATAGGTTTTGATGAATGACAAACAATAAAGTCAAGTGTCAAACAACGATATTGTATGACAATCAATCAAATGGCAAGAAGCATATCTTATCCTTTGGCTCAACATTAGGTCATCATAAACATGCATAAAATATTTTTATCATAAACATGCATCTTTGTGCTAAACCAAAATGATTTGTATTTTAGTCAAAACGGTTTTTAAACATGTCTTTTAAAATCTGGACCTCAACAATCGATTATTTGAATCCTACAATCGATTGTATTAAGACAGTGTGATCTAAAGTTTCTCAAAATAGCAAACAATCGATTGTCTACTTTTAACAATCGATTATTTTGAGACAGTGTGCAATCGAAGTTTTTAAACATCTAAACAATCGATTGTTTTTGTCATACAATCGATTATATTCATAAACAATCGATTGTTATTTTCATACAATCGATTATATTTTGACCTTTCCCACAGAATCCTAAATTGATTTTTGAACGTTGAAGAACAATCGATTATTCAGGGTTAACAATCGATTGTTTAGCCTAAAATCAGGAATCTGTCTTTTGAACGTTGGTCAAACAATCGATTATCTACTCCAAACAATCGATTGTCTGAGCACAGAATCATGGATTTTATTTATCAATTAAGCAACGGTCAGCACCACTTTTTCACCTATAAAAAGAGGTCTTTTGAGCTGATTTTAAACACACAACTCCTGCATACATTGTTATACATATTGATCATTTTCAAGCATCATTGTAGAGCTTTTGTTGAGCCATTTGATAGACAACTTTGTGTTGTTCATAGAGCTTATTGTGTATCTCTTTATCCACTCTATTGAGAGAGTATTTGTTGTAAAAGAGAGTTGTTTGAGAAGAACATATCTTCTCATTTGTCGGGTTTGCTAAGTACCCAAAGTCTTAGTGGTTGAAGTCTTGGGGTGAGGTATCCTCAAGCAAGTGAAGTCTTAAGGTGTGGTATCCTTGAGCAACTGTAACGGTTTGTTAAGCACCCGTAAGCTTGACAGTGTTAGTGGAAATCTCGAGAGAGTCTCTCAGGGACTGGACTAGCCACGGGTTGTGGTGAACCAGGATACATCAGTGCGTTCGTTCCTTATTATTTACTTATCGCACTTATTTCATTCCTGCAATTTTTAAATTCCGCAAGTTTACGCTGTTTTTTATTATAACGCTATTCACCCCCCCTAGGGCGTTAAGCGTATTTTCTAACAATTGGTATCAGAACCTAACTCTCTGAAAGCCTTAACCGGTTGAGAGCAATATATATTTTTTCTGTTGAGATTATTGAATGCAGGAACGATGAATGAAGGACAATCCACCACTTGCCCTCCATTTTTCGATGGAACGAATTACTTATATTGGAAGGAGCGAATGATAATCTTTGTCAAATCAAACAACTTTCGTATATGGCAAATCATCATGCATGGTGAACAAATGATGACAAAAGTTGGGAAAGCCATGGTGAGTGAATACAACACCAAGGCAATCAATATGTTGTATAGAGCTTTGAATCAGGAAGACAATCGGAAAATTTCCCACTGCAAAACTGCCAAAGAGATGTGGGATAAGCTTGAGGTAACGTATGAAAGCACGTCTCAAAAAGCGGACAGCTCATGTGATGAATCGACTGCCCGATGCCTCATGGCCAACAAAGAAGAAGAGGTAAGTACTTCCAACTCTCACTCTTTTGAAGAAATGCAAAATGCTTATAATGAATTATACAGTGAGTTTATTAATGTTTCCAAAACTATTAAAGATTTGCAGAAAACACTTTCTTTGCAAGAAACAGATTTTCAGAAAACACTTTCTTTGCAAGAAAAAGAGTTTGAAAAATTGACTTGTGAAAATGAGAAGCTGAAAGAAGAAAATAAGTGTTTTAAAAATGACAATGGTTTTCTGAAAAATAAGATTGAAGTTTTAGAAAAAGAAAATAATTTTAAAATGACATTGTTGATTTCAAAAATAAAATCAAGGAATTGAATGAAGCCTCTTCTATTGATAAATGTTTTAATTGTTCCTCTTGTAGTTCTTTAAAATTAGAGAACATAGAACTTAGGAACACACTAGGAAAACGTAGTGTTGATAGTCCTAAAATTGAAGAGAATAAAAAGGATATAAGTAATGAGGTTGGTCCATCTAGAAAGAATTCTAGAAACCTCACAAATGAGTCTAAGATTAATTATCATAGACAACCTAGAAACAACTCTAGGACTTTGCTAATGAGTCTAGAATGAATAATTTTAGACCACCTTGACACAATTCTAGGAATTTTATAAATGAGTCTAGAATGAATAATTTTAGACCGCCTAGACATGACTCTAGGAAATTCAACGCTTCTAGGGGGAACAACTTTAGATCACCTAGAAAGCTTTTGGCTCAACCTAGACATATGCGCAATCCTAATGTTATATGTCACTATTGTAATCGGGTAGGACATATTGCACCCCTTTGTTTTGCTAAACATAGAGATTTATGTGTTGATTATGACTATTGTTATCCTAACCCCCAAGGACCCAAAAAAAGTTGGGTATCAAAAACCTATTTTTAGGTTCTTTTTGCAGGTGTGCTTGAAGACTACAATATTGTAGTGGATGCACCAAGCACGAAATCTATATGCATTAAGGGGGAACGTCGGTTAGTTATCGTATTTTGAATAAAAACGCAATGAGTTGATATGTGCAAATAATCTATATCAGTTTTGGTTGATACATGCTTTAACAAGCTTTATTTTTGAATAACAATTAGTATCAATTAGTTTTATAATAAATGATTGATTCATGTTTTGATGAATATTTTTAGTTTAAATAACAATTGGCATAGTTGAGAAAAATGATCGTTATTATTAGTATGCCATTTACTAACTTTTTATATGATCTTGTCTATAACGATTGGTATCGTCAATGGTTTAAATAACTTTTGGTATAATCTTTTTGCTAATGCCAAAAGGGGGAAGAATATGGACGATATGCATGCTTTAATTGAGGGGAATATTCAATTTTCAGGGAATTATATTGAATTGAATTGGTTGCATAAATTGTATGTTGAGATATAGCATCTATTTAGGGGGAATTCAATATGCATATCTTCCGTTGTTTGTCATTATCAAAAAGGGGGAAATTGTTGGAAGTCATGTATATATATGATATGTGCGCTTTGGTTGTATGAGCATGATTTTCAGGTATAGGTTTTGATGAATGACAAACAATGAAGTCAAGTGTCAAACAACGATATTGTATGACAATCAATCAAATGGCAAGAAGCATATCTTATCCTTTGGCTCAACATTAGGTCATCATAAACATGCATAAAACATTTTTATCATAAACATGCATCTTTGTGCTAAACCAAAATGATTTGTATTTTAGTCAAAATGGTTTTTAAACATGTCTTTTAAAATCTGGACCTCAACAATTGATTATTTGAATCCTACAATCGATTGTATTAAGACAGTGTGATCTGAAGTTTTTCAAAATAACAAACAATCGATTGTCTACTTTTAACAATCGATTATTTTGAGACAGTGTGCAACCGAAGTTTTTAAACATCTAAACAATCGATTGTTTTTGTCATACAATCGATTATATTCATAAACAATCGATTGTCATTTTCATACAATCGATTATATTTTGACCTTTCCCACAGAATCCTAAATTGATTTTTGAACGTTGAAGAACAATCAATTATTCAGGGTTAACAATCGATTGTTTAGCCTAAAATCAGGAATCCGTCTTTTGAACGTTGGTCAAACAATCGATTATCTACTCCAAACAATCGATTGTCTGAGCACAGAATCAGGGATTTTATTTATCAATTAAGCAACGGTCAGCACCACTTTTTCACCTATAAAAAGAGGTCTTTTGAGCTGATTTTAAACACACAACTCCTGCATACATTGTTATACATATTGATCATTTTCAAGCATCATTTTAGATATTTTGTTGAGCCATATGATAGACAACTTTGCGTTGTTCATAGAGCTTATTGTGTATCTCTTTATCCACTCTATTGAGAAAGTATTTGTTGTAAAAGAGAGTTGTTTGAGAAGAACATATCTTCTCATTTGTCGGGTTTGCTAAGTACCCAAAGTCTCAGTGGTTGAAGTCTTGGGGTGAGGTATCCTCAAGCAAGTGAAGTCTTAAGGTGTGGTATCCTTGAGCAACTGTAACGGTTTGTTAAGCACCCGTAAGCTTGACAGTGTTAGTGGAAATCTCGAGAGAGTCTTTCGGGGACTGGACTAGCCCCGGGTTGTGGTGAACCAGGATACATCGGTGCGTTCGTTCCTTATTATTTACTTATCGCACTTATTTCATTCCTGCAATTTTTAAATTCCGCAAGTTTACGCTGTTTTTTATTATAACGCTATTCACCCCCCCTCTAGCGTTAAGCGTATTTTCTAACACAATTCATGGTGTACATTAAGCATCCCAACACATGAGCATAACTCAATTGTGAAATGTTTTGGCCTTTGTTCTTTGCTAATGCAAGATTTATGTCAATTGGAGTCTTTGCAACTTTAAAGCCTTAGTGCTTGAATTTTGCAAGTACTGTCTTAATATAATGAGATTGTGACAATGCTAGACCTTGAGAAGTCTTATGGATCTTAATTCCCAGAATTAAATCAGCAACTTCCAAGTCTTTTATATCAAACTTTCTAGTTAGCATACGCTTAGTTGCATTTATGTTGGCAATGTCATTACTCATTATGAGCATATCATCCACACATAAGAAAACAATGACTATGTGATTTGGAACATTTTTAATGTACACACATTTATCACATTCATTTATCTTAAACCCATTTGACAATATTGTTTGGTCAAATTTCGCATGCCATTGTTTGGGTGCTTGTTTCACTCCGTAAAGGGACTTAACAAGTCTATATACCTTCTTTTCTTTACCTGGAACCACAAACCCTTCAGGTTGTTCCATATAAATTTCTCCCTCCAACTCTCCATTTAAGAAGACTGTCTTCACATCCATTTGATAAATTTCAAGACCATAAGCTGCAGCTAATGCTACCAACGTTCATATGGATGTAATTCTTGTAACTGGAGAGTATGTATCAAAATAGTCAAGACCTTCTTTTTGTCTATACCCTTTGACCACGAGTCTTTCCTTATATTTGTCAATAGTGCCATCATCTTTTATTTTCCTCTTAAAGATCCATTTAGAACCGAACAGTTTATTTCCGGGAGGAAGATCAACCAATTCCCATGTATGGTTGTTCAGTATGGATTCAATTTCACTATTGACTGCTTCTTTCCATAATAATGATTCCGAAGAAGACATAGCTTCTTTAAATGTTTGAGGCTCATTTTCCAATAAGAAAGTCACAAAATCTAGTCCAAATGAAGTTGACGTTCTTTAATGTTTACTACATCTTGGATCATCCTGGTTAAGTGTAATTTATTTTGTTTCTTCCCGAGGTCGTTTAGATCCTTCACCAATCGACTCACATTCCTTTTTATACGGATTTATTTTCAAAGAATTCAGCATTATCTGATTCTATAATCGTATTCTTATGAATGTCAGGATTTTCTGATTTATGAACCAGAAATCGATATGCTTTACTATTAGTTGCATATCCTATGAAGACACAATCAACAATTTTCAGTCCTATTTTTACCCTTTTGGGTTTAGGAACTTGTACTTTTGCCAAACACCCCACACTTTAAAATAATTCAATTTGGTCTTCCTTCGTTTCTATTTCTCATATGGAATTGATTATGTTTTGTTATGGGGTACTCGATTTAGTATTCGGCTAGCCGTAAGAACGGCTTCTCCCCACAAGTTCTGTGTAAAACCAGAACGTATCAATAATGCATTCATCATCTCTTTTAATGAACGATTCTTTCTTTATGCAATCCCATTGGATTGGGGCGTGTAAGGGGCCGTTGTTTGATGAATAATTCCATATTCTAAACATATTTGTTCAAAAGGAGATTCATATTCACCACCCCTATCACTTCTTATCATTTTGATTTTCTTGTTAAGTTGAGTTTCAACTTTATTTTTGTATTGCTTGAATGTGTCTATTGCTTCATCTTTACTATTAAGTAAGTAAACATAGCAATATCTAGTACTATCGTCAATAAAAATTATGAAATACTTCTTTCCACTGCGAGATGGTATTGACTTTATATCACAAATATCTATGTGAATTAAGTCTAAATGATTTGAATTCCTTTCAACTGACTTATAAGGATGTTTAACATACTTGGATTCCACACATACTTGACATTTGGATTTGTCACATTCAAATTTAGGCAACACTTTCAAATTAATCATTTTCCTTAAGGTTTTATAATTAACATGACCCAAACGTATATGCCATAATTCATTTGACTTATGCAAGTAAGACGAAGCTCAAATTTTATTAATATTCTCCACAACCATTACATTCAGCTAGAAAAGGCCCTCAGTGAGGTAACCTTTTCCTACAAACATTTCATCATTACTTATTACAACCTTATCGGAAACAAAAACACACTTAAATCTATTCTTAACAAAAAGTTCAGTAGAGACTAAATTTTTCCTAATTTCGGGAACATGAAGAACATTGTTCAAAGTCACCACTTTACCAGATGTCATTTTGAGAAATATTTTCCCACATCCTTCAATCTTGGTCTTTGCGGCATTTCTCATGGAAATTGTCTCATTGAGTCCAACAGGAGCATAAGTATCAAAAGCTTCTTTGACAACACAAACATGCAGAGTGGCTCCAGAATCAATCCACCACTCTTTAGGATTGCCCACCAAGTTGCATTCGGAAAGCATGGCGCATAAGTCATCAACATCATCATGCTTTTCTACCATATTTGCTTGACCCTTCTTCTTGTCTTTCTTCGGAGCACGACACTCCGTAGATTTGTGCCCGTTTTTTCTGCAGTTGTAGCAGTTTCCACTGAACCGCTTCTTACTTGGGTTTTATTTTGGACCAGAAGCTTTCTTTCTCTTCTAGTTCTCTTCAACAATATTTGCTCCCATTATTGTTGAACTTCCACGGCCTCTTTTTTCAGAAGCTTTGTTGTGCTCTTCAATTCTCAATCTAACAATGAGATATTCAAGGGATATCTCCTTGCTTTTTGTGTTTCAAGTAGTTTTTGAAGTCCTTCCATAAAGGAGGCAACTTCTCAATCATTGCTGCTACTTGGAATGCTTCATTGATAATAAGACCTTCAATGAAATTTCCGTTAGTAAGAATATTAAGATTACTACTTTCAACATCAATATTAATTTGATTCATACCTTCAGCAAGGAGATCGTGAATAATCACTTGCAGTTCTTGGACTTGAGTAATAACAGATTTGTTATCTATCATTTTATAGTTCAAAAACTTTGCAGCCACGAACTTTTTTAACCCGGCATCTTCAGTTTTATACTTCCTTTCAGACGGAGTCCACAGTTCTTTTGACATTTCTACGCCACTGTAAACATTATACAAAGCATCCTCTAACCCACTAACAATATAATTCTTGCACAAGAAATCTGAATACTTCCACGCCTCAGTCTCGACAAACGTTCATTGCCAGGAGTATCATCGGCCAGCACAGGAACATATTCCTTGATGAACTTCTGAAGACTTAAGGTACTCAAATAGAAGAACATCTTTTGTTGCCAGCGCTTGAAATCAATCCCGAAATTTTTTTCGGTTTCTACGCCGGTGCCAATGCTGTCGGTGTTCGGCTCGTTGATGCATTGGCTGTCACCATTGGAACAGCTCGGTTCTCACTCTAATTAGTCATTTTTGTAAAAGAATGATACAAATGTTAAAATCATGTAGGTTTTAATAGAGTACAAAACCACAAAGGTTTTACTATCTAGAAAACAAAAGTACAAATATAGAAATATATTGTATTCCTTAAGCTTGTTATTAAACTGTATTTGTAAAATAATTCTGGAAATATAAATTAATATAAACATAAATTATGATAAACAGAAATTGCATAAATCAAAATGACCATAAACAATTCGAGCCCACTGAATTCACAGTGTCTCCTTAAGGAATTTAATCCCCTCTAGCACCCAAGGTTGTAGATTATTTCCTCCCATGATAGAACGAATTACACATTGGTGTAGTGGTACTCCAAACGCCAATGTTTCAGCGAACACAAAGATAGTAGCAAATCACAATTACTTTTTGCTTTGTTTGTATGCTAAAAGTATGCAGAAGAAGGAGAGAAAACTCAAAACTTCGCAGTTAAATTATGAGCAGAATATTGTTGTATTTATAGCTTGGGCTGGAATCTGAAGAGGTAAAACTCTTTAGAATGGTTGTTTCTGCAAAACTGCCACAACATAAATGCCATTACATAAATGATTATTTACTAAAAAATAAAGAGGAAAAATTGATGGGTAGTTAATTTTCTGTTACAAAAACAGAAAAACGGATTGGATTTAATATAATATTTAATATTAATATTCTGTAATTAACAAATATTTAATAACACATTTTTGTTAATATTTTACTATTAACAAATAAATTTGGTCCAAAAAGTTAATCAATCAATCATTTGACCGAAGTCGAAGCCGAAGCCGAGCCGAGCGACGACGACGACAGCGCGAGGCTTGCTTATAAACCCATAAAAATCTCTTCCTCTTCTAATATGGGATAATGTACATATGCCAAGGGAGAAAAACTTGAAATTTCACTCAAAAATTTCATTTCCCTTCATTTCTCATTCACCCTTTATAAGTATTTAATTTATTAATTAAATATATAAACCCAACATGCTAACTTATAATTAAATTAGTTTGATAGCCATAAAGCTTAAAGGAGCTCATCACGTGTATGAAGTATTCTTGATAGGTCGGATGAGGAAAAAGGATCCAGCAGAAATTGTTGCAAGTAAAAATTGCAGTGACATATTGGTGAAAAGACCAAACTGTAATTATGTGCATTTAAACATAACTAGATGTACAATTTCAGAAGCATTCAATTTATGAGAGAGGATAATAATAATAGTCCTAAATCAAGAAAGAGGCCCAAATTAAAGAGGACGGTTAGTTAATATAAGAGAGTAAAAACAGAGGAACAGGTCCCCCATAAAGACATCCCACGTGCCCTCATGTGACTCTATTTTGTGAAGTATATATCAGGGTTAGAGCCACCCTACCAAAGGTTAAATCTGTATATATTAGTACTAACAAGTATCAACTCATTCATTGACAAAATTAAGCCCCAATTTTGTTTTTAAAAAAATTGGAAATTCTGCCCCTTCTTTATAATATTCCACATGTTATTGCTCTGGAATTGTTATTGAATTGGTAATAGAACAAGTCATAAATCAAATTGAAGTCTCTTCTACCTAGTTTTAGCTGAAATCCAATGACAAGGATATATTAAAAATGTATTTATAAACTACACAAAAGGGAGCTTGCCGTAGCTGGTAAAGTTCCTGTTATATGACAATAGACGTATAAACTACGCAAAGAGAAGCTTAACGTAATTGATAAAGTTACTGACATGTGACCATAAGGTCACGAGCTCAAGGCATAGAAACGGTCTCTTGTACAAATACAAGGTAAAGATGCGTACTCTTATGATCAAGAGAAATCTTTGAGTAAAACAGGCTGCTTTTGAGTAATATTATACTAGCTGGTAAGTAGTACTAATACATCTGTGTGGTAATATCGAAAATCGCCAATGAACGTGAAGGAAAAAGAGAAGGTTCAATACAATTGTTGTTATTGCAAATGCCAATGCAACAAAAGGAAGACATGTTGCACAACACTCCCTTGTCCTTTTAGTAAGAAAACATTAAGCATATCTTTCAATCTGTTTAAGTAGTCTTAAATTTTGGGTTAGCCGAAGCGAAACAGTACATAAAATAAAGTGTACGTACATTTTAGAGTACAAAAATAAACAAAGTACAAGGAAGTATATACTATTACTATCAAACTGTGTGTAAATAATAGCACCTGGTATTATATTAATTGTGCGAAGGTGAGACTAATGCTGCCATTCCGTCTCCCTAGCCCGCCTACATATATTATATTTATATAGGTCAAAATCTAATTACAGTAGCCAACCCAATTAGAACTCCGTTCAAGGTACGGGGTAACGAGGACCATCACAACCTACTTTGGTCGAAGTATCCACAATGTACAATGGATCCAGAGATAATACTTAAGTAATGATAAAAAGACTATAGTGTAAGGGTAGACAGATAGGAAAAGGTGGTCATTATCTCAGAATTATATATAGGGGATGAATTCTCCGAAGAAAGGGAGGCTTTTCTCTCTCTTTCCTCTCCTCTGTAGCCTTATGCCAAGAAGAGATGCAAATTAAACATCTACATCGACCATGTAACTGATTGTCCTCATCGGATTGTAAAAGAAGAAATGAAAAACATCAATAAAGTTTGATCGCCCCATTTTATTTGACTCATCATTTTTTGATTCATTTATAGATATAGAATCTATTATGCTTGACTAAGATTGACCTCACCTTTAGTATTAGTCGTTTTAATAAAAAAGATTTTTATCTCTTTTTGTCAAACAATTTGGCATCGTATGTGGTGATTTCTTAGTGAAAGTTCATACTTTCTTCTAGATAAAAAGTCGAAAACATGATCACCCACCAAAAAGATCGGTAAGCAAGCCTCACGTGCTAATCTAGATCATGATGCTATATGCGAGCAGAAGTTACAACCAACATCCTCCTCCATACACTGGGTGGTCCATGAACCAGCTAAGACAAACCCAACCCACGAGGGACAAAAGCACAAAATAGAAGGAGAAAAAGAGCTGAATACTGCCACCGAACATTGCCCCATCAACTATTGAAACGCCACGTAAAACGTGCAACGCCACAAATCCACCCCCCGTGCACTAACTCATCAGATCGGGGTAAGGAAAATATCACTTTGGCTCACCTTCTGCTATTTGCTCAAACAGCAACACAAGCGTGAGAGAAATGAAACATCTCGAACTGGAGAATGGGAAACTATTACGAAACAACCGAAATATCGCCCACCCGACAATCCCAGTTCTAGAAAATGACGCCCTAGCTACTCTCTCTCCCTCAACTAAGATTTGTCCCAATAGGGTTTTACCGAGAACTTAGGGACTGAATCGATGAGGGAGACATCCCCAATTTCAAAGTATAATTCATCATCATGCCCACCAGTGGCATCTCTAGACCGGAGATCGAAAAGATCAGACAAGGAAACTCCAATGTGTGCATGTAACGAATGTAAGAAAAACAACAACGTTTTGTACTCTCTAACATCGCACTAAGCGAATTGGGACTCACCCCATGAAGCACAGAGTTTGAGCAAAACTAGGACTCCCCCAAAGGATTCCCGACCCTTCAAAAAATTGTGACTAGCAACAGGTTAATATTTCGACAAAAGCTTTGAAATAACACCCTTAAGGCCAAGGTATTTCTCCAAAAGAAAAGAGTTCGACTTTGATCGAACAACATAGGGTTAATATTTCGATAAAAGTTTGAAATAAAACCCTTAAGGATGAGCCTTCGCCAAAGAGAAGAGCTCAACCTCGATGGACCAACAACGAAGTTAATATTTTAACAAAAGTTCAAAATAACACCCTTATGGCCGATCGTTCGCCAAAAAGAAGAGTTCGACCTCGATCGACCAACAACAGGTTAATATTTCAACGAAAATTCGAAATAACACCTGTAAGGCCAAGAGTCTTCGCCAAAGAAAAGAGTTCGACCTCGATCGATCAATAGGGGGGTTAATATTTCGACGAAAGTTCAAAATAACACCCTTAAGGCCGAGCCTTCGCCTAAGAGAAAAGTTTGAACTTGATCGACCAACAACGGGTTAATATCTTGACGAGAGCTCAAAATAACACCCTTAAGTCCAAGAGCATTCGCCAAAGAGTAGAGTTCGACTTCGATCGATCAACATCGGGTTGATATTTCGACGAAAATTATAAAAAGCACCCATAAGCCTAAGAGAATTCTCCAAAGAGAAAAGTTTGAACTCGATCGAACAATAGCAGGTTAATATTTTTATGAAAGTTTGAAATAACATCCTTAAGGCCAAGATCCCTTGCCAAAGAGAAGAGTTCGACCTTGATCAAATAACAAAGGGTTAATATTTCGATGAACTGTTGAAATAATACCCTTAAGGCCAAGAGCCTTCGCCAAAGAGAAGAATTCTATCTCGATCAAACAACAACGGGTTAATGTTTCGACGAAAATTTTGAAATAACACCTTTAAGGTCAAGATCCTTCTCCAAAGACAAGAGTTCGACCTCGATCGAACAACAACAGATTAATATTTCGACGAAAGTTTGAAATAACACCCCTAAGGCCAAGATCCTTCGCCAAATAGAGGAGTTCAACCTCGATCGACCAACAACGGGTTAATATTTCCACGAAAGTTCGAAATTCAACCCTTAAGGCCAAGAGAATTTGCAAAAGAGAAGGTTTCAATCTCGATCGAACAACAACGAGTTAATATTACAAAAGTTAGAAATAACACCCTTAAGGCCAAGATACTTCGCCAAAAGAGAAGAGTTCGACCTCGATCGGACAACAACAGGTTAATATTTCCACAAAAATTCTAAATAACACCCTTAAGGCAAATAAACTTTGCCAAAGAGAAGTATTCGATATCGATTGATCAACAGCGGGTTAATATTTTGTCAAAAGTTCGAAATAACACCCTTAAGGCCAAGAGCCTTCACCAAATAAAAGAGTTCGACCTTGATCGAACAACATCAGCTTAATATTTTGACGAAATTCAAAATAACACCCTTAAGGCCAAGAGCCCCTGCCATAGAGAAGGTTTCGACCTCGATCGAACAACAACGGGTTAATATTTTGACGAAAGTTCGAAATAACACCCTTAAGGCCAAGAGCCTTTTCCAAATAGAAGAGTTCGAACTCGATCGAACAACAACGGGTTAATATTTCGATGAAAGTTTGAAAAGACACCTTTAAGGCCATGAGATTTCGTCAAAGAGAAGAGTTAACCTCGATCGAACAATAGGTTAATATTTCTATGAAAGTTCGAAATAACACCCTTAATGTCAAGAGAATTCGCCAAAGAGAAGGATATAACCTCGATCTACCAACATCGTGTTAATATTTTAGTGAAAGTTCCAAATAACACCCTTAGGACCAAAAGCAATTGCCAAAGAGAAGAGTTCAACCTCGATCAAACTACATTGGGTTAATATTTTGATGAAAGTTCAAAACAACACCCTTAAGTCCAAGAGCCTTCTCCAAAGAGAAGAGTTCGACCTCGATCGAAAAATAGCAGGTTAATACTTCGACAAAAGTTCGAAATAACACCCTTACGGCCAAGAGCTTTCGCCAAAGAGAAAAGTTAGACCTCGATCAAACAACAACATATTAATATTTTGACTAAAGTTCGAAATAAGACCTTTAAGGTCAAGAGCCTTCGCCAAAGAGAAGATTTTGACCTCGATCGACCAAGAACGAGTTAATATTTTGTCGAAAGTTCGAAATAACACCCTTAAGGCCATAAGCCTTCACCAAAGAGAAGCGTTCGACCTCGATCAAACAACACTGGATTAATATTTCGACGAAAGTTCGAAATAACACTTTTAAGTCCAAGAGTCTTCGCCAAAAGAAAAGAGTTCGACCTCGATCGAACTACAACGGGTTAACATTTCGATGAAAGTTCAAAATAACACCCTTAAGGTCAAGAGCCTTCGCCAAAGAGAAGAGTTCGACCTCGATCGACCAACAACAGGTTAATATTTCGACGAAAGTTCGAAAGCACACCCTTAAGGCCAAGAGCCTTCACCAAAGAGAAGAGTTCGACCTCAATCGAACATCACCGGGTAAATATTTTGACGAAAGCTCGAAGTAACACCCTTAAGGCCAGGAGTCTTTGCCAAAATAAAAGTGTTCGAACGTGATCGAACAATAGCGGGTTAATATTTCCACGAAACTTCAAAATAACACCCTTAAGGTCAAGAGACTTCGCCAAAGAGAAGTGTTCGACCTCAATCGAACAACAACGACGGGTTAATGTTTAGATGAAAGTTCGAAATAACACCCTTAAGGCCAATGTCCTTGCCTAAAAGAAGAGTTTGATCTCAATTGAACGATAATGATGGGTTAATGTTTCGACGAAACTTCGAAATAACACCTTTCAGGCCGAGAGCCTTCGTCAAAGAAAAGAGTTCGACCTCGATAGAACAATAAAGGGTCAATAATCTGATGAAACATTGAAATAACACTCTTAAGGCCAAGGTCTATTGCCAATAGCTTGTTTCGACCTGGACGACCCATATTATGACAAGTTTTTCCCGAAATATCGAAAGTGATAAAATCCCATTTTAAGTCGAGTGTGAATCCACTCAAAGTAAATAGTCATCTGTTGACCTTGCCCAAATAAGGAGTTCCACGAATCCAATCAAACTCACATGACGAAGTTCAATTCAGTCCGCCTGAGATTAAATTCCTTGAAAACCAAAAATTGACCATAAGGAAATTCGAAATTTCATGCAAACATTAGGCAAAAAGAAAAGGAAGGGAAGTGCAAAAGACATACACCGATGAAAACTTTTTATTAAAAGCAGTTGCACAAATAGTCATGAATTACATACGGCTAAAAGCCCGACAAGTCCAAATAAAAAAAGAGCAACACAAAGAGAACAAAAAAAATAGCACAAAGATAAACAATTCTTTCACTCTGCGTCATCACCGCCGCCTTCTTCATCACCATCTCTAGGAAGTATTTCTTCATTGCCAGCATCCTCGTCGGTCCCCAGTGTCGCAGGATCATATCCGCAATTAACAAGAGCTTCTCGCGCCTTTGCTCGTGCTTCCTCAAATGTAGCCTCAGAAACATTGCCTGCTTTCCACAAACTCTTATATATGTCCTGTTGGGCCTCGGCATGTATCCAATGCTAATGCAGATGATGGGGAACGGTGGTGACTTGGGCCAACAATGGTACCTTCTCGACTTTAAGAGCAGCGACTCGGTCACTTAGAGCCGACGCTTCCTGGTCAATGTCACCAATACGCTCTTCAAGCCTCGCCTCCCTAAGCGTCATTGTCGCTCTCTTAGATACCTGCTCGGATTGAAGAACGTGGATAGTTTCCTCTAAATCCTTCGTCGCTGCCCTCGCCGGTGCCCAAGCCCTCTCAATATTCTCCTAACCAGAAACCTTTCTCTCCAGTTAAGCCAACTTTCCCACCCATTCCGCACTCATCGCCTCGAACATGATGGCATTCTGATCCATCTCGGACTACATCGACCGCACATTTGCCTGAAGATGCTCGCACTTTGTGGAAACCCCTTTGCCCAACTCTTCTTTGTCCTTTGCACGAAGTTTTTCCTCGAGCACACTGCTCCTGCGAATAGCTTGCATCAATTCTTGATCTGTCTTCTTCAGTTCCTCGCCAAGGAATCGATCACCAGCATTCTCCTTTAGTCGCTCGTGCATCTCAAGGCACTTGTTGCAGTAGCGCCTATATTTCTCCAACATCATCAGGAAAATATTGGCTCGAGTGTCAGCCATACGAACACTCTCAATCTCCACCATGTATGTTTGAGAAACAAAAATATGGGTTAAGGCCTGGTCGTAAAAATGAAAAAAACATAAAAGAAAAGGGAAACTTACCCTCAAGCCCATGACAGCCATATGCATCAAATCAATATCGCGAACGTCCTGGAGAGCCTCTCTCTCAGTGGCATAACACAAAAGGTCAAACTGCGACACCAGGTCCTCTGTGTCCCCCAGGAGATTGATATCCGATGGGATCTCAAGTATACGGGAAAGGCTTCCCGCATGAACTGCCGAACGGGTAAGGCCCTCTTCAAATATCTTGACGTCATCAAGATCATTATCATAATCATCAAATGCGACGCCTTTTCCCTTTTTTACGGCAGAAGAAGAAGCACGACCCAGTCCAGAAGAGGAAGGCCCACCCAAAGTAACAGCGGCGGCCTTGGGACTCTGACTCTCCATTGCAGTAGTCTGTTAATCAATTCTAATGGCCGGGATCTCTATCGACGGGTTGATCATGGCAACCGGCTCCACTTCTGCAGATAGATTAGCAAAATTCCCTGTCTCTGACTCCTCTAGGGGAACATTGTCCTTTAAATATATCATGGTTGATGAAACCGTCTCAAACTCCACTCGCCGTCTCTTTGACGGCCCCTCACCATCCTCAGCATGGGAAGGCTCCCCCGTTGGGAAGATTGCAGGAGCCGGGGCCCTATATTGAATAACAGTTTCCTTGCACACGTCCACGACCACAGTCTCACCTGAGCAGCCCTTGCCGTAGGTCGGGTAACAGCCCTCAGAACGGGCCGAGTAGAGGATGCCGAATGACAAAATTCAAGTGGAGGATCCCTTCCCCTTCGCACTCTGCCTTCTACAGATAGAATTCCATATAAACAATAAATCTAAATTTCAAAACGGAAAACAAAGACTACAGTAAAACTACTTACCAGTAAGGGGCTTATGCTTATATTTCTCATAGAAGGACGATCATACACGAACTACCCCATATGGGGAAGAATGGCGTATACCCAGTCTAGGATGTCGCTGATAGGCGCAGGGGGTAGTCTCGCAGCTGCAAAAGCAAAAACAATTCAATACCTCCAGAAGAGAAGTTGTCGACTATCATTCCGACAAAAGATACAAAAAATTACGTGTGAAGTTCCATCTCTTGGGGAAACCAGCAGAATCCTCCACAAGGTGCTCAGTCCGCACATAAAATTAGTTTTTGTAAAAACGACGATTGGCTCCATCATCCATCTTCACCACTAGACTCTTCGTCCCTCGGTGGCGCATGTGAATCATCATGCCTCGAATGAGTTGAGGGGCAAAAATATTGAGCATGTGTCTTAAAGTGATCTCCTGACTGACAAGCTCTGTGAACTTGAGTAGTATGAGGAACAATTTATACAAGTACAACGAAGGTTGAGCTAGACACACCTTGTAGAAATGAAAAAATCTACCACCAAGGGAGAGAGAGAAAGCGTATACCCAAATAAAAGGATATGCGTAGAACATAAAATAGCATGGGCGATCGAAATGTATGATATCATCTCCCACCGCCGGCAACAACTCAACGTGGTGCGGAATCCCCCACCTAACCTTCAGCTCCGCAATCGCCGCCTAATTCATATGGAAGAAACAAGTTCCGGTAGGGCTAGTGAAATCTGTCCACTGCTTGCCCGGACGAGGTAATATTTGGTCGCCTTTGGAACCTCCTCATCCTCTACTACTTCTACTCCTCCTGGAACAAGAACATCATTTTCCAGCGCCGGAATTGCGGCAAGATTGTCAGCGCGGGAAGAAGTACCAACCATTTATCTCAATTGAATATAATGGATGAACAAAGAACGCAAGAGGGAAGACGAGGATGCCAATTCTCACCAACAAAAGAGAATCGAAAATCTAAAGTATCGGGGAAGATGAAAATTCGCAAATTCTTTTTATAAATCAAGAAAATGTGCTAATAAATTGGTGTTTTCCCCTATTTATACGAATATAAATGCCCCAAGCGAGAAATCCAAGAGTCGCCAATCAGCACTGATAAGTCATGAAACGGTTCAGTCCCCAAGAAACCTGCATCATAATGGTAATAACCTCAAACGGCATTTCGAATAAATGCAACGTTTTGACTCCGAACGGATGCGAAGGAACAAAGGCATCGTTGAAACGTTGCGTCATCGCCTCGATTTGAAAATCTCGTTCAAGGCATGAACAATAAGATTTCTCCTACCCTTCGAATCTACAAAGTCCGTCCGTCGAGCCCGCCAAGGGAGGACCTCGACGGACGGAGGGGCTAACTGTATGGGTCAAAATCAGACCACAGTGGTCGATCAAGCTGAGACCTCTCCTTAGTGGCGAAATGGCGAGAAGCACCACGACCAACCTCAGTCTAATCATCGACAATGTATGTCAATTAAAAATGGTACTCAGATAACGACGAAAAAGACCATCACGTGAGAGCACGTTGGTCAGAGAACACAATAAAGTTCCAAGAACTATCTATAGAAGGGGTATTCTCGGAAAAGGGGGGCGGGATTTTTCCTCTCAACCCTTTTTCTCACAATTTCCTCTTCTAAAGGATGTAAACTGATATTTCTTTCTTCTTATCAAAGTATGGTAACATCAAGAATTCTAGAATGTTCCTATTTTTTCATCCCTTATCTTGCTATGTATTTGTAGATCTGAAATTGATTATGCTTTGCTAAAATTTTCCTCTTCTTATCATAAATTACTTTAATAAATTTTTTAATACTTTATGGTCAAACAGTAAGAAAACATTGAGCATGCATTTCAATCTGTTTAAGTAGCCTTAAAATTTGGGTTGGCTGAAGCGAGAGAGTACATAAAATAAAGTGTACGTACATTTTAGAGTAGAAAAATAAACAAAGTACAAGAAAGTATTTCCTTCATTCACTTTTACTTGGCAAGTATATTAAAAATAAATTTTTATTATACATATCAAGAGAAAATAATTGTTTTTCTTGTTATTATACCCATAATATTTATTACTTATTTTAAATTATTGTCTCCAAATCAATAAAATATATATCAATTAATATGTGTATCATAATAAATTATGTATTTTATTAATTATTTTTAATGTATATAAAAATTTAAAACGTGTCAAGTAAAAGTGAACTGATCAAATATATGCTAGTTCTATCAAACTTTGTGTAAACGATAGCACCTCGTATATATTAATTGTGGGAAAGTGAGATTAATGCTGCCATTCCGTCTCCCTAGCGCGCCTACTTACATTCTCCTTCCTTTAGCTAGGAATAATTCATTTATGTAAAAGCATCTACTACAAGCACGGTCAGATAATTAAATTCGAGAATTCGTATTAATGTCATCCTCCTACTAATGTCACTGACCCGGATTTCTCATTATTGAAAGTTGTGATAGTGCCTATTAATGGAGCTAGATCAGTTAAATTTTAAATATTTTTTGATAATTTCTCAACAATAAAAAATATACGAAAGCAATTAAATAAAAGTAGAAGACTTTAAATTTATAAAACTGAAATCAAAATGCGGAATTTTAAAATATATCTCTACCCAAAATCTTGTGTCACTAGCTCACGGACTACTAAAGAGTACTACAATCAAGTCTGAATAGAAAAATATATAGTGTATGTCTCGTTACAATGAAAACAAACTAAAACATGGAAAGGGACTCTGGCCTGCAAACGCCAGCTAGGCTATCTCGTAAGTCCCTAGACTGAAGTCAGCTCCCGATCAATAAGTTACTGTTATGGTCCAAAAGCTGCTCCAATAATACACCAATCGCAATTTTTTCTCAACCGTTCACATTATATGAGACTTAACAATTAGACAAGAAAGATATTTCACAAAGTTCGGATCAAACACATTTAAGACTCACGGTCATGCTAGACTCCGGTGTATAGATAACCGTCACCATACCTATACACCGTACTCTTCATTTACCAATTAGCAAACAATATCCTAATCCTATTCTCTCTAACCAAAGTTAGAACAAACACTTACCTTGGTCCAAGAATAGCAATCAACTCTCCAATACCGCCTTTCCTCGACAATCCAACTCCGAAACAATAGTATCTAGGCATAATTAATTCAATAATATCAATAAAGACTCAAAAACAAAATTTCATAGCCTAGAAATGAAGTCCCTAGCATTCTTCCAAAAATACCAAAATTCGACCCCGGGCCCACATAGTCCAAACTCGAGGCTCGGACCAAAATCCGTTCACTCATCATCCCACGGGTTCAAATATATAATTTGTTTTAAGATTCAACCACAAATTGAGGTTGAATCACCCAAAATTTCCAAAAATCCAACTCTACCCAAAATCCCTAATTTCTACTTTGATTTCATAAGTTTAGGCTTATGATTTTACTAATTACTGAAGAAAAGTGAAGGAAATAGGTGGGAAATTATATACCCAAAAGGTCTTGAAAGAGGGGGCTTCAATGGTGTCCTAAGGCTTAATGGGGAAGAGAGCTCGTGAGAAGAAGTGAAGAAATCCCGTAATGAAATGTTCTGTTTTTTTAAAAAGTTACTGGAGCACTTTACTCTATGCGTTCGCGACATAGGGGTCGCGTTCGCGGAGGGTAATATGCGATCGCGAAGAAGAAAAATGAGGGGGGGTGGATCCAGGGTTGCCCTATGCGAACGCGATGGGCTATATGCGAACGCGATGAAGGGCTTACCAGCACTATGCGAACGCGGGGAGGGTACCGCGAAAGCGAAGGAGGGGAGACACAAGGCAATGCGAACGTGAGCCTAGGGCCGCGTTCGCGTAGAACAAAACCTGGTCTGCAACATCTGAAAAATCTGAGCGTTTTCTAAGTGTAAAAATACCCCGAATCACTTCCGAGCCCTCGAGGCTCTAATTCAAAATACATACACTAACTCAATAACATCCTACAAATTTAGTCGGGCGATCAAATCGCCAAAATAACTTCAAAACAAATGAATCAAACCTCAAAATAATCATTTTCATTCTAAGTCATAAACTTGCAACTTTAGATATTTAAGTCCGAAACACGTCAAACGACGTCTGACTTCGACCAAACTTCACAGAAAAAACTTAACGCATATTTAAGACCTGTACCGGGCTCCGGAACCAAAATACGGGCCTGATACCTATATTTTCTAACTCATTTTCATTTTAAATTTTTATATCATATTTAAAAAAATAATTTCTTTCGGGCTCGGGGACCTCGGATTTCGATTCCGGGAATACGTCCGAGTCCTATATTTTTCTACGGACCTACGGGACTATCACATCACGGGTCCGTGTCCGTTTACCCAAAATGTTAACCAAAGTCAACTTTAACAATATTAACATCAAATTTTATCAAATATTTTCACATATTTCAGCATAAAAGTTTTCCGGCTACGCGCCTGGACTGCGCACTCAAATCGAAACAACCAAAAACGAGATTATTAAAGTCTCGAAAGCACGAAAAAAGGAAGAAATCCGCTGAAGACCCTTTGGGGTCGTCACAATTTAGATATTCAAGATACCCAAACCCCCTTTTCCGGTGAAACATATTAAGTAATGGCTTTAGCTGAGTGAGGAAACGAGGGGGAAATTTTAAAAAAAATTGTTGAACACTAGAACTCAAAATTTGATGTTAAAGTATGTTCAATTGGTTTTGTGATCTATTACCACAAAAAGAAAAAAAATTAGTTCTATGTCAAATTTCTCAGGAAATCTTTATTTTGACACATAATAGATAAAGGATTATAGTATTAAATAATTTCCTCGAGTTATATATTCCTGTTATGAAATAATATAAGAACAAGAACAATATAAAGAAAAGTAGAGAGAGGAGTATTCTTATTGATACTTTTTGGGATGATTTACAATGAGGTAAGACCCCTCTATTTATAGGAAGATAAAAGACTTAGCCTCAAAGTAAGACTCTTCTATAAGATAGACATTCACTCTAATTAGAGTTCTATTTATAACACTCCCCCTTGAATGTCTATTCAATAATGTGTCTCGTTAAAACCTTAACTAAAACAAAAACCAATGGGAAAAAAATTATAGAAAAGGAAAAAGAGTACACATGTTTGAATATGCGCCTATTGGTTGCCTCGTTAAAAACCTTGCAAGGAAAACCCAGTGGGACAAAACCTTGTAAGGGAAAAAGAGTGCAACGCGCATTAACTCCCCCTGAAAAGAGCATCAATTCATATCCTTGAGTTTTCGCATTCCAATCTTGTGCACCACCTTGAAATTATCATTCTTGATAGATATGAACATCTTCATATAATGTCGTGGAATGACTCTTCAATATCTCCATAGAGGTATTCTCGATGCCATCATGCTTATAGTTATAGCAAGATACATATGTACACAAGTTGCACTTAGGATGTGGTACTTCAGGACCAAGAATTGTATATGCTTCAAGCAACTTCAATCTTTCATGGATTGACATATAAGTTAAGTCATATAAGCCATATAATAGACTTTAGATGCATATCAAGTTTTCATGTCATGCTAAACAAATAAGATATCGAAAACTGATTACACATACCATTGACTTTATTATGATCACTTTGATCATTTGCTCATCTTCTTTATTAAGAAGTTATTTTGAAACCGATTTGTCTATACGCTTTAAGCGTATCAAAGACTTTGTCCTTCTGGGACTTAATATGAGCATTTGCAGTGAGAATATAGTTACTTTCTTTGGGTCAGCAAATGCGTATAGCATGCTTTGCAATATGTTGCAATTGAATGATCCTTTTATGAAGTTCAGGTTCATATTATGATATTCGAGGATCTATATATACAAATGATAATTCATCCCATGTAACCTTTTCTCAAGTGTTTATCATGTCTCCCCCTCATGTTAGAAAAGCTAACTTTTTTCCTCAACTTTGAGAGTCCATCTTTGTGCATTATGGTGTTAATGAAAATATACACCCACATCAATAATAATAAGATGAAATTATTTGGTTCCTGACCCTGAACCACTTGTGAGGGGAGAATATAATATACTCTCGTATACAACGTATATCAAACTGATATATATAACTTTGTTCTCATAAGAAACAGTTTAGCTATTAAGTGGAGGCACTCAATAATTATCTTGCTAAACCAACTATGATATAAACCAACTTATCAAGATGAACTATCTTGAATAGAAAATCTGGAAATTATGCTCGAAGTTATATTACTGAGCAATTTACCTTGCAAGCACCGGCCAGGCTGCGGGTTAATAACAATCGCACATGTAACCATATCATAGATGCATCATATGTGGTATACATGGCAGGTGAATGTGCCCATATTCACCTTTGATATTTCCAGAATTTATGGGATTCAACCCGAACTCTTTAGTTGGTCAATCAATTAATGAGAACAAGTAATATAAGAGAATTCGTAAAGAACTTTCTAGTTCTTTAATATTTACCCATGTGAATTCTCTATTACTGCACATCATACTTAAAATGAGATGGCTAACCCGAATTCCAACTGAATAAATTATCAATATTGATAAACTTCAAATTTACACCATGACGTGTGCAATTATCAATAAACTTCAAGTTTATTATGGTATGGGTTTTTATACGAATAAATATCCACTTTATTGTGGCATTCTTTTGTTTGTGTAGTACAAACTGGAGAATAAAGCGGGTAGCTTTTCATATACAAATTATCCCGCTATAAGTTGTAGTAATAGAAGATATCAAATCTTTCCTTTATTTATAGTCTCAATATAATCAATCGCTTTTGCATATACTTTGGAAACTGAATAAGTTTCTTTGAGACTTACTACCACACAATACCTTATTGGTAATCAATTGCGTTTCTCCAACATAGTAATAATTGGCTCTTCTAGAGCTCTCAATTAATTTTGTACTACCACAGATTCATCAACATCCATGTGGTGAATATCTTTTTTAAAGAGAAAGTTATACCATTATGGTCATGGTCAAAATTATATGCAAGATATGTTTCTTGCATTATCGTTGTCCTTTAATAGTCATATTTCCAAAATATATTGGCGTACAATAGGTACGTGACCAACGAATCATTCATGCCATAACAATGATATTATTTTCATATATCAGCTCAAACCTCCTTCTAGGGGTGAGTGTGGTATATTCAATACCAATGCGTCTGGCATTCGATTTGCTATTCTTTGCAAATGGATAATATTTTGCACCTCTTTTTCACAAATAGAGGTATGTGGATCAAGATGAGATAATGATGCATTTTTCCACAAAATTTACCGTTTGGTTTCACCAACTTCTCCCCCTAATTTTGGGAAAAGTGTTTCATCGAATTGACAGTCTGCAAATCGTGCAGTGAACAAATCCCCTGTCAATGTTTCGAGGTAGCGAATAATGGAGGGTGATTCTAACTCAATATATATTCCTAACCTTCTTTGCAAACCCATTTTGGTGCAATATGGTGGTGCTACAGGCACATATATTGCACATCCACAAATTATTAAGTGGGATATATTAGGTTCATGACCCAAAACTAATTGCAACGGGGAATGTTTGTGATAATTCGTCAGTCAGAGACGAACTAGCATTGCTGCATGCAAAATGGCGTGACCCCAAACCGAAGTGGGCAGCCGACGAACTAGCATTGCTGCATGCAAAATGGCGTGACCCAAACCGAAGTGGGCAGCCTCGTTTTCATGAGTAAATGAGGTATTCAAGATTATTCTCATCTATTGTCTCAACATGATATCCATTTTGAATGATATCTTAAAAACTCAACAAGTTCCTCTTAAACTTGGAGAAGAACATTGCATTCTCTATGATAAATTTTGTTCCTTTAGGCAGAGTTATAGTTGCTCTTCCGGAGCCTTCAATCAATTTAATTCCCATGGTTGACAACAAAAGAAAATATACGAACATGAGAATAAACAAATTCAATCCGTTTGTTTCCCATTTAAACAATATTTTCAAAATCTGCTGAGGTTAGTTGACTAACTAAATCAGATAGTCGATTATATGTTTTCCATAATCGATTACTTTGCAGTTTGAAAATTTCAGTTTAAGCACAGTCTCAATGTAATCGATTGTTAAACATATATAAACGATTATGTCTTAATATAATCGATTGTTAAACATACATAATCGATTATTTGCTATTTTGAAAAACTTCAGATCACACTGTCTTAATATAATCGATTGTTAAACATACATAATCGATTATGTCTTAATATAATCGATTGTTAAACATACATAATCGATTATTTGCTATTTTGAAAAACTCCAGATCACACTGTCTTAATATAATCGATTGTTAAACATACATAATCGATTATGTCTTAATATAATCGATTGTTAACAAGTATATAATCGATTGTTTTGCAGTTTTAATACGAAATATTAGATAATCGACTAACGGTTAGGTTAGTCGATTAACTCTATAAAAATATCTTTGAAATTTAAGCATATAGAAACATTCTGAAGAACTAATACTAACATTATATCATAAACTAACTAATACGGGCTGATACTAATGACTATTAGTTTATTCACTAATTAATGCAAATAAAATCAAACAATTCCATCTTCCTTCATCATAGATCCATTACCGATTAAGTGGTCTATTTTCCTCTCAGGGTGCTCAAAGAAGTCTGCCACATCCAGGTGGGTGATGTTAAAATCGTCGTCAGAGACAAAATTTGTTTCAGGGCATTTACCTTTTAGAGATGCTTGATAAAGCTCAACCAAATGTCTTGGTACACGGCAAATTTTCGCCCAGTACCCTTTTCTACCGCAACGATAATATATAGTTTATGAACTATCACATCGTGCTTGTGGCAGAGTGACCAACTTCAGGTTGTCATATCTCTCCTTTAAGCCATTCCACAAGATAGGTGGATCTTTGAGTGTGATATATTCAATTTTCAAACCTTCATCAAGGTGATGGCGCAAGAAAATCAAGGCCTTAGCATAGTCTTGGGTGGATGCATTATTTCTGTCTTTAATGGCGTCTCCAAGACCCATTGCATCCAAATGGATTTCAGCATCCAACACTCATGTCATATAGTTCTTGCCCGAAATTTCAAGGGCAACGAACTTTCTTTTCATAATGTCAGACATAAAACAAAATTACATCAAGAGCGTGTCCATACTTACGGCTTTATTACAATTATCACATTCACTTCAGGGAATGGATTATAATCATCTGTATGTGTTATATACAATCTCATGTCAAATATTACTTTCATAAAAGTGAAAGATTATTTTGAGAATCTTTATTATTCTCATTATCACAATGATGACGATTATAATTCCGTCTATTGCCTCGTCCACATTCATTGATACCTTCATGGTAATAATTTTGTCTTCTTTCAGACTTATCACATACTACTACCACATTCTCTAAAGGGAATGGAGCAAATTCAATTGGACGGATTTTGTCTTCTTTCAGACTTATCACATACTGCTACCACATTCTCTAAAGGGAATGGAGCAAATTCAATTGGACGGATTTTGTCTTCTTTCAGACTTATCACATACTGCTACCACATTCTCTAAAGGGAATGGAGCAAATTCAATTGGGACGGATTTTCAATTCTTTGCCCACAATCATACATGAATTTAATCATGGCAAGACATAGAACTTTTACCACTTCACGTGGTTATAATTCCTTACAAACTCCATTAGAGTTATAATCTAACTTTGTTGTCTATGTTTGTATATGAAATCAAATCGTAGAATTTCAAGAATTTGAAAGGGAAAAGTAAATTAGTTACCTTTAAGGTATACCAATAAATGTTGTGATATCAAATATACCTCTTGAGTTTTCATACCGTTGCATTACTTTATGATGATACCATCTCTTCTATTTTTCCGTATAGAAATTCTTAATATTTGACTTGGACGTGGTGCTGCTGTGGTTCGACATTGATGATTTCTCTTTTGATTGTTTCTTGGCTGTCCCAAACACAACCTCAAAAATTGTGGGAAGATCGTTTATTATATTGAACAATCTTCTCCTGTTCCTTGGCACAACTGGCTTCATCGGTGGTCCGTCACCTATCAGCTCTATCGAAACCAAACCTAGCACCAAAATAAAATGCAAAAGCAAGTAACCATGCATCACTATGTACAGCAACCAAAGACAGCCAGTCCTTCTCTTGCATGCCATCACGGGCAAAGTTAATTCCAAGAGCAGGCTCTGGAAGCTCTGGGGGCACTTCCTCAGCTAGTAGATTGACTTCCCACTGTTCGCTTGGAAATCCATTGGTTAGAGATTCGTGCTGATAACGTGTTATGAAATAATATAAGAACAAAAACAATATAGAGAAAAGTAGAGAGAGGAGTATTCTTATTGATACTTTTTGAGATGATTTACAATGAGGTAAGACCCCTTTATTTATAGGAAGATAAAAGACTTAGGCTCAAAGTAAGACTATTCTATAAGATAGACGTTCATTCTAATTAGAGTTCTATTTATAACAATTCCAACAAATATTAAATTTTGAAAGAATAGTATCAAAATTATTAATGAAAATATAACTAGTTAACTTGTACTTTGCTCGATCATTTCTTGCTAACTTTTAACAACTGAGTATTGACAGTAAAAAGAAGAAGGGAGTCCGCACCGGTGGTAGCTCCCTTCTCCGGCAGCTTGGCACGGCGGCCCCATCAGAAACACCGGCCGGTCAAACTCAAACAGAAAAAAGAGTTTGTACGTACCTGGTATTTCCAGGTTGGTCACGAGCTGATGATACAAAAATCCAAAAAGACAGAGTAATTATAATAATGAGTTGGTGTCCCCGCACCCCTATACCCAACCCATCCATCGATCTCATTCCAACTATTCCTATTCACTCACTCTCATGTCCATAATAATTGTCCCCCTCTATCCTTATTCTCCTTCACAAGCAAAGCAACCCCTCTTACCCCTTGTCAGTTCCATCATTACTAATTCTTCGTATTAATAATGCATGTATATTATCCTCTTTACACTTTTTTTTAACCTCCCCACCTCATCTTCATTCCTTTGTTCATATAATTGAGCAAATTAAATTCAGTTCTTATACTATTCTGCTGCTTGGAATTAGTTAATTCTCAATGACTCGTCTGTTGCGATCCAAGTCGTATACATTTGGCCGTGTCTCTGCTTCCAACTCCTCTGTTCTAGACTTGTCCCCTCGCTGCTCTTCTCTCTATGACTACGAAGAAGTGGATGATGAAGAAGAAGAAGAGGAAGAAGGGGTGGAGGGGTTTTCAAGTCCGGACCAGAGGCAACGGAGTCGGATTCGGGCTGCCGGTGGACGTCAGAGCAATCATAACAACCCCTCTCCAATTCTGGCGATAGTTGTGGCGGCGCTCCGGAAGTCGCTGGTGACTTGCAGTGTGGATAGAGATGACGTCGCTAACATGGACATTGGATGGCCCACCGATGTCTGCCATGTTTCTCATGTCACCTTCGATCGCTTCGATGGCTTCCTTGGCCTCCCTATTGAGCTCCAGCCTGAAGTTCCCCGTAAAGTCCCTAGCGCAAGGTTCTCTTCTATTTATCCCCATGCCCATTCAATTCCTAGCATTAAAATTTCTTTTCTTTTCTTTTTTTTCAATTTTAATTTCCAAGAAGGTGAGTTATCTGTGATAAGTTGGGGCACAGAATTTACCCAGATCTGGGAACTACATTTTCAATAATTTATCTAGCTTACAGCCGACGAAAAAAAAATTCAATGTGTAGAAATGATATGGAAGTAAGACCTAAGGGAAAATCATTTTACCAGTTTTGAGATAATAGGATGTGGAATTGATGTGAAATTTATATAGTTGATCCCAACTAGTTTGAGATTGAGTATAGTTGATTGAGTGACTGATATACCAGATCTAACGCAGACAAATGAAATGCTGAATCTGTCTTGCATGCTTCATCCTGCTGCTAATGTTGATATGCATAAATAACCAACTGAGTGAATTGCTCAATTGATATTACCCATTGCAAGGAAAGCAAAAAAGGGCAACCTGATGCACTAAGCTTCTCCCTATGCGCGAGTCCTGGGAAGGACTGGACCACATTGGTTTTTATGTATTGCCCAAGCTTACTGTCTTGCTCATATCTTGTGCTGATTCCTTAAGCTGATAATTTTTAGTTCTCACATTCTTGTTGTACTTCACAGTGTTAGTGTTTTTGGAGTATCTGTCCAATCAATGCAGTGTTCATATGACTATAGAGGAAACAGTGTGCCAACAATTCTTCTTAAGCTGCAAAGTCGTCTGTATTCTGAAGGAGGCCTGCAAGTATTCTTCTTTCTTTGTACTTGAATAATCTAAAATATGGCTATTGTCATTAGATATGCTGAAACTTGCATTCTTTTCGGCGTTTTGGTTGAAGGCAGAAGGAATATTCCGGATAAATGCTGAGAATAGTCAAGAAAAAACTGTGAGGAACCAGCTAAATAGAGGCATTGTTCCATATGGAATTGATGTTCATTGTTTGGCCGGATTGATTAAGGTAGCTTTAACATATTCATCCTTCATCCATCTTCATTTGTTGCTGCATTCTTTAAGTTGAAACTAACAACTAGAATAGATGTTAGCAAGATCTTGAAGCTCTGAAGTAAACTGAAATGCAAATTTAAATATCCACCTTTGTTGTTCCTAGCCTGTTTAAGTACTTTCCAGTCTATTGTCGCATATATGTTGTGAGAATGCACGGGAGAAAATATGATTGATATTATTCTCTTATGTAAAACACGATACAACGAGCTCTATATGCATGTATGCATGTATGTATGTATGTATGTATGTATACATAACATGTCCTACTCTAATACATATGGGATTAAGGTTATTTACTCTTATTTACATAATTATTCTAACACTCCCACTCAAACTGGTGCATATAAATCATATATACCGAGCTTGTTACATATGTAGTTAATACGAGGACCAGATCATTCGACTTCACAAACATTGTAATAATATCTTCCGAGAGTATCTTTTCTCCGACGAAGTGAAAGTCAATCACAATGTGTTTAGTGAAGAGCAGCTTGATTATCATACATAAGTCTCATCTAATTAATCTCACCAAATTTCAACTTCTTGAGCAACTGTTTGATTCAAATTAGCTCACATGTCGCCATAGTCATCGCTCGATATTCTGCTTCTGCACTAGACCGAGCAACCACATTCTGTTTCTTGCTCTTCCACGACACCAAATTTCCCCTACTAAGACACAATATCTAGACGCAGAACATCTATCAGAAGGTGATCATGCCCAATCAACATCTGAGTATCCAACGATCTGCTCATGGCCTCGATCCTCAAACAATAAACCTTTGCCTGGAGTTAGTTTTATATACCGAAGAATGCAAACAACTGTATCCTAATGACTATCACTCGGAGAATCCATAAATTGACTCACAACACTCACATAAAAGGAAATGTCAGGTCTTGTCACTGTAAGATAATTTAATTTACCAACCAACCATCTATATCTTGCAGGATCGCTAAGAGGCTCCCCTGTCCTGGCAGAAGTTTAGAATCCGGATCCATCGGAGTGTCAAAAGGTTTACAACTTGTCATTCCGGTCTCCTCAAGAATATCTAAGGCATACTTTCGTTGTGAGATCACAATACTTGAGCTAGACTGAGCGACCTCAATACCCAGAAAATACTTTAGTTTGCCCAGATCCTTAGTCTGAAAGTGTTGAATGAGATGTTGCTTCAATTTAGTAATACCATCCTGGTCATTGCCGGTAATAACAATGTCGTCAACATAGACCACCAAAATAAATACAGAGATTCGAAGCAGAATGCCGATAGAATATAGAGTGATTAGCTTCACTCCGAATCATGCCAACTTCCTGGATAATTGTGCTGAACATACCAAACCAGGCTCGAGGAGACTGCTTTTGACCATAAAGTGACCGGCGCAAGCGACATGAAAGGCCACGAGACTCCCCATGAGCAACAAACCCAGGTGGTTGCTCTATATAAACTTCATGCTCAAGGCCATGTAAAAAAGCATTCTTAATGTCCAACTGATAGAGGGGCCAATGGCGAACAACAGCCATGGATAGAAAAAGGCGGACTAATGCTATCTTAGCCACGGGAGAGAATGTATCACTGTAATCGAGCCCAAATATCTCAGTATATCCCTTGGCAATAAGACGAGCCTTGCGACGATCAACCTTACCATCCTGACCAACCTTGATTGCATACATCCAACGACAACCAACAGTAGATTTACCTGAAGGAAGAGGGAGGAGCTCCCAAGTACCACTCGTATGTAAAGCAGACATCTCGTCAACCATCCTGGATGAGACAATGCTTCACCTGTAGACTTACGGATAGAAATAGAGGACAAAGAAGATAGAAAAGCATAATAGGGTGATGACAAACTATGATAACTCAAAGCGACATAATGGGGATTAGGATTAAGGGTGATCCGTATACCTTTCCGAAGTACAATCGATGTACTAGGAAGAGACAAGTCCGCAGTAGGAGCTGGGTCAGGTGTAGGAAGTGAATCAGCTGGGCCTGATGCTGGGTGCGGACGACGATGATATGTCAAGAGCGATGTTCCTATAGAGTCTAGGAGGAGCCACACTAGACTCCCCAACAGTTGGAATGGGTAAGACTTCTGTAGCGGAAGGTGAAGGAGGAGCTATAGAAGACTCGGGTAAGACTTCTGTGGCGGAAGGTGAAGAAGGAGCTACAGTAGATTCCTTAAAGGTCGGTATAGGTAACACCTCAGTTGTATCAAGGTGGTCAGAATGGTCAGAAGAGGTAAAGAAAGGCTTAGACTCAAAAAATATGACGTCAGAGGACAAAGTACCTACGAAGATCAGGTGAGTAACAACGATATCCCTTGTGAACACGAGAATAACCAAGGAAGACACACTTGAGAGCATGAGGAGCTAACTTATCTTTACCAGGGGCTAAGTTATGAACGAAACAAGTGCTCCCAAAAATACGAGGGGGAACAAAGTATAAGGGTGATTAGGGAAACAATAGTGCATACGGTATCTGATTCTGGATGGGAGAGGAAGGCATCCGATTAACTAAATAACAAGACGTGAGAACTGCATCGCCCAAAAACGCAACGGAACATGAGATTCAATGAGAACTATGCGAGTAGTCTCAATGATGTGCCTATTCTTTCTCTCTGCAACTCCATTTTGCTGAGGGGTATAGGGACAAGAGGTCTGATGATTAATTCCTTGAGAAGTCATAAATTACTGAAATTGAGAGGATAAATATTCTAAGGCATTATCACTCTGGAATATAGAAAACAACTTAGAACGATCTTTCATTAAGAAAATCCAAGTATATCTTCAATGATCATCAATGAAACTAACAAAATAATGAAATCCCAAGGTTGAACTGACTCTACAAGGACCCCATATATCAGAATGAACTAAAGAAAAAACAGACTCTGCATGACTCTCAATACTACGAGGAAAGGAGGCTTGGGTATGTTTCCCGAGCTGACATAACTCACACTCTAATGTAGATAAACTAGACAAACTAGGCACCATCTTTTGAAGCTTGGATAAGCTTGGATGTCCTAAACGTCTGTGAATTAGGTCCGCTGGATCTGTAACTGGACATGCCCTGGAGGAATTGAGTGAGTTAAGGTAGTAAAGACCCTCTGATTCAAGTCTTGTTCCAATCGTCTGCCCCGAACTGTTGTCCTGCATAATAAAGGAATCATCAATAAAATATATACCACAATGCAGGGCACGAGTCAAACAACCAACAGATGCAAGATTAAAAGGACAGCCCTGGACATAGAGAACAGAGTCTAGAGTGACAGAGGGTAGGGGATTCGCTTGTCCAACTCATTTTGCTTTGGTTTGAGACCCATTGGCTAAAGTAACAGTGGGAAGAGATTGTGAATACGCAATATTTGACAAAAGTGATTTATTACCAGAGCTATGATCAGAAGCAGCTGAGTCCACAACCCATTGTCCAAGAATACTAGATTGGAATACACAAGCAAAAGAATTATCAGCAACAGAAGTATCAGTCTGAGCAACAGAGGCTACTTGTGGAGATGTCTGCTTACTTGCTCGATACTGAATGAACTTATTATACTCCCCTTCTGATAAAGAAAATCCCTAGTTACCTTTAGTCTCGGTCTGAGCAACATAAACATTTTTGGGTGGGCGACCATGTAAAGAATATCACACGTTACGAGTGTGTCCAAATTTATGACAATAAGAGCACTTGGGTCTAGATCTTCCAAAATGACCTCCTACTCGTCTAATCTCCATAGTATGAGATGCCCGGTTGTCCACTGTCTGGGATACGAGAATAGATGAGTCAAGTTTCTGGTGCTGCAGCAAGGCGAAATAATCGAGAGAATAATTCATCAACTGTCAGACTAGCCAAAATCTAGTCACGTACTGAATCAAGGTCATTAGGGAGTCCAGCGAGTGTAAGAACTAGATACATCTTCTGTCGTTGCTCTTGTTGCTTTTCAATACTAGCAGAAACTGGCATCAACGTCTCAAATTCTTCCATGACCGCCTCTATTTGTCCCAAGTAAGTAGACATATCCAATTCCCATTTCTTCAAGCTTGTCATTCGCGATATTACATCATAGAAACGAGATATGTCATTAGTGCATAAATTACGAACCTTTTCCCAAGCTAAATAACATGTCCGGAATAGACGGAACAAGGGCATCAACTTGGAATCAATAGATCGCCACAAGATACTACATAACTGAGCATCGACCTTCTCCCATAGTGTTTTGGCCTTTTCATCAGCTTCGCTAGCTTTTTTTGTTAAATGATCTTGAACTTCTTGACCTTTACACCACAACTCAACAGACAAAGCCCAAGCTAAGTAGTTTGAACCTCCCATTAAAGGTTCTGAGGTAATCATAACACCGGAACTGCCAGAACCCGGATTTTTAGACCCGAAATCATAGACTCCCAGACATCGTTGGATTATCACCAATTAACAGAAAGAATCAACCGGCAACTCGCTAAAGCGGATGAAGGACACACTATTTTTGCTGGAAAATTACTGTAGCTGCCGGAAACAATTAGTGTAGTCGCCGGAAAAATTCAAACTGGTCGGAATTAAAAAATAAAATTATGGATGGCTCGGAATGGTAGAGCGATCAGACTGTCCAAAAGGAGTTCCCTGAAAAAATGGACGGAACGGCCTCCACGCGCCGGCGCGTGGAGTAAATCTCGCAGGAGGTTGGCTGTTTTGATGGCGCATGAGGCGGCGTATCACGGAGCTGTTTGCTGGGGTTTGGTCGCCCGAGGTTGGGGGACCTTGTGGTGGTGTTGGTTTTTGCACAACACCAATGGAATTTATTTTGACGTAAAATTGCCCTAAGAAGTCACCGGAATTGAAGCACGGCGGCGGTTGGGTTTTTCCCAGTGTTTTCTCACTGTCGCTCTTATACCATGTGAGAATGCACGGGAAAAAATATGATTGATATTATGCTCTTATGTAAAACACGATATAATGAGCCTTATATATATAGATATATATGTCTTGCTCCTAATACATAAGGGATTGAGATTATTTACTCTTATTTACATAACTATTCTAACATATGTCAATATGCTTAATAGAGTATGGAAAAAAATAAGTTTGACCTTTGGAGTCCATCACAAGATAGATTAAGGAAAACAATAGGCAGATAAAAGATTTGGCATAAAAGTTACTGGGTCTGTGCAAGAATGAGAAATCAAAAAGATGATGTAAAACTTACATGCATTTACCCTTTTGTTAACTACTTACATCATTCTTGTGCAATTTTTGGAAATGAACAACAACAACAAAGCACTCACTGTATTTCCACAAGTGGGGAATCTTTGGAAGTGAACAAATTATGACATTGGTCAACAAAATAAGATGCTTCTCGAGCATATAGGAAAACAAATATGAGTGTTCTAGGTGCTTTCTATGGGATTATTGTCCAAAGGAACATATCGCAGGTCTTAGTTTCTCTTTTTTCCAATGAGCTCTTTCAGTACGAGGTAAATGCACTACTTATTGCTAATGTGTCAAGATCTATATAAATTTATGCTAGTCAAGACTGTTCTTTGATGAAAAGCTTATTAAACTTCTGTCTTAGACAGGTTTCTTAGTATCATATTTGGCTTGTCGTTCTGTGCTCTGGTTGGTAAATCCTCGTGGTTATTGTGTTAGTCTTTTGGTTATAATACCACTAAGCTAGATCTGAACTGCCTTTATTTCTTGAGAAAAGTAGCCCTCGTATAATATAATTATCTCAAGGGCTGGAAAAGTACACCAAAATAGTGTTTTTGTACACCAAAATAGTGTTCCGTGGCTATTTTAATTTTGTTTTCAGATAGACCCCTTAAATGACATTGTAAAACTTAATTCAATGACAATCTACTTGGCCCAGAAATAGCCACTCTTAGAAAATTGATGAACAAACACTTTCCATATGTCTCCAGGCATGGTTTAGGGAACTGCCTACAGGCGTACTAGATTCTCTAACTCCAGAGCAGGTGATGCACTGCAACACTGAAGAAGACTGCACCCAACTTGTGAAGTTACTTCCTCCAACTGAAGCTGCACTCCTTGACTGGGCAATCAATTTAATGGCAGACGTTGTGCACAATGAGCATTATAACAAGATGAATGCAAGGAATATTGCCATGGTTTTTGCTCCTAACATGACTCAGGTACTTGAGAGCTTTTCAATAATGTAGCTTTTACTTATTATGTTTTCCTTCGCAAATGCATGTTTGATGGGAATTGAAATCAGAGGGTTAGTTTTACCCAAATGTCTAAATTGGGAACGAAATGGTATGTCCTCGGTGAATTGTGTTTCATATACTGATGATGGGATAATAAATCTTGCAGATGGCTGATCCATTGACTGCACTGATTCATGCAGTCCAAGTCATGAACCTCCTTAAGACACTCATTATGAAGACCCTTCGTGAAAGAGAAGAATCACATGTGACATGCCAAATACAGTCGTCATGTGCTAATAATACCAGTTGCATGGTAGATTATCTGGATGGCTATTCTTGTGAAAAACAAAATGCTGGTAAACTCTCAAGAAGTGCCACTTTAGATGGAACAGAATGCGAGTCAAAGGAGCAATTCTGGAACTGTAAGAGTACAAGTGATGCTGGAGAGGAATGTGATTCTGTTGTGAAGACCTCTCCAGTTGCTCGCAGAAGACAAACACTAGAGAGTAGGTTTAGAGAGGGATTTGACACTGAAGAGGGTGAGAACACAATGATTAGACTTAATTTAAGTAAGGGAATGCAAAAGCTATACAGGCATCCTGTATTTCAACTGAGTAAGCCAGTGAAGAAGAGCAGACTTATCGGGACTGTAAATAGTAGGAGACGAGGTGGAGAAGCATTGGCATGAGATGGATGGGATCTATTATCTCTTTGATCTTTAATGTTTGCTGCAGTTTGTACCAATATTGGTATAAGTAATGTTTGATCCATAATCTAGTGAGAGAAGCATTTTATTTGTAGAGTATTCCAGGTACTAACTTGTAGTTTAAGGAACATATTGATGAAGATGTGCTTCAAAGTATAATTTGTTACTTAATTTGCCAGCTACCCTAGAGCAATAACAGCATTAGAGTACTGTAAAACAACAACAACGACGACCCAGTAAAGTCCCACTAGGTGGGGTATGGGGAGGGTAGTGTGTACGCAGATCTTACCCCTACCCGACGGGGTAGAGAGGCTGTTTCCGATAAATTAGAGTACTGTAAAACAAGGGGAATTATATATACTTGATAATTTTAGACTCAAATATTAGAACTGAGCAGAAAGCAGTATTGTTTTTATTTGAAGACTCCTAGTATTTGGTGCATTTTGGCACAAAAAGCAGGGCATAGTGTCAATCGAAGAAGCTACTATTACGCACGAAGCACCTTATACTATAGCTCTTTGCTTGCTTCCTTTTCCAATTCTCGACTGGTATTACTGGATTGGCATTATACTCCTCCATTATTCTCACAATTAGTGTTAGGTACTTTTAAATTATTGATTGTTTTTCCTTTTTTTTTATAAATATTTTTCATATAAGGTTTTAAGATTTGGTGAATAAAATGTGCAATTGTTTTACCTCTGGGCCTGTTAAGTCAGCATCATGCCTGGAGAAAGCCCAAGGTATCACCATTCAGCAGACTTTCTGTGATGGCACAGGATTTCCTTAATAGAAAAGCCAACGGGTTGTTTGGAAAAGCGAAAAAAAAAAGAAGGAAAAGAGTAAAGCTAAACACAGAAGCATTTGGTCTACATGAAAAATAAAGTTTTGTGAGAAATCGTTATTTCAATTGAAATACCTCTCAAACACATCTTTAAAACTTTAAATGGTTTATTTCAAGTTGAAGTTGAAATAATTGACCAAATTATAAAATAAACTATTATATAAATTTTTTCAAATATTTCAATTTTATATTCATGGACAAACGTTAAGGCGTTAAGGCTATAAAGTTTAGTGAATTTGGTTTCGCGACAAAGAAACACAAAATTCATTCTATCGTTAGAAAAATACTACAATATGACACATTGTCAGGAAAGTTGAAAAAATAAAAATATAAAAAAAATCACTAGAGAAAGGAAAAGAGATTATTGCACGAAATTAGTGACTAACTGCAAAATCACTAGTGCTACGGGTTAAAGATTACCCTCTCAGGTCCACTTTAAGTGATTTTTCGGGGATTTTCACGTATAGTAAGGAATTTACCTTTTAACGTTAATTAATATTGAAATTGATCATATTAACCTTAATTTCTTCATTGGAAATATAACGAATTACTCTTAGGCTCTTCACTCCAAGCGCAACTTTGGAAAGAAGAAGTTAATTTCTTCTTGATAGAGGGGTTGTTCTGACGGAAATCAACCTTCCAACCAAGAGGTTGTGAGTTCGAGTCTCCCCAAGAGCAAGGTGGGAAGCTCTTGGAGGAAAGGATGCCGGTTTCTTTTTGGAAACAGGCTCTCTGCCCCTCAGAGTAGGGGTAAAGTCTACCTATACACTACCCTCCCCATACCCCCACTAAGTGGATTATATCATGTTATTATTGTTATTGTTGTTGTATCTAAAAAAATAAATTGTATGTGGTAAAATTCGGTTCACCTCGTCACTGTTTAGACAAACACTTCCCTCGTGAAAAGGCCGTCCTCGAAGCCTTGACAGCCAGGTAAGGACGGCCAGACCAAGGACGTCCTAATCACCTAAGCAAATGGACGACACTGTTTTAGGCTTGGCTTCCTCCGTACGAGGAAGCCACCAACTTTTATACTTTTTATTTTGTGTATTTCAAGAAAGGTCTCCTAATATATAAAGGAGGCTTCACCTTGCAATATGGCAGATTCATTATTCTGAATAATATTACCTCTTTACTTTCTCTCTCTTATTATCAGGCAAACATCTCTCCACCTCTCTATCTATCCCCTTTTGATATTAAAGGTCTCTATTATCTTTTATATTTTTAGATCTACCACGATCTTAGCGAAGTAGTCTCTTCTAGGACTCATTATACTTGATTACGATTTACCCATCTATCTTTTTGATTGTTTTTAAGCTCGCAAAGTATGTATATCTTTTGAGCAAAATAATTTGGCGCCGTCTGTGGGGATTTCGAGAATCAAAATTATAGTTTATGCCTAGAAAAAAACGCTGACAACCATCTCCTACATCACACGAGCAAACATGGCTGACAATAGTGCGAAGAAGAAAGCAATAAACGAGGTTGGAGTCAACCTCATGGATTCACTTAATGAGGTAGGTGAAGATAATATCATGAACACAATCCCCAACACCTTGATGAGTGGAGGAACCCCACCACCTCCACCCAAAGATTTGACGCATCCGCAATAAAAGGGGAGCTTCTACTTCTACATCTAAGGAAGAACCACCGGAAATCGAGGAGCTACTAAAAGGACAGCTCACAAGTACTCTGAGAGACCTAGTCGAAAAGTCATTGCAGCGTGCGTCTGACCTAGTCGAAAAGTCATTGCAGCGTGGCGTAAGACGCACACCAATAATGAACATTGCCACAGCCAGAGATGAACCCAAGGTCGTGCAAGCCAACAAGATGCTCACAGACACTCAGACCAACCACGGAGCGCACGCAGCCATCATAAAAAAGATGGAAAAAATGGAGAACGAAAACAAATCGCTCCGAGACCAAATGAAAGAACATCAAGAAAGAGCAGACAAGATCCCGGGCGCTCCTAAACTGCTGCCAAAGCGTGATGTGGGAAGCTTTGTAGAGCAACCTTACATAGAGGAGGCTGCACCATACTCTATCCCAAAAACTTTCTAGATGCCTCTCTACCTGAGGGTATACGACGGGACCACGGACCCCGAGGAACATCTAATCCATTATGTCACAGCCGTGAAAGGAAACGATTTGACAAAGGAACAGGTACCGTCCGTGTTGCTGAAGAGGTTCGGCAAAATATTGACAGGTGGAGCTTTGACGTAGTACTTCCATCTACCGGCTAGGGGCATCTCCATGTTCGAGGAAATGGCGGACAAGTTCGTCACAACATATGCAGGAGCAAAGAAAGTAGAAGCAAGAGTCAACGACATCTTCGCCGTCCGGCAGACCATGGGAGAAGGACTCAGGGACTTCCTGGCTAGGTTCAACAGGGTGAGAATGAGAAGGTATGGCCATTTTCGCTTTCTAGAACGGGCTAAGCAGGGATTGCTCGAGAGCGACCAAGAAACTACTGAGTCACCTCATGAAGCAACCTCCCACCACCTGGGAAGAAACATAATGCTTACTGCGGCGAGGTGCGCGCGGATGAAGACGACCTCAACGGACCTACCTAGATACCAACAACGATACTTCTGGAGGTTAGGAGGGACCGATGCAACGAAGGCTACGGGAGCAAATCCTATGCCCCAACAGGGAAAGACATCAACCATACATCAGATCATCTCACCCATCGCCACCAAGGCACATGGACGCACTGTAGCGACACGTCGCCCGCTACGGAACGAACGAGGTATGCCTCCTTTGTTATCCGCACATAACCTTTGTGTTTCTCCTTCAGAGGTAGTGTACGCACTAGAGAAGCTGGGCAACAAGGTGCAATAGCTAGCAAAGATGAAGTCGGACCCTACCACCGGAAAGTCAAACGCCCTATGCGAGTTCCACCAAGAGCGAGGGCATAGAACCGAAGACTGCATAGGTCTACGGCAGGAGGTGGTTAGGATGCTGAACCAGGTGTTCCTAAGAGAACTACTCAGTGACAAAAGGAAACTTAACATCACACTAGGACGAGAACAAGTCAACAGGCCGCCAAGGCCACCCTCCCCGACACGCACCATCAGCATGATCATCGGGGAAAGCGACGACTCGACGATCAATCACGTCAAGTTCACCACCACTCATAAGCTAAAGCAAACTATCTCCCACGAACGATATGACGACTTCAAAGATAGTATCACCTTCGATAAGTCTGATGCTGACAATTTGTCTTTTCCTCATTACCACGCTTTGGTTATTACTTTACGCATTATGGATAGAGATGTTAAGAGAATTATGATTGATGACGGTAGCGGCGCTTGTATTATCCACCCGAGAGTCCTTGCACTTATGGGACTCTAGGACAAGATAGTACCTCGCTGAAAATCGCTGACTGGTTTTAACAGTGCAGTGGAAAGAACCTTCCGAGAAATAACACTACCCGTCTTGGCGAGAGGAGACACGCTGGAAACCACTTTCCACGTGATGAACCAGAAGACACCGCACAACGCCATCATTGGACAACCATGGATACATGCCATGAGAGCAGTCCCCTCTAGCTTTTATTTGGTGATCAAATTTCCTACCCCGTGGGGGCTGTTCAGCATACGGGGTGAACCCTACACCTCTCGAGAATGCTACAAAATAGCTCAAGACTACACCCACACCAAACAACTCCAAGGGGCGAGCGCAGAAGCATAGCAATCAGCTCTGTCGGGGACTAAGGTTCACCCGAAAGAGGACGCCATCAAACATCCAGATATCATAGAAACCAGCAAAGCCACGGTCCAGGACCTCGATCCCGTGCAGCTAGACAACAACGACCTCATGAAGAGGGCCTACATCGGGCATGGATTTTTAACCCAAGTAAGTATCGTGAATTTTTATCTAACCATGTAGACCCATTTGCTTTTTCCCATTCAGATATTCCAGGGATACCGCGAGACATCTCTGCCCGCAAATTGAACGTTGATCTGCTACACCCGCCCGTGCTGCGGATGAGGAGAAAATTCAATGCCGCCATCAACGATGTTGTGAGTGAAGAAGTGGACAAACTACTAGCAAACGGTTCCATCAGGGAATCCAAGTACCCTGAGTGGATCGCCAACGTCATTATGGTCAAGAAGAAAAATGGGAAGTGGCGAATGTGCGTGGATTTCACCGACCTGAACAAAACATGCCCGAAAGATTAGTTCCCACTCCCCTACATCGACCAGCTTATAGACGCAACGGCTGGACATGAAGTATTGAGCTTCTTAGACGCATATTCCGGCCACAATCAAATCATGATGGTCAAAGAAGATTAGGAGAAGACGACGTTCATCACTCACCTAGGGACATACTGCTACAAAGTGATGCCTTTCGGACTCAAAAATACGGGAGCCATGTACCAAAGGTTGGTGACCGAGATTTTCAAGGAACAACTTGGCTAAGCAATGGAAGTCTACATCGATGACATGCTGGTAAAGTCGTCCAGAAAGGAGGACCACGTCGACCACTTGCAGGAGGCCTTCAAAATATTGAGAAGATACATGATGAAACTGAAACCCGAGAAATGCGCCTTCGGCGTGGCCTCAGGAAAGTTCTTGGGATTCCTCGTTTCCTAGAGGGGTATCGAAGTCAATCCATATCAGACCAAAGCAATAGTCACAATCCCAAAAGTGCTAAGCAGCAAACAACAGGTACAGAAGCTGACGGGTCAGATAGCCGCCCGTTCCTGGTTCATCCCGCGATCCTCCGACAGGTGCTATAAGTTCTTCAGTGCGTTGAAGAAAGACCATGGGCTTCAGTGGAATGAAGAATGCGTTGAAGCCCTAAAATATCTGATGGCGTACCTATCCTCGCCGCCCTTACTAGCCAAAGCAAGCCTAGGTAAACCACTTCTGGTGTATCTAGCCGTGTCTGAGGTCGCCGTCAGTGCTATCCTTGTACGCGAGAACAAAGGTACGCAAACTCCCATCTATTACATTAACAAAACACTAGTGGACGCCGAAACTCGATACCCACACCTTGAAAAGCTGGCGCTAGCACTAGTCGTAGCTTCACGGAAGCTACGACCTTATTTTCAATGCCACCCCATAAAAGTAGTAACGACCTTCCAGCTAAGGAGCGTCTTACACAAGCCTGAGTTGTCGGACCGTCTCGCAAGATGGGCCATCGAGCTCAGCGAACACGCCATTTCGTACCTTCCACAAAACGCCATCAAATCTCAAGTCTTAGCTAACTTCATAGATGACTTCACCGTAGAAATCCTACCGAAGGAAGAACTCGAGGCCCGACACGCCTTCCCTAGTAGCAACCTATGGGTCCTCCACACTGATAGTGCCGCTAATGCATCGGGATCGGGACTAGGACTTGTCCTCGAGGTCCCTACGGGCAAAATAATTCGCCAGTCCATACGATGCCCCAAGATGACTAACAACGAGGCCGAGTATGAGGCCATTATTGCATGTATGAAATTAGCCACCAAATACGAAGCTCGGCGGATCCTTCTCCATTGCGATTCACAACTCGTGATAAACCAGGTCAGTGGGACTTACCAGATCAAAGAACAAAGGCTACAAAAGTACCAGACAGAGATCCGCAGGCTAATGGCTAATTTCGATGAATGCCGCTTCGAAAAAAATTCATGAGCACGGAACATCGAAGCGGACGGCCTGGCAAAACTGGCTTTGGCCACCAAAAACATCAACAAGGAAAGCGTGGTTACCCTCCTCCATTCAGCATCGACCACACCAAGGTATTTTCGTTAAATCTAACCTGGGATTTGCCCAACCAGTTCATATCCTATCTGCAAGATGGAACGCTCCCGCACATCAAGAAAGAGGCAAAGAAACTCCGCGTGCAAGCCGCCCGGTACTGCCTGATCAACAACGACCTCTATAAGAGAACGTTTGGCGGACCCCTGGCCAAGTGCCTAGGCCTGCACCAAACAAGGCCAGTTCTCGAAGATGCACACGAGGGTCACTGTGGCGCCCATACAGGTAACCTCGACCTCGTATGGTGCATTATACGCGCCAGCTACTACTGGACCACCATGAAGAAAGAAGCAACATAATATGTTCGCCAATGTGAACAATGCCAAAAATATGCCCCAATGATACACCAGCCGGGGGAGCCCCTACACTCAATCGCCTCTCCCTGGCCCTTCATCAAATGGGGAATGGACATAGTCGGCCCCCTACCCGCAGGACCAGGAAAGGTATGGTTTTTACTTGTCTTAACTGACTATTTCTCTAAGTGGGTGGAAGCAGGTGCGTACGCACAAATACGCGAACAGGAGGTCATCGCCTTCATATGGAAGAACATTATATGCCACTTAGGCATTCCCAAAGAAACTAGTTGTGATAATGGACGACAGTTCATCGGTCGAAAAATGACCAAATTATTCAAAAAATGGCGCATCAAGAGGATACTCTCCACGCCATACAACCCCACCGCCAACGGCCAAGCAGAATCCTCCAACAAAACAATACTGAACATACTGAAGAAAGACACTTGAGGATGCCAAAGGGCTATGGTCCGAACTTTTACCAGAAGTGTTGTGGGCACACAGTACCATACCAAAATCCAGCACCGAGGAAACTCCATATTCATTAGTTTACAGAACCGATGTGGTCATACCTGTCGAAGTGAACGAGCGGAGTCTGAGGTATTCACACTCTAGTGGAGCGGAAAACGTTGAAAATAGGCTCCAAGACCTTGACGAAGCTGAGGAAAGAAGAGAAATGGCCCATATCAGAATGGTGGCCCAAAACCAACAAGTCGAAAGGTACTACAATAAGAGGGTGAAAGTAAGGCCGCTCAAAGTATGAGACTACGTCCTCAAAGCCAAGACTTGGCCTCCAAAAACCCAAGTGAAGGGAAACACAAACTGGGAAGGGCACTACAAAATCACAGAAGCAGTTGGCATAGGGACATTTCAGTTGGAAACAATGGAAGGAAAAACGCTCACAACTGGAACGTCGCCTACCTCAAATATTTCCATTTCTAAAAAGTGTCCCCCAAGTCACACTCCTTTTCCCTCACTCGAGTTTTGTCCCAATTGGGTTTTCTCGAGGAGTTTTTTAACGAGTCGACGAAGGGAACACATAGAGATATTTGCGGAACAAGTGTATCACGTCAGCCTCTCCATACGCTCTCAAGCCTGACCTGATACAGGGACTGGACCAGAGACATCTCCAATGTGTAAAAGGCTACGTACATCTTCATCTCTAATATGTAGAAGGCTATGGCCATCTTCTTCTCCAATGTGTAAAAGGCTACGGCCATCTTCATCTCCAATGTGTAAAAGGCTAAAGCCATCATCTCCAATGTGTAAAAGGCTATGGCCATCGACATCTACATGGCTAAGTCCATTCTATTCAACGTGGCTAAAGACATTCGATTAAACATGGATAAGGCCATCGACATCTACATGGCTAAGGCCATTCGATTCAACATGTCTAAGGCCATCGACATCTACATGGCTAAGGCTATTCGATTCATCATGGCTAAGGCCATTCAATTCAACATGGCTAAGGCCATCGACATCAACATGGCTAAGGCCATTCGATTCAACATGGCTAAGGCCATCGACATCTACATGGCTAAGGCCATTTGATTCAATATGGCTAAGGACATTCGATTCAACATGTCTAAGGCCATCGACATCTACATGGCTAAGGCCATTCGATTCTACATGGCTAAGGCCATTCGATTCATCATGGCTAAGGCCATCGATTCAAAATGGCTAAGGCTATCGCCGCTAACAGTCGACCCATTGTTACTATGGTAGAAGGAAAGACTCGATGACAGTCAAAGTCAACTACATGGCTGAGGCCATTCAATTCATCATGGCTTACAGCATCGATTTAAAATGGCTAAGGACATCGCTGCTAATAGTCGACCCAATGTCGACTACGGCAGAACGAAATACTCGACGACAGTCGAAGTCAACTACGTGGATAAGGACATTTGATTCATCATGGTTAAGGCCATCGATTTAAAATGGCTAAGGCCATCGCTGCTAACAGCCGACGCAATATCGACTACGGCAGAACGAGAGACTCGACGACAGTCGAAGTCAGCTACATGACTAAGGCCGTCAACATCTTGGCTAAAGACCAGTGATCCAACATGGCCAAGGCCATCGCCGTTAACAGTCGACCCAACATCGACTACCGCAAAACGGAAGACCTCATGACGGTCGAGTAAAGCTCAAACTACGAGTTGCAAACACGACAAAAGTTCCAAGGAACAGAGAAAGAAAAACAACGGAAAAAAGGTATGTACTATTATATACAAAAAAGTATATACATGTCCGGCCTCAAAAAGAGGCCCCATTTACAATAAAAGGGTACAAAAGTAAAGACTAGGAACCCCCGTCACCCTGGCCGGCACTAGAAATCCAAGAAGCAGATGCCAGGCGGTTAATATCTTCTGAGTTATATCCTTCTCTAGCGGGTGAATCAGAGATGTATACGATCGCCTCACGAGCAACCCGGGTTAGACTCTGCTGCTTATCGACGTCCTCCTCGGAGACCCGACCAGCTTCCACAAGATCTTTAAACACGACTAGCCGGGCATCATGGTACACCTACATATCATGAGCATCCCGGCGCTTAGCCTCCTGTGGAGTGGTCCGTGCAAGGGCCTCACTCCCATCCTCCTTAGCTTTGAGCTCAGCGGTTAAGGATGCAACCCGAGCCAGGAGTTCAGCAGCCTCCGCCTTTACGGCACGACGATGCTCCAACTCGTCATCCTTCGCTCGAAGGAGAGCCTCCAATTCAGTGTTCCGAGCGACCGCGGCCACGAGCTGCTCATCCGCCCTCTCTAACTCGGCCAACCGCTTCTTAAGTTGTTCCTCTTTCTCGGTAAGTCCCTCGCGGAACAGCCTAAACTCGGGGTCCTGCTTGTACACGTCGGACAACATTTGATGCGCATCACTTACCCACTTGTACCTCTGCAACAATTTTATATGGGCATCCGCCCTCTTCGCCAGGCGTTGCCCCCTCTCTACCTCCAAAACAAGAACCTGAAAAATATCAAAGGATGAATTAGTACACATGCATACCATCCATACGACACCAATGGGAAGGAAGGCAAAAATTACCTGCTAGGCCGCGCCCGCTACCCTTCGAGACAGGCCGCTTTCACTGACCTCCGCCAATGCCTCACCCTCGGCACTCGCACAAAGAAGGCATGTCCGCAGCCGCTTCTTCGTAGTTCTCCAGAAGGTTATTGTCGCTAGAAATCACAATGCGGCATGTAGACCTACTGGTCGTCATCTCAACACGAGCCGGAGAGACCCTTCCTCTGTCCATCCTCTCCATAGGCGCATTTGTCCCTGCTCCTGCGGTCGACGAGTCGTCCTCACTAGCAGAAGGCAGACCGGTCTTGACATCAGCCCTCCCCCGAGGAGCGGCCCTCCATGAACAGATTTCATTGGCTATAAATGACCGCCTCAACTCGCGACGAGGCAATTCCACCCTCTCCCCCTCGACAACTACTCCTTTGCCGGTGATCAGCAGTCGCCTCCTACTTTCGAGGGACTCCTCATCTTCGGGAGCCGCCTCCATCGGCTGTGAAAGAAACTTCAAATGAAGCGCTTCATCACCGGAGGCGACTTCGGCCACCCTTGCGGGTACGGCCTCAGTAACCACCAGAACCTCATCTTTCAGTGTTATTTCAGCCGCCGCATCAAATATTTCCCCCAGGCGCAACTTCCTGTTGAGGGGCCGAGAGGGCGCTACTTTTGGGCGAACCCCCACCAGGCACGTCCTCCTCCTTAGAGCCCAGCTCCACACTAGATGGGCCGACATCAGTTCTCCTCCTCTTGTCCATCTTGGAAATGCTGTGACCTGTTAAGGAAGAGATACGTCAATCTAAAGGACTCCCGAATCAGGACAGGGAAAAAGAAAAGTATAAGGAAATACCATTACCATGTATGACACTTCTCCACATGCAAAATCATCCTCTCATCCCACGACCTAATGTCGTCCGCACAGGAAAGAGACGAGGAGTCCGCAGGCATACGAGCCGCCACTGCAAACAACAGATAAAAGAACCATGAGGAGTTAATCTGTCACAACGAAAAGCACCGAATAAGACACAAAGGAATACTTACACTCCTGGTTCCACACCTTCGGAAACCCTTCGGGTTAGCCACCAAATGCTCCATCCGGACGTAGAAAAACTTCTTCCAATAGCCACGGTTAGCCTTGTCATTAGACTGCATTATGAAGCTTTTCTTGTCGCGGCACGTCAGGTGCAACATTGAACCCTACAAGTAACTTGCATCGAACATCTGCAGAAGGTGGTATATCGTGACCACGCGCCCGGCCTTCTCCGCATGGGTGGTAAGTATCCTGCACACTTTCAACGTGTAAGGGGTGAGTTGAGCCGGGCACGCCCTGAGGAAATGGTAAAGTTCCTCCGCTAGAGGGTTGAGCGGGAAATTATAGCCGATCGTAAATGCATAGTTGTTGAATGTGTACATCCTGGGCCTATGTACATTGGCATACTCTGACAGGCACTATATCGACGTGGTCTGGAAAGCCATATGCTGTTCTAAGAGCATCCAACTGGGAAAGCGTCAATTCACTACGTTCCCAGGGCAGAGATGAACCTTTATGACAAAAGTCATTTCTTTTGCTCATGTTCTTCGGAAGAACATTTTCCACTTATAGAGGAACGAGAACCTCTTCAACCACCTCCGCCTCACCGTCAGAGGGGGGGGAGGTGAAACCCTAAAAGAGGCATTATTTCTAGACTTTTTGCTACCCTGAGATCGTTTCACCATTATTAAAGCTTACTAAAAAATAATGTTTCAAGTAGGCGCAAAGCTTGACCCGTAGAAACAACAATTCTATACAAAAGAAGTGATCGATGGAAAATGGAATGAGAAAAAGAGAGAAATTTCCTTCAATGATTTGAATGGTGAATCATTTTGAATCGCTCCATTGTTTATAGGAGTGAGATACACAAAAACCGAAGCGATATCATTAAAAAGCCGGTGCGGGAAACCCAAAAGTCACGTCAGGATATGAACCGCCTCGGGAGTAAAAATAATGATGACGCACGTGATCGATGATGTCATCCTATGAAGGAGCCGAGCGTTAATGGCTCTTTACTGTCACACTAGCATACATATCCGTCCATTGAAGGCGCACCTTGAGGACGCCTCCAACGGACGAAAAGACTAACTGTATGAGGTAAAATTCAGTTCAGCTCGTCACCATTTAGACAAATACGTCCCTCGTGACAAGGCCTCCCTCGAAGCCTTGACAGCGAGGTAAGGACGGCTCGACCAAGGACGTCCTAATCAACTAAGCAAAGGGACGACACTGTTTTAGGCCTGGCTTCCTCCATACGAGGAAGCCACCAACTTTTTTCTTTTCTTTTTGTGTATTTCAAGAAAGGTCTCCTAATATATAAAGGAGACCTTCACCTTGTAATAGGGCAGATTCATTATTTTGAATAATACTACCTCTATACTTTCTCTCTCTTATTATCAGGCAAACATCTCTCTACCTCTCTATCTATCCCCTTTTGATATTAAAGCTCTCTATTATCTTTTATATTTTTAGATCTACCACAATCTTAGAGAAATAGTCTCGTCTAGGACTCATTATACTTGATTACGATTTAACCATCTATCTTTTTGATTGTTTTTAAGCTCGCAAAGTGTGTATATCTTTTGAGAAAAACATAAATATTATGGACGGTGTATTGGGAAAACTTGTCTCCCTAAGTTATTGGGTTATCTATGCACGCCTACGACGTAGAGAATGGCCTAATCGAGGATGATTTGAATAAGGGCGGCCTCAGCAAGCCGACGGACCAAGCGACATAAGTCGAGACGATGTCACTTAAAGTTCTGACTTTCCCGTACACTGATACCACCAACCCCTTGTACTTTTTTGATTATTTCGAGGAAGGTCCCTTAGTATATAAAGGGGACCTTCCCTTTGTAAAGGACTCATGTGTATCTTATTATTAAGAATATACAACTCTCTATTTCTCTCTCTCTTTCTTGTGAAACGCGTCTCACCAGCTCTATTGTTCTTACATCTCAAGCTATCTTTATTGTTATCTCAAATCTTAACAAAATAGTTTCTCTAGTTCATATTATCCTTGATTCAGATTAACCCATATTATTTTTTGATTGTTTTTTAGCTTAACAAGTATTTTACTTTTTAGCCAAACAATTTGGTGCCGTGTGTGGGGATTTCGTGAATCAAAGTTGTAGTTTGCTTCTAGAGATCTTTCAAAAAACCATCGCCTATAACCCAGAATGGCTGAAAACAATGCAAGAATGAAAGCTATCATGGATGCTAGAGCCGATCTTATGGGCCCTTTCAACACAGTTACTGAAGGGGATGCTCCACACGCAACCCCAAACACCTTGATAAGTGTGGAAAACCTACCTTCCCCTTCTGAAGATCTGGTGGTTTCACGGGAAAAAGAGGTCTCTACATCCACAATGAAAGAAGTACCCCCAGAGGTAAAGAGACTATTGGAAGAATGGTTGACAAGTGCTCTAAGCAACTTAGCCGGAAAACAACCCAACACCAGATGCACACCAACACCAGTGACAGACCATGCCTTAACTGAATGTGAGCTCGATGTCACACGAACAAACAACGTGCCCGCCGATGCTCCAGCTCACGAGGGGACGCTCACAGCCATCCTCAAAAAGATAGAAGAAATGGAAAATGAAATCAGGTCCTTCGTGACCAGATGTAGGAACGCCAAGAATGAGTGGACAAGATCCCGGGGCGCCTAAATTGCTCCCAAAGCGAGATGTGGGGAGGTTCGTAGAACAACCCTACACAGAAGGAGCTGCACCTTAGCCCATCCCAAAAACCTTCAAAATGCCCCCCTATTTGAAGGTAATGACGGGACATCGGATCCTGAAGACCACCTAATCCACTACGTTACAGTGGTCAAAGGTAATGATTTGTCAAAAGAACAGGTACCATCCGTCCTTCTGAAGACGTTCGGCGAAACATTAATGGGAGGGGCCCTAACATGGTACTCCCAGTTGCCGGCCAAAAGCATCTCCACGTTCAAGGAAATGGCAGACAAATTTGCCACCGCCCACGTGGGAGCCAAGAAAGCAGAAGCTCGTGTCAACCACATCTTCGCTGTCCGACAAGTTTCAGGAGAAGGGCTCAGATAATTCTTAGCGAGGTTCAATAGAGTCAGGATGAGCCTGCCAAACGTGTCCGAGGGCATGGCAGTCGCGACCTTTCAGAATGAACTTAGCAGGGACGGCTCACGGGCGACTAGAAAATTGCTTAGCCGTCTTTTTAAATATCCCCTCACCACCTGGGAAGAAATCCACAACGCCTACTGCGCCGAGGTATGTAGAGATGACAACGACCTTAATGGCCCGACCATGCGGCTAATAGCGGTAAACCCAAAAATCCGAAGGGACCGACGCAATGAGGGACGACGGGAACAAGTCCCACACCTTAACAGGAAGTGACATCAACCCTACATCAGATATTCACAACCACCAAGGCACGCGGATGCCTTGCAACGGCACGTTACCCCATTGAGGAACGGCAGAGGCATGCATCCTTCATTATCTGCACATATCTTTTGTGTGTCTCCTTCAGAAGTTGTATGCACTGGAGAAGCTGGGCAACAAAGTACAATGGCCAGCGAAGATGAAGTCCGACCCCGCCAATAGAAAATCAGACGCCCTATGTGAGTTCTACCAGGAATGGGGGCACAAGACTGAAGACTGCATACGTCTCCGACATGAGGTAGTCCGGCTGCTGAACCAAGGGTTCTTGAAAGTGCTGCTCCGCGACAAAGGAAAGCTCAACTTCTCACGCGAGCGGGAACAACCTCACGGCCCACCAAGGCCGCCCTCACCAACGCGTACCATCAATATGATCATTGGGGATGGAAATGACTCAGCAATGAACCATTTCAAGTTCACCACCACTCACAAATTGAGATGAACTTTCGCTCACGAACGGTATGATGGCTTCGAAGATAGTATCACCTTCGATAAGTCTGATACCGACGGTTGTTTTTTCCTCATTATGATGCCATAGTTATTACTTTACGCATAGTAGTCACTGATGTAAAAATGATCATCGTCGACGATGGCAGCGACACGTGTATCATCCATCCAAGAGTCCTTGTATTAATGGGACTCGAGGATAAAATAATTCTGCACTGCATAACACTAACTGGTTTTAATAATGCAGTTGAAAGAACCTTTGGCGAGATAACACTGCCCGTCTTGGCAGAAGGAGTTACGATGGAAACGATTTTCCTCGTAATGAATCAACAAACGGCATATAACGCCATCATAGGACGTCCATGGATACATGCCATGAGGGCAGTCTCCTCAAATTTTTATCAAGTGATCAAATTCCCAACCCCATGGGGAGTGTACTATATACGGGGCGAGCCACGCATCGCCCAAGAGTATTACAAAATAGCCCAAGATTACACTCACACCAAGAAGCTTAAAGAAGCAAGCGCGAAAGCATAGCAATCAGCCATGTTGGGGACTAAGGTCCACCCGACATAAAGACACAATCAAGGATCCCGACGACATCGAAGTTAGAAAGGCCACGGTCGAAGACCTCGACCCCGTCCAGCTGAGCAACAGTGACTCCACCGGCAATGCGTACATAGGCCACAGTCTCTCAGATCCAAGTAAGTATCATGAATTTCTATCTGACCATGCAGACCTATTTGCCTTTTCCCATGTAGATATGCCAGGAATCCACAAGAAATCGCCTCTCACAAGCTGAATGTTGATCCACAACACCCGCCCGTGCGACAGGCGAAGAGAAAATTAAATGTCGCCATAAATGAAGCGGCGAGTGAAGAGGTAGACAAGCTAATGGCTCTATTAGAGAATCCAAGTATCCAGAGTAGGTCGCCAACGTCGTAATGGTTAAAAAGAAAAATGGGAAGTGGCGGATGTGCGTGGATTTCACCGACCTAAATAAAGCATGTCCAAAAGATCCGTTCCCACTACCCCACATCGACCAATAGATAGATGCCATGGCAGGGCATGAGCTGCTGAGCTTCCTCGATGTGTATTCTGGCTACAATCAGATCATGATAGCCGAGGAGGACCAGGAGAAAATGACCTTCATCACTTGTTGAAACACGTTCTCCAAGTCGCTAAACTAAACGTGTGTTCATATTTGTAGGTTTTGATAAATCACAAACCGACGTGAACGGAACATTGACATATGCCGAAGTCCAAGCACAAGAGAAACAAAGATCAAGATTAAGTAAAGCAATAAAGTTATACATGAGTCGTTCTATAATTGTGATCTTGATCCGACAATTGATTCAAGACTTGGCTTCTCTCGTAAAATCATTTTATCAAACCATGCATCTTTAATTTAAAGCAAAATGATTTTCAAACATTTCATTTTAACCAAATGAATTCTAAACATGTCTTTCAAATCTGGACAAACAAAATCGATTATGTACTTTATGATAATCGACTATGTTAAAGCAGTGTACACCAGATTTTACAAAGCTGTAAGATAATCGATTATGTACCTTATGATAATCGATTATGTAAAGGCAGTGTACACCAGATTTTACAAAGTTGCAAGATAATCGATTATGTACCTTATGATAATCGATTATGTTAAGTCAGTGTTCACCAGATTTTTCAAAGCTACAAGATAATCGATTATGTGCCTTAGACTAATCGATTATGTTGAGACAGTGAGCATCAGATTTTACAAAGTAGCAAAATAATCGATTATGGCTTTTCTGGTAATCGATTATATTAAAGACCGTTGCCAAAGTATTTTCAAACACTGAAAGATAATCGATTATGTACAATCAGACAATCGATTATGTTAAGCATAAAATCGGGGATTGATTTTTGAACATTGTCTGGTAATCGATTATACGATTTGGATAATCGATTATTCTGCTTAAAATCTGGGAATGATTTTTAAACGATTGGCAGATAATCGATTATGCAGAATCATATAATCGATTATCCTAGCACAAAATCAGCAATTTGTGATTGGCAATTAAGCAACGGTTTTGGGTGTTTTGAGCACTATAAATACAACTCAAATTCACTCTTCTAAGCACAACAACTGATTACTTTCTTGCTTAAGCTTACATACTCTCATATCAATCATTTTATATTCATTTCATAGCTTTTTGAGAGCCAAACTCTTGACTAAGTTGTTGTGTTCTTGAGCGTATTGTTTTTACTCATATCTACTCTATAAAGAGAGTCTTGTCTTGAGTGCTAAGTGTTTGTACACACTTGAAGGGATAGTCTAATCCCTTATTGTAAGAAGGAAAGGTAGTTCCTTGGTTTGAAGTCTTGAGGTGCGGTATCCTCGAGCAGGTTGAAGTCTTGTAGAGTGTATATCTACGAGCAAGTGTAACGGTTTGTTAGGCACCCGTAAGCTTAAAGAAGTTAGTGTAAAACTCGAGAGAGTCTCTCCGGGACTGGACTAACCACACGTTGTGGTGAACCAGGATAAACTTGGTGTGTTCTCTCCTTACTTCTTTATTTACCGCACTTATTTTACTCCTGCAATTTTAATTCCGCAAATTTACATTGTTTTTTATTATAACGCTATTCACCCCCCCCCCTCTAGCGTTAAGCGTATATTCTAACAATTGGTATCAGAGCCATACTCTCTGAAAGACTTAACAGTTTGAGAGAAACTTTCCATGGCTTCTACTCGTAATGTTTATGCAGGACTAGGTGAAGGACAATGCTTCACAAGGCCACCACTATTCGATGGCACAAACTATACCTATTGGAAGAAAAGGATGAGAACATTTATTCAATCAAATAATTTTCTACTATGGAAAATTATCAAGAATGGAGAGCAAATTCCAACCAAAAAGGTAGAAAATGAAATGGTGCCAAAATCGGAAGATGAGTATGATGCAGACGATATTAGAAAGGTGGAGAACAACGCAAAAGCCATCAACATGATGTACTGTGCTGTAAATCCTGATGATTATCGGAAAATCTCATGTTGCACCACGTCTAAGCAAATGTGGGATAAATTGGAAATTACCTACGAAGGTACGGACCAGGTAAGAGAAGCTAAAATAGATTTTCTAACTCATGAATATGAACTTTTTCATATGAAGGAAAACGAGAAGATAGATGATATGTTCGAACGATTTTCAAAAATCGTTAATGATCTTCATGCACTTAAGAAGACTTTCACGGATAGGGAACTTGTTCGTAAAATTCTTCGAAGTCTCACTCCGGAATGGCGCTCCAAAGCCGACGCTATTCAAGAGTCAATCGGCATTACAAATGTCACAATCGACGGGCTTAGAGGTAATCTCAAAACCTATGAATCTACTATTCTTAACCCTCCTTTGGATGATCAAAGGAAACGAAGAATCGCCTTTAAAGCAAGCACGGCTCAACCTCAAAATGATGAGGATTCAAGCGACGACGATAACGAGTTCGGACTCGTTATTAAGAAATTTCACAAGTTCATGCAAAAGAAGTATGAACGAAAAGGTAAGCAACAAGGAGACCAATTGAAGTGTTATGGATGCGGAGAAATCGGGCATATCAAATCAAATTGTCCAAATATCAAAAAGGAGAAGAAACCATTCAAGAAACAAAGAGCATACATCTCTTGGGGAGGCGACTTCGGAGACGAATCAAGTGATGGAGAAGGAAACGAGACCGCAAACTTGTGTCTTATGGCACACGAAGAAACTCAAAATGAGGTATGTACTTCTTCTAAGAACTATTTCACTTTAGAAGAAATGCAAGATGCATTTGATGAGTTGTATAAAGAATTTATAAGCGCTTCTAAATCTATAAAAGATTTAAGAAAACAATTTTCTTCAAAAGAAAAGGATTTTGAAAAACTCACTCTTGAAATGAGAAATTAAAAGAGGAAAACAAGTTTTATGGCAAAAGAAGCGCCGATAAACCCGAAAGCTCAAATAAGGATTGTACTTCTTGCAAATCTCTAAAGGAAGAAGTAGAAAGTCTTTGAAGCACCTTGCACAAATTCAATTCTTCACACAAAAATCTTAATGAAGTGCTTGTAAATTTGAAATCCACTTAGCACGGTATAGGCGTTAAACACGAGCAAAAAGAAAAAGTTGAGTCCATTCCTAAACCACCTAAGACTCAACTTAGGCAAAATAAAATAAATGTCAACACTCAACCTAGAAATTTTAATCCTAGAATTGCAACTCATCCTAGAACAAATGCTAGAAGAAATAGTGGCATAATAGACCACCTAGACAAGATTTTCGAAAACCACATCAAAACTATATTCCTAACAATAGAGTAAATACTAGAAGGAATATTGGCATGTGTAGACCACCTAGACAAGATTTTCGAAAACTACATCAAAACTATATTCCTAAAAATAGAGTAAATAAATTTAGACCTCTAAATTATTATCATCCTAGAAGAATGCACAATCCGAATGTCATTTGTCATTATTGCAATAAAATTGGACATATTGCTCCCGCATGCTTCACTAGACATAGACATTTCACCACTGGACAATCACACCAATATGTTGCACCTAACGCACAAGGACCCAAAATGGCTTGGGTACCAAAATCTCATTAATTTGTCTTGTAGGTGTGTTTGAAGGGATCAAGTGTACTTTGGTACCTTGATAGTGGATGCTCCAAACATATGACCGGGGATGCATCAAAATTCCTTCAACTAAAACCCACGGAAGGAGGAAATGTTATTTTCGGAGACAACAACAAAGGAAAGATTATCGGCATTGGATCGGTCGGTAAGGACGAATCCTCCTCCATTAAGCATATTTTGCTAGTTAAAGGTCTTAAACATAATCTCTTGAGCATAAGTCAATTATGTGACAAGGGAAATCTTGTATTGTTTGATTCCGAAGTGCGTAGTTATCCGTCGTAGTGATTTTAAAATTATTCTTCGTGGTATTAGAATGGATAATATCTATATGGTTGATCTTGAAAATTCTTCATCAAGTTATGTAAATTGTCTTTTGTGTAAAGAAGACGACATGTGGTTATGTCATCGTAGAGTAGCTCACGTAAATATGAATCTTTTAAACAAACTAGTTTCACAAGATTTAGTAATTGGTCTTCCAAACATGAAATTTAAAAAAGATTCTATTTGTGACTCATGTCAAAAAGGGAAACAAACAAAGGCTTCTTTTAAATCCAAAATGTTGTTTCAACCACTAGACCTTTACAACTTCTACACATGGACCTTTTCGGACCTTCTAGAATTAAAAGTCATGATGGTAATCTTTATGCTTTTGTTATTGTTGATGACTATTCTAGATTTATATGGACGTTATTTCTTGCTCATAAAAATAATGCATTTCATGCTTTTAAAAGTTTTCATAAACGTGTTCAAAATGAAAAGAACACAACCGTCACTTCCATAAGAAGTGATCATGGGGGAGAGTTCGATCATAACATCTTCGCGGATTTTGTGACGAACTCGGTATTGAACATACCTTTTCGGCTCCACGTACACCACAACAAAATGGAGTGGTAGAACGTAAAAATTGATGTCTCGAAGAGATGGCTAGAACCATGCTCGATGAGGCCGAAATTCCCAAATATTTTTGGGCGGATGCCGTGAGTACTGCAAGCTATGTTTTAAACAGAGCTATCATTAGACCAGTACTAATGAAAACTCCCTATGAACTCTACAAGGGAAGGAAACCTAATCTTTCCCATCTTAGAGTCTTCTGTTGTAAATGTTTTATTCACAACAATGGAAAGATAACTTGGGAAAATTTGACTCGAAATCTGATGAAGGAATTTTTCTTGGTTACTCATCGCGTAGCAAAGTATATAGATTTTTCAATAATCGAACCAAAACTGTTGAGGAATCTCCTCATGTAGTATTTTGTGAAAATGATGCTCGCTTGGCGAGAAAGGATTCTTGTGTTGATCTTGCAGATGCTTTAAAGAAAATCCATCTTCAAGACGAGGTACAAAAGGAGGATCCAAAGGAAGTTCAAGATGAAGTCATGGAACAACCTTCGGAAGAAGTACCACCACAAGAAGGAGAATCGATGATGCCTAAGTCTTGGAGGACGTCTAAAGACCACCCTCTTGACAAGGTAATTGGCAACATCGAGAAAGGGATAAGTACACGAAATCTTCTTAAAGACACCGTAGGACACATGGCTTTTGTTTCACAAATAGAACCTAAAACCATTTCTGAAGCAATTGGGGATGAGCATTGGACCTTGGCAATGCAAGAGGAGCTTAACCAATTCAAACGTAATGATGTTTGGGAATTGGTGCCAAGACCCGATAATCACACATAATTGGTACGAAATGGGTTTTTCGGAATAAATTAGATGAAAATGGTATAATCACTAGAAACAAAGCTAGGCTAGTTGCTAAGGGATATAATCAAGAAGAAGGCATTGATTATGAAGAAACCTATGCACCCGTTGCACGCCTAGAAGCCATTCGTTTATTACTTGCTTTTTCATCATCTATGAATTTCAAATTATTTCAAATGGATGTCAAAAGTGCCTTCCTCAATGGGTTTATTCAAGAGGAAGTGTATGTTGACCAACCCCCGGGCTTTGAAGATTTTACATCTCCCGACCATGTCTTCAAGCTTAAGAAAGCTTTATATGGTCTTAAACAAGCTCCTCGAGCTTGGTATGAACGTCTAAGTAAATTTCTTTTGGACAATGAGTTTGAAAGGGGGAAAGTTGACACTACACTGTTTATCAAAAATAAAAACAATGACATTCTATTAGTTCAAATTTATGTCGATGATATTATTTTTGGTGCTACTAATGATTTTTTATGCGAGGAATTTTCTAAGTTAATGACTAGCGAATTCGAAATGTCAATGATGGGTGAGCTAAACTTCTTCTTGGGGCTGCAAGTGAAACAAATGAAAGAGGGAACTTTCATTTGCCAATCCAAATATTGCAAGGAGTTGCTAAATCGTTTTGAAATGAGCAACGCCAAAGCAATGGCCACCCCAATGAGTACATCCGACCATCTTGACAAATATGAGAAAGGTAAGAAAGTAGACACCAAGAAGTATCGAGGTATGATCGGATCTCTTCTCTATCTTACTGCTAGTAGACCGGACATCATGTTTAGCGTATGTTTATGCGCTCGATATCAATCATGTCCAAAGGAGTCGCACCTAACTGCGGTAAAACGGATAATGAAGTATCTTATTGGAACTATAAATGTGGGACTATGGTATCCCAAAGGTTCTTCTTGCCAACTTGTTGGCTATTCCGATTCCGATTTTGCGGGTTGCAAATTGGACCGCAAGAGCACTAGTGGCACTTGCCATTTGCTCGGTAGCTCTCTAGTTTCTTGGTTTAGCAAGAAACAAGTAAGTGTTGCGTTATCCACAACCGAGGCTGAATATGTAGCCGTGGGGAGTTGTTGCGCTCAAATCCTTTGGATGAAACAACAACTCTCGGATTATGGTCTTAGTATTGATCATGTTCCTCTTCGATGTGACAATACTAGCGCCATAGTCTTGACGAAGAATCCTACTCTTCACTCAAGAACGAAACACATAGAAATTAGACATCACTTTATAAGAGATCACGTTCTCAAAGGTGATGTCGAAATTGAGTTTGTTGAAACAAAAGATCAATTGGCCGACATCTTTACAAAGCCTTTAGAGAAAGAGTCCTTCTTCTGAATTCGTAGTGAACTCCGGATTCTTGACTCCACGTTGATCTAATTCATGCATTGCATTTTTATGTTTCAACGATTACTAACTTTAGCGTCGGAGGCGCCTAATTCTTTTTTGCAGGTATCGCCCCAAAGACAGGGGGAATTATCAGACACCGGTGCAGAATAATCGATTTCTCTAAAGTCAATAATTGATTATTCCCCATTTACGTTTTATGTTTATTATGCTGGAAAATTGACATAATCGATTATACAACACTATAATCGATTATCTAACATTTTTGGCTTTGCAGGATTTTAGCTGTTAAATATAAAAATCGATTATCACATATCCCTAATCGATTATGTTGACATTTATTTCAGGTGTTAAGCCAATGTGTGACAATAATCGATTATTTAAAACAGTGTAATCGATTTTCCTATTACCGTCTCGGATGTCCGTTACTACATTTCCTGAAATAATCGATTATCTCAAAAGCACAATCGATTATTCCCCGAGTCAGAAAATCACTAGGCACACTGTGTCAGAATAATCGATTACCATAGTTCCATAATCGATTATTCTCAGTCAGTATTTCAAAATAGTTACCGTTTCTGACCGTTTGCTCCTTAAATTTTTGCAGATTTCTTAACTTTAATGCAATTTCATTCTTCACATTATAAATAGGTGCATTATATCTTCAATGTCTTCACTCAAACATCAATCTTAGCTCCCAAATTCTCAAAAATCTCTCAAAACTCTTCAAAGGCTATTTATTCAAAATGACGGGCAAAACTTCCAAACGAGCTCGTTCCGACAAAAATGTTGCCTCCTCTTCTGTCACTCGTCCACTAGTTCATTGTTATAAAGATGGTTCTTATTTAAGACTCAATAGTGAAGCCGAACTTATGCGCTTCATTGAAAAATTTGAAAATCGAGAAATCCTTCCTCCTCGATTTTCCACGGATCGTTTCCTTAATCACAGCGCCCCTCCATCCACAGCAAATATGCTTATGCAAAGCCAACTCCTTGAATTCCTATATCTTTACACTCCTTACATTCACCCTCCTCTAATTCGAGCCTTCTATTCAAATCTCGAGAAGGACGAAGATGGTGGAATTGTCTCGAACGTCAATGGAATTTCAATTCCTCTATCTGAGGCAAATATTCAAGCCCTCACTAAACTCCCGCGCAATGGGGAAGACATTTCTCTCTATACTAGGGAAGAAGGCGCGTTATTTGATGAACAACTTCTCTTCACCTAAATTGGCAGCGGTGAATTTATTGCAACTCCGGACCATCATCGTCCAACCATTACAAACATGCTCCCGGAATATCGTCTAATTTTTTATTTCATCACCCGCGTTCTAAAACCGCAAAAATTCAATCACACAACTATCTCTCATGAGGATTCAAAACTCATGCATGCCATTATCACCGGGGCTCGCATCAATTGGTGCAAGTTCGTCATGACTCACTTATATGATGCAATTGGGGAAGATAAGCCACTCCCCTATGCTTTTGTCGTTATGACCATTCTTGTTGCTTCCGGTATCGACACCTCCGTCGGTCCTCACAAAAAGGCGACAAAACATTGGGAAATTCAAGAATCTTCATTTCTCAATATCGGTGAGCATCCGCCTCCTCCTCCACCTCAAAGACGTCGTCATCCTACCCCGTCCGATGCATCCCTCCAATCTATTTCCGAGCAACTTGCCTCCATGTCCACATCCATAAATCGTATTGATATGAATGTCAATCGATTGACTCACGAGCTCCATGGATATTTTGATCACGTCCATTATCCATATGCCCAAATTGTCCTTCGGGAAGATGTACCGGATGTCGAGACAGAAGTCAATGATGATAATGAATAATGTCTTGTCTCTTTGTTTTTCTAGTTTGCATAATATTCTGTCTTTTATTTTTATGTATTTGCAATATTGTTTAATCAATAAAGAGTTAGTTATTTTTTTGCTAATGTCAAAAGGGGGAAGATGTGGGCTATGCACACTAATACATATTGGCATAAATTGAGGGGGAATTCATAACTTGAGGGGGAACTCGTTGCATATCTATATACTAGTCTTGGATAGTCATTATGAATTAATTAATATGAATATCCCGATATTGGTTTGCCATTATCAAAAAGGGGGAAATTGTTGAAACACGTTCTCAAGTCGCTAAACTAAACGTGTGTTCATATTTGTAGGTTTTGATAAATGAAAAACCGACGTGAACAGAACATTGACATATGCCGAAGTCCAAGCACAAGAGAAACAAAGATCAAGATTAAGTAAAGCAACAAAGTTATACATGAGTTGTTCTATAATTGTGATCTTGATCCGACAATTGATTCAAGACTTGGCTTCTCTCGTAAAATCATTTTTATCAAACCATGCATCTTTAATTTAATGCAAAATGATTTTCAAACATTTCATTTTAACCAAAATGAATTCTAAACATGTCTTTCAAATCTGGACAAACAAAATCGATTATGTACTTTATGATAATCGACTATGTTAAAGCAGTGTACACCAGATTTTACAAAGCTGTAAGATAATCGATTATGTACCTTATGATAATCGATTATGTTAAGGCAGTGTACACCAGATTTTACAAAGCTGCAAGATAATCGATTATGTACCTTATGATAATCGATTATGTTAAGGCAGTGTTCACCAGATTGTTCAAAGCTACAAGATAATCGATTATGTGCCTTAGACTAATCGATTATGTTGAGACAGTGAGCATCAGATTTTACAAAGTAGCAAAATAATCGATTATGGCTTTTCTGGTAATCGATTATATTAAAGACCGTTGCCAAAGTATTTTCAAACACTGAAAGATAATCGATTATGTACAATCAGACAATCGATTATGTTAAGCATAAAATCGGGGATTGATTTCTGAACGTTGTCAGGTAATCGATTATACGATTTGGATAATCGATTATTCTGCTTAAAATCTGGGAATGATTTTTAAACGATTGGCAGATAATCGATTATGCAGAATCAGATAATCGATTATCCTAGCACAAAATCAGCAATTTGTGATTGGCAATTAATCAACGGTTTTGGGTGTTTTGAGCACTATAAATACAACTCAAATTCACTCTTCTAAGCACAACAACTGATTACTTTCTTGCTTAAGCTTACATACTCTCATATCAATCATTTTATATTCATTTCATAGCTTTTTGAGAGCCAAACTCTTGACTAAGTTGTTATGTTCTTGAGCGTATTGTTTTTACTCATATCTACTCTATAAAGAGAGTCTTGTCTTGAGTGCTAAGTGTTTGTACACACTTGAAGGGATAGTCTAATCCCTTGTAGTAAGAAGGAAAGGTAGTTCCTTGGTTTGAAGTCTTGAGGTGCGGTATCCTCGAGCAGGTTGAAGTCTTGTAGAGTGTATATCTACGAGCAAGTGTAACGGTTTGTTGGCACCCGTAAGCTTAACGAAGTTAGTGTAAAACTCGAGAGAGTCTCTCCGGGACTGGACTAACCACACGTTGTGGTGAACCAGGATAAACTTGGTGTGTTCTCTCCTTACTTCTTTATTTACCGCACTTATTTTACTCCTTCAATTTTAATTCTGCAAATTTACATTGTTTTTTATTATAACGCTATTCACCCCCCCTCTAGCGTTAAGCGTATATTCTAACATCACTCACCAAGGGACTAATTGCTACAGGGTAACGCCATTCGGGCTCAAGATTGCGGGGGCTACATACTAGAGGCTGGTAACTACAATGTTCAGAGAATAACTCAGCAAGACAATGGAGGTCTATATCGACGACATGCTAGTGAAGTCGTCAAAAAAAGAAGACCACCTCGATCACCTGAAGGAAGCCTTCAAAATACTAAGGATATAGGGCATGAAGCTGAATCCCAAAAAGTGCGCCTTTGGCGTAGCCTCGGGAAAGTTCCTAGGGTTTCTGGTATCACAAAGGGGCATCGGAGTCAACCCAGACCAGATCAAGGCCATAGAATCCATCCCGGAAGTATTGAGTAGCAAAGAGTAAGTGCGGAAGCTGACGGGTTGAATAGCCGCCCTCTCCAGGTTCATCTCGCTCCTCCGATAGATGGCATAAATTATTTAGTGTATTGAAAAAGGACCAAGGGCAACAATGGAATGAGGAATACGTCGACGCCTTGAGAAGTTTAAAGGCATACCTGTCATCGCCACCCCTGCTGGTCAAAGCCAACCCAGGCGAGTCACTGTTGGTTTACTTGGTTGTGTCGGAAGATGCAGTGAGCGCCATCCTGGTGCGCGAAAATAAAGGTACGCAATCTCCTATCTATTACATTAGAAACACTTTGGTGGATGCCAAAACCCGGTACCCACAGTTTGAGAGGCTACCATTGGCGCTCGTAGTAGCTTCACGGAAGCTTCAGCCCTATTTCCAGTGCCACCCCATAAGGGTAGTAACGACCTTCCCTTTAAGGAGCGTTTTACACAAACCCGAACTTTCAGGACGACTCGCTAGATGGGCCGTTGAGCTCCGCGAGCATGATATCACATACCTGCCAAGGACCGCTATCAAGTCGCAAGTCCTAGCCGACTTTATTTCCTACTTCAGCGCGGAAGTCTTGCCAAAGGCAGAACTCGAGGCGCAACGCGTATCCTCCAATAATGACCTATCAGTCCTTTATTCGGATGGCGCCGCCAATGCATCGGGATCGGGACTAGGACTCATTCTCGAGGTTCCCACGGGCGAAATAATTCACCAGTCCATATGATACCCGAAAATGACTAACAACGAGGCTGAGTACGAGGCCGTTATTGCAGGCATGAAACTGGCAACCAAATACCGGGTTCGCCGAATCCTCCTCTACTGCGACTCCCAACTTATCGTAAACCAGGTCACTGGGACTTATCAAGTCAAAGAGCAGAGGCTGCAAAAGTACCAGGCAGAAATCCGCAAACTAATGGCTACGTTCGACGAATGCCGCTTAGAACAAATTCCCCGAGCACAGAACGTCGAAGCGGACGGCCTGGCAAAGTTGGCTGCAGCCACCAAAAATTTCAACAAAGTAAGTGTGGTCACGCTCCTGCACTCACCCGTTTACCACACCGAGGTACTCTCCTTAAACCTGACTTAGGACTGGCGCAACCAGTTCATATCTTATTTGCAAAACAGGACATTGCCCCTCCAATAAAAAGTAGGCGAAAAAGCTTTGCGTATAGGCCTCCTGATACTGCATGATCAACAACGATATTTATAAGAGGACGTTGGAGGTCCCTTAGCCAATTTCTTAGGGCCACATCAAATGAGGCCACTACTTGAGGAAGTACAAGAAGGCCACTACGGCGCTCACACTGGTAATCGCGCCCTCGTGCGGTGCATCATACGCGCCGAATACACTAGCCCACTATGAAAAAAGAGGCGGCCGAGTATTTCCACCGATGCGAACAATGCCAAAATTACGCCCTAATGATACATCAGCCTGGATAACCCCTCCATTCTGTCACTTTACCATGGCCATTCATCAAATAGGGGATGGATATAGTCGGCCTTGTTGATACCCCATTTTCCCCATATGTTTCTACAGTCAAAATACTCCCCAAAATAGCTTATGGATGCATATATAAGCATCCACAAAGGTCTTGGTATTTTTCTACATTTTAAAATTAATTTATGACTTATTTTGTACTATAAAACCCAATATTTAGTCCCAAATCTTGTTATTTTTATGAGTAATTTATTTTATTCTTTCATTTACATTGAAACATATTTTACATAAGTTGAACAAAATTTTACAAGTGCATTAGGTATTTCTAAATTAAAATTGCATTAAATTATAATTTTAGCATATTTCTCGATTTGACGAGTATTTTAATTACAAAATCATTCCTAATATTTTTAATTAATACCTATATACATTTTATTAACTCATTATTTTAATTGGATTTTTGTAATGCCATTTACTATTTTTAAAAGATTCAATTGGGGAAAATGGCTATTTAAATTGTAGCCCCTTTTGTATTTCAATTATAACCCAATTGCAGCCCAATTCAACCCCCAAATTAACCTCCAATTACATTACCCATTTCCGAATCTACCCGACCCATACCCATCCAATTAACCTTCCCGTTCCTTCACTTAAAATCATGGCCGTTGATCATTTAGATCAACGATCCACGTTGCACCTACCTTAATTAAACCCAAAACACCCCCAAACCCTACTCACTCTCACATCAGCCGCCCTTGTATCCTCTTTACCCCAGATGCTCTCTAGCCTCTCTGAACCCTAGCCTGTTTCGGCTCCCTTTCACCGGCAATCATGGCATCCCAATCCTTGAACATCTATATTTTCCTACTCCTGCCTCCCATGGATCTTGGGTTCAAAGATCGGAACCCTATCTCGAAGGTGATCGACTCAGAGGTCCTCCGATTTGAGTTTTGTGGCCGTGTCCGGCCTTTCTCCGGCAAGCTCTGAGGCTATAAGTCCTTTGCTGACTCCGAACTAGTCCTTTCCATGCTCTCTCGCTATCTAGGGTTCTTTATCTGAAACCCTCACTCTCTATGCTTTTCTCCGAGTGTTTATTTTTATGATCTTCTCTAGATCCTAGTGTTTTCCAATAAGTTTCAAAGTATTTCTCATATTTTCTTTGCCGATTCGTCTTTCAAATTGTTCGTCTTATAAAAAATTAGGGTTTCTTTTATTACTCAGATTTCCTTGATTTCTTTGCTCTACTATGTTTTCTTCAAGTTCTTTTGTGATTTCTGAGTATTTTCTACCATGGCTCCTAGGTATTTCTTTAGTACGTTATTTCTAGGGTTTCCGAGTTAATATGCTTACTGTGCCTCTGTTCTTCATTGTGTTCATCTTCATCTATGTTCTTCTTTATACTCTATATGTGACGAAAACCCTAAGTTTTAGGGGGTTTTTGATTTCTCTCTGAGTATTTTCTTGCTTCATGTTTAGACCTTAGCCGCCTCTAATTTCTTACTTGTGTGTTTCTGCTACTTGATTTGTTCCATAATTCTAGTTTTGCATGTTCGAATCTATGCATCTCTTTATATAGTCACATTTCCTTTTTCTGAACAACCCTAATTTTGGAAAATTGATTCTTATGAACTTATTTTGATTCTTTAATTTTGATCTGCTTTCTGACTAAGTTCAAACAAGCTCGTATCTATAATTCCTTAATTTTCTAGGTGATTAACTTGCCTTATGTGTTTGACCGTGTGAACTCAAAATCATTACATACTTGATTTTCTTTCCAAAAATAAACTGAGGTTTATTTACCTCAAGCCCGACTCCTTAATTAAAGGAAACCCTTTCCCTAATTGATTGTAATTGATACTGAGATTATTTTCTGGACTTAATGCTACTTATTTTCAAGTTATAAATATCTTACATCTCTTCTCACTCAAGACACAATTACACGAACTATCTTCAGTTTTACTCACTAAAACCTCTATCTTCTATTCTATTCTTCTTTGTTACTTGTTCTATTGCTAGAGTTTAGCTGGCTGAAAGCCAAGGCTAAATTATAAAGTCTCATCTGCTTTACTTGCTTTACTACTCAAGTTTGCAATTGGTAGGTTCTTGATTTACTTTCTCAGTTCTCCAAGCTACATGTTTGCTTAATTCCTTTCCCTTATTTGTTTATGTGTAGTTTAAGTTCTAGCATGCTTAACCCATTAATCCCTTTCCCTTACCTATTTATGTTTAGATTATGTTCAGCATGTACATCCTACACCCCTATCCTTATGATTCTGATGATGTTTGCTTCTCTGGATGCATCCCTGTACATCCCTTTCCTCGAACCCCTTTAGTTAATTCTGTTTATTTCAAGTGTTCTTATAGGATTCCCCTTCCCTTAACCCATGTTTGTATGTGAGTTATGTTTTTGGCTAGGGTGGCATCTCATTACCATTCCCAGTCTAGAACCAAGGTTGCTCAACCTATACTCAAAGTAATCCATTCCCTTAATCCCCATATTATGTAAGAGCTTTGACACAGGCATGTTGGTATCCTAATCACCCTACAAGCCCTAGTCTGACTTGTTTGCAAGTCTGCTTTTGCTTGTCGAACTATGCAAGAGGTTAGGGGTGTGCCAGTCTCATTTCATGGCTAGGTATGACCACCTTTTGCATTGGTCTTCCTCTAATTCCTCACTTTTATACTTACTCCTAGTTCTTTAAGTCCTACTCCCCTTTTGGAATGTCATGCTTAGGGATCCTGGAGTCTCATCTGAACTTGGATGCCTTAGGGCTGGTAATTCCACACTCTGCACTACTCCAATTGCTTAGAGTGTAAGCATTGCCTGGGTTTGCATAAAAGCCTTTGGAACTTTGAAACACTCTAAAGAGAAAGCCTCGGATTTGGGAGCCTGGGATTGGTAAAAGGCATATGTTGGACATTAAAGTTGCTTTGAGCTTCCTCGGGCCTATTATAGTTATTGATGTATTTATCTTATTTTCTTCAATGTTTTCTGTCCAGATTTTGTAAGTAATTTGTATAAAAGAACTCGGGTATATAGTGCAAGGGGATATGGGAGGGGTTTTACATTAGTGCATCAATTAATGGTAGAAAGCATGCCTAAAGGTTTACTTTATTGCAATCTTATATAGAAAGCATGTCTATAGGCTTTCCATGCTGCATTTCACTATAGATACCATGTCTATATTTCAATATCGCATCTCATGATAGATACCATGTCTATAAGGCTTTACAATGCTGCATCAGTCCATGCTAGAAACCATGACTATAGGGTTTGCATTATCACATCTCATATAGAAACCATGCCTACAAGTTTCAATGTCATATTTTATATAGAAACCATGCCAATTAGCTTTCAATATTGCATCTCGTATAGAATCATGCCTATAGGATCTCAATGCTGCATCTTGCTTAGAAAACATGCCTATAGGAATTGTATAAATGCTAGGCAAACCGTAGGCCGTCTAAACATATAAAAGTAGTAACAAAAAGGGTCAGTGTGTATATTATGTCCCAAACTCGCCTAGTATGTTTAAAACGTGTTAATGCAATTCGTCTCAAGTCTGTCTATTTTCAAAATCGGGCCCAGATTTGCCCTTTTCCGCTATTCTGAACCTATAATGCCTTTTCAAATGCCAAACCTGCAGTATTAAATTACTTTGCTTGCCTGAGTTTATACTTTGAGGTTCTTTTGAAAACTTTCTTCTTGCATCCTTTTATTCAAACAATGCGGCTAATCTGTGAGCCATTTCTGAATATTTCTGTAACTTCAGTTCTCTTTTCAACAAACTTATGTCTGAAAATAATGTTTTCCTCTAAAACTAACTGGTTTAAAAACCTGTCAATTCCTAATGACGGGCCCGGGGAGCTCAAAGCAGATTTTCTATCCAACTTCTATGTGTTAAAATAATCTGTCCTCTCTTTTAATCTCTTCCAAAGACCAAATCAGTATTTGAAGTCATGCTAGACTAATTGCTGTTGTGTTACGGGGTTTTATCTGAGTCTTTGAATGTCTTGTTTGCATACCTCTTTGATGCTATTTGTTTTGATTGTCATTCTAGTATTTTTACCTTTGAAAACTCCATATATATCCTATCTTTCTCTCCCACCTCTTAGGAATAGAAGTCCTAATATCCCAGGACTAACAGGTTGGGACAGGCACTAGAATGCAATAAACAAATGATACCAACGCGTTTAAATACCTTAACGAGGTAGGAAGGGTAGAATATGGAGATGAAGACCGGTGTGCTAATACCATATGCAACCCCTCTTTGGGGAGTGTGTGTGGGGTATTGCACCAATGTGATCCATATTAGAGTCAAACCTAGGACCCATTTCCTTTGACTTTCTTTATTTAAACGTTTTTCTAAAGTAATGCTTTTCTTTTCAAATCCATTCTCTCTTCTACTTTATTTAATTTATGCCTTTCCCTTTTCAAAATTCCTAAGTTGTCCAAATGTTTATATGTGAATATTATCTGTCTACTTGTTTCATCTCTTGATAAAGTCACATTAGCACGGCGGGGAACCACACTAGTGGATCTTGAGGGGTGCCTAACACCTTCCTCTCGAGATAATCTCAAGCCCTTACCCGAACTCTGGTTTTCTTTCAAAATACTCATGTCATCTTTAAAAGTGTCCTAATGCACTATAACCATTAGGTGACGACTCTTCAAATTCCATAACCCGATTCGCAAACGGGAATGAGAGTTGTTTTGCCCATAATGTCGTAAAACCCGCTTTCACTTTTGAAAAGGGGGGCGTCGAGAGCATGTGACTCTGCTGGGGACTTTTCTTTAAGGCTTTTACCATTACGTGTTTTGTGACTTTATTGCTTTCTTTACTACCTTTATTTATTGCTTTAATCATTTCCTCATAGTTACTAACTTGTTTCTTTATGTCTTCCTTTTTTTCAACTGTTTTACTGCTTTACTGCCTTTACTTTATTTCAATTCCATCTTAAATTCCGAGCATCTATTGTAATCATTATTGTATGAACGTGAAAATACATGTACTCATTTCACTATTGTAATTGCATTCTTCAATATCATTTTCCACTCGTGCCAAACAAATCCCATAGCAATGCTTATAATGAGTGGTTGCGCTCTTCCAATATTATGAACCCCCTAAATGTGGCAAAGGCATATTTGCGGTAAAACCAGTCGATCAACGGTGTCGTCGACGGTTCCGTGTCTTTCCCTCTTGAGTTGTCCGCTCAAGGGTACCTTGTCTAGCACTTCAAAAGTAGAAACCTTATTCCGTTATATTGTTCATGCATCATGGTCAACTTAGCCTAGTCAGTTATGTCATCCGCATAATGAACTAAGATAGCGTAAACCAAAAGTCCATCGGGTTTCCTTGAAACCCAAATGGACGCCTTCACGTTATGTGCATTTATTTGGAGAACTAAATACCATATTGCTAATTATTGATTTAAATAGTCGATTCTGTTGGGTTAGGGCCTAACACTCTATTTTGCAGAAAATGAGGCACGAGGTCCCCAGATTTGGTATAGTATCAAACATTCACACAAAGTTACTAAGCTGGTGTGAGGATTTGCGTGGTAGTGACCGAGTTGTTGTTCGCAAGCACTTAGGGAATCTTCCTTCACTCCTGGAAGTTAGGCCAGACAACAAGATTGTGGAAGCTGCCACTCTGTTTTGGGATAGTGAACGGTCGATTTTCCGTTTCGGGGATATTGAAATGACTCTGATGCTGGAAGAGATTGGGGGTCTAGCCGGGATTCCCTGGGATAGTCTGGGTCTGCTTATGCCAGAAAACCGCAAAGGTAGAGGGTTCCTGAAAATGATGGGACTCAAGAAGGATCCCAATCTGACCAATCTGAAGGACTCCTACATATCCTTCGACTTCATGTATGAAAGGTTCGGACATAGCAAATCCTCCCACACTCACATGGACGAGTTCGCCTTCACCTCTTTGGGGCACATACATAGGAGAGCCTTTGTATTCATGTTCTGTTTCCTGGGCATGATAGTCTTCCCGATGAAGAAGGCTAGAATCCATACAAGACTAGCCATGGTAACCAAAGCCATAATGGAGGGTATCGACGGGCAAGCATTCAGCATAGCACCCATGATCCTCGCTGAACTGTACTGAGCCTTAGAGAAGTGTCAACAATGGGCACCAAACTTTGAAGGGTGCAATTTTCTACTACAACTATGGCTCAATGAACATCTTCAGAAGGGGAGATTATAGACAGGAGATCATACGCTGAGACTGGGATGACCATATCGCTTTCCATCATCCAAAGCGAATGCACTTCATGCCGGATATGTTCGCTTGCCCGGAAGACACTAGAGGATGGGTAGAACTATTAAAGAATCTGAAGGAAGAGCAGGTACAATAGATATACGAGTGGTTACCAACTGGAGATTTTATAATTCGGTCTAGAGATGTGCCATTCCTTGTGCTCATCGGCTTAAGAGGAACTTACCCTTATGTCCATCTACGAGTCATGAGGCAAGCGGGAAGAAAGCATATTATACCGAGGGTTGAAAAGATGAGTCACTATAGGGCCGACTTACAAGACGATGATAGCCCACATAAGTGTCAGGCTCAGCATATGTGGCACTCCAAGCTCATCTTGAAAATGAGTCTATGGAACAACACAAGTATCAGACTGGGTGCGCACCACTTTATCTGGGATGGTTAGAAGACGATCATATTGGATTGGGAAAGCCGGGTTTCGTCCATGGTCACAGGCTTATTGATGAGAACACTGCAGCAAAGGTCAAGTACAATCAGCTACGCAAATGGAGCGAGAGTGTGAAAGTGAGCATCGAGAAATACAATAGGCCCAGGAAAAGCTAATCAATGAATGAAAGGGCATGGCTATCCACGCTAACAAACGTCTAGGGTACTTGGAGCAAGGTTTAGTGGAGCTGGAAGGCAAGTTTCTGAAAAGGATCAGCGACTATCAAGAAGCTCAAGGTAATGAAGGTGGGCACTTGGCTCGGGCTTACTTGTTATTGAGATTGCACGAGTTGATGCAGCTGTACGAGGGAGGCAAAGATACCGAATCTGGGGAAGGTCCTTCTGGGACCAAGTAGTTAGGATTTTTACTGCTTTCTTGATGTAATAAGGCCACTGGCCATTAGTGACAATTTCTCTTTATTTCAGTTTGCTTTGACTCATTCTATTTTCTATCGATAAAATGATGCACTTGGTGTTATAAGTTCTCCAAATCATATCTGTCTCTAGGTCTACCTTGGGCACAACGAGACACCCAAATAGGAAACGACTTACATTCTTGCAACAATGTGTTTAAATACAGCAATATTTTCTTTCTTAGACTCCGTACTAACTTCTTACCTTTTTTGTTTTTCTTTTATTTTTATTCCCGTCCCTAAAATTCGTTCATGCATACTGGCACCATCAACATACTCAACAAGATCTAAGGGTCCTCCTCCTCCTCCTCCAAGTCCCCCCAGAAATAGGAACAAAAGAAAAATGGGAGATAATGAAGCAAAAAAGGAAATTGAAGGAACTTCCCAGGGTACCCCGATCACCAAAGAGACTGTTGCTCATTTGGAGCAAACTTTGTGAAGGTTTCAAGAGGAACTAGACCAGGTCCGGAGTTTGGAAAGTTTGTCCATCTCCCTTGCTCCTGTAGATGTCAACAATCAGTTCCCTGCACCTCCGCAAAAGACCCCAAACCAAGTTCGCAACAATGCTCCACCGCTCATCCCTGAGCCCCAAAATGCTCCGAACCACCAAGATACCCCTATCTTTGCGGAGACTGTGCCGTACTATACATAGCTCATATCAGATGTGTCAGAATTAGACTCACTCATTCAGAACTTGGCTGCTGAACTCAAGAAACTCACTAGCGAGGTTCAAGGTGTGGAAGGTAATAAGGGTGTGGAAGCTCTGAATTATGAAGACCTTTGTGTTCAACCTGATGTCAAACTCCCAGAGGGGTACAAACCTCCTAAGTTTGAATGTTTGATGGTATGGGTGATCCCAAGGTTCACCTCAGGATGTATTGTGACAAGTTGGTGGGATTTGGTAGAGATGAAAAGATCCGCACGAAGCTATTCATGAGGAGCCAGAAAGGTGATGCTTTATCCTGGTATATCATCCAGGATGCGAAGAAGTGGACAAGCTAGGTGAACATGTCGTCTGATTTCATGGATTGTTTCAGATTCAACACAGAGAATGCGCCAGACGTATTCTATATCCAAAATTTGAAGAAGAAGCCTACCGAAGCATTTCGCGAGTATGCTACTCGTTGGAGGTCGGAAGCTGCCAAGGTCAGACCGGCATTGGAAGAAGAACAAATGAATAGGTTTTTCGTCCATGCTAAGGATCCGCAGTACTACGAGAGATTGATGGTGATAGAGGGGCATAAGTTCTCTAATATCATCAAACTAGGAGAAATGATCGAAGAGGGCATCAAAAATGGTATGGTTACTAACCTTGAGGCATTGCAGGCCACCAACAAAGCCTTACAATCTGGTGGTACGTCGAAGAAAAGGGACATAAACTCCGTAATGGCTGCGCAGAGAAACCACCCTCCCAGGAAATACCAACCCTAGCCTCCAACTCTAATCACATACTAACCCTCTCTAAATTACCAGGCACCTTCACCTACCTATCAAAATCCCCCACCCGTCTACCAATCATCTCCATCACCAACATATCATCCCACCTCGCCAGGATATTCCCAACCCACACCCGTATACCAAGATTACAACTCCCAACCTCCTTGCTATCCATCACTACCTACCCGCTAAAACTTCCCACGACCAAGACCAAACTTTGACCGCAAACCGCCCAGACAATACACCGCTATTGCCGAACCCATTGACCAACTATATGAGAAGCTCAAAGCCGCTAGATATGTTACACCCATCCCAGCCATAACCCATAAAAACCTTCCCAATGGATCAACCCAAATAAAACCTGCGCATACCATTCTGAGATGAAGGGCCATACCATCGACGAGTGCTGCCTATTGAAAGAGAAAATTCAAACCTTAATTGACAACAAGGTCATCGTAGCTAAGGAGCCTGCTCCTATTGTTCGTAACAACCCTATACCATACCATAAGGGTGGAGGAATCCACATGATTAAGGTTGAGGACAACTCGGACCCCCAAGGGTCAATCAGATTAATATCCAAAGAAGATGAGCCCAAGAAGCCGGCGGTCACTCTTAATCCTATTGATGTACAAATCCAGCCATCTGAGGGCAACATGGTGAATGTATCTGTACCATTTGAGTTCGAGGCACCTTCAAAACCAATTGAGGTGGAGTTCAGGACTCCAAAAGCGCCCGCACCGATTGAAGTTAGTATGTTGCCTCCAAGGGTGACCATTCCGGTCACCATGTCAGGCGTAACCCCATTTCAGTCAAATGCCATACCTTGGGACTACACAGCCGAGGCGAGAAGGAAAGGAAAAGAATGCACGAGTGAAGCAATTTTCGTGTAAGGTATGATTAGAACAGGCAGGGTATACACACCAGATCACCTAGTTGAGTCCAGCAAGCAGGCCTCTTGACGTCTTGTCGAAACCGAATCTGATGACCTCTGGAGGAAGATACAGACCAAGGAATATTCAGTTGTTGAACAACTGAACAAGACTCCGGTGCAGATTTAAATCTTGGCATTGCTGTAGAGTTTTGAGGTGCATAAGAACGTCTTGATGAAGATATGGGGTGAAGCTTATGTTCCCATCAACATAACAGGAGAAGAGATGGCGAACATGGTAGGGCAGATATTGGAGAGTCACAAAATCACTTTCCACGAGGATGAAATTACCACCTGAAGGGCTCGGCCATAACAAAGCACTACACATCATTGTGCAATGTGAATATCATTTCATCACTAGGATATTAGTCGACGGAGGTTCTAGCCTAAACATTTGTCTATTTATCACCCTCAAGAAGTTGGGCAAAGGATTGCATGAGATAAAAGATGGGGCTATTAACGTTAAGGCTTTTGATGTTTCTCAGAGGTCCACCCTCGGGGAGATTAGCCTGTGTTTGCAAATGGGGCCGACGTGGTTTGATGTTGATTTCCAAGTCATTGATGTACCTGCATCTTACAACTTTTTGCTGGGACGACCCTGGATCCACGCCGCTGGGGATGTGGCATCAACCTTGCATCAGGCCGTGAAGTTTGAATGGAACCACCAGGAAGTGATCATCCATGGAGGCGGTAACAACCCTATATACAATTTCCAGACCATTCCAATGATCGGAGGCAAAAGAAGAATAGGCGGAGAAACATATCATCATATTGAGCAAGTCAACGCAGTGGAGAAGGACAAATGGTGGAGTAACAATGCCGAGAGCATTCTGAATTGGAGTGGGTATGAACCAGGAAAAAGACTTGGTAAGAATCTTCAGGGCATCACCAAGCCTATCCAGTTGAAGAAGCATGGTACTACCTTCAGACTGGTGTACGAGTAAACCTGGGAAGAGATCAAAGACTGGTCGCCACCATGGAGCGGCCCATATCACCCATTGGAATACCCCATACCTCAAATGGAGTAGAAATTTTAGCCAGCCGACACTCTCTGCGGGTCAGAAGAAGACGAGGCTCTTGCGGCAATGAAGAACCTATTTCTGGAGGATGACATGGACTGTTGTGTGACTTTTGAAGAGGAAGGGGAGGAAGGACCTTCCATTCATGCTGTGATCCGACGGGAGCACCTCACCAATTGGTCAACCAGGACCACCATCGCCCGGAAATCTTTGGGGCAGCAAAGCTGAACAAGCATCACGCATCTTTGTTTTAGTTGTTTTCTTTACTTTCCGCATTGTCTTTACTTTCCAAAAGAGCTCCGATGTTTTCAACATTTATGAATTTAATCAAATGCATTTTCCAGTTTATTAAATATCTCGCTACTCATTATTTTTCTCTGCTATTTACTTTATTTTCCACACATCATTACTATTACGTATCTTGATGATGAACCAACAACTGTAACTTGCAACGAGGATATGCAACAAACGGACATAGACTCAGAGGAAGATGATATACCAAAAGAGGTTGTCAGAGAGGTCGAGAATTTTGAGAATATACCTAAGTCCAACATGGATGAAACCGAGGTCGTCAATTTGGGAGATACAGAGAATGTCAAAGAAACGCGCATCATTGTGCACTTAACACAGACAGGAAAAGAGGAATATATAGAGTTCTTAAGGGAATATGAGGATATCTTTGCATGGTCTTATGATGATATGACTGGTCTCAGCACATCCATCGTCGCTCACAAGTTGCCGACATATCCTGCATGTCCACCGGTAAAACAGAAGCTCAGAAAATTCAAGCCAGATATGAGTTTAAAAATCAAAGAAGAGGTCACCAAGCAGGTCAAAGCCAGAGTTCTTCAAGTGGCAGAGTACCCAACCTGGTTGGTTAACATTGTGCCAGTACCGAAGAAGGATGGAATGTCAGAATCTGTATCGACTATCGAGATCTCAACCGGGCCAGTCCCAAAGATGATTTCCCTTTTCCAAACATACACATTCTAATTGACAACTGCGCCAAGCATGAGTTGCAGTCATTCGTCAATTTCTTTGTGGGGTACCATCAGATATGGATGGATGAAGAAGATGCATAGAAAATGGTGTTTATCACACCATGGGGAATGTATTGTTACAGAATGATGCTATTCGGATTGAAGAATGCGGGAGCTACTTATATGAGGACTATGACTACCCTCTTTCATGACATGATACATAAGGAGAGTGAGGTATATGTGGACGGCATCATCATCAAGTCCAGGAAGGCCGCAGATCACATGGGGGACCTCCAAAAGGTTTTCAACACACTAAGGAGGTATAACTTGAAACTGAATCCCGCCAAGTGTGCATTTGGGGTCCCTGCGGGAAAGTTATTGGGTTTCATCGCGAGCTCCCAAGGTATAGAGCTGGATTCGTCAAAAGTCAAATCTGTTCAAGAGTTGCCACCGCTGAAGAACAAGAAAGAGGTAATGAGTTTCCTATGGAGACTCAACTATATCAGCAGTTCATAGCTCAGTCTACCATCATCTGTGAACCTATCTTCAAGATGCTGAAGAAGGATGCCGCCACCAAATGGACCGATGAATGTCAAAAGGCTTTTAACAGGATCAAGGAATACTTGTCTACGTCTTTAGTCCTGGTTCCGCCTGAGCCTGGGAGGCCTTTATTGCTCTATCTCGCAGTTTTGGATGGAGCATTTGGTTGTGTCTTGGGACAACATAATGAGTTGGAGATAAAGGAGCAAGCTATTTACTACCTCAGCAAGATAATTACCCCGTACGAGGCTCGGTATTCCTTAATAGAACGCACCTATTGTGCTTTGATCTGGGTAGCTCAGAAATTGAGGCATTATTTCTATGCTTACACTACCTACTTTATATCAAGAATGGATCCGCTAAAGTATATTTTTCAGAAGCCCATGCCCACTGGCAAGCTCGCCAAGTGGAAAATTTTGTTAAGTGAATTCGACATTGTCTATGTCACCCAGAAGGCAGTTAAAGGACAGGCTTTGGCAGATCATCTCGCATAAAATCCTGTATGAGGGAGTACGAACCATTGAAGATGTATTTTCCCGATGAGTAAGTAGCTTTCATAGGAGAAGACATTGCAGAATCCTATAACGGTTGGAGGATGTTTTTCGACGGAGCTGCAAATTTCAAAGGAGTTGGTATTGGAGCAGTTCTGGTATCAGAAACCGGTCAACATTACCCAGTATCTGCCAAGCTCAGGTTCCCGTGCACCAATAATATGGCCGAGTACGAAGCCTGCATCTTAGGGCTTAGACGGGCCATTGATATGAACATTCAGGAGCTGCTAGTGATTGGAGATTCGAACCTGCTCATACATCAGGTTCGAGAAGAATGGGCTACCAAGAAGTCTAAGATACTCCTTTATCTTCACCACATACAGGAGTTGAGAAAGAGGTTCAGAAAAACGGAATTCCAACATGTTCCAAAAATATAGAATGAGTTCGCATATGCGCTTGCCACTTTATCATCCATGATTCAGCATCCAGATACAAACTTCATCGACCCCATCCAGGTCAAGATTCATGATCAACCGACATATTGTGCACATGTTGAGGAAGAAGCCGACGGAAAACCCTGGTTCCATGACATCAAAGAGTACCTGACAACAGGAGAATATCCAGGGCTTGCTAATTCTACTCAGAAGCGCACACTTTGAAGGTAGTCCATCAATTTCTTTCACAACAGAGGAATCCTGTATAGGAGGACTCCCGATTTGGGACTATTAAGGTGTGTCGATGAGACAGAAGCAGCCAAGTTATTGGAGGAAGTGCACTCAGGTACTTGTAGGACACACATGAACAGTTTTGTTCTAGCAAAGAAGATACTCCGAGCAGGATATGAATGGAGACTATGGACACGGACTTCTTTCAATATGTCCGAAAGTGTCACCGATATCAGATACATGCGGAAATGATAAAGGTACCTCCAAATGAGCTCACTACAATGAGCTCACCGTGGCTATTCGCCGCCTGGGGAATGGATGTTATTGGACCAATCGAGCGTGCCGCATCAAACGGACATAGGTTCATCTTAGTGGAAATCAATTACTTCACTAAATGGATTGAAGCAGCCTCACACAAAGCAGTAACCAAGAAATTCGTGGAAGATTTTGTCCGAGATCGTATTGTCTGTCGGTTCGAGATTCCAGAATCAATCATCACTGATAATTGTTCCAATCTCAACAACAACTTGATGAGATAAATGTGTGAAACTTTCAGGATCAGGCACAGAAATTTTACAGCTTATAGACCTCAGATGAATGGAGCAGTGGAAGCAGCCAACAAGAACATCAAGAAAATATTAAGGAAAATGATCGAAAGGCACAAGAAGTGGCATGAAAAGCTATCGTTCACCTTATTGGGTTATCGTACTATAGTTTGCACATCAACCGGGGCAACTCCCTACATGCTGGTTTACGGTACAGAGGCGGTCAATCCCGCCGAGGTAGAAATTCCATCCTTGAGAATCATACAAGAAGTTGAGATAGATGACGTAGAATGGGTCAAGGGTCGCTAACAGCAGCTAGCCCTTATAGATGAAAAGAGAATGAATCCATAGCCTTCAACAAGAGAGTTCGACCAAGGAAGTTTATACCGGGACAACTGGTGTTAAAGAAGATATTCCCACATCAAGATGAAGCCATAGGGAAATTCTCTCCCAACTAGCAAGGTCCGTACATGGTTCACCGGGTTCTAACTGGAGGAGCCCTTATTCTTGCAGGAATGGACGGATAAGTTTGGCCAAAATCGATCAACTCAGATGCAGTGAAGAGATACTACATTTAATCAGTATGCTTTTTCTTTATGATGTAATTTGAACTACGCTTGACCTGATTCCCGTTCAAGAGAGAATACGTAGGCATCCCTATGGGTTCGGTCACATCTTTAATAAAATTTCATTTCCCCCACATTTGGAACTGGGGAAGAATTTTGAGGAGGACCCTCAAAATTCCGAAGGTAGTTTGTTAATTTTTGCATCATCATCAACACAGTAACTGGGGCAAAATTTTGAGGAGGACCCTCAAAATTCTAAGGATTTTTCTTTTCAGCCATTCAGCACCGCCGTCAACAGCGCCAGACCAGTAAACTAGGGCAGAATTTCGAGGAGGACCCTCAAAATTCCGGAGCCTGCAAGGTTGTTGTGTCTTGAACCACGTTGCAGTTGTTGGTTCATCATAAAACAAAAGTTGTCTTCTCTTTACTTATATATGTACATTGGCATCATGTTTGCCAAATTTTGCATAAAATCATTTGGATTACTATCGTTCAGCAACGCTTCCCCAAATGGTACAGGACGTCACGAGCCGAGGGATACGAACTTACCTCCCCTTTACAGAACTCACGATTTCCTTTGGATGCAGGAATTTAGGATATAAAATAACGCCTCAGAGTCGAAATTCTCGAAATGACTACTTACTTCGCAAAAGTTTACTATCGACATCAGCATTTCCCCAGCAGTCACGATATCACGATCAACAAAGAAATAACTATTATCTTCTCCTTTACATTTTTTGCATTGCATAAGGCTATTATCTGCCTTCTGAGGTTAAGCTCTACCTCCATTCTGCATAAGCTTATTCTCTACCTTTCGAGACTAAGCCATGTCTCCATCTGCATTTTGCATAAGGCTATTCTCTACCTTCCAAGGTTAAGTTCTACCTCCATCCTGCATTAGGCTATTCTCTGCCTTTCGAGACTAAGCCATGTCTGCATCTACATTTTGCATAAGGCTATTCTCTACCTTCTGAGGTTAAGCTCTACCTCCATTCTGCATAAGGCTACTCTCTGCCTTTCGGGACTAAGCTCTATCTCCATCTACATTTTTTGCATAAGGCTAGTCTTTGCCTTCCGAGGTTAAGCCCTACCTCCATCCTGCATAAGGTTATTCTCCGCCTTTTGAGACTAAGCTTTGTCTCCATCTACATTTTGCAAGGCTATTCTCTATCTTCCGAGGTTAATCTCTACCTCCATACCACATAAGGCTATTCTCTACCGTTCGAGACTAAGCTCTATCTCCATCTGCATTTTTACATAAGGCTATTCTCTGCCTTCCGAGGTTAAGCTCTACCTCCATCCTGCATAAGGCTATTCTCTACCTTACGAGACTAAGCTCTATCTCCATCCGGTATTGCATAAGTCTATTCTCTGCCTTCCGAGGTTAAGCCTTACCTCCTTTATTTTGCATTTTGGCTGAAAATCGCCACCCTGCTTCATTTGGCTGAAATATCGCCCCCGGCAATTAAATTCTCGCTTTGGCTAAAACATCGCCACCATTGCATTCATTCGGTTGAAATATTGCCACCTTCTCATGGGCTAAAATATCCCCAACTTATTCAAAGGCGTCATAGTTCGGAGGCACCATCTGCATACCCCGAGAAAACCATTTCATGGCCCGCGAATCTTTACTTTTATGCTCTTCATAGCCCAGGACGTCCTAGTTTGAGGACACCATCCTAATTGTCCGAAGAGAGTATTCATCGTCCAACGGGAACTTGCATCACATTTAAATTATGCAATATATATGCACGTCGTTCATTTGTAGGTACACCGACCGGCTCACGGCCGTCTCAGCAGGAGCGACCCCACTCCAGTTCTCCGCAACCTATCTGATTCCAAATACTTTCTAAATTTAACCATCGCGTCTGTTCCTTTTCAAATCTCCATCGATACATTCCGTCAATGGTTCCTGAACTACATATGGCCTTATTTCTGTAAAACTAGGGATATGTAGGCAGCTCAGAGGCCAAAGCACGGTCAAAATTATCTTACACTCGCCGTCTTCGGTCAAAATTGGTCATCTTGTCTTTACCCGACAACTCTTTTATCCTCATGGGATAAAGAGGGGCAGCAGTTGATACCTAATTTTTTCCATATGTTTCTATAGTCACAATACTCCTCAAAATAGCATATGGATGCATATATAAGCATCCACAAAGGTCTTGATAATTTTCTACATTTTAAAATTAATTTATGACTTATTTTGTACTATAAAACCCAATATTTAGTCCCAAATCTTGTTATTTTGATGAGTAATTTAATTTGTTCCCTCATTTACATAAAAAAATATTTTACATAATTTTTACAGAATTTTACAAGTGCATTAGGTATTTCTAAATTAAACTTGCGTTAAGTTGCAATTTTAGCCTATTTCTCGATTTGACGAGTATTTTAATTACAAAATTATTCCTAATATTTTTAATTAATACCTATAAACATATTATTAAATCAGTATTAATTGGATTTTTATAATGCCATTTACTATTTTTTAAAAATTCAAATGCGGAAAAATGGCTATTTAAATTGTATCCCCTTTTTATGTCAATTATAACCCAATTGCAGCCCAGTCAACCCCCAAATTAACCCCCAATTACATTACCCAATTCTAAATCTACCCGACCCAGACCCGTCCAATTAACCCGCCCGTTCCCTCACTTAAAATCGTGGTCGTTGATAATTTAGATCAACGATCCACGTTACACCTACCTTAATTAAACCCAAAACACCCCAAAACCCTATTCACTCTCACATTTCAGCCGCCCTTGTATCCCCCTTTACCCCAAATGCTTTCTAGTCCTCTCTTAACCCTAGCCTGTTCCGGCTCCCTTTCACCGGCGACCATGGCGTCCCAAGCCTTGAACATCTATATTTTCCTACTCCTGCCTCCCATAGCTCTTGGGTTCGAATATTGGAACCCTATCTCGAAGGTGATCGACTCAGAGGTCCTTCGTTTTGAATTTTGTGGTCGTGCCCGGCCTTTCTCCGGCAAGCTATGAGGCTATGAGTCCTTTGCTGACTCCGAATTAGTTCGTTCCAGGCTCTCTCCCTATCTAGGGTTCTTTCTCTGAAACCTTAACTCCTTATGCTTTTCTCTAAGTGTTTATCTTTGCGATCTTCTCTAGATCCTAGTGTTTTATAAAAAGTTTTAAAGTATTTCTCATATTTTCTTTGCCGATTTGGCTTTCAAACTGTTCGTCTTCTAAAAAATTAACGTTTCTTTTATTACGCTGATTTCCTTGATTTCATTACTCTACTGTGTTTTCTTCCAGTTCTTATTGTGATTTCTGAGTATTTCTACCATGGCTCCTAGGTACTTCTTTACTATGTTATTTCTAGGGTTTCCGAGTTAATATGCTTTTTGTGTTCTCTGTTCTTCATTGTGTTCATCTTCATATATGGTCTTCTTTATACTCTATATGTGACGAAAACCCTAAGCTTTAAGGGGGGTTTTTCATTTCTTTCTACGTATTTGCTTGCTTCATGTTTAGACCCTAGGCGCCTCTAATTTCTTACTTGTGTGTTTCTGCTACATGATTTGTTCTATAATTCCAGTTTTGCGTGTTCGAATCTATGCATCTCTTTATTTAGTCACATTTCCCCTTTTCTGAACAACTCTAATTTTGGAAAATTGATTCTTATGAACTTATTTTGATTCTTTAATTTGGACCTGCTTTCTGACTAAGTTCAAAGAAACTCGTATCTCTAATTCCTTGATTTTCTAGGTGATTAACTTGCCTTATGTGTTTAACCGTGTGAATTTCAAATTCTATACACGTATCTGCCTTGCATTTTGTGACTGGTACTTGATTTTCTTTCAAAAAATAAACTGAGGTTTATTTACCTCAAGCCCGACTCCTTAATTAAAGGAAACCCTTTCCCTAATTGATTTTAATTGATACTGAGATAATTTTTGTGCCTTAGTGCTGCTTATTTTCATGCTATTAATATCCTCCATCTCTTCTCACTCAAGGACACAGTTACACGAACTATCTTCAGTTTTACTCACTAAAAACTCTCTCTTCTCTGTTACTTGTTCTATTGTTAGAGTTTAGCCGGCTGAAAGCCAAGGCTAAATTATAAAGTCACATCTGCTTTACTTGCTTCACTACTCAAGTTTGCAAATGGTAGGTTCTTGATTTACTTTCTCAGTTCTCCAAGCTACCTGTTTGCTTAATCTCTTTCCCTTATTTGTTTATGTGCAGTTTAAGTTCTAGCATGCTTAACCCCTTAATCCCTTTCCCTTACCTGTTTATGTTCAGTTTAAGTTCAGCATGTACATCCTCCACCCCTATCCTTATGATTTTGATGTTGTTTTCTTCGATGGATGCATCCCTGTACATCCCTTTCGCCGAACCTCTTTAGTTATTCTGTTTATTTCAGATGTTCTTATGTTATTCCCCTTCCCTTAACCCCAGTTTGTATGTGAGTTATGTTTTAGGCTAGGGTGGCATCTCATTACCATTCCTAATTTAGAACCAAGGTTTCTCAACCTATAATCAATGTAATCCCATTCCCTTAATCCCCATATTATTTGTGAACTTTGACACATGCCTGTTGGTGCCCTAATCACCATACATGCCCTACTCTGACTTGTTTGCAAGTCTGCTCTTGCTTGTCGAACCATGCAAGAGGTTAGGGGTGTGCCAGTCTCATTTCATGGCTAGGTATGACCACCTTTTGCATTGGTCTTCCTCTAATTCCTCACTTTTACACTTACTCCTAGTTCTTTAAGTCCTACCTCCCCCCTTTTGGAAAGCCATTTCGTAGGGATCCTGGAGTCTTCTCTGAACTTGGATGCCATAGGGCTGGTAATTCGACACTTTGCACTACTCCAATTGCATAGAGTGTAACCATTGCCTGGGTTTCCATGAAAGCCTTTGGAACTTTGTAACACTCTAAAGAGAAAGCCTCGGATTTGGGAGCTTGTATTGGTAAAAGGCATATGTTGGACATTAAAGTTGCTTTGAGCTTCCTCGGGCATGTTGTAGTTATTGATGTATTTATCTTATTTCCTTCAATGTTTCTGTCCAGATTTTGTAAGTAATTTGTATATAAGAACTCGGGGATATAGTGAAAGGGGATATGGGAGGTGTTTTACTTTAGTGCATCAATTAATGGTAGAAAGCATGTCTATATGTTTACTTTATTGCAATCTTATATGGTGAAATGACTTCTTGGCCACTCAAATTTGCAGCCAATTTTAAAGCCGATATACCAACTTACAAGTTTCCCATTTGAACACCCCAACTCATAATTCCCTTAACTAATAAACATATTTGAACGTTGACCATTCCTATGTGGAGGAGGTGTAGATGACATGGCAATAACGTGTGCACATCACTACTATTAGGCGCATAGCTTGCATTTGTTTACTAGTTTTTATAAAAGAACAAAAAGGACAAGAAAAAAACAAAAAAAAAAAAAACAAAAGAACCCTTTTTTCTTCTGTCACTCCTCCCTAGATCCAACAACACCTCTTTCACTCTCTTCTGTCTTTCATCCCATACTCTGTCCGACTTTTGTTTTAGCATCAGAATAAGAATAATTCAATTGATACTGATCAATTCCAGATTCAAAAACATTTGTTTAGTAGAATTTTTTTATCACTTTCTTCTCTTTTTTCCTCTAATTAATAAAGTTCTAAACTTTATAATTCACAAATTGATTTGGGTTTCTGAATTCAGTGATATGGGTCTCTGTTAAAAGTCTTGAAATCAAGAATTAGGAAAAAACATTCAAAGAAATTTTGCTTTTTTGATAATTTCTCTGTTGTGTAAATTGAGATTTGGATCTTTTCTTATAATACCATCGAAGAATACGACCGGCTAAAGTATTTCTTTTTAGATCAGGTCTTTGGATGGTTTCAACAACACATATCCAAGCAAAAATGCAACATTCGCCAAGCTCAGACACTGCTTTAATAGTATTGCTTACCGCAACTGAAATATGCCATAATAGAAGCAAAAATTTAGCTTTCTAACTGACCTCCATGCTTTTGCTAGTTTCCTCGCTGTGTACACATATTCCCTTCAATTGTGACACTAAAAATCTCATATTCTTTTTGTTCTTGGTTCCCATATCCTGGTTTAATCTTCCAAAATTTCAATAACGCCATTTCAAACTAACTTATCACCTTTAAATCTGACCCAACAAATAAAAGAATGCAGATCTGAAGAAATTATGGACGTGTCAAACAATAATAGGCTTAAAATATGACGTGTCATCTTTATCAGTGCAATTGAGGATCACGCATTGGTGGAAGTGTTAATAATACCCAATTTATCAAGTTGGAGTGTTCAAATGGGAAACTTGTAAGTTGGTATATCAGCTTTAAAATCGGCTGCAAGTTTAAGTGGCCAGAAAGCCATTTCGCCATCTTATATAGAAAGCATGTCTATATGCTTTCCATGCTGCATTTCACTATAGATACCATGTCTATAAGGCTTTCAATACCGCATCTCATAATAGATACCATGTCTATAAGGCTTTACAATGCTGCATCAGTCCATGATAGAAACCATGACTATAGGGTTTGCATTATCACATCTCATATAGAAACCATGCCTACAAGTTTCAGTGTCATATTTTATATAGAAACCATGCCTATTAGCTTTCAACATTGCATCTCGTATAGAAAGCATGCCTATAGGATCTCAATGTTGAATCTGCCAAGAAAACATGCCTATAGGAATTGTATAAACGCTAGGCAAACAGTAGGCCGTCTAAACGTACAAAAGCAGTAACAAAAAGGGATCAGTGTGTATATTATGTCCCAAACTCGCCTAGTATGTTTAAAACGTGTTAATGCAATTCGTCCCAAGTCTGTCTATTTTCAAAATCGGGCCCAGATTTGCCCTTTTCCGCTATTCTGAACCTATAATGCCTTTTCAAATGCCAAACCTGCAGTTTTAAATTACTTTGCTTGCCTGAGTTTATACTTTGAGGTTCTTTTGAAAACTTTCTTCTTGCATCCTTTTATTCAAACAATGCGGCTAATCTGTGAGCCATTTCTGAATATTTCTGTAACTTCAGTCCTCTTTTCAACAAACTTATGTCTGAAAATAATGTTTTCCTCTAAAACTAACTGGTTTAGAAACCTGTCAATTCCTAATGACGGGCCCGGGGAGCTCAAAGCAGATTTTCTATCCAAATTCTATTTGTTAAACTAATATGTCCTCTCTTTTAATCTCTTCTAAAGACCAAATCAGTATTTGAAGTCATGCTAGACTAATTGTTGTTGTGTTATGGGGTTTCATCTGAGCCTTTGAATGTATTGTTTGCATACCTCTTAGATGTTATTAGTTTTGATTGTCGTTCTAGTATTTTTACCTTTGAAAAATTCATATATATCCTATCTTTCTCTCCCCCCTCTTAGGATTAGAAGTCCTAATACCCAGGGACTAACAGGTTGGTACGGGTACTAGCATGCAATAAGTAAGCGATACCAACGCGTTTAAATACCTTATCGGGGCGGGAAGGGTAGAATATGGAGATGGTGACCAGTGAGATAATACCATATGTGACCCCTCTTTGAGGAGTGTGTGCGGGGTATTGTACCGATGTGATCCATATTATAGTCAAACCTAGGACTCCCTTTCCTTTGCTTGCTTTATTTAAACGTTTTTCTAAAGTAATACTTTCATTTTCAAATCCATTCTCTCTTCTACTTTATCTAATTTATGCCTTTCCCTTTTCGAAATTCCTAAGTTGTCCAAATGTTTATATGTGAATCTTATCTCTCTACTTGCTTCATCTCTTCATAAAGTCACATTAGCACGGCTGGAAACCACACCAGTCTCAAGCCCTTACCCGAACTCTGGTTTTATTTCAAAATACTCCTCTCATCTTTAAAAGTGTCCTAATGCACTATAATCATTAGGTGGAGACTCTTCAAATTCCATAACCCAATTCCCAAACGGGAAATGAGAGTTGTTTTGCCCATAATATCGTAAAACCCAATTTCTCTTTTGAAAAAGGGGGCATCGACAGGCCCACTGCCAGCAGGACAAGGAAAGGTACGATTCTTACTTGTTTTAACTGACTATTTCTCTAAGTGGGTAGAAGCAGGTGCATACACGCAAATACGCGAACAAGAGGTCATCACCTTCATATGGAAGAACATCATATGCCGCTTCGTCATCCCCAGAAAAATAAGCTGTGACAACGGGCGTCAATTCATCGATCAGAAAACGACAGAATTCTTCGAGAAATGGCGCATCAAAAGGATACTATCCACGCCATACCACCCCGCCGCCAACAGCCAAGCAAAATCCTCCAACAAAACAATCCTAAAGATACTGAAGAAAAAGCTGGAAGACGCCAAAGGGTTATGGATCGAACTACTTCCTGAAGTCTTGTGGGCACACAGAGCTACACCCAAGTCCAGCACCAGGGAAACTCCGTACTCACTCGTTTATGGAACCGACGTTGTCATACCCGTCGAAGTAGGCGAACCCAGCTTAAGGTATTCGCACACCAGTGTAACGGAAAAACGACGCCAACAGACTCCAAGACCTTGACGAAGCCGAGGAAAGAAGGGAAATGGCCCACATCAAGATGGCAGCCCAAAAGCAAAAAATTGAGAGGTATTACAACAAAAAGGAGAATAAGACCACTCAAAGTAGGAGACTATGTCTTTAAAGCCAAGATATTGGCCTCCAAAGACCCAAATGAAGGAAAACTGGGCACAAACTGGGAAGGACCCTACAAAATCACAGCGGCATCCGGGAAAGGAGCATTCCAGCTCGAGACAATTGAGGGAAAAATGCTCCAGAACAACTGGAAAGTCGCTCACCTCAAACATTTCCACTTCTAAAAGGTGTCTCCCGAGTCGTACTCTTTTTCCCTTACCCGAGTTTTGTCCCAATTGGGTTTTCTCGGGAAGGTTTTTAACGAGGCGCAAAAGGGGACACCTGGAGATATTTGCAGTACAAGTGTATCACATTGTCCGCATCGTGTACTCTCCAAGCCCGACATGATACAGGGACTAGATTAGTACCATCTCTAGATGTAAAGAAAGGCCATGGCCATCTCCAAATAAATGAAAAGGCTACGACCATCCCCAAGTGAATGAAAAGGCTACGACCATCTCCAAATGAATGAAAAGGCTACGGCCATCTCCAAATAAATGAAAAGGCTACGTCCATCTCCAAGTGAATGAAAAGGCTACGGCCATCTCCAAATAAATGAAAAGGCTACGGCCATCTCCAAGTGAATGAAAAGGCTACGGCCATCTCCAAGTGAATTAAAAGGCTACGGCCATTTCCAAATGAATGAGAAGGCTACGGCCATCTGCAAGTGAATGAAAAAGCTACAGCCATCTCCAAATGAATGAAAAGGCTACGTCCATCTCTAAGTGAATGAAAAGGCTACGGCCATCTCCAAATAAATGAAAAGGCTACGGCCATCTCCAAATAAATGAAAAGGCTACGGCCATCTCCAAGTAAATGAAAAGGATACAGCCATCTCCAAATGAATGAGAAGGCTACGACCATCTCCGAGTGAATGGAAAGGCTACGGCCAACTCCAAACGCATGAGAAGGCTACGACCATCTCCGAGTGAATGGAAAGGCTACGGCCAACTCCAAACGCATGAAGGGTCTAAGGCCATTATTTTAACATGGTTAAGGTCTTCGAGTCTTACATGGATAAGGCCATTATTTTAATACGGTTACGGTCGTCGAATTTTACATGGCTAAGGCCATCATTTACCTGGCTAAGGCCATTGTTTCAACACGGTTAAGACCGTTGAATGATTACATGGCTAAGCCATCATTTTTACATGGCTAAGGCCATTGTTTCAACACGGTTAAGGCCGTCGAATGATTACATGGTTACGACCATCATTTTTACATGGCTAAGGCCATTGTTTTAACATGCCTACGACCATCATTTTTACATGGCTAAGGCCATTGTTTTAACACGGCTACAACCATCATTTTTACATGACTAAGGCCATTGTTTCAACACGGGTAAGGCCGTAGAATGATTACATGGCTAAGGCCATCATTTTTACATGGCTAAGGCCATTGTTTCAACACGGTTAAGGCCTTCGAATGATTACACGGCTACGACCATCATTTTTACATGGCTAAGGCCATTGTTTTAACACGGCTACGGCCATCATTTTTACATGGCTAAGGCCATTATTTTAACATGGTTTAAGGCTGTCGAACGTTACATGGCTAAGGCCATCATCCTTATACGGGTATGGTCGTCGAACCTTATTCGTCTACGACCATCACTTTCACGCGATTAGGGTCACCGAACGGCCCACTTAGCTTCAACTAAGGCAAGAGGAAAACAAAAAGAAGGGAAGTATACAATGTTCCGAAAAAACAGAAAAGATTAACTACAGCAAAAATCATATATCTTTATCCCCAAAAGGGTCAACACCCACTATACAAAAATCAGCATTTACAAACATATTTACAGAGGTACTAAAGGCCTCCGCCTCCCTGGTTATCCTGCCCCGCCTGGCCTTCATGCGGCCCATCTTCGTTTCCAGGAGGATACACCTTGGAAATCCAAGAACTGGACTCCAAACGGTTGACGTCCGCATAGTTACCCTCCTCCCGGGGTGGAGATTCAGGACTATAGTCGGTCGCTTCACGGGCAGCTCTAACCAGTTGGCGTTGGCTCTCAACTTCAGCTTCAAATGCTCACCCAACCGCCAAAAACTCTTCGAGCAAGACCAGCCGGGCCTCCGCGTACACCCACATCTCGTGTGCCTCACGAGAAGCGTCGGCATGTGCAAGGGTCCGCTTGAGGTCCTCAACCTCTGCCTTTTTGGCATCAAGTTCTGCTGTTAAGGTCACAACCCGAGCGCGCAAATCCGCCACCTCCTCCGCAACTACACGACCAAGCTGCAACTCTTCATACTTAGCTTGAATAAGAACCTCCATCTCCATAGTCCGAGCAACAGCGGCAAGTTGTTCATCGACTTTCTTTAGCTCAGCCACCCTTTTCTTCAACTGCTCCTCGGGCTGTGCAAGGCCCTCGCGAACCACCCTGAAGTTAGGGTCTTGCCTGTACATGTCGGCCAAGGTCCGGTGCGCCTCACGTGTTCTATTATATTTCTGCACCAACATATTGTATTTGGCCACCTTCTTCTTCAGGTGTCGACCCCTTTTCACCTCCAGGATAAGAGTCTAAACAAAAAAAAACAAGCGAAAGGTGAGTACAAGGGAAATCACCCTCCCTTAACGCAAAAGGAAAATCATCAATCAAGGCAAAAGACGTACCTGCAAGGGCGAGCCCACCACTCTTCGGGCCAAGCCCTTATCACTGAGCTCTTGCAAGGCCGCGTTCTCCGCACTGGGGCATAGGAGTGTCATGTTGGTGGCCGCCTCCTTGCAGTTCTCCAGTAAATTGTACTGATTAGGAGTCACTATGCGACGGGAGGACCGGCCAGCCACCATCTCCACTTGATCCATGGACCCGCCTCCTCTGTGCGCGTCCTTCATAGCGATCTCCGGACCCGCCACGTTCACACTTTCATTCCTTCTTTCCGTAGCTTCCCTCCTCAGAGCAGATCTCCCTGAACGAATGGCCTCGGCCATAAAAACTAGTCTAGATTCAGAACGGGGTGGTTTAACCTTCTCCGTATGAGTAACCACAGCCTTGACGGTCAAAATCTGACGTCTCCTCCTCTCCAACGTCTCTTCCTCTTCAAGGTCCCCCTCAGTGGGATGCAAGACGGGCTCAGATGGGGACGGTTCGACAGCGGGCGCTCTTGTGGGGGCAACCCAGAGGACTCTCCCAGGCACAGCCGCCGGTATCTCTTCGGGCGCTGTTTCAGGTACGACCCCTGGCACAGTCTCATACACTAATTCCAGAGCCACCTCTGATGCGATCTCCTGCCTTGAGAGGGGATAAACACTACCCCTGGACGTGCCTACTAGGATCATATCCTCCTCACCAAGGCTTGGTACCGCCATATAAGGGCCGGCCACAACTCTCTTCTTCTTCTTCTTCTTCTTTTGCGCCTTCTTGCAGGCGCCTTGACCTAAAACATGTATGAGATAGGTAAGAAAATTATGGGGAACCCCCAAGTCAAAACGGAAAGGAAAAATCAAGCAAGGTCGTTACCTGACGGGCCGTAGAGAATGAGGAATTTCGACCAGGTACGGCATTCCTCCGCAAACGGTATCAACGCTAGCACCCACGACCTAATATTGTCACCCCTTCTAAGAGGGCGAGCTGTCACTGCATAAAGCCAAAGGGAAATCTACAAAGGTGAAAACCAGCAAAATAAGATTGCCGTAGTAAAAGCTACGTACAATAATACTTACATGCATCGTTCCACGCCTCTGGAAACCCTTCAAAGCTGGAAACTAGGTGCTCGGTGCGCACATAGAAAAATCTCTTCCAAAATTTGCGATTGGCCTTGTCATTTGCTTGCGACACAAAGCTTTTCTTGACCCGGCATACTAACTGGAGCATTGAGCCTCTTATAAAGCTCACGTCGAACATTTGCAAGAGGTGATGAACGGTAACCTCTTTCTCAGCTTTCGCCGCATAGGTAGTGAGAATCCTACACACATTCAATGCGTACGGAGTAAGTTGGGCCGGACGCGCCCCGTACCAACGACAAAGCTCCTCCGCCAAAGGGTAGAGCGGGAGACTATACCCGATGTGGAAAGCGTACTCGTAGAACGTGCAATACCCGATCCTGTGTATGTTAGAGTAGTCTATCCCGGTGGGAACCAGCTCGATGTAGTCAGGGATATTATATGACTCCCTAAGAGTAGCCAAAAGAGATAGCGTCAGTTCGCTGAGTTCCCAAGGGAGAAGCTTACATTGGTTCTTAAAATCTTTCCGTGCGGCCATATCCAGCGGAAGAATATTAGTCGTTGACAAGGGAACAAGAACATCCTCGGCTTCCCTATCGTCTGAGGACGACGAGGCCCTAGAGAGGGCATCACCCTCAATCCTGATACTGTCGTGACGACGTTAAGTCATAATGGAAGTTATGAGAGAAGGGTGTTTTAAGGATACAAGGTTCGATTCTGAGGAACAAATATTTTAAAGGAAAAAATCAACGGGTGCCAGAGAAAGATGGGATAAAGGTTGAGAAAGTGTTCTCCGAAAAGTTCGAAAGATAATTTGGATTCAACTCTCCCCTATTTATAAGGAAAGGTGCACGGAAATCAAAAAGGCTTGGTTCGAAAACCGGCGCGGGAAACCAAAACGTCACGTCATGTCCTGAACCACCTCGGGAGAAAAGGTAATGATCAGACACGTGATCGATGACGTCATCTTAAAAAAGAAGCCGTAAAAAAAGGTTTTTATGTCGACGGCGTAACCCCTCCGCATGTGATCACGTCCCTTTTTCTACAGTATCAACGGGAACGGCCAAGTTTGAAGAAAGGACGAGCATGCATGTCTGTTTGTTGAAGACATCTCTCGGCTATGTCCCCAACAACACAGGGACTATCTATATTGGGCAAACTTGGCTCCCTACATTCTTGGGTTATCTATGCACGCCTACGACGTAGAGAACGACCTAATCGAGGTCGACTCGAAAAGGCGGCCTCAGAAAGCGGGCGGACCAAGCGACATAACTCGAGACGACGTCACTTAAAGTTCTGACTTTTTCGTACACTGAGACCACCAACCCCTTGTACTCTTTTGATTATTTCGAGGAAGGTCCCTTAGCATATAAAGGGGACATTCCCTTTGTAAAGGACTCATGTGTATCTTATTATTAAGAACATACAACTCTCTCTTTCTTGTGAAACGAGTCTCACTTGCTCTATTATTTTTACATCTCAAGCTATCTTTACTATTATCTCAAATCTTAACAAAATAGTTTTTCTAGTTCATATTATCCTTAATTCCGATTAACCTATATTATTTTTTTGATTGTTTTTGAGCTTAACAAGTATTTTATTTTTAGCCAAACAGACCGCAAAAAATAAAGACAAAGGATCATTGGACCTGAGGGAGTACAAGATATTATTTGTTGAAAAACGAGTATTTTTCATTTCAACCTGAAGGAGTACAAGATATTATTTGTTAAAAACCGAGTATTTTTCATTTCAAAGCACTTGTCATATATTTGTTCTTAGGTTGACTTAAAATAGATCAGAGAGGGTTGCTTAGATGGTCATTCCAATAAAACATACTTCATATCAATATAACGTTATTGGATATTTCTTTTATTATTAGCTAACACACGTGGATAGTGTTTTAAGATGTCTTGCTCTTTATAGCATACCTCAAATTCTATGAGAATCTTTTCCTTAGAGCTTTTCCTATGAGGCTATGACTCGATATTAACATTCCGTGTTATACAACTTGGGAACAGTAGGCTTATTCGTAGTTAGTCTAGCTTAAATTCCTTCCATCTATATGGTAAAAAACTAAAATTCATGTCTTGATTATATATGCTTCAATTAGCTAAATTAAAAAGGAAAACTTACAGAAATGTCCATATAAATTTCAACTTACCAACCTCTAGCCAATATTTTAAAAATCGAAATAAATAAGAAATTTTTTAAATGGGTATAATCGAAATGCATTGAAAACATATAGATAAGTCAATATACAAAATTTGAGGAAGATTGTATGTGATTTGGAATGGTTTTATATCAAAATTTATAATTAAACCGATGTCAAAAAATTCTTCTGTGACACATGTATCTAACATGTATCTCACACACAGATATACTTGTGATACACAATCGATATAAATATGATACATATGTGATACACGTATTATTTTTTTTCATATTTAGTTTTTAATTCGAATTTTCAATTCAAACCACCTCAAAACTTCACTAAATCATTCCAAAACTGAGATTCAAGCTCCTTAAGATATACCCAATATATTCTAATAGCACACAATCAAAAGAAAGTAAAAATTTGATATTTTTTGCTACAAATAGCTAATTGGCCATTTTGGCTAATATTAGTAATATTTTATTAATTGACCAATTTTTGTAATGAGCTACTTCTAAATGGACATAATTAATAATTTCCCAATAAAAACTACAAATATATAACCTATTCGATCAAGCTTTGAAAATTTACTTCTTTTAAAATATGTTTCTTTTTTTAGAAATGCCTATCGAAAAAGTATTGTTGGAGAATACCAGTTTATACTTGACTAATCAACTTAAAAAGTATTTTTGCTTTATAGTAGAGCAGTAATTTATGTTTGATCAATGCTTCAAAAAACAAAAATAGTAAAGAAGAAAAGCTGGAGTATATTTTTCAACTTCTGAAAAACAGTTCCTGATTCTTTTTTCTTTTTCCTAAAAACATTCTCTTATTTTTTATTCTATAAGAGTGAGAGTTTAGCAGCTCTCCGTCAACATTTCTGTTTCACTATAAGGATATTTCTGAAATTTCAAAGTTTATCTGCTTTATAGGTATTGTACATGTTAGCTTTATCATCTGTACACGCTAATAAATTTTCAGGGCCCACATAAATTTCCCACGCCGCCTGTTCACGGCAGCTTTTTTGAAATGATCATTTCCTAATTATGTGGGTCCCCCAATTGTACAAGTATCTTTTTTGCGCTATCTTTTTGCAGCCACGTTTACCGCCTATACCCAACCCTCTTTTTCCTTGAAATCTCCTATCTATCAAAATATTTCTGTATCACTTTCTATGCAAATTTTTATATTATTTATAGTTATAAATAATAATATTGTCTTCTTTTGGTTGAATAAATAATATATTGTCAAGTCCCAGGATCCAAATTTATTTCTATGTTCCTTGAAAATCTTTTCATAATACCTTCATTTTTTTAATTTAACCTTTTAAATTAATTTTTACTGTCCAAACACATTTCTCACATAAAAAGGATCACCTTTTTAGCTTTTAATTTTCAAAGTTATTATTCATTCCAATTTAAGGTCAACTTTGCTTAGAGTAAAGAAAATAACAATATATGAGCCTAATACAGTGGAGATAATATAAATATATTTACTGTAGTAAAGAAAATTCACTACAATACAATATATTTATAGCTACGAAATCTTAGGTACGAATTTAAAAATTATGACTAATACCTAACAATAGCCATATAAATTAGAATTTTCTGGCTATTTAAATATTGCTAACCACGAAAATTAATTTTTTTTGGTAATTAAAGCTTTTTCATTAATCACCAATGAAGTAACATTACAAAACCATAGTCTAGCTTTAAACTCAGCTGACTATCTGTAATATAACATTTAAACTGTATCTACTATCCTAACTCCTATCAATACTATATTCGAATGTGTTGTAATTGTTCTCTAATTCGTGGGGTGCCTCTAACATTACACGTATATACTATGTCTCTCAAAAGGGCTGCATTACAGCTAAATGTCTTGTTGAAGATTCTTGAGTTCCTTTCCAGCCAGATAGTATGTGCAAACTCAGCGACTACCATTTTGAAGATGGTTGCTCGACATGTTCGACCCTTGGCTTTGCTTATTAGTCACTGCATTTTCTGGTTCCAGTCATTGAGGTGGGGGTAAGTCTCCTTCAGCCAGTGCATTGTTCTCTCCCATAATTCAACAGTAACTGGGCAGAGCAGTAGCAAATGGTCTCTAGTTTCTAGGTGATTTTGGCATAAGGTACATTGCTGGTCAACACTCATTCCCCAACTGTGCAATCTGTCTTTTGTTGGGAGTCTATCCTGTAAGAACAGCCATAGATTGAAGGTTGCCTTTGGCCTTGCATAGTTGTGTATGATTAAATTCTTCCATGGGACTCTCGGCAAGGTTTGCATCTGTGAATAGTATAACTGTTTAACTGAGCATCCTTGCTCCTTCCAGTGCTGGACCCTCTGTAAAACTTCTCTTGATTGGATGATCTTTCTAACCATCCAACTTGCCTGAGCAGGAATTGGAATGGTTTCAATACGTCTGTCTTTGATGTAGTACACAGTGATCCACCTAATCCACAGTTTGTCCTTTATATGAGCTAAATCCCAGCATGTCTTTGCAATGGCGGCTTTATTCCAGAGCTTGAGATTAGTAAGATTCATCCCTCATGCTGATTTTGGGGTACACATTCTGTCCAAGGAGATATATGCTTTCCTAGTGATAGAGTTCATCCCAGACCAAATGAAGCTCCTACAAATGCCTTCTATCATCTTCAGGACTTTAACAGGGAATATGGACAGTTGTGCCCAGTAAGCTTGGACACCAAAAATGACAGATTGGACCAGTTGGATTCTCCCAGAATAAGACATTGTTTTGGCTGTCCAAGAAGTGATCTTGGCAGTGATCCTTTCCACTAGAGGTTGCCATTGGAGCAATGTGATTTTCTTGGTGGACAAGGGGACTCTTAGGTATTTGAATGGTAATTGGTCTTGCTCATAGCCAAGGTGGTCGAGAATCTGTTTCTGAAAATCCAGTGCAACCCCCCCCAAAGTAAACAGAGCTCTTGTTCAGATTAGCCTGTAAGCCAGATGTTTCAGAGAATTGAGAGAAACATCTGGATAGGGCTATGACAGAAGTAGTGTCACCTTTGGCAAACAGCAGCAAATTATCAGCAAAGCACATGTGAGTAATGCCCAGTTTTTTACAGATGGGGTGGAACTGATATGCTGGATTTCCCTTTAGTGAGTTGCATGATCTGCTTAAGTACTCGATGACCAGAGCAAATAGGAAGGGGAAATAGGATCCCCTTGCCTAAGTCCCCTAGCAGCAGCAAAAGGTTCAGTTGCCTCTCCATTGACTAGCACAGAGAAGCTCACTGTTGAGATGCATTCCATTATCCATTTGGTGAAAGTGCTGGGGAAGCCAATCTGCTTCATAACCTGCTGTAGGAATGTCCATTATACTGAGTCATAAGCTTTCTGGAGATCGATTTTAATCATGCATCTGGGAGACACATGTTGTCTGGTGTAGCTTTTGACTAGTTCATGTGCCAGAATGATGTTGTCTTGGATCTTTCTGCCTGGAATGAAGCCTGCCTGGGCTTCACTGATAATGCTTGCCATCACCTTCTGCAACCTGTTAGCCAGAATTTTTGAGATCATTTTATAGAAGACAGAACAGCAAGCAATTGGCCTATACTCTTTGACTGTAGATGGTTTGGACACTTTAGGAATGAGGGTAACAGTTGCACAATGTATGGGTTTAAACATCTTGGTTGAGGTGAAGAACTGCTTGATGGCAGTGGTAACCTGCCTACCAATGATTCCCCAGCTCTTTTTGAAGAACACGGCATTGTAGCCATCTATCCCTGGTGCTTTGTCATCTCCAATAGCCTTGAGACTCTCCACAATTTCTATATCAGTTACATCAGCACATAGATCCCTTCTTTGTTGTTGTGACAGTTTTGGACCATTTGTCATGTACATTTGATTTATAGTTGGCAGGGTGGATGCAGAGGTTCCCATCAGTGCCTTGTAGAATCCAATGATGTCCTTTTTGATATCTTCAGTTGTAGTAATTTTGGTACCCATTCAGTGGTAAGTTCAGTAATATGGTTGTGTTGAGTTCTCTCCTTCATTACTGCAGAGAAGTATTTAGTGTTGGAGTCCCTAAGTTGTATCCATTTTGCTCTTGCCTTCTGTTGTAGAACACTTTCCTCAATCATTGACAATTTTTCCAGTTTCAGCACCAGCTCCTTCTCCTTCTGCTGTAGGACATCAGAGTATGCATGTGTCATCTGGGCTTGTATTGTCCCCAATTCCTGTCTGCTAAGGTCTATTCTCTGTGAGATAGTCTTGAATTCCTTAATATTTAGGTCTTTCAGAGGACTCTTCAAAGCTTTGAGTTTAGACCATATTGCTTCATAGAGTCTGAATTTCCAGCATGCCAAAATTTTGCCACAATCTACTAGAAATCTTCATGATCAGCCCATACATTAAAGAACTTGAAAGTCTTTTTCCCATTCCAGGAAGATGATGCTAGTGTCACTATCATGGGATTATGATATGATATTAAAGGAAGGTCATAATCAGTTACCACTTGGTTCCATTTGATCATCCATTCATAGTTTCCAAATACCCTATCCAGTCTGCTGCATACTCTGTTCACACCAGTCTACTTATTTTTCCTGGTGTAATATTCACCCCTCGAAGGCAATTCTGACAAACCAGCTTGTTGAATACATTTGCTGAACTCTTGGGTTTCAGGGAGCCTGACTGGTTTGCAAGACTGCCTATCTTTGTCACATAAGATAGCATTGAAATCACCAGCAACTACCCATGGATCTTGCATCCCAGATGACAGTGTTTGGAGGCTGCTCCATAGGGATCTTCTTTGCTCCAGCCCATTGGAGCCATACACCACAGTGAGGAAGCATATGAAATCCCCTGTCCTGCTGATAACCCTGCTGTGAATCAATTGGCTTTCCTCCGGAACACTAGTGACTACAAACACTTTTGGGTTCCATAGAATCCACACTCTGCCCTTTTCACCAGAGACATAGTTTGTTAAGATGCCCCATCCCGGTACTAGTAGATTAGCAATTCTACTAGCATGTATTTGTTTTACCTTAGTTTCTACTAATCCAACTAGGCTAATGTTGTTTTTCCTAATATACACCCTAACTTATTTCTGCTTATACCTTTTATTTACACCCCTTATATTCCAAAATAACCACTTCATTGTTGATAAGTTGATCCCCCTAGCTCCCCTGGAGTTACTACCAGAAACTACTTCAAATCTATTACTCACAGTGATGGGTGACAGAGGTGGGAAGTTAGTGATGTTGAGAGCTGGACTCTGAGGTTGTTTTTCTTTATCACTTCCTTTGTCAACCCTCTAGCTCTGGACTGTCCTGGCTTCAGTAGGAACTCCCTTTGATTCATTATGTTGTACTGGTAGCTGCTTCTGTAGTGGCACATTTTGCACAGGGCCCTTAGTTCTCCATTCCTGGACTGCCTTTGGCTTCCACACTTGTGTATGCTATTTTGGGATTTGCTTTGGCTGCACCGCACAGTTGTGTCCTATTGTTTGGCATTTCTCACAATAGGAGGGCTTCCAGTCATAAACCACATCCTGAAGGAACTTTTTTCCATTCGGATCCATAACCCAGATCTCTGTTGGGAGTTATTTAGTGACAGTCACCTCTATGAGCATTCTGGCGTAGGAAATCCCTGTCAGTTTTGTTGCACATTCATCCGCAAATATTGGTTTCCCTAATACACTAGCAATTCTGCTTAGAGATCTCATACCCCAGCAAGACATTGGAAGTTTCTGAAACTTTACCCACAATGGGATATCAGTCGGGAACTCTTCTGAAAAAGTCAAATTCAAGTGACCATTGTTTGAGTATCGTAGGCCTATTGGCTATTGAGTAAGGTCCTGCACACAGTATCTCTTTGGCATCAGCAATTGTTTTGAATTTCACTATGTAATATCCTTCTTCATGATACAACAAGTCTGGCTCAGGTACATGCGACCAGTGGTGATTGATGAATCTCATCATTGCATTGAAGCCAGGTCTGTCTCCTAGGATGTATACCACTAAGGCACACTTCCATTTTGCTTCTTCCTATTCCACCTCCGATTTATTCAGCTGTAATATAGGCTGTCCGCAATCATCACTGGGGGTATGTAGTCAAGAGCCATTCCATGGGTCGCAAATCGATTCTTCTGGAATAGTGTTGTCCATCTCTTCTTAGGCTCCACTAGGGTGTTTCTGCTAGGCTCTGGTTATTCCTCTATTAACGTTGCTGGTTGCATGCTCGTCTCTGCCGAAGAATCTGGTACCACTGGAATCGGAGGAGTTGTAGTCACTTCGACCCCTGCTGCCTTCGTAGGTTCCATAGTCGTGTCATCCTTACCTACTAGTGGATCTTGTTGTACTGTCACTACCTTTGTAGCTTGCTCGTCAGCTTCCATGGCGCCTAGGTTTTGTACAGATGGGTTCTGCACATCCTTGGTACTGTTTTTTTCCAAAATCAGTTTGTTCAGCTTGTCAAAGGTGTCAATCGGAATTTTTCGCGGTCGTCCTCTGCTGCGACTGCCGCCTTTCGCCATATCTACGAGCTTCGCGTACGTTATGCTAACGTGCGCCGAGAGGAAATGAGAGAGACGATGTTTTTAAATTGGTAAAGCTAATTCCTCATTTTTGCTATAATTGATTATAATTGTAGCAATAACTATCTAAATAGCTACAGGTTTTTTACTACAATAAAGTTGCGTAGCTAATCATAAGTATTTGCCATACATTAAAATTTATTGTAGCAATAGTAACTTTTTAGCTACAATAAGTTATTTAAAATAAAATATTGTAGCTAAAGAAATACATTTTCTTCAAAATTATAAAAAGTCGTGGCAATAATATAGCTACAAATTTATTACTATGACAAAATATTATAGCTAATTGTTAGTTTTTGCTACAAACTGAAAGTGATGTAGCAAAAGTAACCTTTTAACCATACTAAATTATTTAAATAAAATATTATAGCGAAATAAATATTTATGCTTTAAATCCTAAAAATATGTGGTAATAGTTGGCTTAGTAATTAGAATTATTTGTCATTATGGAATAATCTAGCCACAAATTTATTGCTATGATAAAATTTTGGTAGCTAGTTATTAGATTGTGCCACGAGTTGAATCTTACTATAGTAATAATAATCTTTTGGAAAAAATAAAAAGAAATAAAAATAATAATAATAATAATCTTTTGGGCATATTAAATTATTCGAAAAAAATCGAATGAGTATTTTTGCTTTAAGTTATAAAGAAAACAAAAATAGTGGGCTTGAATAAATCAAAATGGTTGCCAAGATAAAAATATGAATATTGCTCAATTACGAAAAATCATGACAAGAGCAGTGGCGGAACCGCTCATTGGCAAGGGGAGTCAATTGACGCCCTTTCGTCGAAAAATTATACTGTATAAATATATAAAATTTTTAATTTTATATACAACAACAACAACAACAACTACCCAGTATACTCCCACCAGGTGGGGTCTGGGGAGGGTAATATGTAGACAAGCCTTACCCCTACCCGAAAGGGCAGAGAGGCTGTTTCCGATCGACCCCCGGCTCATAGGAAAGGAAAAACAGCAGTAAAACAAAAACAAAGACAAAAACAAAAACAATAGAGCATTAGTAACTCCAGCAGAAATAGCCTAAAATAATTATCTAAACATACGAAACATAAATACAATCGCATGCAATAATATCATACAGTAACTACCATAACTAACAGCCATAGGGGGACATAAGCTAAAACACAAATCATCTATGGGTAACCCTGCTGACCCACACCCAACACCGGATGAGGAGTATGAAAAACTCTAGGAGCCCCTATCCTACAATCCTGATTCTAGACCTCCAGACTTTCCTATCAAGGGTCATGTCCTCGGAAACCTGGATTCTAGTCATGTCCTGCCTAATCACCTCTCCCCAATACTTCTTAGGCCTCCCTCTACCTCGCCGACCGCCAACAATCTCCAGCCGCTCGCAGCTCCTCACCGGGGCATCGGGACTTCTCCTCCGCACATGCCCGAACCACCTCAGCCTCGCTTCTCGCATCTTCTCATCCACCGGGGCCACCCCCACCTTCTCTCGAATAACTTCATTCTTAATCTTATCTAGCCTGGTGAGACCGCATATCCACCTAAGCATCCTCATCTCCGCAACCTTCATTCTCTGAACATGAGAGCTCTTCATGGTCCAGCACTCCGCCCCATACAACATCGCAGGTCTAACCACGGCTCTATAGAATTTCCCCTTGAGTTTGTGTGGAACTTTCTTGTCACACAGGACTCCTGATGCAAGCCTCCACTTTGACCACCCCGCTCCTATATGATGAGTGACGTCCCCGTCAATCTCTCCGTCCCCCTAAATCATAGACCCAAGATATCGGACACTGTCCCTCTTGGCGATGGCCTGAGAACCAATCATCACGTCCCTGCCTACTTCGCTCGGCTCGGTGCTAAACTTGCACTCCAGGTACTCTGTCTTAGATCTGCTTATTTTGAAACCTTTAGACTCGAGAGTCTGTCTCCATACCTCTAATCTTTCAATAACACCGACCCTCATCTCATCTATCAATACTATGTCATCAGCAAATAGCATACACCAAGGCACATCCCCTTGAATATGTCGGGTTAGAGCATCTATCACTAAGGCAAACAAGAGGGGGCTCAGCTCCGATCCTTGATGGAGCCCCATTACCACTGGAAAATGGTCTGATTCGCCGCCCACCGTCCTAACCCTAGTCTTAGCTCCATTGTACATGTCCTTGATTACTCTGATGTAGGCTTCCGGCACGCTCTTCGCCTCCAAGCACCTCTTTTGAGACCTTGTCATACGCCTTCTCCAAGTCGATAAGCACCATGTGTAGGTCCTTCTTCTTATCCCTGAATTGCTCCGCCAGCCGCCTGACAAGGTGGATAGCCTCTGTAGTGGAGCGGCCCGGCATGAAACCGAACTGGTTCTCAGATATAGATGTCACCTCCCTCACCCGCGCCTCAATCACCCTCTCCCAAACCTTCATCGTGTGACTTATTAATTTGATACCCCTATAGTTGTTGCAGCACTAGATGTCCCCTTTGTTCTTGTACAAGGGCACCACTGTACTCCACCTCCACTCATCCGGCATCCTTTTGGTCCTGAAGATCGCATTGAACAACCTGGAGAGCCACTCCCCTCCTGACTTACCCATGCATTTCCAGAACTCCACCGGGATCTCGTCAGGCCTGGTCGCTCGACCTCTACTCATCCTACGCAAAGCCCCCATGACCTCCTCCACTCTAATGCACCTGCAGTACCCAAGGTCTCTATGTTGCTCTGAATGCCCCAGCTCCCCTAGCTCTATGTTACGATCCCCCTCCTCGTTAAGTAAGTCCCGAAAGTACGCCTGCCACCTCTGTTTGATTTGATATTCCCCCATCAGAACTCTACCATCCTCGCCCTTGATACACCTAACTTGGTCTAGATCACGTGCCTTCCTTTCCCTTGCTTTAGCTAACCGGAATAACTTCTTATCCCCGCCTCTCTCCCCTAGATCCTCGTACATGCGACCGAACGCCGCGTTTTTAGCTTCCGTGACTACCATCTTTGCTTCTTTCCTCGCCACCTTGTAGATCACCCTGTTTGCTCTCCGTTCTTCCTCGCTTGTGCTCCCTGCCAACCTAGAGAACGCCGCTTCTTCACCTCCACTTTTCCTTTGACTACATTGTTCCACCACCAATCGCCCTGATTTCTGCCTGAATATCCCTTGGCTACCCCGAGCACGTCCCGTGCTACCCCCCTAACCAAGTTCGCCGTCACTGTCCACATAGCGTCCGCTTCCCCAGAACTTCTCCAAGCTCCGCCCTCAACTAACCTCATTTCTAACTCCTGTGCTTTCTCCTTAGTCAAAGCACCCCATCTAATCCGCGGTTGTCCCCGAGCGCCCCTCCTCTTCCTCTTCACCCAGAGACCGACATCCATCACTAGGAGTCTATGAAGAGTTGAAAGAGACTCTCCCGGAATAACCTTGCAGTCCTTGCACATACCCCTATCGCTCCTTCTGATGAGGATGTAATCAATCTGAGTCCTCGCCGCCGAACTCTTGAAGGTGACCAAATGCTCCTCCCTCTTCTGAAATGTCGAGTTCGCAATCAGAAGCTCGGAAGCCCTGGCGAAACCAAGCAGCGAAGTGCCACCTCCGTTCCTAACCCCTAAGCCGAAGCCACCGTGTACCTCATCATAGCCACCAGCATCAGCCCCAATATGACCATTAAAGTCCCCTTCAATAACTAACTTCTCAGATTGGGGAATACTACTCACCAGATCATCCAAGTCCTCCCAAAAGCGCCTCTTAACCTCCTCGTCGAAGCCTGCTTGCGGCGCGTAAGCGCTGATGACGTTGACTCCCTTTAATTTTTGTGTGTGCTTACTTATTTATTTTTAAGACCCCTTAGTTAAAATCTTGGCTCCGCCACTAACCAAGAGTTGTCCAACACTATTAGATAATGAAAAGTTAATGTCAAGTGTAAGAATTACATTTTTCTTAAATATGGGAAAATAGTAATTGTATATGAAATTAAAGAATTATTTAACTTTCAAATAACTAATATTAAAATAAAAAAATCTTCATTCTCAAATAGTAGATCAGTAGATCATTTGTTACCTCCTTATAGCAGCAAAACTTATCAATTGACTTCTTAAATTTATCAAATTCAATTTTATTTTATTGCAATTTTTGCTAATTATATAATTTTTTATGTAAATTTAAATTATTATTAACAGTTGTAGATATTTTTTTATGTATGTAGTTTATTATTTTTAAATGAGAAAATGCATAAAGTACCCATAAAATTTGTCCGGAAAAATTATTTACACGCCTAAATTTTACGGGCGACATTTTACCTCACTATTCTAAACATAAGTGAACCCCTTCAAAAAACTGAACCAAGTCTTGTGGTGGTTGTGTTTACCCGCACTATAAAGTCCCCTATTTTCATTTTTTCCATTTTTTTATATTTCAGTTTTTTAAAAATGAAAATATTATATTAAAAAGCAAAAAAAATCTATTTTAACAAATTTGTTTCCCAATTTTTACAAAATAATTTTTATAAGAATAAATAAAAATACATATATATATATATATATATATATATATATTTTTAAAAAAAATATTTTGTTGATCATAAATTTTTCAGTTTTTAAAAAAACAAAAGTATTTTATTAAAAATGAAATTTATTTTTTCTGTTTTAAAAAAAATCAGTTCATAAAAAAAGAAAATGTTTAAAAACTGAGAAAATAGTATTTCTCAAAAATCGAAAATACTTTGCTGAAATTTGTTTTTCTTCGGTTTTTAAAACACAAAAATATTCTGTTAAAATAACTATTTTTTATATTTTTACAATTTATTTTGCAAAATCTTTTCAGTATCTACCTAATTTAAAAACTAAAAAAATTGTATCTACTCAGATTAGATACTGAAATTTTTTTTCATAATAAATTGTCAAAATTCAAAAAAAAGGTTTTTTAACAAAATATTTTATTTTGTAAAATCTGGAAAAAATAGTTTTAACAAAATATTTTTGTTTATTAAAAACTGAAAAAATATTTCCAACTAAATATTTTTGAAAAATGTTTTTTCTTCAGTTTTTCAATTTATTTAAAGATTTTCTTTTTGTAAAAATTGGAAAAAAATGGTAAAAATAAAAATAAAATAAAATTATTTTTAACATAATATTTCTATTTTTCAAAAGGGTATGGATAATGAATGAATATAGAGAAAGAAAAAACGAAAAAGAAAAGAGAAAAAATTAATATTAAGTTAATTAGTTATAATATCCTATTGAAAAGTGACACCTGGATAACTAAATTAGTTTTAGGTTATTTTTTTTTTGCTTTCACGCGCACATACAATGCGAACTACACGTTTTGTGCGGGGGGGGGGGGGGGGGGGGGGGTGGTATTAAATTCACTTTTTATAACCCTAAAAGTTTTAAAAGGAAAAATAAAATTATTTCAAAGAGTTTCAAAAGAAACCAAAAAATGGCTTATCAAAAGTAGTCTATTTATCAAAAATATGAAAGAACTTTCAAAAGTAAATCTAATTGTATTATTTAGACTCAAAGAAATAGATGAATCGAATGAAACGAAAAAAGGAAATATTCTCTAATAAGTTTAGAATAGTGGGATAAAAGGTCGTCCTTAAAGTTTAGGTGTGTAAATAATTTTTTCGGACAAGTTTAATAGGTAATTTATGTATTTTCTCTTTTTAAATAAGTGTACTTACATTTTCTAAAAAAGTATTCATATTGAAGACCTTACAATTTTTGTATTCTTTTCTTTATCACTTTGTTTTTTGTGAATTTATAAGGTAAAAGTTCTTATAAAACTATCTTCTTCAATTTTTTAAAAATCAAATTTGGTCTATTAATATTTTTATTTGGTATTTTAGTTCTTTAGTTACTACATTAGTGGAGCCATAATTTTTATTGTTGGATGCCAGTATTTAAATAAGTAAATACACTAGGAAGTCAAGAATGTATATGTATAGCGAAATGTCGTTTATCCTTTTTACCCTTTAAAATATATATATATATATATATATATATATATATATATATATATATATATATATATATATATATATATATATATATATATATATATATATATATATATATATATATATATATATATATATAAATTTTAATTTAAGTTATTTTTCTAATATTTAAGAATTTAAAATTAATTAAAGTAAGTTATTAAATTTTTCCTTATTTAAATTAAGTACAATGTCTTAATATTTAGTATATTAGAATCAATTCAAATTATCTTCAAATAAATCGTTAAAAAAGGAAAAAGGAAAATTATCAACAATCCAAAAATATGAATTAAAACACAAAATCATATAGAAGCATATAGGTAAAAGTAATCTATATACCACCTTTTGCAACAACAAAACTCCACAATAATTTTTATATTTTTTGTCCTTTTATTTCAATCATACTGTCAAGTTTGCATCTATATTTCCTTTCGTATAAACTATTGTCCATTTTTAAATTTCAATTGACAAATATTTTATATAAAAGCTTGGTAATAATAGCAATAATAATAATAATAATAATAATAATAATAATAATAATAATAATAATAATAATAATAATAATAATAATAATAATAATAATAATAATAACAATAATAAATACATAATATTCGAAAACACCGATCAATATTGAACAAATCACTAACAAAATATTTAAGTGGTTGACAAGAGTCAAGTACATGAATGATTTTACAAACATTAAAATCCAAAAAGTGAAATATTAAATTATTTTTTTGCTTTATGATAATATAATTAAGATCATAGTATAATTATAATTACAACAACAACAACAACAACAATAACAACAACAACAACAATAACAACAACAACAACAACAACAACCACCACCCAATAAAATCTCACTATTGAGATCTAGGGAGGGTAGTGTGTACGCAGACCTTACCTCTACCCCAAATGAGTAGAGAGGTTATTTTCGAAAGACCTTCGGCTCAGGACGATAAAAAGACAAACGAAGACAATATTAGTAACACCATAGAAGTATAATTATAATTAATTATTTAAAATTGAATGAGCTAATATACAAATTTTGAATTAACAAAAAATAATTATTTCTTTAAATGTTGCGAATAAATAATTAAGCCTTCGCATTAACCAATTACCAAGAATTAATTTAATTAATTTTGGTATTAATCGTATAAGTAAATTATTTTTAAATTGACAAATCGAATAGGATACATAAATTTGTTTTGATAAGAATAGCATTAGCATATGGAAAAATTAGTTATAATAGTATTAAGAGTCAATTTCATTAAAAAAAAACTTATAGCAATCAGGAGGAAACAATAGAATACAAAGTATATTCTAAAGGAATTATCATTTTATTATTATTATTATTATTATTATTATTATTATTATTATTATTATTATTATTATTATTATTATTATACAAATAACAACTTCCCTTATGTTATATATTAACTTATATGATGTAAAAAATCATAATTCATTTAGGCATTACGTTTTCCCTAATCAATTTTTTTTATGAGCATAACAACAACCTCTTCATTCCCATAAATCATAATGGCAGAGAATTTTTTTAAAATTTATTTTATTTGACAAATCTTTGTTCATAATAGTATTTACACATTTTTTTAATTATTGTTATTATTAGATCATGGAAATAACAATATCTTTTATAAGATATTTCTATAGAGGTCCTCAAAAACTATAATAGGACATCTATGTTATAAATAGAATCCTATTTAAGGTGAATGTTTATATTTAGAGAGATTCTAGGGTTTACTACTTGGTGACTAAGTCACCACCTCCTTATAAATAAAGGGGTTCTATTCCATTGTAAACCATCCCAAAGTATCAATAAGAATACTCCTCTCTCTACTTTTCTCTCTATTGTTCTTGTTCTTATATTATTTTATAACACGTTATCAGCACGAGTCTCTAACCAATTGAATTTAATATTCAGCAATTATCGCTCTCAGAATCTCGAGTTGCAATCAGATTCACCCACTCTAATTCGTGTTCCGTCGTTTGGGTTTTTCAATTCGAGTGAAACGAGATTTGTGATATTTTGGTTTCTGAAATTCTTCAATTTTTTTTCTTTCTCGTTGTTTACTTTTGTTTTCTTTTTGAAGGTGAATTTCCAAGAAAAAGAGTGTAATAACGATTGCTACTGCTCCATATGAGAATTTCTATACGGAAAAATATAAGAGATGGTATCATCATTAAATAATGCAACGAGATGGAAACTCAAGAGGTATATTTGATATCACAACATTTATTGGTATACCTTAAAGGTAAGTAATTTACTTTTCCCTTTCAAATTCTTGAATTCTACGATTTGGTTTCATATACAAACATAGACAACAAAGTTTGATTATAACTCTAATGGAGTTTGTAAGAAATTATAACCACGTGAAGTGGTAAAATTTCTATGCCTTGCCATGATCAAATTCATGTATGATTGTGGGCAAAGAATTAAAAAAATCCGTCCAATTAAATTTGCTCCATTCCCTTTAGAGAATGTGGTAGCAGTATGTGATAAGTCTGAAAGAAGACAAAATTATTACCATGAAGGTATCAATGGATGTGGACGTGGCAATAGACGGATATTATAATCGTCATCATTGTGATAATGTGAATAATAAATATTCTCAAAATAATCTTTCACTTTATGAAAGTAATATTTGACATGAGATTGTATATAGCACATACAGATGATTATGATCCATTCCCTGAAGTGAATGTGATAATTGTAATAAAGCCCGTAAGTATGGACACGCTCTTGATGTAATTTTATTTTATGTCTGACATTATGAAAAGAAAGTTCGTTGCCCTTGAAATTTCGGGCAAGAACTATATGACATGGGTGTTGGATGCTGAAATCCATTTGGATGCAATGGGTCTTGGAGACGCCATTAAAAACAAAAATAATGCATCCACCCAAGACTATGTAAGACCTTGATTTTCTTGCGCCATCACCTTGATGAAGGTTTGAAACTGTGCTAAGGCCTTGATTTTCTTGCGCCATCACCTTGATGAAGGTTTCAAAATTGAATATATCACAGTCAAAGATCCACCTATCTTGTGGAATGGCTTAAAGGAGAGATATGACAACCTGAAGTTGGTCACTCTGCCACAAGCACGATATGATGAGAATCCAACAGCAAATAGTTCATAAACTATATGTTATCGCTGCGATGGAAAAGGGCGCCGTGTACCAAGACATTTGGTTGAGCTTTATCAAGCATCTCTAAAGAGTAAAGGCCCTGAAACCAATTTTGTCTCTGACGACAATTTTGACATCACCCACTTAGATGTGGCAGACTTCTTGAGCACCCTGAGGGGAAAATATACCACTTAATTGGTGATGGATCTGTGATGAAGGAAGATGGAATTGTTTGATTTTATTTTACTTATTTGTATTAGTCAGTGAATAAACTAATAGTCATTGGTATCAGCTCGTATTAATTAGTTTATGATATAACGTTAGTACTAGTTCTTTAGAATGTTTCAATTTGCTTAAATTTCAAAGATATTTTTATTTTCCAGTAGAGTTAATCGACTAACCTAACAGTTAGTCGACTATCTAATATTTCGCATTAAAACTGGATTTTTCCGCAAGCTAAGTTAGTCGACTATCTGATTTAGATAGTCGACTAACCTGATGACTGTTTACTAAGTTAGTCGACTATCAACTTAGTTAGTCGACTAACTAATATTTCACATTAAAACTGGATTTTTCCGCAAGGCAAGATAGTCGACTATCTGATTTAGATAGTCGACTAACCTAATGACTGCTTCCCAAGATAGTCGACTATCAACTCAGTTATTTGAATAACCTCAGCAGATTTTGAAAATATTGTTTAATTATGAAGCAACAGATTAAATTTGTTTATTCTCATGTTCGTATATCTCTTTTGATTAATTGATTCATGTACCACACATACGATATTCAAAGAGAAGAAATATTACTCTCATTTAAGTATATGTAAGGCAGATGTTACTACAATTTCTGGTAGTAGTAAATTGATTAATGGCTCCGGAAGAGCAACTATAACTCTGCCTAAAGGAACAACATTTTAGAAAATGCAATATTCTCCTCCAAGTCTAAAGGAACTTGTTGAGTTTTAAAGATATCATTCAAAATGGATATCAGATTGAGACAATACATGAGTATAATCTTGAATACCTCATTTACTCATGAAAACGAGGCTGCCCACTTCGGTTTGGGGTCACGCCATTTTGCATGCAGCAATGCTAGTTCGTCTCAGAACGACGAATTATCACAAATATTTCCCGTTGCAATGAGTATTGGGTCATGAACCTAATATATCCCACTTAAGAATTTTTGGATCTGCAGTATATGTGCTTGTAGCACCGCCATATTGCACCAAAATGGGTCTGCAAAGAAGGTTAGGAATATATGTTGAGTTTGAATCGCCCTCCATTATTCACTACCTCGAAACATTGACAGGGGATTTGTTCACTGCACGATTTGCAGACTGTCAATTCGATGAGACACTTTTCCCAAAATTAGGGGGAGAAGTTGGTGAAACCAAAACGGGAAATTTTGTGGAAAAATGCATCATTATCTCATCTTGATCCACATACCTCTATTTGTGAAAAAGAGGTGCAAAATATTATCCATTTGCAAAGAATAGCAAATCGAATGCCAGACGCATTTACAGATTTGAAAAGGATAACAAAATCACATATCCCCTCAGTGAATGTGACAACATCTGATTCACGAATACATATTCATTATTGGAAGAATATGAACATGAAATTGGTATTGAATATACCACACTCACCCCTAGAAGGAGGTTTGAGATGATATATGAAAATAATGTCACCACACTCACCCCTAGAAGGAGGTTTGAGATGATATATGAAAATAATGTCATTGTTATGGCATGAATAGTCATTGGTCACGTACCTATTATACGCCAAAATAATTTGTCAATGTGATTATCAAAGGACAATAATAATGCAAGAAACATATCTTGCATATAATTTTGACATGACCATAATGGTATAACTTTCTCTTTAAAAGAGATATTTACCACATGGATGTTGATGAATTTGTGGTAGTACAAAATTAATTGAGAGCTCTAGAAGAGCCAATTATTACCATGTTGGAGAAACACAATTGATTACCAATAAGGTATTGTGTTGTAGTAAGTCTCAAAGAAACTTATTCAGTTTCCAAAGTATATGCGAAAGCGATTGATTATATTGAGACTATAAATAAAGGAATGATTTGATATCTTCTATTACTACAACTTGTAGCGGGATAATTTGTATATGAAAAGCTACCCGCTTTATTCTCCAGTTTATACTACACAAACAAAAGAATGCCACAATAAAGTGGATATTTATTGGTATAAAAACCCATACCATAATAAGCTTGAAGTTTATTGATAATTGCACATGTCATGGTGTAAATTTGAAGTTTATCAATATTGATAATTTATTCAGTTGGCATTCGGGTTAGCCATCTCATTTTAAGTATGATGTGCAGTAATAGAGAATTCACATGGGTAAATATTAAAGAACTAGAAAGTTCTTTACGAATTCTCTTATATTACTTGTTCTCATTAATTGATTGACCAACTAAAGAGTTCGGGTTGAATCCCATAAATTCTGGAAATATCAAAGGTGAATATGGGCCCATTCACCTGCCATGTATACCACATATGATGCATCTATGATATGGTTACATGTGCGAGTGTTATTAACCCGCAGCCTGGCCGGTGCTTGCGAGGTAAATTGCTCAGTAATATAACTTCGAGCATAATTTCCAGATTTTCTATTCAAGATAGTTCATCTTGATAAGTTGGTTTATATCATAGTTGGTTTAGCAAGATAATTATTGAGTGCCTCCACTTAATAGCTAAACTGTTTCTTATGAGAACAAAGTTATATATATCAGTTTGATATACGTTGTATACGAGAGTATATTATATTCTTCCCTCACAAGTGGTTCAGGGTCAGGAACCAAAATAATTTCATCTTATTATTCTTGGTGTGCGGTGTGTATTTTCATTAACACCATAATTCACAAAGATGGACTCTCAAACTTGAGGAAACAAGTTAGCTTTTCTAACATGAGGGGGAGACATGATAAACACTTGAGAAAAGGTTACATGGGATGAATTATCATTTGTATATATAGATCCTCGAATATCATAATATGAACCTGAAGTTCATAAAAGGATAATTCAATTGCAACATATTGCAAAGCATGCTATACGCATTTGCTGACCCAAAGAAAGTAACTATATTCTCACTGCAAATGCTCATATTAAGTCCCAGAAGGACAAAGTCTTTGATACGCTTAAAGCGTATAGACATATCGGTTTCAAAATAACTTCTTAATAAAGAAGATGAGGAAATGATCAAAGTGATCATAATGGGGAGGCAAGTGATCTAGAAAATCACATGACATAACACTTCGTAAAATCTCATGAGAGATTCAGGTACCTGAATATATGAATGAAAAGGTCTATATGTTATGTTTTTATGAAAATTTACTGGAACCGATATAAAATGATCGTCGACGACATCTATGATAGCGCTAAATATCGATGAGGATCTTATGTTTGTCGAATACAAACAAAAATATTGGCTAAATGGAAGAGATACAATTCAAGCAGAATTGATTCCATATGAAAGACATGTAGTTTTGGACATGTAGTTCAAATACTTGAAAGTATAAAGTCAATGGTATGTGTAATCAGTTTTCGATATCTTATTTGTTTAGCATGACATGAAAACTTGATATGCATCTAAAGTCTATTATATGGCTTATATGACTTAACTTATATGTCAATCCATGAAAGATTGAAGTTGCTTGAAGCATATACAATTCTTGGTCCTGAAGTACCACATCCTAAGTGCAACTTGTGTACATATGTATCTTGCTATAACTATAAGCATGATGACATCGAGAATACCTCTATGGAGATATTGAAGAGTCATTCCATGACATTATATGAAGATGTTCATATCTATCAAGAATGATAATTTCAAGGTGCGGAATATTTATTCAAATCAATATGGCTGATTTATTTAATGTCTACAAAAGATCGTTTTGAAGATGGTGCACAAGATTGGAATGCAAATACTCAAGGATGTGAATTGATGCTCTTTTCAGGGGGAGTTAATGCTCGTTGCACTCTTTTTTCCTTACAAGGTTTTGTCCCACTGGGTTTTCCTTGCAAGGTTTTTAACGAGGCAACCAATAGGCGCATATTCAAACATGTGTACTCTTTTTCCTTTTCTATAATTTTTCCCATTGGGTTTTATTTAGTTAAGGTTTTAACGAGGCACATTATTGAATAGACATTCAAGGGGGAGTGTTATAAATAGAATCCTATTTAAGGTGAATGTCTATATTTAGAGAGATTCTAAGTTTTACTACTTGGTGGCTAAGTCACCACCTCCTTATAAATAAAGGGGTTCTATTCCATTGTAAACCATCCCAAAGTATCAATAAGAATACTCCTCTCTCTACTTTTCTCTCTATTGTTCTTGTTCTTATATTATTTTATAACAATCTAAAAACTTTTATGAAAAGAATTCTTTTTTCATTGAGCTGGCTATATAAAATATTTAGTAGTCATCATTTCAAGAACTTATACATTTTTTGTTAATTTTATTTTAAAAGTCAAACACATTGTTTGTTCATTTTTTTAGTGCTTTTTAAAAAAAAAGGTATATTGTATTAATATAGGAACAGTTACCCTAATACTAGTATTATTGAAATACGAACGTATAACAAAACAAACAATATCATCCAAACGAAAAAGCGGTAAAGAAAAAATATTTTACAATATCTTTAATTCATGCCTACTTGAGTTTGGGGTTTTTTGTTCAATTTTAGGGGTTATTCCAGTAATTTGATATATATTATGCCTTACACCTAATTGAATTGGATTTCCGCTTCAATTGTTTATTTTTTTTGTTATAGGATTCTCAAGAGAAGAATGTCTTTGAGAAATTTTATTATCTTGTAATGCCAAATTATAAGTTTTTTTTTCATCTTCTTAATTTTATGATGTTTATTTAAATGCTTTTTCTTTCCTTCTACGTTGAAACAAGTTTAGTTTTATTAACCTGATACATGGCTAAGTTTTTCTTATTCTATGATTCATTAAATTTTTAATTATTAATTGTAAATTCATTTAAATTTCTCACGAGATCAAATATAAATTTCTATATAAATTTCTCACGAGATCATTTTATTTTATATTTCAGTCGTGATAATGAAGAGTGCTTCATATATTCCTGGATGCATAAAGATCAACGGGTGCGATGAGGTTGGTAACATAAATCATTAAGAATCAAGATCAAACGGGGTGACAACATGAATCATCAAGCAAATGATTATATTCGTTTAATACGAAATGTCGTACACTATTTATGATCTCTATTATCATAAAACCTCACATCGGCCTAGTTCTTTTCTTCAGATTTTAGTTATTGTAGAGGAGTTATGTAATACTATCAATTAATTAATATAATGTGTATCTTGGAATTTATTTTGTGAAATTTTTACATATCAATTTGTGTAAAATAAGTTATGTCTCAAGCAAATATGTTATTACTATTAGTTTTAATATAACATGTACATCCATAGAATAATTAGAAAATTTTAGACAAAAATAAAAAAGTGAAGTTACCGGGTGATAAGAACTTTTATCTCTGCTAAAATTAATAATCTATCAAAAATTAATAATAAAATAATCTAATCTCGATTTTTTGTATGATTTGTAGCCATAAAACTTTGTCTGTAGCTAAACAAAAATACTTTTGCCACAAACAAATACATGAAAGCAGCTACGTATCTTAACTTCCTTAGCAAATAAATTTAAAATTTTTGCCATGCTATATCACTTTGTGGCTGGCATATTAGCTACAAAATTAATCTATTGAGGCAAGAGTATAAAATCGTTTGTTATAAATATATTTATTGTGGCAAAGTATAAAATCATTTGCTATTAATATAGTACAACACAAAATTTTCGTAGTAATAATTCTTAGCCACGAGTTATGTAAAGTTTGTAGCTAACTTTTAGCTACGCTATATGAATGCTACGGAAAAAAATATTGTGGCTAAAGTGTTTAGCTACGGAATTTTTCATAATTAGCTACGTTGTGTTTTGTAGTTATAAATGCATTATGTTGTAGTGATTGCTTGTTCTTACTAAATACTAATAGATTACTATAAATAAATTGCATCACGCATACCTAATATTGTAGAAGTAATACAAGATATTCATTTCCAAAGAAGCAAATATTTTTTATTCAACAATTTGTAATAAAAGTAAAATGAATTAGGCACACATAGTAATATGAAGATTAAATTCTGAAAGAAACAATAAGCAAGCAAAGTTCAATAGTTTAAATACAAGTATTATTAGGCTACATAATAATACCTTACACAATTTACTGTAATATTGTTGGAGGTATTAGTTATTTTAGAATGATGTTGAAGATATATTCTTTAATAAAGTAGAAGAAGACCGTATACATTATGCTAGTTAATATTATAAAAAAGGAGCAAGGGCTTACTGACTTTTTACAGAAGAATAAAAGAGACAAAGAAGGATTTAGTTGTGATCCAGAGAGGTAAAAAGATAAAATGATGAAGTACTATTTAGGTAACTATCTATAGTTATAGGAATAAAATTGAATTATGATATTAATGAAAGGGAATTACTACCACACTTAAATATAAAATAAAAATTAGATATTTTGGTATTGCCATTGTCGTTCTTATAAAGACAAAGAGAATAACATAGTTATAGCTTAGTTAGGTTTTAGTCAATTTATTTTTTTTGTAAGCATTCAATAATATTCGATTAAGGTTTAAAAAAAGTATTTGAAAAAAGTATTCGATTATGTTTGGGCATGAACTTGATTTCAATACTGAAAATTTGTGACTAAAAATCACATTTATTTTGTAACAGGATTAATTAACTGGAATTATATTAGTATTTAAAACATTCACTTCTTCTCTTTTAAAAAAAAAGTATTTTTTCAGCCATACTATTGATGGACGTTCTTTATTACTAGCTTTTTTACTATTTGTGTTAATTGCTCAACAATAGTTGTAGGCAAGTCGGCAAGGCTAGCTTAGGCGCTACAATATCTTATTTGTCGATATCCTTTGTACATTTCTATTTTGGTTCTTAGGTTGACTTAAAGCAGGAGTATTTCTGAGGATGGCAGGCGATCGGTGCGAATGCGGTGCAGGTTCTATATAAAACCACAAAATTTCAACCAGCCCCGCTCCGCACGGCACTTCCACTCGCATTCACCCGCACCATAAATACATCCGCATTCACCGTCTCGCTTCAGTTTTTAATTTTTTTTATTTTGTTAGTTTGTTTCTTTTTAATTTTTTTTGGGCTAATGTTCTTCATGTTAGATAAGAATTTAAGTTTGGGTGCAACTGCTTTGTTTAGTTTCTCCAATATTTTGCATAGGATTAAAAGTAGACAAAGTCTAAAAATAATAAGGATATCTAGAAATTAAATTATTTTTACAAATATTTGAAGTAGTAAAATTATATAAAAGTAGTAAGTAAACACGAAATTAATTTGGAAATGCATAAAGACTTGTGATGCTTTCGTACTGGTTATAGATTTGATTCATTACACCATGTAATAAGACACTGATAATCCTTTTAATTTATTTGTTATGAATTACTTATTAAAAAAATACGAATTTTGCTTTAGGATTGTTTATTATGATATGCAGAAAATCTTTCTAATGCAGATAAACATACTTTGACAGGAACATTAAAACTTAATATATTAAAAGTAGACCGAAGACATCATTGAAATGTTAAAAAGTTAAACTCTAACCCCCACCCGCATAAGATTTTAAAAGAAAATTCTGTCCCGCCTCGCACCGCAAACGCATATATTTAAATTCGTACCGCCCCGCATATATCTAGCCCTGCCCCGCCCCGCCGCATCCTTAGGTACTTCATATCTACTATCTTTTAAGGAAAGCAAATCTTCTAACTCTAATGATGTTTGACAAATTCGTGTAGAGCATTAGAAATTGCATAGATCGATATCAGTAATAACAACAACAATAACAATAATAACCCAGTATAATTTCACTTAGTGAGGTCTGGGAAGGGTAGTGTGTACACAGACCTTACCTCTACCCTTGGGTAGAGAGGCTGTTTCCAAATAGACCCCCGACATCCTTCCCTCCAAGAACTTTCCACCTTGCTCTTGGGGAGACTCGAACTCACAACCTCTCGGTTGGAAGTGGGGGTTGCTTACCATCAGTAATAACGTTTGTGGATATTTCTTTTAATATTAGCTAATACATGTGGATAGTGTTTTAAGATGTCTTGCGATTTATACTAGTATAGGTGAGATTGTAGGGTAAGGTTTGCGTATACATTATCCTTTTCAGACCCCACTAAATGAGATTATACTGAATTATTATTGTTATTGTGTTGTAGCTCAAATTGTATAAGAATCAAGATACCGTATCATACAATTTGGAAACTACTTAATCCCAATAAGCTTATTCTTGATTAATCTTGCTTGAAATTTCTTCCATCTATATGGTAAAAAACTAAAATTCATGTCTTGATTAAATATGCTTTAATTAGCTAAACTAAAAATACAGATTCATAATATATTTGGTCAAGCTTTCAAAATTTACTTATTTTAAAATATATTTTTTGAAAAAGTACTCTTAGAGAGTAGCAATTTGTATTTGATTAATCAATTTGAAAAATACTTTTGCCTATATTAATACTTATTTTTTTCTTAAAATAAGGAACTTTTTAGAAAAAAGAATAGACATTTTTTTGTTTCCCAAAAGCTTTTACTGCGTAGCTTTCTACTTTTTGTGTTAATTGCTCATCGATTGACAAGAGGGGTTGCTCTGATGGTAAGCAACCCCCACTTTCAATCGAGAGGTTGTGAGTTCGAGTCTCCCCAAGAGCAAGGTGGGAAGCTCTTGGAGGGAAGGATGTCGGGGGTCTATTTGGAAACAGTCTTTCTACCCAAGGGTAGGGGTAAGGTTTACGTACATCTACCCTCCCCAGACCCCACTAAGTGAGATTATACTGAGTTGTTGTTGTTGTCGTTGTGTTAATTGCTCATCAATAGTACTAAACTACTAGTACACTTAGGCAAGTGGGCAAGGCTAGCTTTAGTCGCTAAAAATATTAATGAATGGAGGCCTTTCATGGATCACCCATCTCCGTAAAAAACCCCATACGACTTTTAAAATTAATTGCCAAAAAAGTTTCTCCCGAACTTCCTCGGAGTTTTATTGAATCTTGCTAGAATTTTTTTTGAGTACTCTATTGTTTTCTCTCTATCTAGTAATTACTTTTTTCTCTTTTCATTCTTGTGAACTGTTTCTACTTGCAGGTCTAAGACATTTAGAAAGAGACGATAGAAGGAAGAAGTGAACCTTAGGATAAGTGAATTTTTTTTTTGGGGGGCGAAGGGAGATGGAGGTTCTATTTAAATTGAAAAAAGAAGAAAAATGGAAAACAAATGTAAAAAAATAATCTGCCAGCCTATGTAAAACACAGTTTGGACTGAATCTAGTTGAAATATTTTAGGGGGTAAATAAATTCTCACTTCAAATTAGAATGGTAGGTGTTGGATCACCCGTAAAGTTTAGATGTCTAAATAATTTTTTTATACAAGTTTAATGGGCAATTTATGCCTTTTCTCAATATTTTTTGAAAAAGTACTGTTGGAGAGTAGCAATTTGTATTTGACTAATCAATTTGAAAAATACTTTTGTGTTATGAAATAATATAAGAACAAGAACAATAATACAAGAACAAGAACAATAGAGAGAGAAGTAGAGAGATGAGTATTCTTATTGATACTTGGGGATGGTTTACAATGGAATAGAACCCCTATATTTATAGGGAGGTGGTGACTTAGCCACCTAGTAGTAAACCCTAGAATCTCTCTAAATATAGACATTCACCTTAAATAGAGTTCTATTTATAACACTCCCCCTTGAATGTCTATTCAATAATGTGACTCGTTAAAACCTTAACTAAAACAAAACCCAATGGGAAAAAATAATAGAAAAGGAAAATGAGTACACATGTTTGAATATGCGCCTATTGGTTGCCTCGTTAAAAACCTTGCAAGGAAAACCCAGTGGGACAAAACCTTGTAAGGGAAAAAGAGTGCAACGCGCATTAACTCCCCCTGAATAGAGCATCAATTCACATCCTTGAGCATTTGCATTCCAATCTTGTGCACCATCTTCAAAACGATCTTTTGTAGAGATTTGATAAATAAATCAGCCATATTGATTTGATTAAATATTCCGCACCTTGAAATTATCATTCTTGATAGATATGAACATCTTCATATAATGTCGTGGAATGGCTCTTCAATATCTTCATAGATGTATTCTCAATGCCATCATGCTTATAGTTATAGCAAGATACATATGTACACAAATTGTACTTAGGATGTGGTACTTCAGGACCAAGAATTGTGTATGCTTCAAGCAACTTAAATCTTTCAAGTTAAGTCATATAAGCCATATAATAGACTTTAGATGCATATCAAGTTTTCACGTCACGCTAAACAAATAAGATATTGAAAACTGATTATACATACCTTTGACTTTATACTTTCAAGTATTTGAACTATATGTCCAAATCTACATGGAATCAAGTATTTGTCTATACGCTTTAAGCGTATCAAAGACTTTGTCCTTCTGGGACTTAATATGAGCATTTGTAGTGAGAATATAGTCACTTTCTTTGGGTCAGCAAATGAGTATAGGATGCTTTGCAATATGTTGCAATTGAATTATCCCTTTTATGAACTTCAGGTTCATATCATGATATTCGGGGATTTACATATACAAATGATAATTCATCCCATGTAACATTTTCTCAAGTGTTTATCATGTCTCCCCCTCATGTTAGAAAAGCTAACTTGTTTCCTCAACTTTGAGAGTCCATCTTTGTGCATATGGTGTTAATGAAAATATACACCGAACATCAATAATAATAAGATGAAATTATTTGGTTCCTGACCCTGAACCACTTGTGAGGGGAGAATATACTCTCGTATACAACGTATATCAAACTGATATATATAACTTTGTTCTCATAAGAAACAGTTTAGCTATTAAGTGGAGGCACTCAATAATTATCTTGCTAAACCAACTTTGATATAAAACAACTTATCAAGATGAACTATCTTGAGTAGAAAATCTGGAAATTATGCTCGAAGTTATATTACTGAGCAATTTACCTCGCAAGCACCGGCCAGGCTGCGGGTCAATAACAATTGCGCATGTAACCATTTCATAGATGCATCATATGTGGTATACATGGCAGGTGAATGGGCCCATATTCACCTTCTATATTTCCAGAAATTATGGGCTTCAACCCGAACACTTTAGTTGGTCAATTCATTAATGAGAACAAGTGATACAAGAGAATTCGTAAAGAACTTTCTAGTTCTTTAATATTCACCCATGTGAACTCTCTATTATTGCACATCATACTTAAAATGAGATGGCTAACCCGAATGCCAACTGAATAAATTATCAATATTGGTAAACTTCAAATTTACACCATGACCTGTGCACTTATCAATAAACTTCAGGTTTATTATGACATGGGTTTTTATACCAATAGATATCCACTTTATTGTGGCATTCCTTTGTTTGTGTAGTATAAACTAGAGAATAAAGCGGGTAGCTTTTCATATACAAATTATCCCGCTACAAGTTGTAGTGATAGAAGATATCAAATATTTCCTTTATTTATAGTCTCAATATAATCAGCGCTTTCGCGTGTATTTTGGAAACTGAATAAGTTTCTTTGAGACTCACTACAGCACAATACTCAATTGTGTTTCTCCAACATAGTAATAATTGGCTCTTCTACAGCTCTCAATTAATTTTGTACTACCACAAATTCATCAACATTCATGTGGTGAATATCTTTCTTAAAGAGAAAGTTATACCATTATGGTCATGTCAAACTTATATGCAAGATATGTTTCTTGCATTATCGTTGTCCTTTAATAGTCATATTTCCAAAATACTTTGGCGTACAATAGGTACGTGACCAACGATCATTCATGCCATATATCATCTCAAACCTCCTTCTAGGGGTGAGTGTGGTATCATCTCAAACCTCCTTCTAGGGGTGAGGGTGGTATATTCAATACCAACTTCATGTTCATATTCTTCCGATAATGAATATGTATTCGTGAGTCAGATGTTGTCACATTCACTGCGGGGATATGTGATTTTGTTATCCTTTTCAAATCTGTAAATGCGTCTAGCATTCGATTTGCTATTCTTTGCAAATGGATAATATTTTGCGCCTCTTTTTCACAAATAGAGGTATGTGGATCAAGATGAGATAATGATGCATTTTTCCACAAAATTTCCCGTTTGGTTTCACCAACTTCTCCCCCTAATTTCGGGGAAAGTGTCTCATCAAATTGACAGTCTGCAAATCGTGCAGTGTACAAATCCCCTGTCAATTTTTCGAGGTAGCGAATAATGGAGGACGATTCAAACTCAACATATATTCCTAACCTTCTTTGCGGACCCATTTTGGTGCGGGATGGCGGTGCTATAGGCACATATACTGCGCATCCAAAGATTCTTAAATGGGATATATTGGGTTCATGACCCAAAACTCATTGCAACGGGGAATATTTGTGATAATTCGTCGGTCTGAGACGGATTAGCATTGCTGCATGCAAAATGGTGTGACCCCAAATCGAAGTGGGCAGCCGATGAACTAGCATTGCTGCATGCAAAATGGCGTGACCCCAAACCGAAGTGGGCAGCCTCGTTTTCATGAGTAAATGAGGTATTCAAGATTATACTCATGTATTGTCTCAATCTGATATCCATTTTGAATGATATCTCTAAAACTCAACAAGTTCCTTTTAGACTTGGAGGAGAATATTTTGACTGATATCATTAAAACTCAACAAGTTCCTCTTAGACTTGGAGGAGAACATTTTGACTGATATCATTAAAACTCAACAAGTTCCTCTTAGACTTGGAGGAGAACATTTTGACTGATATCATTAAAACTCAACAAGTTCCTCTTAGACTTGGAGGAGAACATTGCATTCTCTAAAATATCGTTCCTTTAGGCAGAGTTATAGTTGCTCTTCAGGAGCCTTCAATCAATTTAATTCCCATGGTTTGACATACAAAAGAAAATATATGAACATGAGAATATACAAATCTGTTTGCTTCATATTTAAACAATATTTTCAAAATCTGCTGAGGTCAGTTGACTAACTAAATCAGATAGTCGATTATATGTTTTCCATAATCGATTACTTTGCAGTTTGAAAATTTCAGTTTAAGCATTTTCTTAAAACAATCGATTGTTAAACATACACAATCGATTGTGTCTTAATATAATTGATTGTTAAACATACATAATCGATTATTTGCTATTTTAAAAAACTTCAGACCACACTGTCTTAAGACAATCGATTGTTAAACATACACAATCGATTGTTGAACATTCACAATCGATTGTTAAACATACACAATCGATTATTTGCTATTTTGAAAAACTTCAGATCACACTGTCTTAAGACAATCGATTGTTAAACATACACAATCGTTTGTTGAACATACACAATCGATTGTTTTGCAGTTTTAATGCGAAATATTAGATAATCGACTAACTGTTAGGTTAGTCGATTACCTCTACTGGAAAATAAAAATATTATTGAAATCTGAGCATATTGAAACATTCTAAAGAACTAATACTAACATTATATCATAAACTAACTAATACGAACTGATACTAATGACTATTAGTTTATTCACTAACTATTACAAATAAGTGAAATAAAATCAAACAATTCCATCTTCTTTCATCACAGATTCATCACCGATTAGGTGGTCTATTTTCCCCTCAGGGTGCTCAAAGAAGTCTGCACATCCAAGTGGGTGATGTCAAAATTGTCGTCAGAGACAAAATTTGTTTCAGGGCATTTACTCTTTAGAGATGCTTGACAAGGCTCAACCAAATGTCTTGGTACACGGCAAATTTTCGCCTAGTGCCCTTTTTCACCGCAACGATAACATGTAGTTTCTGAACTATTTGCCTTAGGATTCTTATCGTATCGTGCTTGTGACGGAGTGACCAACTTCAGGTTGTCATATCTCTCCTTTAAGCCTTTCCACAAGATAGGTGGATCTTTGACTGTGATATATTCAGTTTTCAAACCTTCATCAAGGTGATGGCGCAAGAAAATCAAGGCCTTAGCATAGTCTTGGGTGGATGCATTATTTCTGTCTTTAATGGCGTCTCCAAGACCCATAGCATCTAAGTGGATTTCAGCATCCAACACCCATGTCATATAGTTCTTGCCCGAAATTTCAAGGGTAACGAACTTTTCTTTTGTAATGTCAGACCTGAAACAAAATTACGTCAAGAGCGTGTTCATACTTACGGGCTCTATTACAATTATCACATTCACTTCAGGGAATGGATCATAATCATCTGTATGTGCTATACACAATCCTATGTCAAATATTACTTTCATAAAGTGAAAGATTATTTTGAGAATCACTATTGTTCTCATTACCACAATAATGACGATTATAATTTCGTCTATTGCCACGTCCACATTCATTGATACCTTCATGGTAATAATTTTGTCTTCTTTCAGACTTATCACATACTGCTACCACATTCTCTAAAAGGAATGGAGCAAATTCAATGGGACGGAATTTTAATTCTTTGCACACAATCATACATGAATTTGATCATGGCAAGGCATAGAAATTTTACCACTTCATGTGAGTGTAATTTCTTACGAACTCCATTAGAGTTATAATCAAAATTTGTTGTCTTTGTTTGTATATAAATCAAATCGTAGAATTTCAAGAATTTGAAAGGGAAAAGTAAATTACTTACCTTTAAGGTATACCAATAAATGTTGTGATATCAAATATACCTCTTGAGTTTCCATCCCGTTGCATTACTTTATGATGATACCATCTCTTCTATTTTTCCGTATAGAAATTAGAAAAAGGCGGCGATTGAGTTGAGAGAGCCGAATCGGCTATGAAGCAAAAACCCTACACAAACAAAAGTTAAAATAATCGAAAATTTCAATTGGTTAGAGACTCGTGCTGATAACGTGTTATGAAATAATATAAGAACAAGAACAATAATACAAGAACAAGAACAATAGAGAGAGAAGTAGAGAGAGGAGTATTCTTATTGATACTTGGGGATGGTTTACAATGGAATAGAACCCTTATATTTATAGGGAGGTGGTGACTTAGCCACCAAGTAGTAAACCCTAGAATCTCTCTAAATATAGACATTCACCTTAAATAGAGTTCTATTTATAACATTTTGCCTATATTAACACTTATTTTTTCTTGAAACACTTGGTCAAATACCTCAACTATTAAAATAAGGATCATTTAAAAAAAAAGGCAAAATGGCTTCATGGCCACTCAAACTTGCAGTCGATTTTAAAGCAGATACACCAACTTACAAGTTTCCCATTTGAACACCCCAACTCAATAAAATGAATATCAATAAACACCTATGACCGTTGACTATGCTTATGTGGCATTGGCATTGTCGATGTGGAAAAAATGTGTGCTATTCATGCTTATAAGGCGCGTTGAAAGAAAAACTTTGATTAAAAATTTATTGAAATAAAAATAATTATAAATAAGGTAACTAAAAGAATAAAAAGAAAAAGAAAATATGACAAATCAAATTCTTCCCATCTTCCCCTTTCTCCGTCCCCCCACCCCCAACGTTGGAGTCTCCCCGTCGTCGTGAGCCACTCCAAACAGCCCCCCGCTGTCCGCCATAACCAGCTTCACCAAGCTCCAAACACACCACCTCGCAACCAGCTGCTCCATCCGTCCACGACCACCTCCATTCCTCTTCCACTAACCAACCAAACCAGTCGACCACCCCACGTCAAACCCACCTAAAGCAACCAAACGAACCCCTTCTGTTTCTGCTAAAACAGTCCATGCCCAGCACACTAGTCCGGTCGACCATCCTAAACCCCGTCGACCACCCAGCGAACCAGCGACGCGAACCACCCCCAACCAACCCTCCATCTTCTTCTTCTTAAACCAGCCCACCCTGTAACATCATGAACAACCCGTCAAGGTCGAGTTAAAGAGGTCGAAGTTTGAGGTCCGTTGGAGAAATTGATAGAGAAATTGAAGAAGATGGACCTATTAATAGATAGAGAAATTGATAATAGGAAGAAATTGTATTGAGGATAAAGAGAAAGAAAATAATAAATAGGATATCATATAAATTGGCACTATTAAAAATGTGGTGCCCACAAATTACACGTGTCGAAAAATAAAATGTCACAGAGTGTGACTTGTCATTCTTGTTAGGCAATTGAAGCTCACGCTTTGACGGATGTGTTTATTGATATTCATTTTACTGAGTTGCAGTGTTCAAATGGGAAACTTGTAAGTTGGTGTATCGGCTTTAAAATGTCAAGAAGCCATTTCCCCTTTAAAAAAAGAATAAATATTTTTTTGTTTCCCAAAAGCTTTTATTGCGTAGCTTTCTACTTTTTGTGTTAGTTGCTCAACAATAGTACTAGTTAGGAGTGTGCATTCGATTTATCGATTCGATTTTGACCCTTATCGATAATTACTTATCGATTATCGATTTGAACATATGCTTATCGTTATCGTTTCAATAAGGTTTCGACTTTTTCGATTTCGATTTATCGATTTTTGGGGCTGATCGATTCGATTATCGATTACACCAATAAGAAAATTTTTGGGATTTCATGGAAAGTATATCGCTACAAACACGCCTAACTAATATGGACAAAAAGAAGCTAAAATAAGAAGAGCACCATTTATAGCATAAATATTTTGTCAACAAGCACATGAAATAAACTAAAGTAAGGGATCAAATGTATGTCGCTAACACTCCAACGAGTATAAAAATAAATAAAATACATCATCACGGCTAATCTTGTTTTCCATTCATTTGAACTTCATTCCCTTGAGCTTTAAATATGATCATTCCTTAAATATAGTAGAGGAAATAATAGGGCTAGGGACTTAGAGTAAAGGAAAGGGTATAACAAAATAAGTATAAAAAAAAATTTAAAAAATATTAGTGTATCTTATCGGATAAACCGAAAAGGACAGAATCGAAATCGAAATCGATAGCTCGATAAGGAAAATTTCGAAATCGAAACCGAAATTGATAAATCGATAAACCAATATTGATAAATCGATAACAAATAATCGATTCGATTTATCGATATGCCGATCCGAATGCACACCCTAGTACTAGTACACTTAGGCAAGTGGGCAAGGCTAGCTTAGTCGCTACAAATATTAATGAATGGAGGCCTTTTTCCACTGATCAGTTGCCTCCTCGTCCTTACTCCTTCTCAACTGCTTAGCTTTCATTACAATTATTACTCCATTAAATTATACAGTACTAAGTAGTTGTTGTTTCTTATTTTCATCACCATACATCAAATTGTTGTGAAATGGAACAATTCATGGGTTCCTCATCTCCCATGGTGGATTCATCAATACCTCAAGGAGACAACCAGTTGCCTTTGGGACTTCAACATATGCTTCAGTATGTTATCAAAAGCCAGCCAGATTGGTGGGCTTACGCCATTTTCTGGCAAACCTCAACTGACGACGAGGGGAAAGCCTTTTTAGCTTGGGGAGATGGCTATTTTCAAGGGGCCAAAGGAGGTGCAGCTGTTAGCAGCAGCAGCAGCTCAGAGGCAGCACAATCGGAGAGACAAAAAGTAATCAGAGGAATTCAAGCTCTAATTGATGGAGATAATAATCTATTAGAGGACGGTGATGTAACCGATACTGAATGGTTCTACGTGATGTCGTTGGCTAGTTCTTTCTCTGTGGACAACGAATCAGTTCCTGGTAAAGCTTTTAGTAGTGGTAATTTTGTTTGGATTACAGGTGCTGCTCAATTTCCGCTTTACAGCTGCGAAAGGGCAAAAGAAGCTCAGATCCATGGAATTCAGACACTGCTTTGTATTCCAACTTCAAACGGCGTGCTCGAACTGGGCTCGGCTCACTTAATCAAAGAAAATTTTGACTTAGTTCAACAGGTCAAGTCCCTGTTCCTCTCTTGTCCGCCCATTCAGTTTCTCGAGAAATCCATTTGTTTCGCTGATATTGGTCTAGTCACCGGCTTGCAACAAGATAACGAAGAGAAACTAGAAAACCAACAGCTGGATTCAGATAAAAAAGCAGTAGCAAAGAAGAGAGGGAGAAAGCCCAAGGGCGGCGACAGTAACATAAATATGGTGGCGTTGAACCACGTAGAGGCGGAGAGACAGAGAAGGGAAAAGCTGAACCACCGATTCTATGCGCTACGCTCTGTTGTACCAAACGTATCGAGAATGGACAAAGCGTCATTGCTATCAGACGCCGTGTCCTACATCAATCAACTCAAAGCCAAAGTGGATGAGTTAGAATTACAACTAATTGATCATAGCAGCAGCAGCAATAAGAAACAGAAAAGTAATGAATCCGGTGAGAACCAGAGTACCAATACTTCAGTGGACCAAGAATTAAGGCCTAATTCATCTTTAGAGGTTGAGGTAAAGATAGTGGGACCAGATGCTATGATAAGAGTTCAATCAGAGAACGTGAATCACCCATCAGCAAAACTCATGAGTGCGCTTCGACATCTACAACTGCAAGTCCACCATGCCAGCATTTCAAGTGTCAATAATCTCATGCTTCATGATGTTGTGGTTAAAGCTCCTCTGGGATTAAGAACTGAAGATGGATTAAGGACTGCTCTTCTTACAACATTAGAGAGCAATACCTAGCTAATTTTGGTAAGGAATTGCACTTTAATTAGCTTCTATAATTATCATTCAAGAAAAAGAAACTACTAAATAACCTTGGTGATTATTTAGCTCAAAGTTGTCGTGTATTTTGCAAGCATAAAACAACAACAATAACAACCCAGTATAATCCCATTTAGTGGGATCTGGGGAGGGTAGTATGTATGCAGAACTTACCCCTACCCTGGGGTTGAGAGACTGTTTCCAAATAGACCCCCAGTATCCTTCCCTCCCAGAACTTCCCACATTGCTCTTGGGGAGACTCGAACTCACAACCTCTTGGTTGGAAGTTGGGGTTGCTTACCATCAGAGCAACCCCTCTTGTCTTAAAACAATAAAATCAAATTGAGGGCCAACCATAACAGATCTTAATAACCAAAAGACCAAAGGAAAATTGCAAGAGACAATAGTTATTTGTTAAGGAGAGGAGGGTAGAGATCTTTTATTGATAATATCGATTCGGTCTGCCTCTCCGTGGAGAGGTTCAGAGCCTTACAATCATATTCTCTCTTTTCTAGGGAAGAGTCGTGAAGAAGAAGAAGCAGCACTCTTTAGGATTCTTTCTCTTAGTATTTATAACTGTGCACCTTGCCAGCTGGCGTTGGACGGCCGTGGTCATTTCGGGGGGACGCCCGCCAATAGTGAATAGGCCGTGGCCTCATTGATTAAGCTGAGTGATCTTCGAGTGCTTGTTATTAACGAATAGTTATGCCATTTGTTAGCCCAAATATGCTTAGGTGCCAATTAATCTTATTAATTATCTCGAGTCAAAGTTTGACCCATAGAGTCATGTTAGGTAGAGTACGTACATGCTTTGAATCTTCAATCATTCAATTTCTTTTTCTAATTAGAGTATATAGTTTCCATCTTCATCAGCCCAGCTTTTGGATGATCACTTCTCTTTCTGGTCTTTGTAGTTTATACTGCCTGGCCTGTTTCTATCGTTGCTTTTCATTTTTTTTGGTGCGGGTCAATCGAAAAATAGTCTCTTTAACACATCCTCTTAATTAAAGATGCGAAACCAACTGTACGTCATCATTGTATTGCTTCTTATATGTTAAACCAATAATCATAAATTAAGATTGACATAGTTGTGAGCAGGGTACCACACATGTTTCCCGTTTGCCAACTATGAGTTGCTATATTGGGAGGGTGGTAATTACAGAGTATGAGAAGTAAATAAAGTGTTGCATGCTCTTATTTGGCCTGGTCTGTTTAGTTGTATAGTGTACCAAAATCACCATATATCAAAATGTAATAATATGTCACTGTTTCTCACGTGTTCCTGTTTATTTTGTCGTAAAATTTCTACTTTTGTTCCCTCGTTTTACATTTCATGTGGATGACAATTTAGCTCATCCTAGTAAAGGAGAATCCATAAATACTTGCCCATCCACTTTTCCTTTCTTTAGTATTGTTCTTTTCTGCTTTTTGTATAACATGAAAAACTTGTGCGCTTAAACTATAAAGATGTCAAATTCGTTGAACTTATTATTTATGTCTTGTTATAGGCCATATATGTCTCTTATTGTCAATAAATAAATCATATTCACCCTAAATAAGTGAAGCTTACAAAAAGATACAAATTTGCTATTCCCTTTCTGAAAGTTTCAGAAAAATTGACATTATTTTCTTATTAGTTCGTTTCAAAAAGATTAACATCTTTCAATTGTTTTTTAATATAAAAAACTTATAGCCACACAATGATATCGTAGATTTCATATCTTAAAAGTTGTGGTGAGATTAATCCATTTTTACTCAAATGTCTAGAGTTCGAGCCGCAACATAAATCTGGATATCCCAAGTAGTCGAACCGGAAATACGGGTGCGGACGGACAGTGGATGAATTTTTTATTTTTATCTTTTAAAAATGAAAAACTTTTATTATGACCTTAATTTAGATCTCCATAGCGAGGATAGCCCACCTCCTTACCTGTCATACCACAATTACACGTGCGTTATTATCCAATTAATATTCGTTTGCGACTTCAAAACTAACCACACATTTATTAAAAATCCAAGGTATTAGGGAAGGGGGGCCACCAATAGCAAAAAAGAAATCAGTATTTGAACATACATAAGAATACGAGCACCACGTAACAAAAATGACTAGTAAAGATTATTTTTCTGGCTTTCAATTATGAGCCTATAATAAGGTAATTAAAGATGGAGGTATTCATTAACTTTTTCTTTTTGAATTAACATAAAGTTAACTTCTCTAAAACTTATGTGAAAGAGGAATTGTATATATATGTACCTAACAAATATCACCAAGAGAACAGTAATTATTTTGCCTATTGGGAGACAAACATTGCCTTTCACTTCCATTTAAAACCACAACCTTAAAGTTTCTTCTCTAAAGAATCTGATGAACAGATCTTTTGAAAAGGAAAAGAAAAGGCCAATGCAGAGTGGTCCTACGAACATCCATTACCTGGTGGACTATGAACGACACATATTTTACTCTCCCTTTATTATCATATATTTTATTTAAAATAAAATAAAATAAAAACACGTGATCCATGGCCATTTTCCATTTTTCATTTTTCATATTTATTCGCTAAAAGCATTATCCGTACTATCACGTGCTCAAAGGCTTTCACAACACATAGGGAAAAGCTTCCACTAAAGTAAACAATATGTGAAATTTTTTTTGGTTAATAACAATATGTGAAAATTTACAGATGGACAAACAAATATGTCGCTCATGTTTCAATTTTTGCGTCTCTTTCATTTTGAGTGATAAAACTACGAATTATGATTCATAAATTGATGAATTGTCCATTGACTCCATCTCTCTTTCAACTTTTTTAACCAGTATCTCTGCATACGATGACAAAGAAGACAGATACTTTAAACCATAAGAGCTACAAAATAAATAAGCGTTAATGACTTCCTTTTTCTTCATCATTTTTGGTTTGCAATTTTTAGTTTTATGTTTTTAGCACTTGTTTTCTTTATGTCATTAGTAGTGAGGAGAAATTTTTCAAAAAAGTTGGGTTCCCACCTGTAAACAATTAATTTTTATTGAATTGAAATTCATAAAAAATTTGGATTTAATCTCAATTTAATGTATTCCGGTCCATCAATTCATCTTCGGCTTCACTATCCCTCTTCTACGCCTGCCTTCTATCAACAGGAAGCAACCTCCCTCTCTTTTTATGCACTTGCCTAAAAGGCTTAGGTGTCTGTGGGTAAGCAACCGTTGCTTATTGATTAATAGAGCCTGCTTCACGTCCGCTGAGAAAAAATATCATAGCCCCCTTGAGTCAATAAGAATATCAGAATTCCGCTTTAAAAACCTTACCTCGTACCCGTTCTTCATCTTATTAGGAAATATTGTAAATATCTTTTGTGTATTTTTTATTATTGGTAGAATATTCTCTCTTTAATTGTACAATCCTATAGTTGGTAGGTTTTTATTTTCCTTCATTATTGTACAATCCTATAGTTGATAGGTTTTGATTTCCTTGTACTCTATATATACCTTTGTAAGCAATATATTTGTATGAGAAGCCTCAAACCAATTCACTTCTCCAAAACTCTCTACATGGTATAATGAGCCAGTGGTTTATCGCCAAACAAACCCTAATTTTTTTTCCCTACCCGCGGCGGCGGCTGCACTAATCGGCAGCCCGCCGCCGCTGACCTTCCACATAATCGGCACTAGCAAGGTCTTTCTTCTAAATTCAGAAAATTATTCCTTTTTTTTCCCTATCAACATTTTTTTTTACTTTGTAAATCTACAACAACAATGGAGGCTTCTTCTTCTAGAAGCAACCCTCTCGCGCACTAATCGGCAGCCCTCTCCGGCAAAGAAGATCAGCCGCCGACCTTCACGGTCCTCTTCGGCCTCTTGCTGCGCCGCCGCTGCACTAACCGGCAGCCCTCTCTCTCAGCGCCTTCTCTCCGGCGTCGTGCCACGCCGCAGCTGCACTAATCGGCAGCTCTCTCTCTCTCGACGTCGATCAGCGCCTCCTCTGCCTCGCGCTTCATGGCCGCTACGACATCAAACGATCTTCTACAGCCGATTGCCATCAATGCATCTGCTCAGATCCCTCTCAAATTGGATTCCGCTAATTACCTTGTGTGGAAATTCCAATTCTGAACCCTTATTACGGGTTACGACCTCCTCGGCTTCTTCTGCTGATGTCCAAGATTGGCATGTCCTCTGGCCCTCCATCTTGAGCGGGCGTATTAGGAAATATTGTAAATATCTTTTGTGTATCTTTTTATTATTGGTAGAATATTCTCTCATTAATTGTACAATCCTATAGTTTGTAGGTTTTTATTTTCCTTCATTATTGTACAATCTTATAGTTGGTAGGTTTTGATTTCCCTGTACTCTATATATACCTTTGTAAGCAATATATTTGTATGAGAAGCCTCAAACCAATTCACTTCTCCAAAACTCTCTACACATTTCCTTCTTCTCGAATTCAAGGGGAACTTCTCATATTTAGACTCTTTCTGCTATGTACTCTGTTTACTATTCTTTTGTACTTTCTTTAAGGCTTCATGCTCAGTTGATATCATTAGAGAACTCTACTCCTGTATCAATATCTTAATTTTGGTATTTTATATTATTCTTTTATTGATTTATACAATAATTATTTTATCTTAGAAATTGGGAAAGTCTGTCCAGCAGCTATTGCGAATCTTTACCTGGAATGTGATGGTTTTTTTGTTGTAGTGATTACTATTTGTTTCCTCCTTCTACCTTGTTTGCTTTGTATAATTTTCAGACTCATTCCTTCATATTCCTAAATTTCTCAATTTGACTTTTATGTTGTGTGCTTTATTTTGTTCATTTCTGCTAAGTTTTCATGTTCTTGCTTTTTTTTTTCCTTCTAAATGCGCCCTGTTGTTGCTAGTGAGATTTCTGTGGCATCTGCTACTTTTTATGTTCTTTACGATAATTTCTTGTTAGATTTTCACATGCATCTCGATGACTTTATCCAATTTGCATATTGATGCACCGAGGGTGCTCGATAAATTGACTAAATCAACTGAATTTCTTTTAGTTTTCTTATTTTGGCGTGTCTTTGTTTCCGATGAGCTTTCTATTACTTTTCCAACTATTATTTAATTTTGAGCACATTTATTTTGGTAAATTCTATTTGAGTTGAGAGATACAGAATTTTGATCCTATTTCTTCTCTTAGGTACTGCTTTCTAAATGTCGGTTACTATTATTCTCTTTTTTCTCATTTTCTCTATCCTATTTTGCACATGTATTTTTTAATTTACCACGTACGTTGTAGCTAGCAGTAGTTGGAGTGTCAATATGTCTTCGCTTCTTAAAGCTATATTACGTCACTTTCAGTTCGTTCCTTTTTGGGCTTTTGGTCCAAATAAATATTATGGACCAATGTACTTCGAATATTGATTCAAATTCAATAATATGGATTTAATAAATAGGTCCAAATGCGTTGGACTAACCCATTTAATTAGGCTAAAAGTAATGAACCCACCTCAATAGACCTAAGATGTCATCTTCCTAGAGGCCCAGTTTGATGTCACGTGTCAAACAACGTGGCATACCAAGTAAAACATAAGAGTCAATCGAATCATGCCACGCGCCAAAATGACAAGGCATGCCAAGTCACATTAGAAGGCCAATGAAACCACACCATGTGTGCAAGTGACATGTTTTGGCCAATCAAATGCGGTCATGTCACACTTCAATTTGACTGGTCGGAAAGAGTTTGGTCTTATCACAACTCTTCCCTTCCACAACTATAAATAAGGGTTGTATGGGTCAAAACCTGACTCGTGATAATTAATAAGATTATTTCGCTCCTAAGCATATTCGGGTTAACAAATGGCACAACCACTCGTTAATAATAAGCACTCGAAGATCATTCAGCCTAATCAATAAGGCCACGGCCTGCTCGCTATTGACGGGCGTTCCCTCGACTTGACCACGGCTGCCTAACGCCAGCTGGCAAGATTCAAAACTATAAATGCTAAGAGAAAGAACCCTAAAAGGAAGGTTGTTTCTTCTTCTTCTTCTTCACCACTACTCCCAAGAAAAGGAAAAGAGACAACAGAACCTCTATGAGGGGCATAAAGCATACCATTATAAGGCTCTGAACCTCTGCATGGAGAGGCAAACCAAATTGATCTTATCAATAAAAACCCTCTACATATTTCTCATTACTTCTAATGTTAGTTTCGTCCTCATGTCTTTCATCTTGTCTTTTGATTTGTTACGATCTGTTATGATTGACCCTCATTTATTTTGATTGTTTTATGCTTACAAAGTATACGATAACTTTGAGCAAAATAATTTGACTCCGTTTGTGAGGATTTCATAGAAGAATCGGGTAATTCATCCTTAGACCAAAAAGGAAAGAAAACACCCAAAAGAGAAAGCAACCCAGCTCGAATGAGCCAAAGTAGCACAGCGGGTGAAGGGAACCCCAAAGCTCCGGCAAGAGTCTGAAGCCCTGACTCCCCCCATTCTCAAGAAAGCGAAATAAGAAGAAGAAGAAGCAGATATCCCCCTATGGGAATAACACGGGCGAAATACTCCCATCCCCTCTATATGGGACCCTACCGGAAAGCGGCAAGAAGGCATCTCGAACCAAGATAAAAAACGGAATGACCTCTACAAACTAGTCAAGAAGACTACACACAAATTAGACAAGATCTCAAACGAAAACCTAACCCTCGACGCCCTGCACGCAACGGGTCATGCGGAAAGACAAAGGTTCAAATACGATTGAACAACAACCCAGGCTACATGCCCTCGTCCAAAAGTTCAACTATGAGTTGAACTGGGACTCAGACTATGTGCCTTCCCTATCAAAAAATGCAAAGGTTCAACTACGGTTGAACAACAACTCAGGCTACGTTCCCTTGCCCAAAAGTTCAACTATGAGTTGAACTGGGGCTCAAGCTATGTGCTTTCGCCATCAAAAATTGCAAAGGTTCAACTACGGTTGAACAAAAACTCAGGCAATGTGCCCTCACCCAAAAGTTCAATTATGAGTTGAACTAGGACTCAGGCTATGTGCCTTCGCCATAAAATATTGCAAAGGTTCACCTACGGTTGAACAACAACTCAGGCTACGTGCCCTCGCCCAAATGTTCAACTATGGGTTAAACTAGGACTCAGGCTATGTGCCCTCACCCAAAGGTTCAACTACGGTTTAACAACAACTCAGGCTTTGTGCCCTCGCTCAAATATTCAACTATGAGTTGAACTGGGACTCAGCTATGTGCCTTCGCCATCAAAAATTGCAAAGGTTCAACTACGGCTGAACAAAACTCAGGCTATGTGCCCTCGCTCAAAAGTTCAACTATGAGTTGAACTGGGACTCAGTCTATGTGCCTTCGCCATCAAAAATTGTAAAGGTTCACCTACGGTTGAAAAACAACTCAGGCTACGTGCCCTCGCCCAAAAGTTCAACTATGGGTTAAACTAGGACTCAAGCTACGTGCCCTCGCCCAAAGGTTCAACTGCGGCTAAACAACAACTCAGGCTATGTGCCCTCGCTCAAATATTCAACTATGAGTTGAACTGAGACTCAGCTATGTGCCTTCGCCATCAAAAATTACAAAGGTTCAACTACGACTAAACAACAACTCAGGCTATATGCCCTCGCCCAAAAGTTCAACTACGAGTTGAACTGGGACTCAGTCTATATGCCTTCGCCATCAAAAATTGCAAAGTATCAACTACGGTTGAACAACAACTCAGGCTACGTGACCTCGCCCAAAAGTTCAACTATGAGTTGAACTGGGACTCAAGCTATGTGCCTTCGCTATACAAAGTTGCAAAGGTTCAACGACGGTTGAATAACAACTCAGGCCATGTGCCCTCGCCCAAACATTCAATTATGAGTTGAACTGGGACTCAGACTATGTGCATTCGCCATCAAAAATTTGCAAAGATTCAACTACGGTTGAACAACAACTCAGGCTGCGTGACCTCGCCCATAAGTTCAACTACGGTTGAACAACCACTCACGTCGTGTGCCTTTACCATAAAAAATTGCAAAGGTTCAACTACGGTTGAACAACCACTCAGGCTACGTGCTCTCGCCCAAAAGTTCAACTATGAGTTGAACTAGGACTCAGGATATGTGCCTTTGCCATAAAAAATTGCAAAGGTTCAACCACGGTTGAACAACCACTCAAGCCGTGTGCCTTCGCCATCAAAAATTGCAAAGGTTTCAACTACTATTGAACAACCACTCAGGCTACGTGCACTCGCCCAAAAGTTCAACTATAAGTTGAACTAAGACTCAGGCTATGTACCTTCGCCATAAAAAATCGCAAAAATTCAACTATGGAATGAACTGAGACTACAGTCGTACGCCTTCGCCATCACAAGCCCAATCCCGCCCAAACGGCAAAGTAGAACACCCTCGTCCTAAAAGTTAAAGGGTTTCAACCCCGTTTGAATCAAGACTCAGGCCAAGCGCCCTCACCTTTGGACGCTCCTCAACAAACGAAGGGACACGTTATGCATCCTCGCCAATTAAGTAAGTACGCCTAACTCGAACCGAGATGAGATTCAAGCCGCGATAAGTTCGGCCCCAGACGAATTGCAAGGCCACGGACAATAATTCGACCACGCCCGAACTGGGACTATAGCCACCCTCGCCAAATGAAGGCTGCAATTTATGCATACCGAGTAAAGGAAAACGATAAGGAAAAAGCGGTCAATCACGGCTACGGCCATCGATGCTAGCAGCCCACCTAGTTTTTGACTAGGGTAGGCAAACGACCCAACAAAAGTCGAAGTCATCCAACTGGCCAAGACCACCAACGTCATCATGTCCAAGGCCATCGATGTTATCACGACTAAAGTTGTAGGGGGGTCAACATGCACACCAGAAATCTCTAAAGGCGAAGCCCCCTCGTACGAGTGCGAAAAGAAAACTTGGAAACAAGAAAAGGAACATAAAATCGCATATATATCTACAGCTTTATTTACAACGGGCCACCCCCGCTTACATACGGCCAAGGCCGGCGAACAAAGAAAAGTTATCCAAACGACAACAAAAAACAAAACAAAATAAAACTAACTCTACAAAAACCTTTTTACTCAGCGCCACCCGCGTCCTCAGCGCCATCATCAGCCCCTGGGCGGTCGGGTCGAAGCCACAACCAAGATGAGCATCACGGGTCTTTTGGCAGGCCCTTTCATAAACAGCTTCGGGCACAATGCCGGCCTCCCATAATTTCTTGTACACATCAAGCTGGGCCTCAGCAAACGACCAAAGATCACGAGTAGGGCTGTAAGAGGCAGCTTAGTCCTTCAGACGCTGATTCTCGACCTCCAAGGCCGCAATCCGATCTGCCACAATCTGGGCATCCCGTTCATAAATGCCAATACGTTCCTCCAGCCCCGCCACTCTGAAAGCCACAGCAGATCTCTATAGCTCCCATTCCCTCTCACGAACACAGACCGCCGCCTCCAATGCCCCAGCCCTCGTCGAAGCATCCCTTGCTTGCCGCCTCGAGGCAGCGAGCTCCTCGTCCAAATTAACCACATACCTAATCAAGGCCTTAGAGGTCTCCGCCAAAGACTCCTAAATTCGGTGCTCCCTATCAGCTACACCACTCCTCTCGGCCTCCATCTCCTCGTCCTTACGACAAAGTTGCTCCTCGAGAGCGTTTACCCTATTTTGAGTCTGCTGCACTAGAAGCTCCCGCCTCACCTACTCTTCAACCAACTCTCGGCTGTGGGGCTCATCCCTCATGTGCTCGCGCATCACGTGGAACCTATCTTGATAGAGGCGGTACTTCTCCAGCGCCCACAAAAAGATTCCCGAGCGAACGTTGGCTCAGCGCATACCCTCCACTTCCAAAAGAAAGGTCTACAAAGAAAAAACAATGGTTAAAATAGGAGGAAAATTAGTGCAAGAAAAGAAACGAAAGAAGACCATTACACGTACCCTAAAAACCACCACTTCAGCCTTGGTCATTAATCTAACGCTTGTAGCATCCCTCAGCGAACCGCTCTCCTCCTCCGAGCACAAAGGTGCAAACATCGGTACCAAGTTATTCTCCTCAAGCAACAGGTTCTGCTCGTAGGAAAGCATAACGAAATGGTCCCTCTGCATACGTCGTCGCGTTGGTGAAGCCTTCCCGGAGCATGCGGACGTCGTCAGGATCCAAGTCAGATTCGGAGACAACTTCCCTCCCACGACGTCCCTTTCTTCCTCAACCGGCCGAGAGGTCGAGGCTCCCTCCCCCGCTAACAGGTTGACACTTACTTCTCTAACCAAAGCAGCTGCTGAGGAACCACCTTCCCTCTCAACAGATGGAACTGATGATTGAGCCGCCGAAGAGACGGTTTCATTACGGCCTGAGCCGACCGTGGCAACCCCCATTGTGTTTTCCCCCTCAAGGGCAGGCATAGCCGCGTCATTCCTCTCCACATCTGACGATGGGGAGTCCAAATGTACCACCTCTGCAGTATGCGTGAAGGCGACCCTATGCCTATCCATAACCTCTCCTCATCCTCCTTCTCCTCCTCGTTCAAAGGTGATTCCGCCCTAGGGCGAGCAACCCACGAAAATGCCTCGACCCGAGGTATAGACCGCGCCAGGGAATGGGTTGCCAACGACTCGACAGAAGTCGCCCTTAGAACTGGACGCAGCATATGTGCCATAACCAGCCGAGTGGTTGCACCTGGCCCGCAAAAAGCAAGTTGAGGAGACCTCACACGGCGCGCCCCCTGATCATCAAAAGAAAGGAATTAAAAGGAGGGAAACTCAATACGACTAAACGGGAACGATGCAATAACTCAAACATTCACCAGAAGCGGGCTTGCGTCCATGTCTCTCCCAGAAATACGGCCACGTACGAATCTCCGCTGTATGAGGGAGTACGGCCTCGACCAATTCGATGATGCCGGATAGTGGGGCCGGTGGTGCCCGATCAGCTACGAACACATGTTAGAGTTAACGCTTATCAGAACAAGGAACAAGAAAGAATGGAAAGCTGAATCCGACGAATGGGAAACTTACGTATATGGTTCTAAGTCTCCGGGAACTCCGTAGCATTCACCACCAAATGCTCGGTCTTGATGTATACGAAAAATCTCGTAAGTATGAGAAGCGATTGCATCATCCAGCTCCACGGTCAGACCCCTGGCCCCACGAGGAGCCATACGAATTATGGTACTACGGACCCTCTGAGGGAAATATAGAGTCAGTACGTGTCGCAGCGTTATTTCTCTCCGGGACAACTCCGCATACTTGGCGAGTATGGAAAAAAGCTTGTAGAAAGAAGGGACGAGTTGGCCAGGACACACCTCATAATAGCGGCAAAAGTCTACCACCAACGTCGAAAGGGGAAGCCTGAACCCCAACCTAAAAGGATAAGCGTAGAAGACGCAATATCCTGGGTGGTCGATGTGCACCCTTTCCTCGCTCCTGGCAAGGATGATATCAGCAGAACGAGGGATATCCCAATGCTCCCTTAATTGGGCGATGCCCACCTCTCCCATTTATGGGGCCTCATTGACCCGATCTACCCCCTCATCGGTGGTGAAGTCTATTGCTGGACCTCTGGGCAGAGAAAGCATATCAACCGCCGACAGGATCCTGTCGATCTTCGCCGATTCGATGGCCCTCGCCACCGTAGAAGACCCATTGACCGCCGGAAGAATCACCGGATTAAGGTCTGTGTGAGAACTGCTTGCCGTTACTGATTACTGTGCAATGAGTGAACAAGATTCATCGAAGAAGGAGCAAAGATGGATATTGAGTCAAAGAAGACAAAGAACAACACAAATTGACGAAGAAAAGAAGAGAGAGAAGTTGCTTATGCAGAAATCTTACTTAGACAGATGCTGAAAAGTGAGAAACGGATGCCATAACTCGTTATTTATACTGCAAAAGTGGCTGTCACGAATTCCAAAAGCCATCATTAACTGCATAACCAACCGCAAAACGGTTCGATATCGTGAATTAATAAGATTATTTTTCTCCTAAGCATATTCGGGTTAAACAATGGCACAACCACTCATTAATAATAAGCACTCGAAGATCACTCAGTTTAATCAATGAGGTCACGCCCTACTCGCTATTGACGGGCGTCCCCTCTATATGACCACGACTGCCTAACGCCTAGATGGCAAGATTCACAGCTAGAAATGCTAAGAGAAAGAACCCTAAAAGGGGGTTTGCTTCTTCTTCTTTTTCTTCACCATTACTCCCAAGAAAAGGGAAAGAGACAACAGAACCTCTATGAGGGGCATAAAACATACCATTGTAAGGCTCTGAACCTCTCCATGGAGAGACAGACCAAATCAATCTCATCAATGAAAACCCTCTATATATTTGTCCTTACTTCTAATGTTAGCTTCATCCTCATGTCTTTCATCTGGTCTTTTGATTTATTACGATCTGCTATGATTTACCCTCATTTATTTTGATTGTTTTATGCTTACAAAGTATACGATAACTTTGAGAAGAACAAGGGTCTTCATAACCCAGAAAAACACCAGAAGTTATAACTAGAAGCAAGAAAACAAATCAATTTCAAGCTCAAGAACAAAGAAAAAAATCAAGTTCAAGCAATCAAGATCAAGCTCAAGAACAAGATCATCGTTCGTATCAACAATTGCATATTCAAAATCAAGCTTGAAGATCCCTGAATTTATTTACTATTGCCAAGAATGATCAGAGGATTCATAAAGATTGTACACTCATATTAGTTGAAATCAAATACTACAATTATTGTAATATTTTTTATCTTATTTTTTCGACGCAAATTTATTGTCTACAACACCATCTATTGAATTCAATTTTTGTATATTTTTAAACATATTGCGCATCAAAATCAAAATTATTGAGTTCATCAAATAAATTGGGTACTATAAAGTTACATCCGCCTTGGTCTACCTGGCTTACAGTTTTTGATTTAGCATAACGCTTTCTGGGTATGGTGATTAGAAGTAGAAAATAAAAGAAAGGGCACGTCAGAAGCTATAAAAATTACTACTCCTTGGTTTCGCATTAAAAGAAATAACAGAAAAGAAAATGTAACGCAGTGCAAATTTACTAACAGTTGACGTATTAGCTGCTTATGCTAAGCGAACCCGACCAGCCAATCATTGAGTGTACAAATTTGTTGCCGCTTTTATGTTGGAGCAGGTCGGTGCTGTTGAGAGAAATATAGAGAGACATCAAGAGATACTGCTGCCAGGAAAAATCTTTAAGGCTTTAACGCGAGTTTCAACATCTCTAATTTGTTTAAGATGATCAACTAAGTATGTTTTTCTCGATTTGATTTAGGTCGATTTTCGATTTTTTCGTTAGGTTTCTTTTTAAATATAAGACATACACTATTAAATATGTATTCCAGCGATAATATTTTCAATGTAACACTATCAAATCAATTGCCCTTTGAGAAATCTCTTATTTACCAAGATATATTAATGATAATTAGATCAAATAGTAATGAATATTTAAGAACTCAATTAAAAATATGTTATTTTTAACACGAAATGGATTCTTAAACTAAACAACAGAAAACTACCAATCAAACTAGAATGTAAAGGTAAAGAATTATATTAAAAATGCAAACTATTAACTTTTACCATAAAGTTTTTGAAACTTTGTATAACAATATACATACATACATATATATATATATACATACATATATATACATACATACATATATATATATATACATACATATATATATATACATATACATATATGTACATATACATATACATATATATATATATATACAGATATATATATATATATATATATATATATATATATATATATATATATATATATATATATATATATATATATATATATATATATATATATATATATATATATATATATATATATATATATATATATATATATATATATATATATATTTGTAATAATAAATTTAAAATAGCTACTCCTATAGTCGGTTTGGTTCGGTTTTTTCTGATTAAAACCAAAACCAAACAAAATTTGATCGATTTTTAAAATTCAAAACAAAACCAAACCAAAAAGTATCGATTTTTTTGGTCGGTTTGGTTTGCTTTTCGGTTTGGTTCGATTTTTCGGGGTTTTATGAACATCCCTGATAGCCAGTTAGGCCAAGCTTCCAAAATCAGCTTATTTTAAGATGTGTTTTTGTCAAAAGTACTTTAAAAAAAGTATTTTTGGTGAGAAATAGTTTAATATTTGGCTAAGTAATTAGAAAAATATTTTTGAGCAGTAATTAGTATTTGACCAAGCTTTTGAAAATTGCCTCTAAGTATATTTTTCTCAAAAGTGCTTCTCAGAATAGTAAAAGCTACTTTTGCTTCTCCTCAAAAATATTTCTTTTCTTCCAAAAACTTTGCCAAACACCTTAATTTTTTGCCAAAAAAAAAAGAAACTTAGCCAAACAGGCTATAAATTGCCCCAATTTGTTTAAAAGTACTCAACTGAACTTTTTTTTTAAAAATTGCTTACTTTGAGAGAGTTTCAGAAAAATACTTTTATGAGAGTAACATTTTATATTTAAGACGTAAATGCTCACCGAATAAATTAATGATTTGAAATATTTATTTTGAGAGACTTTATTAAGTTTTAAATTTTATTGAATTAAAATATAAGAATGAAAACTACGAGGAAGCAAGTTTGTGAGACTTTGGTCATAGATGTGTTTGTTTGTATTGGTCAAAATTTGGATTGGACTTAATAGTTGTAAACGACGACTAAGCCGACCACGGCATGAGGGCGAAGAGTCGTCGTAAGGAAGATTAATGCCGAGGTCGAGAAAAGGGAGTATGAAAATAATAATAGGATAAATTAGAATAGAAAGAAGGAATATTTCATTGAATACTAGAAGAAATTTAGTTTGGATTGAGAAGCAAAAACATGGACCAGCAGTTGATAGAACAGGAAAAGACAACCTTAGCTGAAATACAGAAATGGAGCAACATAGAGGAGCAGATTCTGCATCAAAAATCCAGAGCACATTGGATCACCTGTGGAGACTCTAACTCCAAATATTTCCATGCACAACTGAAGCATAGAACAAACATGAACAAAATTGGTTCCATATACACTGACTCAGGGGAAAGGCTATTTGAGCCTAAACATGTGGAAGAAGAATTCCTAGACCAGTTCTGCAAGATTCTGGGAGAACAAAAACCTATCTGTAAATGTCCAAATAATGTCATCATTCAACAGGGACCATGTTTAAACAACCAGCAGAAGCAGTCTCTAATTAAGCCAGTTACAAAGGAGGAAATCTCTCAGGCAATAAATGATATGCCACATGACAAAGCTCTAGGAGTAGATGGCTTCCCAGTCAAATTCTTCACTCGCCACTGGAACACTGTTGCTGATGATGTTTGTGCAGCAGTGAAAGAATTTTTTACAACAGGCAAGATGCACAAAGGTGTAAGTAGCACAACAGTATCACTGATTCCTAAAACACAAAATCCTACTACTGTCAAAGATTATAGACCAATCGCCTGTTGCACAACACTTTATAAAATAATCACCAAAGTGCTCACAACAAGAATAAAATCAGTTATAGGTGGTTTGAATCGCAATTCACAGTCGGCATTCATTGAGGGCAGGAGCATAACAGACAACATTCTCTTTACTCAGAAATTATTTAAAGGATACAATAGGAAAGGAATATCCCCGCAGTGTGTATTAAAAGTTGACCTGAGGAAGGCTTATGACACAGTGGAATGGTGTTTTATAGAGAGATTGTTGCTCGACATGGGCTTCCCCTACAAATTTACAAATTGGATAATGGAATGCATCTCTTCTGTCACATACTCATTAAGCCTCAATGGGGGGCTGACACCTCCGTTTAAAGGAAAAAGAGGTATACGACAAGGAGATACAATGTCCCCATATCTATTTGTAATTGTCATGGAATATTTGAATAGGGAACTCAAGTCTATGATGGGAAGAAAGGAATTCAAATTTCATCCTCGATGTAAGAATCTAGGAGTTTCACATGTCTGTTTTTCGGATGATCTACTACTATTCTGCAAGACTGATACACAATCTGTAAGACTTATACAACAAACGCTCCTAAACTTTGCGGAAACATCAGGATTGGAAGCAAATGTAGACAAAAGTGCTATATATATAGCAGGGGTCTCAAACTGGACAAAGGAGGAAATCATGAAAGAACTGAACTTCCCTGAAGGGTCCCTCCCTTTCAAATATATTGGCGTTCCAATGGATTCCAAGAAATTATCAGTAATACAATGTGTAAGATAAAGCGCTTAACGCTAGAGGGTGGGGGGTGAATAGCGTTATAATAAAATTTAGCGTAAACTTGCGGAAATTAAAATTTGCAGGAAATAAATAAGTGCGTTAAATAAACAAAAAGGAAAGAACGCACCGATATATTCTGGTTCACCACAACACGTGGCTAGTCCAGTCCCCGAGAGACTCTCTCGAGATTTTCCACTAACTTGTTAAGCTTACGGGTGCTCAACAAACCTTTACAACTTAAGGACACAAGCCTTAACACCTTTGCTCGGAGATACAATACTCCAAGACTTCAATCAAGGAAACACAAGTTCCTTACAACAAGAGAATTACAATTCTCTTACAAGTGTATAAAACACTAAACACTCAAACAAAATACTCCTTAATGAGTAGATATGAGTAAAAGAAGTAAGCTCTAGATCACAACAACTTTGGACAAGAATATGGCTCTCAAAAGCTTTATGAAATTGAATATAAAATGATAAACAAAAGTATGCAAGCTTATAGCAATGTAATGATCAGCTGTAGTATGTTGTTGTGTTCAAAACACTGAAATGAAGCTGTATTTATAGTTGAAAAACTTGGCATTACCGTTGCCTAATTGCCAATTAAGAGTTGCTGATTTTACTCACTGACAATCGATTGTCAAACCCCAACAATCGATTGTCTGCCAGTCAGATCAAAATTCAATCCAAGATTTTACGCTTGATAATCGATTACTTACAATCCATAATCGATTACTGGCAACGTTCAAAAAATCCTTTCCAGATTTTACCACAAACAATCGATTGTCCAGAATCAACGATCGATTACTCAGCAACGTTCAAAATATCTTTTCCGGATTTTAATCAAAACAATCGATTATACAAAATCAATAATCGATTACCCAATAACGTTCAAAAAATCTTTTCCGAATTTTAATCAAAACAATCGATTATACAGAATCAATAATCGATTACCTGACGGTATTTGAAAACTTTACGACAACGGTCAGCTTCACAATCGATTGCACAAAGTCAATAATCGATTACTTATCAGTTTTTGAAAAACATTTTAGACACTGTCTCTTTGACAATCGATTGTCCAATGTAACAATCGATTATTTAATAAATTTGAAAATCACTAGAAGACACTGTCTCAACATACTCGACTACCATTAGTTCATAATCGATTTTTCTGAGTTTTGAAAAACTTTGATGGACACTGCCTCAGTTACAATCAATTGTCATTAGTTCACAATCGATTGTCATGCAGGTTTGAAAAACATGATGCTCACTGTCTTACTCACAATCGATTGTCATTAGTTCACAATCGATTGTCATGCAGTCTTGGCTTAAAACAATCGATTATCATAAGTACATAATCGATTATCTTAGTCCAGATTTTTGTGGCATGTCTAAAAATTATTTTGACTACTGTAAATATGCATGATTTAAAATTATTTGACATTAAATTAAATATGCATGATTTTGGAAAATAGTTTTATGAGAGAAGCCATGTTACGAGTCAAGTTGTAGGATCAAGATCACAATTAAGAATGACTCAATTAAACTATAAAACTTTGTCTTGAGCTTGAATCTCGTTGTATATCAATTGTGCGCTTGTTTCTTGAACTTCGTCATATATCAATTTTTGCTTCGTTTGTCATTCATCAAAACCTATACAAAAGAACACACGTTTTAGTATATTGCATTGAGAACGTGTTTCCAACAATTTTCCCCTTTTTGATAATGGCAAACATTAAGCGGGATATGCAAGACAAGCAATTTATAATGACGATTCAAGACAAGTATATACATGCAACAAGTATGCAATTTGTTCCCCCTCAAATTTGAGAATTCCCCCTCAATTTAAGCTTATAATTTGAGAGTGCATCATACCCGTTATCTTCCCCCTTTTGCCATTAGCAAAAATAACATAATAATAAGATGCCAAAGATGAAATAACCCTTGTTTATTTATTAAAAGAAATTACAGCAACATCAACCCGAATAATAGCAACATAATCGATTATTGATACGAAATAATCGATTTTTAGACGACGGAAACCGATTGTTGTACGTCAAGCTTTATAATTCCCCTTTCCTTTGGGGCGATACCTGGACGTCTCCAACGCTCAAGTTAGAAATCATGTAACAAAAAAAATGCAATGCATGACTTAGATCAACGTGGAGTCAAGGATCCCGAGTTCACTGCGAATTCGAAAAAAGGACTCTTTCTCTAAAGGCTTTGTAAAGATGTCTGCCAATTGGTTTTTGGTTTCAACAAATTCAATTTCGACATCGCCTTTGATAACGTGATCTCTAATTTCAATGTGTTTCGTTCGCGAATGAAGAACGGGGTTCTTCGTCAAGCATATGGCACTAGTATTATCACATCTAAGAGGGATATGATCCAGACTTAGGCCATAGTCCAAGAGTTATTGTTTCATCCATAGGATTTGAGCGCAACAACTCCCCGCGGCTACATATTCAGCCTCGGTTGTGGACAACGCAACACTTACTTGTTTCTTGCTAAACCAAGAAACGAGAGAGCTACCGAGCAAATGGCAAGTGCCACTAGTGCTGTTGCGGTCCAATTTGCATCCAGCAAAATCGGAATCGGAGTAGCCAACAAGTTGGCATGAAGAGCCTTTGGGGTACCATAGACCCACATTTGTAGTACCAACAAGATACCTTAAAATCCGTTTTACCGCAGTAAGGTGAGACTCCTTCGGACACGATTGATAACGAGCGCATAAGCACACGCTAAACATGATGTCCGTACGACTAGCAGTAAGATAAAGAAGAGAGCCAATCATACCTCGATACTTTTTGGTGTCGACTTCCTTACCTTTCTCATCTTTGTCTAGATGATCGGATGTGCTCATGGGAGTTGCCATTTCTTTTGCATTGTTCATCTCAAATCGTTTCAGCATTCTTTGCAATATTTGGCTTGACAAATGAATGTACCTTCTTTCATTTGCTTTACTTGTAATCCCAAAAAGAATGTTAACTCACCCATCATAGACATCTCAAATTCGCTTGTCATTAAATCGGAAAATTCCTTGCATAAAACATTGTTAGTAGCACCAAATATAATATCATCTACATATATTTGAACTAACAAAATATCATTGTTTTTATGCTTAACAAAGAGAGTTGTGTCAACTTTCCCCCTAATGAAATCATTTTCCAAAAGAAACTTACTTAATCTTTCATACCAAGCTCGGGGAGCTTGTTTTAAACCATAAAGAGCCTTTTTGAGCTTGAAAACATGATCGGGAGATTTTAAGTTTTCAAAACCGGGGGGTTGTTCAACATAAACTTCTTCTTGAATAAAACCGTTTAGAAAAGCACTTTTCACATCCATTTGATATAAATTGAAATTCATAGAAGAGGCAAATGCAAGCAATAAGCGAATAGCTTCTAATCTAGCTACGGGAGCATATGTTTCCTCATAGTCAATACATTCTTCTTGATTATAGCCTTTTGCTACAAGCCTAGCTTTGTTTCTAGTGATTATACCATTTTCATCTAGTTTATTGCGAAAAACCCATTTCGTACCAATTATGGTATGACCTTCGGGTCTTGGCGCCAAATCCCAAACATCATTGCGTTCGAATTGGCTAAGCTCCTCTTGCATTGACAAGGTCCAAAATTCATCCCCAATTGCTTCTGAGATGGTTTTGGGTTCAATTTGAGAAACAAAAGCAGTATGTTCTAAGGTATTTTTGAGAGAGTTTCGGGTACTTACCTTGTCTCCAACGTTGCCAATTACCTGTTCGAGAGGGTGATCTTTGATTGTCCTCCACTCGTTAGGCATATTCATTTCTTTTTCCAATTGTGGCGCTTCTTCCGTTGGTTGTTCCTCAGTTTCATCTTTATTTTCCTTGGGTGGTTCCTCTTGTATTTTGTCTTTCAAGCTATCTAAGATACCTGCAAGATCAAAACCGGAATCCTTCTCGCCAAGCGAGCATTATTTTCGGAAAATACAACATGAGGGGATTCCTCCATAATTTGGGTTCTTTTATTTAAGACCCTATATGCTTTACTACGTGAGGAATATCCAATGAAAATACCTTCATCCGACTTAGCATCAAATTTACCCAATTGGTCTTTGCCATTGTTATGAACAAAACATTTGCAACCAAAAACTCTAAAATGGGAAATATTTGGTTTTCTACCCTTATAAAGTTCATAGGGGGTTTTCATGAGTATCAGCCGAATTACTACTCTATTTAGAACATAGCAAGCGGTACTCACGGCGTCCGCCCAAAAATGTTTGGGTATCTTAGCTTCGTCGAGCATGGTTCTAGCCATCTCTTCGAGACACCTATTTTTCCTTTCCACCACCCCATTTTGTTGTGGTGTATGCGGAGCGGAAAAGGTATGCTCGATTCCGAGTTCGTCACAAAAGTCCGCAAAGAGATTGTGATCAAACTCTCCCCCATGATCACTTCTAATTGAAGTGACGGTTGTTTCTTTCTCATTTTGAACACGCTTAAGAAAATATTTAAAATTTTGAAAAGCATCACTTTTATTGGCAAGAAATAAAGTCCAAGTAAATCTCGAGTAATCATCAACAATAACAAAAGCATATCTATTTCTTCCTAGACTTTCAATGCGAGAGGGACCAAATAAATCCATATGAAGCAATTGCAAAGGTCTAGAAGTTGAAACAATGTTTTTAGATTTGAAAGATGCTTTTGTTTGCTTCCCCTTTTGACACGAGTCACAAATAGAGTCATTTTCAAATATTAAATTGGGAAGACCAACAACTAAGTTTTGAGAAATCAATTTGTTCAAAAGATGCATATTGATATGTGCTACTCTACGATGCCATAGCCAAGTATCATCCTCTTTACTCATTAGACAATCAATATAATCGGGTGAGGAATTAGCAAGATCAACCATATAAATATTATCCACTCTAAAACCACGGAGGATAATTTTGAAATCACTACGTCTGAACACTAAGCATTCATCCGAATCAAATAAAGCAAGATTTCCCTTGTCACACAATTGGCTTATGCTCAAGAGATTATGCTTTAATCCTTTAACAAGTAATATATGCTTAATAGAGGATTTTTCATCCTTACCGACCGAGCCGATGCCGATGATCTTTCCTTTATTGTTATCACCGAAGATAACACTTCCTCCTTCTTTGTGCTCTAATTGAAGGAATTTGGATTCATCTCCCGTCATATGCTTGGAGCATCCACTATCAAGGTACCATAGTACACTTGATCCCTTCAAGCACACCTACAAAACAAATTAATGTTCTTTAGGTACCCATGCCATCTTGGGTCCTTGGGGGTTAGGCATATTATAATGATGCGATTGAGTAATATGCCTATGACGTGTAAAGCATGCAGGAGCAATATGACCAATACATCTACAATAATGACAAGTCACATTTGGGTTATGCATCCTTCTAGGTTCATAGTAACTAGACGGATGAAAATTTCTTACTCTATTTTGAACACTATGACTATTTCACATTTCATGAGAATTATTTCTCCTACTATGAGCTCTAGAATGGGCAGCAATTCTAAAGTGATTGTTTCTCGGTTGAGGGCCATTGCTAGGTCTTCTAAGGGGTTCAAAATTTGGCCTAAAGTATGCATCATTTCTAGGGTGACTATTTCTAGGTGGTAAGTCATTCCTAGGTGCATTTTGTCTAGCATGCATATTGGCTCTAGAGTTGTTGTTTCTAGGATAAGCATTTCTATTGTTAATCCTAGGTTGAGCTTTAGGTTGTTGGGTTTAGCTTCAACCTTTTCTTCATTCTTAAAGCCTATTCCATGCTTGGTTGATTTCAAGTTAACAAGAACATCATTCAAGTTTTTGTGCGAAGAATTAAACTTATCTAATGTGCCTTTAAGCCTACTTACTTCATTCTTAAGATGCAAACAAGAAGTGCAATTTCTAGTAGAGCTTTCGGGCTTATCGGAACTTCTTTTTCCAAAAAACTTATTTTCCTCTTTTAGCTTCTCATTTTCTAAAACCAGTTTTTCTAAATCCTTTACTTTTAAAGAAAGCTGTTTTTGAAAATCTTTTTCTTTTAGAGAAGCATTTTCTTTTACGCCCTTAACAGTTTTTGAAGCCTTAATAAACTCAGCATATAATTCATCAAAAGCAGTTCGCATTTCTTCAAGAGTAAAGAAGTTTTTAGACGAAGTTTGACATACCTCATCTTTGTTGTCTTCTTGTGCCATAAGGCAAAGATTTGTTGCTTCGTCTTCTTCTCCTTCGCTTGACTCATCTCCGGAGTCGCCTCCCCAAGAAATGTATGCACGTTGCTTTTTAAAAGGTTTCTTCTCCTTTTTGATGTTTGGGCAATTTGATTTGATGTGCTCGGTTTCACCACATTCATAGCACTTGATTTGTTCGCCTTGCTTTTTGCCCTTGCGTTCATACTCCTTGCGCATGAACTTTTGAAATCTTTTGATAACGAGTCCAAACTCGTTGTCTCCTTCCTCATCAATTTGCGGTTGGCTTGTGCTCGCCTTTAGAGCTATTCTTTGCCTCCTTTGATCATCAACAAAAGGGTTAAGAATAGTAGATTCATAGGTCTTAAGGTTACCTCTTAGTGCGTCGATGGTGACGTTTGAAACGCCAATGGATTCTTGAATTGCATCGGCCTTTGATCTCCATGCCGGTGTGAGACTTCTAAGAATTTTTCGCACGAGCTCTCTATCCGTGAATGTTTTCTTGAGAGCATGTAGGTCTTTACGATTATTGAAAATCGCTCAAACATTTCGTCCACCTTTTCACCTTCCTTCATGTGAAATAATTCATAAGAATGGGTTAGGAAATCAATTTTTGCTTCCCTTACCTGGTCCGTACCTTCGTACGTAACTTCTAGCTTGTCCCACATCTCCTTTGCCGCTGTGCAACACGATATTTTCCTGTAATCGTCAGCATTAACAGCACAATATAATAAATTAATTGCTTTAGCATTATTTTGAACCTTTCGGATATCATCCGCGTCATACTCATCCTCGGACTTGGGAACCCATTCGTTTTCCACCTTCTTTGTTGGAATTTGGTTTCCCTTCATTATCACCTTCCAAAGGTGAAAGCTGTTGGACTGAACGAAGATCTTCATCCTCTCCTTCCAGTACGTGTAATTTGTACCGTTGAATAGAGGTGGTCGTGTGGAGCACTGTCCTTCATCAATTCCTGCAAAAGAATCACGAGTAGAAGCCATGGATGGTTCTCTCAAACTGTTAAGTTTTCAGAGAGTTGGGCTATGATACCAATTGTTAGATAAAGCGCTTAACGCTAGAGGGGGGGTGAATAGCGTTATAATAAAATTTAGCGTAAACTTGCGGAAATTAAAATTTGCAGGAAATAAATAAGTGCGTTAAATAAACAAAAAGGAAAGAACGCACCGATATATTCTGGTTCACCACAACACGTGGCTAGTCCAGTCCCCGAGAGACTCTCTCGAGATTTTCCACTAACTTGTTAAGCTTACGGGTGCTCAACAAACCTTTACAACTTAAGGACACAAGCCTTAACACCTTTGCTCGGAGATACAACACTCCAAGACTTCAACCAAGGAAACACAAGTTCCTTACAACAAGAGAATTACAATTCTCTTACAAGTGTATAAAACACTAAACACTCAAACAAAATACTCCTTAATGAGTAGATATGAGTAAAAGAAGTAAGCTCTAGATCACAACAACTTTGGACAAGAATATGGCTCTCAAAAGCTTTATGAAATTGAATATAAAATGATAAACAAAAGTATGCAAGCTTATAGCAATGTAATGATCAGTTGTAGTATGTTGTTGTGTTCAAACACTGAAATGAAGCTGTATTTATAGTTGAAAAACATGGCATTACCGTTGCCTAATTGCCAATTAAGAGTTGCTGATTTTACTCACTGACAATCGATTGTCAAACCCCAACAATCGATTGTCTGCCAGTCAGATCAAAATTCAATCCCAGATTTTACGCTTGATAATCGATTACTTACAATCCATAATCGATTACTGGCAACGTTCAAAAAATCCTTTCCAGATTTTACCACAAACAATCGATTGTCCAGAATCAACGATCGATTACTCAGCAACGTTCAAAATATCTTTTCCGGATTTTAATCAAAACAATCGATTATACAAAATCAATAATCGTTACCCAATAACGTTCAAAAAATCTTTTCCGAATTTTAATCAAAACAATCGATTATACAGAATCAATAATCGATTACCTGACGGTATTTGAAAACTTTACGACAACGGTCAGCTTCACAATCGATTGCACAAAGTCAATAATCGATTACTTATCAGTTTTTGAAAAACATTTTAGACACTGTCTCTTTGACAATCGATTGTCCAATGTAACAATCGATTATTTAATAAATTTAAAAATCACTAGAAGACACTGTCTCAACATAATCGATTACCATTAGTTCATAATCGATTATTCTGAGTTTTGAAAAACTTTGATGGACACTGCCTCAGTTACAATCGATTGTCATTAGTTCACAATCAATTGTCATGCAGGTTTGAAAAACCTGATGCTCACTGTCTTAATCACAATCGATTGTCATTAGTTCACAATCGATTGTCATGCAGTCTTGGCTTAAAACAATCGATTATCATAAGTACATAATCGATTATCTTAGTCCAGATTTTTATGGCATGTCTAAAAATTATTTTGACTACTGTAAATATGCATGATTTAAAATCATTTGACATTAAATTAAATATGCATGATTTTGGAAAATAGTTTTATGAGAGAAGCCATGTTACGAGTCAAGTTGTAGGATCAAGATCACAATTAAGAATGACTCAATTAAACTATAAAACTTTGTCTTGAGCTTGAATCTCGTTGTATATCAATTGTGCGCTTGTTTCTTGAACTTCGTCATATATCAATTTTCGCTTCGTTTGTCATTCATCAAAACCTATACAAAAGAACACACGTTTTAGTATATTGCATTGAGAACGTGTTTCCAACACAATGCTGGCCAATAGTAAAGAAGATAACATAAAAAATCAATTGCTGGACATCAAGGCTCCTGTCTTATGCCGGTAGGCTACAGTTGATCAGGACAGTATTATTTGGAATTCAATGGTACTGGTCCCAAATTTTTCTGCTTCCTAAAAAGGTAATGAAGTTGATTGAAGCAATATGCAGATCCTTTCTGTGGACGGGTGTGGCAAACGTGTCCAAAAAGGCATTAGTCGCATAGGAAACTATATGTCTACCATATTGTGTTGGGGGCCTAAATGTTTTGAACCTAACAATCTGGAATAAGGCAGCTGTAGCAAAGCATCTGTGGGCAGTAACAATGAAGAAAGACAACCTGTGGATCAAATGGATGCACACGTACTACATTTAGAACAATGTTGTAGAGGATGTACCTACTCCTAAAACAGTTGCATGGGCTGTGAGAAAGATCTTTGAGACCAGATTAACGATAGCAAATACCAAGGGTATACAGGGGGACCTGAAAAGTCGATTGATCCAACTACAGAGGGGAGAATTGTTCAACATAAACAAACTCTACAGACTCCAGCTCCCTCAAGCCCCTAAAGTACAATGGAAAAGCATATTATTGCAGCCAAAACTACACCCAAGATTCAAATTTATCTTTTGGCTAGCACTGCAGAAGACTGGCAACGGTGGAGAGGCTAATGCTCATTGGGATACAGATTCCTCAACAATGTGTATTCTGCAAGCAAGTAGATGAATCTTTTGACCATCTCTTTTTTGCTTGCCCGATATCTTGGGAACTATGGAATAGAATGCTCTTATGGTTAGGATACAAGAAAACCATATGCGATTGGAACAGTGAAGTCGACTGGATTAGCAACATTGCATAAAGGAAGAATGGACATGCTGAAATAACCACCAGTGTGTTTGGAATGTTAGTATACTGTCTGTGGCAGGAGAGAAACAAGATTAGGTTCCACGGCGGGAGCTCAGCTATAAAGGATACATGCAAAGAGATAGCAGTTCATGTGCACATTCAGGGAAACTCTCTTAAACAATGGAAGGATGTTTTGCGAAGACTGGATCACTACCCGTAGTAAAACAAAGAGAAGCATTATATGTTTGTCTTGATTTAATGTATATAGAGCATATGGGAGTGTTTTCATTTTAAACTGTTTGTAGCAGTAGCTAGTCCGCGGCTAGTAGAAAACTCTGTAATATTTTGATCTATTGATGAAATGAAATTACTATTTTATTGGAAAAGAAAATATTTCATTGAATATTCTTTCTGTTGTACTTTTTTAGGGTTTCTTACGAATAACTCATATAAATAGTAAGATATAAAAGAATAAAAGGGTGATTTTTACATCTATATATTATTAAAATAAGAGGGAAAAGTCCTTTCCTTATGCCAAGTGGCAACTTTAAAAAAATGCCACATCTATATTTAGTTATAATTATTTATCGGTTAATATTTTTAATTTAAACGTATATAAAAAATGAAAATAATAAAATAAAATAGAAAACTACCATACATACATATATATATATATATATATATATGTATATATATATTAGATATCTTATTATTAAATATAAAATAAATATATAAAATAATAACTACCCATTCAAATTAGATGGGAATAGTTTTAAGTTGGAATTTTAAAATAAAAGGCAAAAAAATAGCTATTAAAAACAAAAAAAGAGATGAAAAACTACACTTTCAAATTAGGAAGTAGTTTCAAGTTGGAGTTTCAAAATAATTTTAAAATAAAAAATAAAATTAACAAAATAATGATTTACCAATTCAAAATTGGGAGTAGTTTGAAATTGGAGTTATACAAATTATTTTAAATAAAAAATAAAATTAAAAAATAATGAATTACCAATTTAAATTTGAGAGTAGTTTCAAATTGAAGTTTTACAAATTAATTTAAAATAAAAAAAATAAAGAAATTAAAAACATTTAGAGAAACATATTAAATAAAGTAATATACTAATAAATATTTCTATTAAAATGTAATAATATTAAATATTAGATGATATAATAAAGAAAAATATATTAAAAAAATTATTTAACACTCCCTGTATAAGTTCCGACAGTTTACGAGAGATTTTATTCGTTAAACTTTAGATAATATTATAAAGAACAACAGAATAAAATTTAAAATAAAAAAATATTTCATCAGTAATAAACTATATATCTTTTTTTTGGATAAACAGATTTCTATTTCATTCCGTCAAAAAAGTATACGTACAAAGCATAGATGCTGACCACCTATTCTCATATGCTATACAAAGTCGCTACACTATTATCATTCTAAAAAAACAAAACACTCTTTGATAATACGTGTGACACACACTATCTCGATAAAAGTCTATCTCATTTGAAAGTCTAGGGGAAATGATCTAATCTTTGTAGGACAACCCTCCACTTTTGCTCTGAAGCCCCTCTGAAATGGAGATGGACTACGATTTCCTTACATACAGTGTTGCTCATCAACTTGCCTCCCTGGAATCTCAATTTATTCAGCTCACTCCCCATTTCTACTCTTCGCCAGCTTACTAACCCATTACATTCCTCCTGCCAGTCACCAATGGATCGCTTATAGCCCAACCAGCTAATGTGTCGATACCAGATTTCTTTGGTCTTCAAACAGTCAAAGAAAAGATGCTCAGAGGTCTCTCGATACAAACCACAGAAAATACAATCTTGTGGAACCAAAATATTTAGCATCTGAAGTCGTTCCACAGTTGCAAGTCGCTTATGCAAAGCCAACCACAGTATAAATTTATACCTGAGATGTAGTTGAGGCTGCAATATGATTGACTTCCACTGAACTTTGCTGCATTGAGGAAGAAGCTGTCTGTATAGCTTGTTAATGCTAAAAGACTCTCCCTGTTGAACCTGCTTCAATCTCTTCTCCAGATTTTCACTGAGTGTTGCAATGCCTTTAATCAAACTCCTCGACTCAAAAATTTTTCTGATTGCCCAGGCAGCAGCCCCAGGCACCAGCATGTCTTCAAAGCAGTGGTTCTTGATATAAAAGGTATGAACCCATTTTATCCATAGGCTATCCTTCATTTTAGTCAGTGCCCATAGATGCTTAACCACATCTTCCTTATTCCATTTGGATAGGTCCAAAACATTTAGTCCCCCTGCACTGTAAGGCAGACACAGAGTATCCCAGGCAATCAGAGCCTTTCTTAAAACTGTGGCAGAACCTGTCCACAGAAATGATCTGCAGATAGCTTCTGTCATCTTCAAAAAAATTTTAGGCAATAGGAAAATCTGGGACCAGTAAGATTGAATACCAAATAGAACAGATTTAATCAATTGAAGCCGACCAGCATATGATAGTAGCCTTGACAACCAACAGTTTATTTTCTGTGTAATTTTCTCCACCAGTGGCCAGCACTGAGCAATGGACAGCTTCTTTGAATCCAAAGGCATCCCCAAGTACTTGAATGGGAGTCTGCCTTCAGGATATCCTAGCACGTGTATAAATAAAAATATAGAACAAAAGTTATTAGTTATTATTTTAAATTTAAATATATATAAAAATAATAAAATAAAATAAAATAAAAATTAGCATATATATATATATATATATATATATATATATATATATATATATATACTTATTAAATGGCTACTTTATTTAAATTAATAAAAATAGAATCTTATAATTAAATATAATAAAAATAAATAAATATATAAATAATAACTACCCATTCTAATTGCGTGGGAGCAGTTTCAAGTTGGAGTTTATAAATTATCTTAAAATAAAAAATTACGATAAAAACGAAAGAAAAAGAAGAAAAACTACCTATCCAAATTGGGATTTAGTTTCAAGTTGAAGTTTTAAAATAATTTTAAAATAAAAAACGAAATGAAAAAAATAATGGGGATTAGATTCAAATTTGAGGTTTTAAATTATTTTAAAATAAATAAAATAAAATAATGACATAAAAAACTTTCAGAGAAAAATATTTAATAAAGTAATATGCTAATAAAACTTTCTACTAATAATGTAATAATATTAAATATTAGATGATATAATAAAGAAAAATACATAAAAAAAGTTATTCAGTGTGCTCTCTGTATAAGTCTTGTTAGTTTAACAGAAATATTATTCATTGAAACTTAGATAATATAATTAAGAACAATAGAACAAAATTTATAAAAAATATTTCAATAGTAATAAATTATAAATCTTCTCATATACGATAAAATGAAAGCGAATATTGGTTAATATTATAAAGAAATATAGAATAAAAATGTTATTCATTAACGATATAAGTACCTTTGATTTAATAGAGATTTTATTATTGGGTATATCGTATTGACAAGTAAGATGACAATTGAATTTTATTAAAGTAATACAATATAATAGGACAAGCCCGACGATAGTTTAATTTAATTACTATTTTTAATAATGACCGCGCATCGCGGGGCACGACTACTAGTTTTGATAAGAGCACATTGTAAAGGGTTGACGGAAGAGAATATACAAGAGCTTGTTCACTAATTATATTGTTCGATTTACATTATTCATTCACACGATCCAAAGATTCCTTATCCATCTTCATTTCCTATCACCCCACGTTGTTGTTAGGGAGGAAAATCATCCAAGTCACCTAATATTTGGGTGATAAATTCCTTCTATTACGTTTATTATCATTATCTATATTTATTATATGCTTCTGTTACTACATTCATTGACAATCATTGGTTATATACTTTATATTTATTATTCCTAAACACGGTCTCATCCGACTGTTATTCTGCAATTTTAAATCTTGAATTTATTATGTTTAATTAGGATTTATCCTCTATTTTCTCATTAATTAGTTTAACAAAAAATTTAGTGCTTTTTAGCCAAACATTATTGACTGGACAGCTTTTGGGAATAGATTGACAAATATAACTTTTTGTAAGTTTACTTCTATCTTTAAAATTTTAAAATAACTTTTGTTTCTGCTTCTAAGAAAAAACACCATAAATTCTCCAAGACAATCACTTATAAGGATAAAAAGTAGAACGAAATAAGCAATTAAGAAGCTTGGGCACCAAATAACTCTGAGGTTGTTTCGCAAACAAATAATTGGTGCGTAAGAGGAATTCCTACTAATTGCCTTTAAGATATAATTTATGTTAACTTGCATTAACATTCCAACAAAAACAGATTTCTAGCATTCCTTAGGAACAACAAATTGTCTAACTTGACTAAAGAACTTTTTTGTTTGAAATATGTTGTTTATTGTGTAATGAATAATTTTTCAGTTTTCTATATGTTTTTAACCTAATAACTTGCTTCCTGTAAGTCACCCTGTTATTCATCAAGTTTATGTCTCTTTGTTCAAATATCATATCTGTTTGCGAAAGACAGTTCTTGAATGTAGAAAATTTCCAACACTTTGCACCCACCCATCTACACAAACAAAGACTCTCCTTAAAATAATTTTTTTGTTTGTTTTGTGCGTGTGTATTTCAGTCTTGAAGAATTGTTTAATTTGACTGTATCAAAGGTTCTACTCTGGAAAGAAAATAAAAGGTCTTTTTTTGGTTGCATATGTGTCTGAGTGTATAAACTATAAAGTAAGGCTACAAATGCAAACTGCTAATTGCTTATGAAAGCATCTAGTTCTGTTTAGGTCGATGCAATGACTGCAAGAGAAGGTACGCTGCTAATTGTAACTTAATTAAAAAGGAGAAGAAAGGCAGGGGAGGGGGAAACCTTGATGCCCTGTTAAGCAAAGAATAAAGCTCGCAGCGAGCATTGTTAATTTATATCGAGTATCCACTGTTAGGACCGAAAATTCAGCTTTCATGCGGAAGCTAGTAAATCAAACCTTAAACGACGATAAATCAGACAACAAAAGATACACATAAATTTAATGAGGTTCCGTTAATTGACTTGTGTCCACGGCAGAAATGAATAATTCACTATATAAAAGAATATAAAATTTCGAGAGAACAACGTCACGAAGAAACAAAAATACAAGTGACACACTAACACTTGTCCTGTAAAATTCTCTCCCTAAACAAGACTCTCAAACCCCTTATGCCTACATTGAGAATACTACTAACACTACTAGAAAAAGCCAATTTCCAATCGTCAAATCAGTCGGAAATCGCATTTTTCCGACAGATTTCTGATCGAAAAAGATCGATCGGAAAAACACGTGATCGCAATGGGCACTGGAATGTACCATCATATGTATTGTGTTGCATTCATGCATTTGTTCTTTATTATTTGTTTGTGCTATTTATTGAGATATTCATCCGCTGTTCTGGTGCTATATGATCACTCTTGTGGAGGGTAATTTTAGAGGTGGTAACAATGACATTGTATGATGCGTTTGGTCAGGTAACAATGGCCGACCAGGAACAAGAATATTGCCCGAGGGGCGAGTTTTTGTGCATAGTGTCACTAATTGTTTGAAATTATTTTCGCAACTGTTGAAAAGATCATTCTCAAAAGAGGTCTAAAACTGAGCCAAGATGTTTCTAAAGATTTTCACAGTTTTCACTGATTTTCTCAATTACAAGCTTTTTCCTTATATACAACATGACGATATGTTTTATGTGATTTCCCACCGCTTAGTTGTTATTTATATTTATTACTCACTGAGTTAGAGTACTCACTTTACTCCCTGCACCTCCCGTGCAAATGTAGGTATTTGTTCACCCGATAGCGGGTTTTGAACGGATTGAATATTCGCTATCTTAGCTGAGCCAGGTGACGCCAGTGTCCATAGCACCGGATTTTCCACCTATTGATTTTAAATTCCATACTCTATACTACTGGCCTTGTCGATGTAATTAGACTCTTTTAGATGATCGTGACTTGTGACATCCCGGTTTGAGTTGTATTTCTGCTACTTATTGATTTTAAATCATAATTAGAATGTTCATTCATGTATAACTATTGTTAAAAAGGTACTTTGCATTGGTTGGTTGGCCTTGTCTTCACGAGAGGTGCCATCACGACCGGAGCGGGGTTCGGGTCGTCACAAGTTGGTTTCATAGCCTAGGTTGCATAGGTCTCACGAGTCATGAACAAGTTTAGTAGAGTCTCGCAGATCGGTACAGTGATGTTTGTATTTATCCCCAAGAGGCTGCAGAACCTTTAGGATTTGCATTCTTGAATTTTTATCGTGAGTCCTTGATTCAGTTTGAAAATGTATCTCTTGAAAATCCTTCCACGTGTTCGCATGCGGCATGAGATCTCAGTATCAGATATGCCTCTATGTATTGTGATTCCTCGATCGAGGGGCGAGATGTGATTTCTATGAGTTGATGCTGGGCCAGCTTGGAGGACTTGAGGCTGAATCTTCGCCTATGGCTTGAGCACCAAAGTGCTGATTTTGCAAGCTGGTGTTATGAACTTATATATTCAATATTGTCCCTAATTGTGGGAATGGCGGCTGGATAGCTACGTGATGAGTATGTTGCTACTGTGTTATGTTTCTATATGATTTGAAAGTGTCGAAGAAGGTCTGCTGGGTGATCAATGAACCATTAAGTGTTTTATTTCCATTGTGATTGGATGTGTTGCCCCCAGTTATGGGTGCGTGAAGAATCTTTTCAAGTCTCATAGTTGGGAATGAGATAAATAGCATGTTGCGATTTGAGTTCAGACACAGGAAGATTGAGTGGTTGTGTAAGGTATATGACAGTGGAAGATATACGGAAATGTTATAGTGAGGTGAAGCAACTGGATTATCTCATGCGGAGTATTCTAGTGTGGTATGACCCCTTATGCGGGTGTTGTAAGATTTCTTGTGTAAGTGGAAGGTACCTGTTGAAATTTGATATTTTGGGTTGCTTAAGAGAGTGGGTTTAGCTGTTGCGGAACGTAGGAGAGAATTGCAAAAGAATTATAATACTAGATGATTTGTGTTCACAACTTATAAATAATTTGAGATTAATCTCACTAGGTTATTGTGGCGTCAATGGAGTAAAAGTGATATGAGCTATTGAAGATATTTTTATATATGGCTTCGAGCCAAGTAGGGAAGCCTGCTGGGAGTAGTTGGTGGCACGGTTAGGTGCTATGTTGGTTCCATTTTGAGGCATGCGAGTGAATTAGCTATGGCTAGAGTAAAGGGAAAGTTTTGGGAAAAGGTTATATTATGCTTTATAGGGTAAGGAAACCACAGAATTTTTAGAGTTGTTGTTCGTAAATAATGCTCGGTGCATAGAGCAGGATATTGCTTGGTTGTATTGGGATGAGGATTTTATTCAGCAATATTGGAGTGCCAATGACGCACGGGTGGTTCTGTTCGTTGGGTCTGGTAAATTGCAGTTGAATAAGAGTGAATGACTTGTGAGAATAGTTCTAATGTGTTCAAGAGTCTGCGCACGTCAATTGAGTGTTCAAAAGTTGCATATGTGGCTAGAAACTGAGTTTCATTGGAAATATCAAAAATTTTGGTGTTTCTATGTTAACTACGAGATTCTATATATCGGTGTCAGGAAAGTAAAGTAAACAGAGCAAGATTCGAAGAGAGTTCTTCTGAGTAAGGTATTCTGGAATATGGTGTTTCTGAAAACATTTGAGAGAGTATTCAGCGGGATGTGGTTTCAAACAGTGTGGTTTTATGCTTGGGTCTCATGCGGTAAGCCTGGATTGAGGAATTGTGGTACTACGGCAAGGGGAGATATCAAGTTGAAGATGAATCATACGAAATTTAAATAGATGGACTAGCTTGATAGTAGACCGGATCGGTAGGGTGAAGGTATGGTTAATTCATGGTATGTATTAGAGGTAATGAGTCCATACAGGTGTTTTGCAGCAATGCTCTTAGATTTTGACGACTTGCTTAGCGTGGTTTAGTTAGAAGGATTCACTCATGGCAGTGTAGTTGTGCAAATGGAATTGGGAGAGTTCATGTTGATTGCTCGTGGTTGGTGAGGTGCATTTGTCATGAATGTAAGAGACATGAGGTGTGTAATGATTTTCTTCCAAATGGGACAAATCGAAAGTTCTCGACTAGTTGAGTGAGTAGATGTCTGTGGCTCGAAAGGAAGGCAAAATTTTCATATCATCCTTAGATGGTATGGTATATGCGGGATATTGTGGAGGATAGAGACTTGCGTATGTGAAGTTACAGTTCAGATCAGAAAGGAAATTCGTAAAGCACTTAGGCAGCGGGTAGCCTCATATAATCAAGCTAAAAGGCACGTCTGTTTGAAAGTGATTCAACGAGAGTATACATCTCTGAAAAAGGTAATGTAATTAAACCGATGATGATTCGGGGTATTGCGGCATTTTCTTATTGGACCAACTAGTGGTATTCGGGTTTGCTTGGTGGCACGGAGATTTTAAAGTATCTATCGTGGAATAATGGGGTATTAAGGTGTGGTTCTCTTTAGGACGGCAAAATTGAGATCATGTACGATGATTTGTGTGCTATGTGGAGTTGGAGACTAAGAGTTCTCATGTACAGGCTATGTTGTGGTTGTAGATCGTGTGTATCAGCACTGTTTAGCGGCTATCAGGAGTTGGAGGCTCGAGTGGATCTTTATTTGCTGGTATGTCAGATTTTGGATGTGATGTTGAAATTCAGACTTGTTGTCTTAGTGTCAGGTTGATTCGACCGTTGTTGAGCTTATTAGCGATCTGGAGAGATGTGTGAGTTGTTTTCTGCGTTGCGAGACATTATGATTTGTGGTCTATGGGCACATATGGTATGGTGCTATCGGGATTCATAGTGGAAGTTGGAGGGGGACCTTGGTTTTGCTTGAGTTTTGTAGCTTACAACGCTATATGCAGATATTATTATGCACTTAGTATGCTTACGACTGATACTCGGTATTTTGTTATAATGAGCAAATTTGGCTCGATGTGCACGCCGCCATGGGTATATTATTTGGATCGGGTAGCACGCCGCAATAGTATGATGTTGAGAATAGTATTCCATATGCTATTTTGTATGCCTTGCTTCCTGGCTTCCAAGGAAAGTCCGTATTGGGTGTTACTCGGCGAATGACACATCAGTTGTGTCCTTTCAGGATTGTATAGTGTATATTACTTGTTTCACCAAGGGTATAATGATTTGTTTGGGTCCCATATATCAATCGTGCATGGTTGTCAATTTTGAATATGGTGACTTGAGGTGTCTCATGCGGAGCAGTGGTTGGATAGGATCGTGCACTGCAGCGAGGCTATGTGGTGATATGGGCCTGCGGGTTAGATTTACGTGCTCTATTCTATGATGTGAGACGGATTCTCAGCCTTGTATTGTGATGGTACTGGCAAGCTTGAGGTACAGGTCTTTTAATTGAGTTCATTTTCATGCTCGGTGTATATTCATACCGTTGCTTATGGGTATGCGTAGTTACGCAAGTTAAGGCTTAGGCCGTATTGATGTGTCATGTCACCAGGGTGGTGTGTTTGATCAGAAGAGATCGTTGGGATCATTAATGGTTACGATCAGATTTGATTTCAGCTTGTTGAAAGGATGATATCGAGGGTCGGCCCGGAACCTGCTGTGGTATTAGTCAAAAGGGAAGGAAATGTCTTCATGAATGGTTGGTCTGAGAAATGGTTATGGTCTACTTCATGTTTCATTATCATTGAGATAATATGAAAGTGTTGGAATGAGACTTTTAGCTAATAAGAGGTTTTTACCGGTATATGGTTGTTGTGGACACCTGCTATGACTGGGAGTTATTTTTGCATGTGTTTGAGCTATGTCGTACATCAATAATTGCACCAGAGGTTGCAGGTATGGGTTATTATAGCTAGTTCGGGTTTATTCAGAGTATAGATGCGAGATTTCGATCTTGTGGGTGATTTCGGAAGTGAAAATGTGGTTATATGGTTTATGGACTAGCATGGATTGTGAAATATCGGTTATATTGTGATATCGGACCTATATGAGATAGGGTGACGTAGAATCACCCCCGGGTATATGCATGGTAAAATTATTCAGCTATTGGTTGACTTCTAGAACAACCCTAGGAACGTTCGAGGTCGAACGTGTGTTTAAGTAGGGGAGGATGTAACGACCCGACCGGTTGTTTTGAGATTTTGTATTTTTTATTGCCAATTCTCGGGCATGACTTTCCCTCTGTTATGCATTATGACTGATATGGATCATTGGTTTCGAGTTTCAGGAAAATCAGGATGAATTGGAAAGAATAGTTGCAGTTGGAAACTTTGAATTTGAAAGATTTGACTTATGTGTATACGGATCGGATAGGAATTTTTATAATTTGGTTAACTCCGTTAGGTGACTTATGACTTAGGAGCGCGATCAAAATTGGTTCTGGAGGCCCGGTGTGAAATTTGGCTTGAATTGGCGCAACTAGTATTTTGGCGATTTTCGGTTGATAGGTGAGATTTTGATCTGAGGATCGAAATGGAATTTCGAGAATGGAAGTGGCTTCGTTATGTGATTTTTGATGTGTGTGCAAAATTTCAGGTCATTCGGATGTCGTTTGATGGGGTTTTTGATCAAAAGCGTGTTTCGAAAGTTTTTGGAAAAACTTAAGCTTGAATTCGATGTAAAATGATGATTTGGTTGTTGTTTGAGGTGTTTTGTAGATTGGAACAAGTTTGTATGATGTTTTAGGAGGTATTTATACTTTTGGTCGAGGTCCCGGGGATCTCGGGTGAGTTTCGGATGGTCTATCGGGTATTTTTTGACTTGAAGAGCTGCAGAAAATGAAGCACCTGTAGCAGAGAATTTTGGTCTTCGCGATCGCGGGAGGTCTATCGTGATCGCATTGAAGAAATTTTGGGTTGCTTGAGTTTTCTCTTTGCGTTTGCATCTAGGGGCTCGGGTTCGCATAGTTCTGGAAGCTGGTGCTCCGTGTTCGCACAAGGATTCTTGCGTTCGCGTAGAAGGATTTGGAAGTCCTGTGGTTTTGTGCTTCGTATTAGCATCATGGTAGTCGCGATCGCATAAGTTTGGGAAAATAGACATCACGTTCGCATGGTTTTGACCACGTTCGCATAGTGAATTTTTGGAAGCTTGGAAATTTTCTCTTCACAATCACGAGCCTTGGGCTGCGATAGCATAGAAGGAATTAGAGCTGGGCACAAGGGGTTTTAATACAATTTATTCCGCGAGTGTAAGTTATTTTCCACCATTGTTGAGCATTTTGAGAGCTCTTGGACGGGAATTGAAGAGGGATTCGAAGAGGCATGATTAGAGGTAAGATCTTTGAACTTAAAACTCGATTATATTGTGAAAGTGGCCTTAAAATTCATGGAAATTTATCTAAAATGGAAGAGCTAGGGCTTGCGATTTTTGAAATTTATTTTGGGGATTTGATGGGTTATTTGAGCTCGGATTTGAGAATTCTTGGTACGTATGAACTCGTGGGAAGATAAGGAATCTAAATATGTAAAAATTTCTGAGTTTCGAGAAGTGGGCTCGGGGCCGGGTTTTGGTAATTTCAGGATTTGTGCCTGAATTTGATTGTTTTTGCTTGGGCTTTGTATCCTTAGCATATTGTGATGTATTCGGTCTGATTTTGGATAGATTCGACGCGCGTGGAGGCCGATTCGAGGGGCAAAGGCATTGCAGACTAGATATTTCTCCGGTTCGAGGTGAGTAATGCTTGCAGATGATATCCTGAGGGTTTGAAACCCCGAATTTCACATCGTAACGCTATATTGAGGCGTGACACACATTCTATGTCGAGTGCGAGGTCGTTTGCGATTGAGGATCGTGATTTGGTCCATCCCGAGTGATATTTCTACTATATTTATTATTGAGACACATACTATATGATTGTGAATTAGGCTTATTGCCATGTTTAGAGCCTTGTGCCGACTTATAGAATCCTTCGGGAATTGATATGACTGTTTTAGCATATTTTGCATATCATTTAGTCTCAGTCCAAGATTTTAAATGTTGTTTTGAGAACTCAGTCATTCTTCTAAGTTTTGAAAACTCAAATGATATTTCTCGATGAGAATTACTGTCTTACAAATGTCCAAGGGGCTTATGATGATTTCTGGACTGAGCATGGGATCGGACTGCGCCGCAGTAGTGTTACATTGATATCGAGGTCGAGAGCCTGGTTGATTATATTGATATTAAGGCTGAGATCCTGGTTTATTACATTGATATTGAGGTCGAGAGCCTGGTTGATTATATTGATATTGATATGAGGCTGAGAGACTAGATTTAATGCCACGAGTTGGCTTGATATTGTGTTTGGGTTGTAGGAGCCCCTTCGGAGTCTGTACACACCCCAAGTGAGTGTCGTCAACGATAAATAAATATGGATGGCTCCGGATTCATGCCGCAGCGGGTACTAGAATGTACCATCATATGCATTGCATTGCATTCATGCATTTGTTCTTTATTCCTTGTTTGTGCTATTTCTTGAGATATTCATCCGTTGTTCTGGTACTACATGATCATTCTTGAGGAGGGTAAATTTTAGACAGTGGTAACAATGACACTATATGATGCATTTGGTCAGGTAATAATGGCTGACTAGGAATAAGAATATTGCCGGAGGGGCGACTTTCTGTGGATAATGTCACTAATTGTTTGAAATTATTTTCGTAACTGCTGAAAATATCATTCTCAAAAAAATTTAAAAATGAGCCAAGATGTTTCTAAAGATTTTTATAGTTTTCGCTCAATTTCTCAATTAAAGGGTTTTTCTCTCTGCTTCTATACAGGATGACGATATGTTTTACGTGATTTCCCACCACTCAGTTGTTATTTATATTTATTGCTCACTGAGTTGGAGTACTCACTTTACTCCATGCACGTCGTGTGCAGATGCAGGTATTTGTTCACCCGGTAGCAGATTTTGAGCGAATTGAAGATTTGCTATCATAGCTGAGCCAGGGGACCGCCAGCATACGCGGCACCGATTGTCCACCTTTTGATTTAAAATTCCATATTGTATACTACTGGCCTTGTAGATGTAATTAGACCCTTTTAGATGCTCGTAACTTGTGACACTCCGATTTGGGTTGTATTTCCGCTACTTTTTTATTTTAAATTATAATTAGACTGCTCATTCGTGTTTAACTATTGTTAAAAAGGTACTTTTGGTTGGTTAACTGGCCCTGTCTTCACGAGAAGGCCATCACGATCGAAACGGGGTTCGGGTCGTGACACGTATCCACTCAGGCTTGGTGTCACCTCTCCTAGCAATATGATGTGAATCCATTATCTGTTTTTGTGCTTTGTTCTCGAAATCAACATTCGCCTGATTTTTAAGTGCAGGTTTCCATACACACAATCTGCAATCGAGCTGGTTGATCTGAAGTAATCGAACATCAACAGAGAACTTGGATGTGATGAGCCTTCATACAACGAACCACTGGCTTTCTCCAACTTAGCCTCATCATTTGGTTCAGATTAAGCCTCCGGAAATATCTCAAAGGCATATTTGTCACATAGAAAAATTAATGAAAATAAGAAATGGATTAAACAAGATGATTGAAATTGGACTAATTTCGGACCTAATATTGCTTATTAATAATATAGTCATACTTTAATTTCTCTCCAGAATATCTCTTAAATTATTCAAACCGTATAAGGCTTGAAGTAACTAAAAACACTTCTTTCTTCTTCTATTATTTTTTCCGACAAAGGACAAGCTTCCTTCTCCCAAAAATTAACCTATCGATACTAATGATTCAAACAAACTAATTAATAAGGCATTTTTGTATCAAAGTAACTTATCCAATCACTTATTAAATTTTTAAGTGTAATACTTGGATGATTTCAATAATATAAGTTTATATACATGCCAAACACTTTTAAAATATATCACTTGACTATCTAAGCTTATAAATTTGATGAATAAGTTCAAATCTTAGGAGGTAATTTTTTTTATAAGTACTAAATTTCGTGTAAATTACACAAGTGTCATGATCTTATGACCCCTAATTTAACTTAAATTAGATTTCGTTAGTTACATTAAACTATTATACTAAAATGATATAGAGTTTTCAACTATTTTAAGGCATGTTATGTTATAAATATAAATCCTAGATTCACTAATTAATGCACATCGTTAATAAGATACATCATCATCAAATAAACTTCCATACTACTCTCAAATTTATAACTACTGCACAAGATTGTTAATAAAGTTATGATTATATTTTAGGGATGTACGGAGAATCAAACTAGAGCATTAGCATGTTTGGCGAAACTGCAAAAATTAATTTATTTTGAGAAGTGTTTTTTCTTAAAATTACCTTTCTTAAGAGTACTTTGGTGAGAAGTAGCTCGTGTTTGACTAATTAATTTGAAAGCACTTCTGAGCAGCGATTGGTGATTGTGAAGCTTTTAAAAACTGCTTCTAAGTATATTTTTCTCAAAAGTATTTTTGGAGAGAAGCTACTTTTTTTGTACTTCTCCAAATATGCTGCTTCTGCTCAAAAATACTTTTTTCTTACTAAAGCTTGACCAAACACTAAAACTGTGGAGAAAAAAATACTTTTACAAAAAAAAGTATTTCTATGACTTAAGAAACTTGGCCAAACTGACGATCAATCTAATAGAAAAAGTAGACATCTAAGCCACACTATTGAATTCAATTTTAGGGATGCATAATTTAAAGAACCCAATTAGGAAACTGATTAGTTACTAAAAAAGGAGAAAAAAATTGCTAACACAGATAAATGTGTTGTTGATGGAATATATACCACAGCGGAAGCAATAACATAATATTATTCACGTGTAATCTAAACAACTAGCACGTATGGAGATTATTAGGATTACCTCTTGAATCGTAAACACAACAAATCTATGTCGTTCTGCAGTTCCTCGATTGAAAAAGCACCAGCAGCTTTCCACAGTCTTCTACTGTGTTATCCAAATAATACCCGAAAATAGAGAATTTTGGGTGGACAAAATTCTAGTAGAAACCAAAGTCAGAAATGTGTCAAAAAACGTCCAGCCCCTATATGTATATATATAGCTGCATTTTTAGGTCTTAACCGTTTTCAAAACTTGTTAGGTTTCCTTCTACCACTAAGGGACGGTTTTCACATTTTCTTTCCCGCTCAGTAACAGTTTTCACTATTTTCTATTATTTAGGCACAGTAGGGACCACAAAATTTAATTAACAAGTCTTCTATTATGAAATTAATTTCGAAATTCTGAAATTAATTTCCATCATAATAAATTACGAATTATTCCACTAAAAATTCGTAATTGCACTCCTTAGTTCAATTTCGAAATTCTTCCATAAAATCTTATTTAACTCCTCATGTTAAGATTCAGATACTAACAATCAATTAAATTACTGACTATTTAATTTATCGATTACTTCCTTTAGACTTACACTTACTTTATTTCATGTGTCGGATACAAAATCCACCGGCTGGGTTTACACATGAAAACTTATAAGCTTTCATAAAGGAGTATCATCAACCTCAAAATCGAGACATGGATTCCATCAACTAGTTATTATTTCGCCAATGTATATCAATGTTTTCCAATTTACCAGGCTTATTGACTCGTGAAAGAATCTCTCCTTTTAATAAATCAAAACAACAAGTGACATACACATCTAATAATAATTATATCAGGATTAAGAGTATAAGTAAATTAAATGGACTAGAGAAATTATTTTATAAAGTCATTATAAAATACTCATCTCTACTTGATCCGTTCAATACATACAAAATGTATTAGCACAAGAAGTTGGAATTAAACCATTCCCATAATCAAGATAAATTATATTTAATCTTGTGCTACAATCATTCCGATGATTTTTCCAATTCCATCATTAGATTGTGAACATTAACTTTTATATCTTATATGAACCGATGATTTATTCTTCCATGTATAAGCTAAACTCTAAATCATCTATTATGTAAGCAATGGACGCACAAACCAACACATGATCTATTTAAAATAAATTATTGAATTTAAACAAGTAAATAAGTAATTGTTCATAAAGAATACTATAACAATACGAATGGCTTATAGTATACTCTAACAATCTCCCACTTAGACTAATAACCATGCGTCTACAATTTTGACACCCATTCATTCTACATGCTTATCAAAAGTCATATGTGGTAAGCTCTTGGTAAACGGATCTGCCAAGTTGTTCTCTGACGCAATCTTGGTGACCACAACATCCCCTCTCTGCACTATATCACAAATTAAATGATATTTACGCTCAATGTGCTTTGCCCTCTTATGGCTTCGTGGCTCCTTTGAATTTGAGACCGCACCACTATTATCACAGTAAAGTGTAATTGCCGCTTTAATCGAGGGCACCACACCCAACTCTCTCAGGAAGTTACCAAGCCAAACTACCTCTTTGGCTGCCTCAGAGGCTGCCACATATTCGGCTTCCATGGTGGAATCAGAAACACAAGTTTTCTTGATACTCCTCCAACTTATGGCTCCACCTCCAAGAGTAAACACATTACCTGAGGTAGACTTTCTATAATCTCTGTCTGATTGGAAATCCGAATCAGTATACCCAATAGGTACGAGGTCATCCGAATGGTATATCAACATGTAATCCCTAGTCCTTTTCAAGTACTTGATTATATGTTTAACCGCCGTCCAATGCTCTTTCCAAGGATTGGACTGAAATCTGCTAACAACGCCAACGGTAAAGCAGATATCAGGCCTAGTGCATAATATAGCATACACGAGGCTTCCCACAGCTGATGCATAAGGGACCACCTTCATCTTTTCTATCTCTTCATCAGTCTTAGGAGACTGATCTTTAAATAGAGAAATTCCATGTCTGAAAGGAAGAAATCCTTTCTTTGAATCATGCATGCTAAACCTGGCAGTACTGTATCAATATAAAGACCTTGGGACAAGACTAATATCCTTTTTCTTGCGATCTCACAAGAGTTTGATCCCAAGGATATGAGCCGCTTCTCCCAAATCTTTCATATCAAAATGTGGGGACAACCATTGCTTAACTGAATTCAACATGCCCACATTATTTCCTATGAGCAGTATGTCATCTACATATAAGATCAAAAATGCCACTTTGTCCCCATCCCACTTTTTATATACACAAGATTCGTTAAGGCACTGATCAAAACCAAAATTTTTAACCACCTTATCAAAACAAGTGTTCCATGCCCTAGATGCCTGTTTTAGCCCATAAATGGACCTTTTAATCTTACACAATATGTGTTCTTTGCCACTTCCCATAAAACCGTCTGGTTGCATCATATAGATGCACTCATCAAGACTTCCATTAAGGAAAGCTGTCTTGATATCCATTTGCTAAATCTCATAATCATAATGAGCAGCAATAGATAAGAAAATCCTTATAGACTTAAGCATGGCTACCGGCGAGAAGGTTTCCTCATAGCCGATCCCTTCTTTCTGAGTAAACCCTTTCGCTACAAGCCTTGCTTTAAAAGTTTTTACTTTTCCGTCTACACCTCTCTTTTTCTTATTGAACCACTTGCATCCAATGGGTTTAACCCCATAAGCTGGTTCTACAAGCTCCCTGACCTGATTAGAGTACATAGACTCCATCTCTGATTTCATAGCAGCAACCCACTTATCGGCATCCTTATCGTGTAGTGCTTGGTCGTAATTGACAGGTTCGGAGGTAGGCTCCTCAAGGATGCTATCATATGATTCTCCCAAGAGCGTATAACGAACTGGCTGTCTTATTTCTCTCCCACTACGACTATGCACTACATCGGTTGCAACTACATCACTTCGATTTTGTGGTTGAACCACAACATCATCAGGAACCTGAGTCTCCATGCTATCCACAAGGATATCAACGACTTCTTCCTATTGTGCAGTCTGCTCAACATGACTCCTACTACTTTGTGGTAGTATGACTTCGGGCACTTGTTCTTGTGGGACATTAAGTCTATTGACATTTCTCTCACTACTAAGGTGCAATGGTATGTCAAAATTGACTTCAGGGGTTTGGATATGGTCGTTTTGATTTTCAGATGACTGAGTTTCCATTCCTTTGACAAGTTCCTGTAAAACGAGTTACTTCTAGGAACATGATTCATCATATAGTCCTCTTCTAGAAACTTGGCATTGTGCTAACAATTACCTTTTTCTCTTTAGGACAATAGAATAAACCACCTTTCGTCCCTTTTGGATAAACTATAAACACGCATACATTCGTTCTTGCCATTTATCCATTTTTCCCTTTAGCACATGTGCTGGAGAACTCCAAACTCGAATATGCCGCAGACTAGGCTTGCGCCCAATCCACAATTCTGTAGGGGTCAAGGGTACTGACTTTGAAGGAACTAAGTTCAGAACGTAATTCTCAGTTTCTAAGGCATGTCCCCAAAAAGACGAAGGCAAATCGGAATAACTCATCATTGATCTAACCATTTCCATAAGAGTCCTATTTCTTCTTTTAGCTACACCATTTTGTTGTGGAGTTCCAGGTGCAGATAATTGAGATGTAATTCCACATTCTGATAAATAACCAATGAAGTCCACAGAGAGGTACTCCCCACTAGGGGTGTACAAAGAAAACCGATAAACCGCACCAACCCGATAATCCCAGTCAAACCGAGAAAAAAACCCGACTATGGTTTGGTTTGACTTGGTTTGGTGTTGGAAAAAAAACCCGAGCATAATTGGTTTGGTTTGGTTTTAACTAAAGAAAGTCAAACCGAAACCAAACCAACCCGATATTACATATATAGCAATTTTAGATATATTTAATATATAAATATACTTATTGTAATGTACTTTATAAATATTTCTTAAAAAATTTCATAATTTTGTCTTTTAAGGTATTATTTCAATGTTTGATTTAGAACTTTTGAATGCTTCAATAAGTTTTATAGCCATTAATATTAGTAAATTAAATAATGCTAGCAATCAATACTAATGCTAACAAAAGATATTCAATTCAATATTACGAATGGGAATGTATTAAATGTCTATTTTTTATTTTACAATAATTTAGATAAAAATACATAACCTGTTTTTATTTTTCTTTAGCTTTTAGGCATATAATTAATACTCCCTTATTAGTCTATCTAGTTTAGCATGAATTAGTGCTTTTAGATTATGTTTATTTTTATTATGACTTTTTAATTAGCAATATTTATAGTACATAATTTTATTATTTTTTATTGTTGAATATTTTAGGATAATGTCATGAGTCATGACATATCTCATATTTTGTATTATTTTCTTGAAAAATACTTTATATAGTTGTTTCTTACTAGGATTAAAGAAATATTTTGAGCATACGTTATATATTTTGTTCTACGAAGATTTTACCGGAAAAAAATCCAAAAAAACCCGAATAACCCGAAAACCCGAAAAAACCCGAGAAAAATCGATATTGAAAAACCCGAATTTATTGGTTTGGTTTGGTTTGGTCTTTAGATCTAATAACCCGACACAATTGGTTTGGTTTGGTAATTGTAAAATCCGAACCAACCGGTCTATATACACCCCTACTCCCCACCACGATCAGATCGTAGTGTCTTGATATGTTTATTATGTCGCTTTTCAGTCTCAGTCTTGAATTCTTTGAACTTTTCAAAACATTCAGACTTTCGACGCAACAAATAAATATATCCATATTTTGAGTAAGCATCTATTAAAGTCACAAAATACTCAAAACCACCTCTTGCTTGGACATGCATTGGACCACACAAATCAGAATGAATTAACTCTAATTTATCACTTGCTCGATTTCCTTTTGAGGGAAAATTTCGTTTTGTCATTTTTCTTTCTAAACAAGATTCACAAGTTGGTAGTGCCTCCACTTTCAATGAACTTAAAGGTCCATCCTTGACCAACCTGGAAATTTTGTTTAGATTTATATGACCCAAACGCAAGTGCCATAAATATATTTCACTCAATTCATAAGAACGTTTTCTCTTACTTGATAAATCAACATTATTCAGTTCTTTGGTGGTACGGTTTAGGAATAGAGTCAACAACAAAAAGACCATTAATAAATGTAGCCGAAGAGAGATAACGCTTATTGTGAGTAATAACACATTTATCAACGTCATGGAAATTAAAATCATAACCATCTCTCATAGAGCTAGAAGCCGAAATTAAATTCCTTCTAACGGAAGGTACATATAATGTGTCTTTTAAAGCTAAAACTCTTCCATTACCAAACGAAATACTAATATTTCCTAATGCTAAAAATGGGGCTGCTGAATCGTCTGCTTGATAAACATTGATTTCTCCTCTACTTAGCCGCCGCGTTACTTGAAACCCTTGCAAATAAGTGCAGATATGATTAGTGGCTCCCAAATCTACACACCATGACATGGTAGAAACAACCGTTAAAAATGTTTTAACGACAAGTAGATGTAAATCACCTGGTTTATTTTTCAGCTTGGCCAGATAAGTTGGACACTGCTTCTTATGATGCCCGGGCTGCATGCAGTGATAACACTTTACCTTAGCCTTTTTCACACCAGCAGTCGCGCCACCAACTGAGGGTTTTTAAGCCTTTTTTTTTCTGCCCGCCTCTTAGCTTAGAAGAAGAACCTGCCTCAAAATTCAATGCCACATGAGGAGCTTGGACTTGATAATAGTCTCTGCCGACTGCAGCTCATTCAGAAATTTCGCAAGGGACAAATCCATTTTGTTCATGTTATAATTCAGGCGAAACTGCTGAAAGCTATCAGGAAAAGTCTGTAGGATCATTTCAACGTACGTGTCCTTATCAATGTTAGCTCCAAGGACCTCCAGTTCATTCAGAAGACTCATCATCTTCAGAACATGGTCCCTTATCGATGAACCTTCGCCATTTTGGTATTCAGAAGGGCTTTCATGGCAGTCTGCTTAGCCGCACGATTCTGATCTCCGAACATTTCTTTGAGATTTTCCAGAACGTCATAAGCAGATTCCATTGGCTGATGCTGATGTTGCAGAACACTCGACATGGATGCCAAAATGTAACACCGCGCCATCTCATCAGCCTTATTACATTTCCGGCAAGTCTTTTGTTCATCATCTGTGGCACCATCTCCAGGTTTTTCTGGATATACCTCATCGAGCATAAATTTGTACTCTTCAGCAATTAGAACAATATCCAAATTTCATTTCCAGTCAACATAATTTGGACCCTCAAGTTTGTTTTGGGTAAGAATGACAGTAAGGGGATTGAAAGCAGTCATTGTCAATCTGGGAGACATTAAATATTTAAATAGATCAAATCAGTTTGTATTATGAACATTAAAATTCAAAACACATTATATATATACAATCTATGCACCTTGAACAACAAATTTCGATGGGAAAGAATCTATTCTTGCAATATACATATATAATGACAGATTTTCACTCCATAAACTTAAACAAGTCATACTCAGATGGAGAGTAAACTATTAATTTAAGCCAAGTGAATATCAACATTCAACATATATTAGTTCCATTGAACCAACATACATACTCAGATGGAGAGTAAATACAAATAATCAATGACTAGTATAACATAATGATTATTCATAATATTTTTATCCGATATGGAAGAGACCTACGTCAACATGTAAAAATATTATATCACTAATTTTTAAGCTCGGGGACTAAGGGAATTGATCCCCACAATTACTGAAATTAAAAACAACTAACAAAAAATTTCATGATTTTAGAAAAACAGCAAACACCATCTAAACGACCCCGAAAGCCCAAAAAACGGCTTCAGTCATGATGAAATCCATGAGTATTGCTCACTCGGCCGTTTCGCATGAACCTTCCAAATTTCAGGTCAATCAAGTTCGTCAACTTTTTGACCTCCGATTTTTTGCCCTAATTCGGCAAAACTTGCTTTTCCATTTGACATGATAAAATTCGACTTTCAGATTATTCTAACTTAAAATCATCAATATTAAAAGGATACATCAAGTTTTTAGAATAATCTATATTACCCATAACAAATAATCACACCAAAAACAGTGCAGGTTTTCAGAAAAACAAACTTTGCATGTAACTCAAAACTTGCATATAGAACATGATATTTATCCTTATGGTTTATTCTAATTATTTAATTAGACATGAGTAGGCTCTAATATCAATTGATGGAATATATACCAAGCGGAAGCAATAACAGAATCTTATTCATGTGTAATCTAAACAACTAGCACGTATGGAGATTTTAAAATTATCTCTTGAAGCGTAAACACAACAAATCTATGTCGTTCTTCAGTTCCTCGATTGAAAAGGCACCAACAACTTTCCACAGTCTTCTACACTGTTACCCAAATAATAACCAAAAATAGAGAATTTTGGGTGGGCGAAATTATAGTAGAAACCACAGTCAGAATTGTGTCAAAAACGTCCGGCCCCTATGTATATATATAGTTGCCTTTTTTAGGTCAAAACTGTTTTCAAAACCTGTTTGATTTCCTTCTCCCACTAAGGGATGATTTCCATATTTTCTTTCCACTCAGTAACAGTTTCCACTATTTCCTATTATTTAGGCACAGTAGGGACCATTGTGCAGGGACCACAAAATTTAATTAACAAGGCTTCCTATTATGATATAATTTTGAAATTCTGAAACTAATTTCTATCATAATAAATTACGAATTATTCCACTAATTGCACTCCTTAGTTCAATTTCTAAATTCTTCCATAAAACCTTATTTAACTCCCCATGTTAAGATTCAGATACTAATCAATCAAATTAAATTACTGACTATTTAATTTATCGATTACTTCCTTTAGACTTATACTTAACTTATTTCATGTGTCGGATACAAAATCCACCGGCGGGGTTTACACATGAAAACTTATAAGCTTTCATAAAGGAGTATCATCAACCTCAAAATCGAGACATGGATTCCATCAAATAATTCTTACTTCGACAATATATATCAATGTTATCCAATTTACCAGGCTTATTGACTCGCGAAAGAATCTCGCCTTTAAATAAATCAAAACAACAAGTGACATACATAGCTAATAATAATTATATCAGAATTAAGAGTATAAGTATATTAAATGAACTAGAGAAATTATTTTATAAAGTCAATATAAAATACTCATCCCTACTTGATCCGTTCAATACATACAAAACGTATTAGCACAAGAAGTTGGAATTAAACCATTCTCATAATCAAGATAAATTATATTTAATCTTGTGCTACAATCATTCCGATGATTTGTCCAATTCCATCATTAGATTGTGAACATTAACTTTTATGTTTTACAAGAACCGATGATTTAATCTTCCGTGTATAAGCTAAATTCTATACAGTAAATCATCTAATATATAAGCAATGGACGCACAAACCAACATATGATCTATTTACAATAAAATTTTATTGAATTTAAACAAGTAAATAAATAATTATTCATAAAGAATATTATAATAATACGCATGACTTATAGTATATTCTAACAGTTGTCGTTGCCGCATGCAGAATATCCCGTTGAAATGACAGGGATGGAGAGAAAGAGAGAGAAAAAGAGAAATTAAAGAAAGGAATGGAGAAAGAAAGAGAGAGAGGGATGGAACAAGAGTGATGGAGAGTGACACTTACCGGTTTGAATCGCCGGAAGAAGTATATGTTAGAGATGGGAGAGAAGGTTTGGAAAAAATAAAAAATATGAAGAAAATCAGGTTTGAGGGAAAAAAAAAAAGGATTTGCGACCGATTCGATCGCTCTTAAAATTAGATATGTGGGCCACCTTTGCGACTGCATCGATTACTATTTTAATTAGGAATTAATTTGTTTTCTCGTTTGCGACTGATTCAGTAGGTACCCAGTCAATAGAGAAATTTGACTTTTAATCCAACCAATTTAACCGGAACTCAGTTTCGTGAAATTTTGCGCAAAAAAAATTCGATCGAAGTGGTCGGTAACTTGAAATTAAAATAAAAACATTCTTTTTCCAAATTTTCAACGGAAACTTCCGACGACTATTTTCAATCGAAAATTTCAATCAGTATCCAATTGTTGTCTAATAAAGTAAATAAACAATTTATAGAAAACAAAAAAAAAAAAGACTAGTTAAAGTTTTTATATTTTTCTTCTAGAAGAAGAAAAACCCATGTCATGACCCCAAATACTCCGATTGTAATAACGTCTATCATAATATTAGGCAAGCCCACCCAAGCAAGTAACCACAGTAATTCTTTTTATAAAACCATTTTATAAAACTAATTAAGGTTCAGATTCTCATAAGAATTATATAAATCAACTGAAATGCGCTGAAAGCAGTACAAAATTATACCAACACAACCCAACAATCTGGTGTCACCCGTCTAGAGCCTCTAAATACCACTAGCCCGACTGTTTAATGCATACAAAATGTAAAAATGCAGAAAATAGGGATAGGAAGGAGGAAAGCAGGGTTGCAGACGCCGTGCGGCTATCTTGAAGTCTCCGGTAAGCTCCGATAATGCTGGGGACCCTCACTCTATCGCTCGGGCACCTGGATCTCCACACAAGGTGCAGGGAGTAACGTGAGTACGCCAACTCAATAAGTAACTAAAGTAAATAAGGTCTGAGTGCAGCGACGATCAATTAAAAATTCAAATATAAGTATACAACAGAATATCAAGTCAAACTAATAGTTTAAAAGTCAATTACTTTGTAAAATTCAGTTTCATTTGAAATATTTTGAAATCATTTACTTAGCAGCTTTCAACAGAGACTCATTATAAAAGAAGAGTGAAATGAGTAAAAATAACATAAATGGCCCCCTCAGGCAAGGTGTCACTCATAATTATAGTCTCTCGGGTAAGCCTCTCGGTCACTTTTGACTCAGCTCTCGTCACACAGTACTCGCACTCAGCATTCTGGCTCAGTAATGTCTCATAATAGTAATAATCATAATAATCGATGCGGCATGCAGTCCAATCCATAGTATATAGTCAACTATGCTCACTAGGGTGTACAAACTCCAGAGGAGATCCTACAACCCAAGCATCATATTGTTGCGGTGTGCAGCCCGATCCAATATATATATCGCTACAACATGCAGCCCGATCCATGTAAGTATCGTTGTAGTATGCAACCCGATCCATAATATAATATCGATGCAGCATGCAGCTATATGTATATATATATATATGTATATATATATATATATGTATATATATATATATATATATATATATATATATATATATATATATATATATATATATATATATATATATATATATATATATATATATATATATATATATATATATATATATATATGCAAAATCCTCACCATTAGGTCTTCAACCTCTCCCAGTCATTAACCTTACAGTCACTCGGGTCACTCAGGTACAACAGTGGAAATCAGGGAAACTAAGCCCCAAACAGTTTTCACATTTTCAAAATTAGAGTGATAAAAATCAAGTTTTAACAATAAACATGTAAAACATAAATGAGGATATGCTTTCAATCAAGTAGAGTGAGGATAACAGTTAAAATTCCCCTAAGGGTCTTAACAGATCGGCACAAGGCCTCAAACGTGGCATACAATCCATAATATAGTATCAATCTCTAAAATATGTGGCATCATAAGATTTCAAATCAAATACACAGCATAATTGACGTTGCGGTATGGACCAAGTCCCCATCCCTACCGTGCACACCCACAAGCTCGTCACCTAGCATGTGTGTCACCTCATTTGTCAAAATAATACGAAATACCGGGGTTTTATAAGCTCTGTTCCAAATTTATAATGGTTACTTACTTCAAATCAGATAAATACTACTCCGTGATACTTTTGCCTCTCGCCTCGACCTCAACTTGCGCAATCTAGTCAAAATCAGAATCATAACATTAGAATATGCTAAGGGAATGAAGCCCATGCAAAAATAATCAAATTATACCAAAAATTTCGAAATTAGCCAAAACCGACCCTGAAGACTACGTCTCGGAATCCAAAAAAATTAACATCTATGGATTCCTTATCCTCCCACGATTCTATCATACCAAAAACATCAAAATCGAACCTCAAATGGACCCTAAAATTCAGCTCAAAGCTATCCAATTAAGCTATAATACCTTTTCTTCCTTAATTTCCATTAATACCATGATTAAACAATGGAAAAAATGATCAAAAACTCAAGTAATGAATCTTAGGTAGCTTACCCAACTGATATCTTCGATTTCCCCTTGAAATTCATTACCCTAGGTCATTTCCTATCTTCAAAAATGGAGAACTTAGCAAAATTTCACGAAGGAAACCTTATATACCTTCTGACCTAGGGATTTTGCACATGCGGCCCCTTTCTCCACTTCTATGCTACCGCTTCTGTGGTGTAACCCGCCGCACCTGCGTAAATGACTAAAAACCTCAGTACCGCACCTGCGGTCATTTCCTCGCAACTACGCCATAGCAGATGCATCCAAAAGTCCACTTATGCAGCTCCGCCTGACTTGCCTCTTGGCTGCTACTGCGGCTTGCTTCCGCATCTGCGGGAGTCACACCTGCGGCCTCCCAGCCGTGGATGTGGTTATGACAGCAACCATAAGTCTTCAGCTGCCAAACTCAACTCTAAAATCTCCCGTCAACCATACGAAATAACCCAAAGCCCCCCGGCAACTCAACCAAGTGCACGAACTAGTCATATACCAATATCAAAACTTATACAAATATTTAAAACACCTCAAACAATATCGAATCAACCAAAACACATCGGATTCAAGCCTAAGGTTCCAAATTCTTTCAAATTTCACTTTTGGCCAAAACGTCTATCAAACCACGTACGAATGACCTGAAATTGTGCACACACATCCTAAATGAGACAACAGACCTAATGAAACTCTTGGAATTTCATTCTGACCCCTATATAAAAATCTCACCTATGAACCGGAAAATGCCAAATTCCATTTTCGCCAATTCAAGCTTAAATCTACTCCGACCCTCCAAAACATATTCCGATCATGCTCCTAAGTACCAAATCACCTCCCGAAGCTATCCGAACCATCAGAATTCAGATCCAAACCCTTTTTTCACATAAGTCAATATTCAGTTGTCTTTTTCAACTTAAACTCAATCCAAAGAGACTAAGTGTTTCCAACCTTACCAAAACCTCTCCGAACCTGAACGAACCAACTCGATAACACATAATACAGTTGAACAAGGCATTAAGACGCAAAAATAGGGAAACGGAGTGGTAACTCATAAAACGATCGGTCGGGTCGTTACAACCCAATTATGGTAAATATGTTGCCCTTTCCTTTGAGAGATAGGAAAACTAAATATGGTAAGAAAATCAGGACAACCACCTAACAATTCTCTCACTTGGCCTGAATTTTTCGACAAAATAAACTTGATCAACCTTCATCACATAACCTTCAACATATTGCATCTTTAAATCTTTACCGCAAAGTTTGTTTTAACGTGCATCGCACATCGGTCAAATTTCTCAAACAAAAATAATTATTACCGTCAAATATGTTGCAACTTGAACTGAATATACCAAGATGAACCTGTGTAGAACCTCGCTATGATACCACTTATTAGGATCGAAACTAGTCAGATATCATGCGGAAGCTAGTGAAGCAAACCTTGAATAACGATAAATCACGCAAAAAAAGAGAACAATACCAAAAAAGACACAAACATTTAATGTGGTTCGGTTAGTTAACCTGCTTCCACGGAAAAGATAACCACTCTATTATATAAAAAAACTATAAAATAGTGAGAGAACAACCTCACAAAGAGGCAAACACAAGTGATGCACTAACACTTGTCCCGTAAAGTTCTCTCCCTAAACAAGACTCTCAAACACCTTATGGCTACTTTTGTGGATGTTACTAAATAAAAGGAAGGATCCTCAATTTATAGAAATTCAAATCTTTTCCTGCAAGAAAATGGACTAGCCAAATATGGAAGATTTATAATTTCCTTATACAAGATGGAAAAACCAATTATGGTAAATATGCTGTCCTTTTACTTTGAGAAATAGGAAAATCAAATATGGTAAGAAAATCAGGAACAATTTACACTACCTTGTGCCTATGATGTATCGGGGATCCCCAAATCCAGAGGAAAGAATTTAGCTATTATTGCTGGTTTAGTTTGGCGCTTTCGCCATCATACCTGTGGGCCCGAGTCGTAACTGGAAAATATAAACCTAGCGAGCTCTTCTTCAAGGCCATTCTTTCATTGGGCAAGGTCTTAAATGACATATTAGCATGGCACATCCATTAATGTATAAAATGACATTTGGTTTCCAAATAATTTTTTGCAATCTTATTTACAGTCCGTTAATTCACAATGAACAATCTCTTACATTAGACCACCCCCTTTTAATGAAAATTGGAATACTAGTGTCCTCTCCTTTGAACTTCCCCCAGATATCTCAGTTCTCGTCCATAATACATACTTTAATCCCACTTCCTCACACACTGATGACTTCAGTTGGTATCCAAACAATACATGTTCCTTTGTTGCTTATCACTTATATCTTAACACCCGTTGAAACATTCCTATTAATCCACCAAATGACCAGTGGGTTCAGTCCCTCATATCCTACCTAAAATTCAAATATCATTGGCTACTACTTCTTAACAGGTTACCCATTGTTCCATACCTTTTGTTTATTAATATGCCTCCCCACCCTTTATGTCATTCATGTCCTACTAAAATCGACCCTCCAACACTTATCCTTTGAATACGTTACTTCTGACATTGTATGTAGCTTCTTCCTTATTAGCTTGCATGCCACATCTTTCTCTGAATGGCTTAAAGCGTAGTGTACACACATCTACAAAGAAAATAAAGTTTCTACTACTCAACTTGTCCCTTTCATTCGCTGGCGCATATGAACTACTCGCAATCATAACCTTTTCCTAAATTTTACACAATCTTGTCTCGGTAAAAAAAATATGTTCTATTGTGAGCACGTGATTTTTGCCTCACATGAATTACTCCCACAAAATAAAAACGAAAATTGTCTGTTTATTGAGTGCATTTTTGTGAATTTGTTGGTAATTGCTTGCATTCGTATGTGCGTGATTATATGTGTTTAAATTAATAAAAATACAAAATATATCGCATTTGCATTTTTTGATCTAATTTTTGCAATTAGGAGTGATAAAGTTTGTTTTATAAAAATAAAAAATTCACAAAAATGATATATTTCTGCATATTTAGTGTTTAATGTCAAAATTGTGTGATCTTTCTTTTAACATTGGTATTTAATTATATGTGATAATTATTGTTGAGTGTTAATTAATATTTATGTAGTTAATTGTAGTTTTATGAAATCACATTGATGATTTGGTTAATTTGTTGAAGTTAATTTAGGAGTAAAATAAAGGAAAAGAAAAGAGTGAAAATCGGAATTGGGCTACGCTTGTTGGATCCAAAACTAGGCCCAATTAGTAAAGCAGTGGTAACAACACACAACAGCAGTAACAGCAGAATTGTAGTCCCACGGTATTCCCGGCTACCAAAACTTCTTGAACTACATTAACCTGATTCCCTTTTAGCCAGGGATATATAGGAAACCTTTGAAGCAAAGGTTCGGTTAGATATTTTTCACAATGCTTCACATGGAGTGTTCAAACAAGCAAATATCACTCGTATCCGCTCACTTTATCTTTGCACGAAAACTCTTCGTGTTTTTGGATAAAGTGGGGCAGTTGTGAGTACGTGATTTTTGTCTCATATGAATTACTCCCACAAAATAAAAACGAAAATTGTCTGTTTATTGAGTGCATTTTTGTGAATTTGTTGGTAATTGCTTGCATTCGTATGTGCGTGATTATATGTGTTTAAATTAATAAAAATACAAAATATATCGCATTTGCATTTTTTGATCTTATTTTTGCAATTAGGAGTGATAAAGTTTGTTTTACAAAAATAAAAAATTTACAAAATGATATATTTCTGCATATTCAGTGTTTAATGTCAAAATCGTGTGATCTTTCTTTTAACATTGGTATTTAATAATAAGTGATAATTATGTTGAGCGTTATTAATATTTATGTAGTTAATTATAGTTTTATGAAATCACATTGATGTTTTGGTTAATTTTTTGAAGTTAATTTAGGAGAAAAATAAAGGAAAAGAAAAGAGCAATTGGGCTACGCTTGTTGGACCCAAAACCAGGCCCAATGGTACAAAAATAGCCCAGTCCAAGACCAAGCTCTCAGCATAACCAAACCATGCCGTATTGGCGTCTCTATCTTGAGTCGTTGATCAAATAAACTGAATGGCCCAGATCAGGCCTCCTTTGAATCCACACGACATCGTTTCGATGCATCTGATCTCAACCGTTCGTTCTCTTTGATCATATGATCCTAGGCCTCCCCCACGACCCGACCCACTTAACCCATAAGACCGACCCAATTAACATTTATCCAAACGACCCCATTTTAGATTAGGGCATTTGATCTTAGCGGTTGGATTTACAATCCAACGGCTCGAATTAAACCACCAATTCTAATATACCAAACCCCTCACCCCTCTTATTTCACACCCCCTATCCCTTCGTTTTCTTCATATACGGACACCAAACACCATAGCCCAAACCATAGCCTCCCCCTCACTCCTCTTCCTGAAACCCTGTGGTACCACCTCCGATGACCGTGAAAATCACACCACTGAACCATCTTGATCCCCCCTCTCCAAATCCACCATCCATCGCCTTCGAATCATCCCCGAGTTCTTCGAATTTTAGATTGAAGAACTGAACCCTAACCCTAGTTCACCCAAACGCCTCCAAGTTCACACCCTGGCTCCACCTAACCCACCTCATCCCTAAACCGTTAGTGGATTCCTTCGAATCTCAGTCGAGCATCTCGAATTTTGAATCCAAGATGAACCATGAAAAAATTCTAAGTACCGTCCTGGTACGAGTTGGACAGGTTGATGTTGTAATCAACCTTCGTCGTATGTTCTCAGTTGAGAACATTCGTCTAAGGTTCATTCCAATCTCACACCCGAATTAAGAGCTCGAGTCAGAGTTTGGAACGGGAACTGTTTGAGAATTTGGGTTTTAATTTTTGAGGTATTTTTCATTCTTTTCTTTTCTATTCTGTTGATGTTTATCCGTCCGCAATTGATTATATCTCATCGTATTTTCAATTTACTTCTTTCTTCTCTTTCGGATTCTTTTTTTGGTCCAGTTTTCTCATGTGGTTGACTAGCATATATTATATCAATTTAATATCTTTGTCCTTAAGTTTGGTTGTAAAAGTTAGTGTCTGTAATGTTCGTGTACAAAACTGTAGCCAATCATGTAATGAGTCATTCGTATTATTGATTCAAGTGGTCTCATTTTATGTGGTGTTTGGTTCCATATTCTGTTATTCGTCATTATGCACATCAATCCAGCTTATTTTTGTCCAAGTATGTTACAGTATTTCACTCAATTCCTTTTAGTTTAGAGTTGTGATGCAGTCAGCTATTCCTCTATAATTGTGATGCTGTTTGATATAGATTGAATTCAATTTTGTTGAGTCTACTGACTTGCATATGATAGATTGCTATGTTGAGTTTGAGGTCTGATATGATTTAGACTTAGGCTTAAATTCAGTTTTAGTTTTAATAATTCTATTATGTTTCGTGTGGCAGTAAGTTTGATTTTGATTTGAGTTCAGTTCTTTTGTTTAATCTCAGTGAATCATTTATTAAGGATTGACCTTAGTTGTAGTTAGAAAATATTTTTGAGTTTGGCATTTGTTTACTAGTGATTTGAATCAGAAAAATGGCAGTCGGTAGGATTCAGGGGTGTTTTAGAAACAAAAAAAATAAGATAATCTTGTTTGACTAAATAGTCTATCCTGTTGGACCCCAATGTGCTTTAATTTGAATTAATTAGTAGGAAGGGACCATTGAAAATGAAGAGTGTTGACTACTTTTGCTTAATTGAATTAGGAATAGTGTAAGTGATGATAAAATTAACATAGAAGAGCATATTTGGTGGCTGGAAATAAAAGTAAGAGGTAATAATAAAAGGGTAGTAGTAATAATTAAAGGGGAAGGGAAAGAGGGTCTTGTTTGTAGATAAATAAGAGTCATTTGGCTAATTAGAAGATCAGATTTTTGAGAACAAAAACTTGAAAAAAGAGTCCAGACGTTAAAGCTGAAAGTTTTTTGAAAACAGGAATTTGTTAGAACTTTGAATTTAAAGAGTTTTGAACTTTGACATAAGAATTGGAGTGTATTGAGAATTGAAAGCTGAAAGAAGTCGCCTCTTCCAAAAAATTAGTACTATGGTATATTTGCTTCTGTGAAACCTTGAAACCTTCTTCTTTGAGTGTCCAAAATCGGAAAGCTGTTTGTTTTCCCCTGTTTCTGTTGTCTTTCAGATTCTGCCCGGCTCTATCATTGGGCATAAATTGTCGCTGTTTTATCAAACGTATCGGTATTCCATTTGGTTTTCGAATTTGCTCTTGGGTTTCATTTGGTGTGACTGTTGTGTCGAGTTGTATTACTGCTGCTGCAGTGTCGTTATTACTGCTGCCTCTAATCTTTCAACTTCTTCTATTTGACATTCCAATTACACAATCTGATCATGTGTGTTGAAGTTATGACGTGAAGTAATAAATGAAGATTTTTATGAGAATATCGTTAGTTTAGTCCCTAGTATTTAAATCTCGATTTTATTCTTTGTTAAAATATACTGATGAAGCGACGCTGCTTAGCATTGAGTTCTGCATTTATTTTGATTGAGTTCTAACGTATAAAAATGGGTGTCGATCAAGTTTTCTCTTATGTTGTCATTTGTATGATCAGGACTATTGGACTATAACTAACTAAATGAATTGGGAGACCAATAAGTCTTTGGCTCTATCAATTTAGTTTAGTATATACATAGCGTAATTTCAAAGTCGGAAGTGAGATAAAATAGGAAGCTATTTGTCTATGACTCGTGATTTTAATTCAATAGTTGATGCCTAAAATTCAAAAGTTAATAATATGGTTTAGTTTGTGTATTACCATTGACGTGAGGTATATGGTGTAACAAATTTTTTTAGTTGATATGAATCGTCCATAACTCAAGCTGAAAAGGAAAAACTTTTAATTACATATGCACTCGCATAGAATTTTCAGTTATAGCAAGTTCAGCTAACCAATCGGGTTAGGATCATAAGAAGCACAGGGGCCAACTGGAGGTAATCTAACTAACAACATGAGTTTAAATTAGTTATAGGATAATTAGTCTCTTTTGAATGTTTTATTTGTCGAATTCCGTATTTTATTTATAATTTCAATCTTAGTAATATTTCATTACGTTAATATTTGTCCTAATCTAACAACTATTATGGTACGCCATTTTTTCAAGTTTGTAATTAATTAGGGTTATTAGCTTTTATAGTAGAGACAAATTTAATAGAAAAAATATAGTCACTTATATCCTTAAAATAAAGGTGGCGTGCCTCACCACAGTACATTACAATTTGTGGGGCCCTCAGTAAAGGTTAAAAAATTATTTAGAAAATCGGTATGGATCGTTTAGTGAATTTCACGATCATCCCAAAAGATTACAACTCGTTATACTTTCATCAAGACGCGCTTTAATTAATCTTACCTTCTTAAATTCGGGTGTGCATTTATGCAACTCAAATCCAAATCTTGACATAGTCGAAATGTGTTGACGACCACGGGTACACTGGTTGTGACGTGGTCTGAGATATGTTTTCACAATATTGGAATCCTCTGTAAATAATAATAATAATAATAATAATAATAATAATAATAATAATAAAAGCGGTTTAGTAAAAATTTGCATAAGTTCATTATTATATTAAATCAGATAACTAAGCCGAATATGACAATTGAACGACCGTGCTAGAACCACGGAACTCGAGAATGCCTAACACCTTCTCCCCGGTTAACAGAATTCCTTACCCGGATTTCTAGTTCGCGGACTGTTAAACAGAGTCATTCTTTTCCTCGATTCGGGATCCAACCGGTGACTTGGGACACCATAAATCTCCCAAGTGGCGACTCTGAAATAAATAAACAAATCCTGTTTCGACTGTCCTTTAATTGGAAAAACCCCCTTGCGCCCTCGCGGTGCCGGAAAAAGGAGGTGTGACAGCTCTGGCGACTCTGCTGGGGAATGAACTCATAATCTCTGGTTTTGTTCAGGGTTCAGAATTCGAGCATAGATAAATTGTTGTATTTGGTTATATCTGATTTTTCTACATGCTACATGTTTATCGTGCTAAATGTTACCGCTTTGATATTATTTGAACTGTATATAAACTGTGTCGATACCCTTCCCTCTTCATATCCGGGGATGTACTTACTGGTTGAGACTTCCTATTCTATTAATGTTAGACCCTGAAATAAGAAAGAGGTCGGATAAGTTGCAAAGTCGGACGATCTCGTGGGTCCCCAGTACGCTGCCCCTCCTCGATTCGAGTTGTCCGCTCGAGTACACTGTCTAGAACACCGACCCAGGATTTGAACATAAAATAACTTGACTTCATGCCGGATCCTTATTAGGAACACTTATTTGCATCGCGTTGCTTTTGACTTAGGGGACTCAACACAGGGGTTGGGTCCATCTAGGACTAGCAACCTGAAATGAAAAAGATCATCCTAATGCATCCTACTTGTTTTCCGTGTATTTAGTTGTCTCGGATTTGCATGCTGACTGGCTTTGGAATATCTGGAAAAAAAACTAATACCCAAATACTGTCGAACTTTTTGAAATAAAAAAAATTTGTTTTATCACTCAAAAGCAAAAAAAAAAAAGAGAAAAAGAAAATCGGGTCTTTGTTTTTGTTTTGGAAATTAGATTGTTTTATTTTGTTGAAAGAAAAGAAAAAAAATCTTTATTTTAGTTTGGAAAAATAGATTCTGTTATTATTTATTGAAGAAAAAAGAAGAAAGAAAGAGTCTTTTATTTTTTAGTCTATACAAATGGGCTGTTTTATTGTTTGCGAAAAGAAAAAGAAAAAGAGTCTTTATTTTAGTTTGAAAAAATAAGTAGTTTATCATTTTTGAAAATGAAAAAGAAAAAAATGAGTTGTTATTTTGTCTTGTTTTCAAAAAATATATATAGAAACGAAAAAATAGTTTGTCTTGCCATGGAAATTGAAAATGAAAAAAAAGAGTCTTGCTTTTGAAAGAAGTTTTTTTATTACTTTTGAAATGCTAGAAATGAAAATGAATTTTTTTTTTAAATAGTTTGTTTAATCTGGTCGAACTACGCCAGTTTGATTCTCACAGGGTGTGAGATACGTAGGCAATCCTCATCAGGTCCAACCTCCCCTCTTGCGAAAATGGCCAAAAATGTCAAAATTTTAACTTTCGTCATAAATGAGTTCGGTGATGCCGTTATGTCAAATATAGCCAAATGTTCCCGAAAGGAACGCGGAAGGCTGACTTTGCATAAACAGCCACCTTGAGTGATTTTTAGGATTTTGGCCGGTCAACTAACACAGCCTTAAAATCTTCATTGCCGAGGCGCTGAAAAGCCGTGTTTGCAATATCAGTCTTCTATTTTGAAAAAGAAAAAAAGAGTGTCATAAATAAGCCGGGTGATGCTGTCTTGTCAAAAATAGCCGAATTTTCCCGAAAGGGACGCCGCAAGGCTGACTTTGTATAAACAACCACCTTTGGGTCATTTTTAGATTTCTGATCGACCCACACAACCTTAAAATCTTCGTCCCCGATGCAATGAATGGTCGTGTTTGCAAAATCAAGTCTCTTATTTTAATTTGAAAAAAAAAGTTGGCATGCAAGTGAATGCCGTTTGGATTTTTGATCAAAATAAGCCGAACGAGTTTCGACAATGTATTAAACCGTTCTTGCCGAGATAGTCTTAGAGTATCTTTCGGTTGTCGAAAGGCTATTTTCGTAAAAGAATGGACCAATTTGTAGTGTCATAAAAAAATCATCCACGACCTCAAAATTCATGTGAAATTGGGAAGGGGCCACGTTTGCAAAGATATCAATTTGGTTGAAATTGGCAAACAGGGAAAGGAAGCATGCCGTTTGTGTTTGAGTTTGTAATTCTTCTGCTTAGGGTGTGGTATGTTTTGATTTTCAAGTATATAGGTCGTTTTTAAACCATTGTAATTAAAGTTGATTTTATTATGAAAGTTGAAAATTCCAAAAAAATGTTTCATTGTTGTTTACTTTTTATTGGCACGAATTACGCAAGGTCTGATTCATGCGGGGTCATGATACGTAGGCAATCTCCATAAGATTCGACCACAACCAAAAAAAAGGAAAAAATTAAAAAAATGTGGAAATGAAAGAAACAAAATATGTTGTTAATAATGAGGACCGACTAAGTCCATTCTAATATATTTTATTTTGAATTTTGAGAAAGCTGAAGTGATCGGTTTGTGGTAAGCTGGAAGCACAAGATCCAGGAAAATTTGATTCAAGACAGTGACACCCATAATATCACGCTAAATCCTTTACATAAACATGATGATGCACACTTTGTGGGGATGATGCCCGGTGACATGTAGGTATGAGAATGTATTGACTAAAGATGAAGATTTTGAAGCAGATAGTCGTCTTGACAATATGGATGCGGAGCTCAATGGCTAAAAATGTCGTGCTTGTTAATTGGAAAGACGCTTCATGTATGGGTCAGTTGGAGGAAGTCTTAGTAGTGGGCGCTGATTTTCTTTCTTGTTTTCTGGATCATTCCGTGGTTGTAATCCGACTTCTTTTATTTTTTGTCCTTATAAAAGGGTAGAGTGTTTCCCGTAATTCAATAAAAAATGAAAAAAAAATTCTTCTTCACTTTTACTTTACTTTAATTTTGCTTTTTTGTTTTCTCTTTCTGAAAAGTTCTCTTTATACTAGTTCTAATGACATGACATGCACGATGGATCTTCAACCCAATCTAACAAATCAATTTGATATGAACTAATAATACAAGAAGTAGATTGATGATAATTAGCGGGTCAAAACCCGAATGGAGCGGTTGAGGAGGCCAACAATAACATAAAGAAGATATTGAGGAAAATGGTAGAAGGGTCCATACAATGGCATGAAAAGCTACCATTTGCGTTGTTGGATTATCGCACTACTGTTCCTACTTCAGTAGGTGCAACTCCTTATCTGTTGGTATACGGAACTGAAACAGGGGTACCAATAGAGGTTGAAATTCCGCCTCTCTGAATTCTCACCGAGGCTGAGATTGATGACGATGAATGGGTAAAAGCCCGATTGGAGCAGTTGAGCTTAATTGATGAAAAGAGATTGGCAGCAGTATGCCATGTCAAGTTGTATCAAAATAGAATGGCAAGAGCAATAACAAGAATGTGTGTCCCAGGAAATTTGAAGTGGGGCAGCAAGTGTTGAAACGAATCCTGCCACATCAGGCCGAAGTAAAGGGCAAGTTCGCCCGAAACTGGCAAGGACCATTCATTGTGACAAGAGTGTCATCCAATAGCGCTCTATGTTTGACAGATGTCGAGGAAAGATGTATCAACAGCTATCAATTCTGATGCAGCCAAGAGGTATTTTGTATGACTTCTTTGATTATAATTGTTTGTTTGTTTGCACTTGGTATTAATCGGAGAATGAAATGACGAAGGCAATTTTTTCTACTATCCAAACACTTTAAACTTTGCTTCCCTCTTTGAGCCTTACTTATTTTTTTCATACGCCTCTCTTGGAATCACTAATGAAAAAAAAGTTAAAGAAAAGAAAGAAAAAATAATAACAAGAAAAAAAAAGAAAAAAAGAACGAAAAGTCACAAAGAAATACAAAGGAATCGAGTGAACTACGTTTGACCTGATTCCTCAAAGAGGAAACGTAGGCGCCTCACGGCTCGGTCATAACGTGACAAAGTGTCACAAAAAAAATAAAAATCCCCCAAGCAAGAAAACTGGGGCAGAAGTTATGTTTTTAAATTTTGAAAAGAGGTTTGATTCCAAGAGTTGCAATGTTTTACCCATCAAAGTTATTTTGAATTTTTATCTCCTTTTCTTTTAAGCCCCACATAAACCCATATTGATGTCCAAAAAAGACCTCCCGATCAATATCCAAGATGTGTCAAGACAAACAAAAGAAAGCCGAGAATAACACGCTGGTCCCCGACTGAATGAGGATCATGAGCTGAAAAGAATGAATAGCCAAAAGAATTCCCACCAGGGAGAATCTTATCGGTAACACTCCAATCCCTAGCGGAGAAAATAAAATAAGAGAGTAATATTGGTGAAAACCTTCACATGCACCATAAGGTGATGTAAGCTGAGAGAAGCAAAATAAGAGAGTCTTATTAGTGAAAACCCCACTATGAGACAACGAGATAAGATTGGCGGAAGGATCCACATTGTGCGAAGAGTTGGGCACCTGTTTATCCCCAGCAAGTGAAGACATCAGAAAGATTGATTGAACAAAGTGACTGGGTTGATTAATCCGGAATGCACGACATGATCGTTGGGATCAGTTATACTACCCAGATAAGTTCCTTTCTTTTCTTTTCCCCAGCATTTGTTCGGAAAGATTTTCTCTTTTTCTATCTTTTCATTTCTTTGTTTAAAAGACTTTTTCCAGAAATTTATTTTTGAGAAACATCTTTCAGAGCTTACTACTAGTTGCTGAAATGGTACAAAGAAAAATAGAAAGAGGACAGGCCATAGACAAGGAAAAAAGAGGTTTGTTGCAAGGTGGAATAATATATTGATCTAAAATGTCAAGGAAAGTATAGAGAAAAACAGAAAAACAAAAGTTGATAAAATTGTGGACCAAATTCAAAGAGGGTCCCCAATAGATCATCGAGAAGTAGGAGCATACCCAACAGATTTTCGACCAAGTTCCAAGAGGGTCGGACAACACAGAATGGGGAAGGAGAAAAAGAAAATTCATCCCCATCAAAATAATCCACAACAAGCTTTGATAGCGTAATGAAACACAGAGCGGGGAAGGGAAAGGGAAAAATCATCCCCAGCAGGAGTGGCACGACCACTCACCATGTTTTAAGACTAACAAATTTTCTTTGATTTGAAGCAGGAAAAGGAAATCTTATTAATGGCGGAAAAACATGCCCCAAGGAAGAGCACCAAAACTAGGGCAGAAAATTTTCTGCCATTGTCAAACATTTTCTCAGAGAAACGAGGAAATCAATGCAAGTTTTAAGGGATAGCAAGACAACACAGTTTTAAGAAAAAAAGTCAGAGGTAAGATTATTTCAAGTTTTCAAGTCGGGAGCCCACCCGTATAATAGAGATACACATTTCACTCTTTAAATTTCAAGTTTTGATTATATGTTCGTCCGCCTTCGAATAAGATACTATAGGTTGTCCACCTTCGAATAGAATATTATAGGTTGTCCACCTTCGAATAGGATATTATAGTTTGTCCACCTTCTAATAGGATATTATAGGTTTGTCCGCCTTTGAATAGGATATTATAGGTTCATCCGCCTTAGAATAGGATATTACAGGTGTGTCCTCCTTCGAATAGTATATTATAGGTTTGTCCGCCTTCGAATAGGATATTATATGTTCATCCCCCTTCGAATAGGATATTATAGGTTTGTCCACCTTCGAATAGGATATTATAGGTTGTCCACCTTCGAATAGGATATTTTAGGTTCATCCGCCTTCGAATAGGATATTATAGGTTGTCCACCTTCGAATAGGATATTATAGGTTTGTACACCTTCAAATAGGATATATAGGTTTTTCCACCTTCGAATAGGATATAATAGGTTTTTCCACCTTCGAATAGGATATAATAGGTTTTTCCACCTTCGAATAGGATATTATAGGTTTGTCCACCTTCGAATAGGATATTATAGGTTTGTCCACCTTCGAATAGGGTATTATAGGTTGTCCACCTTCGAATAGGATATTTTAGGTTCATCCGCCTTCGAATAGGATATTATAGGTTGTCCACCTTCGAACAGGATATTATAGGTTTTTCCACGTTCGAATAGGATATTATAGGATTGTCCACCTTCGAATAGGATATTTTAGGTTCATCCGCCTTCGAATAGGATATTATATGTTTATCCACCTTCGAATAGGATATTATAGGTTTGTCCACCTTCGAATAGGATATTATAGGTTGTCCACCTTCGAATAGGATACTTTAGGTTCATCCACCTTCGAATATTACATTATTGGTTTGTCCACCTTCGAATAGGATATTATAGGTTTGTCCACCTTCCAATAGTATATTATAGGTTGTCCACCTTCCAATAGGATATTATAGGTTCATCCACCTTCGAATAGGATATTATAGGTTATCCACATTCGAATAGGATATTATAGGTTCATCCGCCTTCGAATAGGATACTATAGGATCATCCACCTTCGAATAGGATAATTTTGGGTTCATCCGCCCTCGAATAGGATATTGAATCTAATCCTTCCTCAAAAGGACATTTAATTTGTTTCAACCCGAGTGGTCCTGCTTGTATAAACATTGCCAAATATATTTCATAAATCATTGCCAAATGCATTTTATTTTCAAAGTTGTTGATGAAGTCAAAAGCCCGCCTGTAGAACTGAGGAATATTTTAAAAGTCAAACTAAAAGACGATGATGAAAAGGGTCACAACAAAATACCCCAGCATAACAAGTTGATGAAGGAAGCAGTATCCCCAACAGACAGAACAAAATGATGAAATATGTGTTCTGAAAAGGCAAAAGGCCAATGTCATCCCCATCAGTTTTGGAAGAAAGAAGCACCGGAGGAAACACAAGCTGACAAGAAAGCAAAGTAACAAGAACAAGTTGAAGATAGTTAAGATCTTGTAATCTTTAGGCTAGCCTAGCTTCTTGTTTTTCTCTTTGACACGGTGTAATATAAGAGATTAGTAAAGCAGTGGTAACAACACACAACAGCAGTAACAGCAGAATTGTAGTCCCACGATATTCCCAGCTACCAAAACTTCTTGAACTACATTAACCTGATTCCCTTTTAGCCAGGGATATATAGGAAACCTTCGAAGCAAAGGTTCGGTTAGATATTTTTCACAATGCTTCACATGGAGTGTTCAAACAAGCAAATATCACTCGTATCCGCTCACTTTGTCTTTGCATGAAAATTCTTCGTGTTTTCGGACAAAGTGGGGCAGTTGTGAGTACGTGATTTTTGCCTCACATGAATTACTCCAACAAAATAAAAACGAAAATTGTCTGTTTATTGAGTGCATTTTTGTGAATTTGTTGGTAATTGCTTGCATTCGTATGTGCGTGATTATATGTGTTTAAATTAATAAAAATACAAAATATATCGCATTTGCATTTTTTGATCTTATTTTTGCAATTAGGAGTGATAAAGTTTGTTTTACAAAAATAAAAAATTTACAAAATGATATATTTCTGCATATTCAGTGTTTAATGTCAAAATCGTGTGATCTTTCTTTTAACATTGGTATTTAATAATAAGTGATAATTATGTTGAGCGTTATTAATATTTATGTAGTTAATTATAGTTTTATGAAATCACATTGATGTTTTGGTTAATTTTTTGAAGTTAATTTAGGAGAAAAATAAAGGAAAAGAAAAGAGCAATTGGGCTACGCTTGTTGGACCCAAAACCAGGCCCAATGGTACAAAAATAGCCCAGTCCAAGACCAAGCTCTCAGCATAACCAAACCATGCCGTATTGGCGTCTCTATCTTGAGTCGCTGATCAAATAAACTGAATGGCCCAGATCAGGCCTCCTTTGAATCCACACGACATCGTTTCGATGCATCTGATCTCAACCGTTCATTCTCTTTGACCCAACGATCCCAGACCTCCCCCATGACCCGACCCACTTAAACCATAAGACCGACCCAATTCCCATTTATCCAAACGACCCCGTATTAGATTAGGGCACTTGATCTTAGCGGCTCGAATTAAACCACCAATTCTAATATACCAAACCCCTCACCCCTCTCATTTCACACCCTCATATCCCTTCGTTCTCTTCAGAGACGGACACCAAACACCATAGCCCAAACCCTAGCCGCCCCCTCACTCCTCCGCCTGAAACCCCGCGGTACCACCTCCGATGACCGTGTAAATCACATCACTGAACCATCTTGACCCCTCCTCTCCAAATCCACCCTCCACCACCTTCGAATCATCCCCGAGTTCATTGAATTTTAGATAGGAGAACTGACCCCTAACCCTAGTTCACCCAAACGCCTCAAAGTTCACAGCCGGCTCCACCTAACCCACCTCGTCCCTAAACCGTCGGTGGATTCCTTCGAAGAACATCTCTAATTTTGAATCCAAGATGAACCCTGAAAAACTTCTACGTCTCGTCCTGGTATGAGTTGGACGGGTTGAGGTTGTAATTAACCTTCGCCGTATGTTCTCAGTTGAGAACATTCGACTAAGGTTCATTCCAATCTCACATCCGAAGAAAGAGCTCGAGTCAGAGTTTGGAAGGGGAACTGTTTGAGAGTTTGGGCTGTAATTTTTGAGGTATTTTTCATTTTTTTCTTTTATGTTATCTCGATGTTTATCCATCCGAAACTGATTATATCTCATCATATTTTCAATTTATTTCTTTCTTCTCTTTCGGATTCTTTTTTCGGTCCAGTTTTCTCATGTGGTTGACTAGCATATATTAAATTAATTGAATATCTTTGTCCTTCAGTTTGGTTGTAAAAGTTAGTGTCCGTAATGTTCGTGTACAAAACTGTATCCAATCCTGTAATGGGTCATTCGTATTATTGATTCAAGTGGGCTCATTTTCTGTGGTGTTTGGTTCCATATTCTGTTATTCGTCATTATGCACATCAATCCAGCTTATTTTTGTCCAAGTATGTTACAATATTTCACTCTGTTCCTTTTAGTTTAGAGTTGTGGATGCAATGAGCTATTCCTCTATAATTGTGATGCTGTTTGATATAGATTGAATTCAATTTTGTGAAGTCTACTGACTTGCATCTGATTGATTGCTCTGTTGAGTTTGGGGTTTGATATGATTTAGATTTAGGCTTAAATTCAGTTTTAGTTTTAATAATTCTATTATGTTTCGTGTGGCAGTAAGTTTGATTTGATTTGAGTTCAGTTCTTTTGTTTAATCTCAATGAATCATTTATTAAGGATTGGCCTTAGTTGTAGTTAGAAAATAATTTTAGAAATTCAAAGTTTGGCATTTGTTTACTAGTGATCTGAATCAGAACAATGGTAGTCGGTAGGATTCAGGGGTGTTTTAGGAATAAAAAGAATAAGAAACTATGGTTTGACTAAATAGTCTATCCTGTAGGACCCCAATGTGCTTTAATTTGAATTAATTAGTAGAATGGACCATTGAAAATGATGAGTGTTGACTACTTTTGCTTAATTGAAATTAGGAATAGTGTAAGTGATGATAAAAGTAACATAGAAGAGCATATTTGGCTAAATAAAAGGGTAATAATAATAAAGGGTAGTAGTAATAATTAAAGGGGAAGGGAAAAAGGGTCTTGTTTGTAGATAAATAAGAGTCATTTGGCTAATTAGAAGATCAGATTTTTTAGAACAAAAACTTGAAAAAAAAGAGTCCAGAGTTTAAAGCTGAAAATTCTATGAAAACGGGAATTTTTTAGAACTTTGAATTGAAAGAGTTTTGAATTTTGACATAAGAATTGGAGTGTTTTGAGAATTGAAAGCTGAAAGAAGTTGCCTCTTCCAAAAAATTAGTACTAGGGTATATTTTCTTCTGTGAAATTGTGAAACCTTCTTCTTTGAGTGTCCAAAATCAGAAAGCTGTTTGTTTTCCCCTGTTTCTGTTGTCTTTCGGATTCTGCCCGGTTCTATCATTGGGCATACATTGTCGCTATTTTATCAAACATATCGGTATTCCATTTGGTTTTCGAATTTGCTCTTGGATTTCATTTGGTGTGACTGTTGTGTCGAGTTGTATTATTGCTGCTGTTGCACTGTCGTTATTACTGCTGCTGCTAATCTCTCATCTTCTTCTATTTCACTTTCCAGGTACACAATCTGATCATGTGTGTTGAAGTTATGAAGTGAAGTAATAAATGAAGATTTTTATGTGAATGTCGTTAGTTTAGTCCCTAGTATTTAAATCTCGGTTTTATTCTTTATTAAAATATACTAATGAAGCGACGTTGTTTAGCTATGAGTTCTGCATTTATTTTGTTTGAGTTCTAATGTATAAAAATGGGTGTCGACTAAGTTTTCTCTTATGTTGTCATTTAAATGATCAGGACTATTGGACTATAAATAACTGAATGAATTGGAAGAATAATAAGTCTTTGGGTCTATCAATTTAGTTTAGTATATATATAGCGCAATTTCAAAGTCGGAAGTGAGATAGGACAGGAAGATATTTGTCTATGACTCGTGATTTTAATTCAATAGTTTATGCCTAAAATTCAAAAGTTAATAATATGGTTTAGTTTGTGTATTACCAATGACGTAAGGTATATGGTGTAACAAATTTTTTTAGTTGATATGAGTCGTCCATTACTCAAACTGAAAAGGAAAAACTATTAATTACATATGCACTCGCATAAATATCCATTTATAGCAAGTTCAGCTAACTAATCGGGTTATGATCATAAGAAGCACAGGGGCCAACTGGAGGTAATCTAACTGACAACATGAGTTTAAATTAGTTATTGGATAATTAGTCTCTTTTGAATGTTTTATTTGTCGAATTCCGTATTTTATTTATAATTTCAGTCTTAGTAATATTCCTTTCCGTTAATATTTGTCCTAATCTAACAACTAATATGCTACTCCATTTTTCAAGTTTGTAATTATTTAGGGTTATTAGCTTTTCTTTTAGAGACAAATTTAATAGAAAAAATATAGTCACTTATATCCTTAAAGGAGGCGTGCCTCACCACAGTACATTATAATTTGTGGGGCCCTCAGTAAAGGTTAAAAAATATTTATGAAATCGGGATGGGTCGTTTAGGGAATTTCACGATCCTCCCAAAAGATTGTAACTCGCTAGACTCTCTTCAGGACGCGCCTTAATTAATATTACCTTCCTAAATTCGGGTGTGCATTTATGCAACTCAAATCCAAATCTCGACATAGACGAAATGTGCCGATGACCACGGGTACACTGGCTGTGACGTGGTCCGAGATATGTTTTCACAATGTTGAATTCTCTGTAAATAATAATAATAATAATAAAAGAGGTTCAGTAAAAATTTGCATAAGTTCATTATTATATAAAATCAGATAATTAAGCCTAATATAACAATTGAGAGACCGTGCTAGAACCACGGAACTCGAGAAGGCCTAACACCTTCTCCCGGGTTAACAGAATTCCTTATCCGGATTTATGGTTCGTGGACCGTTAAACAGAGTCATTCTCTTCCTCGATTTGTGATTCAATCGATGACTTGGGACACCATAAATATCTCAAGTGGCAACTCCAAAACAAATAAACAAATCCTATCTCGATTGTCCTTTAATTGGAAAAACTCCCTTGTGCCCTCGCGGTGCCAGGTGTTACATCTATGTGATACAATTTCACCATCTAATTATCACGACCCAAATTTTCCATCCTCAAGAGTCGTGATGGTGCCTACTCGTGAAAAATAAGCAAGCCGCGTTTTATAGAATCACTAACTCTTTTATTAGCCCCTTTTTAACAATTCAAATCAACATGCGCTCAACAGTGAAATTTTAGCAATAACTAAAGATAGGCTAAAGACGTAATTTTGATAACTTAACTAAAAACCAGTACGACAATACCAACATACGTCTCTACCCGGGATCCGGTGTCACAATATCACAAACCATCTACGAATACTACATACAAATATTTGGAAAGAAATGTATCTGAAGTATATAAAAATAGAATACATATGAATATAGAAGAGAACGTTAGGCCTACGGACGCCTGCAGGGCTGCCTCGGGATCTCTGACTGGACTAAAGGCAGCCACCCAAAGCTGCGGTCCAAAAGTTGCCGCTCTGGGATATGCACATAGTACATAGTGTAGTATCAGTACAAATGATCCCATGTGCTGGTAAGTGCCTGTCCTAACCCCGGTGAAGTAGTGACGAGACTAAGATCAGATTACTAAATAAACCTGGTCAATTATATAATATGAAGCGTAAAACAAAACAGAAATAAACAAGTAAAGATGGGATGGGGGAACATGTTGCGGGGGAATATCAATACCAACAGTAAATTAAGATAAAGTCATATGGACAAATTAGCATTTATAGTAAAACAATAAGGAACCAATCTATAAACACTTTGTATTTTCTATAATTGCGATGCGCAACCCGATCCAAAAAATAATAACACTATTGCGGCATGCAACCCGATCCAATTATATTCTTGTTGTGGCGTGCAACTCGATCCAAATATAATATTGTCGCAACGTGTAACCGGATCCAACATAATATTGTTGCGGCATGCAACCCGATCCAACAATACTATTATTTCGGCGTGCAACCCAATCCACATATACAATTCAATACCATATTACAAAGAGAGTTCTGGCAAGGGATCAATAAAGAAACAACACTATCCCGGCAAAGGATTCGGCAGTATAAGTAGAAACGTCCCGGCAAGAAAAAATCAGCTATAACCAACTTGTTCCAATATCTAACTACCTCCACGATCACCAATACTCAATCATAAGTAATACCCACGAGAATAAACATAATCCTTGCTCAACACAAAGAATCAACAACTTAGGCATTTGTAGCATTTATTAAGAACACAACAATTTCACTTTAAGATTCACGTTCATATTTGATACCAACGTATAGATACTCATCACCATGACTATACGTCGTACTCAACAAGTAACACGTAGAAAATAGGACACGACTCCTAATCACTCAAGCTAAGGTTAAACCAAACACATACCTCAAACTTTCATGGCCAACTCAAGCCTCAAACACCGCTTTTCCTTTTGAATTTAGCTCTAAATCAAGACATAATCAACTTAATAATATCAATAAATGCTAAACAATTCAATTCCAATGCTTAATTATAGATTTCCTATCATTCTTCCCAAAAAGTCAAAATCGACCCCGGGTCTGCTTGGTCAAAACACGAGGTTAGGACCAACACTCGATCACCCATTCACTCACGAGCCCCAATATGTAATTAGTTTCGAAATTCGACCCCAAAATGACGTCTAAATTTTAATTATACAAAAGTCACTAACTCTACCCAAATCCCTAATTTTCTACCCTTAAGAACATGATTTTAGGCCAAGAAATCTAATGGGTATTAATGGAAATTGAAGAAAATGAGTCTAAGATTGCATACCTATGGATATGTGGTGAAGTTCTCTTTAAAAAATCGCGCAATTTGGAGTTTGGAAGAAGAAGTTATGAAATTTTGGTTAAATCCCGTTTTTGCTTCTGTTTTGAAATCACTAGACAAACCTTCATCGAGTTCACGATGGGTCACATGTTCGCGATCACAGGTTCATGTTTGCGGAGGTTTGGCTCCTCGTGCCTTCGCGTTCGCGGGCCAGTGGCCGCGTTCGCGTAGAACAAAATTCCCTTCCCCTTGCTCAGGCCCAAATGCCTTCGCGTTCGTGATAGCAGGTCCGCGTTCGCGAAGGGAAACACTCCCAAAGCTTCGCCTTCCCATCCTGTGTCTCGCGTTCGCGTAGAAGGAGATTTGCTTCAGGCTGACTAACCCCTCGCGAACGCGGAGAACAACATACCAGAACACCAGAAACTGAAAACCTGTAATTTTTTTCAAGTTCCAAACCTTCTGAAACTCACCCGAGCCCTCGGGGCTCCAAACAAAACATGCATACTAACTCAAAAACATCATATGAACTTATTTGTGCTATCAAATCGCCAAAATAATCTCTTAAACAACTAATTTAGCATAGAAATCTAAGAAGAATCTCAAAACTTTCAAAATATCAATTTTCACAACTACGGGTCCGAATCACCTCAAACAACTTTCGTTTCTTACCAAATTTCACAGACTCATCTTAATTCACATATAAGACCTGTACCGGGCTCCGGAACTAAAATACGGGCCCGATACCATTAAATTTTAAATGTCTTTTATTTTCAAAACTCATAAATAATTCCAAAAAATAATTTTCTTTACAAATTCATTTCTCGGCTTGGGACCTCGGAATTTGATTCCGAGCATACGCCCAAGTAGCATATTTTCCTGCGGACCTTCCGAGACTGTCAAATTAAGGGTCCGGGTCCGTTTACCCAAAATATTGACCGAAGTCAACTTAAATTCATTTTAAGGTCAAAATTCATCATTTTTCATAGATTTCACATAATGGCTTCTGGCTATGCGCTCGGACTACGCATATAAATCGAGGTGATGCTGAAAAAAGATTTTAAGGTCTCGAAATATAAAATTTATTTTTAAAACAAGTGATGTTATTTTGGGTAATCACACTAAGAGCACCCCCTGCCTTACATCACAATCGACTCCTCAGTATATTAAATGGCACCATCCCACGCCACATTTCCTTACATTAAATATTGATGATTAACTTTACCACCAAAATTGCGGGTGCTACATGAGTGTTTCGAGACCATCAATATCACCTGAGGTTTCTCTACTCACCTCATTTGCTCATTCGCACTTGAAGCAAAACGATATGCTATGTTGATAGGATTGCAAATTGCTCAAGACTTTCACTTCTACCCACTACAGATAAAAAAAGATTTAAGGTAATGCAAACGATGTTTGAAACGTGTTCTAATCTCCATTACCTCTTCTTTTGGATCGTAGGTTATTAATGACACATTGCGACAACCAAAACTTAAGCATATTTATTGTGAAGCAAACAATGTGGCTGATCTCCTAGCAAAACATGGCATGACCTTAGTTTCTTCTACTGACCAACACAATTGTCATTCACTATATAATGAAGAACCATTGCCTTATGCTTTACTTGCTTTCAATAAAGATTCTTCGAACACTTGTTTAAGAAGAACAATCCCCTTATGTATAGACTCTATTACCTGTCTTTCTTGGCTTTTAATAATATCTCTGTTTCACCCAAAAAAAATTAAAATATATGAAGAGTTAAAATTAAAGCACCAGAATATAAACAAAATGAAGGGGTAAAATTCCTAATGCTCAACGAATCACAAAGTTCTCAAAATGCAAGACGACATAAACAGCAATTAATTAGATGAATAAGACATCTTGCGAGCGTAGACAACCTTCAATAATAGAGCAGTATAATATATATACACATCTCTTAATTAACGTCAAAATAAATGTGACATGCATGAAAATCTGATGTTTTTATATCTATACAGATTTAATTTGCAAAATATAGCTTATTTATCATCATCAGTATGAGAATGATGGATTGGTAATATGGATAACCCAGTGCTGACCATCGACTTGGACAGTGAGATTATGAACGCTGGCAAACAAATTAACAGCCCTTCTCACTCCTCTATTATCAGCTGCCGTGAAATAGTCATGTCCAAAAATGACACCACCATCAGAACCGGGCTTCAACAGCTTAAAAGCCCGGTTTATATCGGACCAAGCCGAGTGAAAATCATGTCCAGCATCAACCTCAATCAACTCACCATAAACACCCCATTCACACAGCTTCTCCAGTGATGACCCGCTTGAAAAAGGCATGTAAACCACCGACTCCGTCGAGTTCGCGTTCACCACGTTTTGCATGAACTGATACATTAACAAAACGTCGCCGTTTACCATCTTCATGTCTTTGAACTTTTGATCTGAAAAACCTGGCCAGCCACGAAAGTCGTCTATACACACGACTTGAGTGTTGTTTAGACCCAGTCGACGGGTCAGCTCAACCATATGAAGCGCCGATGCACCCAAAAACGTGCCTACTTCTATTATGGTCTTGGGTCTGACTCTCCGGATGAGGTTCTCAAAGACCGCGCCTTTTGACCCCCAACCTTTGACCCACTTTTTTCTGAGGAGATTGTCCACGTGTGGCGGCGGGAAATTCTGCCACGGCGATGTCCCCTTGAAGACACGCTCTAGAATTGTGCGGCGGATGTTTTGTGACGGAACCGCCTCACCACACACCGCCCCGAAATTGTTGTGGTCGCCTTCTGTTCCGCTGCTAATTGCTGTGTTTACATAGTTGACGACAGCGTTAACATGCGCAGGTGGTTTGTTATTAGCATAATTATTGCGCGTGGAGCCAGAGAGATAACCGAGCGAGTAAGCCACGAGGAGACAGATGAAGTAAACAACAGGTTTAGCGGCAGATGAAATTCTCTTTGAGTAGCGAAAGTGGTGCGGAAGAGGTGGCGATCGTGGTTCTTGTTTCATGTTTGGCGATTTGAAAATACAAGACTAGTTCTTCGGTGGGTTTTATTTTGATTATAAATAGAAAAGGATTGCTATTTAATGGACAATGATATGGTATATATGAAAATTAAAAGAGAGGCAAAAAAATTTCCTTTTACAGCTTCAGCAATAATAATAGTAACACTATGACGGCCTGGAATCCAGAGAAAGAAAGTTCTTAATATTTCCAAGTGAATTATGGAATTATGGTCATGAGAAATTGCTACCTTTTCTTCCTGTATTATTGCAAGAATTAATATACTTAAAATGGTTGATAAATATTCATCTGAACGTCAGCTCGCTCCACAAGTCAACAATAAATTAAGATTAATGAAAAGAGCACTATATTTCTTTTTTCTCAATATATATATATATATATATATGTCAACTATACCTGGCTAATAATTAAATGCAAAGAGACGACTTTGTAGCTTACGCTATCGAGCCATCTTAACTAATATAGCCTTAATTTTGGGTGCGTTTTTGCATTATATTAACGTACTATTTCTTTCTCGATTAAACTTTGGCGAAGTACCCAATTTAACCTATTAACTGCATTTAAATGTTCTAATGACCTTAAGCTTCTAGAACGTAGGTACCTAACGCACATTTAAATGTCAAGACCTTAAAACCAGTAAGACGTAACAATCTGATATCCGGTGTAATGTATCTATATTTATGTAACTATACTATATTAAAATTATGAAGGCTTTTAGCGAAAAATTATTCGCATTTTTATTGTCTTAAACTACCGTTCACACGGGATAAAATAATCATTTAATTATTTTTCTAATATTTAGTAATAGTAATCTAATTAATTTCCTAATAATTAGAATTTTGATACTACTACTAATACTATTATTATTATTATTATTATTATTATTTTACAAATGTCAACTTCTTCTCTATATTAAATTGTTTGATGTGAAAGCCTAATAAGTCATTTAGGCGTTACATTTCCCCTTATCAATTTTTTCTATGAGCATAACACCAACTTCTTCAATACCAAAATGGTAGAGAAATTCATTTTTTTAGTTTATATTATTTGACAAGTCTTTGTTGGTAATAGTATCAATATTTTTTTTTTGTATTAGAACATAGAAATAACAATATTCGTTTATAAAATATTTCTAGAAGTTCTCAGAAACTACAATAAGATATCTAAGAACTTATATGACAAGAATTCTTTATTCATTGAGCCAGCTAAATAATATATTTAATAGTCATCATTTTCAAGAACTTATACATTTTTTATTCACTTTTATTTTAAAAGTCAAACACATTGTTTATTTATTTATTAGTAAGTTTGTTAAAAGTATACTTTATTGATAAAGGATACACGCACAAAACGTATACGCACAAAGCGTATACCCGAAGATTAATATTCTCAAATGAGTAATGGAGATCATTAATTAAAAAAAGAAAACATGATCGGAAATGGATCAATTGAAAAAAAACGATTGCATCTTGACTCCTTCTTTCTTGGTTATTTGCAGTGGCTCGCCCTTCGGGTACTTAAAAAGCAGCCATGCCTTATGGGGATAGAAAGAATCACACGATTACCTAACATAATAGAAGCAACAATAGGATAGGAGCGCACTGAGCGATCGTCTTCGCTCGTTGGCAGAACGCCTTAATGAGTGTGTCTAGTTTGTTGGGGTGACACGCCGTGTGATGACCCAAAATGTCATCTTTAAATTAAATAATCGTCTTGATGTTTTAACACCTTGAAAAGCACTACCAATAATTCCTCAACTTGCGTGCGTAGTCCGTATAATTTTTCGGAAGGTTTTTGTATGAAAAATGAATTAAATTATGAATTAGAGCTTTAAAACTCAACTGAGTTGACTTCGGTCAACATTTTGATCAAACGAACCCGGATCCAAGTTTTGACCATTCTAGTAGTTCTGTATTGCGATTTGAGAATTGGTCATATTCCCGAAATCGAATTCGGATGTCCCTAGCTCAAATTATCGCCATTTAACGGAATCTAGAAATCTAAGGCGAAAGATTTCTTATCTTTGATTGGAGTTTTGACTTTTGTGCAAACAATCCCGGAATGGAGATTTGATGATCTCAATAGCTTCGTATGATGATTTCGGACTTAGGCGTATTTTCGTATTTGGATTTGAAAGTCCGTAGGACATTTCTTCACATTTTGGCGAAGTTGAAAATAGAAGATTTTTGGAAAAGTTTGACTGAGAGTTGACTTTTTTAATATCGGAGTCTGAATCTAGTTCTAAATTTTTTTATAGATTTTTTATGTTACTTATGACTTGTATGCAAAATTTGAAGTCATTCCAGAGTGATTTGATATGTTTCAGCGCAAAATGTAGAAGTTGCAAGATTCGAAAACTCATAATTCAATTCGATGCGCGATTTGTAATTTCGATATTGTTTGACGTGGTTTGAAGCATTAATTAACTTTGTATGGTAGTTTAGGAAGTATTGGTATAATTGGTTAAGGTCTCGAGGGCCTCGGGTGGATTTCAGAAGGTTAACGGAATCGGGAAAAAAAGATTGCTGGAATTTTCTGCAGAAGCTGTCTTGGACAACAACTATGCAATCGTGGAACCTATTTTGGAAGCTTATATCTCGAAATATATAAGGAATCTATAAATATGTGAAACATGAACATTGTATCCCTTGCATTCTAGTTTACCGAAAGTTAAACGATTCGTTAGTTGGACATTTGAACATAAAGTTATGATTGATTGAATATGGCTGGTAAAGCTCTTTTTGACGACTTTTAGTGATGAAAATGGACTTGCAGGGACGGGCAGGCAGAAACTTAAGGACCAAAAATGCTCATTTCTTTATTTTCATTTTGGGGTTTTTGGAGCTCGGTTCTTGGTCGATTTATTTTTCACGATTTCAACACAAGTAAGTGTCCTATACTCGAAAGTGTTTATATTACATATATCCATGGTTATTTTCATCATTTAATTCGTGATTTGGGATAGAAATTTGGAGAAAAATTATAGAAACTTCAAAAATGAATGTTTTTATCCAAAGAACAATTCGATATTGGAATTTGATAGCCCACATTTTTTTTCAAATAAGTTTATCACGTATTTGACTTAAATCTATTTATTATCATCATTATTTAGGTTGTATTCCATATGTCGACGCCCCCGTTTTTTTAAATGGAGAAAAGCGGATTGTGACATTATGGGCGGAATGACTCTTTTATCCCCTTTCGGTGAATTTTGGGTTATGGATTTTGGAGAGTCACTAACTTATGATTATAGTGCATTAGGAAATTTTTTAAAAGAAAAGGAAAAGAAGAAGATTTTAAAAGAAAATCAGAGTTCAGATAAGGGCTTGAGATTATCTCGAGGGGGAGGTGTTAGGTACCCCTTAAAATTCACTAGTGTGGTTCCCGGTCGTGCTTAATTATGACTTTAAGAAGAGTAGGAGTAAACAAGCAAGATTTGCATATAGAAAGCATAGCAAGTTGAAAATTTTGAAAGAAGAAAGATACAAGTTGTTTTGAAAAGAGGAATTTTGGTTGAAAATATTAATCTAAGATAAAGCATTAATAAAGAAGAAGAAAGGAGTCCTAGGGTTAAATATAATATGGATCACTTTGGCGCAATACCCAGCAATCATTCTCACACGAGATATTAGCGCACCAATCATCATATCCATATTTTACCCTTCCTACTCCGTTAAGGTATTTAAGTGTGATTAGTCTCGTTTTACTTATTGCATGCTAGTACCCGCCCCAACCTATTAGTCCTGGGGTATTAGGACTCCTAATCCTAAAAGGGGAAGAAAGGGATGGGCTTTGCAAGGAGTTTCAAAGGATAAAAGTCTAATTCATCATTCAAAACAGATACCAAGTAAGAGAAAGAACAAGACGACAAACCAAGGCTCAAAGAAACCCCTTTAAACATACAACATATAGTTTAGCACGTCTTGCATATACTGATTTGATCTTAAGTTAAAATTAAGCGGTGGACGAATCAGTTTAACACATAGAATTAGAAAAAAGGTCTACATTAGGCAACTTGGATCCAATTGTTAGGATCCGGAGTATTTTAACAAATTGTTAATATAGGAATAACATAGACAAGTTTTGAAAGAAGCAGAAGTTGCAGAAGTTAAAAAAGGTTTTGGAAAATCGCTAGGACTGTTTAAAGAAATGTACATCAGAGTTTCAGAAGTAAAGTGCTCATAAAAAGAGGCGAGAGTTTAAAAGCTATTTGAAAGTGACCTGATGAATAAACGTTTAGATGGAAAACAATTTTTAGCGATAGAAATACAAGTTCTAGAATTGCAGACAAGTTTAGACGAATTATGTTGCAAACATTGAAATAATTCCCATATTACTGATTATACGACTTAAGAAAGTTTTGAAATCCTATAGGCAGGATATCTTTTCTGATTTATTTATTTATTTACTCAATGCTAATTTAAACGTTTCAGGCATACGAGAATTGTGTTACCTATGGTTTGCCTATTTTTTTATGCAACTCTATAGGCATGATTTCTATATGCTTGATCAAAGAAGAATGCAAGCCTATGGGCATGATATCTAAATGATTCAAAGTAGTAAACGCCCTATAGGCATGATATCTAGGCGATTCAAAGTATTAAATCCCACAGCCATGATTTCAAGGTGATTTAAAGTAGTAAAAGTCGTATAGGCACGGTTTTTAGGTGATTTAAAGTAGTAAAAATACTATAGGCATGATTTCTAGGTGATTTAAAGTAGTTAAAGTCCTATAGCCATGATTTCTACTCTTCATCGTGCAAACAACTAAAAGCCCCTCCCCAACCCTTACGTCTATATTCCCCAACTTTTATTACAAAGTTATTATTACAAATCCAAAAGTAAAAATAAAATACATTATAACCCACAGCTAGATTCAAACTACCTAATGCAATTTTGATATCCAATATATGTGTTTTACCAAATCCGGGTTCCAGATTCTAAGGCCTTCTCTTAGAGTGTTTCAAAGTTCCAAGGAGCTTCAAGAGCTCACGCAATGCTTACACCCTAAAGAGTGAATATTGTAACATAGTAGTGCAATATGTGGAATTACCAACCCTTAGGCATCCAAGTTCAGAGGGAGCTCTAGGTTCCTTAAGCATGGCTTACCAGAAGGGGGTAGAATTTAAGAGCTAGGGTAGGTGCAAAGTGAGAGAGGAACCTTCGCATGAGATGGTCATACCCAGCCATGGCATACAGTGTCACACCCCTAATCTCTTGCTCAGATTCAAAGAAATAAGAGTAGACTCTTATAGAGTCAAACTCGGGTCTGAATGGTGATCAGGACACCAACAGACCCAAATTAGAGCTCAGCACATTGAGGGGAAAGGGAATGGGAAAGCAATTGAGTAGAGACTCAAAAAAGTCTACTTTTGGATCACAGATAGCACTTCATAGTGTTTCTATGACCCGGGACAATACTCACATAAAAAGGGAATAGAGGGAAAGGCATTAACATAACATAAGAGACATAGTTGGCTTGAAGGTAATTAAATAGTGCAGGAAAGCATAAATAAACACACAAAGAAAGGGGTAGAAGCAGAGAAGTTGAACAAGGATGCTATTTAACATAGAAGAACATACCAGTTATAAATTCTAGCACATCAGAATAGTAATAGCAAACAAACAGCCAGGAACCAAATAGGAACAAACTCAAGAAACTCCCCAAGTGCTTAGGAGTTCAAACAGCAGGAAGTGCAGATATAGAATGTTCAGTAGTAGTGCAGAGAAATAGAGAGTTGTAATAATAGTAGAAAAGAAGATAGATAGGTGAATTCTTATTTTGGTTTGCAGTCAGAATTAGATGATGAAGTGAAACGAAGAGCATGTATTGATACTTGAAATCAGACATGCATGCAAGGAAAGAAAATTAGTCGAGTATCAATTAAGATTAATCAATTAACATAGGTTCCTTTAATTAAGGAATCCCAATTTGATCAGTAAAGGACGAAAAATATTTAAGGAAAGGAATAAGGATGAATACATGAAAGTTATTTACGGAAAAGTTTTTTTTTAAATACACGGTTTGTGTAAATAAGGTAATAAGACCAATTAACAAACAGTAAATCAAAGGTCTGTTATTTCATACGAATGAATCTAGTCTAAAAAAGAGAAGGGTTTTACTTGGGTCGAGTCGTGAAGGAAAGAAATCAATCAAGCTATATTCAGAAGAGATTTTGAACTAATTGCAAATTTGAAAGACCATTTGGGGGGGGGGGGGGGGGGATCATAGTATATCATAAACATACAAACACTTCAAACATGAAAGAAGAAAAATCTAGCTTTTGGCAAAAGGTTAGAACCATATGAAAATAGAGATGACTTTCAGAAATTGAAATCAAACTACTTCAGTGGTGAGAGCATGCAAGTCAGATACACGTGGTCTGAAAACCCCTAAATTCTAGGGTTTTCGTCATAAGTCTAGTGTAGGGACGAAAACGAACAAATCAAGCAAGAGCAAACTTAGAAAACCCAAAGGAACTTAATTGTTCCATGAAAACATGCTGAGGGAAAACAAAGTAAAGAAAATAGAAGGAAACATTAGGAAGAAACATAGCAGAGAAAGCACATAGGAGTCAAAGTAAAAACAAACATGAGTCACAGTAAGTCGAAAACAGTAAGAACACCACATAAAATCATAGTAGAATAAATGAAATCAAAGAAACCCTAAATCGGAGAAGATGAATAGTTTTGAAAGCGAACTTTTGAAAGAGATATAAGGAATCATTTTGAAAAACTTAAAACAAGCATGGACCTAGAGCAGATCTATGTTTAGTATATTTCTAGAACCTCGTTGTATTTTAGACCTTAGTAGATGCTTGTGACTTGTGACATTCTGATGTCAAGCTGTATTCATTTTCGCACTTGTTTTATTTTGCTAAGTTTATACTTGTCGGGGGTTTATCCATATAAATGACTTAAATTGACTTATTGAAACCCATAAACTAAATTTGGCAATAGTGTCGTTTGGCCTTGTCTTCACGAGAGGTGCCATCACGACCAGGTCTGGTATGGGATCGTGACAAATTGTTATCAGAGCCTAGGTTACATAAGTCTCATGAGTCATGAGCGGGTTTAGTAGAGTCTCGCGGATCGGTAAAGAGACGTTTGTATTTATCCTCGAAAGGGTGCAGAACCTTTAGGAAAAACTTCAAATTCTAGAATTCTTGTCGTGCGTCCTTGATTCAGCTTGAAATGTAATTCTTTGAATTCCTTACACACGTTCGTATATACGCATGATCGCTTAGTATTAGATGTGAATTGATGGATTATGATTCCCTGTTCGAGGGTCGAGATGGATTATGATTCTCTGTTCGAGGGAGCTCTAGGGTCCCTAAGCATGGCTTACCTATAGCTTGAGCCCTGATCTGTTGATTGCGTGAGTGCGTGTTTCTGGATCTATATTTGTTTTTGTGTCCCTATTAAGGGAAGTGATGACTGGATAGTTACATGATGAGTGTGATCTGACTACGGGATCTATCTATATGATTTGGAAGCGACAAGAAGGGTCTAATGGAAAATAGAAGAACTATTAAGTGCTCGATTTCCATCTTGATTTGAGATATATCCCCAAGTTATGGGCGTGTGAAGAATCTTTTCATGTTTTCTAGTTAGGAGTGAAGTAAAATCATGTTGCGATATGAGTTCATACTCAGGGAGACTAAGTGACTGCGTAATATTTATGATGGTGGTAGGTGTATACAAATGTTAGTTGGAGGTAAAGCAGGTGGGTTATCTCATGCGGAGTGCTCTGAGGTTGTGTGTTCCTTATGTTGTCTGCTAGAAGATCTCATTTACAAGTGAAAAAAATATGTATTGAAATTTAAATTTGGATCGTTTAAGAGAGTGGGCTTGATTGTTGCAATGATGAATGCGAGATTTGTAAAAGATCCAAAGTACAAGATCGATGTTTCACGAGCTTATGAAGGATTGAGTTTAACCTCACTATGGTAGTATGGCAGCAATAGAGTATATGTGTTATGAGTTATTGCGTGTGTTTTGGTCTACGACTTCGAGCCAAGTGGGGGAGTATGCCATTGATTAGGCGATTGCACGACTATGTGCTATGTCAGTTCCAGTTTGATGCGTGCTGGTAAGTCAGTTATGGCTTACGGAGATTGAGATCGAGGATGACTCGAGTAAAGCAATTTTTCTACAAAGGTTATATTATGCTTCATAAGTGTATGAGAATCACGGAATGTCTTGAGTTGTTGTTGGTGAAGGATGCTCGGTGCATAGAGAAGGAAGTTGCTTGGTTGTACTGGAATGAGGTTACATTCTATGGTGTCAGAGTGCTAATGAGGCACGGGTTGCTCGATTCGTTTGATCAAGCTAATTGCAGTTTGAGTAGAGTGGATGACTCTAGAGAGTGGTTCTAATATGTTCAAGATTTTACATGAAATAATTGGGGATTTTTCAAGTTGTACTATTGGTTAGGGACTGAGGTTTGCATTTTGGAGGGTGTCAATATTTGTGCCATTTCTATATCAACTATGGGATTCTATTTATTAGCATCAGGAAGGTGAAGGTAATAGATTTAGATTCGTAGGAATTTTCTTCAGAGTAAGGTATTTCGAATGTGGCGCTTTAACGCGTTTAAGAGAGTGTTCGGCGTCTTATGAGCCTTAGACGGTGTGGCTTTATGCTTGGGTCTTGTGTGATGAGTTTGGGTTGAGGAATGGTGGTGTTATAGCAAGAAGAAGTATCTAGTTGAAGGTAAATCAGAAGAAACTTAGATAGATGGGATTGCTTGGTAGTAGGCCAGATTGGTATGGTACGGATATGGTTAGTTTGGGTGCTTACAAGGTAATGAGTTTCTATAGGTGTTTTGCGGCAATGCTCTTGGGTTTAGTGTAATGCGTAGCTTGGTAGAGTTAGAAGGATTTAGTCCTGACTGGTCTGGTTTTGTGCAAAAGTGAGTCGTAGAGTTCTTGACCGCGATTAAAGATGCATATTTTCTGTAAGTGTGAGAAGCATGGGATGTGTAGTGATTTTCTTCTGCATGGGATCAATGGAAAATTCTTGGTTGGTTGAGTACATAGTTGCTTGTGGCTCGGAAGAGATATAAAGTTCACGTGTTATCCTATGATGGTATGGCATATCCGGTATGTTGTGAAGGATTGAGATTGTGTGTAAGGTTACAGTTCAATTCTGAAAGGAAGATCATAAAACTCTTAGGCAGCGGGAAGTTTCATATAATTTCAGAAATGAGCTTCAGATGATTAAGGAAATAGCATTGCTAATTGGAGGTAATTTGATGAGGGTATATATTTCACAAAAAAGCAATGTGATTATGTTGCTGGTACTTCGGTAGTATTTGACACTTTCTTGTTAGATCGATTGCTAATATTCGAGTTTGCTTGGCGGCATAGAATAATTTAAGAGTATCTCTCATGGAATGATTGGGTATTTGGGGTGTGGTATGCATTCGGAAACGAAATTGGAATGTGGATATGGTGATTCATGTGCCATATGGATTTTGAGAAGGGGAGTTCTCATATACAGGCTATATTGTGGTTTTGGGTCGTGTGTATCGGCACAATATAGTGACTACCGGGGTTTGGAGACCCGAGTGGATCCTTCTACCATAGATTTAGTACCGGTGGTGAGGGACTTTTTGGATGTGTTTCTTGTGGTCGAGCATGTCGTTGGGAAAGGTTGTTGAATTCGGTATTAATTTGATGTCGGCATCGTATCGTATGGCACCGGCAGAGTTAAAGGAGTGGAAGGAGCAGCTTCAGGGTTTCCTTGATAAGGGGTTCGTTGGCAGGCCAATGTGGATGTGTGTTCTAACTTGAGTCGGCTTGGTTGGCTACGAATTGTATTGTGGAGGGATGTGTTGAAACAGTTTTTATTGAGCTTATTAGTAATCTGGGTAGATCTATGAGTTACATTTTCGTGTTGCAAGGCTTTAAGATTTGTTGGTTATAAGCACATGTGGTGTGGTATAATTGGGGTCTCCTAGTGGAATTCGAGCGGGAGGAGTATTGGATATTGCTTGGCGGATGGAGCATCGATTATGTCCTTTCGGGTTGTGTGGTGTTATGTATTTGTTTTCCCGTGGTTATGATGATTTACTTTGGTTGTAGACATCAATTGCGCGTGGTCGTCAATTTCGAGCAGAGTGACTTGAGGTGTTTCATGTGGAGCAGTGTTTGACAAGGATCGCGTGTTGCAGCAAGTTATGTGGAGATATGACTTTGCGGGTTCATGTGTTCTGTTTCTATGATGTGAGACGAGTTCTCTGTCTTGTATTTTGGTGGTGCTGGTGAGCTTGCGATACAACTCTTCCATTTGAGTCATTTCCATGATTTGAGTATGTTCGAATTATTGCTTATTGGTGCGCGAATTTCACAAGTTCTGACCTTAGCATGTATTGATGCGTCATGTCACCAGCATAGTGTGTTGGATTAGATAAGATCGTTGGTATCATTAATGAAAATGAACGGATTCAATTTCAGCATGTGGGAAGGATAATATCGAGGTTCGGCTCAGAAATTTGCTATGGTATTTGCCAAAGGATAAGTGGCATCATGAATGGTTGCTCTACAAAATGTTTATGGTTTACTGCGTGTTTTAGTTATCATTGGCAGTATATGAAAGTGTCGGGATGAGACTTTAGTTAATAAGAGGTTTTCTACCGGGATTCGGTTGTTGTGGGCAACTGATGTGAATGGAAGTTATTGCTACAAGCATTTGAGTTGTGTGGTTTATCATGTAATTGCATCTGAGGTTGCAGGTATGGTTTGTTACAGCTGGTTTGGGCTTATTCCGAGCATAAATGTGAGATTCTGACCTTGTGGATGATTTCAGAAATGGAAATGCGGTTCGAAGGTTTATGGGTTAGGTTGGATTGTTAAATTTTTGTTGCATTTTGTTATTGGACCTATATGAGATAGGGTGACGTGGATTACCCCCGGGTATATGCATGGTAAGGTTATTCGGCGATTGGTTGGCTTTTGGAACAACTCTCGACACGTTCGAGGACGAACATATGTTTGAGTGGGGGAGGATGTAACGACCCGACCGAGCATTTTGAGTTTTTACATATTTATCGCCGGTTCTCGCTCATGACTTGCCCCATGTGATGTATTATGACTTATGTAAATAGTTGGTTTTGGTTTCAGGGAAATCAAAATGAATTTAGAAGAATAGTTCTCAGTTTGTAGCTTTAAATTTAAAAGGCTTGACCAAGATTTGACTTGTTTGAATATGATCTTGGATCGTTAGCTCCATTGGGTAATTTAGGACTTATGAGCGTGATCAGAATGCAGTTTGGAAGTCTGTGGAAGGTTTAGGCTTGAATTAGCGAAATTGAGATTTCGGCATTCTCTAGTTGATAGGTGAGATTTTGATGTAGAGGTTGGAATGAAATTTTGGAAGTTGTAGTAGTACCCTTGTGTCATTTGGGATGTGTGCGCAAAATTTCAGGTCATTCGGACTTGTTTTGGTTAGGCTTTTTATCAAAAGCGAAATTTAGAAGATCTTGGAATCTTAGGCTTGAATCTGATTTGTGTTGGTTGATTCGATGTTGTTTGAGGTGTTTTGAAGATTGTTATAAGATTGCATAAGGTTATGGGTTATGTTTGTGCTTTTTGTTGATGTTCTGGGGGCCTCGGGGTGGTTTCGAATGGTTGGCGGAGAGTTTGGAATTTTGAAGAAGCTGCAGATTTTCTGCTTCTGATATTTCCGTACCTGCGAATTGGGGAACGCTGCTGCGAAGCCACATGTGTAGAGCATTGGTCGCAGAAGCGAAAGCTGGTGAGGTCGGCATGAACGACAGAAGCGGTTGTGGGACTGCATCTGCGAAGGCGCAGGTGCGGCTACTTCATCACAAATGTAATTTGGGCAGTTTAAGTGAAAAACCGCAGAAGCAGCTCTTGGACCGCAAAAGCGGTACCCCGGATGCGGAAATACCTCGGTCAGAATGCATATATTTCATCCTTCGCGATTTTGAGAGGGTTTTTACCATATTTCATCCGGGAGAAAGCTTGGGAGAGCTGATTGAAGAGGGAATTCAAGAGAATTTCATGGAGGTAGGATTTTTGGACCCTAAACTTATTTCTATGATGAATTTTAACATTATAAGCTTGAAATCCATGGAAAATTAGTAGCAAAAATGGGTAAGTAGGATTCGAGATTAAGAGACCTTTCAGTGGGAATTTAAGGGGCCATTTAATGTCCGATTTTGATGTTCTTAATATGTATGAACTCGTGAGAGGATGAGGATTCCATTGACGTTAATTTTATCAAATTTCGAGACATGGGCTCGGGGACGGGTTTGAGCACTTTTGGGATTTGGGTGTTAAATTGGATATTTTCGAGTGGACTTCATTGACTTAGCATATTTTAATGACTATGTACTGATTGTGGCTAGATTTGGAGCATTCGAAGGTCAATTCATGCGGGCGAGGCATCATGGGCTAGATGTTGGATCAGATCGAGGTGAGTAAGGATTGTAAATGATGTTCTGAGGGTTTGAAACCCCGGATTGTGTTGAAACACGTTCAAAAGGCACTAAACTAAACGTGTGTTCATATTTGTAGGTTTTGATAAATGACAAACGATGCGAAATTGACATATGACGAGGTCCAAGCACAAGCGCGTAAATGTCACGCAAAGAAGTTCAAGCACAAGACAAACAAGATCAAGACTAAACAAAGTTATACATGAGTCGTTCTTTAATTGTGATCTTGATCCGACGACTTAACTCAAGACTTGGCTTCTCTCGTAAAAACATTTTTATCAAATCATGCATATTTAATTTAGAGCAAAATAATTTTAAATCATGCATATTTATTTTAGCAAAATGATTTTTAAACATGCCTCTAAAATCTGGACAAAGATAATCGATTATGTACTTATGATAATCGATTATGTGAAGGCAGCTGCAAGACAATCGATTGTGTACCTTATGACAATCGATTGTGTTGAGGCAGTGTCCATCAGATTTTTGAAATCTGCAAGAGAATCGATTGTGTACCTTATGACAATCGATTGTGTTGAGACAGTGTCCATCAGATTTTTCAAAGCTACAAAATAATCGATTGTGAACCTTATGACAATCGATTGTGTTGAGGCAGTGTCTATCAGATTTTTCAAAGATACAAAATAATCGATTGTGAACCATATGACAATCGATTGTGTTGAGGCAGTGTCTATTAGATTTTTCAAGACTGAAAAATAATCGATTGTCCATATAACATAATCGATTATGTAAATGACCGTTGCCAAAATATTTTCAAACTCCGTGAGATAATCGATTATAGGATTTTAATAATCAATTGTTTGAAGTAAAATCTAGAAAAGATTTCTTGAACGTTGCCAAGTAATCAATTGTATATTTCTGATAATCGATTGTTTTACGTAAAATCTGGAAATGATTTTTTGAACGTTGCCAAGTAATCGATTGTATATTTCTGATAATCGATTGTTTTACGTAAAATCTGGAAATGATTTTTTGAACGTTGCCAGTAATCGATTATACGTCTTAGATAATCGATTATGCTGCGTAAAATCTGGGAATGATTTTTGGAACGATTGGAAAACAATCGATTGTGCCAACTTGACAATCGATTGTCGTAGCACAAAATCAACAATTCTTAATTGGCAATTAGGCAACGGTTATGCATGTTTTTGACACTATAAATACATCTTCAAATCGGCCTTCTAAGAACAACAACTGATCATATTATTGCTAAAGCTTGCATACTCTCTTATTCATCATTTTGTATTCATTACATAAGTTTTTGAGAGCCAAATTCTTGACGAAAGTTGTTGCGTTCTTGAGCGTATTATTTTACTCATATCTACTCTTCAGGAGAGTCTTGTTTTGAGTGCAAAGTGTTTTTATACACTTGAAGGGAAGTGTTAATCCCTTGTATTGTAAGAAGGAACGTTGTGATTCCTTTGGTTGAAGTCTTGGAGTGTTGTATCTTCGAGCAAAGGTTGTTGAGGCTTGTGTGACTCAAGTTCTCAGTTTGTAACGGTTTGTTAAGCACCCGTAAGCTTAACGAAGTTAGTGGAAATCTCGAGAGAGTCTCTCGGGGACTGGACTAGCCACGGGTTGTGGTGAACCAGGATAACATCGGTGCATTCGTTCTTTATTATTTACTTATCGCACTTATTTCATTCCTGCAATTTTTAAATTCTGCAAGTTTACGCTGTTTTTATTATAATGCTATTCACCCCCTCCTCTAGCGTTAAGCGTATATTCTAACAGATTGCACATCGTAGTGCTATATTGAGGCGAGACACACGTTTGATGATGAGCATGGGGTCGTGCACTATTGGGGACAGTGACTTGGTCCGTCCCTATTAATGATTTTACCGCGTATTTGATTGAAATCTATTTGTTATCATCATTGTTTGGGTTGCATGCCATATTTGGGCTTCGTGCCAACTATTTGAACCCTTCGAGGATTTTGTTGATATTTTCTCACTGTTTTGACTTATACTTGAACTCAGTCATGTTATTTTCCACTGTTTTCAAAGCTCAGCCATATTTACTTTGGTTTAACACTTGAAATGATATTTCAATAATATTTTTGGACCGAACATCATGTTTTACTGTTGCCCGAGTGGCTTATGTGATTTTTGACTGAGTAAGGCCTAGGGCCTATGTTGTGAGAACTTCTTGACCCTTCTTAGGCTCCTGGTTATGGACCTTAAGATCACGAGGAAGAGGAGGAAGAGGACGATGTATAACTAACATAGGATAATGTGGAGAGCCTTGATGGAAGCTAAAGTGCATGAGTTGGGGTTAAAGTTGGTGATTGTGGGGGCTTAGAGGAGTAGTGGTGACACAAGCGCTATGTGGACCACGACTGCGCAGTGCATTAGGGAAGCCACGGGAGAGGTATTAGGGGTCTCAAAGGGTTACTTTGGTCGTGGAATTGAGAGGTGCAAGGAAAAGTGGAGACCAAGAAAGCAATGAATCTGAAGCTATTGAAAGTGTAGATGAGGAGGAGAAGATGGCGAATAGGGAGCATTAAAAGTTAGATAAGAAAGACGCAAAGCTAGCAGTTATGACGGCTAAGATTGCAGCTTTTAGTCATTTGTATGAGAAACTCAAGGGCCAAGATGGGTATAATAGGTTGTTCTGGTTAGCTAAGGAGCGATAAAGGAAGCTGTGTGACTTGGACCAAGTGAAGTGCATCAAGGACAAAGAAGGTAGAGTTTTGTTGGATGAGCTATGGAGATAGACCTTGGAATCTAAAGGTTTCAAGTTGAGCAGAATCAAGACAGAATACTTGGAGTGTAAGTTTAGTGGCAAGACTCAAAGGAGGGAGGGGAAGGGGATGTGAGGCTGGACTTGCAGGTCATCCCTAAGAGAGGGAGTTTTAAGTACCCTGGGTCTATCATTCAAGGGTATGGGGAGATTGATGAAGATATCACCTATTGTATTGGGGTGGAATGGGTGAAATAGAGACTCGTTTCCGGTGTTTTGTCTGACAAGAAGGTGCCATCGAAACTTATGGGTAAGTTCTATAGAGTGGTGATCAGACCAATGATGTTGTATGAGGCTGAGCGTTGTCCAGTCAAGAACGCTCATGTCCAGAAGATGAAGGGTAGCAGAGATGAGGATGTTGAGATGGATGTGCGGGCACACCAGGTTATATATGATCAGAAATGAGGTTATTCGCGACAAAAAAGTGGGTGTGGCCCCTATTGAGGACAAGATGAGGGAAATGCGGCTTAGGTGATTTGGTCATGTGAGGAGGGGAACACTGACGTCTAGGTGAGGAGGTGCGAGAGGTTGACATTGGAGGGCATATAAAGAGGTAAATGTAGGCCAAATAAGAGGTGAAGAAATGTGATTAGGAAAGACATGGTGCACCTTCAGCTAACTGAGGACATGACCCTTGATAGAAAGGTATGGAGGTCGATGATTAGGGTAGTAGAGTAGGTAGCCTAATATGGTCATAACAGTAGTATTGAAATGTAATCTCACTTTCTATTGGTAGTAAGTTTTTATGACTAACTATTATTTTCTTTCGTTATTGATCACATTACTGTCTTGTTTTTATTCTACTTTTATATGTCTTTTTGGTACTGTCCCTTTTTGTCTTTATTTCATTAATGTGGTGCTTATGCTTTCATGAGCCGAGGGTCCATTGGAAACAACCTCTCTATCCTCACAAGGTAGGGGTAAGGTCTGCGTACACACTACCCTCCCTATATATATATACAGAAAAATATATAATTTTTGCTTATATTTTGAGAGCGGCTATACAATATAAGTTTTTCTTAATTAATTTAAATGGCCATTTTTATTCCAAGATAGGCCTAAGCCCATTGACTTTATATTTTAGAGAACATTATCTTATAAATTGTACCACAGAAAAACTTAGGATAATTTGTTTCATTTTTTTTGGTGTGTGTGGGGGGGAGGGGTGATAACTATCAAGATTATTTTTTCCAATCATAAAAATAATTTCTGTTAATTTTTAGCTTAAAATTTGCGTCTCCTTTTCAAACTAGTCCAATATTTCAGATATAACATTTTAGAGCTCTTGGTTTCATGTAAAAGTCCCGCTTTAAGGCTCCATTAGTTTTGATTGCAATATTCAATGTGGTGAATCTAAAGTTTTAATTGAGAATCTACTTTCATTTTCTAAGGTACTTATTTCATACATTAAGCGGCGATGCATCCTTAGTTTTTCGATAAAAATATTCAATAAAAGAGTATATGGCAAAAATATTGTGGACAACTGAAAATTAAATAAAATATGATATATATATATATGTATATATATATATATATGTATGTATATATACATATATATAATAAGGATTGCTATAAATATGGTATACTGAGTTTTGTTTCTTTTATTTTATCTTTGAGTTGTAATTTGTAAGTTTTTTTCTTTGTTCGTCTTTATTTTTATGTTTTGAAAGAGGATGAACATTTTAAGTTAAGAGTTTATGTTACCAGACAATAAAAAATATTAAAGTTAAGGAAAAGAAGATTTTATATTGAACGCATAAGATTTTTTAGGTATATCAGCTCGCTATGATAACTTTTAACGTTGAATCATTGGGGTGTTTTTAAAATAATACTTTTTTCCTAGCTTGATACATGTTAGTCTGTTAGATGAATATGCATTTTTATACAGAAAACTTTGTCCTAATTTTTTTTTAAATTGTTGCCGTTGCTTTGAAGGAGTAGTTACAAGTTTCGCCTTTTTTTGTCGTCGGTAAAAAAATTGCTTTTTGTTACAAAACTTAGCTCAAAGTAATAAATAAAAAGATAGACAACAAAGTAGAGAGAAATAGAGAAGAGAATATATTTCTTCTATGTATCCAAGTGATTACAAAATGATTTCTCATCCTCTATTTATAGTACTACATAGAGGTATACTAAAAGAATTCCATAAATATGTCATTAAGCTTTTGAGATCATGGAGGAAGATCATGGGGGAGATCATGGAGGTGTGGGAGTTACAACCATAAGTATTGGAGTAGTGGGAGTTATGGAGATAATGGATAAAAGTAGTGGGTGTTATAGGAGTTATGGACATCCACCATAATCTAATATTTCATAACACTCCCCCTTGGATGTCCAAAGATAATGTGCCTCGTTAAAACCTTAACTAAAATAAAATCCAATGGGAAAAAAAAATTCTAGAAAAGGAAAAAGAGTACACATATCTAACAAAATGCATTTTTGTTGCCTCGTTAAAAACCTTGCAAGGAAAACCCATTGGGACAAAACCTTGTAAGGGAAAAAGAGTGCAACGCGCATTAACTCCCCCTGAAAAGAGCATCAATTCACATCCTTGAGCCTTCGCATTCCAATCTTGTGTACCAACTTCTTGAAGGTTGATGTTGGTAGAGATTTTGTGAACAAATCAGCCATATTATCACTTGAAATCTGTTGCACATTGATATCACCATTCTTTTGAAGATCATGTGTGAAAAATAACTTTTGTGAAATATGCTTTGTTCTATCTCCTTTTATGAATCCTCCCTTCAATTGGGCTATGCATGCTGCATTGTCTTCATACAAAATCGTGGGTAGTTTGTCACATTTCAAACCACATTTGTCTCGAATATGATGTATTATAGACCTCAATCACACACACTCTCGACTTGCTTCATGAATAGCGATTATCTCAGCATGATTAGATGAAGTAGCCACAATTGATTGCTTAGTCGATCACCAAGATATGGCAGTGCCTCCACAGATAAACACATAACCTGTTTGAGATCGAGCCTTGTGTGGGTCAGATAAATATCCAGCATCAGCATAACCAACAAGATCAGGACTGCAATTATTGCTATAAAATAAGCCCATATCGGTAGTCCCTTTTAGATACCGCAATATATGTTTGATTCCATTCCAATGTCTCCTTGTGGGAGCAGAGCTATATCTTGCTAAGACATTAACTGAAAAAGTTATGTCAGGCCTTGTAGTATTTGCAAGATACATTAGTGCGCCAATTGCACTAAGATATGGTACTTCAAGACCAAGTAGCTCTTCATTCTTTACTTGCGGTCGGAATGGATCCTTATTCACATCAAGTGATCGAACAACCATCGGAGTACTTAAAGGATATGCTCCATCCATGTAAAACCGTTTAAATACCTTTTCTATATAGGCAGATTGATGAACAAAAATTCCGTTTGCCAAATATTCAATTTGCAAACCAAGAAATAATTTTGTCTTTCCGAGATCTTTCATCTCGAATTCCTTCTTTAAATAATCAAATGCCTTTTGGAGTTCTATGGGAGTTCCAATAAGGTTTATGTCATCGACATATACGGCAAGTACAACAAATTCCGATGTTGTTTTCTTTATAAAAACACATGGGCAAATGACATCATTTATATATCCTTCCTTTAATAAATACTCACTAAGACGATTATACCACATTCGTCCTGATTGCTTTAGACCATACAAAGATCTTTGCAATTTGATTGAAAACATTTCCCGGGACTTTGAATTATGAGTGTTTGGCATTTTGAATCCATCGGGAATTTTCATGTATATCTCATTATCAAGTGAGCCATAAAGATAGGCAGTAACCACATCCATTAAATGCATGTCAAGCTTTTCAAGGACAGCAAAACTAATGAGATAACGCAAAGTTAGAGCATCCATTACGGGTGAATATGTCTCTTCATAATCGACACCAGGCCTTTGAGAAAATCCTTGTGCAACAAGGCGTGCCTTATATCTTTGTACCTTGTTTTTCTCATTTCTCTTGCGTACAAAGACCCGTCTATAGCCAACAGGCTTAACACCATTAGGTGTTTCAACTATAGGCCCAAAAACTTCACGTTTTGCAAGTGAATTCAATTCTGATTGGATTGCTTCTTGCCATTTTGGCCAATCAAGTCTTTGTCGACATTCTCCAACGGATTGAGGTTCAAGATCCTCACTTTCTTGCATAATGCTAGATGCAACATTATATGCAAAGACATAATCCACCACTATATCCACTCGATTAAAATTTGTCTTAATATCGATTGGATTTATTGATAGTTCCTTATTTTCCTGAGTCTCGGGCTCAATGGATTCTTCATGAATCTCAGAATTTATTAAATCGTGAATTTCCTCATGAGATTCTTTCGTAGTGTCATTTTGATCATTTGCTTTCCTTTTTCTAGGATTTCGATCATTGGAACCTAATGGCCTGCCACGTTTTAGGCGTGCTTTCGACTCATTAGATAGGACACTAGAAGATTTTTCAATAGGGACATCAATACGCATTGGAACATTCTCTGCGGGGATGTGAGATTTTGTTATCCTTTTCAAGTCCGTGAATGCGTCAGGCATTTGATTTGCTATTCTTTGCAAATGGATAATATTTTGCACCTCTTTTTCACAAATAGAGGTATGTGGATCAAGATGAGATAATGATGGATTTTTCCACAAAATTTCCCGTTTGGTTCCACCAACTTCTCCCCCTAATTTTGGGAAAAGTGTCTCATCGAATCGACAGTCTGCAAATCGTGCAGTGAACAAATCCCCTGTCAATGTTTCGAGGTAGCGAATAATGGAGGGCGATTCAAACCCAACATATATTCCGAACCTTCTTTGCGGACCCATTTTGGTGCGGTATGGCGGTGCTACAGGCACATATACTGCGCATCCAAAAATTCTTAAATTGGATATATTAGGTTCATGACCCAAAACTAATTGCAACGGGGAATATTTGTGATAATTCGTCGGTCTGAGACGAACTAGCATTGCTGCATGCAAAATGGCGTGACCCCAAACCGAAGTGGGCAGCCTCGTTTTCATGAGTAATGGTCTTGCAATCAACTGCAGACGTTTAATTAAAGATTCTGCAAGACCATTTTGAGTGTGAACATGAGCTACAGGATGTTCCACTTTTATCTCAATTGATAAAAATTATTAAATGCTTGGGATGAAAACTCAGCAGCATTATCTAGTCTAATAGACTTAATTGGATTATCAGGAAATTGTGCTCGTAATCGAATTATTTGTGCCATTAATTTTCAAACGCAAGGTTGCGTGATGACAATAGGCACACATGAGACCATCTAGAGGATGCGTCTATTAAGACCATAAAATATCTAAAGTACCCACTAGGTGGGTGAATATGTCCACAAATATCCCCTTGTATACGTTCCAAAAACGTAGGTGACTCAGTTCCAACCTTTGTTGGTGATGGTCTAATAATTAACTTGCCTTGATAACAAGAAGTGCAAGAAAATTCATTATTTAAAAGAATCTTTAAATTCTTTAATGGATGCCCATATGAGTTTTCTATAATCCGTCTCATCATAATTGATCCAGGATGTCCCAATCGATCATGCCAAAGTACAAAAGTATTGGAATCAGTAACCTTTTGGTTTACTGTGGAATGTGCCTCAATTGCACTAATTTTTGTCCAATACAGGCCACAACATAAAGATGGGAACTTCTCAATAACCCTCTTTTGGCCAAAGACATTCTTTGTAATGATGAGGTATTCAAGATTATTCTCATCTATTGTCTCAATATGATATCCATTTTGACGGATATCTTTAAAACTCAACAAGTTCCTCTTGGACTTGGAAGAGAACATTGCATTCTCTATGATAAATATTGTTCCTTTAGGCAGAGTTATAGTTGCTCTTCCGGAGCCTTCAATCAATTTACTACTACCAGAAATTGTAGTAACATCTGCCTTACACATACTTAAATGAGAGAAATATTTCTTCTCTTTGAATATCGTATGTGTGGTACATGAATCAATTAAATAAATATTTTTACAATTGGACGTTGATCCAAGTTTGCTTCGTGAGATATCCATATTTGCTTCCCATGGTTTGACATACAAAAGAAATATACGAAAAATATTAGTATTTTTTTTATAGATATGAGAATAAACAAATTTAAGTCTATGATTCAACATAATAGTTTCAGTGCGGTCACTATGAAAAAAAAATCTTTTATCATAGTTATTCTTCTTTTAATATCAAAGTATTAACAATTAGTAGTAGCATAAAGAGTCTTCACAATATTTCTTTTATTACTATATTTAATGTGCTACAAATAAAGCATAAGATGAATGTGTAATCTAAAGTTATATATTTTTAAACCATAATACAGATTATTTGTCAAGTTGATAAAACACTTAAGGTACATATCGATATTTGATCATTGATTGAATTGTTTTGAACTGAATGTTTCACCTAGAATGATTCAACTAATTGAGTTAATTGCTGTTGGCAGTGAATCTGTTTCAGGTTCATAATACTACTAGCATAATAGCACCTTTAATGTGCTAACACATTAACACCGAACAGATTAGAAAGGATTACAAAAATGAAACTGATCATTCTGTTTAATATATATTTTTTATTTTATTTCAAGCATATTATAATTTTAACGAATACTTGCTTGATACTTAGATTTACTAGCTTAAAGCAGAAAATATAAAATTTGAACCATATCACAATAATAGATAACTTATGTAAACTATGATAATTGTTTATTCATTAACTACTACGAATAAGTAAAAATAAAAATATCAAACTGCTCAATCTTCTTTAACCATGGATCCATCACCGATCAAGTGATCTATTTTCCCCTCAGGGTGCTCAAAGAAGTCTGCCGCATCCAAGTGGGTGATGTCAAAATTATTGTCAGAGACAAAATTGGTTTCAGGGCCTTTACTCTTTAGAGATGCTTGATAAAGCTCAACCAAATGTCTAGGTACACGGCAAATTTTTGCCCAGTGCCCTTTTCCACCGCAACGATAACATATAGTTCAAATCAGCTCAGAGTACTTTTTGAAACCTTTCTCTTTGTACTGTTGTTGCAGAACCATATTAGAGGCATGAAACGTTGTAAACGTTTTTTCAAGCATATCATAATCAGTTATAGTATCTCCACATAGTTTCAATTTAGAAGTAATTCTAAACATTGCAGAATTATATTCAGAAACAGACTTAAACTCTTGGAGCCTCAGATGAGCCCAATCATATCGTGCTTTTGGCAGAGTGACCAACTTTAAGTTGTCATATCTCTCCTTTAAGCCATTCCACAAGATAAGTGGATCTTTGACTGTGAGATATTCAATTTTCAAACCTTCATCAAGGTGATGGCGCAAGAAAATCAAGGCCTTAGCACAGTCTTGGGTGGATGCATTATTTCTGTCTTTAATAGCGTCTCCAAGACCCATTGTATCCAAATGGATTTCAGCATCCAACACCCATGTCATGTAGTTCTTGCCCGAAATTTCAAGGGCAACAAACTTTCTTTTCATAATGTCAGACATAATTAAAACAAAATTAGGAGGAGAAAAATACCTTAATTTTCTCAAAGAGATTCTTGAGATAGTAGAGCTTCGTGCTGATAGTGTGTTACAAAACTTAGCTCAAAGTAATAAACAAAAAGATAGACAACAAAGTAGAGAGAAATAGAGAAGAGAATATATTTCTTCTATGTATCCAAGTGTATTACAAAATGATTTCTCATCCTCTATTTATAGTACTACATAGAGGTATACTAAAAGAATTCCATAAATATGTCATTAAGCTTTTGAGATCATGGAGGAAGATCATGGGGGAGATCATGGAAGTGTGGGAGTTACAACCATAAGTATTGGAGTAGTGGGAGTTATGGAGATAATGGATAAAAGTAGTGGGTGTTATAGGAGTTATGGACATCCACCATAATCTAATATTGCATAACACTCTTTGCTCACTTTGTTCCTTTGTGCATTATTGTTATTGAGGTCCATCACTCGCAACTGGTATGTCACCCCTTTAAGATATAGTTTCCACAACAACATGTTTCTATTGGTTTTGCATTTCATAATGTTTCTTGTATGCTTTTACTTATGGTTTTGTTGCTCTTTTTGTCACTAGCATATTACTTACTAGTCTACCTAGTTTAACTTAACATGTTCTCCCCTACCCCCTATCCTTGTATGTTTTCCTCTTCCATGTGCACTAATAGCATGTATTCAGGCTTGCTTGGCTACTTAAACAGCTCTAAAACCTCTCCTTGAGGTTGAATATATTGGGGTTTGGTGCAGTAAGAAACTGAACCCCTGTCTTGCAATCATGTCTGATTATTTTTCCTCCAATATGTTGTCTGTATGTGAGTAGTTCACTTTACTTATTTGTCCCATTTTCCCTTTGCCCCCTTGTTTGTGTGATGCCCTGCTGTTCCAAAATTGGTCAGTCTAAAATAATTTCAAAAGAACTTCTTCAACTCTTTCAACTATATTCTTAAATTGTCTCAACTTTTCCAACTCTTTCAACTATTTTCTCAAACTCTCTCTCAATTCTTTCAACTATTTTCTTAAACTATCTCAACTGTTTTAAACTCTCAATTACAATCTCATTCTTAGAGCTTTAGGGTCTGTCCCTTAGTGTAAGCACTGCCATGTGAGCCTTGAGCACCTGTGGAACTCTGATGCACAAGGTTGGCTCTTCCATGCTTGCACTTGTCTAATTGGGACATTTTGGGTGCTTGGTATTGGCCAGGGGTTCAAACGAACCCTTAGGGAAATCCAAGCTTGGTAATGGCTGTGAAACTCGAAAGGAGTGAGGTTGGAGATGCTTGGGCCTGGCTGAAGGCACTCTATAGAGTAGCTTCTTATTTTCTTTTATCACTATTGTATTTTTAAAATTACTTGGCTGTAATCATTTGTAAAGAATAATGGGGATTATAGTAAAATTGGGGAGGGTTATGCATGATTATTAAGGAAATGGGTAGAAAACATATTTATAGGAATTTACTTACCTATTTGCGTAATAGAAACCATGTATAGGACATGCATCTCACATATAGAAATCCTATCCTTAGGGCTTTTACTTTCAGCTTGTTATTTTATAGTCACAATCAGTTAATAACCAAATTACTGTCTTGTATTTAGATACCATGTTTTAGGGCATTTATATGCATTAGAAATAATGTACTGAGGGTCTTTCTTTGCAACTGTTGAATGCCTCACTAATTTTGCTAACAAATGTAAAACTGGTTAACATGTTCCTTTTAAAACTGGGAAACAAACATGTATGTCCACCTTTCTCTTATTGTTAAACAACGCCTAGGAAAACCTTAGGTTAGCTAAAATTAATTAATCACTTTAAATCATACCTAAGCTACTCACCCTCTTTAAATCGTCTGAATTTGTTCCCCCTTCTAAAGCCCACTGGTTTTTACACTAAACTTCTGCTTTACATTTCCGTGCAAATATTTTTTACTAAGTTACTCTTCTTCCTAGTCCAGAACTGGATTACTATTTTTTAAAACTTGTCTGAATACTGTATTTTCTGCAATTTTAAAACTACGGTTCAAAACTAATATGCTTACACGCTCGTTAACATTTCTGAATAGTTTTACATCTGTTTTCTACCTCTCCTGTCCGAAAACCGGTTTATCATATGTTTTATATATCTTCAAGAGTGCATAAAAGTTTTTTCCCTTCGATTTCTAAACTGTAACCGTCCATTTGCCTTTCTTAAGTCCCAAAAGTTTTCATCCAACTTTTTTTATGCGAGTTCTGTTTCAGCTGCTGTCTTAAATATATTTGTCAACACCCAGCTTTTTAAACTCTCTCTTCCTTAGACCTTACATGTGTTTGAGACGTGCTAATTATGTGTTCTCGTATAGAGGGTTATTTGAGCCTTTTATATGTTTTGTATGATTCCTTTATATGCAAGTCATATCTGTTTTTGGATGTCGCCTAGTATTTTAACCTTTAAACTTAAGGGTTCTACCTAGTGCCTACCTCATAGGAATAGCGATCCTAAATGCCCTCTAGAATCTATAGGACGGGACATGTAATAGTACGCAATAAACATTCTTGACCAATTCACACTCTTAAATAACCTCTATGGGGTGGGAAGGGTAAAATATGGAGATGATGACGATGCGATAATATCATAAAGCGACCCCTCTTTGAGAATATGTGCGTGATATTGCATCGAATAATCCATATTATAGTTAAAACTAGGACCCTTTCTCTCTTTTGTTTTCTTTTTTTAAATATAGTAATGCTTTTCCAAATCAACTCTCTATTATTTTAAATTTTCTTCCTTCTTTCTTCTTTAAAGCTTTTCAAGTTGTGCGAATGTTATATGTGTGAAACTTACTTGTTTTAATTGTTTCATCTTTTATAAAGTCACAATTAACACGGTCGGGAACCACACTAGTGGATCTTGAGGGGTGCCTAACACCTTCCCCTCGAGATAATCTCAAGCCCTTACCCGAACTCTGATTTTCTTTTCAAAATATAATCTCCTAAGTGTCATAATGCACTATAATCATCACGTGGCGACTCTTCAAATTCCAAAACCCAATTCCCAAACGGGAAATAGAGTTTTTTTCCCATAATGTCGTAAAACCCGATTTCGCTATCTTTAGGGAAAAAGGGGGCGTCGACACCAAGAATTCTTTCAAATTTCACATCCGATGCCGAAACACGTCAAAACTAGTGCGAATGACCTCAAATTTTGCAGACAAGTCCAAAATGATATAACGAAGCAACGACAACTCTCGGAATTCCATTCCGAACCTCGGATCAAAATCTCGCATATCAACCGGAATTCGCCAAAATACTAACTTTGCCACTTCAAGCTTAATTCTACACCGGTCATCACAAAAATAGTCCGGACACATTCCTAAGTTCCAAATCACCAAACGAAGCTATCTGAACCATAAAATTTGCATTTCGCGCCCTCTAACACATAAGTCAATATCCGGTTGACTTTTTCAACTTAAGCTTCCTTAAAAGAGACTAAGTGTCTCAAACCTTACCAAAATCATTCCGGAATGACATCAAATTTTGTACACAAGTCACATTCGACATTACAGACTTGCATTATATTTCGAAATCGCATTCCGATCCCGATATCAAAATTTCCATTTCCGGTCGAATTTTCTCAAAAACCTTCAAATTTCTATATTTAGCCAAATGACATCAAAATGACGTACGAACCTCCGAATTCACTTCCGATCGCGCTCCCAAATCCAGAATCACCATACGGAGCTACTCTAAGTCTCAGAATCTCAAACGAACATTAATAACACTGAAATGCATTTCAAGCCAAACTGATGTAATTTCTTCTAAAATGTTATCTTCCATAATAGTCGCCAAAACGCTCCCGGGTTATCCAAAACCCGATCCGGGCATACGCCCAAGTCCGAAATCATCATACGAACATGCTGGAACCTTCAGATCCCAATTCAGAGGTCATTTACTCAAAATTCCAATCATAGTTTATTTCTTCAAGTTTAAGCTTTCAAAATGAGAATTTTCATTTAGATTTGAGTCCAAACTTCCTGAATTTTAATTCTGACCATACACACAAGTCAATATACCTGAGATGAAACTGCTCATGGCCTCAAACTACTGAATTATGCGTCAGAGCTCAAAACGATCGGTCGGGTCATTACAATCTCCCTCACTTAAACATACATTCGTCCTCGAACGTGCAAAGAACTACACTGAAGTAGTCTGAAATCACTTGTTTAACACCTCATGCAGCTTCTTATGCTACCACTACTCAGTTGAGCACATTATCTCGATAATTCTGTAGATATACTTCTTTATTCAAGCAAATAAGCCATTAGGCCCAATCCAACATCCGAAATTTCCTCCCAATTATGGTTCCATCACATGACCACCATATCAATCTCCACACGCTGTACCCAAACGTGACTGTATAACTTTGCTGAATTCATACTTCGCCTCACTTTACTCAGAGGACCACAATAACATTCTTTAAACATAATAGTCAAAATTCCACCAATCTGATGCTCCCATTGCATCTCATGACCTACACAGGTCTTGCTCTACTTTTACAACACCTATACGATGAAAGAGATGTGTAGAAATTTATAACAAACCGCCGAGTCAACAAAATCATTTAGTATATACTTTGACAAGAACCGTTACCTTATTCTGAGCCAAAGAATGATCTTTGCTCTTTAATATACTTCATATAATCAGATTGCACTGATCCTTAATCGAACATAATCAAAAGTCCAATATAATGCCACAATGCGCCAACAGGCTACAACTCGGATTGCGATACACAAAGGAAGCCTAACTTTGAAAAGGAGATCTAATTACCCCGCTCGCGAATCATACATGTGACGCGGGTTCACAGCTAGAACTAGGATTCTGGGAAAAATAAGAGAGAGAACACATAAAAGCAAATATGGGGGACTGTATTGAACATCGTACTGTTGCGGCGCTCAACCCGATCCAAACAACTTACCCATGGCGGCGTGCCACCCAATCCACATATAGAACTCACATAAGGAGATATACGTCGAGCTGAAAAGCTCATCACATCAAAATATCGGATATCAGTCATAAACACACCAATGTGCATAATACCATTCCTAAGGAAACATATAGCTCTATAGGCTACAAACTCAAGCACAACTGAGGTGCGATACATGATCTAAGTCTCAAGAGCCGTCATGCTCATATAATATCACCGCTGAGCGGAACCTCAACATATAAGGAATTTACCAAGCCGTCTCACAACTTATACGGTGCAATATATCTTTACATGAATTAGTTGACCACGAAATTAGACCGTGACTATCCTTTCATAAAGAGCGCATAGCTGACATAAACACAACTGGCCTGACGTAAGGCTCACTTCCACATTTAAATCTATCCATCGACCTCAAGTCGATCCTGATCGTGCCAAGCTAGGCCAATAATATTTCACATGTCCATAACCCAAATAAGCAGAGTGCCCTCCAGGCATAAATTCTCAAATGGATGATATTACCAAAATCCTCATACTTGGTTTAAATTTCTAATTAATCAAGTGACTAAATGTCGCACTTATACAATATTCTTGTGAGACAAGCTCCCACCATCATCCAAAATAATTAACAGGCCTGCTCATTCAAACCACCGACTGTACTAGCGCTGAAAAGCGATCAGGAATCCCTAACAAGGATGCAAAGCCCTTCTCACAGAACACCGATCTTAGGTGATACTGACGTCAATACCCATTTTACTCAAAACACTAAAACTCCCTTCCTGCTCATCCGAGCTCGTGACATCACAGTCACTTAACCAAACTGCAACCATGGTCCATACTTCGAATTCTATATCACTCACTGCACCTCACGTGCCGATATACGATAGACACGATTTCCATCACAACTCTGGAGCCGCCGATAGGCTAATATTTCATTACATAAGACTTTCCATTTAACTCACTTCAGGAGAACTATAGCAACATACAGGCGAATTCTCATAACCGCTAAATAAGCCAATCTCTAAGTGGTTGTCCAAGCCAGCATAACACTTCCCGGGATCCGCCTACTCATAATAGGCCCTAACAAAAGAATGCTTCAGAATAACATCAATCAATGTGACCGACAAGCCTCACATGCATAACCCGATCACGCTAAACGAACCGATCACTAACACCATTATGCCAACTCAACTATGGCTAATCAATCTACTTTCTTCCAATTTATCCTTGATTGCCTTAGAAATAATAATATCTCCCTTCAACACCTATCTTATATCAACCGCACTTACCTCGAGTGACCTTAAATCACGAGACCATGCTGTCTCATATACCATGACCATTTCATGTCTCTCAAATGCTACATCGCAAGTCAAAACATCATAGAGCATTTTGTGTCTTTCTTCATAAGCTACTTCAAAAGCTTGACTCTTAACCGTACTTAAATCATTAGGCACCACACTTTACCTCTTGAATTCACTAGGGCCGCTACTGAGAGCCACCCGCTCTGACTTGGCCCCGAACGCAACCAACTCTACTGAATTTTATAACATATGAATACCCTCTCGATAAAGCACCTAGTGGGATAACTTCCCTCGAAGCATGCACCTATAAGAAGCATAAATCATGAATCTTCCCTCAAGTCTGAGCATGAGCCAATAAGGCTAACCATAGCATGCATTCAACAATTTCATTTACTAAATTACCACCCATGGTCCTTTTCCGTAGCTGCAATAACCCATCAATATGCTAATAACCAGAATTCACGCAGGTATTTAACCATGCAACCCAATCGAAAGCGGTGGGACTCTCCCACTTAGCTCAAAGTCACTATTATACGACTCTTGAACACATTAGAACCATTCTCTCAAGTCATTTACTCTTATTCAAACTGCAATTCACCTGATCCAACGAACATAACCACCCGTGCCTCGTTTGCACTTTGACACCACAACGTATGTCCTCATTCCAATACAACCAAACATCTTCCCGCTCCAAGCACCAAACATTATTTACCAATGATATCTTAAGACATACTGTGATTCTCACACATCTATGAAGCACCATGTAGCCTTTGTCAAAGTTCTCCATTATATGTGCCATCTTGGACCAATTTCCGCAACCAGAACTGATTCGTCAGCATGCCTCGAATCGGAACCAACATAGCACATGACTATGCAATTATCTAATCGATAGCAAACTTCCCAACTTGGCTCTAAGCTATAGATCACAACACATATACTCTATTGTTTCCGTAATACCATGGTGAGATTAAACTCACTCCTTCATAAGCTTGTGAAAACACGAATAATCGAAAATTTTAACTCTTCTGTAGAAAATTTTTTTACATTCACTCACACAACAGTTAAGCCCTCTATTTAGGCGACAATTTTTTTTTACTCCCAAATTTTTCAAAAATTTCGGCAGAGTTTCCTTTGTAATTGGGCCTATCCACCTGCCAGAGAATCACCAAAACCATCCTAACAACACATCCACAGCTTGGCAAAGCGTCACAATGAAAAATCAAACACTTAATAGTCCACCTATCATCCTACATGTCTCCATCGTCACTTCCAAGTCATATAGATACATATCGCAGTTGTAACATACTCATCACGTAGCTATCCATCCATCATTCCTACTAATAGGGACAATACCGAACATATAAGTTCAAAGTACTTGCTCGCATAATCAGCACCTCGGTGCTCAAGCCATAGGCAAAGATCCGGCCTCAAGTCCTCCAGACTGGCCTAACATCAAACTCACAAAGATTACACCTCGCCCCTCGATCAGAGAATTACAAGCCATCAAGGCACATCTAATACTGAGCATTAGTTCGTGCATACGAATATATGGAATGAACTGTAAAGTTTACTTTTTCAAGATGAATCAAGGACGCACGATAAGATTTCAAGAATGTGAAGTTTTCCTAAATGTTCTGTAGCCTCCCGAGGAAAAATACAGACATCTCCGTACCGATCTACGAGACTCTACTAAACTTGCTCATGACTCGTGAGACCTAGTAACCTAGGATCTGACACCAACTTGTCACGACCCAAATCTCAAACCTGGTCGTGATGACGCCTCTCGTGAAGACAAGGCCAGCCAACCAATTTAAACAACCTTTTCAACAATATATATATACATGGATTAAACAGTTTCAAGATAATTAAATAAAATGATTTTGCGGAATACAACCCAACACATCAAAAATCGGGGTGTCACTGATCACGAGCATCTAAAGAATCTAAATACTACTACAAGACCAGCAATATACAGAATGGAATTTAGAATCAATGAAGAATTACAGTGCCGTGAACACTGACAGTCACCTTACTCAGCTACGATAGTATACCCTCAGTCCGTTAATAACCCGCTACCTGGTGAACAGTACTTGCAACTGCACGCAAGGTGCAGGGAGTAAAGTGAGTACTTCCAGCTCAACGGTAATAAGAGTAAATAATAGTTGAAAGTAAGAAATCACGTAAGGCACTCCATCATGCTATATAGAATATTACAACCCCTTCAGAGGAGAAACAGTAAAATTGTGAAAATCCTTTGGAAAACATCTGGATTCAGTAAAAACCTCTTTTAAAAATATTCCTTTTCAACAGTAGCGAAAATAACTTCAATAAGTAGGGAATAATCAGAAATCTGCCCCTCGGGCTCAATATCAACCTCTCCGTACAGTATCAGCCCCACGGGCTCACTCTCAAGTCACAAAGTACAACATCAGCCTCTCGGGCACAACACTCCATTAACAAATAACACCAGGGTATCTGGTAAACAGTACAAGAAGTAGCATGGATGCCAATAAAATGGGAGTGCTGAATGTCATGACAAGTAGTACAAATAGGAACAAATGCATGGATGCAATGCAATGCATATGATGGTACATTCCAGTTTCCGCTGCGGCGCGCAGCCCGAGCCACCAATAATCATTTAACGTCGACGATGCCCACTGGGGTGTGTACAAACTCCGGAGGGGCTCCTACAGCCTAAGCGCAATATACTGATCAGTCAATGTTACTTGACCGGTCAGCCAATGTTACCTGACCAATTTATATCATATAGTGCCGTTGTTACCACTGTTTCAAGTTCATGCTGCGGCGCGTAGCCCGAGCCCCCCATAATATTTTAAGTCACATCACACAGTGCCATTGTTACTAGTGTTTCAAGTTCTTGTTGCGGCGCGCAGCCTGAGTCACCCATAATATTTCAAGTCACATCACACAGTGCCATTGTTACCACTGTTTCAAGTTCTTGCTGCGGCGCCCAGCCCGAGCCACCCATTATATTTCAGAAAATATCATAAGCCCCATTGGGCATTTATAAAATAGTAGTGTCAGCCCGAAATAACATATAAAATATTATTTGAGTTTTCAAAACTTAGAAGCATGGCTGAGTTTGCAAAACAGTATTAAAATCTTGGACTGGAATCAAATGATATGCAACATATGCTAAAAATGGTAATCTCAATCCCCGAAGGATTCACATAGTTGGCACGAATCCAAACATGGAAATCAGCCCAAATTATGATGATAACAAATAATTTTAGTCAAATTCGCGGTAAAATCAACAACCGGGACGGACCAAGTCACAGTCCCCAATGGTGCTCTACCCCACGCTCATATCCGGCGTGCAAGTCACCTCAATACAACACTATGATGTGCAAATCCGGGGTTTCAAACCCTCAGGATATCATTTACAAGTATTACTCACCTCGAACCGGTGAAATCTCTAGCCCGCGACGCCTTTTCCCCTCAACACAGCCTACACGCGCGTCGAATCTATGCAAACTTAGAGCAAATACATCACAACATGCTAAGGGAATATAACCCAATCGAAATGACCCGAAAAATATCGAAAATCATGAATTTTGCAACACCCGTCCCCCGGGCCCACGTCTCGAAAAATTACAAAATTTATATTACCGGATTCCTCATTTTGCCACAAGTCCGTACATATCAAATTTACCAAAACCGGAGTTCATTTGACCCCTCAAATCATCATTTCTATCCAAGAGGGTTTTATACTCTTTTTAACAAAATTCTCAAACTAAACACCAAAATTTACAATAGATTCGAGTTATACCACCAAAATTGAGTCAACAACACTTACCCCGATATTTTTCTTGAAAATCTCTCAAAAAATCGCCTCACCCGAGCTCCCTTGGTCCAAAAATAGAAAATGGGATGACTCCCATTTTCAGAAAAATAATACTCTGTCCAGAAATTTCGGGGGCACTATTCACGCGTCGGGCACTGTTCACTTGCACTGTTCACGGGTACTGTTTCACAGCACTGTTCACAGCATATTTTTTTCTGCAATTTATGCATATTTTTCTTAGTCCGGAATCCCTCCGAAACACTCCCGAGCTCTCGGGGATCCAAACCAAATATGCACACTAACTCTAAAATATCACACGAACTTGCTTGAGCGATAAAATCGCCAAAATAACATCAAAATCAATGATTTGAGCCTTATATTCAAGAATTGTTTCAAATTTCATATCTGTTGCCGAAACACGTCAAAACTAGTGCGGATGACCTAAAATTTTGCAGACAAGTCCAAAATGATATAACGAAGCTACGACAACTCTCGCAATTCCATTCCGACCCTCGGATCAAAATCTCACCTATCAACCGTAATTCGCCAAAATACTAACTTTGCCAATTCAAGCTTAATTCTACACCGGTAATCACAAAAATATTCCGGACACACTCCTAAGTTCCAAATCACCTAACGAAGCTATCCGAACCATAAAATTCATATTTCAAGCCCTCTAACACATAAGTTAATATCCGGTTGACTTCTTCAACTTAAGCTTCCTTAAAAGAAACTAAGTGTCTCAAACCTTACAAAAATCATTCAAGAATGACTTCAAATTTTGTACACAAGTCACATTTGACATTACGGACTTGCCCAACTTTCGAAATCACATTCCGATGCCGATATCAAAATTTTCACTTGCGGTCGAATTTTCTCAAAAATCTTCAAATTTCTATATTTAGCCAAATGACTTCAAAATGACCTACGAACCTCCGAATTCACTTCCGATCGCGCTCCCAAATCCAAAATCACCATACGGAGCTACTCCCAGTCTCAAAATCCCAAACGAACATTAATAACAATGAAATGCATTTTAAGCCAAACTGATGCAATTTCTTCTAAAATGCTATCTTTCACAATAGTCACAAAAACGCTCCCGGGTTATCCAAAACTCGATCCGTGCATACGCCCAAGTCCAAAATTATCATACGAACCTGCTGAAACCTTCGGATCCCGATTCCGAGGTCATTTACTCAAATTCATATCCTAGTTTATTTCTTCGACTATAAGCTTTCAAAATGAGAATTTCCATTTAGATTTGACTCCATAATTCCTGAATTTTAATTATGACCATACACACAAGTCAATATACCTGGAATGAAACTGCTCATGGCCTCAAACTGCTGAATGACGCGCCGGAGCTCAAAACGACCGGTCGTGTCGTTACAGATAGGGGTGTTCAAAACCGATCCGAAACCGAAAATCGATCCAAACCGAAGCTTAACGGCTTATTGGTAACGGCTTAACGGCTTAATGGATGGGGAACGGATTGCATTTTTTTTATTAACGGCTTATCGGTTTGGGGATGGATTATTCAATTTTCTTAACGGCTAATCCGTTAACCCGTTAAGAATATAAAATATATATATATATATATATATATATATATATATATATATATATATATATATATATATATATATATATATATATATATATATATATATATATATATATATATATATATATATATATATATATATATATATATATATATATATATAATTTAGTGATAGAATTGAGTTGTATAATACATATATGGTTCTATGTGTGTCATGGAAAAAGAAGAATTGAAAGGTTGGTTATGACTAGAGGAACGATACCCCATGAAATAAATTTGTGCATTTTGGATGATTGCTTGTGGAAAATGGAGAATGATAGTTATTTATAGAAGAGGAGTGTAGAGAGTAGAATTTACCAGAGCACTTCAGTTTTTAAAAGTTCATTGTGGGAGCTGAATGGAAATTTGCGCGACAGATTTTTTTGGTTATATCCGAAGCTTATGAGTACACATGTAGTGTGGCCTCTAACAGAAGATAAGTTCTGTTTTATTTTTCTCGATACTGAACTAGTAGTGAATTTATCTATTTTAGAATCTACATGCTGATGGCGATTGTTTCATTAGCTACATCATATTGCCTCTAAAATATTATTTTTTATGGCAATTCATTATTTCTAAGACGAGGAGAATAAGAGATATTTAGTGAACATGTATGTTAGGCCGATAAACCGCCAATTAACCGCCCTATAAGAGCTAACCCGATACCAATCCGCCCGATATCTTATCGGGTGGCTAACAGATTAATATATTTAAAAGCCGATAACCGTTAAGCCAAACCGTTAAGAGTAAAAGCCGCCCAATCCGCCCGATGAACACCCCTAGTTACAGAGGTCTAGGGGTGTTCATGGTTCGGTTTGGATCGATTTTTTCCTAAAAAGAAACCAAACCAAGTAAGTCGATTTTTCAAATGTTAGAACCAAACCAAACCAATTAAGTCATTTTTTTATTTGATTTATGTAGGTTTTTTGAGTTTTTCGATTATTTGTCGGTATTTTCTTAAATATAAGACATACACTACCGAACACATATTTCAGCGATCACATTTTCGACGTAACACTATCAAATCAATTGCCCTTTGAGAAATCTATTATTTACCAAGATATATTGATGATAATTGAATCAGATAGTGATGAATAATTTAAGAACTCAATTAAAAATATTTATTTTTAATATGGAATAGATTCTTACACTTAACAAAAGAAAACTACCAATCAAACTAGAATTTAAAGGTAAAGATCTATACTAAAAATGCAAACTATTAACATTTACTATTAAATTTTTGAAGCTTTGTATATATATATATATATATATATATATATATATATATAAGTATAATAATAAATTTAAAATAGCTATTCCTTTATTCGGTTTGATTTTTTTTATTAAAACCTAAACCTAACCAAATTTGATCGATTTTTAAATTTTAAAACCAAAACGAAGCCAAACAAAAAAATATTAATTTTTTTTGATCAGTTTGATTTGATTTGGTTTTTGGTTTAATTCGAATTTTCGGATTTTATAAACATCCCTACCGAGATCGTTGTCAATTATTTTAATAGGCAACGGCATCTTTATGAGAGCTACGTAAAATCTAACATTTTGAATACATATATATCGGTCCAACACCATTTTTTTTAAAGAAACGGAAAAGGGAAAACCTTTATTTCTCCTGGTCTTCTCTTTTTTCCCAATTAGACGAGCGGAGCATCCAAATCACACACTAAGCTCACTCTACAGTCCTGCATGCACGGAAGCAGCTTTTTTAGAGTGAGTGGTACTGTAGAAACCCTCCTCATTTTGTCCGCTCTTCCTACTACTACACCCAGACTTAAATGTGATTCAAGAATTTCCCTAAACTCCGGTAAAACGTAAATAGGAGAATACAAGAAAGAATAATTAGTATAAATTCGGTATGCATTCTTTTCTTTTCCTATAATCTTTGCTGAAAATTACAATGGCTTTCATCTGTAGTGCTTCTTTTGCGTTACCCACTTGTTGAAAAGGGTATTTTTGTTTATTTTCATTTTAGAAATTGCTTTATTATGTGTTTTTTTTGCGGTGTATTAAATTGGGGTTGATTGACATATGCCTTGTTGAAAGATTAACCTTGTTCTGTCTTCTCAGGTTCGCGCTGTTTGGTAGCTAAAACTAGGTTTTTGGGTTTTTCCTAGGGTTTGATTCTTGGTTGCGTTTTGCTTTTTTTTTTTTTTTTTGCATGTGGATTCTGCTTAGAATCATTTGTGCAATTGTGCTGTTGGTTGGATATAAGCAGTAGATTTTATTTTTGACATTCTTATCTTCACCTTTAGGTTTTGATGCATGTTAATCAATTTTATGAAATAATGTCACGTCTAAAAGATTAGTAAAAAAGTCAGTTCATGAATCTAATTTAGAGTTGTCTTACATTGGCAATTTTTCTTTAGCTGGAAGTTGAAAATTTACCCAAAATGGTGGTCAGAGGAGATCCTCCTATGTAGCTTTAGCTGCAGTTCTGGGGACCTAATGATTTTTAAACTTCCCTTTTCAGCTGCGGTGGATAAAAACATGGAGGAAAGTTCGTCATCTAAAGTAGCAGATGGAACTATTAGCGGTATCACATTCGGTTTGGCGACACCACAGGAAATAGTAAGTACAAGTTTATGCAGTTTGTGTTATGTTTGTTACAAGATTCTCAAGAAAAAAGTACTGGCCTTAGTCCATAAATGTTTTTTTTTAAAAATCAAACTGGTGCATTTAAGGCTCTCTGAAGTAATGTTGATGAATGATTCCTATAATATTCTTACTTATAAGAATTTTTTTTGTTATTTTCTCAACTTTTCACGTAATTGTACTGAATGTTCTTAGTTCAACTATGAAACCAGTTACCCTTACAATTAAGTTTCTGAGTTGGCTAGTGTTTTTTTATGCTGTGTCGGTTATGAATTCCTAATTTTTCTTGTTTCTGGCAGTGTAAATCCTCTATTAGTGATTGCCCCATTACCCATCCCAGCTTACTTCTCAACCCTTTCCTTGGTCTGCCTCTCGAAGCTGGCAGATGTGAATCCTGTGGTACTGCAGAGCCTGGACAATGTGAAGGTACTATAACATTTTCGTCTATTTCACCTCTACTATTTCTTCAAAACATTGAGGTAATGTTAAGCTGCAAGTGGAGTGTAATATGGTATGCGTATGTCGATAAATCAGTGAAGTCGAGAAAGTTGACAGGGGCCAAATGCTGGCTTAATGCGTGATTGGAATTATATGCAATTGCTGATCACCTCTTCTGAAGGGTCAATTAACCTCAATTTTCCGTTTCAGGACATTTTGGATACATTGAATTGCCCATTCCTATTTATCACCCTGACCATGTCAGTGAGTTGAAAAAGATGCTAAACCTGCTTTGCTTGAAGTGTTTAAAGATGAAAAACAGAAAGGTATTGGATCTTATTAAGTTCTCCGCTTTATGATAAAAAAAAAATTATTTTTGCTTCAAAGATCATACACGAGGAAGTTTAAGATCAGTAGCATTGAAACTGTTTTTCTTTAGAATTATTTTTGTTGCCGTTAGTCAATATATAAGCAAGCAAACATCACAATGTTACTGGTGTTATGTCGGACCCTACATTTGGACATGTTATTTTAACAAACATAATGTGGCCGTTTTTGCTAACCTTTCTGGGCCCTTTTTAAATCAACTTTCTTTAATGCTGCCAAATGATGATTTTGTTGAGGTTACTGGGCTGTCAGATATTAACTCTGGTAGTTCTCAAAATGAAAAAAAGTACAATAAAAAAATCTGATACTAACTCGACAAAGAGTATTATTTAAGCTGAAGCTTATAAATAGCTAAACTATTTTTGGTAGGTTAAGTGGTTGACATCTTCGATTCCCATTGAGTCGAGTTGCTAATTCGGTAATTTGTTGCGAATGTAGTCCAATTTTATAGACCTAAATTGTTCCTTTTCCTCATCTAAGGCTTCGGAAGTTGAATTGACAATTTTCATGGACTTGTACTTGGAAGGTGCTTAGTGCACGAGTTAAGGCTTGTTCTCTGCAGAGATGTAAAATAATTTAAATTTTGGTGTGAAAGTGCTCTCTGTGCGATCTTCTAACCTTTATTGGGATAATACTCAGGTTCAGGTCAAGCATGTTGGTGTTCTTGAACGAATGTTGCCCTCATGTTGTGAGGTGAGTATCATGCTGCCGTGCAATCATGTTTAGTTGCTAATAAAAAAAATATTGCTGTTGAGTATCGGCATTTATGTGCCTCTAAACTGTTCAGAGTTTCTTATGTGTTGTAAACTCAGTTATTCATATATATTTTTATATTAAACTAGCAAGGTCAGGTTTTGGTCTTTTCCTTGTCTATGTTTTGATTTGCATGGTTTCCTTTTTTTTAAAAATATATATAATTCCTTTCCTTTTTTCATCGGTTATAAATTGGAAATTCTAAGAACCAACCAACAGCAGCATTGTTATCGATCGGCCTGATAGGAATTATTATATGGACTGCATAGGTTCTCAATAAGACCCTCTATCACTTGGAGTGTATCACGGTTTTGGTGCCCTCTAACTGGGTTTGTAGTGTCATTTATTTGTCATGCTTCATAGAAATAATGTGCTTCAACCAACCTTTTTTGCTTGTCCCTCTGCCTCTTAGTTAGTAATACAAGTTTTCTTAGGCACCTGCATGGAACAATGATTTTTCTTTGTAAGGGTGTCTAAACCCCTGTTGACAGTGATGACTTTTTAGTTTTTTTTTTTGAGAGCTCTTTGAGCTTTCTGTGGAAGTCGTTGTCCTTGAAATTTATTTGTTGTATGCCATAAAAAGTAAATGAATCATAGAAAAGTATGTGCAGAGTTGAGATTGCTGTATATGAGATTTTTATATCTGAGTATGATATAGTTCTTTGACTTCTTTCAACGAGGTAATGAAGTTATCTTGTGGGGGGCACAGAGTGGTGCCCTTTTCCTGTCTTTCTTTTAACAAAAATGAAAGTCTGATTAAAAAAAGTGAATAAAAATGAATGAAGTTTTGAAGAAGAGGTTTTTCTTCCTTATCCCCACCCTTACCCACAGAAGGGGCATAACAGGCAGGAAAAACAAAATAAAAACCAGTGGGGAGGAGGATTGGGCGAAGGGCAGAAAGAAGGTGAGGTGTCTAACACTGTTAACACTTTATTGATGCAATATTTAACTATGAATTGGCATCGTTTCATTATTTCTTGTATAATTTTGGTTAGATTAAGTAGATCAATACCCTAAAATTGGAATGTCATATTTAAGCCACATAGTTCAACATGTATAGGAGCAGACATGTGCTTACTGTTTTATGTGGCGAGGAAATCACCATGTTTAGTTCATGACATTTTGATGAAAATCAAAAGGGATATCCCTTCTTCTGGAGATTCGTGAATATAATAAACTGATTGAACTGACAATTTCTTCCACGTTCACCTGTCTGCTAAACTGTTCATCGAGTTATGAGCTAATGATCAATTCTATCAATTCATAACAAAAGGAGATAGTTGGCATCTGTTTGTATTTATTGATTTTGTTTACCAGGAGGTTCTTCGAGAGTTCGAGGAAAGCTTCAAGTGTTTATCCAAACAGTGTTGTCTTACCGACAACCTGTTAAGAAGAGATTCTCTGTAGGTACTAAAAGAGAAGGAGCTCATGCTTTTTTGCCTAGCCATAGTCCTACACTGAAAGATACTGAGCACTTTATTTGACTATGGATATTTATAAGCTGGAGTCTGTTTAAATTTGTAGTAATTTTTCTTATTGAATTCATAAGCAGAAGCTGAACTTTACTTCTTGAATAAAGTTACATATGGATTTAATATATTTGATATGATGTAGGATGTCGTACAAATCTCAATAAACGAGGGTAAAACCTCAGATGGTGCTTCCTATTTGGAACTGAAAGTTCCAAAAAATGCTGCAAATCTTCCGGACTGGAACTTCTTGGAGAAATATGGCTACCGCTACGGTGACGGTTATTCTCGACCTTTGCTTCCTTCCGAGGTTAGCTTCTCAGTCGCTGCAGAATCACCATGCAATTTAACAATTAGGGACTGAAGAAAATCAGCTTATTAAGTTTTAACTTCTGTAATAAGCTGAATTGAATTGGATTAATGTCTTTGTTAGCTTCTTGAGATGCTCGTAAAAGTTAGTATACATTTGGTGCCTCTTGGTCTATCTCTAGTGGTTGACGTATTTGATATTGGTTGCTTTTTCTATGTTGCCCTTCTGATATGGGATATCATAGCTTCATGGTTCCATCACTTAGTCTTTCATGCAAATCCATTGCCTGTGAAGTCAAATCTTTGTCATTCACTGGCAAACTAAAATGAACGGAAGCTGGGAGAATTGTGACTGCATTACAATCAGGTGCTAATCCCCTTGTCCTTTTGGTCATGCCTCACAACTCTGTCACTGGGACATGGTCAGGAGAGTGTACTACTGTCTTTACGATTTTATGAATTCTGACCTCCCGGAATAAAACTCACTCATTTTATAAATATTTTTAACCAGTGCACTCCCATATACAACCTAAAGACATTGTTTAGGTTAGCCGAATAAGAGATGGAAAGATACTCGGATAGTTGTTTAGGGTAGCCGAATAAGTGATGGAAAGACACTCGGATAGTGATAACAATAGTGCTTTTTGAAAAATAAAAATGCTGTGGTAGTGCGATTAACCTATAAGGAGAGTGGAAATAACTAGGATGAGTTCTTTTTCACTGGAACTCAATATTTTCTGCTAGTGACAATGTTTAAGTTGGGCTATTATGAAATACATGCTAATCTGGTATATGTTTTTTACTTTTTAAACCTTTGATGACATTGGAGATTTAATTTTTTGGATTGTTCTCCTCGATATATTTCTTGGTGGTTGTACCTATCATAAAATAAATGTCTGGGAGTTTGCGTTCCGGTTCATCCATTAATTCCATTGAATTGATATTATTTTACATTGCAAAATCAGTATTTTGCTCTGGCTTATAGATATCTCAGTTTAACTTGCTTTCTCTTGTTGTTGTTATCACAAACAATTTTAGGTTCTTACAATCCTGAGAAGAATTCATGAAGCTACTAGGAAAAAACTGTCAGCAAAAGGCTATTTCCCACAGGATGGATACATCCTGCAATACTTGCCAGTACCTCCCAACTGTTTGTCTGTGCCGGATATATCTGATGGGAATAATATCATGTCTTCGGTAAGACACATAAATAGAATCTTATATATTGTTGGTATTCTCTTGTCTATGTCAAGTTGCAAGTTATCATAATTTTATGTTGCTTTTTCAGGATCATTCTATAACAATGCTCAGGAAGGTACTGAGGCAGATTGACATAATTAAAAGTTCAAGATCTGGTATACCTAATTTTGAGGCTCATGAAGTTGAAGCCAATGATTTACAAGCATCAGTTGTCCAGTATCTCCAGTTTAGGGGGACAGGCAAGGTACTAAGACTGCTTTTTTTGTTGGATTTGAATAACGATTCTAATTTCCCCATCTGTTTAACTGTTAGAGTGCATTGTGATTTTATTGGTGAGGCTTCCAATATTATGACACTTCTTATTCGGAAGAAGTTTGTTGCATTTGCAATTTCTAACAAATAGTTACTGCACCACTTTGTGCTTTGAGTGTTTGACTGTTTCTGTTTGCTGTTCCCTTTTAAATTCCTGAGTATATCTTAAGTGTCTGCATCAATGGGACTTGGCTAATTTGCATTTCTAAACAAACAGAAAAGTCAATGATGCCAAAGTTCAGGCAGTGATGAGTTTCTTCAAATTGCTCTGTTTCATATCTGAAGAAATCATAAAACGTTTTCTGTTTCTCTATTTTCTTTTATACCTTTGAGAGATTGTTCACTGTAGCTAGTGGAGTATTTTTGTTACCAAACAATTTAAGAAATATCATGTCCACTCAAAGAAGTTCCTCAGTATACTTTACTGAATATAAATTATCGGCTCCATGTAACGTGGAAGGAAATGATGAGAAAAAATGAAGATGGTTCTGTCTTAAACTGGACAGTGCACTCCAACAGTGTTGTAGGGGTTGATATGAGTTGTACCTAATTTAGGATTAGGATTAAAAATCTATTTTCTCAGTGAATCAAGGAATGTAGAAAAACAAAGAATGCCTGGGTTTGAACAGAACACAGAAACTTTAGTTCTTTGATAGTTAATTCAAGAATATAATTGATGTCCATTCTCAATGCTAGGCATCTCGTGATGTTGATAAACGTTTTGGAACAAATAAGGAAGCAGCTGATACCACCACTAAAGCCTGGTTGGAGAAGATGAAGACCTTGTTTATCAGGAAGGGGTCTGGTTTCTCGTCTCGAAGTGTCATAACTGGTGACCCATATAAAGGGGTGGGTGAGATTGGTTTGCCATGTGAAATTGCTCAGAAAATTACTTTTGAGGAGACAGTAAGTCAGCACAATATGGCATACTTACAGAAGTTGGTGGATGAAAAGCTTTGTTTAACCTATAAAGATGGGTCAAGTACTTACTCTTTGAAAGAAGGGTCAAAGGGGCACACATTTCTACGACCTGGACAAATAGTGCACAGGAGGATAATGGATGGTGATACCGTTTTCGTTAATAGGCCACCCACAACACACAAGCACTCCCTCCAAGCCTTATCAGTGTATGTCCACGATGATCACACTGTAAAGATCAACCCCCTCATATGTGGTCCCCTTAGTGCTGATTTTGATGGGGACTGCATTCATTTGTTTTACCCTCAGTCCCTTGCTGCCAAAGCAGAGGTTGTGGAGCTCTTCTCTGTAGGGAAACAGTTACTGAGTTCACACACTGGTAACTTCAATTTGCAGCTTGCCACTGACTCGTTGCTGTCATTGAAGTTAATGTTCTCAAAGTATTTCTTCGATAGAGAAGCTGCCCAACAGTTAGCAATGTTTCTTCAGATGGCCTTACCTGATCCCGCACTAGTAGATGTTCGTAAATCAGGTTCCATGTGGACTGCCTTACAGATCTTGGGGACTGCCTTACCTGATGGCCTTGATAGTTGTGGGGAGACACATACAATTGGGAAAAGTCAGTTCTTGGGGATCGAGTACAACAAGGATGTGCTTTCATCCATTCTGAATGATATTATCACATCTATCTATTTTATGAAGGGGCCAAATGATGTGCTGAAGTTTTTCAATTCTTTACAACCTCTATTAATGGAGAATCTGTGCACGGAAGGTTTTAGTGTTAGTCTCCGAGATTTTTACACGTCAAAGGCTGCTAGGGATGGTATCCAGGAAAGAGTTCAGTGCATGTCCAAGTTGTTGCATCACTTGCGGTCATCCTATAATGAGTCTGTGGAAGTACAATTAGAACATCACTTGCGTAATGAGAAACTTCCAATTATTGACTTTGTGCACAAGTCATCTGGCATTGGTGTTCTAATTGATTCCAAGAGTGAATCTGCCCTTAATAAGGTGGTTCAACAAATTGGGTTTTTAGGCATGCAAATATCCGACAGAGGAAAATTTTACTCTAAAACATTGGTAAATGACATGGCTCGACTGTTTCAGAAGAAGTATCCTTCTGCTGGTAGTAACCCTTCGGAGGAATTTGGGTTGGTTGGAAGCTGTCTGTTCTACGGGTTGGATCCTTATCAGGAGATGATTCATTCGATCTCTAGTAGAGAAGTGATTGTCCGCTCAACAAGGGGATTGACCGAACCTGGGACTTTGTTCAAGAACTTAATGGCCATCCTACGTGATGTGCTAATTTGCTATGATGGGACTGTTCGGAATGTCTCCAGCAATTCCATTATTCAATTTGAGTACGGGGCTAGTGGTGGGTCAAATTTCCCAAGCGAATTTGGTGCTGGTGATCCTGTTGGAGTGTTGGCTGCAACCGCTATGTCCAATCCCGCATACAAAGCAGTTCTTGATTCCTCTCCGAGCAGCAATTCCTCCTGGGAGATGATGAAGGTAGTGCTTCAAATACAAGTCCTTTTCTGACACTTACTTCTGACCAGCTACTTTATATGCACTCACCTAACTGTGTCCCCCAACCCCTTTTTCTTATTTCAGGAGATACTGCTTTGTGGAGTGAGATTCAAGAATGATGTTTCTGACCGTAGGGTAATCCTTTATCTGAATGATTGTGGATGCCGTAGAGGGTGCTGCAGAGAAAAAGCAGCGTACCTCATCAAGAATCATTTGAGTAAAGTATGTCTTAAGGATGCTGCTGATGAGTTCTTGATAGAGTAAGCACCCTAATCTTTCATTTTTTATGCTACCACTTTCTTGTCTTCTAATAGTGTGTGTGTGTTACTTGCTATCTGCCCAAAACAAAAGTACACTGTTGAAACCTAACACATGAGGCTTGTGGAACAAGTGCGTCATTGAACTTGAGACTTGAATCTCAATGGGAAAAACATAAAAATTAGTAGGCTGGCTTTGAAATCTAGTGAGTTTGGGGGGTTATTAGGCCGTTTTGCCAATAATTTATAGAAGTTGAGATAAGAACCATGGAAGTTAGTTTGATGGGGGTAGGGGAAAGACAATGATTATACTCTGACCAGATTGTAGCCAACTTAGTTACTGCATCAAAAAACATTTTTCCTGGTCTAATGGAATTGCATTACACTGGTTTCACAGTTAAATATCTATTTCATTAGACTCCTTGGCGAACTTCCAGACCCCACTTTGTGGAACTATACTGGGTAGTAGTTGTAGACTCCTTGGCGAGGTTCTGCAAATTTTCAGTTGAACTTTTGCTGCTATTCTCTGATGCCTGCAGTTGTCTTTTCTTGTTTATAAATTTTTGAACTCCATTTTCGTTTGCTGCCCAAGTGGTATTTCTGGTACTACATGAAAGTGAAGAGTTTCTTTCTTATTTTTAAGTTTGGGATATAGCAACAAATGCTGTTGATTAAACTCGAAAATTCGGCATAAGATTTATCCAGAAAGTAGAAAATCGTCATAGAAAACATGATTATCTGCAAATAGCACCCATCATTTATGCTTACTGAAATGTCGAAGGTTCTCAAAAAGTGTGAAAGAACGAAAAGGTTCCTCTAATATGTACAGAAGACTTTTTTCACTCCCTTGAAATCAAATAGAGCTAATACAACTGCTGCAAGGTGGCGACTATCTTCAGAATATGAATGATTTCAAGTACCTTTTCTTCTCATGATAAAGATCTGGCAGTTTTTCCTAAATTTTTAGACATGAACAGCTTTTCTGTTCATAAATTAACAAGCACATTAGTTCCATTATCATCATTTTGAGTCAGTTGTTTGTTTTACCTCAATTTAATAGCAGCACTTCTTGCACATATAGTTCATTGCTTTCATTATAAAGATACTCAAACTTCTACATCTTACGTGTCATGCTAAAATCTGTTGATTGTTGATAAAATTTGGAATAGAAGTTTGCACTATTGTATCTCAGTTTAACTTATACATATCCAATATACTATAAGATATAGTAGCAACCTCTGTGAAGAGGTAAAAGGAAAATAATCTAATTATTTAAGAGGGTGTTTGAATTGGCTTATTTTAAGTGCTTACTGGCTTTAAAGCACTTTTTTAGCTTGTGTGGTGTTTGGCAATGATAAAAAGTGCTTAAAAGCACTTGTAGGCATAAAAAGTATAAAAGTAAGCCAAAAGCCAAAAGCCAAAAGCCAAAAGTTGGGTATTACCAACTTATGGCTTTTGGCTTTTAGCTTAAAAGCAGTACTTTTTATAAACCAATCCAAACACTCGCTTAGTCGGTGATCTTACTGCTTTCTTGTAGATATGGAGGGCAACAAGCAGGATATGAGAATTCTGAAACAGGGACTGGCCTCGTTGGTCATATTACTCTCAACCAGGTTCTACCTAGTTTTCGAACTTACAAGCTTTGGAGTATTTTTTTCGTGAACTATTTCGTCATTGCTGCTTCTGTTTGGGTTAACAGGGACAGCTGGATAATCTGGGAATCAGTGTTCTTGAGGTTCTTGAAAGATGCCAAGAAAATATCAGTTCATTCCAGAGGAGAAAAAAGATTGGCAATCTTTTCAAGAGAATAGTTTTGTCAGCGAGGTCAAACACTATTTTTTTTCTTATTGCTTCAATATGACTTACTGATCTTGCTGTTTTATCAATCGGTATGTTGTTAAATTTTTTAAGTTTTAAGCATCACAGACCAGATTCTATATGCATGCACCATATGATTATGTAGATGGTTTAACTTTAGTGACAGTATGTGATATAAAGACCGTTACATGTGTATGCATCTCTAGAGCGGGAAATCTTAGCAGCTCTTTATTCGTTTTAGTACTACAGGTCCTATCATCTGTGAAACTGTAAACATGGCATGCACCTTGTTTTCAACTCATCCTATTTACCTGAATATGTTTAGATTCACTTGTTGTCCGACTGAGAGACTTGATAGTCAAGCATGAGGAATTGTCTGCATGTTGCACCAACTATGTAGTACTTTTATGCTTAAATGCTACAAGGTCAATATTAAAGTGATGAAGGACTCTGATCGGTTTAGTATTTTCAAAATAGTGTCCTACACCTATGTCGAGCAATTAACTGTGCCTCAATCCAAAACTACTAGGCTTCAGCTATATGAACCTTTATATGCTTTCTTGTCTCCTTGGGTCCATTTCATCCCGAATCTATTTCTATATGTCAGGCAGATGTGTGGCTCTTCATTCGTGGACTTGGAATTCAATTCATCTCTTTACATATCCTAGAAGACTAGTCATAATTTATGTGGCAATTTCTATAATAAATAAGCTCAGGCCCAAATAATGTTAGGATTGGCTAAATGAATCCTCTGGAACGATTTTGCTCTATTAGGTAATTGTAGTCCAAGTCATTTCAATATTACTTTGCTTATACTTTTTTCTGCAAATTAAGACTTCTCTAAAACTAAAGGTTTTTTTTAACAGTCACTCCTAATCTTGCCACAAAAAAAAGCGACTCTTTCATTGAAAGAACCATTTGTAGATAAATTGGCATCAATAACTAGTATCCCTTGCATGAGCTATTGTTAGTATGTATCCATCTTCATGGACCTCATCCTAAGGATGCCTTCTTGCCTTTCTTGTTTCATTAATATTGTCACAGAAATCAGCCTACAAGTCTTTGTGCTGCGATTACTGATCTGTTTTTTACTCTTCTATCTACCTTGCAATCGTTATGGATTCAAGAGATTAATCAACTGCTGTATTGTTATCTTATTACCCATCTTTAGTTATTAGTTTGTGTGCAAAATAAATCCTATGCGCTTACAAAACATTTGCATCATTATGATTTTTTATGTTATGCAGTGCATTTTGTTCGTTTTGCTACAATTCTGGAAGCAAGTGTTTGAACACACCATGCTTGAGATTCTCTTGGCCAGATGCGAGTGACGATCACTTAGAGAGGGTTTCTCACATTCTTGCTGATATGATATGCCCAATTCTGTTGGATACAGTTATCAAAGGTAGTTTTGGATTAACTGAACACATTTCACGTTATTTGAGTGTGCGCATGGTCATTTTGAGTATAAATCCAATCCAGTTTTTACATCTAGTGTACTGTTAAATTTTCTCTTCAAATTGAGTTTTGTCATGGAAGGAGAAGAGGGAAAAGGTTGATAGTATAGGTTGGACCAAGGTTCTAAACCTGTTTGTGTTGAACTGGTTTATTAGTTAAAACGGATAACTGGATAATTGTGCTGGCTTATTAATATAAATGTGAAGAATGATGGTTGTTTTGTCATGAATAAAGGTAAAAAGTTCTCAGGGTCTCTCTATTCTTATTGATGTCATCTTAAGGTGTTACAGTATATCACATTTAAGTACTATACACATATATGCATTTTCTGTTATGGCTTCCTAGGATAACTGCAGTTGCGAAGAATTTCAATTTATTATACCACGGTTTTTTCTTGGAAATGAATGCCTGATTCTAACAAGGTACACCCATAATGGACAGGTGATCCAAGGGTTTCAAGTGCAAATATAGTTTGGATTTCTCCTGACACAATGACTTGGATTAGGAACCCATCCAAGAATCAAAGTGGTGAATTAGCTCTGGATATTGTTCTCGAAAAAGCAGCTGTTAAGCAAAGAGGAGATGCATGGAGGATTCTCATGGATTCCTGTCTTCCTTTCATCCATTTGATAGACACTAGGCGCTCCATCCCATATGCAATAAAGCAAGTCCAAGAACTGATTGGAATTTCTTGTGCCTTTGAGCAAGCTGTTAAGGTACACCATTAAATGCCTTGAATTTCTTTTTATTGTGCGGGTAATGCCCTGTGGGTGGCCACACGCGTACCCCGGGGCATTCTCATAAACAAACATCATGGCCTTCTCACGTCACGTCTCTGAAAACAGACCTATTTGTAAAGCCACTTGTTGACCCTTTTTTTCTGGTTGATAAAGTTGCTTCATTGAAAGGCATCAAGCAGATGCAGTGATTACAAAAATAGAGATGCTAGATCGATTTACAAGATGTTATGATAGATCTGGGAACTAGCCAATAACCAAAAAATATACCTTGAAGAGGCTAGTCTAGAGTGAGGGAGCTCAAAAAATCTAAAGAACTATTTACATAGGACTGTCTGGACAAAAAAGACTAAGCAAACATCTGGTCTTCAGCAAGTGGGTTGGAGGTGAGACTCCACCAAAACATCTGAGGTTTCTTTCAGTCCATACACTTGATGAGCCTTGAAACTTGAAAGATATCCTTTCCATGAGAGATAGGACTTTTGAGTAGTAATTATAAATCTGATCTATCCACAATATCGGTGGACTTCCTGACATGATTATGGTGATTGGTTCGGCTACAGTTTTATTCTTAAACATTTTGATGATCAACTTTTCCTTCCTAAAGTGTACTTGACAACCTTCTGTGTTAAAACAAGAAATTTAATATTTTCCAAAGGAGTTCCTTTACATTGTAACTCGAAGTGACAATATGGTTTGTTTTGCAGCGCCTATCAACGTCAGTTACAATGGTCACAAAGGGTGTTCTCAAAGACCACCTAGTTCTATTGGCTAATAGCATGACTTGCGCAGGAAATCTAATTGGTTTTAATGCTGGTGGAATAAAAGCATTGTCTCGATCATTAAACATGCAGATACCATTTACGGAAGCAACGTTATTTGTAAGCCGCATTAGTTTTCTTCTGTTCTCTACAACATTTTACATTGACTACTTTCCCTGTGAGCTATCTTTTTAATGAGAGTCCCATTTTATTATCTTTCTTAGACCCCACGAAAATGCTTTGAGAGGGCTGCTGAAAAGTGCCATGTTGATTCTTTGTCAAGCATTGTGGCTTCTTGCTCCTGGGGAAAACATGTGGCAGTTGGTACAGGATCTCCGTTTGAACTTCTCTGGAACACAAAAAATGTACGTCTTTTGCTGTAACATCTTTTAATATTTATTTGGTATAAGAATGCGTTATAGTGGCTTTTGATTTGATTGTGTCATGCGATTGGTTGATATATGCTCTTCAGATACAGCCATTTCTCTATATTGTTATGTCTCGTTCTTTCATTAATTGGCCGAATGGAGTTATATTAAATTACAGATCATTGCATGCTCTGACGAATCTTTAGCTGTGTGACATCACTTTTCTCTAATTATTGCTCTATTATGTTTGAATCTTATATTTTGGAACACCTGTTTCCCAGTTCTACAGTAATAATTTTTACTAGTTTCAATACAATATAACCTCTATTACTCCAGATACAGAAGTCAAAAATTGAACCCACCAATTGCCCCCTCCAACAGCAAGTTACTCAATTAACACATTCAGTTCTTCTCTTGATAGCATGCCAATCAAACAAGCACAAATGTAATGGAGAGAATATCTGGCTAGAGGTTGACAATTCAATGTTTTGGTGAACATGTATTCTCTTTTAGGAGGATGAAATTTGTGCTTTGATATTTACAGTCGTCCACTATGATCTTTTCGAAATAAGGTTCACCATGCGAGAACCAAGAATGTAACCAAGGATGCAAGAAGTGTGTGGTTATTCTTTCTTTTAATGACTGAGTTGTCTAAATGGGTTCATGCCACTGTAAAAATTAAAACTCCAGGAAGAATAATTACCTATGTACTATGTATCCAAGTGTAACGGAGGAGGGGACTTTAATGGTCATATTGGGGCTGATGTTGGTGGTTATGGTGAGGTGCACCGTGGCTTTGGCTTTGGAGTTAGGAACGGAGTAGGCACGTCACTGCTTGATTTCGCCAGGGCTTCCGAGCTTCTAATTGCGGACTCGACATTTCAGAAGAGGGAGGAGCATTTGGTCACCTTCAAGAGTTCGGCGGCGAGGACTCAAACTGATTACCTCATCCTCAGAAGGAGCGATAGGGGTATGTGTAAGGATTGCAAGGTTATTCCGGGAGAGTCCCTTTCGACTCTTCATAGACTCCTAGTGATGGATGTCGGTCTTTAGGTGAAGAGGAAGAGGAGGGGTTCTCGGGGACAACCGCGGATTAGATGGGCGTTTTGACTAAGGAGAAAGCACAGGAGTTGGAGAGCAGGTTAGCTGAGGGCGGAGCTTGGAGAAGTTCTGGGGAAGCCGACACTATGTGGTCAGAGACGGCGAAGTTGGTTAGGGAGGTAGCACGGGACATGCTTGGGGTAGCCAAGGGCTATTCAGGCAGACATCAGGGTGACTGGTGGTGGAATGATGTAGTCGAAGGAAAAGTGAAGGTGAAGAAGGCGACGTTTGCTAAGTTGGCAGGGAGCACAAGCGAGGAAGAACACAGAGCGAACAGGAAGATCTACAAGTTGGCGAGGAAAGAAGCAAAGCTGGCGGTTACGGAAGCTAAAAACGCGGCGTTTGGTCGCCTTTACGAGGAACTAGGGGAGAGAGGCGGGGACAGGAAGTTATTCCGGTTAGCTAAAGCAAAGGAAAGGAAGACGCGTGATCTTGACCAAGTTAGGTGCATCAAGGGCGAGGATGGTAGAGTTCTGATGGGGGAGTCTCAAGTCAAGCAGAGGTGGCAGGTGTACTTTCGAGACTTACTTAACGAGGAGGGGGATCGTAACATAGAGCTAGGGGAGTTGGGGCAATCAGAGCAACATAGACACCTTGGGTACTTCAGGCGCATAAGGGCGGAGGAGGTCATCGGGGCTTTGCGTAAGATGAGTAGGGGTCGAGCAACCGGGCCTGACGAGATCCCGGTGGAGTTCTGGAAGTGCATGGCTAGGTCAGGAGTGGAGTGGCTCTCCAGGTTGTTCAATGCGATCTTCAGAACCAAAAGGATGCCGGATGAGTGGAGGTGGAGTACAGTGGTGCCCTTGTACAAGAACAAAGGGGACATCCAGTGCTGCAACAACTATAACAACAACAACTACCCAGTATACTCCCACCAGGTGGGGTCTGGGGAGGGTAATATGTAGACAAGCCTTACCACTACCCGAAAAGGCAGAGAGGCTGTTTCCAATATAGCAACAACTATAGGGGTATCAAATTAATAAGTCACACCATGAAGGTCTGGGAGCGGGTGATCGAGGCGAGGGTGAGAGAGATGACTTCTATATCTGTGAACCAGTTCGGTTTCATGCCGGGTCGCTCCACTACAGAAGCTATCCACCTTGTCAGGAGGCTGGTGGAGCAGTTTAGGGATAAGAAGAAGGACCTGCACATGGTGCTTATCGACTTGGAGAAGGCGTATGACAAGGTCCCAAAGGAGGTGCTTGGAGGCGAAGAGCGTTCCGGAAGCCTACATCAGAGTAATCAAGGACATGTATGATGGAGCTAAGACTAGGGTTACGACGGTGGGTGGAGACCCAGACCATTTTCCAGTGGTCATGGGGCTCCATCAAGGATCAGCGCTTAGCCCTCTCTTGTTTCTCTTGTTTGCCTTGGTGATGGATGCTCTAACCCGACATATTCAAGGGAATGTGCCTTGGTGTATGCTATTTGCTGATGATATAGTCTTGATAGACGAGACGAGGGTGTGTGTTATTGAGAAGTTAGAGGTATGGATACAGACTCTCGAGTCTAAGGGTTTCAAAATAAGCAGATCTAAGACAGAATACCTGGAGTGCAAGTTTTGCGCCGAGCCGAGCGAAGTAGGCAGGGACGTGATGATTGGATCTCAGGTCATCACCAAGAGGGACAGTGTCAGATATCTTGGGTCGGTGATTCAGGGGGACGGAGAGATTGATGGGGACGTCACTCATCGTATAGGAGCGGTGTGGTCAAAGTGGAGGCTTGCATCAGGAGTCCTGTGTGACAAGAAAGTTCCACAGAAACTCAAGGGAAAATTTTATAGAGCTGTGGTTAGATCTGCAATGTTGTATGGCATAGTGCTGGCCAGTGAAAAATTCTCATGTTCAGAGAATGAAGGTTGCGAAGATGAGGATGCTCAGGTGGATGTGCGGGCTCACCAGGTTAGATAAGATTAAGAATGAAGTTATTCGAGAGAAGGTGGGGGTGGCCCCGGTGGATGAGAAGATGCGAGAAGCGAGGCTGAGGTTGTTCGGGCATGTGCGGAGGAGAAGTCCTGATGCCCCGGTGAGGAGTTGTGAACGGCTGGCGATGGTCGGCGTTCGGCGAGGCAGAGGGAGGCCTAAGAGATATTGGGGAGAGGTGATTAGGCATGACATGGCTAGAATGCGGGTTTCCGAGGACATGACCCTTGATAGGAAAGTCTGGAGGTCTAGTATCAGGGTTGTAGGATAAGGGCCCCTAGAGTTTTTCGCACTACTCACCCGGGGTTGGGTGAGGCTTGGCAGGGGTATCCATAGATGATTTGTGTTTTGGATTGTGTCTCCCTTATGATAGTTATTTATGGTAGTTACTGTATGATATTATTGCATGCTATTTTATTTATGGTTCTTATGTTTAGATAATTATTTACGCTATTTCTGCTGGAGTTACTAATGCTCTCTTTCTTTTGTTTTTGTTTTTCTTTCCCTTCACTGAGCCGAGGGTCGATTGGAAACAGCCTCTCTGCCCTTTCGGGTAGGGGTAAGGCTCGTCTACATATTACCCTCCCCTGACCCCTCTTTGTGGGACTATACTGGGTAGTTGTTGTTGTTGTTGTATGTATCCAAGTGTAACCTGTGCACCTTTATCCTAGTTTATCCAATACATGTACGGTAACAAATATGTGGAGTAAAAATGGTCTAATACTAACTTATACTTCGTGCCAAAGAAATGCATTTGCTTTTCCTAGATGGCTTGATCTTATGTTTTTATAATGTTAGAAGATTCAAATCACCGAACCATGCTTTCGATGATTATCTGTGACAAACTATGTAACCTTAAGGAAGAGAAAACATAAATAACCTTGAAACTTGTGCAAAAAATGCATGGAGTAGTAGATTAGCGGTGCAATATGATTTTCCCATTCCATGCAAAGGTGGTTTTTTATTAAGGTAAAAGAACATAAGATGGAAAGGTTGGACAACTATGGAAGCAACTTTTCCCAGGACTTGGAAATTTGAATGCATTTTTCTTTTTTCTCTGTGTAAATATAAAAAATTTGGGGACCTATGTGCCTCAAACAACCAGAGAGTCTTGACACTGTTATCTGATCTCTGTCCTTGGCTAAGTTCCATTTTTGTGGTAGCATGTTGTAGTAGACTTGGAAGGCTGCTATTTCTTGTGACCTTGAAATGGAAGCAAACACATTCTGTGGGACTATATATTACCCTTCCCAGACCCCACTTTGTGGGACTATACTGGGTAGTTGTTGTTGTTGAAATGGAAGCAAACACATTCTGTCTTATACCAGAAGTAAAGTAGACACCTCATTGATCAATAAAAATATGAGTGACTCAATGTATATCAATAAAAGTATGAGTGACTCAATGTATTGCATGTATACTAGCTCATGCATAAGAAACTTATTTTCTCATGTCTGGATAATTCATGTAATAAGATATTTAACGAAACATGTGAGTGATCCTTTTATTTATCCCTCCCCAAGAGCTCCCCGCTTTGCTCCCTTGGGAACTTGAACCCGCAACCTTTGTGGTTGGAAGTGGAGGGTGCTTACCATTTGAGCAACCCTCTCTTGTGACATGTGATGATCCTCAAAGAATAGTTGACTGCTCTATACAGATTATGATGTATTATTTAAATAGTGAAATACTATGTAAAAAATTTAATTCAGATTTGGACAACTGTAAAATCCAGCGCAACGCATTGGACTGTTTTGGTAGACCAGGAGCCATTTTGTTGAAATGGTAGTTTTAATTGTTTTCTCAGCAGCCATTAATTGCAAATTTGTGTTTCAAGCAGGTTGATTACATTTTACTTGGTTAAAAGTTCTGTAGTTGTCATAAATTGCTTTCTTGACCTGTACCATTAAGCTGAATTCTTAACCAGCAACAACTAGCATGTGTATTTTCATCCAACGCATCCAATTTTTGGCCTAGTTTAATGGTCTATGCACTAAGTTCTTTTGTTTGATAAGCAGCTGAATATTTATTGTTGAAGTTGCACATTTCTTTTGTTTAAGGGCCTTGAGGCTAACATGTGAAAGTTTTTTTGTGCAAGGTTGAATTGAATATACCGGATGCACATGATGTATATAGCTTCCTGCACTTGGTGAGGAGCAGCTCTGCTCAAGAAGCAGAAGGTACCAGTTGTCTTGGTGCGGAAGTTGAAGAACTGGAGGTGGAAGACGAAGATATGGGATTATACCTGTCTCCTGATCGGGACTCTGGTTCAGATAAGCCCACTTTTGAAGATAGAGTTGAATTTGATAATGGTATAGAAAATGAAAACGTAGATGAAGGAAAGCTTAGTGGCTCTGCATGGGAAAAGGCATCATCTGAGAATGTCAAATCTGGTGGTAGCTGGGATATGGCTAAAACCCAAAATGGCGCTGAAAAGGCTGTCAATCAGTCAGATTCCTGGTCTTCTTGGGGCAGAAAGGTTGATGAAGCTGAGAATAATCCTCGTCAATCTGGGAACGGAGAGCAGCTAGAATCATGGTCTGCCTGGGGAGGAAAGGCTAACGAAGTAGACAGTAATCCTCAGCAATCCGGGAATACAGCGCAGTCAGGGTCATGGTCAGCATGGGGAAAAAAGGTTGATGAAGCTGGGAATAGCCAGTCTGGGAATGAGGAGCAGTCAGGATCTTTGTCCTCCTGGGGGGAAAAAGTGGAAAAAGATGCTGGTTCGTGGGGTAAAAAGGTTGAGGAAACGGAAAGTCATAATCCCCAATCTGGGAAAAATGAGAAGTCTGGATCTTTGTCCTCATGGGGGAAAAAGGTGGAGAAAGATGGCAATTCTTCTTGGGGGAAAAAGATGGAAATTGATGGTGGTTTGTCTTGGGGGAAAAAGGAGGGAATTGATGGGGGTTCTTGGGGGAAAAAGGCGGGAATTGATGGGGGTTCTTCTTGGGGGAAAAAGGTGGAAAAAGATGGTGGTTCCCGGGGTAAAAAGGTTGAGCAAGCAGAATATCATAGCCACCAGTCTTGGAAGGAAGAGAAGTCACAATCTTTGTCCTCGTGGGGAAAAAAGGTTGAAAAATATGGTGTTTCTTCTTGGGGGAAAAAAAGGGAAAACGATGTTTCTTCTTGGGGGAAAAAGGTGGAAAAAGATGGTGGTTCTTCTTGGGGAGAAAAGGTTGAATCTGAGAATACCCCTCGACCATCTGGGAAAGAAGAACAGTCAGGATCTTGGTCCTCATGGGGGAAACAGGTGAAAGAAGATGGTGGGGCTTCTTATGGGAAAAAGGTGGAGAAAGATGGTGGGTCTTCTTGGGGGAAAAAGGTTGATGAACCCGAGGATAAGCCTCACCAGTCTGGGAATGGGGAGCAGTCAGGATCTTGGTCCTCATGGGGTAAAAAGGTGGAAAAAGATGGTGGTTCTTCTTGGGGAGAAAAGGTTGAATCTGAGAATACCCCTCGACCATCTGGGAAAGAAGAACAGTCAGGATCTTGGTCCTCATGGGGGAAACAGGTGAAAGAAGATGGTGGGGCTTCTTGTGGGAAAAAGGTGGAGAAAGATGGTGGGTCTTCTTGGGGGAAAAAGGTTGATGAACCCGAGGATAAGCCTCACCAGTCTGGGAATGGGGAGCAGTCAGGATCTTGGTCCTCATGGGGTAAAAAGGTGGAAAAAGATGGTGGTTCTTGGGACGGGCCTAAACAGTCAAATTCTGAGTCGTCTTGGGGAAAAACTACTAAAGGTGGTGGATTTGGTTCAGCGGCTGCTGAAGGCAATAGAAGGGTTGACCAGTTAGTTAATGGGGGGAGCTCTAGTATAAGTGGAGATGAACAGTTAAATGAACCAATTCGTGATGACGCTACAAAAGTTGGTGGTTGGAATTCTTCAACAGTTGGTGGTTGGAATTCTCAGAAGGTTGGCATTGAAGAGAATGATAAGCAACCTCAGTGGGGTCAGCGCAGACGTAATACAAGAGGAGATTTTAGGGATAATTCACGAGGTTGGGGCTCTTCTAGTGGTGGAGAGTGGAAGGGCAACCGGCCTGCAAGATCAGCTGATGACTCCAATAGAGGTGTGAGTTTTACAGCAACAAGGCAAAGGATGGATATATTCACAGCAGAGGAACAAGACATACTTTCAAATGTTGATCCTATTATGCTGAATATCAGAAGAATAATGCATCAGACAGGGTAAGTTCTATATATCGCTGCATTCACCAGATACATTTGTGGCAACTGCTACATGATGAAAATGTTAATTCCAGCAGAGAAATTGAGTCTCATTTCCGATTAATTCTTTTTTCGTTTTTTTTTTAAAATCTATCACCGTGGTTGGGTAGTTGCTACCACCCACCAGCGCAGGTTAGGATGACTCTGTCCACCAAGGCCTGGATAGATGAGAAGAAATCACCTAGTGTTTTTGCCTCCACTGCAATTTGAACTTGAGACCTCATGATTCTCGACCCACTCGTTGGCCACTGGGCTACACCCTTGGGTGCCGTTCCCTCTTAATTCTTTCTGCTGAAAACTGGCTTCTATTGGATTTACAAATTGTTTGTACTCTACCATATCAAGTACTCTGCACCTACTGCTCTCAACAGGAAAAAAAAAGGTTCCAAGCACCTATAGACAGGTCACAGATTGAAGGATTCGAACAATGTTTTGGTCAATCTGCATATGTTTTCCCGATATTATATTTTGTTAGCAGTTTCCTTACTGTTAATGGTCAAGTGATGAGTTTACAGAAAAAGAAAATGCCGACGGATGTTTTAGATAGAAAGAGAGAAGGGAAAAAGAGTATGGTGTCATTTTGAGTTTGGATTAGTTCTAGTGAGAGAGAGGATAAAGTTGTGGATAAGGAAAAAGTCAATTTCTTTTTCATCCAATAATGGGGCAAAGCAGATGGAAATCGGGCATCTTCTGATGGAACTTTTGTTAATGTCGAAAAAAGGCCTAGCATTACAAATAGAATTGGTACATATTCAGGATGTCACGAAAAATGACATTCATTATTTGCTCTGCTAGTCAATAATGAAAAGCTAATACTCTTCCCCTTCCTTCTGCTTAAATGGTCTATTTTCCCCCCTTGTAACATTTTCTGGTTTTTCTTCGCGAAGGTACAATGATGGTGACCCATTATCTGCTGATGACCAGTCATATATCATTGACACTGTTCTCAGTTACCATCCCGATAAAGCTGCCAAGATGGGAGCTGGTCTTGATTATATCACGGTAACCGACTCTTTGCCACTTTTTTAAAACCTACAGTATTTGAATGATGCTTTTAAGATATTTTACTCTGGACCATATTCTACTCTAGACAGTTAGTACCACGGTTTAGAGCAACAGTATTTTTTCTTCTTTACATTGTTCAAAGTGGAGCCTTGGAGCAACGGTATAACTCTGGACCATATTCTACTCCGGACTGTTATGTTAGGTCACGGGTTTGTGCCGTTGGAATTAGCCACTGATGCTTCTATCAGGTAGGTTGCCTACATCGCACCCACTTGAGGTGCGTCGTTTAACTTGTGTGAATGCGGGTTACTTTGTGCACTGGATTTCCCTTTTACTTGTTAAAGACAGTTCATTAATTTTACAGCAAAATGTGGGGTTAAAGATGTTAGGAAAGGCAAGAAAAGATATAGTGAAAGGACTATAAAGTTGATAATTAAATTGCTCCCATTGTAATCAAGCTAGTGTGAGCATCGGGGTATAATGGTGTTTTCTACATCTTTCTTCAAGTTGTACATTAGTATTGATACCTGTGGTGGTCAGCCCATCATATTCCAATTGATCCTATATTATCTAATTTTAAGAGGTGATAAACATTCGTGATATGATAGTATTATTTTCAGCCAAGTGGATACTGCTAAGTCATTATGTTGCCATTGTTTGCATTATTTTGCTGCCATCAGTGCTGGAAGTTGTAACAGTTGGTCTGAAGAGACTGAGAACCTTGTGACAGTTTTGCAATTAGACTTAAGTTTTTTCTTGGTCACTGTTAGACTTGGTTTCAGTTAGTCGTTACTGCTTGAGAAATTTTTGAAACTCTCCACTTGGTTGTCATTAGATTTGAGGAATTTTTGACCCTCTCCATTTTTCATGATTGGATAACCTCTCCAATGCAGATTAGAGACCACATAGAAGCATTTACTTTGCTTCTTTCTTTTACTCTCCAGGTCAAATGCACCTGGGTCCTACTTACCGAGTGCTTCCCTGCCCTATATATGTCATTTGCTTCTAGGAGAGCAGTTTATTCCATTATCCGACCAGTTAATTCAATGAAAGGAAATTACAATGGAAGTGTTTAAATCACATTATCTTCTGCATCTATGCGAACTTTATTTTTATAAGCACCAATACAAATGGCTTTCATTTGATCCCTTGCGACAACTTGAGAAGGAAAATAATGTCTTCACTTTGGTTTGAATGCGTTCTTGAATAAATGAGGATGGGTGTTAGCTGTTACTCTGTTACATAACTCACATTGTTGAGCTACTTGTTATCAGGGGCCATGAATTTTGTGTTGGTCTTGTTTCTTGCATAATTTTAGTTTTGTTCTTATGTTACAGACGCTATATTTACTGGGAGCATTGACGACCTTTAGGTTTCAGTTTAACTGGGCTAAGATTTAACCTTTGTAAACAGGTTAGCAAACATACTGAGTTCCAGGACAGTAGATGCTTCTACGTTGTTTCTACTGATGGTGCCAAGCAAGATTTCTCCACCCGGAAATGTCTGGAGAACTTTGTCAGGTCAAAGTATCCTGATAAAGCTGAGACTTTCAATGGCAAGTATTTCAAAAAGCCTCAACCTCGCAACACTAGAAATGCATCTCCATCTCCATCAGTTAGTTGACCTTCTCTTGAGTTCAGATAGTTGTACAGTTATCTTAGTTGCTTTGTATAATTGATGGTAAGACAATGAGCTAAAGGAAACGTGCATGTGGGCAAAGTTGGCTGTTAGAAAGTTCTTGTGTATATAGTTTAGTCCCTAACTTACAGAATTTTCAGTAAAGTCCTTTTCAAGGCTGTTTGGTAGCTGAGCTGTTAGCCTATTCACCTTTGTAAACCAGCAGCACACTAGCATCGATGAATGATTGAAAGCTTTAGCTTTTTCTCTTTATTTCGTTATTCCGTTCCGTAGCTTCTTCCGCATTTTAGTTTCAGTAGTTTTCTTCTTTTCCTTTAGTGTCAATCTTGGCATTTGCTGGAGCTAGTAACGAGAATCGTTACACCTTGTAGAAAATTGTGCTGGTAAAATGTGAAGACATGCAGATGAAATTTGGATGCTTCTTTCATTTGACTATTGAAGAGGCAACAACCTGATGTAAATCAAAAAGTTAAACTGTGCAGATTTTTTTTTGTTTGAAATACCCTTAAGTGCAGAAATCTGTTTGAACGTATTGTTATGTTGGAGATATGTCAATGCTAGACAGCTAGAGCAGAGACCGTCAATGTTTCTAATATAGTGACTGTAAAAATAGATAAAGTTGTCAAAGAAATAGCCGACGTCTTTTACTAGAAGCTGCCAGGTACTATCTGAGTAGTCCTGGAAGTCAGATTGGTTCAATAAATAAGCCGACAGTCGCTGCGTGAGATCGATGCCAGGTCGCCCTCGTAACAAATGGGAATACTATACTACAACAGCTTATTTTGTTTAAAAAGTCTTCGCTAATATGACACTATTATTAGAGTTTTTTCTGACTTGCATTTGAGTTTGTACGTCACACTTTAACATTATGAAGTTGTGCTCGATGTATGATCCTAGTAGGGAAATCTTTTTTACTATACACCAAATTTATATGGGCATAACATGTGAATTTTACGTAGAGTTTATCACTTTTTCATTGTTAATTACTCATATATAATTTTTACTTTAATTTATCACTTAATTCAATAAACTAATATAATTTGATACATACATCTCTTAACTCTGAATGCTAGTGAGTTTTTCTATGATATCAGAGTAATTAATGTTACAAATCCAATTAAGACTAAGCGAAAAACAAATGATGAGTCAGTATACGCAAGGGCTATTTTGTGCAAAAAAGTGCATTTATATAATATGTTAAATGGGAAAAGCATGTGGACTGCCATAATAGCAGATATTTCTCCTATCTGGATATTATTTTTTCCCTCAAGAGGATATGAATATTAATTTTAGACGAAGAAGAAGTTCTGCGTAAAAGTGAGAAGGTGGGGGAGCTATGAGTGGTTTGGCTTGTCCGTGGCTTTGTGGAGCTTATCCCAATCCTTCTGGATTCTTCAAATTCCCATCTTCCAACACTACCACCTGCTCCTCTGTTCCTGCCTTTATCATACATAGCAGTAATTCCCAATTTACACCTCAAGGCCCGGGACCGGGGTCCTCGCAAAATGACCTCAAATTTGTTCTTCATGATGCTCTTGACGCGTTTGATGTCGATACAACCCATGCCCGTATAGCAAGAGAAGGTTTCTGCTCTCAAATTCGAAAACTATCGGATATAGAGAGAGGAACGAGTATTTGCATAAACTGAGGGGTTGATTTAGGGCAAGCCGCTCTTCATATAGCGGCTGAATATGATTCCCTCATCTCACACTTCTCTGTCCCACTCCCTGTCACTGATTTCCTTGAGAGATTGGATCATCTTTCTATGGAATACTGCTCGCATTATAGCTCTTCTTTTAAATCTTCTCCAGAACACTTCATTCACTGTTTAGAAACGTACTTGTACGTTAATAAAGTAAGTTTGGAACATTTGATTTTATCATGTTTCTGCTTCGCTATATCTGTTTGGAAATGAATGCTTACTCAATCATCATTTATATACTGCTTGAACCGGGACCCGCTGTTTCAATACGTGCACCAGGGTTAGTTTCACGGATCCCTGGAGACGCGGCCAGTTTGTAATGCCTTCAGTAGCCCTGCAACGCTCGAACTAGCTACCTGAAAGACTTTGTCCTCATGCCTTTACCAGTTGAGCTACCCCTCAGGGTTGGAACTTAAAGCATTAATAAGCTAATTTAGGGGATTTTAAGAACAGGAGAATGAAATGTGTTATTGCATCATTGAATGTACTGTTCAAGTGGGAGATTAATATAATTTTTTTAGCCTAAGGAGCATTCCTATCCATAAGAAAAGCATTCTTTTTGTAGGATGTATCGTTGTTAGATTCTTGACTGATGTGTGGTTCTCGTTGTTGGCTGATGTCATGCAATTGAAAGCTTTTTCCCAACCACGTGGAAAGTTTCTAATTCAAAATTGTGCACCCTATTGCCATGAATGGCCATAATTACTGAGTTAAGCTGAACTTGTTTTTTACAATAGTGATGTGAGAGCTGATACATTGCTTGATATTTCTTTAAGAGAGGTGAGGGAGTAAGAAGTTAGTTGGAGTTCCAAGCAATTTTATCAATTGTGATCTTTGGCCTTGAGGCTTAGCTGGTTGAAATCGATACTTAGGTTCCCTTTTCACCCTTTCCCATTATTACATAAAGCTGGAAAGGTGGATCATTTGTGAAACACTTAAAAAAGATGGCTTTCCTAGGGAATTGCCTTCTCTGCCTACCCTTTGCTTTCAGTCAGTGGGAAGGGAACATACCCCATTACTAGAAGACATACATAGTGAAAAAAATACAGCTTGGCAGAGGGAAAGAATGGAATTATCATGAAGAATTGGAAAACTTTGATTTTTTTCATTTTACTTGAAAAAGGGCATGCAGATGAATCCTACAGGGATCAGATACACAACCTGTTCCACCATGCATCTAAATACAATAATAACAACCCAGTATAATCCCACTTAGTGGGGTCTGGGGAGGGTAGTGGGTACGCAGACCTTACCCTTGCCCTTGGGTAGAGGCTCTTTCCAAATAGACTCCCGACATCCTTCCCTCTAAGAACTTCCCACCTTGCTCTTGGGGAGACTCGAACTCACAACCTCTCGGTTGGAAGGGGGTGTTGCTTACCACCATGCATCTAAATACAAGTGCAAAATGGTTACACGCTGAAGAAGTTCCATTTTCATGACTGAGGCTGACAGGTATTATTGGGTCTGATTGCAGTACAATATTTCATGAGGGGAACATGTATTTGATGGCATATTTAATTGTGTTAATGCGGAACCCCGTTCGTATTCAACTATAAGTTGTATCCGCTTGTATGTTTTTCCTTAATTTGTGAGTAGGAGGTACTATTTGGTTAATTTAAATTTATGGCCGGTCTTATGTCCTTATATGATTGAAATTATCTTCAAAAATCCTGACATTTCAATTCACAGGGTTTCCGAAGGACTGGTGAGAGGAATCAATCAGAGCCACGGGCTCTTTATCTTCACTCAGTGTGTCCCTTTCTCTATCTGCTTATCGTGGCTACAAACTATAGCCTTCATGTTAAACCAACATTTTTGCTTAACTTCATGTTTTAACACATCGCTTCGGTTCTGCTTCACTACTTTCCCTTATATGCTCAGAGATATTGAAGATGCTTCGCCTGTGGGGCCTTTTAAGTTTTGATATTGAGGTTTTTCCCTCATGATTCTTTAGCTCTCCTCGAGGCTACCGCAAACAAAAAATGAAAGTCTGATCAATCACATGTCATGACTACGCAGTCGTTGCTAGTGGAGGTAAATTTTTCGGCAAATTTTTCTGTGAGAGTGATCGAATCTATTTCCATCTGATTTTCTTTCATTGACTTATCATATATTAAGTGGGTGTTCTAATGTATTCTTTCGATAAGTGTTCTGCATTCCATTCTTATTAGATTCTTGGAAAGTTTTTTGATCAAGTAGGTTCTTGGAAAGTTATGGAGAAATATCTAGGAATGCTCCCTGAAATTATAGAGGACCATAAATAGTTCATTGTCTAAGAATGCTCCCTGACGACATCTAAGAGACCAGAACATTTAGAGTCTTCAAAATTCTCCTTCCCGTTTTAGAAGTGCTGCCTCTTTACTCTTAGTTCAGTTCAAGTTGTCATCCCTGACACTGTCTTTTGGTAATGTCTTTTAAGCTAAAGTCAGTTTCATTTCAAGTCCCAATAATTTGTAACCTTTTATATGAGAGAGGATAGAAGTTACAAAACCGTTTTTTTTTCCTAATTTACTTCAGTCAACATTTCTTTAGAGATGGCTAATTGTTCCATATATAAATTCTACAACTTTACTATTTAGTTATTTGACCAGAGTGTGTAACTGATTGAAAGAGGTAAATATTACTTTCACTGTATCATACCCTTATTAGCTGGGTGTTTTTGGTTGCTTGGCTTTTATGCTGTTGGCACCTTTTGTGCCAAGGACAGTACTGATCTAATTTGCTTATGAAAGAGGTATACTGCAACTGCAACTGCAACTGCACTGATTTGTTCCATTTCCAGAATCTGAGAGGATATTCTGGAGAGAAACCTGCTAAAGCTAATTTTGAACAATACAACTAATTGGCTAATCCTCATTATTAAATTGTGCCTTCATTACATTACACTTTCTTGCTGTCATATCTTGAAAAGCTCTCCATCTGACTGTCAATTGAATTAACTAGAAATCTGATGTGCTTTTTTGCTAAATTCTGCTTATAGTTGCTCCATGTCTGTAGATAGATGCTGAAAGATTTGAAGGATGCTTTCTGGCCATTTCAGCTCGATCATACTGAGAGTCCTTTTCTGAGAGCAGCACGAGCTGCCAACTGTTCTGAAAGTGCCAATGATTCTGAAGAAAGGTCTTTAAGCAGTTGCACAATCCATCCTTAAATTCCCTTTCGCAAGATAATACTACACTTGTTTACCATCCTTTTTATATCATCTGCATGCAGTGCATTCGAGCTTGCATCTGTCAAGGCTTCTCTGCATAGGCTACATCGTGGTGTTTGGACCAGTGTTCGATTTGGGGACATGAGACGTGCACTCTCTGGTATGTGCATTTTACCGTTTCCCTCTTTCCCATGAAAAAGTATTGTTATACTTTTATGAATTGTTGTTGGTTCCATTAAGGCATAATCATTATATATCTCAATTTTGATAAGTAATTATTGTACATTTCATGACATTCCAATAAACCCGGCTGTTCATTTTATGTCTGAGAAGTTCAATAGACAGTGATTGTTTGGACAGAAATGAAGGGTCAGAATTTTGTAAGAACATGTTGCTTGGTAAATAAGGCAGCTTAGGATGCTCTGTCAAAAGTTACTGATGGAATATCAGTTTTTTGTTATAATGTTGGTCTCTAGTTGATGAGAAATAATTGGATAGGGTAGTTAGGAGTTCAAATTTACTCAATGTGCCATATTTGGCTGCACAATATCAAGAGAAGGGTAGCATTATCTTGATTACACCTTCCCCCCCCCCCCCCCCCCCCCTTTTTTTTTTTCTCCTTATCTTCATTACATCTTAAAAGAGAGTCTATTGTTTGGAGACTAGGTTGCACCTGAAGCGAGAAAAATTGATTCTGTTTAATGAGTGATGTTCCTGGGGGAACTTTGGTTAATTAGTATTTAAATCCTACCTGACTTAGAAGATTAATCACTGGGTTCCTTATAATAATAACTTTAAAAAAAAGGAAGAATCAATGACTAGGTTAGATAAGCACTTGAGAGGTTTTTGACAAGTAAAAAAATCCAGATGAACTTTCATCTGTGGAACTTCCCCAGCATGAAGAGACCCACAATTTTATTTGCTTGTTTCTTCCAAATGGTGAGACATCAGGGTGACTGGTGGTGGAACGATGTAGTTGAAGGAAAAGTGGAGGTGAAGAAGGCGGCGTTTGCTAAGTTGGCAGGGAGCACAAGCGAGGAAGAACGAAAAGCGAACAGGGAGATCTACAAGGTGGCGAGGAAAGAAGCAAAACTGGCGGTTACGGAAGCTAAAAACGCGGCGATTGGTCGCATGTACGAGGAATTAGGGGAGAAAGGTGGGGACAGGAAGTTATTCCGGTTAGCTAAAGCAAGGGCAGGAAGGCGCGTGATCTTGACCAAGTTAGGTGCATCAAGGGCGAGGATGGTAGAGTTCTGATGGGGGAGTCTCAAGTCAAGCAGAGGTGGCAGGCGTACTTTCGAGACTTACTTAACGAGAATGGGGATCGTAACATAGAGCTAGGGGAGTTGGGGCATTCAGAGCAACATAGAGACTTTGGGTACTGCAGGCGCATTAGAGCGGAGGAGGTCATGGGGGCTTTGCGTAGGATGAGTAGGGGTCGAGCGACCGGGCCTGACGAGATCCCGGTGGAGTTCTGGAAATGCATGGGTAGGTCAGGAGTGGAGTGGCTCTCCAGGTTGTTCTATGCGATCTTCAGGACCAAAAGGATGCCGGAGGAGTGGAGGTGGAGTACAGTGGAGAACAAAGGGGACATCCAGTGCTGCAACAACTATAGGGGTATCAAATTAATAAGTCACACCATGAAGGTTTGGGAGCGGGTGATCGAGGCGAGGGTGAGGGAGATGACATTTATATCTGTGAACTAGTTCGGTTTCATGCCGGGTCGCTCCACTACAGAAGCTATCCACCTTGTCAGGAGGCTGGTGGAGTAGTTCAGGGATAAGAAGAAGGACCTGCACATGATGCTTATCGACTTGGGGAAGGCGTATGACAAGGTACCAAGGGAGGTGCTTGGAGGCGAAGAGCGTGTCGGAAGCCTACATTAGAGTAATCAAGGACATGTACGATGGAGCTAAGACTAGGGTTAGGACGGTGGGTGGCGACTCAGACCATTTTCCAGTGGTTATGGGGCTCCATCAAGGATCGGCGCTTAGCCCTCTCTTGTTTGCCTTGGTGATGGATGCTCTAACCCGACATATTCAAGGGGATGTGCCTTGGTGTATGCTATTTGCTGATGACATAGTCTTGATAGACGAGACGAGGGTTGGTGTTATTGAAAGGTTAGAGGTATGGAGACAGACTCTCGAGTCTAAGGGTTTCAAAATAAGCAGATCTAAGACAGAATACCTGGAGTGCAAGTTTTGCGCCGAGCCGAGCGAAGTAGGTAGGGACGTGATGATTGGATCTCAGGCCATCGCCAAGAGGGACAGTGTCAGATATCTTGGGTCGGTGATTCAAGGGGACGGAGAGATTGACGGGGACGTCACTCATCGTATAGGAGCGGGGTGGTCAAAGTGGAGGCTTGCATCAGGAGTCCTGTGTGATAAGAAAGTTCCACAGAAACTCAAGGGGAAATTTTATAGAGCTGTGGTTAGACCTGCCATGTTGTATGGGGTGGAGTGCTGGACAGTGAAGAACTCTCATGTTCAGAGAATGAAGGCTGCGGAGATGAGGATGCTCAGGTGGATGTGCGGGCTCACCAGGTTAGATAAGATTATAAGTGAAGTTATTCGAGAGAAGGTGGGGGTGGCCCCAGTGGATGAGAAGATGCGAGAAGCGAGGCTGAGGTGTTTCGGGCATGTGCGGAGGAGAAGTCCTGATGCCCCAGTGAGGAGTTGTGAGCGGCTGGCGATGGTCGGCGTACGGCGAGGCAGAGGGAGGCCTAAGAGGTATTGGGGAGAGGTGATTAGGCATGACATGGCTAGAATGCGGGTTTCCGAGGACATGACCCTTGATAGGAAAGTCTGGAGGTCTAGTATCAGGGTTGTAGGATAGGGGCTCCTAGAGTTTTTCGTACTCCTCGCCAGGGGTTGGGTGAGGCCTGGCAGGGCTATCCATAGACGATTTGTGTATTGAATTGTGTCTCCCTTATGGTAGTTATTTATGGTAGTTACTGTCTGATATTATTGCATGCTATTTTATTTATGGTTCTTATGTTTAGATAATTATTTACGCTATTTCTGCTGGAGTTACTAATGCTCTTTTGTTTTTATTTTTGTTTTTCCTTTCCTTCACTGAGCCGAGGGTCGATTGGAAACAGCCTCTTTGCCCTTTCGGGTAGGGGTAAGGCCCGTCTACATATTACCCTCCCCAGACCCCACTTTGTGGGACTATGTTGGGTAGTTGTTGTTGTTGTTGTTGTTGTTTCTTCCAAATGGTGTTGGAGGGTACAAAGGCATTGTTTTTTAGAAACCATTATGGTCTAAAAATAGGCTTGAAGACAATTATTTGTTTTTGATAAGGTAAAAGTTTGATTAATAAGGTACCAAGATGGTACAAAAAGTTACAGAGAACACCCCAAAACAGTCATATCCTAAAAGCTTCCAAGTAAATCCAGAAACTCTAAAAACTCTTGATGTTCTGTTGCTACACTACTTTTACACCAATAAAACAAGTTGTGAATATATTTGTTTCTAATTCTAAAAATGTGCTCCTTATGGCTTTCAAAACAAGCCTGGTTCCTTTCCAGCCATAAAGTCCAGAAGATGCATAATGGGATGGTTCTCCATATTTGCTTCAGTCTTCTAGGTATTCTTTGACTATACCACTCTTCCAATAAGCTCCTAAGAGTCGGTGGCATCACCCAAGAAATTCCACATATGTTCAAGAACAACATTGTCTAGCAATTCTACAATGAAGCATAATATGGTTCACAGATTCTTGATCTCCTTCACATAAATAGCATCTATTGCTAAGATTAAAACCTCTTTTTTGCAAATTGTCTTGCGTCAAACATGCTTCCCAAGTTGCTATCCAACCAAAGCATGCCACCTTGGCTGGAGCTTTTGTCTTCCATATCATCTTCCATGGCCAATTATCAACCCTGTGTCTTGACTGCTAATCAGCATATTGTAACAACTTTTGACTGAATTTTTTTTATCCTTTTCCTCTGCCCAGATCAATGCATCCGTCTTACTAGGATTAATTGAGACTGACTCAAGCTGCTGAAGTAAAAAACAATAGTCTTCTATCTCCCAGTCGTTCAGGTTTCTTCTGAGGTCCACTTGCCCACCTGTTTCTGTGAAAAAATTAGCAATCACTCCTCCCTTATTAAGGGAATAGTTGAATAGAGAGGGATACTTAGATTTCAAGCATTCCTCCCCTATCCATAAATCTGTCCAGAATTTAATTTTTTGCCCATTCCCAAATTCCAGCTTTTTATGTTTCAGAAATTCTTCCCAAAGTTTACTAATACACTTCCAAATACCTATTTTTACGTTCAACTGTAAAGAGGAAGGTTTCCAATCAGTCTTGATTCCATAAATAACTGAAGACAGTTATTTCTGACTCAACTCGCATTTCATAGGGTTTTCAAAAAGAATCTTCAGGGATGTTTAGATTCCTCCGTGCAGTGATATAACACGCTTCCCAATCTGGCTATGTCAATTCAGTTTGAAGTTTATGTGCTTTTCTTCTGATATCATTCCCAGAGGATTTTTATTACTAAGTTGACTTGCTGTTGTAGCCTTACAATTTGTCTGGTCTATCTTTGCCTGTTATGATCATTAATTCTCTTGGTAGCATGTGAACATCTTATCCTCTTGCAAACCGATCCTACGGAATTGAGGGATTATGATGTTCTGCTCTACCATTGTGGATTTTATAAGGAAGCACTCCAGTACCTTACATTATACCAGGATAGGAAGGTAGTTCTCATCCTGCTTAGTGACTCTTAGTTTGGTTTCGTTTTCATTTCTATCATTGACTAACTTTGCAGATTTTCTTTATACAGAAGGAATCGTTTAGTTTGATTGCTAATGTGGAGGAAGAAGAAGCTTTGGAGAAATTAATTATTCGTCTTAACCTCATCTTGATGGAGGAAGGTTGGTCTCCCCCCTTAGATAACAGAAGTTTCCGGCGCAACAACTCCGAGCCATGGTAATGCTTGTAACATCTCGTTCAATAAGCAGGTTCAGGTGTACTTGAAGTATGGACAAGTGAAACTTGTGGAATCTGCCCTCCAAAGGATCTAAAGATAGAACCGATCCTCTGTAGAAAACTGTATACCAGGAAGTAATGTATCTAAGAATAGGTTAAATGTAACAAAAAATTCATATTCATGTGTATATAGGAGAATGCTATTGTCCCTTAACCCATCAAAATACGCTTAACAATTCCAATTAACCAATGAAAGATAGAATGCTTCATGGAATAATATGTTTGTGATGACTGATGACAAATATCAAGCAGAAACTTTTCATGCTAATAAGCTTCTCTAGTAAGAGCATAAACAGAGTAACCAGAATCCTCATCTGTTATCAATTGTTTCTTTAAGTCTAGCTTCATTAATATAAGTATTTTTAATTCGTTAATACCGAGTTTAAGGGCATGATTGTGTTGCTTATGTTCTCTGTTATGATGCTGTTTCATGAACTTGCTTTTCCATCCTTATTTTCGTAAAAGAATGGCTGAGATATTCTCCTACTGAGAAGGAAAAAAGGAAGTCAAATAGCCTTCTAGTTGCAGCTAATTCTTTGCTAAATCAACACTTTGGTAAACTTTTATTTGTTTTCAAATTCAATTAAGAGAATCGTGCAAAGTTTCTCTGACGGGATCACACCTTATAACAACTTGTGCATTTTGTCGTTAAATTTGTGATGGCATAGTAGAAGGAACGGAGGAATTAACAGTTAATCCACCCGTTCAAACATTACATATGGGTAGGGATGTACAAAGGTCGGGTTGGCTCGGTTTTTGCATTACCGAACCGAACCAATAGTGTCGGATTTTCAAAATCTATAAACAAAATGAAACCAACAAAGTCGGGGTTTTTCAATCTCGGTTTTCTCAGGTTTTTCAATTTTTTTCGGATTTTCAGTTTTTCCCAAATATGTAACTTGTGCTCCAAATATTCCTTCAATCTTAGTACAATATAATTATATAATATAATTTTCAAAAAAATAATACAATAATATGAGATAAGTCATAGTATTATACTAAAGTATTTAATAACAGGCATAATAAAATTGCATAAAACAAACTAAACACTAAAGAAAAAGATAAACTAAGTTATGTATTTTCATTATAAATTAATGTAAAACTAAAATACTAGATATCCAACATTATCGTCATTCCTAGCTTTGAATTGAATTTTTTTGTTAGCATTAGTATTGATAACTTTGTTTGAGTTACTACATTGGGCTATAAAATCTTATCATCCTAGAGTGTCAAGAATAATCTTGAAATAATACATTAAAAAATAAAATTATGAAATTTTTTAAGAAATATTTATAAATTACATTACAATAAATATTTATAAGTATAAAATATTTTTAAAACTTGTATGAATATACTATCGGGTGTGTCTTGCTTCGATTTGATTTTTTTAGTTAAAACCAAGCCAAACTAATTATGTTGGTTTTTTGTTCAATAAGTTTTTTTTCCAGTTTAACTCGGATTATCGGTTTTTTTTAATACCCCTACATATGGGCGAGGCAATAAATGGTACTTTTACAAACATTTTTTTCTATAAGTGAAGAAAACACCATTGCAGAAAAAGATTTCAGCTTTTGTAAAAATCAATAAACAACTCTAAAGTTGCATACGTATTTAGTTGAGAAATGTTCTCAAATTTTGAAAAAGAAAAAATTTCGAAGAACGTTTTCAATATGTTTTTCAAACAAACGGCAGAGACAAGTGAGACAACCAAGGCTCCATTTTCAAGACTTCAAGATTTAGTCAACTCTTTTTCTTTGAGAAAAAAATAATAATAATTTGCAAACGTATCACATAGTAGGAAAGTTTAATGCAACCCACTCTGCCACTACTCCATATTTTAATATATATGGAGTGCACACATGTTCCTTTCATCAAAATACACTTTCAAAATTGAAGTCCTCCAATTCTATATATAAATACTAATTTATCATGAATAGTACTACGAATTGTAAACTATAATCTCACTTGGTGGGATCTAAGGAAGGTAGTGCACCTTGCTCTTAGGAAGACTCGAACTTACAATCGAGTTACTTACCATCAGAACAACCTCTCTTGTCTAGTTCATTGTCTCTGTTACAAATATTGTTTTAGAGAAGTAGAACGTTTTGCCCAATTTCAATTTCCTCTTTTCTCCTTTGGCGTGCTATACATTTTTATTCCATAAGTAAATTTGCAGAGAATTGACACTCTGGTTCAAAAAAATTGGGTTGCAAGAAAAATCCACCCTACCTCAGCTTCACCCTTCTATATTCATGTACAATTGGGGCAGGCAGGCTTTAAATATTACATGGTTGGACATTTACTCACAAAACTAATCTATGACTTTGCTGAATTATGTATTATATGCCTGTAACTATAGGTATAAAAAAAAAGGAAGAGGAAAGTGCAGTGCCCTTCTTTTGCCATGGCAGCTTGTCTTGCTGGGGCACATAGCCAGATCCGCCGTTCCAGGGCCAAGCATCCGAGCTTTCATGACTGGATAATTCTCATCATCGCTGTGTTGTTATCTCAGCGAATTTCGACTGTACATTGAAGGCCTACTAGCTGGGAGTGAAAAATCCTGTATCATGATTTTCTGAAATTTTCAAGTGTCTTCTGCAAATACTTTTAATATGAAGTCTCGAAAACGTTTCGAGTACTGCTTGGGATCAACTGCAGAGATTGAGGTTGGATCATATTGGAATGCTTTATATGCATGTTCCAGCTTCTTGCTTATGTCATAATTCTGTAGTATGTCAATTATACCAAAGAATAGGATGACATCATAATACTGCCCTGTGGGTTCTCCTACTAGCTGTGCCTCGAAATCGCTTCTTCTCATTGTTAATTCAGCCTTTGCTGGCATGTTGATACCCAGTCTAATGGAAGCCCACCTGCCAACACTCGAGGGAGAAAAAGAAGAATGCCTAGTCAAAATCTAGTTCAAGTTAATTACACTAGCAAAAGCAGAAAAAATTGACACGTAAATCTCAAATGATATTTCTCATAAATGTGAATTACCCTGAAGGATCAAAAAGAAGATCCATGTCAGCCCTGGAAAGTCGAGGAGTTGAACCATCACCACCCTGGTCTACATTAGCTGAAAGACGAGAAGAAATTAAAATCCTCTCCTTCATTAAGTATTCCGAGAACAAATGACTATGGAGAGACATACATACCAGTAGGAGTCCGAACTCCAGAACTACACGTCTCACTTGTGACTGGTTCACCAGAACCTGAAACTTCTCGAAAGTGAACTCCAACCAAAAGACTGTAGTCCATGATTCTCTCCTGTTCAAGGAAATCACAGTCGCGGTCCACTTGCCTGTGCAACATAAAGTTCAGCCCACATTGTGAAAGGAGCAAAACTGAAGGTAAAATTAAGAGTGTAGTTTGACCCTGGCTTAGGCTGCAAATGCTAAATGTATACAGCTACGGATATTGATACAAAGATACAATCCTTGTACTTGTGCAGCTAATTAGAAATTATGCTGCTATACTGAGCTTTTCAATTTTGGAATATCAAGCATAAAGTTCTAATGACTCTTCTTTTAACAAGTTTCAGAAGCCACATTTTCAGACTTTCTTTTTAGGTTCATTTTTCTTTTTACTAAATCTAATTTAGACCTTCTATTGTATCCTCTTTTTAACCTTTTAGTGCTAGAAAATGCTTGTCAAACCAAAGGGATTAGGTACTTTGTTAATTCCAAGGCACATTTTGTGTCATACTAATATTTTCAACAAACAAGCACTTGAGAAAACCATGCAGCTACAGTTGTTAGGCCTCTTGCGTAAAAGCCGTCTATTTATTGAAACAGCCAAATCAGACATACAACAGAAAAAGCATCTGCTAATGGCATAGGTCTTTTTGTTTTCTCAGCTTATCTCCTTGCTACTGGCAAGAATTATGGCATGTTATGTCACCATTGTAGCAAAACCATGCTTTTCTTCATTTGCATAGCTAGAACGTCGAAAAGTATTTCTTTTATCTTTTTTTCAAATAAGAGAAAGGGAAAAGAGAAGTTACCTGCAGAACTCTTGGAACCAAACTTTCTGCAGCCTGAATATAAAATTGAGATCCAGGTCCTTGAGGGTAGTAGTGGACTCAATTTGAGATTCAGGTTTCTCAGTGACACGGCCATGGGAAGAACCTTTCAAGTCAAAACGTCTGTGAATGGCATACTCAGTACAGAACAAGTTCCCCATAATGACAAAGCGAACCTGCTCAACAGTTTATTAAGGACAAACTCGATGAAACAAAAGCATGAACTTGTCAAATACTATATTGAAAACCATTGTTCTATTTGTCTCATATACCTTCTTCTGAGCAGGTCCATTCAACTTCACACAATGAAGGCCAAAGAATTTAGTAACTAGAGTGTTCTCGAATGCTCGGACATGATTGTAATAAGCTGGAAGCATTCCTAGAAGAACCTGAAGTTGTGTGAATAAAGCCCCATTAAATTGTATAAATGTTCAAGTAAACTGAGAAAATTTGTGATATGATTATCCATGATGTTTCACAAAGGTGTTTTGACTACATTGATTACTTGAAAGACATCAAATATCCCTGGTGTTAGACTTTAATTTTCATCACAGCTATATTTAGAAAATTCACAAAAATACTGAAAAGAAATTCGATGACTTAGAACTAGGCATCAGTGGAGAGGCATATCAGAATGACACTGAGCAAGTAATTTATATTTTGTATGGAGAGAAGAATGGTATTTTTTTTATTTTGTTACAAACTTAAATCAAAACTATTTGAAATATCAAGAACTTAACAAAAAAAAGTATGTATCAAAGACAACTGTCTGGTGATGTGAATCTTAGGTTGTCCCAGGTACATAAGCCTTTGATAGGTGTGAAATTTTTAGTTTCATATTTTTATCAAATCTATACAACTATTCAGAAAAAAGCTGACGGAGAAAAAGGTTCAGACTGCAGATTAAATTCACTTTAAGAATCGACAAGCAGAAATTTAACTTACTTTTACTTCTGACTTCTTTAAGGTCTTTATCATGTACTTGTCATCATTGGTCAAGTAAAAAAAGCTTCCACTTTTTCCCGGAGATGAGAGCTCCCGAAGTGCATCATTTCCACATAGAGATATCATGTAATCAGCTGGATCCACCTTAAACAATTTCCTTAGGGTCCTGAAAAACATAGCTATTGTAAGACTTAACATAGCTATTGTAAGACTTATCTCAACTGATGTTATAATACTGAAGATTCTCAATGATATTCTGTTCTATGAAACAGCAGTGAAGTTAATTTTATAAAGGAACTGTGAGTTTGATGTCTCAATTAAGATGCATATGCAATGCATGGAACTGCAATATTTGTATTATCTACCTGCAACAACAGATTAAGATGGAAGCGGTGTTCTAACTTCATTTCAGTTATGTATTTTGAGTTAACATGCATGTAGAGGGGCAATCAACATAGTCTATTTATTTCAGAATGTAGCGTATCAAATCAACCTGAAAACTAACGGGCAGTAATCCTTCCATTTGAAGTCAGACGACTGGTGTGGAGGAGTATGCTTGGATCCTTCTGGAGGGAACTTTGTCCAAACCTTTTCCTTGGTATCAAAAGCTGTAGCTCTAAGATCAAGTGATGTAGCTGGAGCAGGCCTTCCTACAGAATGTCTGAGATGGCACCATAAATGAGCTACAAGCAGCAACATATTGAAAAGTATATAAAGATCTAAATGCACTGCCATGAAAAATGCAAGCTGTCCTTAGATACTTAAGATATATTTGTGCATCCAGTAAAGATCCCATGCTAAATTGCTAATAAGGTAAAGATCCCAAAAAGGAATTCGTGTGTAACAGTCCAAAATCATCAGTAGGGACTTAAAGTTTTTCCACTTCTTTAGTGTCAAAGATTATAAGAATCATTGAATAGCTACTGAACTTGTTCAGCTAGGAAAGCTAGCTTAATTTTTATTCAATCATTGACATGCTAAACATAGCAACAACAGCCATTTCAGTGCCACTTGTCAATTATATTACCATATTTAAAGGATTTGCTCGTATAGCAACATATTGAAACAAAAGCTCTAGTGAATTACAACAACAACAACTACCCAGTACATTCCCACCAGGTGGGGTCTGGGGAGGGTAATATGTAGACAAGCCTTACCCCTGCCCAAAAGGGCAGAGAGGCTGTTTCCAATCGACCCTCGGCGTGTAGGATTAAAAAGGAGAAGCTGCATTAAGAAACAAAGGCAAAATTAGAAACACACGCAAGATAAAACAAAATAATAAAGCATAAGTAATCCCGCAGAAATAACGTAAATAATTATGAAAACATAAGCAACATAAATACAGTCGCATGCAATAGTAACAATCAGTAACTACCATACTAACAACCATATGGGGACATAAGCTAAAACACTAATCACCTATGGGTAACCCTACTATCCCACCCAACCCCTGGAGAGGCGTACGAAGAACTCTATGAGCCCCTAGCCTACAATCCTGATTCTAGACCTCCAGACTCCCCTATCAAGGGTCATGTCCTCGAAAACCTGCATTCTGGTCATGTCCTGCCTAATCACCTCTCCCCAATGCTTCTTCGGCCTCCCTCTCCCTCGCCGACCACCAACAATCTCCAGCCGCTCGCAGCTCCTCACCGGGGCATCGGGGCCCCTCCTCCGAACATGCCCAAACCACCTCAGCCTCGCTTCCCGCATCTTCTCGTCCACCGGGGCCACCCCTACCTTCTGTCGAATAACTTCATTCTCGATCTTATCCAGCCTGGTGTGCCCACACATCCACCTAAGCATCCTCATCTCCGCAACCTTCATTCTCTGAACATGCGAGTTCTTCAAGGGCCAGCACTCCGCCCCATACAACATCGCAGGTCTAACCACGGCTCTGTAGAATTTCCCCTTGAGTTTGTGTGGAATTTTCTTGTCACACAGGACCCCTGAAGCGAGCCTCCACTTTGACCACCCCGCTCCTATCCGATGGGTGACGTCCCCGTCAATCTCTCCGTCCCCCTGAATCACAGACCCAAGATATCTTACACTGTCCCTCTTGGCGATGGCCTGAGAACCAAGCATCACTTCCCTGCCTACCCCACTCGGCTCGTCGCCAAACTTGCACTCCAGATATTCTGTCTTAGATCTGCTTATTTTGAAACCCTTAGACTCGAGGGTCTGTCTCCATATCTCTAACCTTTCACTAACACCGGCCCTCGTCTCGTCTATCAATATTATATCATCAGCAAAGAGCATACACCAAGGCACATCCCCTTGGATATGTCGGGTCAGAGCATCCATCACTAAGGCGAACAACAGGGGGCTCAGCGCCGATCCTTGATGAAGCCCCATTACCACAGGAAAATGGTCTGATTCGCCCCCCACCGTCCTAACCCTAGTCTTAGCTCCATTGTACATGTCCTTGATTACTCTGATATAGGCTTCTGGCACACTCTTCGCCTCCAAGCACCTCCATAGCACCTCCCTCGGGACCTTGTCATACGCCTTCTCCAAGTCGATAAGCACCATATGAAGGTCCTTCTTCTTATCCCTGAATTGTTCCGCCATCCGCCTGACTAGGTGAATCGCCTCTGTGGTGGAGCGTCCCGGCATGAAACCGAACTGGTTCCCAGATATAGTTGTCGCCTCCCTCACCCGCGCCTCAATCACCCTCTCCCAAACCTTCATCGTGTGAATTATGAAAGCTAAATTGGATTCAATAATTAGTGGTAAAAATTTGAAGCACCATTTTTTAAAGACAAAAGCCTTAAGTTTTTTTTCCACAACATTGGGTCTGTGTTTCAGGGGGACGGAGAGATTGACGGGAACGTCACCCATCGAATAGGAGCGGGGTGGTCAAAGTGGAGGCTTGCTTCAGGGGTCCTGTGTGACAAGAAAATTCCACACAAACTCAAGGGGAAATTCTACAGAGCCGTGGTTAGACCTGCGATGTTGTATGGGGCGGAGTGCTGGCCCATGAATAACTCCCATGTTCAGAGAATGAAGGTTGCGTAGATGAGGATGCTTAGGTGGATGTGTGGGCACACCAGGCTAGATAAGATTAAGAATGAAGTTATTCGACAGAAGGTAGGGGTGGCCCCGGTGGATGAGAAGATGCGGGAAGCGAGGCTGAGGTGGTTCGGGCATGTGCGGAGGAGGGGTCCCGATGCCCCGGTGAGGAGCTGCGAGCGGCTGGAGATTGTTGGCGGTCGGCGAGAAGAGGGAGGCCTAAGAAGCATTGGGGAGAGGTGATTAGACAGGACATGACTAGAATGCAGGTTTCCGAGGACATGACCCTTGATAGGGGAGTCTGGAGGTCTAGAATCAGGGTTGTAGGCTAGGGGCTCATAGAGTTCTTCGTACGCCTCACCCGGGGTTGGGTGTGGGATAGCAGGGTCACCCATAGATGATTAGTGTTTTAGCTTATGTCCCCTTATGGTTGTTAGTATGGTAGTTACGGTTTGTTATTATTGCATGCAACTTTATTTATGTTTCTTATGTTTACATAATTATTTACGTTATTTCTGCGGGATTTACTAATACTTTATTGTTTATTGTTTTGTTTTGTCTTGTTTTTGTTTCTAATTTTGTCTTTGTTTTTGTTTTTGTTTTTGTTTTTGTTTTTGTTTTAATGCAGCTTTTCATTCTATCCTATGCGCCGAGGGTCGAATGGAAACAGCCTCTCTACCCTTTCGGGTAGGGGTAAGGCTCGTCTACATATTACCCTCCCCAGACCCCACCTGGTGGGAATATATTGGGTAGTTGTTGTTGTTGTTGTTGTTGATGATGTCTTTATTTAATGAAAAGCATATATACCAAATATTTTTTTAGGTTACGGAGGATTAAGGTCCTTATAGTACTAGTCTGTATAGATGCTAACGAGAAAACAGTAAACTAAAGAAAATGTCAATGCAGAATTTTCTCAAATACAATGAAGATGGTACTAAAAACCACAAGGAAAATGACAAGAATAACAGTGGTTATTCAATAAATCAACAACTTTAGATAAAAAATAAATTATTCAATCCAAACAAATACCTTATTCCCAGCTGCAAATTAAGCATAAGCTCATAGTTCTTATGACCTTTGGATATTGTTTGTCCTGGCTTCTTGGTTGGTTGAATTTTGATGCAATGTGGTCTAAATCCTCTTGCACTATCTAAATCATCAGCTGAAAAGCTTCTCAATCCTTCACTTGACTCTCTTTCTTGGCCTGAATATACATTATCATTATTCGAACTCGTATCAGCTTCTGACCCCCAACTGTAGCCAACAACAGAATTTCGCCTAGACTTTGCATCATTTGATCTTGGAGTCTTTGCTAGTGGCAGCTTCTGCAGAAATTCTCCTTCACATGGCCAACTTACCATCTTTTGTGAAGGATAAACTGATATTCTTTCACCTGGACTAATCTGACATTCTACTAAATCAATTGAATAAACATCCTGGGGATCCCAATCAAAAGTACCTGTTCTTGAACTTGATGGATAATAAGTCCCACTTTGCTCCCTCGAATCCTTACTCCAAATACCAACATAGAAACTCCCATCGACCCATCGATACGTGCCATTCCCTTTAGGAAATCCATCTTCCCAAGAACCATCATACCTATTCCCATTAGCCCAAATCGTTGTACCATTCCCATTCATCTTCCCATTTCTCCATTGTCCAATATATTGATTCCCATTGTTCCATTGATACCTCCCTTGTCCATCTGGCTGCCCGCGTCGCCATTCTCCTTCATAGTGATCTCCATTCACATAATCCCTTGTCCCTTTACCATGTTTCATATTGATTACCCAACAACCTCTGTATGTATCATTTGAGCAACCTGTATATGTTCCTTCACCATCCATATATCCATTCTTGAACTGACCTTCATATGTAGCACCAGAAGGCCAACTAAATTTTCCTTTTCCCATTGTTTTTCCTTTAACCCAATCACCAACATACATACAACCATCTGACCACAGATATTTCCCATGTCCATTGGGACAGTTATCACTCCATTGACCTGTGTATATATCACCATTATTCAAGATTTTTTCTGCATAATAAACCTCACCAGGGGTATCGAGCTCATCATCAACATGTGCTACTGACATTGTTGCAAAGATTGTATTTTTAGCTCTTTTCTTGGCAGCTGCTTGTGATTTCTTTACTGTGAACTCCCAGGCCTTCACAATGCCACTAAATTCTTTGCTCATCTCTCACCTATATTCCCTTTTCCTATTGTTTCCCTTCCTTTTCTCCCCTCCACAAAATCACCTTTTTCTTTTTTAGCCTCTTCCGCCTCAACCTAAATCAATCTTCATTTGAATCACCAATATGAGCTTCACAATATCAACAATCATTTTGAAATATCCAAAATCAGATAAAAAACCCAACCTTTGTTGCTATATTGTGTTTTTGGTACATTTGCAGAAAAGGGTCAGGATTTTCTTTGGTTTCTGATATGGCAAATTGATAGGAAGCTGTTGGATTGAAAAGTAAAATGAGTAGGTCTGCAAATTTTAACATGAAAAACAACAATATGGTTTTTACTTTTTTGTTTTGTCTTTGTTTTTCAGATTGATTTTCTGAACTGGATTGTCTTTTTCCTTCTTTTTTTTCAGCTTTTCAGGATTTTGGTGTAATGGAGTACTTTGAAACAGAAGTTGTTAGGTTGATGGAATAGCAAAAAGAGCAGAACAAATTAAGGACTGGTTTTTTTATTTTGTTAGAGCTTTCTTTTTTTCTTTTTGTGTATTTAGATTTAAAAAAAAAACATTAATATCTCTCTTGTTCTTTTACCTTTTTTTTAATATTCTTTATTTTTAATTTAATTTTGTCATATGTATTATTCTGATTGGATGTGAATTGTCAAGTTGTCAACTAAAGGTTGAACAGCAAGGTTGCACTTTGTCTCCGAGTTTGGCTCCTAAATCCACTAAAATACCTGACAAATGTAAGGATGGAAGACATGTTACGCATTATGTGTTGCCCAATTTATTGGTGTCTTAATTTAGTAGTACAATTCATAAATGATACTTACCTACTATTATTATTATTATTATTAGTAGTAGTAGTATCTTATCTTTTATTGAAGTTAAGTGTTATAACTTTGAAAAATTATTCGATTTATCGTGTTGTGTAATTTCTATTTTTGAAACTAGTTTTTAACTTGCACCATATTTCTAGGTTCAAAATCAACTCAAGAATAATTTGTAAAATTGAGTTGGAGTTTGCAACGATGGATATGAGTTTTGTTTGACTTCTATTAGGGGAAAAAAACTTTTTCTTTAGTGAAAAACACTACTATTTCATTTGGACTACACTTCAAAACCACTATTCTAATATATATTTTGGTAACAGTGTTGTCCGACATAAATATCAAAAAAATTAACAACAACAATAACAATTCAGTAAAATCTTACAAGTAGGGTTCTGGAAGGATAATATATACGTAAATCTTACCACTAATTTGAAGGAGTAGAGAAGATATTTCCGGAGGAAAACATTTAAACATGAGACCTCAAATTCTCTATCTATTTCATTGACCACTAGATCACGCCGTTTTGGATGCGAGTATTCCAAAATTTTACTTAAGTTCATATATCAAATTCAAAATTTTCAAATACTCATGACAAATTTACAAATACTCATGACGACAAATAACAAATGACAAAGCAAGCAATTGCAAGTATTTAAATACTGTAATATTTATGCACAAATGGGACTCATATTCTTTTTTCCTAGTGCATGTTGGATATGTTTAAACATGGCCTACTTAGTGAGAAATATGTTTACAAGATTGGCTACTTTTAGGTGAAATATGATAATTCTTGTTGGAGTAGTTTGTTCTTAATGACAAGAAAGTCCTCCATATCGTGAAACTTAGGCTGCACATTACATGAAAATTGAAAGAAATTTCATTACCATGAAAAATCTAACACAATCTATATCAGTTATTTCTCAATCATTAGTATTATCTTTAAGAATTAAAAAATAAGATACTAACAAGAACTCTCTTTCTTTTTATTTGTGTACTACAAGTTTCGAATTGACTTAAATATATAGAAAAACACAAACTTACACTGTCATACATGATAACATACATAATGAACTAAAATAATTCTAGGCATTTGATGCATAATTTATGACTACTATGAGAATTCTCTGATTATATTGCAAGGACTAAATATATAAGAGTGAGTGGTGAAGCAGTTTTGTCATCTCTTTCCCACGTTTTGCAGGGAATATAATAGTAGTAGTATTTTCTAAAACTTTAAATAATACTAGAAATATATTTTGTATTTTTAAAAATTTATTTAACCATAGAAAAAAATCTTAATTTTATGAACAAATTATTTCTAAATATTGTAATAATATTTTTAATATCATTTTAATTCCTTACACAATATTTTTAAAAAAATCATCTCAAACTCACATAATTCTTATCATTTTATTTTCTAAAGTGGACCACATTTTCAAGAAATTATTCTATGCATTCAAACTCAAACTAACTGCACTCGATTCAAGTTCTTCTTGAAAAAGTTACAGAATACCTTCTTCTTCGTTTTCTCTCGGCGCACGTTAGTTAACATACGCCGAGCTCGTAGCAATGACGAGAGGGAGGGGTCGAGGTAGGGGACGACCCCAGAAGATTCCGATTTCATCAATAGAGAGAGTGATAACAAGCATTAACCAGTCATCTACGGAGAATCCATCCACTATTGTTGCAGCTGAGCAACCTGTCGATCCTTCACGCGAAGGTGAGAATGAGGCATCTAGTATGATTTCGCAACAACCTAATGGGTTAAAGGAGACGGATCGAAGCTTTCCAGTTTCGTTTGAAGCAGCGTTAGCTCCGTTGAAGCAGATAACCACTGAAAGTGGATACATGCAAAAGCCTATGCCAGCCCAAACTCAACCAGCAAAGGTAGTAATAGAGCAAGCGGAGGAAATATCAAACAAAACAGTGGTACCAAAGCAGAACTGGGCCACCCTCTTTCAGAAAAACATATTTGCATCTAATGGTATGGCTATAGAATACATACCTCCGGTAATGATTGAAGGTCAACCAATAGGGCAACTGAACAAAACAGAGGTGGAAGAGGAAGAGTAAGTGGAAATGTGCCCTAATTGTCTATATTTTAGGGGATGGGCCTGGGTACAATGCGATGAAGAGATTCATAAACCTCCATTGGGCACATGTACCAGAGCCAGATGTGTTTTACCATGAGGAAGGATACTACGTTGTCAAGTTCAGAACAATTGATGATGCCAAAGAAATCATGTGTGCTGGTCCTTATTCTATAGCAAACAGACCCATGATTCTTAAGCAATGGACGCCAGATTTTGACTTCACAGAGGACTTCCCTGTTGATATTCCACTATGGGTCAAATTCCCTAAACTTCCAATGTCTTGTTGGGGAATGAGATCCCTAAGTAGAATTGCCAGTGTGTTAGGGAATCCTATCTTTGCAGATGAATGTACAACCAAACAATCTAGAGTTTCCTATGCTCGAATGCTCATAGAGATGAATGTTACCAAAGAGCTACCGAGGGAAATATGGCAATTGGATGCTAATAGGAGGAAATTCCTACAAGAAGTGGTTTATGACTGGAAACCATCTTACTGTGGGAAATGTCTAATGGTTGGGCATAACTGCTTGCTGAATCAAAAACCACAGCAGCCTCCTCAAGTGAAGAAGACTAAAGTGATTCAGGAATGGAGAACCAAGGATCCAGTCCAAAATGTTAATAATCAGCATGAGGTACCACTGCAACACTGGTGACAGGAAAGAATAAGCAGGAAGAGAAAGGGAAGCAAGTTCAAACCCCTGAATTCAACCTCACCAACTTCCCACCTTTATCCCTTATTGTTGTTAGCAATCATTTTGAAGCAATATCCAATAGTAGAGTTGAGATTCCTCCAGGAGATGGAGGAGGACCTAACAACTGTCAATGAAGTGGTTAGTCTGGAATATTAGATGTGTAAATAAAAGGTATAAACAAAAAGAAGTTAGGAGTATATAATAAGAAATAACATTAACCTTGTTGGTTTGGTAGAAACTAAGGTTAGAAAAAAATGCAGGAAGAATTGCTAAGCTATTGGTTCCTGGCTGGGGTATCCTAACAAATTATTATGGTTCTATAAATGGTAGAGTATGGATTTTATGGGATACAAAGTTGATCACAGTCACTGGTATCCAGGATGAGGCTCAACTGATTCTATGTAGAGTCAGAAACAATACTGGGGATGTCACTTGCTATCTAACTGTGGTTTATGGCTATAATGGGATGGACCAGAGAAGATCTCTATGGAAAAATCTGCAGGATTACTCTGTTTCTATTACTAAGGCATGGTTAGTTGCTGAAGATTTCAATGTTGTGCTATATGCCAATGATAGACAGTCAAGTAATCATGTTAAGCATTCAAAGATTCAAGAGTTTACTCAATGCATACAACAGGCTGGACTTTCAGAACTACCTTGGAAAGGGGATTATTTTACCTGGACAAATAGGCAGACAGGCAATGATAGAGTATGTAGCAGACTGGACAGAGTCTTTGGCAACTATGAGTGGATGATCAACTGGAGTCATGTGCAAACTGTATATGATCATCCTCTAATCTCTGATCATAATCCTGTGATAATCACATTGGCAGAAACTACTAGGAAAGGGAAGATTCCTTTTAGATTCTTCAGTACATGGGCTAACCATGAAGACTTTCAGCATCTGGTCAAAGACAACTGGCATAGCAACAATCTATTTTCTATGAAATCAGTGTGGTCAGAACTCAACTCATTGAAAGGCCCTCTAAAGTCTTTAAATACTAAAGATTTTAAGAACATTGCTCAGAAAATTGACCATAGCAGACAAGAATTGAAGGATATCCAGAATCAGATGGTATTGGCTTATAATGATGAGCTGCAACTTAAAGAGAAACAAATTGTGTTGAAGCTGGAAAGATGGTACTTGATTGAAGAAAGTATTTTACAACAAAAGGCCAGAGCAAAATGGATTCAACTTGGAGACTCTAACAACAAGTATTTCTCTGTTGTCCTGAAAGAGAGAAACCAATATAAGCAAATCACAGAGCTTATGAGAGCAAGGGGTCTCAAGGTTACTACACCAGCTGACATTAAAAAGGAGATCATTAACTTCTATAAGTCATTAATGGGCACATCAGCTTCTTCTCTGCCAGCCATAAACCGATTGTAAATGACTAATGGTCCTATCTTAACACACCAACAGAAGAAAGAACTAAGTGCTGATATTACAGAACTTGAAATTCTGGAGAGTTTAAAGGCAATAGGGGATGAAAAAGCTTCAGGAATTGATGGATATAATGCAGTTTTTTCAATAAAACCTGGAACATCATTGGCAAGCAAATCATAGGTGCAATCAAGGACTTCTTCCAGACTACCAAGATGTATAAGCCAGTGGGTTGTACTATTGAGAAGAAATGCCAGCAATCGAGAAGAATTGCTAATTTATGGTCTATGAAACAGAAGACTGAGTAAGGAATTCTGTTGACCGAGGTGAATGTGTAAGGCACCTCTCGAGTCTCGCGGTTCTAACACGGTCATTTTTATTGACTAATGTAAGGCTTAAATCAATTTTTGACTATTCTTGTATTTTATTCGTTATGGCATGTCTATTACCACTTTACTCAATCTTTATATTTTTATTAATTATTTTGACCAAGATGTGGTACGCACACAAGGTATTTATTTGAAGGTAGATATTAAATCAAGATACGGAATGTACACATGGATAAAATATAATTATTTTAAATTTAAAGGCATCGAGATACGGTAATTCGTACATGATCCTTTTATCATTTAAACGTATCAATCCAATGTTCGGGTATGAACACATGGACTAATATCCAAAGTACGTGGAAAGCTTTTCTAACATTTTTAGAGCATTTCAATTATTTTGTATCATTCTGATTCAAGACATTTATTTTTATAATTTATTATTAGTTAGATTATCTTGCCATAGTTGTGCGAACGCGTACCTTGGTTTTAAATTTGGAAATCATAATTATGTCACGTGAACGTATACATAATCACAATAATAGATTTTTTTAATACATGCCTAAAGAATAACAGTGATTTTGACACAAGTTGGCGTTATTTATTAAAGAATGATAGACCACGCTTACAAATTTCAAAACTTTAGGCTGCTGAGTTCCAGTCAATTGCTCACTAAATATCTAAAGCCCAAATTACAAATTTGATTGCCAAACTAATGTTCTTTCCATTTTAGCCAAGAAATATGTGGTCCAATTAAATCTTAACTGTCAATGCGATCCAAAATCTATACTAACACCAAGAAAACAGGTCCTAAACAATAGTTTCATAACATAAAGAAAACAACAAAGCAATTTAACATAGAAACAAACTGCGAAGAAGTTTACAGACATGTCTCTCTTTTCTTCAATTATGTAACTGAAGAGCTTCAATGATAGTATTTTCTTTGTAAAATGAAGATATGACAATTAGCATCAGTATTCTTTTCTTTATTTGTATAAAAGAGAACAAAAAGAAGTTATTACCTAAAGTCCACTTAAGTTTTAATATGCATAAACAGAATATCAGACTTTATATATATATATATATATATATATATATATATATATATATATATATATATATATATATATATATATATATATATATATATATATGAAGAATACAGTGAGAATCATATTATTATTATTATTATTATTATTATTATTATTATTATTATTATTACTATTATTATTATTATTTTTATTATAATTTATAATTATAATTTAGCAAGCAAACCAAACACTCAACATACATTTCAGAAGATTTATGCAAAGTAGCAGTTAAAAGCTTTTAGTTAGACCCATTAAAGTAACAATTAAAACAATAAAATAAAGAGAATAAGACCTTTGTATAGATGGGTAAAACTGAAAAAATTGCAATTCAATTGGGATAACAAAGCAACAATCGTCAGACTGAAACACCGAAACTGCGAACCGCAATCTCGAACTCTTGAACCGCAGACCTCGACTTTTCAACCTCAAACCAATCTCAAACTAAAACCCATTTCTACTTCACGTGCTTCTTTCCAATTCAAACTTAGACTAAGGAATATTATCTTTGACATGAGATCTATAAGCTAGAAAAAATGGGATTTTTTTTTATTTTTTGTTTATGGATTAATGATGGGGTAGCTGCTGTTTCTTTTCTTGTGTATCTGCATGTGTGCGTGATTATTCCTCCTTCTCCGTGAGTTCCTTCCCCTTTATTTATAAAGCCAAATAAGTACTTATCTAGTCTTGTGCAAAAGATTTATAAGGTGGGATGTAGGAAAGTGAGTGGAGGAAAGTGGGGGAGTGGAGCGTGAGTGAAGAGGGAAAAATGGGGAACATGGTATAATGTGGTGTTATTATATATATATATATATATATATATATATATATATATATATATATATATATATATATATATATATATATATATATATATATATATATATATATATATATATATATATACACACACACATACATAAGAACCCAATATTTATAATATAATTTAAATTATACTAAGAAAAATACTACTAATCTAAGGAATGTTTAAAGCCAACATCATAGTAAAAACTTAATTTTCGTTTTCAATCCAAAAAAATAGAAGTGATGTAACTGTTTCCTCCTTTGATATGTATAATTTGTTCCCCAATATTGATTTTGGGGTAGCGGTTATTCTATTTATAATATATTTTTACTATATTTAGCCAAATTTTTAAGATAGGAATTACCTTTTTAAATATTATACGTATATATTTTTAATTTTTAAAATTATTAGATTAGATTCTGCAGGTAGTGGGAACAACTACCTTTCGTAGGAGAAAACATAATTAGCAGTTATAAGTAGTGAAATCTATTACTCTAGATAATAGGTTTGAAACTAATTTTAACTTCTATATTAACCAATTAATTTAAAATTAAAATTGAGAAGTTTTTTTAGTTAGAAAATTGGTTTGTTTTATCTTAACATTACATGTGGCAATTAAGTGTTATGCCATTTGACTTAATGAGAAGCTTTTGTCTTTAGCTTTTAAGTATATATAATATATAAATGTTTAAAGATCTCTCTGTTGAAACTTAGGCGGCAAAATAGATGCCATCTGGTTAGATGATAATAGCAAGAAATTTCAGTAAAATCTAACACAACCTACATCAATTAATTTCTCGAGTGTTGTTATTATTATTTATAATTATCTTTAATACTGGAAACATATATTATAGTAGATAACAAGAAGTCTACTGTTTTTTTCATTTTGTAATACAAGCAGGCGGATAGCATTCATGAACTTCCATTTCTTGGTTCACTAATTAATATGTAAGGTGTTATTCAAAACTCAAATAGAAAATATAAACTCATAATATATAAATACTGTAATAATGAAGTAAATAAGAATGAGTGGGGAAGCAGTTTTGTCTTCTTTTCCCCGCGTTTTGCAGTGAATATAGTATAGTATTTTTCCTTACTTTATTTGTGATAATATCTCCGACCCTAATCCCCATTATATTTTTGATATATTTTAAATAAAGTTCTTCCTTTTGTCGGAAGAAATGCAAAGCAAGTAGTGGTCATTTAGAACAATTAACAATATAATAAAATTACACTATGGGATTTCGTCATTTTCTAGACTCAAAATCCCATTAGTCCACTAAGTTATATTTCCTCCGGTCCATAATAAGTATCTCTTTTATTTTTTGATTTTGGTCCAAAATAAGTACTTAGTTAGATAATTAAGAAAAAATTTAATTTATTTTTACTCTTTTACCCTTATGTGCAGAAGAGCAATAAATGCCACTATAATCATGTGCCCAATATTTAATAAGGGTAGTTTAGTCATATTAGGTAATTTTGTATAGGATTTAGTATTTTCTTAATGAACGTGCTAAAAATAAAAGAGACACTTATTATAGACCGGAGGGGTATGTGTAAACTTATAAGTCACGGTACAAAGAATGATGCAACAAACTTGCACTAGATTGATAAGAAATTATCATAATTCACAGTTGAATTGATGCTTTTATCTTTTAAATCATTTATTGTTGTGGTCATTTATTCTTTGATAACTCACCGTCGAAAAAGTTAGTTGACAATATCCAAATGTCTGAGGTAATTAAAGAAATCGTTAATTTGTTTGAAAATATCATAAATGAGCCATTACAGACTATCTACGATAATTTTGAAAGAAAGACAAAACACAAATAGAATGAACCCCCTCCCCCCCCACCCCCAAAACACACACACATCGTGCAGCCCTTTACGATATGAAGGACTATGTCAAGGTGAAAACAATAGGGCCCGACACTTCTCCTTTTAAGGAGACAAGTCACTTATTAAGGATGTAATTGATGATTATGACTATTTACTTCACTCATCAACCCTTTTCGATAATTCTAAATTCTTTTATGGTCAGAGAAAATAAAACTTAACATTAAACAAATAAAGTGAGCAGGGGGCGACTGCAGCACCTCGTTACATAAAGTCGTGGTAGAAGTTAAAGTTTTCATTTGCTGTAAACCCTTCTCCAAAAGCTTTGTATTATACAACTTGGCTTCAATATTAGTACTGGTTAACAATTGTAATTTTCTCGTTTTAGCCGTAGAAAGAGAGAAACCACATTTAGTTGTCTATTTACTGTCTAAGAAATTATATACGGTCAAAATTAAGTATGCTCGATTTAAGGGACTCGAGGAACCACTTTAAGAGTAAGTCCGAACTACACCGGGTTCGAGGCCGATGGCAGAGTTCGAAGATCGAAGTGATCGATGAATGTCGAGGCCGAACATGACCAGCCTCGAGATAATGTCGTTATGGATTTGTAACAGAATGAGCAAGATTCCTGCCACGTCCCCAAGATCGTGGTGTAAATTCCGGAATAGATTTATACGAATCCGTATTAGGTGGTTAGACAACTGTCCCAATAAGATTTTTATTGTAAATAGAAATGTACCTTGTTTAGGGTTATTCTATTATATAAAAGGGACCCCAATCATTTGTAAAGATCATAAGTCATTGGCAAAGAATATACTCTCTTACTTTTTGGCTCATATTTCATCAGAATCATCTCTTTACTTGATTGTTCTTGCTTTACTATTCTTAACCAACCTCGAGGCCATCTTAGCTTGAGGTTGAGACTGTCTTGCACACTGGTTTGATTTTACTTATTTAGTATTGAACCTAATTACATATCTTTAAAACCATAAATTTTGAGGTAAATAGTTTGGCGCCCAAGTGGTTATTTCAGTACTATTCTAATAACATACATTATTTTCACACTTGTTCTTGTCAAAGATTCTTTGTTTTCAGGTTAAAACATGTCAAACTCACAAAGCGCGTCTGTGCACAGCGATGATGGTCTTGGATTACATAGGGAAAATGACAATGTAGCTGCTCCAAGAGCCGCTGTACTACCGATTAACCCTGGGGAAGTGTCATATGTGGAACCAGTCGACATTAGTTCACACATTACTTTAAATGCGAATTTAGGCACAGATCCTGGGGGAAGTGTATGCAGGGAAGTCAGGTCTGGTGGCCAAGGAACGTAGGGTATAAAAGACGGGGGAGTGAGCCTCCAAGTGATATTCGAGATATTAGAAGCTCAACAGATTGCTATTGCTCAGCTGCAAAGTTAGCAAAAAACTCTAAGTATAGTCAAACCAGAAAACACTCGACGTATTGAGCCGGTACCGGAAAGATCAAATGGTAATGACTCGGGGACTAATCCCACAAATACAAGGATACTCAAGGAACTCATTAAAAGAATCGAGTCCGGGGATAAGAAGATTGAGGATAATGACGAAAAAAATGGAAACTTTTTACTCCCATGTAGAACAAATACCGGGGGCACCCCCGGTCTTGAAAGGTTTGAATGTCAAAAAGTTCATACAAAAGCCATTTCCTCCGAATGCGGCTCCGAAGCCCATTCCTAAAACATTTTGCATGCCCGATACCTAAATACAATGGAACAACCGATCCTAATGAACATATTACCTCATACACTTGCGGAATTAAAGGAAACGACTTGCATGATGATGAGATCGAATTAGTATTTTTGAAAAAAATGGGGAAACTTTGTCAAAGGGTGCCATGATTTGGTATCACAACTTGCCACCGAACTGTATCGATTTGTTTGCTATATTAGTAGAGGCATTCATGAAAGCACATGTCGGGTCCATAAAGGTGGCGACGAGGAAATCAGACGTTTTTAAGATAAGACAGAAGAATGATAAGATGTTAAGGGAGTTCGTATCTCGGTTTCAATTGGTGTGAATGGAATTATCACCAGTCTCGGATGATTGGGTAGTACGAGCTTTTATGCAAGGTTTGAACGAGCGGAGTTCGATCGCATCACAGCAATTGAAGCAAAATCTGATCGAGTACCCAGCTGTAACTTGGTCAGATGTACATAATCGTTACCAGTCGAATATCAGGGTCAAGGACGACCAGTTGGGAGCCCCTCGGGTTCAGTTCATCCTAATATATTGGCAGTTAAGGCCCCGAGGGTTATAGATAGGGAACCGAGATCAAACAAGGAACAGTCTCAGCCATATGTTGATCGGAGAAACAACGGTTCAGGGCGTAACATTACTCGTAATGATTGAAGAAATGATCAAGGTCAAAGCTTTCGGGGCCTTATGAGTAAGAATAGTTTTGATAAACATACCGACCCCAATGAAGCACCTCGGTTGTCGGAGTATAATTTCAGTATAGATGCATCAGGGATCATGTCAGCTATTGGAAAAATCAAAGACACCAGGTGGCCCAAACCTATACAAATCGATCCTTCTCAAAAGAATTCAAACTTGATGTGTAAATATCATGGCACACATGGCCATAGGACCGAAGATTGCATGCAACTCAGAGAGGAAGTAGCTTGATTGTTCAATAAGAGTCATCTTTGAGAGTTTCTCATTGATCGAGCTAAGAACCACTACAGGGAAAGAGATGCAAATAGAAAAAACGAGCAGGAAGAACCGCGATATGTAATTCATATGATTGTTGGCGGTGTCGATGTTCCTTAAGGGACTATATTCAAATGCACCAAGGTGTCGATCATCAAAGAAAAACATACTCAGAGCTACGTGCCCGAGGGAATCTTATCATTCAATAACGGGGAAGCGGAATGCATATCTTAGCCGCAAAATGATGCCCTGGTAATTTCTATTTTGTTAAATAAAATTCAATTTAAACATGTTCTAGTGGATCCAGGTAGCTTCGCAAACATAATCAGATTGAGGGTCTTGGAGCAACTCGGCCTACATGACCAAACTGTACCTGCATCTCGTGTCCTAACCGGCTTCAACATGGCAAGCAAAATAACAAAGGGGGAGATAATCCTACCAGTAAACGTGGCCGGGACCATCCAAGATACAAAATTCCATATCATCAAAGCCGACATGAGATATAATGCACTACTCGGGAGGCCATGGATCTACAACATGAGGGCACTACCTTCACCCCTTCATTAGATGATGAAATTACCAACAATGGTTGCTGTGAAAATGGTTTATAGAGAACAACAAGCTACAAAGGAAATATGTGTAGTCAGTGAGGTGATACCGATACCAGCGCCTTCAACCTCCGTAAAATTGAGTACCAAAGATAAGTAGACAACCAAATAGCAATCACCGACCCTAGCCTCAGCCTAACCGTAGGAACAGGTAATCGAAGAAGAAGAAGAAGGGGATTTCCTTAATCCTCAAACTTTCTTCATTCCTGAAGAGTCAGATGCAACCAAATCAATGATCAAGGAACCGGAACAAGTAATACTAATTGAGTACATACCCGAAAAAAATAAAAAAATGGAAACGGGAGTAACACGTGAACTCAGGAAAAAACTCATTCAATTTCTTATCGATAATATGGATTGTTTTGTTTGGTCCCATTTAGACATGACAAGGATCCCACCAGAAATAACAACGCATCGGCTAATCCTCGACCTCAGATTCAGCCCGATAAATTAAAAAAAGGAGGCCCCGGTCTGAGGTGAAGCATGCATTCATAAAGGATGAGTAACCAAGCTGCTTAAAGTAGGGTCTATTTGAAAGGTAAAATACCCCGAGTGGTAAGACAACGTGGTTGAAGTTCCTAAAAAGGGAAACAAACTTAGAATGTGTGTAGATTATAAGGATTTAAACAAGGATCGTCCTAAATACTCTTTTCCCCTGCCTAACATCGATCGCATGAATGATGCCACAATCGACCACGAGATCCTTACCTTTCTCGATGCCTACTCCGGGTACAATCAAATTCAGATGAACTCGGAGGACCAGAAGAAGACCTCGCGTATCACTAAGTTTGGAATGTACTGTTACAATGTAATGCCCTTTGGGCTAAAAAATAATGGAGCTACATACCAACACCTAGTTAACAAAATGTTCGAGGAACATACACGTAAATCAATGGAAGTTTACATTGAAGATATGTTGGTTAAGTCCATGCGCGCAGAGGGGCATTTAACTTATTTGCAGGAAACATTCAAAATCTTGAGGAAGTATAACATGAAGCTTAACCCAAACAAATGTACCTTCTGGGTCGGTTCAGGAAACTTCCTCGGGTTCATGGTATCAAAGGGATCAAAATCAACCCCGACAAGATCAAGTCCATCGAAGATATCACTATAGTAGATAGTGTGAAAGACGTACAAAGGTTAACAAGGGCGGATCGATTCATTTCGAGGTCGTCGGATCGAAGCCACATGTTCTTTTCCTCGCTTAAAAAGAAAAAAAGGTTTCACATGGACCCCAGAATGCCAACAAACATTGGAGGAATTGAATCGATATTTATCGAGCCCACCTATGCTTCACACTCCGAAGTTGGATGAAAAGCTTACTTATATTTGACAGTGTCCGAGATAGCGGTAAGTGTGCACTAGTTCGAGAAGAGCAAAATATGCAATTCCTTGTTTATTGTGTAAGTCGGACTTTAGGAGATGCTAAAACTAGATACCCACACTTAGAAAAAATAACATTTACATTAATAAGCGCATGTAGGAAACTAAAGCTATATTTCCAGTGTCATCAAATATGTGTGTTAACAACTTATTCTCTTCGAAATGTTTTACAAAAACCCGAACTATTGGGCCGATTGGCCAAATGGGCAGTCGAACTTGGCGGGTACGATATCGAATATCAACCCGAACGGCTATCTAGTCTCAAATCTTAGCTGACTTCGTGGCTGACACCGACCCTCGTACTAGAAGTGGAAAAAGAACTTATGCTAAAATGGATACATCATCGGAAGTATGGACCCTCTTCACGGATGGTGTCTCGAATGTGAAAAAAACGGGGCTTGGCATGATTTTGAAGCTGCCTACATGTAAAACTGTTAGACAATCTATTAAAACTTCTAGCTTGACTAATAATGAGACCAAGTATGAGGCCATGATTGCAAGTCTCGAGATAACTAAAAGCTTGCGGCAGTTGAAGCTAAGTGTAATTCTCTCTTAGTGGTAAACCAAGTAAACAAAAGCTTCAAAGTTTGAGAGGATATGATGCAAAGATATTTAGAAAATCTACAGGTAAATTTTCATCGCTTCAAGGAATGGACTCTAGACGATGTACCTCGAGAACAAAACAGTGAGGCAGATGCACTTGCAAACTTGGGGTCACCAGTCGAGGAAGATCATATTATCCCGAGGATTGTCATCCATGTATCGAAATCTGTGGTCAAAGAGGGTCGTGCCGAGATAACTCAACAAATATGGCTTGGAATTGGAAGAATAAGTATATCAAGTATTTGAAAAATAGAAAGCTCCAATCGGATCACAAAGAGACAAGGTCTCTACAAACCAAGGCTGCTAGGTTCACATTGGGTAAAGATGGAACATTGTACAGGAGGGCGTTCGATGGACCATTGGACGTATGATTAGGGCCGAGGGACACCGATTATGTTCTACGAGAAGTCCACAAAGGCACTTATGGCAATCACTCCAGTGCCGAGTCTTTGATTCGCAAAATTATTAGAGCAATGTATTACTGAGATAGCATGGAAAGAAACTAAGGAGTTTGTCAAAAAATGCGATATATGTCAAAGGTTTTCACTGATGATTCATCATCCCGAAGAGAACTTCACTCAGTCATGTCGCCGTGGCCTTTCATGAAATAGGGAATGGAAATCGTCGGCCCTCTACCAACGTCCTCGGGTAAAACTAAATTCATTTTATTTATGACTGACTACTTTTCTAAGTGGGTGGAAGCACATCCCTTTGAGAAGGTCAAAGAATAAGAGGTTATTGACTTCATTAGGGACCACAGCATTACCGATCCGGGATACCTGCGAAATTGTATGCGACAACGGTAAGCAATTCATCAACAGCAAGGTAACGGAGTTCCTCAAAGCACAAAAAATAAAAAGGATTTTATCAACGCCATATCATCCGACCGAGAATGGGCAGGAATCGGCAAACAAAAAGGCTGAACAATGCTAAAGGGAAATGGAGAGAAGTTATGCCCAAGGTTCTTCGGGCATATCAAACAACATCGATGTCCAGCACAGGGGCAACCCCATTCTCTTTAGTATATGGTTCCAAGGCCTTGATTCTATTCGAGGTCGGGGAACCCAACACCTGGTTTTGATATGAATCAGAGGAGTCAAATAACGAGGCTATGAATACTAGCCTCAAGCTATTAGATGAAAAATGAGAAGCTGCAATTGTCCGAATGGCAGTGCAGAAACAAAGAATCGAGAGATATTATAATAAAAGGACTAACCTTCGACATTTCAAAACCGTTGACTTAGTTATACTGAAGGTCACCCTTAATATTCGAGACCCGAATGAAGGGAAAGTGATCCCGAATTGGGAAAGACCGTACCGAGTCATTGGAGTTGTCGGTAAAGGATCTTACAAACTTGGCACGATAAGAGGCGAACAACGGCCGAACAATTGGAATGTATCATTACACTAACTATGCTACTGCTAAGGTATGGCTTTCTCCTTTTAGCCATTTTAATTTAAAACTAATTCATTGTAGGTGTTCGATTGAGGACATTGAGGGCACCTTTTTACACGAAGACCTTAGGTTTTAAAGTATGCACTGCACTCTTTTTTCGTTAGACCAGATTTTGTCCCAAATGAGTTTTGTCGGTGAGGTTTTTAATGAGGCAACAACTATGTGCTACCTAAGGAGAACTTAATTATATTTAAGGCTTCTTTTCAATCATCTTGAATACTGGGGGGCATCACCCTCGGAGATTATATTTTCAAGGAAAATACTTCATTCCAAAAAGAACCTCAATAGGAAAACTTTGTAATGGACCAAACGGCCAGATGGACCGCTTTCGTATAAAATAGTCGAGCCCTGACGGCAAAACATGTGAGCATGTAACAATTATCCAAAGAAGCATTCTTTCTATATCAAAACGCTTTGTGTCTCAAAGAAATTTGCTACTATTCGAATGTCATACTTGTGATTTTGCAAGAAACGGCTCAAGGGCCAAAGTGCGAATACACCTTGAATACTCAGGGACTGCCATCAACAGTCAACGCATTCGAGTCATCTAAACTCGAATTCATGAGACCGCAAAGAGGCATCTCCTCGATGTAAAGGCCAAGGCCATCATATTCGGGGACTAACCTTTCCAACAAGTTCGAAGGCTTATCGAGAAACAAGTCCAAGAGACATGCTCGAAGGCTATGGTCATATTAAAGGATGCGGCCATACTAAAGACTATGGTCATATAAAAAAGGCTACGGCCAAAATAATACGGCTCGAAGACGTCGGACTTATGCCATAGGTTAAAGGCATTCAAATACTTTGAAAAACCGATTAATTTAAGGTACCCTAAGCAAAAGAAAATAAGAAAGGGATTCGATAAAATCATCCCCTCGAATAATTTAAAGGCTTCGACAATATCACCCTTCGAAAAACCCTCAAGAGGTGTTAAATTATCGTAACACAAACAAATTACAAATAGGGTTCTAATCGATTGAAACTTTGAAAACCCAACGAGTACAAAAACACATGCTAAGGCATAAAGAAAATTTCACTAAGTCTTTTAGCCGAGAAGGGGGAAAAATTATAGCAGTCTTAGAGGCCGAATTGGCCCAACTTAAAGAGCCTAAGGGCCGACCTAAAATTTCCTAAGGACCAATATAAAAGAGCCTAAGGGCAAAAACATACAGAGTTCGAGACCTTACTGTCACTCAACTCGAACTCAAGAGTCCCATAATCCAGAGCTCGCATTAAATGGACTTAGAAATAGCTCGAGTATTAACAAAAACCTTAAGAGGTGCTCTATTGTAGGTTCGAAGATCTCCCATTAATCACCAAAAAACCTATGGGTTTGTTATATTCTCAGCCCAAGCCAGTGCTTGCTTGATCATTAGAATTATAAAATCAAAATTTTTAGCAAATGAAGACGAAGCAAAATTCAATACAAATCAGATATAAAGTGAAAAGAAAGGGAATTCCTTATATTCTTAAAGAGTATTTACAATACTCACAAAGGGCCTTACACAAAAACAAAAACAAAATAACCTAATCTACTTTTGGGGCCATATCCTCGGGAGCTACATCCTCGGGAGTCGCATCTTCGGGAACCTCCTCCTCGTGGACTTCATCCTCATCTCTTCCACTCTCGGAGCCACTATAAGAATCCTCATCGTCAGAGAGTAAAGCGGTAGCCTCGTCCTCCAAAGCTTTTGCTTTTTCAATATCAGCTGAGAGGCAAAATCCACGAGCGTGCACCTCCTCGAGAGTTTCCCTCCAAGACAGTCGCCTAGCGTGGTCGAGAGCATATGATAATTTAACTTTAGCTACAATGGAGATCTATTGTTCCTAATTGTTAGCATCTTCGATGTCAGATTGGTATAAGGACACAAATGTCTTTGCCTCAGATTTGGCCCTTCTGCCCCAGATTTAGCCTTCGCAAGCTTAGCGGTTAATCTAACTTCGAGCTCCTCGATCTTGCGGCTCTAGGCCAAGCTTTCCTCCTTTGAATTTTGAAGCTGGCATTGCATAGAAGTCAGCTGGTCCAGAAGTATATCTTTCCCTCATGTGAGACAATCCACGTGTTGCTTCTACCCCATGGTCTCGACTTCTTTCACTTTGAGCTCTTCTCGAAGCTGCTACACCAGCTCACCCTTCTGCTGGGCCTGCAAAGTTAAAGTTTTAATCACTAACTCAAATGAAGGCATAATAGAACCTCAAAGGCTATATTACCTTTTCAATGAGCTCAGTCTGTCCTTGACGAGCTTTCGGCAATTCAACTCAGAGATCTTTGACCTCTTCCTATTTCTGTACATAGAGACACTTAAGGCCGTCCCTCTATTCCACCATCTTCTTGAGTTAGGCTTCACATCGGGCAAGCTCGGCTCGAGATTTGGAAAATGCTTTTCGATGAAGCGCCAAGGCCTTCACACAAAGAAAATGAGTCAGACTTAGAAAAATGAGAATAAAATCGAAGCGTAATTATGAAGACAAACGCTTACTTGTTTGAGAAGAATTTGGGCCTCATCAAAGATAAACAAGGGGTGAGGATCGGGACTATCTTCATCCCCGCAATACACTCCCAAAAAATATCACTCCCTTCATGGGTCGTTCCCACATCAGGAGTCCTCATGGCTCGGGCATGTCGGAATTGCCCTTCGTAGAACACATGGCCTGGCGGCGAGTCATCTACATTATTATCCCAGGTGATTCACTTGGTGTATTATCCTGTCTTTGGAGGGCCTCAGAATTAGGATTTTCGGGCTCGCCCACCATTTCCCCCGGAACGAGATGCACTTTTACCACCTGATGGATCGGGGACTCAACTCGAGCTCCCTTCCGAAATTTCTTCGGTTCGAGATTGAACTGCATCAGCCACCATCGGTTCATCGGCCTTCAAAACGTTAGTGCTTCATCTTTTCCAAGATACCAACTGGTAGTCGTCATCTTTTCCCTCCTCATCATCATCCAAGATGTGTTGAGCCTCTTTTGAAGATAGGGCCACGGGATCAGCCATAGAATTTCGCGCCATGATTTTCTTTGGCTTCGGGGAACTTGAAGGCAACCCCTTTTCCTCTTTTTCTCTTTGGTAGATTTTAGTATTTCTTCTTCACCGGTCGGCCGCGACCGCATAATAACAGCGTCTCCGAGGCCTGCATAATGGTAAAATGAGTATTACATTAAGAGACATCAATATGTGAACAAAAGAACTCACCATGGTTTTTAGCTTCCTATAAGCCCTTGGCCAAATCACACATACTGCATTACACGTATGAAGAAGCGGAGGCCAGTTGTCGGACCCAACATATGAGGTTCGGAACCATACCAGGGAACCAAGAGGCAGTTACATCATCAAAAGGAAGTTAAATTGAGATATAGAAAGCATAATACTGATCATCATCGATAAGCTTGAATTTACGTTTCGTATTCCACTCTTCAAGAAATGGCATCCTCTCGGCAGGGATCACATAGAAAGTCCAGATTCGAACAAACCTACTCATCCACCCTCGGTTTTTGTCCTCGTCGATGCTAGAAAATAGAGACTTCGAGGATCGACGCTAGAGCTTTATCAAACCGCCTCGATAGAGTCGAGGGATATATAGCCCGATCAAGTGATCGAGGGTAAAAGGCGTCCCCTCGATCTGGATCGAGAAATACCTTATCAAGTAGGGGTGTTCATCGGGCGGATTGGGCATCTTTTTACTCTTAACGGTTTGGCTTAACGGTTATTGGCTTTTAAATGTATTAATCCGTTAGCCACCCGATAAGATATCGGGCGGATTGGTATCGGGTTAGCTCTTATAGGGCGGTTATTGGGCAGCTTATCGGCCTAACATACATGTTTACTAGAATTTGATAGATCTCTTTAGGCAATTATAGATGAAACACCTATTCCAGTATACCTTCATATGAGCTAGCTTGTTAATGTCTTTTCAGGGCATTCATTTTATCCCCGAGGTAGTATAGCTTTGCCCTCCTCACTTTTTTCTTGTCCAGCACCTTCATCTCCTTTATGTTGGGCGAGTACCTGCAAATCATCTAGATCCCGAGATTAAAAATGCTTAGAAGTAGAAATAAACTTTTGTTAATCATTTTCAAGGGTTTTAGTTTTTTTATACTTAATATATATAAATAAATTAAATTATATATATATAATATATATTTATATTCTTAACGGGTTAACGGATTAGCCATTAAGAAAATTGAATAATCCATCCCCAAACCGATAAGCCGTTACCAGTAAGCCGTTGAGCTTCGGTTTTCGGTTTCGGATCGGTTTTGAACACCCCTATCAAGTTGACAATGCGCCAGAAGGAAGAGTAGATCTGGCCAAGTATCACCTGATATTGGTGGCATAAATCAAGAATAACTGGATCTACGGGACCTAGTCATAGATCTAGGGGACCCATTATGAAAGGGTAGGAATACATGCTCAAGTACCCTACCTTAAGGGTGATGATGTCCTCTTCAGAGGAAGGGATCACAACATCCTTATTCTCCGAATTGCAATCCTTTTCCACCTGCTCAAGTTCATATTCAATTATCAAGCAGATGTATCGAGACATGGGCTCACATTGACCTGGTGTCAATGCAAGTTTATTGATTTTAAAAGCAGAAGTTAGCTCGCACGACCCCGGAATGCACTCCTTGATACGAGGTGGCACCTCCGTTCTACCTCTGACCGACCGCGATGATGAGGAAGCCTTTTCTTTTTGAGGAAATGTTTTAGAGGTTTTTTCCATGGTTTTAAGTTAAGATATGCGGAAGGTGGTGGAGCTTGACATTTTCTGGTACTAAAAGGATGGTAGAAGCAGGCGATAAGAAAAGAGATGAAGAGAAGAAGGGATTAGAGAGATTGCAACGAAGAAGTAAAGTTCGTAATTTAAAAAAGGAGCCCCTTTTTTATAATTAAGCGGCGACAGTTTGCAAGCATTAGTGGCTGAACATTACTGGCACACATTTAATGTTTTGGGAAGCAAACTGGTGGGACGTTTCGATCACATCGAGCCCTTATGTCACGGTGATGACATCGTCATCGGGTCATCGAGGACTCCATAGAACCGAGACTCAAGATGTTTCTTATCCTCTTATTCTAAGAAACGCAGGGACTATCTGTATACGGTCAAAATCAAGTATGCTCGATTTAGGTGGCTCAAGAAACCACTTCAAGAGTAAGTCCGAAGTACACTGGGTTCGAGGCCGACGGCAGAGTTCGAAGATCGAAGTCGCCGATGAATGCGGAAGCCAAACATGACCGGTCGAGATAATACCGTTATAGATTTGTAAAGAATGAACAAGATTCCTACCACGTCTCCAAGATCGTGGCATAAATTCCAGAATAGATTTGTATGAATCCGTACTAGGCGGTTAGAAAGTTGTCTCGATAAGATTCTTTACTGTAAATAGAAACGTACCTTACTTAGGGTTCCCCTATTATATAAAAGGGACCCTAATCATTTGTAAAGAGCACCAACCATTGGCAAATAATATACTCTCTTACTTCTTGGCTCATATTTTATCAGAATTGTCTCTTTACTTGATTGTTTTTGCTTTACTGTTCTTAACCAACCTCGAGGCAACCTTAGCTCGAGACTATCTTTCACACTGGTTTGATTTTACTTATTTTCTTCATTTATATGTTAGCTTTTTTTTGTTATTAATTAGTATTGAACTAAATCACATATTTTTAAAACTATAAATCAAGTTTAATTGTTACTCGTATTTTCGAGGTAAACAGAAGTGATTTTACATTGTCATAGAAATTTCTTCCAAATTGTAAAATAAGAGAAAAACTACTTAATAAGGAAACTGGAAGATCTCGGAAACAAAATTCGGTGTATAACTTGTAAAAAATTAAAAACATAAAATCTAACTATAATTACCAGCTTATTTTTTGTCAAAAGTATTTTTTTTTTGGCCAAAAGCACTTTTAGTCGAAAATTGAGTTGTTTGGCCAAGCTTCTGGAAGTAAAAAAAATGCTTTTGAAGAGAAACAAAAACAGTTTTGGAGAAGCAGAAAAAAGTAGCTTCTCTCTAAAAGTACTTTTTTGAGAATCACTTTTGAGAAAAATACACGTAAAAGAAGTTTTTTAAAGCTTGGCCAAATACTAATTGTTGCTCAGAAGTGCTTTTCAAACTAATTAGCCAAACACAAACTGCTTTTCACCAAAAGTACTTTTGAGAAAATACTTTTCAAAATAAGCTAATTTTTGCAGTTTGGCCAAATGGGCTGTTAGACTAGTTGGAATAAGCTCTTCAAGATTCAAGAAACAGACGTGGAGCTTATTTGATCAGTCAATGACAAACAGCCACGATCAAAGGACAAATTTATTTTTTCTCTAGAGTAAATTCTTTTTTCCTTTTCTTAATTGTCTAAGGAATGTTTTGTTTTCACGACTTTCAAACAAAATGTCTAACTAAGAGCAAGAGACGATTCATAATTCTTTTCTTTTTGTTTTCAACGTGTATTTGGTATGGTGTAAAATATACTTCCTATGGAAAATATTTCTTGAAATATAATTTTCTGGTATTTGATTGGTGTAAAAAATATTTTTCATGAACTTTAATTTATGTTATAAATTAATCATATTATTAGCAAATCGGAGAGTATTTAAATAAAATTTTGGATACTAAAGATTATTATTAATATATTAACCATAAAGATTATTAAACATATATGTGCGAGAATTTTTCATGATTAATCAGGATTCACGCCGGGAAGTCCCACATTAAAGATAAAATGCTCTTAACAAAGGCGACTCAATACCCAAGGGCTCGAATTCATTTTCCTTACTTCGATGGAATATATATATTCCTTAGACATTTGTCTTAAACAATATTTTCTGGCAACAGAATATCAAAAAATAATTTTGTCATCGTACCAATCATACCATCTTATATGGCTGTTCTAGAACCATCCAATTTCCCATTTGGGCAGGAAAGCAACTTTGTCTAATCACATCAAAATCAATTGATAGTAACAAGTAACATGTGATGAAGAGCAGTGGAGCGGCATTGTGAGAATGGATGAAAGGCAATATGAATTTGGGTAAATGCCCATTGGCGCTGTTGCTACAAGTGTTGTACGTGTTGCTCCATTTTGTCCCTAAAGTGTGTCCCCCAATTTATTGAGGATGTCTCGTCGTTGGGTGGAATTTCACGTGAGTCAAATAGCAAGTTGTCTTTGTTGTTATCAAGGATTGATTTCTTAGTGTCTTACTTTCTGTTAAGTTGGGTTTGGTAAAATAGAAAATTCGGAGTTCTTTCAATTCCTTTAAGCTTCTGGTTGCAAGCGGAATGAAAATGATTGTAATTTGCATGAATTGTTTTGAGTGTGCTTGTATTGGTGGAAAAAGGCGTTGCACGTGAAATATTAGTATGCTAAAGAAGCACGACGCGCAGTGGCGGAGCCACCCTTATCCAAGGGGGTGTCAACCGATACCCTTTCGCCGAAAAATTACACTGTGTAAATAGATATTTTAGGTATTTTTTTCTTAAAAATTAAATATTTACAAGGGATTGACAACCCGTAACACAAGACAAACTCTTAGTACAATAGTTAAGGGGTGTCAAAAATTACAGAATGTTGCAAGTTCCATTCCCTATAGTAGCAATTTTTTTTGACACCTATTTGTATAATTTCTGGCTCCGCCACTGATGACGCATGGACCAGTAATATAGAGACAAGTGACGTTCTCAGTTAATGCGAGGAAGGCATGGAGAAACACCCATGGGACAAGATCGAGCCTAACAATTACCAACGAAAAGATGTGAGTGGAATGAATAAAGATCAAAAGAAAGGAAGATACATGAACCTGAAGTAAATAGGAAGGAGAATTCTAAAGAATTATAGGAAATTTAAAGCAATAAATACGTTATACGAGAAAACCGTTATGATTGTACACTCATATATAAGAATATAAAATTTATTTGTAAGGACATATCCTAATTACTATTGAAATATATTCTTTATTTTTTAACTTTTTCGAAGTTCTCAGCCTTGATTTTATAATTTGACCATCAATTTATTTTTTGTCATTTTTATTATTTTCCTTAAATATTATTGTAAAAGTGAAGTAAAACCTTGTTATTAATAATCCTTTTTTTAAAAAAATTTAAACTTTGATCAAGAAATCTATTTTTTGTTAAACAGTGCTCATCTTCCCTTCTTTCCTGATATATGGCTAGGAATAGCCTATTGTATTAGTTACACCAAATGACCTTCTTTTAGACACTATTTAAGTTATTTTCTCATTGGTTCAATTAGCTAAATTTCACCTTTGCGGCTTTGCATAGAGTTGGATCAACAAATTTAACCCGTTGAACTTAGGTGGACAAAATTTAAAGAGTGATCTAAAAATTGGTTATTTGGGCAAATGCACCTTCTTTTTTCTAACATGTATGAACAAGCGAGCTAAACCTGGCGTCGAGCAGCTGAGAGAACCCCTCCCCCCCCCCCCCCCCGCACGCCATCCCACCCCACCCCCACCCCCCAAAAAATAAAGAGAAAGCGAGACAAAGAAGAACGTTAGTTATGGCCCTTAGCTAAATCCAAGGATGAAGCTCATTCAATTAGATTCCATGGACAATACACAAGGCAAAATTAAGTGAAAAAAAGATGTGGAAAAGTAACTTAGAAGGCTTGCGGGCAGGGGTGGATCCAAAGTTATGTTACCAGCTTCAACTGAATTCAATATTTTGAAAGCAATTCATAAATTTAAAATATAATTGAATCAATACTAAGAAGGTTAAAGATTGAACCATAATATTTAAATCCTAGGCTCGCCTCTGCTTGCGAGTTTGATTCATGTGCCTTTATATGTATGTATTTGTTCGTCCTTAATCTGGAAGCACAACTTTTGCCACTTTAAAGATGCGAGCATCTAGCCTTGGAGAAGTAAATATTCCAGATTCTGGATTCCAGCAAACGCCAAACAAAGTCATCCATGGAAGCACAATGCCCACAAAATGGTAGGCCCCCCTTCCCCCTCCCCCCACATCTTCAAGTTGCGTACAATTTAATCTCCACGTGCAAATTTATGGAGCATATATAATTACAGGGACCTCCCTAGATTGGGACATGATATTTAAGAAAGAAAGACTTCTCCATACAGAAAGATGATTCGACTAATATTTGATTTGGCTAAATATTTCTGTTTTGCTCAAAGTTACTGCATACTTTATACGTATAAAACAATCGAAATAAACTAAGGGCCAATCATAACACATCGTAATAAGAAATTAAAAGATCGAATAAAAAAATAAGAGGTAAGTTTATATATTAAGATAACGGAGGTGGGAAGCATTTTATTGATTGATATCGGTTTGGTCTGCCTATCCTGGGAGAGGTTCAGAGCCTTACAATGATCCTCTCTCTTCTTTTAGAAGTAGAGGTGAAGAAGAAGAAACATCCCCCTTTTAGGGTTCTTTCTCTTAGTATTTATAGTTGTGAATCTTGCCAGGTGGCGTCAGGCAGCCGTGGCCATGTCGAGGGGACGCCCGTCAATAGCGAGTAAGCCGTGGCCTCATTGATTATGCTAAACGATCTTCGAGTACTTATTATTAATGAATGGTTGTGCCATTTCTTAATCCGAATATGCTTAAGAGCGAAATAATCTTATTAATTATCACGAGTTAGGTTTTGACCCATACAGTTTGTCTCTCCGCTTATTAAGGTCGAGATCCGGTCGAACTCGATGAGCGGACTTTACCGAACGCGATTGAAATAGATTCGGAAAAAAGGGGATCGGAGGTCGTTTCGGCCGTAGCTTGGGATGGCCGTAGCTTTTCATGCTTTGAACATGGCCGTAACCGTTTATACTCTGGAGATGATAGTAGCCATTTATATTTTTAGGAAACGGCCATAGCCACTTATACTTGGAGGATGGCCGTAACCATTTACACTTAGGAGATGGCCGTAGCCATTCGTTTTTTAGGGAACGGCCGTAGCCATTTATATACATGGAAGATGGCCGTAGCCATTTATATTTAGGAGATGGTCGTAGCCATTTTTACTAAGAGGATGGCCGTAGCCATTTATTTCTATGGGACGGCCGTAGCCATTTTTACTTGGAGGATGGTCGTAGTCATTTATTTTTAGGGGACGGTCGTAGCCATTTTTACTTGGAGGATGGCCGTAGTCATTTATTTCTAGGGAACGGCCGTTTGATGTTTTCATCTAGGGCCATGTATTCCCGTAGATGGCCGTTGAGGATATGGGTGCGCTTGACGTGCACTACAATGGTATTCGGTGTATGGAGGCGCACTGGACATCCTTCCAACATACCCAAGTCATGAGGCAAAGTGCCAATTGACGGTTGCAAAGTCGTTTCGTGGTATCTGCCATAATGACACACGTTACTGTGGATTCGAACCGTTTTGTGCTTGGTTAAGTAGTTAATGATGGCTTTTGAAATTCGCGAAAGCCACTTTTGCAATATAAATAACGAGTTATGTCATCCGTTTCTCACTTTTCAGCATCTGTCTAAGTAAGATTTGTGCAGAAGCAACTTCTCTCACTTTTTTTCTTCGTTAATTGGTGTTGTTCTTTGTCTTCCTTCACTTAATCTCCATTTTTGCTCCTTCTTCGGTGAATCCTGTTCACTCGTTGCACAATAATCAGTAATGGCAAGCGGTTCTCCCACAGACCTTAATCCGGTGACTCTCCAGCAGTCGATGCGTCTTCTACAGTGGCGAGGGCCACCGAATCGGCGAAGATCGACAGGATCCCGTCGGCGGTCGATATTCTTTCTCTGCCCAGAGGTCCGACAACTTAATTTACTGTCGATGAGAGGAAGGATCAGGTCGATGAGGCCCCGCCCCATTAACGGAAGAGGTGGGCATCACCTAATTACGGGAGCAATGGGGCATCCCTCATTTTACTGATATCGTCCTTGCTAGGAGCGGGGAAAGGGTGCACATCGACCGCCCAGGGTATTGCATTTTCTATGCTTATCCTTTCAGATTGGGGTTCAGGCTCCCCCTTCCGACGTTGGTGGTAGATTTTTGCCGCTATTATGAGGTGTGTCCTGGCCAACTCGTCCCTTCTTTCTACAAGCTTTTTTCATGCTCGCCAAGTTTGCGGAGTTGGCCCGAAGAGAAATAATGTTGCGACACGTTCTGACCTGTATGCCCCTCAGAGGTTCCGCAGTACCATGATTCGAATGGTCCCTCGTGGGGCCAAGGATCTGACCGCGAAGCTGGATGACGCGGTCGATTCTCATACTTACGAGAATTTTTTCTACATCAGGACCGAGCATTTGGTGGTGAATGTCAGGGTGTTCCCGGAGACTTTGAACCATATACGTGAGTTTTCTATTCGTCAGATTCTGTCTTCCGTTCTTTCTTGTTCTTTGTTCTGATAGGTGTTAACTCTAACTTGTGTTTGTAGCTGAGCGGGCACCACCAACTCCTTTGTCTGCATTAGTAAATTCGTTGAGGCCGTACTCCCTCGGACAGTAGGGATACGCATATGGCCGTCCTTCTGGGAAAGGCACGGCCGTAGATTCGGGTTAGTGTTTGAGTTATTGTATCGTTCCTGTTAGGTCGTGCTGAGTTTCTCTCCTTTTAATTCCTTTCTTTTGTTGATCAGGGGTAGTACGCCATGTGAGGGCTCCTTAACTTGCTTTCCGCATGCCGGGTGCGACTGCTCAGCTGGTTATGGCGCTGATGCCACGTCCAGTTCTGGGGGTGACTTGAGTTTAGTCATCGGCGGCCCATACCCCATCACGGTCTACATCCCGGGTCGAGGCGTCTTCGGGGGTTGTTCACCCTAGGGCGGAATCACCTTTGAACAAGGAGGATGCGGAGGATGAGGAGAGGCCATTGGTTAGGCGTAGGGTCGCCTTCACGTCTACTGCAGAGGTGGTACATTTGGACTCCCCGCCGTCGGATGCGGGGGGGGAATGAGGCGGTTGTGCCTGCCCTTGAGGGCGAAAACACAATGGGGGTTTCCCTGGTCGGCTCAGGTCGTAATGAAACCGTCACTTCGCGGCTCAATCGTCAGTCCCAGTTGTTGAGAGGGAAGGTGGTTCCTCAACAACTTCTTTGGTCGGAGAAGTAAGTATCAACCCGTTGGCGGGGGAGGGAGCCTCGACCTCTCGGCCGATTTAGGAAGAAAGGGACGTTGCGAGAGGGGAATTTGACTCTGAATATGACTTGGATACTGACACGTCTGCATGCTCCAGGAAGACTTTACCAATGCGACAGCGCATGCAGAGGGACCATTTCGTTATGCCGAGATTCCTATCGAGCAGAACCTACTGCTTGAGGAGGATAATTTGGCACCGATGATTGCGCCTTTGTGCTCATAGGAGGAGAGCAGGTCGCTGAGGGACATTATAGACGTCAGATTAATGACCGAGGCGGCCGTGATGGGTTTTGGGTACGTGTGATGATCTTATTTTGTTTTTTTTTCTTGCCCTGATTTGCCTCATATTTTTACCATTGTTTTTGCTTTGTAGATCTTCTTTTTGGAAGTGGAGGGTATGCGCCGAGCCAACGTTCGCTCGAGAATCTTTTCGCGGGAGTTGGAGAAGTATCGCCTCTATTGGGATAGGTGTCGCGTGATACGCGATCGCATGGGGGATGACTCCCGTAGCCAGGAGTTGGTTGAAGAGTTGGCGAGGCGGGAGCTTTTAGTGCAACAGACTCAAAACAGGGCAAACACTCTCGAGGAGAAACTTCGTTGTAAGGACGAGGAGATGGAGGTCGAGAGAAGTGCTGGAGCTGAGAGGAAAGCACCAAAGTCAGGAGGCCCTGGCGGAGGCCTCTGAGGCCTTGATTAGGCAGGTAGTTAATTTGGACGAGGAGCTCGCTGCCTCGAGGCGGCAAGCAAGGGATGCTTTGACGAAGGCTGGGGCGTTGGAGGCGGCGAACCGTGTTCGTGAGAAGGAACGGGAGCTGGAGAGATTTGCTGCGGCTTTCAGAGTGGCGGGGCTGGAGGAACGCATTGGCGTTTATGAACAGGATGCCTAGATTTTGGCAGATTGGATTACGACCTTGGAGGCCGAGAATCAACGCCGGAGGGACCAGGCGGCCTCTTACGGCTGTGCTCGTGACCTTTGGTCATTTACTGAGGCCTAGCTTGACGTGTACATGAAATTATGGGAGGCCGGCGTTGTGCCCGAAGCTATTTATGAGGGGGCCCGTCAAAAGGCCCGTGTTGCTCGTCTTGGCTGTGGCTTCGACCCGGCCACTCCAGGGACTGATGATGGCGTCGAGGGCGCTGATGGTGGCGTTGAGGGCAGCGCGGGTGGCGTTGAGTAAAAAGGCTTTTGTAGAGTTAGTTTTATTCTGTTTTGTTTTTTGTTTTCGTTTGGCAAATTTTTCTTTGTTCACCGGCCTTGGCAGTATGTAAGCGGGGGTGGACCGTTGTAAATAAAGCTGTAGATGTAAATGCAATTTTATGTTCCTTTTCTTGTTTCCAAGTTTTCTTTTTGCGCTCGCTCAAGGGGGCTTCTCCTTTAGAGTTTTCTGGTGTGCATGTTGATCCCCCTACAACTTTAGTCGTGGTTACGCCGCTGGCCTTGGCCATGATAACATTGATAGCCTTGGCTAGTTGGATGACTTCGACTGTTGTCGGGTCGTTTGTTCGCCCTTAGTCGAAAACTAGGTGGCGTCGATGGCCTTAGCCATGGTTGGCCGCTTTTTGCTTATCGCTTTCTTCTACTCGGTATTAGTAAGTCGATGGCCTCTATTTGGCGAGGGTGGCGTATAGCCTTAGTCCTAGTTCGGGCGTAGTCGAATTACTAGCCGTGGCCTTGCAATTCGAATGGGGACGAACTTATCGTGGATTGATTCTCATTATGGTTTGAGATAGGCGTACTTACTTGATTGGCGAGGGTGCTTAACTTGTCCCTTCATTCGTTAAGGAACAGGCCTTGCAGCGTCCAATGGTGAGGGCGCTTGGCCTGAGTCTTGGTTCAAATGGTGTTTTAACCCTTTAACTTTCAGGACGAGGGCATTCCGCCTTGCTGTCTGGGCGGGGTTGGCTCATGATGGCGAAGATGTGCGACCGGAGTCTTAGTTCATTCTGTAGTTGAATTTTTGCAATTTTTTAATGGTGAAGGCACATAACTTGAGTCCCAGTTCATCTCATAGTTGAACTCTTGGGCGAGGGCGCGTAGCCTGAGTTGTTGTTCAACCGTACTTGAACCTTTGCAATTTTTTGATGTCAAAGGCGCATAGCCTGAGTCCCAGTTCAACTCATAGTTGATGTTTTGGGCGAGGGCACATAGCCTGAGTCCCAGTTCAACTCATAGTTGAACTCTTGGGCGAGGGCGCATTGCCTTAGTTGTTGTTCAACCGTAACCTTTGCAGTTTTTTGATGTCGAAGGTGCATAGCCTGAGTCCTAGTACAACTCATAGTTGAACTTTTGGGTGATGGCACATAGCCTGAGTCCCGGTTCAACCGTGGTTGAACCTTTGCAATTTTTGATGTCGAAGGAACATAGCCTGAGTCCCAGTTTAACTCATAGTTGATCTTTTGGGCGAGGGCGCGTAGCCTGAGTTGTTGTTCGACCGTAGTTGAACCTTTGCAATTTTTGATGTCGAAGGCACATAGCCTGAGTCCCAGTTCAACTCATAGTTGAATTTTGGGCGAGGGCACATAGCCCGAGTCGCAGTTCAACCGTAGTTGAACCTTTGCAATTTTTGATGTCGAAGGCACATAGCCTGGGTCCCAGTTCAACTCATAGTTGAACTTTTAGGCGAGGGCGCATAGCCTGAGTTGTTGTTCAACCGTAGTTGAACCTTTGCAATTTTTGATGTCGAGGGCACATAGACTGAGTCCCAGTTCAACTCATAATTGAAATTTTGGGTGAGGACGCGTAGCATGAGTTGTTGTTCAACTCTAGTTGAACCTTTACAATTTTCGATGTCGAAGGCACATAGCCTGAGTCCCAGTTCAATTCATAGTTGAACTTTTGGGCGAGGGCACGTAGCCTGAGTTGTAGTTCAACCGCAGTTGAACCTATTTAATTTTTGGTGTCGAAGGCACATAGCCCGAGTCCCAGTTCAACATTGAGCCTTTGCAATTTTTGATGTCGAAGGCACATAGCCTGAGTCCCAGTTCAACCGTAGTTGAACCTTTGGGAGAGGGCGCGTGGCCTGAGTTGTTTTTCAACTGTAGTTGAAACTTTGCAATTCTTGGTGTCGAAGGCACATAGTCTGAGTCCCAGTTCAACTGTAGTTGAACCTTTGCAATTTTTGATGTCGAAGGTAGATAGCATGACTACCAGTTCAACCGTAGTTGAACCTTTGGGCGATGGCGCGTTGCCTGAGTTGTTGTTCAACCGTAGTTGTACCTTTGTCTTTAGCATGACCCGTTGTGTGCAGGGCTTCGGGGGTTAGGTTTTCGTTTTAGATCTTATCCGATTTATACATAGTCTCTTGACTAGCTTGCAGAGGTCATTCCGTTATGGATCTAGGTCTGAGATGCCTTTGTGCCAATTTTCGGCAAGGTCCCGTATCGGGGGATGAGGGCGTCTCGCATGTGTTCTCCTCGCAAGGAGGGGGGGGGGGGGGGGGGAATCTGCTTCTCCTTCTTCTTCTTTTGCTTTCTTGAGAATGGGGGTGGGGGGTGGGGAAAGTCGAGGCTTTGGATTCTTGCCGGAGCTTTCGAGTTCCCTTCACATGCTGTGCTACTTTGGCTCATTTGAGCTGGGTTGCTTTCCCTTTTGGGTGTTTCCTTTCTCTTTGGTCTAAGGATGAACTACACTGCTATGAGATCCCCACAGACGGCGCCAAATTATTTTGCTGAAAGTTACTGTACACTTTATACGCATAAAACAATCGAAATAAACTAAGGGACTGAAGGATTGCGTATAGGTATTTGTAACACGCAGCGGAAGACAATAACAATCCTAGGCAGATCTTTTCGTGTTTAAAATTTATTTGCATGTCAAAGATCGGATCTAAGACGTACCTGGTGGAGAGAGTCTTGTTTCAAAATTTCTTCGATAGTGCGAAGACTCTATGTATATCCACATCGAGACCGATCCTTGCTATCAACTCTTTGATCATTAAAACCCCTAAACAAATTAAACAAAATTATATGCTGAAATTTCTCAAAGTCCAGCCAACAACACGACAAGAAAACTAATTTTCTTTGCTGAAATTGTCTGTTTGTTCCTCCGAAGAACTACTCTTCGTCTCGTATTTGAGTGATCAATATGTATATAAATACATATCACCAGTTTTCCCTTTAGGCTATGGAAAATACTAAGAGGAAATGTTGAGATCAATCCCTCAATTGGACTTTTCAATGATTTTTATATTAAAAAATCATAATCCCATTCCTAATGGAATTGTAGAAGCCCGAGCCGACATTACTTTAACGTGAATCCAAATTCCAATTGGATTTCACGTTTACAAAGTTTCCATCAAACCTTCTTTTTCCATTAATATTTATATATATATATATATATATATATATATATATATATATATATATATATATATATCTTATATGTAAATATTAATTATATATACTACATATATATTTCAACCAAGAGATAATTTAATGTTCTATTCCAAATAGAAAAGTTTAATTTGTTCGCAATATTAATTATAATGTCTATGCTAACAAAGAGTATAATAATATTTTATTTGGACCGACAACTTTATTTGACTAACTAAATTCTTTTAATTCAATTATCAAATAATAAGTTAATTAATCCTTTAGCAAAGATAAGAACACTCGTTAGTGTGCGACCCCATAGGTTCAACACTCCTTATCGACCGGATAACATGAAGTATAAAATTTACTCTCAAGAACCAGTAAAAGAATAATGTAGTAATTCCTTCTGTCCTTATAGCGCTGGATCACCCTAGGATATGGTTTAACTGTCAAATCCTAATATGCGACCAACTATGTGTTCACGTCAAATATAATCGACCATTGAATGACCTAAGAAACTCATTTCCTCTTTCATTCAATTGCCCTGGCCAAGGTCTTAGTTTGGTCGTTTATAATTCATGACAACATGGAGCTTAAACTCATTATCAAGAGTTGACAGATTCCATCTTGATCGATCACTAATTCTACAAGCATTTAATCGTACCCAATATCCTTTCAACTATCGCCCTAAGGCCATAGGTGTCTAGTATTAAAGCATAATAAATAACTTGTCAATTACTATGATGTCTCAAGTCAAAGGAAACAGTTACATCACATTCTTCAAGAGAATATCCTATTGACGGTTTATGGTAATTCTAACCATTAGGAATTATCCAATGAGTCGGTTCAACGATCATATCTCTATACACATCATCTATCTATGTAATTTCGTTAATGAGATCAACTGATATTTATCCCATAAAGACGATCACATAAATATTGATCTAACAGGATTACCAATGTCCAAGTTAATAATCCTACGATTAAGAACAACTTTAGATTAAATTGTAAAAGACTTTGCTCTCATTATCATGATCTCTATCACGGTGACAAATCTCAAAATTTAATCAAGGACCTTATCAAATTAATATAATAACTAATAATAATATCAAATGCCATATATTTTTTATCAAATGATGTTCACAAAAATATGTTCAAGTCATCAAATAAGATATTGGGTCTAGGGCCTATCTATTATATCCCTAACAATCTCCCATTTGCACTAGAGCCAATCGCTCTTGTACTTCATCCCCAATTTCCACTTGTGCTTGTCAAACTCCTTTGCGCTAAGAGCTTTAGTGAATGGGTCTGCAACATTTCCTTTCCATCAACCTCTTGAATCTCAACGTCTCCGTGTTCGATGATCTCTCTTTTCAAGTGATACCTTCACAGAACGTGTTTGGACTTTTGGTGTGATCTTGGTTATTTTGCTTGAGCAATGGCTCCAGTATTGTCACACAACAATGGAACCGCACCTTCTATTGAAGGAACCACACTAAGTTCAGTTAAGAACTTTTTCATCCATACAACTTCCTTAGCAGCTTCACTAGCTGGTATATATTCTGCCTCTGTCACTGAATCAGCTACTGTAGCTTGTTTGGAACTTTTCCAACTCACTACACCACCATTTAAGGTGAATACACATCCAGAAATAGATTTTCTATCATCTCTATCTGAAGAGAAACTTGCATCAGTATAACCTTCAAGTTTCAACTCAGAATCCCCATAGATGAGGAATTGGTCTTTAGTCCTTCTTAAGTACTTAAGAATGGTCTTCACCACCTTCCGATGTTCCTCACCAAGATTTGCCTGATATCGGCTAGTCACCCCAAGTGCATAAGCCACATCACGACGTGTACATGTCATGGTATACATGATAGCTCCCACTGCACTAGCGTATGGGATCCTACTCATGCGTTCTCTCTCTTCAGGTGTTTTAAGACAATCCTCCCTACTAAGAGAAATTCTAGTGCCTATCGGTAGATAGCCTCTTTTGGAATTATCCATGATATACCTTTTTAAGATGGTATCAATGTGCAAAGACTGGGAAAGTCCAAGCAGCTTCCTAGATCTATCTCTATAAATCTTTATTCCTAATATATAAGCTGCTTCTCCCAAGTCTTTCATGGAGAACTGTTCAGATAGCCAGATCTTGGTACTTTGCAATGCCGGTATGTCATTCCCTATGAGCAATATATCATCAACATACAACACTAAAAATATAATTGTGCTCCCACTAAGCTTTTTTTACACACAAGGTTCTTCTTCGCATCTAACAAAATTGAACTTTTCAATTGTTTTGTTAAATCGAATATTCCAACTTCGAGAAGCTTGCTTTAGTCCATAAATAGATTTTTGTAGCTTACAAATTTTATTATGATCAGACAAAGATGTGAAACCTTCAGGTTGTGTCATGTACACATCCTTTTCTAGCTCACCATTAAGGAAAGTTATTTTCACATCCATTTGCCATATTTCATAATCATAGTATGCTGCTATAGCAAGTAAATCTGAATAGATTTGAGCATTGCCACGGGAGAGAAAGTCTCGTCATAGTCGACTCCTTCTTTCTGACGATATCCCTTAGCAACAAGACGGGCTTTGTAGGTCTCTACCTTTTCGTCTGCTCCAATCTTTTTCTTAAAAACCCATTTACAACCTATAGGTTTTATATCCTTTGAAGGTTTAACTAAAGTCCATACTTTATTTTCCTTTATGAATTCCATGGCCTTCTGCCACTTCTCATAATCAGAACTTTGTATAGCCTCTTCATAGGTCTTAGGGTCATCATCATTATGATCAACCTCATTTGATACATCATCTTGTACCAATAAACTTAATCTAGTTGGTACATGACGTTCTCGTGTAGACCTTCTAAGAGGTACTTGTAGAACCTGTTCACCTTGTGCTGGTTTTGGTTGTTGTTCAATTTGGTTTGGAACTGGTTCATTAACCTGTTCTTGAACTTCATTTAGTTCTTGAACCTCAACTGTTGAAGATGGCAACTTCCTTGGCAACTTCAAAACATCCAATAAAGGTGCTTCAACTTGGATCTCATGATCTTTATATTGTGTTGATTCATTAGTTTCTTGATCTTCATCAAGTTCTATTTCTCCATTATAATTTCCTTCTAAAAGAAATTCCCTTTCTAAAAAGGTTGCTCTTCCGGCCACAAACACTTTTATGATCATAAGGGTGATAGAAATAATATCCCATTGCTTCCTTAGGATGCCCAATGAACCTACACTTATCAGATCTTGAGTCAAGTTTATCAGACTGTAGTCTCTTAACATAAGCTGGACAACCCCAAACTTTAATATGTTTAAGGTTAGGCTTGCATCCTTTCCATATCTCATATGGTGTTGCAGAGACTGACTTAGCGGGAACTTTATTAAGTAAGTATGTTGCTGTTTCCAAAGCATATCCGCATAAATTTATTGGAAGATCAGTGAATCCCATCATAGATCTCACCATATCTAATAGTGTTCGATTTCTCCTTTCAGGCACACAATTGTATTGTGTTGTTCCTGGAGGTGTCCACTGTTAGAGAATCCCATTCTCTTTGAGATATCTGGTAAAATATCCACTAAGATATTCTCCGCCTCTATCAGACCTTAGAACTTTGATACTTTTACCAGTCTGCTTGTCAACTTCACTACAGAATTATTTGAATATTTCAAAAGATTCAGACTTGTGTTTCATAAGATACACAAATCCATATCTTGACATATCATCAGTGAAGGTGATAGAGTAAGAATATCCACCTCTAGCTTGAATTTTCATGGGCCCACAAACATCTATATGAATTAGTCCCAATAATTCAGAAGCTTTTTCTCCACTTCCAGTAAATGGAGATTTGGTCATTTTTCTTTTGAGACAAGATTCACAAGTTGGATATGATTCAAAATCATACTTGTAAAGGTACCCTTCCTTGTGCAACTTGTTAATTTTTTTCTCTCCAATATGACCAAGCCTACAATGCCAAATGTATGTTTAATTTACATGATCATCTCTTTTCCTCTTGAGACTTGAAACATGCATAATCGAATTAGCATTCACATTAGGTAAGACATAAACGTCATGTTGGAGATAGCCATTCACATATAAATTATCACTATAATAAATAGAGCAAATACCATTGCCTATATTAATGCAAAAACCACATTTGTCTAATATAGAAGCTGAAATTATGTTCGAAACAAATTTAGGGACGTAATAACAATCATCCAACATAAGTACTTTTCCCGTAGGCATTATTAAAGAAGTTGATCTCCTTTCTGTAGCCTCCTACTTATCTTGAACCCTTGCAACATATTACAGATGTTATAACCACTGCCAGTATCTAATACCCACAGTGAAGAATTAGTAGTAGCTAAAGAAACCTTGACAACATTTTTCAATAAAGTGTCACCTTGTTTCTTGTCCTTTAGAGTTGCAAGATACTCCTTGTAGGTTCTCTTCCAATGCCCTTTCTTCTAACAGTGAAAACATTCAGCTTCATATACTGACTGCAAGATCAAATCTTCAGAAAGCTCTTTACCAAGCTTGTACACCAATTTCTCAAGTTCGTCGGTAAGAACAATCATATGATTGACAAGGGGTCAAACGAATGGTTGTACCATTTGTTAATCCGAATATGTTTAAGAGCGAAATAATCTTATTAATTATCTCGAGTCGGATTTTGACCCATACAATTTTTAATAGCCGATAGGGGAAGAGCAAGGCATTGAAGCCCTCCTAATTTTATGATGACTGCACTCACTGATTTCTAAATAACAAGTCAATTCTAATTACCAAAAAGTTGAAAAAAAATTACAAGGCTAAATGGAAAAGTTAAGTGCAAAAATTAGAGAGTGAACATTAAGCCAGGTTTTTCTATTAGAAATGATTGAGTTTCTAGTTCTCTTTCAATAATTATGGTTGCAAAAGCGCAAAAAGCACAGTATACTATATGGATGCTATTACATGGAAGACTCCCAACCACAGATAGATTGATCAAATGGGGAATTATAGTGGACACGCAATATTTTTTATGTCACAACCATGAGGAGAATAGAGATTATTTGTTTGTCACGTGTGATTTTGCTCGGAACATATGAATAAAACTTATGCAATGGATGCAACATGATTATTTAAGGAAGCAAAACTCGGAAGAACATTTGGGCTGGAGTATACAATATGGTACAGGCAAGACCACAAAAGCAAGAATTTTCAAACTGGTGTATGCAGAAATAGTTCATGCTATTTTGATTGAGAGAAACTTGAGAATCTTTGAAAAAGGGCACGAGATTGGAATAGTATTGCGCGAGAGGTAGCGTACACATGTAATGTTAGAGCTATTGTTAATATTCAAAATGTAGTTCATAGTTATATTTTCTTATAATGTATAGTGAAGGAGGGTATGAGATAACAGATGGGTTTTTGTAATGAGATAACTAGTTGTATAATTGATGCTATGATTTGTACAGTTTTACAGATGATTAATCTAAAAATGATTAATTACCAAAAAAAGGGAAATTCTGGAATATTATAAACTTTTAAATTGATCTTGATAAAAAATTAGAAATATTAAATTAAAGTGTAATATTTCAAACCATAAGTGAACTACTACATTTTATGCAAATCTTTCATTGGAGTTTCTAAATTTCTTTTTCCAATACTTCATGATGTATATGCGCCTGTGTTAGACTTCGTTACCACAACATAAAGAAATATATGGGCCATTTCCATATATATTCATTTTTTGTGTCATATTTTAATTTATGCCCGTTTTAAAAAAAAATTACAAGCGTATCCATTTTTTTGCATAACTTCAGTGCATGAGGCTGAAGTAGCAAAAACAATCACGCAAAATTTCAGCATTATAGTAGCCTAGCCTGAAGTTTAGCTCTAGAGCTGAAGTCTTTTATATTGTAAGTTGTTGTTTTTATCTTTGTAACTTCCATAATTATGAAATATCTTTTGCCTTTTAATTTTCTATTTAACTGCTCTAATAATTGGTCATAGCTTTTGTCATGATATACTGTCGTCACATTAAGGGGTCGTTTGTATCCCTTGTACTGTGATAAGTTATGCTGGGATTAGTTACACTGAGATTAGTTATACTGGGAGTATTTTTAATCCACTGTTTGGTGTGTTGTATTAAAAATGATAAGCATTGCATAATTTTTAAGAAGAAGCTATTTGTTTACAAAAATACCCTCCATCTTATTTAGCCTCCCTCTTCTTACTCCTTTATCTAATTGACCTACGTCAATTTCCAATTCTAACAAGTACTAAATAATTTTTTAAGACTCTAGTTTACAATTATTTGAAATATATATGCTGATTTATTCTTCTAGTTGAAATTATTGAAATTATTTAGAGTTGAAAGAATCACGACTTTTGCTTGTAAGGCTACAGATGTCGTTTTATGTGCGAAATGGGAAGACAGAAAGTTCAATCATTTTTAAGTGAAGGCAGAATTAATAGTTGGTAGCAGTAGAGGATAAATCTTAACATCATATGTATATATATATATATATATATATATATATATATATATATATATATATATATATTAGTTGAGACATCAAATTTCTTTTATTGCAGAAGAGCAGTAAAAGAAGAGGTCATATTGTAAAATAATTTTTAAAGCCATCAAAGCCGATAAACGTTAACATGAAAGAATAAGGGTTTGAGGACTTTAGGGTTATTTTGGTAAATTTTCATATTTTGTTGGGTGATAATAATCCCATCATTTATTATCCCACCTCATGAGAGCTATAAGTTATCCCGGTATTAATTTTGATTCCGGGATAATTTATACCAAATTTAATAACCAAACAAGATATAAGCTGGTATTAAATTTTTATACTTGTGTTATTTTTACTTACACCCCATACCAAACGACCCCTAAATGTCTCTACAATGATGGCTCTACCTATTGCATGGTTCGTCTTTATTTTGTTCAGTAGTAGTATTAGTTTTTCCTTAAGTTAATTTCTCTTAACTTGGGCAGTTTGTTGTTGCCTTGTTGAATTATTAATTCGTGTTGTTGCAGTCATTTTTGCCAAATGAAGCTATCTACGACAAGGAAAAAATCTGGAGTCACCGTATGTTTGTGATGAATTTGAATTAGTGTGATTATTTGAACTTATACTCGTACGTATTGAAGTCATCGTTGTAGAAGAAGAAAAAAGAAAATAAAGAAGGAGAAGGAAAGGAGAAAGGGAGTTGAAATTGTTTAAAAAAGTTGGTACAAATTAAAAGTTTTAATAAAATAAGTATAAGTTAAAGGAATTTTTACCTCTTATAGAAAAGGTTAACACCTTATTTATTTTTAATAAATACCATTTAAAAAAAATTATATTCTATAGATACCTTTTAAGGTTTATAGCAAAATATTTAATTTTGGTTACCTCCTAACCCTAAGCCACTAAATACGCTAACCAGTTACACATTTTTCTTTCTGTCTTTACTTTGATACATCTCATTCATCCCATTAAAATTTCCGATCTCCTCCTCCTTCCACCGGACTTATGCAAAGCCCATTTCAAAAATTACTTCTGCTCCTGCATCCGGATGAGAGAAACCCAGTTCAAAAACCTCTTTGTCTAAAGTTTTTGATCCTAAAATCTCTCTTTTTAAGATTTGATTTTGATAGTCATAACATAATTTTCCTAAGATTTTATTGCAGTTTGGTGGTTTTAGAAATTTGAAGCATGTGGTGTGATTGGCCTTTGAGAATTTTGGTGGATTACATCTTTGGTTTTGGTTGGATTCTTGAATCAAGACAAGAATAATATGTTTAGACTTTTTCTATGTTTTGGATTCTTCTGGGACCTTCGTCTGTGGTGGTAGTTTCAACTACGTTAGAGTTTACCCGATTGAAAGATTGTTTGATTTTAATTGGATGATCACATCCACCAAATTCTTAATCATAGATTTCATTATTTGCTTACTACACAAATCACGGTAGCAAGTAATCAAGTGATGTCCTTATCAAAGTCAAAAAAAGTATACATAATCTTCAAATTTAACGAGATACATTCAAATTGCTTATGGAATCATGGTCGGAATCCGATGGGTCGCCGGAATATTATCAACTAAAATAGGTCGTCTTAAATTTGGGGTTGAGCAATTTTGAAGATTCTGTCACCTTTTTTTTAGGTGCATTTCAATGTATATCGCTATATTTCTATGTATTTTATTGTATTCACTATCTTTTTTTTCATTGTAATTCAATGTATCTAGTTGTATTCCATATATTTCATTGTATTCAGTGTCTTTTTTTTCTCATTGTATTTCAATTATCCCTCTGTGTTCTATCTATTTTAGTGTATTTTGCAATTGAGAATCTTTTTTATAACTGAAAAATACAAAACGGATGTGTTATAACTGAGTTTGTTGAGTTATATTAGAAGTCTATTATGTTAATTGATTCACTTTACGTTTTAAAAACAGTATAATCCCCTATTTCACGTCGTGAATACAGTCAAATACAATAATATGTCCAACTGTAATCCCATGTTTCACTCCATGAATCCAGTCGAATACATTCGAATACAACAACTGATTAGCTGGTCCCTGATTCACGCATATTTTTGCTACTGTATTCATAAATATAATAACTTAAATACATGAAATAACCACCGGAAAAGTATTTATATTCCGTAATATAGCAAATGGTATCTATAAATAGTTAATTACTACTAAAAGATCACACTTTTTGATATATGGGCAACCAAATAAGGCGCCCCATGTAATTTTTACGAAATATGGGCTTTAGTAAATTAATTGGGCCTACTCTAAAAGGCAACAACATGTCTGTATTGGATATAGGGGTATTAGTATTTTGGAAAATTTTCGTTCCTATACCATATATGAAACTATATTACCAAACATGTTTATAGTTTTTATATTACCCTTCATGCTAATAGTATTTCTATAAAATATAGACCATGCACTAAATAAGAAATCATTGTAGCTGTAAGCTTCCTTATTTAGGCACGCTAAATTGGGGGATTAAATATTCTTCCAGATCTTCCAAACGTAAATCACGCACATTAATATTTTTCATCAGTTTCGTTTCAAATTTAGCGTCTCTATATCAAACACAATTATTCTTCTACAATTCAAAAATGAATTGATTAATCTTCTACAATTAAAAAATAAATTAATTATTCTTCTACAATTCACAAATAAAAAACGATTACTAAAATTCTTCTATGTCAAACACAATTATATCTAAATTTCAATAATACAAAGCAAAGGAAAAGAGAGCAGCAATTCCACCATTGACGGCCATTAAAAAGCTTTGAAGCTTTGAATTCAAATTTGGGTTTCCAAAAATCATTATTTGTTTGGATTGGGTGTTGTTGCAAATAATTGAGAATATGGTTTAGAGTGTATATCTCAATTTTGAGGATTGAGAATATTTTTCTTCCAATCTGAAATTCAGCCAAAATCAAGTCTAATCTTCACCAAAACCCCTCTAAATTGAGATGTAAACTCCAAACCATATTCCCAATTATTTACAACAACACCCAATCCAAATAAATAATAATTTTTGAAAACCCAAATTTGAATCCAAAGCTTCAGAGCCTTTGAATGGCTGTCAATGATGGAATTGCTGCTTTCTTTTCTTTCCCTCTTATATTACTGAAGTAACCCGAAATCATAACCATCAAAAGTTATTGGTGTGTATGAACTTTGAACGTTAATGGTAGAGGGTTTCAGTTGTTTTTCTAGTTTTAGCAGAGGGAATAATGGTTTAAAATGTGGGTGTGTGGTCATATGTGGGTGAGGGTGTGAGGTTGGGAGAGAGAAACATGGGGGTGGGGATTCGGAGGAATATACAGTACCATATATTTAGGAGTGATATAAGGTACAATTAATGTACAGTTAAAATACCTTATGGCATATAATTGGTAATTAGGTATACGAAATGTAATTATATTAAACCTTGAACATTGAGGTTAATGTAGTTTCATATATGGCATAGGAATGTAAAAAATTCGATTAAGTTTTGCCCGCGCTAGGAAATATTTACATCTGTAGCCGAAAAAGTACGTAAAATTTCTATATTTTTGTATATAACATACATAATGTGTATATATATATACAAATAATATATAAATTTTATATTTTTTCGGGTATTAGTTTTAGAGCGGCTATAAAGTATCATTTTTCCTTGGATATATGGGGCTAAATTTTGCTTTTGTTTCATGTAACCAAAAGCTTGTCAATTCTTGTTGTATTTTTTTAAGAAACTTTTAAAAAATAAAAAATCAATGTAGTTGTTTTAAGATACAATTACACTGTATATCAGTTCACCTAGTTCTGTAACCATATAGAGCTCATATTTTGGGAGTTTATATGCTGATGCCCATATTGTATATATTTTGAAATAAAATTTTCAATGTTTAACCAAAACGATCTTCACTGTATCTCTTCTACATTTTCACATCTTCTTCTCTCCACTCCAGTGACCACCTCTCCTAACTTTGTTGTGAAGTCAAAATTTTGATATCCAAAAGTTGAGGGATTTAATAGCTTTTCAGATCCGAAATCGTGCTCAAATTCGAGTGGGTGCTATTGAAATTAATTGATAATAGTCCCAGAAGCTTCAACCTAGAGATTTAGTTCAGTTGGACTACTTTGCAACTCGTTGAGAACGAATTTGGTGAGGTAAAGTTGGGGAAAGAACTGGGTTCTTGATTTTTATTGAAATTTCTTCAAGATTGAAATTCTAGACTGAAAAAGCCGAACTGGGTTCTTGATTTTTGTTGAAATTTCTTCAAAATTGAAGTTCTAGACTGAGATTTTAAGTCTATTGCAATTTATGAGTTTTTCTAATAGACCCGAGGAAGATATATTTTGGTGAAAAAATCACATGGGTGTTGATTAATATCGGCGAAATTATTCACCGATATTAGTACTGAGATTAGTAACTTGAATCTGGAGTACTGCGTTGATTGAGCATGATTAACATTGGTTTTGAGAACCATACCAATTGAAAAAGAAAATTGAAGGTGAAATTTAATTTTCGTAGACAACATTATACATCATTATACTATATTATATAGCATTATATAAAATTATAATAAGTGTATAATATTGTATAATGTTGTATATTAGGTGTATATGTAGTGTTATACAACATACTCTTTCTATTCGCGATTTCTGTTCGACTTTGGTACTGTGGTCTTTCTCTTTGAAGTAAGTTCCCCTTTCCCATGTGCAGTTAAAGCTAATTTTGCTTTTCTGTGTGGGTGAATTACTAGAATACATTATTATACATTCCATATACGAGTTTATACTAAGTTATACATTTTTATACATATAAAAAAATGTGGACTTAAAACTGAAATTAAATTTTTTTCTTACTTTTTCTCGAACAATCGATATATAAAGTCAATTTTTTTGTTGATTTCTATGCCAAATTGTGAATTTTAGTAATTTCTTTCAATTTTATTTTTTATTTCTTTTGTTTCTGCTATCTGGAAATTGGGACAGAAGAAAATTTAATTTTTTCAAGTTGCATTATAGTTGATTTGCATTATTGTAATTGCAATAGGAATATACATGATTTTTAAGTTAATTGTGTGCAAAAAATAAAAAATCACATATAGATCTGTAAAGTTATATCCAGCTGATAATATGTTACTTCTAGGGGCCATACAGATGAAAACTTAAAATAAAAAGCACCCACACTGACTGTACTTTTCTTTTATGCAATTATCCCTTGATTTAATGTATGTTTTGCATGAAAGAACAGTCAGGGACTATCTGGACAAAGTGATCTGACAATTTTTTCATTTCATCTATATTACTGTCAACATTTGTTATTCAAAATATTTTTGAATGTCATGCAGTTAGTATTCACTAATCTTAAAATAGCTAATACTCATAGAAAGAGATTTTATTTATCTAGCCATTATTCATCAATGTCCATGAAACTTTAATACGATGCTAAGTGCTAACATAACCAATCGACTGAAAAGATGTTTCAAATCACCAAGTACAAGAAATTTCCCCCCACTGAGAGCTGGAAACATTGACTGGGGGACAATTTTCACCATCCCGTAATGGATGAATAAATGGATCACATTCACCGGAAGAAGCTATTCACACTTGCCTTTGAGTCTCAAGGTAAATGCCTGTAAGGACAAGAGAATTGCCTTGAGTTTCTGCTTGGTTTCTTCATCTGTCAGAACACCATCACTGTCAAACTTCGATGGTGGCTGGAACGCGTTCAGGAAAAATTCAGGTTTGTTAATAAAATGAAGATCAAGGTAGACTCCTATCTGTCGAAGGTGATATTGTGCTCGTCCTCCACCAAAGCCACCTCCAGCACTCACGATTGCTGCTGCTTTATCAGCCCAAACATTTGGAGGTCTAGATGCCCAATCAATTGCATTTTTCAAGGGTCCTACCCAAGGAGCAGGAAATGATAGTTCAGTAGTACCAAGAGTATTACCACAAGAAGCAAAATCCTTCATACTATTTGCACTGATGTATTAACAAATAACAATGTAACAATGTAACAATGTGCGTCTATAATGTGTACGAGGATTGTCTACAAACTAATCTAGTAACCTATTGCTACTTGCATGTCCAGATTCTAATTGATGCTTTTAAACTACAGGGCTTGGATCCAACCTAGGCAACCAAAATCCTCCATTCGTATTAAACTGTACAGGCTATGATTACTTCAACTCTTATGGTCCGCCCATTACCATAGCAGATAATTAGACTCCCATGCTACTCCTATGTAGTTGATTTCTTAAACAGACCGGAAATAGTAGCTAACAGACACATAAAACCCAATGGTACTAACTAGAAGTGGCAGAATGGTTAAAAGAAAACAGTTATCTACCCATATTATCTATTACAAAATGGGTTGGATAATGTACCTTTTAAAAACAGGTCGAATATGGGTAAGATCCATATTATCCACTTAGAAAATGGTTAACCAATAGATAGTTAATGTGCTTAACTATTCCAACCCATAGGTGTGAGCATTTGAGAAATTGTTAACTTAGATTCTTGTAAAGTTAGAGGGCCTTGAATCATGGAACGAATTGTTGTGCCCAGCCTTCCTCAAGTTTGGGAGACTAGGAATTCTCCTATCAGTGATCACATTAAAGAAGCTATAGATAATATGAGTATTCATATTGTTCGCCGGATAACCCATTTTTTATCCATCTCAAATACGGATCGGGTCGGATAATTTATCCGTTTTTTGAATTACATGTTTTGACCCGCTCATATCTGACTTGACCCGCCCGTTTTCCACCCCTAGGCACAACACATTTAACACTCAATTTTCCAACCAAAAGAACAAAAGAGAAGAAAAACCAAATATTCGTCATATCAACCTGAAAGATGAGCTGTGAAGATATCTTTCGAGCACCTTAAGTTGAAAAGTTCTTTGGAAATATTGCAAATGTCCACAGATGTTAGACGTTAAGTTCTAGCTATAACCACATTTATTAGTAAAAATTGTTTTACAGCCAAATACATTTAGATATTCGTATCAAGTTGTTAATTTTGCTCTTATTGATCTCTTAAAGAAGATCATCCTACCAATAGCCTGTGTGAGATAAATATCTTGGATAATATATATATTCATGTTAATATCATTTTGTGCTAATGAGAAACTTTTTCTATAGTTTTCACCATGCACAGCTTATTTGCTATCACTTTTTATAAAAGAAGCATCTTCCCTGTTCAACCTCCATCAATAAAAGCTAAAGTTGCACAGAATAAATCGGCATACTTAATTAGCTTTAGTGATCATGGGTCCTAATTCACACCAAAACCACTAATCAAATCACCCATATAGAACAATTATTGTCACTTTGCTAGCTTTCAACTTTTTCTTAGTCCTCTTTCCCTTTATTTCTTTCTAGTATTCAAAGCTCTGTGCTGACCAGATAAGCATCATAAATCATCATGCTTGGTGTACAATTTTTCAGATTCTCCGTGCAAAGCAGTCGAAATAACACTAAATTGATTAGATCCGGATTCCAAAACAATTAAAATATAAATTAGTAATGTCAATCCATAGTTAGCACCCAATGAAGATTAAAGAATAGCTATACTCATGTTCAGATTTCTAGAGCCGAACTAATTATTATACGAGGAACCTTGCTACTTACTCTAATTTTTGCGCAGATTTTGAGTATCAAAGTAAGATTTTCAAAACGAGTAATCATTTAAAGTCTAAATTAGCTTCAAAATAGTTAAGTGGAGCATCAGTTAGATGAAAGTGGAAAAAAAAGGGGTAAAATTAGGAGGGGAAGAAAAATGGAATACCAGTGACGGAGTAATTGTACTCGGGAGAAGCAAAAAGGTAACAATCTGCTTCTTCAATTTTCTTACGAAAAGCCTCGACAACGGCAGGATAAGTTCCGTTGACCTCCAGATCAGTGTTCAGAAACGGCAGCGGCGATATGTCGACGTACTCAATCTCCATTCCCTTTATAGATTCCTTGCATATCTCCATCGCTACGCCCAATTACAATCAAACATCAATCACAATATGAGTACCAATTACAAGCACCAAATGCAAATGCCGAAACAAAATTTTTAAAAAGGAAACGGAGAAAAACCAAGTATACCGGCAAAGAGGAGACCACGATTATAGGAACCTTTACGGAGGGAACCGCAGAGCCCAGCGACTTTGATTACTGGTTGAGCTGCCATCACCGCTGCTGCTTGCATTTACACTCCTGATATTATTTTTCTTTTGTCTTTCTGAATTCTCAGATATATGTTTGATGGCTTTTCATAAATTTATATAGGGGAAGCTGGAAGACCTGACGAATGGGATGGCGAGCCGCCGTAGATTTTTAAATCGGACCGTCACTGTTGACTTGTCATCCCCGGCTTCACACTTGAAAAAAATATTACAAAGCAAATATTTTTACTGTTTACTTTTTCCTATCTTTTTTTGAAGAGTAAATCATCATCTAGTTAACAGACAATTTTGTAAATTAGCAACAGGATAAATTAAGAAAATTCCTCCAGATTTTAAATTTTGAGATAAAACATGATAAACAGTCTTTAACAAATAAGGTGTTAGATATTTGATAACTGCAATTAGTGGTAGAAATAACAATTTCATCAGAGAAATGAAAGAAAAAAAAAATAAGATGTCGTTGTGTAAAAGATATTCAACAATTTAAATGTAACACGAATAAATATATCGGAAAAATTTCTGATGGGGAATTCAGTTCGGCAAACGTGGCACTACAATGCTACACCTTTATAGTTTCCCACAAAAAAACTAAAATGCAAAATATAGAAAGTGGAGTTCTAAAAAATGATGGTTAAATATCAAATGGAAAAACCATACTTATTTAACTAAAAACCTAAAACTGATCGTCCACCAGTTTTTGTCCAAATATAAAAAGTCAGGACTGCTGCGTCCATTATTCTATCGTTATTATTTTCAAATTCTGATACAGGGTTGGAGATTTTTTCTTAAGAAACCAAGGCATGAAGAATGCCGATTGCCGAAGCTTAGTGGGTCACCGTAGGCTCGGACCTTCGATAGAGTTGGTAAAAAAACTACTTTAGCCCTATATTTATGGACGCCTATTTTTTGTTACATTTAATAGATTAAATATAAATTTAAAAAAAATGTTAAGTGAACTGAAAAGTATTTGATTTCTTTCTTTAATAAATATAGAGAAGAAGAATTTGCAACTGCTATAATTTTTATCAAGGAAATTGCATTTGAAATGAATATCGAACCGAAATTTCTTAAGAAATACAATTTAATGAAAATATTTATAATGCAATCTCAAAATCTCTCAAAGTGTATTTTAGAGTTTATTACTATTTATACATGGTAGATGTAACGATCCGACCGGTCGTTTTGAGAATATGCACTTCGCTCGCTAGTTCTCGGGCATGAGTAGCTTCGTATGATGCACTATGGCTTGTGTGAATCATCGGTTTTGGTTTTCAGGTTATTCGGAATTGATTTGGAAGAATGATTCTGAGCTAGAAGATTTAAAATTTAAAAGGTTTGACCAAGTTTGACTTTTTAATATTTGACCTCAGATTGGATTTCTGATGGTTCTGTTATCTCCGTTGGGCAATTTTGGACTTAGGAGCGCGTCCGTATTGCGCGATTTGGAGGTCTGTAGTAGAATTTGACGTGAAAAGGCGAAAGTTGGAATGTTGGAAAGTTTGACCGGGAGTGGAATTTTTGACATCGGGGTTGAATTTTGATTTCGAAAGTTGGAGCATGTCCGTAATGTTAAATATGACTTATGTGCAAAATTTGAGGTCAATCAGACGTGATTTGATAGGTTTCAGCATGAGTTGTGGAAGCTGAAGTTTCAAAGTTCAATGATTTCGAATTGAGGTGTTCCTCGTTTCGATGTTGTTATATGTATTTTGAAGCCTTGAGTAGGTTTGTGTTATGTTATGGGACTTGTTGGTATATTTGGACGGGATCTCGAGTGGCTTGGGTGAGTTTCGGACGAGTTTTGGATCATTTTCATTTCATGTTGCATTGCTGAAGATTGTCGGTTCTAGTGTTTCCGCATCTACGAAAGTATGGGCGCAGATGTGAGTTCACGGATGCAGACCATTGATCGCAGAATCTAGGTTTAGCACAGATGCGTGCTTGGCTTCGCACCTGCGAGTGCGCATGAGCGAAATTGATTCCGCAGGTGCGAAGGATCGCCTGGTGAATTTTTGATCGCAGAACACAGTAATGACCGCAGATGCAACATTTTTACCGCAAATATGGAAAGCTGGGCAGAGTTACATAAAAATCAAGGGTTTTGTTCTTTCTTCATACTTTGAGATGTGGGACTCTAATTGAGGTGAATTTTGGAGCAAATTTCATCACAAGGATTGGGGTAAATGTTCTTTACTCAGTTTTGATTATATTTCATGAATCCATCTTCATTTTTAGCAATTGGTTGATGAATTAAAAGAGGAAATTGGGGTGGGGGGGGGGGGGTTTGACCTAAAGTTTCATAATAGGAGTCTTTGAGTTTTGAACATCGAATTGGAGTCGGAATTGAGTAAAACTAGTATGGTTGGACTCGTAATTAAATGAGTTGTAATATTTTGTGAGTTTTTTCGAGTTCCAAGGTGCGGGCCCGGGTGTGATTTTTGGAAAACTAAATTTGGAATTTGATTTAGGATTATATCTTTATCATTTGTAATTATTTCCTGAGGCTTCATCTGATGTATTTGAGTTGTTATTGACTAGTTTTGAGTCATTCAGAGGTCGATACGCATGGGATGGCATTCTTGGAGCGTCGCTTGCCTTGCTCGGCATCTGGAATTGGCTTGTTTAAGATAAGTAACTCTTCTAAACTTAGTGATGAGAGCATGAAACCCCAAACTATATGCTACGTGATTGGTGTTGAGGTGATGCACATGCTAGGTGACGAGTGTATGGGCGTGCACCTTGTGAATCGTGACTCTGTTGTTTCCAGGGCACTGAATAGTGGCCCTATTTTTGTTGATATCTCTATTTTCACTATATGATAAAGTAAATAAGCGGTACATCATGCTAGATATCATTCTTAGACTTTATATCGATATTGTTGGGACCTATAGTGGCCGTTTCTTGCTATCATCTTATTGATTTTATTGATATTTCGTACTCAGTCACATTCATGTATTTATATCATATCTCAGTCTCAGTTGTTACTTATGATATATCATATCATTGTTCTGGGTCAGTTTTTATGATATTGTGAACCCATGGGTGACTCTAAAGAGATTGATGACTGAGCGAGGTTGAGAACCTGATTATGAGTGATAGTTATGGGATCCGGCTACACGCCGCATTGGTTATTTTGATTTATGATAGCGCTTGGGCTGAAGGACCCCCTCCAGAGTCTGCATACCCCTAGTGAGCGCCGTTGATTGTCTTTAGGGATGAATCTTCCTTGGGCATGGAGATGGATCTTCTCCATGGGGCTAGATTGGCCTTTTTCCTCGATATTAATGACTGATGGTCAGTAATGTATATATTCTGGGATGGTTCTTTCCTGGGTCGTATAAGCCATATACAGTATCCAGTGGTCGAGCATTCATATATATACCTGGAGTTGGATATTCTCCATGGACCCGGAATGGCCTTTCCTCTGTATTGAGTGACTGATGAGCAGTGATGTATATATTTCGGGATGGATCTTTCCTGGGCCATATGAGTCATATACAGTACCGAGTGGTTGAGCATTTATGAGTGGAGTGCGTGAGTACATGTTTCATCTCTGGGATTCATAGCACTGGAACACATACATGACATACACGCATAAATATGCATTCTTCCTCATATTGTAAAATATCATGCCGCTCATGATTTTTTACACACGTTGATATATGGGCATAGAGAGGTATTTTCACACTTACTATTTGGAAGGAAAATGAAACATCTTATTTACTTTCAAAAGGATTTTTGAAAAAATTCCAATTTTTAAACTATCTCATATTTTACGACGATTTCGGTAAAGGGTTTGAGTTTTTAATGATATTCTTGAAAAGCAGAACTACTTTTGGGATAACTATGAAAAGCTGAGTATTTATCTATGAGATACTTCCTTATTTATATATGTTCTGCGTTGTTATGAACTGCTATTGGTTTTTGGTATTGGACCCGATGTATATTCTAGCTTGTCACTGCTTTCAACCTAAGTATAGGTTTGTTACTTATTGAGTACATGGGATCGGTTGTACTCATACTACACTTCCTGCATATTGCGTGCAGATTTCGAATGTCGATGTTGTTGTGCATGGCCGGAGCTAGCATTTATGATATACCTGCATTCCTGCTATAACTACCTTTTGTTTATGGTAACCTTAGGTTTATAAACTCTATTTTTGTACTTTTCAAACCAAAGATGTATTTTCTTCATATCAGCTTTGTAAACTCTATTCTTAGAAGCTCATAATTTGTACAACCAGTCTTTGTAAGATGTATAATATTTAGATAATTTCTTTGCTTAGTTATCTTACTAATATTATTAAAATTTAATAGTCATTAGTTGGTTTACATAGCGGGTTGGGTTAGGTGTCATCACGACTAGTGGATTTTGGGTCGTGACAGATTGGTATCAGATAAGGTTGTTTAATGGGTGGGACGGTCGGGGCCGGGTCAATTTTTTGACCCGTCCGGGTTCCGGGCCGGGCTGGGCTGGATTGCACAGTAATGGCTTCGTAGTTGTCCGGGTTAGTTCTTGTAAAAATTGAACCATAAGGGTTACGGGTTGAGGGGGCCGGGCCGGCCGGGTTTAGTATATTTTTACTTTTTTTTTGGAATTATATATAGTATAACTATTGTAAGTTATATTAGTACTTTGTAATAATTGAATGAATACAAGTAAGATGGGAAAAAATTTCACTTATTGCAAGTGCTACTTTATTTCTTAATTTCAAATTGAAAATGTAGAAAATGAAATGTTTACATTTTTTCTAACAAGTAAACTAGTAAAGTAGTAATTTCAAATGTTTTGCATCGCCCTAGCAAGTCCATCATAATCAATATGAACCGATTGACCTTCTTCTGGCGTGTTAAATTCGGATGGGTTTCCATGTGTTAATATATCTCCAAGTTCATCGTCTTCTGGGCTATCAACATCTTCCTTTCCTTGATTTCTTCGTTCCGATCTAATCCAATCTCTGAAACATACAAAAACTTCCAAAGCATTTCTTCCCAAAGAGTGGCAGATGTCTCCAAGTTGTTGTCTTGCTTGGCTAAATGCACTCTACGATGCAACAGTAGAAATTGGCACATTTAGCACGTCCCGAGCCATTGCGAAAAGAACAAGAAATTGCTTTCCTTTTTCATGCCACCATCCCAACGGTGAAAATTACTTTGTGCGAGGCTCCTTTTGCTTCTGCAAGTAGAATTGAAGTTTATCAATATTCCTGCTACTGGTTTGAGTGTTAGAAAATGTAGAAAAAATATTAAAACTATCAAGGCCTTCTTCATCATCCACAGTAGCAGAACTGCTACATTGCATAGCGGGATTAACATTGCCAGAAGCACGAGTAACATTATCACATCATTTGCATAATAATTATAGAGTTGTTGTAAATATTCATTTAGCTTGGTCATAGAAACATATAAATTTGGGGTTTCAGTTTCTCCAATCTCTATATAAGTATATAAAGCATTCATTAATTGGTGACAATCAGACATTTTAATAGAATGATTTAAAACTACACCAATTAAGTAAATCAGAGGAATTGGAAAGAAATATTTTTTGAATTTTGCTTGCATTTCTTCAACAACATCCTTATATTTTTCTTTCTTCTTAAATTCAGATAGTAGAAAAGAAATTTCAGCTATATGTACTAAAGCCATAGTAACAGTGGGGTAATATGCGCCAGAAAACTCAACAGTAGCTGCATAAAATTTATGCAAAAATTTAACAACATCATTAATGACCTCTCAAGTATCACTTGTTAACATACGCCTAGGATTAGTACAATGTGCATTAGCAACTTCAGTTATTGGAAATCTATATTTGTAGCAACATTTTAAAAATATATATGTATAATTCCATCTATTACTTCTTTGAATAACACCCACTGCTCTTCTAACATAAGTAATCTTAACTGAAATCAAGGCCACTTTTAACAATTAAATTATAAACATGACATGCACACCTAACATGAAAAATATCATCAAGAGGTGGTTGCAAATGAAAATTTGAAATTGAAATTGCGGCATTATTGTTTAAAGCATTATCAAAAGACATACACAAAACTTTTTGGTTTAGATTATAAAATTCAACAACTTCAACAATAGTACTACTTATAAACGTAGCAGTATGACTCTGATCTTCATCATATTTAAAAGCGATAATACGTTTTTGCATACAAGTATTATAATCTATCCAATGACATGTATTGTCAAATAATCAGTTCCATTAACAGCATGGTCAATATCAGAAGTTAGACATACTCTAGAAGGAAGGTGGCTAAACAAATAACGTATGTATGTTTGATATTGTCCATGAAGTCTAATGATATCTGCTCTACAAGTACTTCTAGGGATATCTTTAAATAAAGGATTGTAAATCCTTTGAATATACATAATAAGATACGATGAAGAAGCAAAAGAAAAAGGTAGAAAATCCAAAGCAATCATTTTTGCTAATTCCTCCCGATCCCTCATTTTACCATATCTTACTAGACCTCCAGTAGTAGGGTTAATAGTTGTTTGACTTCCATCCCCATTATTGCCCCATTCTATGGGATGGTCAGATCTCATATGTCTACTAAGTGTCACAGTCCCCCCTAAATTTCCTCCGGTCAAATGTTTAAAAGTTTCGTTACAAAGTTTGCACTTAACTCTATCAGTACTTTCTATTGTTTCAAAAAATTTCCATACCGGACTTCTTCTTCTACGATTAGAAGTCGGAGCCACTGGTGGTCTACCCCTTGTAGCACTAGCAACTCCAATTCCAACACTACCAACATTTCCACTAGTAGGTGTAGGTGGTATCTCATCTTCTATTCCAATTTCATTATCTTCTATTCCAAAATCTTCTTGTAATTGTTCATAATCTATCTCTACATTATCATTAGGCGATGATTCAGAAACATATGTTATTGGTTCATTACTATTATTACCGTAAGCTCCAGGACTATCTCTTTTTTTTTTCCACCCCTACCAGTAACTTTTCTACACGCTCTTTTAGTAGCACTAAACATATTGTAAAAATTAAAGTATAAGCTAAAATTAAATATGCAATTAAAATATTAAATAAGAGAAAGAGTTGGAGGGAGTGCACCGGATTCGACAATAAATTGAGCAATTGATTACGCAATTCCGGTGTTACCACGAACAAACGTCAAGCAAGTATTTCAATTTTGAACTTCAAGCTTCAAATTCCGATAAATTATATTCAAGAAAAGAGAGCCAAATAAAATTAGAAGATGAATTGAAATTATTGAATACTTTAAGTCTTGAAAGTTGGAGAATAAGAGAATGAGATTATGAGAGAAATTGAGATAGATAAATGAGACTTGAGTGAGAAATGAAGATGAGAAGGGGGGTATTTATAGTTTTTTGGAAGGCTATATTTGTAAAATAAAAAATGGTTAAAATAATTTTAAAAAATGGGTCATTGGAGCAAAGAGCCGTTGCCCAACGAATTTGCTGAAGAACTGAACTTTGGCAATGGTCCACGTGGTCCCCACGTGTCAGATTTTCAAAAAAAAATTTAAAAAAATATTTTCTGGTTAAACCGGTCCGGGCCGATCCGGTTTAACCGGTATGGGGCACTATTCATCCAGACCAGGCCTGTTACATAATAATAAAACGGACACAACCCCTACCCCACGAACCTAGCCCACTCATCCCTATAGTAACCGAGCCGGTCCGGTCCCGGTTTAAACCGGTCCGGGACGATCCGGAACTGGTCCAACACAGCCCCTTAGACACCCTTAGTATGACAGCTCTAGGTTTGTTGATTCTATAAGTCATGAGCAAGTGTCTAGTACAGTCTTGCGGATCGGTATGATGACGTACATACCTATCTTTGAGAGGCTACATGACATTTAGGATATACTTCTATCTTTCTTTCCTTATCATGTGACATTAATTCAACTTGAAGCGTAATCCTTTGAATTCTTTCCATGCATTCGCATGCGCACTTTAGCGCTCGGCATCAACTATTAATCGATGGCTTGTGATTCCATGGATAAAGTGCTAAATGTGATTTTTGTGTGTTGATGATGGGCCAGTCTGGAGGACTTGAGGCTGGGTTTGTTGATACCCAATTTTTCTCTACGTATTTCTACACTCAAAATATTCCCAAAATAACATATAGATGCATATGTAAGCATCCAAAAAGTTTGATATTTTTCTACATTTTTTCAAGTATTTTAAAACTAATTTACGACTTATTTTGTACTATAAAATCTAATATTTAGTCTCAAATCTTGTTATTTTAATAAGTAATCTATTTTATCCTCTCATTTACATATAAATAAATTTTTACATAATTTTACAAGATCATTAGGTCTTTCTAAATTAAAATCGAATTAAGTTAATTTTAGCCCATTTCTCAATTTGACAAGTATTTTAACTACAAAATCGTTCCTAATAATTTTAATAGATACTTATACATATTTTATTAAATGATTATTTTTATTGGGATTTTATAATAACATTTCTTATTTTATAAAATTAAATCAGGGGAAAACTGGGCATTTAAATTGTATCCCTTTAGTCTTTCAATTATAGCCACATTTCCGCCCAAATTCACCCCCCCCCCCCAATCAAATCACCCAATTTTGATTTTAACCCGACCCAATCCCACCTAAACTAACCCTTCCCACTTCTTCATTTTAATCCTGGCCGTTGATCTCACAAATCAACGACCCACAAACCACTTACCTTTATTAAATCCCCATAACCCCCTAACCCTAATCAGTTTTACCAAACGAGCCGCCCTTGTATCCTATTCACCCCCAAATGCTGTCTAAGCCCTCTCAAACCCTAATCATCTCCAGCTCTTCTCACCGGCGTTCATGGCCGTACAAGACCAAAAACACCTATATACGTTCACTCCTCACCTATCCTGGTCCCTGGGTTCGAAGATGGGAGTCCCGTCTCAAGGGTAATCGGACCAGAGGTCCTCCGATTTGAAGATCTGTAGCCATGTCTGGCCCTTCTCCGGCAAGCCCTAAAGTTATGGGTTCCTTGCCGACTCTGACAAGTCCATTCCAGGATTTTCTCGATCCTTCGAGACCTATCTCTGAAGCCTTAATTTCTCGAGGTCCTTCTCAGTGTTTATCTTTACGATCTTCTCTAAGCTCTAGTTATTCTATAAAATTTTTGGTACTTCTCACCTTTTCTTCACCCGTTTCGTTTTCAAAATGTTCGTCTTGTAAAAAATTAGGGTTTCCTTGATTACTTTGATTTCCTTGGTTATTTTGCTCTATTGTGTTTTCTTCTAATTATTATCGTGATTTATGAGTGTTGTCCGCCAGGGCTCCTATGTGTTTCTCTACTATGTTATTTCTAGGGTTTCTGAGCTAATATGTCTACTATGTGCCATGTTCGTCATTTATGTGCACTGTCATCTATGTTCTGCTTTACATGCTATATGTGACAAAAAACCCTAAGCTTCAGGGGATTTTCCTTTTTCTTATTTTGCTTTTATTTTTCTCTGTGCACTTACTCGCTCCATGTTTAAACCCTAGCCGTCTTTGATTTCCTACTTGAGTGCTAATGCTACATGATTGTTTTTAGCACTGCATGCTTAAATCTCTTTATATAGTTCTATTTTTCCTCTTTCTGACAGCCCTAATTTTGGGGAAAATTAATTTCTGTATGAATATGTTGGATTTTCTAGTTTACGTGCTCTTTGACCAAGTGCAAAATCTATTAGCTCCTTGATCCTCTATATGATTGACTTGCCTTATGTATTAAGCGTGTGAATTTCAACCCCTTTTTACAAAACTTGTCCTGCATTTTGTGACTTATATTTGATTTTCTTTCCAAAAATAAGCTGGTGTTATTTACTTCAATTCCGGTTCCTTAATTAGGGGAATCCCTTCCCTTAATTGATTGTAATTGATACTGGGATTATTTTCTTGCCTTAGTGTTGTTTTTTTTTCAAACTGTAAATACCCTACACTTCTTCTCACCTCAAGCACCCAGTGATACACGAGTACTCTCTAATTCTCACTGAAAACTCTCTTCTCTTCTACATTCTCTATTACTTGCTCTCTTGCTAAGAATTAGCCAGCTGAAAGCCAAGACTAATTATAAGGATCTATATTTACTCTGTTATTCAAGTTGCAACTGGTAGGCTCCTAATTTTATATCATCAACCTCCAACTAGTTGTTTACTTGGCCCTGCTCACTGTTTGTGTATATCAATTTGAGTTCAGCATGTCCAGCCCCTTTCCCTCCCCCTAGCCTTTTAGTATATTTCAATTTGAACTTTAGCATGTTTAATCCCCTTCCCCAAATCTGTTTGTGTATTTAAGTTCAGCATGTTTAATCCCCTTCACCTTTTCCCTTGTCTGTTCAATTTAAGCTTTAGCATGTTGAATCCCTTTCCCCATCTCCCTTGTCTGTGTGTATTTCATTTGAAGCATGTTTAGTTCTCCATTTTTTCTTATTTGTTTATGTGTTAGTTTTCGGTTCAGCATGCTCAGTCTCTTTTCTGGGTTGTTTATTGTTCATTATGTCGTTTGAGTTCTTGTACACCACTTTTCCCCTGAATCCCTTTAATTTAGTCTTGCTCTCTTATGTGATTCCCCTTTCCCTGATCCATGTATGAATATGAGTGTGTTCTGGATTAGGGTGGCATCTCATTGCCACTCCTAGTTTAGAACTAAGGTTGTTAACAGCCTATACTCGAAGTAATCTATCGCCTACGCCCTTATTATGTATTTGAGCCTTGACAAAGGCCTGTTGGTGTCCTAATCACCTTATAGGCCCTAGCTTGACTTGTTTACAAATCTGCTCCTGTTTGTTAACCTTTGTAAGTGGTTAGGGGTGTGCCAGCCTCCCTCCATAGGCTAGGTATAACCACCTCCTACATTGTTTTTCCTCTAATTCATCACTTTTGCACTTATTCTTTGTGCTTTTAAGTCCTACTCCCCCTTGGTATGCCATTCTTAGGGGACCTCAGAGTCTCCTTTGAACTTGGACGCTCTGGGGTTAGTAATTCCACAGCTGCACTACTCTAAAGATAAAGCCTCGGATTTGGGAGCCCCGGATTTAGTAAAGGGCATATTGTTGGACATTAAAGTTGCTTTGCGCTTCTTCGGACCTGTTGTAGTACTGATGTATTTACTTTCTCTAATGTTATTTTCATGTCCAGACTCTTGTAAATAACTTGTAATAAAAGAACTTGGGGGATCTAGTGAAAGGGAATATGGGACGAGTTTACTTTCTTGCATCATTTTATATAGATACCATGTTAATAGGGTTTACTTTCTTGCATCATCTCATATAGATACCATGTTTATAGGGTTTACTTTCTTGCACCATCTCATGTAGATACCATGTTTATAGGGTTCTTGCATCATTTCATACAGATACCATGTTTACAGGGTTTACTTTCTTGCATCATCTCATATAGATACCATGTTCATAGGGTTTATCTTCTTGCACTTCATAATAGAAAATCATGTCTATAGGTTTGCATTCTTACAACCTCATATAGAAGCCATGCTTATTGTTTTGCATTCTCATAATTTCACCTAGAAAATATGCCTATAGGCATCATATAAACACTAGGCAAAACAGTAGGTCGTCCAAACTTGTAAAAAGCAGTAACGGAAAAAGATCAATGTGCATGTCCAGCTCGCCCAGTTCTTAAGAATGTTTCAGTCCAATTGGTCTTGAGTTTGTTTGCTTTTAAATCGGGCCCAAGTCTGCCCATTTCGCATTATTATGAACCTGTAAACGTCTTTTGAAATGCTAAATCTGTGGTTTCAAACGTTTTGCCCGCTTAAGTTTAATACCTTAAGGTTTTTAAAACTTTTCTTCTTACGACTCCTTTTGTATGTAAGTTGTTCGGCCGAGTGCAAGCCATTTCTAAATTCCTCTGCAACTCTAAATCTCTTTTAACAGATTCTTGTCTGAGACCAATCCTCCTGATTTTTAAAACCTGTCAATTCATAATAACAGGCCTGGAGGACGCAAAGCGGATTTTCTATCTAACTTTCATGTGTCAAACTAGTTTGCCTGTTTTTTAACCTCTTTTAGAAGACCAAATCAGTATTTGAAGTCATGCCAAACAAGTTGCTGTTATGTTACGGGGTTTATTTGAGCCTTTAATTGTCCTATTTGCATACCATATATTTGCTACGTGTTTTTTTCTATCGTTCTAGTGTTTTTACCTTTGAAACTCTATGTATATCCTATCTCTCACCCCCTTCTTAGGATTAGAAGTCGTAACACCCCAGGACTAACAGGTTGAGATGGGTATTAGCATGCAATAAGTAAACGATACCAACGCGTTCAAATACCTCAATGGGGTGGGAAGGGTAGAATATGGGATGATGACGATGCAATAATATCATAAAGCGACCCCTCTTTGGGAACATGTGAGGATATTGTATCGAATGATCCATATTATAGTTAAACCTAAGACCCTTCTCTCTTTCGTTTGCTTTATTTTTTTTAAATTTACGACCTTCCTTCTTCCTTAAATCTTTTCAAGTTGTGTGAATGCTAAACATGTGAACCTTATTTATTTAATTGCTTCATCTCTTTATATAGTCACAATTAACACGGCCGGGAACCACATTAGTGGATCTTGAGGGGTGCCTAACACCTTTCCCTCGAGATAATCTCAAGCCCTTACCCGAACTCTGGTTTTTCTTCTCAAAATACTCTCTTCTTAAAGTGTCCTAATGCACTATAATGATCAGGTGGCGACTCTTCAAATTCCATAACCCAATTCACTAATGGGAATAAGAGTTATTTTGCCCATAATATCGTAAAACCCGATTTTTCTTTAGAGAAAAAGGGGGCGTCGGCAGCATGGAAACTCTGCTGGGGATTTATTTTAGGCTTTTTCCATTACTTGTTTCGTGACTTTATTGCTTTCTTTACTACCTTTATTTATTTGATCATTTCTCCACAATTACTAACTTGTTTCCTCATGTCTTTCTTTTTCCTTAACTGTTTTACTGCTTTATTACCTCACTTTATTTCATTTCCATCTTAAATTCCGAGCATTTATTGTAATCATTATTGTGGGAACGTAAAAATACATGTACTTCATGTTGTAATTGTATCCTTCAACATCATTTTCCACCCGTGCCAAACAAATCCTATAGCAACACTTATAATGAGTGATTGTGCTCTTCCATTACTACAAACCCCTTGAATCTGGCAAAGGCATATTTGCGGTAAAACCAGTCGATCAACGGTTCCGTGCCTTTCCCTCTTGAGTCGTCCACTCAAGGGTACCTTTTCTAGAACTTCAAAAATAGAAACCTTACTCTGTTTAACTGTTCATGCATCATGGTCAAACCTAGCCGAGTCAGTTATGTCATCCGCATAATGACTCGTTAGGATAGCCTAAACTAAAAGTTCATCGGGTTTCCTCGAAAGCCAAACTGACATTCACATTATGTGCATTGATTAGGAGAACTAAATATGTATTGCTAATTATTGATTTAAATAGTCGAGTCCGGTGGGGTAAGGTCTTAACACTCTATTTTTCAGGAAATGAGGCACGAGGTCCCCAGATTCGGTATGGTATCAAACATTCACCCAAAGTTACTAAGCTGGTGGGATGATCTGCATAGTAGCGATCGGCCTCTCGTCCGCAAGCACTAAGGAAATCTTCCTTCACTCCTGGAAGTTAGGCCAGATAACAAGATTGTGGAAGCTGCTACTATGTTTTGGGATAGTGAACGGTCTGTCTTCCGCTTTGGGGGTATTGAAATGACGCTGCTATTGGAAGAAATTGGGGGTCTAGACAGAATTCCTTGGGATAGCCCGGGGTTGCTTATGCCAGAAAACCGCAAAGGTAGAGGGTTCTTGAAAATGAAAGAGCTCAAAAAAGAATCCTAATCTGACCAGTCTGAAGGACTCTTACATATCCTTCGATTTTATGTACGAAAGGTTCGGACATAACAAATCCTACCGCACTCACATAGACGAGTTCGCCCTCACCTCTTTGGGGCACATACATAGGAGAGCCTTTGTATTCATGTTCTGTTTTCTGGGCATGATAGTCATTCCAATGAAGAAGGATAGAATCCATACAAGTTAGCCATGGTAACCAAAGCCGTAAGGGTATCGACAGGGAGACATTAGCTAGCACCCATGATCCTCGCCGAATTGTACCGAACCTTAGAAAAATGTCAACACGGGGCGCCACACTTTCAAGGGTGCAATTTTCTAGTACAATTCTGGCTCATTGAGCATCTTTAGAGAGGAGAATATAGACAGGAGATCATACGTCGGGACTGGGATGACCGTATCGGTTTCCATCATCCAAAGCGAATGCACTTCATGCCAGATATGTTCGCTCGCCCAGAAGATGCCAGTGGGTGAGTAGAACTATTGGAGAATCTGAGAGAAGAGCAGGTACAATAGATGTACGAGTGGTTTCCAACTGGAGAGTTCATCATTCGGTCTAAGGATGCGCTAATCCTTGTACTCATAGTCTTAGAGGAACTTACCCTTATGTCCCTCTTCGAGTCATGAGGCAAGCCTGAAGAAATCAGATTATACTAAGGGAAGAGAAGATGAGTCACTACAGGGCTGATTTCCAAGATGAGGATAGCCCACACAGGTGTCGGGCTCAGCATATGTGGCATTCCAAACTCATTTTGGAAAAGGAATCCATGGAGCCAGACAGGTATCAAGCGGGGCATACGCCACTTTATCTGGGTGGCTAGAAGATGATCATATTGGCTTGGGAGAAATGGATTTCTTCCACGGTCACTTGGTTACTGATAAGGAGACTACAACAAAGGTTAAGTATAATCAGCTGCACAAACGGATGCGAGAGTGTGAACGTGAACATCGGGAAATGCTAGAGGCCCAATAGAAGGTAATCAATGAGCGAAAATACATGGTTATCCGTGCAATTAACCGTTTAGAGTACTTGGAACGGGGTTTAGTGGAGCTGGAAGGCAAGTTTCTGAAAAGGATCAACGACTGTCAGGAAGCTAAAGGTAATGAAGGTGGGCACCTGGCTCGGGCTTACTTGTTGTTGGGACTGCGCAAGCTGATGAAACTGTACGAGGGAGGAAAAGATACCGAATCTGGGGAAGGTCTTGCTGGGACCAAGTAGTTAGGATTTTACAGCTTTCTTGATGTAATAAGGTCCTTGGCCGTTAGTGACAATCTCTCTTTATTTCAGTCTGTTTTGACTCGTTCTATTTTCTACCGATAAAATGAGGCACATGGTGTTATAAGTTCTCCAAATCATATCTGTCGCTAGGCCTACCTCGGGAACAACGAGGCACCCAAATAGGAAACGACTTATATTCTTGCAACAACGTGCTTAAATACTGCAATCTTTTCTTTCTCAGAATCCGCACTAACTTCTTACCTTTTTTGTTTTTCTTTTTATTTTTTATTCCCCTTCCCAAAGGTTAGTTTGTGCATTCTGGCACCATCAGCATACTCAACAGGATCTAAGGGTCCTCTCCTCCTCCTCCTCCGAGTCCCTTCAGAAATAGGAACAAAGGAAATATGGGAGATAATGAAGTAAGAAGGGAAATTGAAGGAACTTCCCAAGGTACCCTGATCACCAAAGAAACTGCTTCTCATTTGGAGCAAACTTTTCTAAGGTTCCAAGAGGAACTATACCAGGTCCGGAGTTTGGCAAGTTAGTCCGTCTCCCTTGCTGCAGATGTCAACAACCAGGTCCCTGCACCTCCGCAGAAGACCCCAACCCAAGCTCGCAACAATGCTCCACCGCTCATCCCTGAGCCCCAAAATGCTCCAAATCATCAAGAGGTGTTAGAATCAGAATCACTTATTCTGAACTTGGCTACTGAACTCAAGAAACTCACTAGCAGGGTTCAAGGCATGGAAGGTAATAAAGGTGTAGAGGGTCTAAATTATGAAGACCTTTGTGTTCAACCTGATGTCGAACTCCCAGAGGGGTGCAAACCTCCTAAGTTCGAAATGTCTGATGGTACGGACGATCCCAGGGTTCACCTCAGGATGTATTGTGACAAGTTAGTGGGAGTTGGTAGATATGAAAAGATTCGCATGAAACTGTTCATGAGGAGCTAGAAAGGTGATGCTTTATCTTGGTATATCAGCCAAGATGCGAAGAGGTGGAGGAGTTGGGTAAACATGGCGTCCAATTTCATGGACCATTTCAGGTTCAATACTGAGAAAACGCCAGACGTGTTCTATATCCAGAATTTGAAGAAAAAGTTCACCGAAACCTTTCGTGAGTATGCTACTCGTTGGAGGTCGGAAGCTGCCAAGGTTAGACCGGCTTTGGAAGAAGAACAAATGAACATATTTTTCATCCCTGCTCAGGACCCACAATATTACGAGAGATTGATACTGATAGAGGGGGCAGAAATTCACTGATATTATCAAACTGGGAGAAATATTGAATAGGGGATAAAAAATGGTATGGTTACTAATCTTGAGGGGTTGCAGGCCACCAACAAAGCCTTACAATCTGGTGGTACGTCGAAGAAAAAGGACGTAAACTCCCTAATGGGTGCGCAGAGGAACCACTCTCCCATGAAATATCAACCCTACCCTCCAGCCCCACTCACAAACCCTCTCCAAATTACCAGGAATCTGCACCTACCTATCAAAATCTACATCCCGTCTACCAAGAATATCCATCACCAACATATCAGCCCACTTCGCTGTTGATACCCAAATATTTTCCTATGTATTTTTGTATCCAAAATACTTTCAAAATAGGTTGTGAATGCATATATAAGCATCCACAAAATGTTTGGTATTTCTCAATAATTTTTCAAGCATTTTAAAACCAATGTACAACTTATTTTGTACTATAAAATCCAATATTTAACCTCAAATCTTGTTATTTAATAAATAATTTATTTTATTCTTTCATTTAATTAAAAAATATAATTTATGTAATTTTTACAGAATTTTACAAAACCATTAGGTATTTTTAAACTAAAATTGCATTAAATCGAAATTTTAACCTATTTCTCGATTTAATAAGTATTTCAAGTACAAAATCATTCCTGATATTTTTTCGTTTCTTCCTAAATATATTTTATTAACTCAGTGATTTTATTGGATTTTTACAAAATCGTTACTATTTTTATAAAATAAAATAGGGAAAAATGGCTATTTAAATGTAGCCCTTTAATCTTTCAATTCTAGCCCAAATTGAAACCCAAAATAAACCCCAATATTAGCCCCCAATTTCCCGACCCAAATCCAAAATCAGCCGTCCCAAACCCACTTAAATTTAACCCACCCGGTCCCCTTTCTAATCCTGGCTGTTGATCTCACAGATCAACGGCCCACAATACACTTACCTAAATTAAATCCCTAATACCCCAAGCCATAGTCACTTTTCCAAACCACCCGCCTTTGAATCCCTAAAGCTCTCTAAGTTCTTTGAAAACCCTAGTCGTCTCCGGCCCTTTTCACTAGCGTTCATGGCCGTCCTGGACCTGAAACTCCCTTATTCATTCACTTCTCACCTCTCCTGGCCTTTTGGTTCAAGGATCGGAGCCTTATTTCAAAGATGACTGGACCAGAGTTCCTCTAATGGGGCCTTTTGCAGCTGTGTCCAGCCTTTCTCCGGCAAGTCTTAAGGCCTTGAGTCCTTTGCCGACTCCGATGAGTCTGTTCAGGCTTTTCTCGGTATTTCGAGACCTTTCTCTGAAAACCCTAATGTTCGAGGTTCTTTTTCATTTTTTCTCTGTGTTTATCTTACGATCTTCTCTGAGCTCTAGTTATTTTTTAAAAGTTTTAAGTATCTCTCATCCTTTCTTCGCCTATTTGTGTTTTCAAAACTGTTCGTCTTTTAAACCTAGGATTTTCTATGACTTATCTGATTTCTTTGATTTTGTTGTTTATTTATGCTACTGTGTGTTCTTCTCCATGATTTTGAACGTTTTCTACTATGGCTCTAAAGTGTTTTGCTTTACTGTGTATTTCTAGGGTTTTCAGTTCATGTGTTTATACTTTCTTTATGATGTTCTGCTCATGTTCATCTTCGTCTATGATGTTCATTGTGTTCTGACTTGTAGTGGAAACCCTAATTTCTAAGGGGATTTTCCATTTTTCTTTCTCTGTGAAACCCTAGCCACCTCTGGTTGCTTTTGTATGCTTTGCTACATGTTATTTCCAGTCTTTGCCTGTTCAAACCTATGCATCTTTCATAGTACTATTTTCCCCTTTCTCTGAAACCCTAATTGATTTTGGTACCGCTGTTTGATTCTCTAATTGCTCCCTGTTTTCTGACTAAGTTCGAATGCAAGTAGTATCTTGACTCCTTGATTTCCTGGGTGATTACTTGCCTTATATGTTTACCTGTGTGATTTTCAAATTCTTTACATGTATTTACCCTATATTCTGTGATTAATACTCATTTTCTTTCCAAATTTAGACCTAAGTTTATTTATTTCCATCTGGTTCCTTAATTGAAGGGGTTCCCTTCTCCTTAATTGATACTGATTGATATTGCTGAATATTTCCTTGCCTTATTGCTGCATCTTTTCAAAACTATAAATAGTTCTCTCTACTCTTACTCACTGAAAACTCTCTGCTCTTCTCTTCTCTGTTACTTACTTTCTTTGCTAAGAATTAGCCGGCTGAAAGCCTAGGCTAATTATAGAATCTATACTTGCTCTGTTTTTCAAGTTGCACTAGTAGGTTCCTAATTTCAGTTATTAACCTTCAACTATCTGTTTAATTTCTCCTTTCTTTGTTTGTTATGTTATTTCAACTTAAGCTCTTGCATGTTTAATCCCTTTCCCTTTTTCCCTTGCCTGTTATGTTCAAGTTCAAATGCACAACCCTTTTCCCTTTCCCTGGTCTGTTTATATTAAGCTTTAATATGTTTAACCCCCTCCTCTCCTTTCCCTTGTTTGTTTACATTCAACATTTTTCTTTAAGCTTCAACATGTTAATTCCTTCCCCTTTTTTCCCTTATATATTTGTGTACTTCATTTGAGTTAGCATGTTTTCCCCTTTTTCCCTCACCTGTTTGTGTATTTCATTTAAGCTATGGCATGTTTAATCCCTTTCCCCTGTTCCCTTGTCTGTTTATGTTAAGCTTTAGTATGCTTAATTTCCTTCCCCTTGTTCCCTTGTCTGTTTTGTGTTTAAGTTTAGCAGGTTTAATCCTTAACCATGCTCCTTGTCTGCTTATGCTTTTAGTTTAAACTAGCATGTGTAATCCCTTTCCCTTGCCTGCTTATTATTCATTGAGTTCTTGAATCATTTTAGTTTAATCTTGTTCTTTCAATGTTCTTATGTGATTTCCCCTCCCCTTTAGTCCCTGTTTGCCTATGAGTTTGTTCTGGTTGAGAGTGGCACTTCATTTCCACTTCTAATCTAGAACCAAGGCTGTTAACAGCCTATATTCAGAGTAATCCCACTCCCCTTCCCCTATCTTATGTGTTTGAGCCTTGACAAAGGCCTATTGGTGTCCTAATCACCATACAGACCCTTGTCTGACTTGTTTACAAGTCTGCTCTTGTTTGTTAGCCTTTGTAAGAAGTTTGGGGTGTGCCAGTCTCATTCTACTGGCTAGGTATGACCACTTCCTACATTGGTCTTCCTCTAAACTTTGCACTTATTCTTAGTCCTTTAAGTCCCACCCGCTCTGGTAAGCCATGCTTAGGGACCTTGGAGTCTCCTCTGAACTTGGATGCCTTAGGGCTGGTAATTCCACACTTGCACTATTTCAATTAGAGTGTAATTAATGCATGGTTTTCCTTGAAAGTCCTTGGAACTTTGTAACACTCTAAAAGAGAAAAACCTCGGATCTTGGGAGCTCAAGTTTGGTAAAAGGCATATGTTGGATATTAAAGTTGCTTCGAGACTCCTCGGGCATGTTATAGCTACTGATGTATTTAATTTTTATTTCTTTTAATGTTCTTTTCCTTTCCCGCCCATATTTTTAATAATTTGTAGTAAAAGAACACGGGGGTATAGTGAACAGGGACATGGGAGGGATTTACTTTCTTGCATTCATTAGAAACCATGCCTATAGGTTTGCATCACTTGTTAATACCAATACCATGTTTATAGGCTTCTCATTACCATATAGAATACATGCCTATAAGGGTTTACTTTTCTTGCATCTACATCGTATAGAAATCATGTTTATAGGCTTACTTTTCTTGCATCAGTTAGAAAGCATGTCTTAGGGCCTTGCACTATTGCATCCATGCCATATCGTTATCACGTCTATACTGTTGCATCGACCCCCATGTAGATACCATGTCTATAGGCTTTTGTTATTGCATCAACTTCATATAGAAATCATGCTTATAGGTTTGCATTTTTAATCTCGCCTAAAAAGTATTCCTATAGGAACTATATAAATGCTAGGCAAAAATAGTAGGTCGTCTAACAAGCTGTAACGAAAGGGTTAATAAGTAAGTCATAAGTTCAGACTCGCCAATGTTTTCAAACGTCTCGATTTTCAACTTGTCCTAAATTTGTTTATTTCAGAACGGGCCCAGGTCTGCCCCTTTCACAATGCTCTGAACCTGTAAACTATTTTTTATACTGAACCTGTGATTTTACCTAAGTTCAGTGCTTTAAAAACTTCTTTAAGGTCTTTTAAACTGCCTTCTTGCATCTCCCCTTTACTTGATTTATGCAGCTATCTCATAAGCCTTTTCAAACTCGTCCGCAGCATTGACTCTCTTTAACAGACTCTTGTCTGAAATTAACGTTTTCCTCTAAAATCAACTGATTTCCTAAATCCTGTCAACTCCTAAAACGGGCTCGGCGAGCTCGAAGCAGATTTTCTATCCAGCTCTTATGTGTTAAACTAATCTTCCCGCTCTTCTAACCTCTTTTAAAGACCAAATCAGTAATTGAAGTCATGTTAAACTATTTGTTGTATGTTACGGGGGTTTACTTGAGCCTTTGATTGCTTATTTGCGTACCTCTTACATGTTATGTGTTTTGATTGTCGCTATAGTACTTTACCTTTGAATACTCCATGTATACATCCTCTCTCTCCCCCCCCCCCCCCTTTTAGGATTAGAAGTCCTAATACCCCAAGACTAACATGTTGGGACGGGTATTAGCATGCAATGAGTAAATGATACCAACGCATTTAAATACCTTAACGGGGTGGGAAGGGTAGAATATGGAGATGATGACCGGTACGCTAATACCATATGCGACCCCTCTTTGAGGAGTGTGTGCGGGGTATTGTGACGATGTGATCCATATTATAGTTAAACCTAGGACCCTTCTTTCTCCTTTATTTGCTTTATTTAAATGCTTTCTTCTAGTAATGCTTTTCAAACTAGTCCTCTCTTATTTCAAACTTTTGTCCTTCCTTTTATTTAAAGCTTTCAAGTTATGTGAATGTTATACATGCGCACCTTATTTGTCTACTTGCTTCATCTTCTATTAAAGTCACAATTAGCACGGCCGGGAACCACATTTGTGGATCTTGAGGGGTGCCTAACACCTTCCCCTCGAGGTAATCTCAAGCCCTTACCCAAACTCTGATTTTTCTCTCAAAATACTCTCTTCATCTTAAAGTGTTCTAATGCACTATAATCATTAGGTGGCGACCCTTCTAATTCTATAACCCAATTCCCAAACGGGAATGAGAGTTGTTTTGCCCATAATGTCGTAAACCCGATTTTGGATTCTTTCCAGTAGTTGAAAAAAAGGGGGCGTCGATACTCGCCAGGATATTCCCAACCCGCACCCGTATACCAAGATTACAACTCCCAACCTCCTCACTATCCATCACCACCTACGCGCCAAAACTTCCCACGACCAAGACCGAACCAATTGACCAACTGTATGAGAAGCTCATATCCACTGGATATGTTACACCCATCCCAGCCATAACCCCGGAAAACCCTTCTCAATGGATCAATCCTGCGCATACCATTCGGGGATGAAGGGCCATACCATCGACGAGTGCCGCTCGTTGAAGGACAAAATTCAGACCTTAATTGACAACAAGGTCATCATAGCTAAGGAGCCCATTCCGAATGTTCATAACAACCCTCTACCAGACCATTAAGGTGGAGGAATCCACATGATTGAGGTTGAGGACGACTGGGACCCCGAAGGGTCAATTGGTTTGATATCTGAAGGAGATGAGCCCAAGAACCGGCGGTCACTCTTAATCCTATTGTTGTGCAAATCCAGCCATCTGAGAGCAACGTGGTGAATATATCTGTACCATTTGAGTTTGAGGCACCTCCTGCAAAGGTGCCAAAACCAATTGAGGCGGAGTTGGGGACTCCAAAGGCGCCCGCACCAATTGAAGTTGCTTTGTTGCCCCAAAGGGTGGCCATTACGGTCACCATGTCAGACATAACACCATTTTAGTCAATGCCATACCCTGGGACTACACAGCCGAGGCGAGAAGGAAGGGAAAAGCACGCACGGGTGAAGCAATCGCCGCACAAGGTATGACTAGAACAGGAAGGGTGTACACACTAGAGCACTTAGCTGAGTCTAGCAAGCAGGCCTCTGGACGTCCCATTGAAACTAGACCTGATGATCCCTGGAGAAAGATACAGGCTAAGGAGTATTCAGTTGTTGAACAGCTAAACAAGACTCCGGCGCAGATTTTTATCTTAGCATTGCTGCAGAGTTCCGAGGCGCATAAGAACGCCTTGATGAAGATATTGAGCGAGGCTTATGTCTCGAGTAACATGACATGAGAAGAGATGGCGAACATGGTAGGGCAGGTATTGGAAAGTCACAAAATCACTTTCCACGAGGATGAATTGCCACATGAAGGGCTCAGTCATAACAAAGCACTACACATCACTGTGCAATGTGAGGATCATTTCATCACCAGGATCTTAGTCGACGAAGGTTCTAGCCTCAACATCTGTCCATTGATCACCCTCAAGAAGTTAGGCAAAGGATTGCATGAGATAAACGATAGGGCTATAAACGTTAAGGCTTTTGATGGTTCTCAAAGGTCACCCTCGGGGAGATTAGCATGTGTTTGCAAATGGGCCCCACTTGGTTAGATGTTGATTTCCAAGTCATCGACGTACCAGCATCTTACAACCTACTGTTAGGACAACCCTGGATCCGCGCCGCTGGGGCTGTAGAATGAACCTTGCATCAGGCCGTGAAATTCGAATGGAACCATCAGGAAGTAATCATCAATGGAAACGGTAGCAACTGTTGGAAACACGTTCTCAATGCAATATACTAATACGTGTGTTCTTTTGTATAGGTTTTGATGAATGACAAACGAAGCGAAAATTGATATATGACGAAGTTCAAGAAACAAGCGCAAAATTGATATACAACGAGATTCAAGCTCAAGACAAAGTTTTATTGTTTAATCGAGTCATTCTTATTGTGATCTTGATCCTACAACTTGACTCGTAACATGGCTTCTCTCATAAAACTATTTTCCAAAATCATGCATATTTAATTTAATGTCAAATGATTTTAAATCATGCATATTTACGGTAGTCAAAATAATTTTTAGACATGCCTTAAAAATCTGGACTAAGATAATCGATTATGTACTTATGATAATCGATTGTTTTAAGCCAAGACTGCATGACAATCGATTGTGAACTAATGACAATCGATTGTGAGTAAGACAGTGAGCATCAGGTTTTCAAACCTGCATGACTATTGATTGTGAACTAATGACAATCGATTGTGACTGAGGCAGTGTCCATCAAAGTTTTTCAAAACTTAGAATAATCGATTATGAACTAATGGTAATCGATTATGTTGAGACAGTGTCTTCCAGTGATTTTCAAATTTATTAAATAATTGATTGTTACATTGGACAATCGATTGTCAAAGAGACAGTGTCTAAAATGTTTTTCAAAAAACTGATAAGTAATCGATTGTTGACTTTGTGCAATCGATTGTGAAGCTGACCGTTGTCGTAAAGTTTTCAAATACCGTCAGGTAATCGATTATTGATTCTGTATAATCGATTGTTTTGATTAAAATCCGTAAAAGATTTTTTGAACGTTATTGGGTAATCGATTATTGATTTTGTATAATCGATTGTTTTGATTAAAATCTGGAAAAGATTTTTTGAACGTTATTGGGTAATCGATTATTGATTTTGTATAATCGATTGTTTTGATTAAAATCCGGAAAAGATTTTTTGAACGTTGCTGAGTAATCGATTGTTGATTCTGGACAATCGATTGTTTGTGGTAAAATCTGGAAAGGATTTTTTGAACGTTGCCAGTAATCGATTATGGATTGTAAGTAATCGATTATCAAGCGTAAAATCTGGGATTGAATTTTGGTCTGACTGGCAGACAATCGATTGTTGGGGTTTGACAATCGATTGTCAGTGAGTAAAATCAGCAACTCTTAATTGGCAATTAGGCAACGGTAATGCCAAGTTTTTCAACTATAAATACAGCTTCATTTCAGTGTTTTAAACACAACAACATACTACAACTGATCATTACATTGCTATAAGCTTGCATACTTTTGTTTATCATTTTATATTCAATTTCATAAAGCTTTTGAGAGCCATATTCTTGTCCAAAGTTGTTGTGATCTAGAGCTTATTTCTTTTTACTCATACCTACTCATAAAGGAGTATATTGTTTGAGTGTTTTAGTGTTTGTACACTTGGAAGAGAACTGTGATTCTCTTGTTGTAAGGAACTTGTGTTTCCTTGGTTGAAGTCTTGGAGTGTTGTAACTCCGAGCAAAGGTGTTGAGGCTTGCGTCCTCAAGTTGTAAAGGTTTGTTAAGCACCCGGAAGCTTGACAAGTTAGTGGAAAATCTCGAGAGAGTCTCTCGGGGACTGGACTAGCCACACGTTGTGGTAAACCAGTATATATCTGTGTGTAAGTTATTATTCATCGCACTTATTTACTTCCTGCAAATTTTAATTTCCGCAAGTTTACGCTAAATTTTATTATAACGCTATTCACCCCCCCTCTAGCGTTAAGTGTATTTTCTAACAGCAACCCCATATACAGTTGCCAGTCCGATGATCGGAGGCAGAAGAAGAATAGGCAGAGAAACATATCATCATATTGAGAGAGTCAACGTAGTGGGCAATGGCAAATGGTGGGTTAACAAGGTCGAGAGCATTCTAAATTGGAGTGGGTATGAACCAAGAAAAGGACTTGGTAAGAATCTTCATGGCATCGCCAAATCTATCCAGTTGAAGAAACATGGTACTACCTTCGAACTGGGGTACGAGTACACTTGGCAGGAATTCAAAAACTGATCACCACCATGGCGTGGCCCATATTACCCATTGGAACGCCTCATACCTCAGTTGGAGCATACATTCCAACTAGCCGACACTCTCTATGGGTTATAAGAAGACGAGGCTCTTGCGGTGATGAAGAACCTGTTTCTGGAGGAGGACATGGAATGTTGTGTGATTTTTGAAGAGGAAGAGGAGGAAGGCCCTTCTATTCAGGCTGGGAACCGAAGGGAGCACCTCCCAACTGGTCAATCAGGACCACCATCGCCCGGAAACCTTCGGGGTAGCAAGGCTAAACAAGCATCATACATCTTTGTTTTAGTTTTTTTCTTTACTTTCTGCATTGTCTTTACTTTCCAAAATAGCTACGATGTTTTGAACGTTTATGAATTCAATCAAAAGCATTTTTTTCAGTTTATCAAATATCTCACTATTCATTTCTTTTCTCCGCCATTTACTTTATTTCCACACAAAATTACTACTACGTATCTTGATGAAGAACCAACAACTGTAACTTGCAACGAGGCTATGATGCAAACAGACGTAGACTCAGAGGTGGATAATATACCTGAAGATGTTGTCAGAGAGGCTGAGAATTTTGGGAACAGACCTAAGTCCAACTTGGATGAAACTGAGATCGTCAAATTTAGGAGATACAGAGAATGTCAAAGAAACGCACATCAGTGTGCACTTATCACAGAAAGAAAAAGAGGAGTATACAGAGTTCTTAATGGAATATGAGGATATCTTCGCATGGTCTTACGAAGATATGACTGGTCTCAGCACATCCATCGTCGCTCACAAGTTGCCGACAGATCCTGCATGTATCTCAGAAAATTCAAGCCAGATATGAGTTTAAAAATCAAAGAGGAAGTCACCAAGCAGGTCAAAGCCAGAGTTCTCCAAGTGGTAGAGTATCCAACATGGTTAGATAACATTGTTCCAGTATCGAAGAAGGATGGGAAAGTTAGAGTCTGTGTCGACTACCGGGATCTCAACCGGGCCAGTCCCAAAGACGATTTCCCCTTTCCAAACATACACATTCTGATCGACAACTGCGCCAAGCATGAGTTGCAGTCATTCGTCGATTGCTTTGCAGGGTACCATCAGATATGGATGGATAAAGAGGATGCAGTGAAAATGACGTTTATCACACCTTGGGGAATGTATTGCTACAAAATGAGCTGTTCGGGTTGAAGAATGCGGAGCTACTTACATGAGGTCCTTGACTACCCTCTTTCATGACATGATACATAAGGAGATTGAGGTATATGTGGACGACATCATCATTAAGTCCAAGAAGGTTGCAGATCACATGGAGGACCTCCGGAAAATTTTCAACAAACTAAGGATGTATAACTTGAAACTGAATCCCGCCAAGTGTGCATTTGGGGTCCCTGCGAGAAAGTTATTGGGTTTCATCGTGAGCCGCCGAGGAATAGAGCTGGATCTGTCAAAAGTCAAATCTATTCAAGACTTGCAGTGTGCATTTGGGGTCCCTGCGGGAAAGTTATTGGGTTTCATCGTGAGCCGCCGAGGAATAGAGCTGGATCTGTCAAAAGTCAAATCTATTCAAGACTTGCCACCGTCGAAGAACAAGAAAGAGGTAATGAGTTTCCTGGGGAGACTCAACTATATCAGCCGGTTCATAGCTCAGTCTACCGTCATCTGCGAACCTATCTTCAAGATGCGGAAGAAGGATGCCGCCACTAAATGGACCGATGAATGTCAAAAGGCTTTTGACAGGATCAAGGAATACTTGTCTACGCCTATAGCCCTGGTTCCACCTGAACCTGGAAGGCCATTATTGCTCTATCTCGCAGTTTTGGATGGAACATTGGCTGTGTCTTGGGACAACATGATGAGATGGGGAGAAAATAACAAGATATTTACTACCTCAGCAAGAAATTAACCCCGTACGAGGCTCGGTATTCCTTGCTACAACGCACCTGTTGTGCTTTGACCTGGATAGCTCAGAAGTTGAGGCATTATTTTTGTGCTTACACTACCTACCTTATATAAACAATGGATCCGCTAAAGTATATCTTTCAGAAGCCCATGCCCACCGGCAAGCTCGCCAAGTGGAAAATTTTGTTGAGTGAATTCGACATTGTCTATGTCACCCAAAAGGTAGTTAAAGGATAGGCTTTGGGAGATCATCTCGCAGAAAATCCCGTAGGAGGGGAGTATGAACCCTTGAAGACGTATTTTCCCGATGAGGAAGTAGCTTTCATCGGAGAGGATATTGCAGAATCCTATGATGTTTGGAGGATGTTTTTTGACGGAGCCGCAAATTTCAAAGGAGTTGGTATCGGAGCAGTCCTGGTATCAGAAACCGGTCAGCACTACCCGGTATCCACCAAGCTTTGGTTCCTGTGCACCAATAATATGGCCGAATATGAACCTTGCATCTTAGGGCTTAAACTGGCCATTGACATGACATTTCAGGAGCTGTTAGAGATTGGAGAATCAGACCTACTCATACACCAGGTTCGAGAAGAATGGGTAGCCAAGAATTCCAATATACCCCTTATCTGCACACATACAGGAGTTGAGAAAGAGGTTCAGAAAGACGGAATTCCAGTATGTTCCAAGAGTACAGAATGAGTTCGCAGATGCGATTGCCACTTTATCATCCATGATTCAGCATCCAGATACAAACTTCATCGGCCTTATCCAGGTCAAGATCATGATCAACCGGCATATTGTGCACATGTTGAGGAAGAAGCCGATGGACAACCCTGGTTCCACGACATCAAAGAGTACCTGACAATATGGGAATATCCAGAGCTTGCTAATGCTACTCAGAAGCGCACGCTTCGAAGGTTGTCCAATAATTTCTTTCACAGCAGAGGAATCCTGTATAGGCGGACCCCCAATTAGGAACTATTAAGGTGTGTCGATGCGATAGAAGCAACTAAGTTATTGGAGGAAGTGCACTCAGGGACTTGTGGGCCGCACATGAACGGTTTTGTTCTAGCAAAGAAGATACTCTGAGCAAGATGTTTCTGGATGTCTATGGAAATAGACTGCATTCAGTATGTCTGAAAGTGTCACCGCTGTCAGATACATGCGGATATGATAAAGGTACCTTCGAATGAGCTCACTGCAACGAGCTCACCATGGCCATTCGCCGCTTGGGGAATGGACGTCATTGGATCAATTGAGCTGGCTGCGTCAAACGGACACAAGTTCATCCTAGTGGCAATTGATTACTTTACTAAATGGGTCGAAGCAGCATCATACAAAGAAGTAACCAAGAAAGTCGTGGAAGACTTTGTCCGAGATCATATTGTCTGTCGTTTTAGTGTTCCAGAGTCTATCATCACTGATAATGGTTCCAATCTCAACAGCGACTTGATGAAAGCGATGTGTGAAACTTTCAAGATCAGGCCCAGAAATTCTACGGCCTATAGACCTCAGATGAATGGAGCTGTGGAAGCAGTCAATAAGAACATCAAGAAAATACTAAGGGAAATGATCGAAAGGCATAAGCAGTGGCATGAGAAGTTGTCATTCGCTTTATTGGTTTATCGTACTACAGTTCGCACATCAACTAGGGCAACTCCCTACATGTTGGTTTACGGTACAGAGGCAGTAATTCCTGCCGAGGTAGAAATTCCTTCCTTGAGAATCATACAAGAAGCTGAGCTAGATGACGCAGAATGGGTCAAGGGTCGCTACGAGCAGTTAGCCCTTATAGGTGAAAAAAAGAATGAATGTGGTTTGCCACGGTCAGTTGTATCAGAACAAAATGTCCAGAGCCTTCAACAAGATGAGGCCAAAGGGAAGTTCTCTCCCAACTGGCAGGGTCAGTACATGGTTCACCGGGTTCTAACTGGAGGAGCCCTTATTCTTGTAGAACTGGATGGAGAAATCTGGCCAAAACTGATCAACTCATATGTAGTGAAGAGATACTACATTTAATCAGTATGCTTTTTCTTTTTGATGTAATTTGAACTACGCCTGAACTGATTCCCGTTTACGAGGGGATACGTATGCATCCCTATGGGTTCGGTCACATCCTTAATAAAATCCCATTTTCCCCCGCGTCTGGAGCTGGGGCAGAATTTTAAGAAGGACCCTCAAAATTCTGAAGTCAGTTTGTGAGTTTCTACATCAGCATTGACCCAGTAAACTGGGGCAGAATTTTGAGGAGGACCCTCAAATTCTAAGGTCAATCCGCTTTCAGTCATTCAGGACTGCCATCAACAGCGCCAGCCTAGTAAACTGGGGCAGAATTTTGAGGAGGGCCCTCAAAATTCCGGAGCCAGCAAGGTTGCCGTGCTTTGAACCACGTTCCAGTTGTGGTTCATCATAAAACAAAATTATCTTTTCTTTACTTATACTTCTACATTTGCATCACGATTGTCAAAATTTGCATAAAATCATTTGGATCACTATCGTTCAGTAATGCTACCCCAAATGGTACAAGACGCCACGAGTCAAGGGATGCGAACTAACCTCCTCCTTATAGAACTCACGATCTTTCTTTGGATGGAGGAATTCAGGATGCAAATAGGCGATGCATGTGCTTTACAAAACTGAAGTTCCTGAAACCACTACTTACCTCGCAAAGGCTTACTATCTTTGTTCAACACTTCCTTAGCAGTCATTGATAGCGCAATCATATACCAGCTAAGAAAATCACCATCATCCTCTCCTTTATATTTCTACATTTTGCATAAGGCTATCTTCTGCCATTCGAGACTAAGCCTTGTATCCTTCTGCATTTTGCACTGCACAAGGCTATTCTCTGCCTTCCGAGGCTAAGCTCTGCCTCCATCCTACATAAGGCTATTCTCTGCCTCTCGAGATTAAGCTCTGTCTCCATCTTGCATTTGCATTAGGCTATTCTCTGCCTTCCGAGGTTAAGTTATACCTCTATCTTGCATAAGGCTACCTTCTGCCTTTCGAGACTAAGCTCTGTCTCCATCTGCTTTTTTTGCATTGCATAAGGCTATCCTCTACCTTCCGAGGCTAAGCTCTGTCTTCATCCTGCATAAGGCTATTCTCTACCTTTCGAGACTAAGCTCTGTCTCCATCTCGCATGTTGCATAAGGCTATCCTCTACCTTCCGAGGCTAAGCTCTGCCTCCATCCTGCATAAGGCTATTCCCCGCCTTTCGAGACTAAGCTTTGTCTCCATATCGCATGTTGCATAAGGCTATTCTCCGCCTTTCGAGGTTAAGCTCTACCTCCATCCTGCATAAGGCTATTCTCTGCCTTCTGAGGTTAAGCTATACCTCCATCATTCATAAGGCTATTCTCTGCCTTCCGAGGTTAAGCTCTACCTCCATCCTGCATAAGGCTATCTTCTACCTTCTGAGACTAAACTCTGTCTCCATCCTGCATTGCACAAGGCTATTCTATGCCTTTCAAGGTTAAGCTCTACCTCCTTTATTTTTCATTTGGCTGAAAAATCGCCACCTTGTTTCATTGGTTGAAATATCGCGGCCTTGCATTTTAAATTCTCGCTTTGGCTGAAACATTGCCACCCTTGCATTCATTCGGCTGAAATATTGCCACCTTCTCATAGGCTGAAATATTGCCAACTTATTCAAAGGCGTCGTAGTTCAGAGGCACCATCCGCATAGCCCGAGAACAACATTGCATGGCCTGCGAATCTTTACTTTTATGCTCTTCATAGCCCAGGACGTCATTGTCTCAGGACGCCATCCTAATCGTCCGTAGACAACATTCATGGTCCAATGGGAACTTGCATCACATTTAAATTATGCAAAATATCTGCACACCATTCATTTGCATGTACATTGGCTGGCACGGCCACCTCAGCAGGAGCGGTCCCGCTCCAGTTCTCCGCAGCCCGTCCGATCTCCGAACCCTTGACAAATCTCAAACCCCGTTGCGTTCGCTTTTCCAAATTGTCATTGGCATATCCTGCCAATGTTTCCTGAACTACATACGATCCGATTCCTGTAAAACCAAGGATATGTAGGTAGCTCATAAGCCAGAGCGCTGTCGAAGTTCCCTTACAGTCGTCATTTCCAGTCAAAATTGGCCATCTTATCTTTACCCGACAACTCTTTCATCCTCCTCGGGTAAAGAGGGGTAGCTGTTGATACCCAATTTTTCCTTACGTATTTATATACTCAAAATATTCCAAAAATAGCATATAGATGCATATGTAAGCATCCAAAAAGTTTGATTTTTTTCTACATTTTTTCAAGTATTTTAAAACTAATTTACGACTTATTTTGTACTTTAAATTCCAATTCTCAAATCTTGTTATATTAATAATTTATCTATTTTATCCTCTCATTTACATACAAATATATTTTTATATAATTTTACAAGATCATTAGGTATTTCTAAATTAAAATCGCATTAAGTTGCAATTTTAGCCCATTTCTCAATTTGATAAGTATTTTAACTACAAAATCGTTCCTAATAATTTTAATCGATACTTATACATATTTTATTAACTCATTATTTTTATTGGGATATTATAATAACATTTACTATTTTATAAAACTAAATCAGGGGAAAATTGGGCATTTAAATTGTAGCCCTTTAGTCTTTCAATAATAGCCACATTTCCGCCCAAATTCACCCCTAATTATACCACCCAATTTTTTTATTTTAACCCGACCCAAACCCACCTAAACTAACCTGCCCACTTCTTCTTTTTAATCCTGGCCGTTGATCTCACAGATCAACGACCCACAACCCACTTACCTTAATTAAATCCAAATAACCCTTAACCCTAATCAGTTACACCTAATGAGACGCCCTTGTATCCCCTTCACTCCCAAATGCTCTCTAAGCCCTCTCAAACCCTAATCGTCTCCAGCTCTTCTCACCGGCGTTCATGGTCGTCCAAGACCTAAAACACATATATACGTTCACTCCTCATCTCTCATGGTCCCTGGGATCGAAGATGGGAGTCCCGTCTCAAGGGTTATCGGACCAGAGGTCCTCCGATTTGAAGATCTGTAGCCATGTCTGGCCCTTCTCCGGCAATCCCTGAAGTTATGGGTTCCTTACCGACTCTGACAAGTCCATTCCAGGCTTTTCACGATCCTTCGAGACCTATCTCTGAAACCCTAATTTCTCGAGGTCCTTCTCTGTGTTTATCTTTACGATCTTCTCTAAGCTCTAGTTATTCTCTAAAATTTTTGGTACTACTCACCTTTTCTTCACCCGTTTTGTTTTCAAACTGTTCGTCTTCTAAAAATTAGGGTTTCCCTGATTACTTTGATTTCCTTGGTTATTTTTCTCTATTGTGTTTTATTCTAGTTATTATCGTGATTTCTGAGTGTTGTCCGCCATGTCTCCTAGGTGTTTCTCTACTATGTTATTTCTAGGGTTTCTGAGCTAATATGTCTACTATGTGCCATGTTCGTCATTTATCTGCACTTTCATCTATGTTCTGCTTTACATACTATGTGTGACAAAAAAAACCCTAAGCTTTAGGGGATTTTCCTTTTTTCTTATTTTACTTTTATTTTTCTCTGTGCACTTACTCGCTCCATGTTTAAACCCTAGCCGTCTTTGATTTCCTGCGTGAGTGCTACTGCTACATGACTGTTTTTAGCCCTGCATGCTTGAATCTCTTTATATAGTTCTATTTTTCCTCTTTCTGACAACACTAATTTTGGGGAAAATTAATTTCTTATGAATATGTTGGATTTTCTAATTTGGACACGCTCTTTGACGAAGCGCAAAATCAATTTGCTCCTTGATCCTCTATATGACTGACTTGCCTAATGTATTGAACGTATGAATTTCAACCCCTTTTTACAAAACTTGTCCTGCATTTTGTGACTTATCTTTGATTTTATTTCCAAAAATAAGCTGGTGTTATTTACCTCAATTCTGGTTCCTTAATTAGGGGAAGCCCTTCCCTTAATTGATTGTAATTGATACTGGGATTACTTTCTTGCCTTAGTGCTATTATTTTTCAAACTATAAATACCCTCCACTTCTTCTCACCTCAAGCACCCAGTGATACACGAGTACTCTCTAATTCTCACTGAAAACTCTCTTCTCTTCTACATTCCTTCTCTGTTACTTGCTCTCTTGCTAAGAAATAGCTGGCTGAAAGCTAAGGCTAAGTATAAGGATCTATAATTACTCAATTATTCAAGTTGCAACTGGTAGGCTCCTAATTTTATATCATCAACCTCCAACTAGTTGTTTACTTGGCCCTGCTCACTGTTTGTGTATTTCAATTTGAGTTCAGTATGTACAGCCCCTTCCTCTTCCCCCTAGTCTGTTAGTATATTTCAATATAAACTTTATCATGTTTAATCCCCTTCCTCTTTTCCCCTCTCTGTTCAATTTAAGCTTTAGCATGTTGAATCCCTTTCCGCATCTCCCTTGTCTGTGTGTATTTCAGTTGCAGCATGTTTAGTTCTGCATTTTTTCTTGTTTGTTTATGTGTTAGTTTTCAGTTCAGCGTGCTGAGTCTCTTTTCTAGGTTTTTATTGTTCATTATGTGGTTTGAGTTCTTGTACACCCCTTTTCCCCTGAATCCCTTTAATTTAGTCTTGCTCTCTTATGTGATTCCCCATTCCCTGATCTTAGTATGAATATGAGTGTGTTCTGGATTAGGGTGGCATCTCATTTCCACTCCTAGTTTAGAACTAAGGTTGTTAACAGCCTATACTCGAAGTAATCCCATCCTCTACCCCCGTATTATGTGTTTGAGCCTTGACAAAGGCCTGTTACTGTCCTAATCACCATACAGGCCCTAGCCTGACTTGTTTACAAGTCTGCTCCTATTTGTTAATCTTTGTAAGTTGTTTGGGGTGTGCCAGCCTCCCTCCATAGGCTAGGTTTGACCACCTCCTACATTGGTTTTCCTCTAATTAATCACTTTTACACTTATTTTTAGGGCTTTTAAGTCCTTCTCCCCCTTGGTAAGCCATGCTTAGGGGACCTTAGAGTCTCCTTTGAACTTGGACGCTTTGGGGTTAGTAATTCCATACCTGCACTACTCTAAAAAGAAAGCCTCGGATTTGGGAGCCCCGGATTTGGTAAAAGGCATACTGTTGGACACTAAAGTTGCTTTGCGCTTCTTCGGGCCTGTTGTAGTATTGATGTATTTACTTCCTTTAATGTTATTTTCCTGTCCAGACTCTTGTAAATAACTTTTAATAAAAGAACTTGGGGGATCTAGTGAAAGGGAATATGGGAGGGGTTTACTTTCTTGCATCATCTCATATAGATACCATTTTATAGGGTTTACTTTCTTGCATCATTTCATATAGATACCTTGTTTATAGGGTTTACTTTCTTGCATCATCTCATGTAGATACCATGTTTATAGGGTTTACTTTCTTGCATCATCTCATGTAGATACCATGTTTATAGGGTTTACTTTCTTGCATCATTTCATATGGATACTATGTTTACAGGTTTTACTTCTTGCATCAGCTCATAGAGATACCTTGTTCATAGAATTTATCTTCTTGCACTTCATAATAGAAAATCATGTCTATTGGTTTTCATTCTTACAACCTCATATAGAAACCAAGCTTATAGTTTTACATTCTCATAATTTCACCTAGAAAATATGCCTATAGACATCATATAAACTCTAGGAAAAACAGTAGGTCGTCCAGACTTGTAAAAAGCAGTAACGGAAAAAGATCAATGTGCATGTCCAGCTCGCCCAGTTCTTAACAATGTTTCAGTCCAATTGGTCTTGAGGCTGTTTGCTTTTAAATCGGGCCCAAGTTTGTCTATTTCGCATTATTCTGAACCTGTAAACGTCTGTTAAAATGCTAAATCTGTGGTTTCAAATGTTTTGCCCGCCTAATTTTAATACCTTAAGGCCTTTTAAAACTTTTCTTCTTACGACTCCTTTTGTATATAAGTTGTTCGACCGAGTGCAAGCCATTTTTAAATTCCTCTGCAACTTTAAATCTCTTTTAATAGATTCTTGTCTAAGACCAATGTTTTCCTCCTGATTTTTAAAACCTGTCAATTCCTAATAACGGGCCCGGAGGGCGCAAAGCGGATTTTCTATCTAACTTTCATGTTTCAAACTAGTGTGCCTGTTCTTTAACCTCTTTTGAAAGACCAAATCAGTATTTGAAGTCATGCTAAACTAGTTGTTGTTATGTTACAGGGTTCAATTTAGCCTTTAATTGTCCTATTTGCATACCATTTATATGCTACGTGTTTTTGTCTGTCGTTCTAGTATTTTTACCTTTGAAACTCTATATATATCCTATATCTCTCCCCTTCTTAGGATTAGAAGTCCTAATAACCCAGGAGTAACAGGTTGGGACGGGTATTAGGATGCAATAAGTAAACGATACCAACGCGTTCAAATACCTCAATGGGGTGGGAAGGGTAGAATATGGAGATGATGGCGATGTGATAATATCATAAAGCGACCCCTCTTTGGGAACATGTGCGAATATTGTATCGAATGATCCATATTATAGTTAAACCTAGGACCTTTCTCTCTTTTGTTTGCTTTATTTAAATATTCTTCTATTGTAACGCTTTTTCCAAATCAGTCTTCTCTTCTTTTATAAAAAAATTACGACTTTCCTTCTTGCCTAAAGCTTTTCAAGTTGTGTGAATGCTATACATGTGAACCTTATTTGTTTAATTTCTTCATCTCTTTATAAAGTCACAATTAACACGGCCGGGAACCACATTAATGGATCTTGAGGGGTGCCTAACACCTTCCCCTCGAGATAATCTCAAGCCCTTACCCGAACTCTGGAGTTTCTTCTCAAAATACTCTCTTCTTAAAGTGTCCTAATGCACTATAATCATTAGGTGGCGACTCTTCAAATTCTATAACCCAATTCCCAAACGGGAATGAGAGTTGTTTTGACCATAATGTTGTAAAACCCGATTTCGCTTTAGAGGAAAAGGGGGCCTCGACAGGGTTTTTACTGTAGATTGAGCAATAAGCTGTTGATTATGTGAACACGTGCTTTTAGACTCATATGTCTGGTAGCGTCCCTATGAGTGGAACTTATGGCTCGATGAGCGGTTGGATGTTTATATAACGAGTATTATGTGACTGTGAGATGTGTTCATATGATTTGAATGTGACGAGAATGATTTGTTTGAGGTGTAGAAAGAACTATTTTGGTGCTTGATTTCAATCCTGATTTGACGTATAGTCTCGAGTTATGGGTGTATTGAAGGATTCTTTTCATGTTGTTTAGTTGAGGAGTAGAGTAGATTTTCATGTCGTGATATGAGTTCAGAATGGAGGGGATTAAGTAATTGCATAATGGTTATGATGGTAGAAGGGTATAAAAAGATGTTATCTTGAGGCGAAGCAGGTGGGTTATCTCCTGCGGGGTGTCCTGAGGGTTATGTGATCCCTATGTTGTTTTGTTGAGAGTTATCTTTTACCAGTAAATTATATGTAGTGTAATTTGAGTTTGGATCGCTTGTGGAAGTGGGCTTGGTTTTTATGAGGATGAATGTGAGATTTGCAAATACTTTGAGATACTATATGGTTTGTGTTACGTGAGCTTAGGAAAGGTTTAGTTGGATCCTATTGCGGTGTTATGCCAGCATAAGGGTGGCCATTGTAAGTTATTAGATGCTTTATTTCTTGGCTTTGAGACAAGTGGGGGAGTCTGCTATCGACGGGTGATTGCGCGGTTAAGTGTTGTATTGGTTTCAGCTCGAGGTATACTGGTGAATTAGTTATGGCTTACAGAGGTTGAGATCGAGGGTGGCTTGAGTAAGGGAATTTTGGATAAGGGTTGTGTTACACTCTATGGGTATATGGAAATCATGGGATTATTGAGTTGCTATTTGTAAAGGATGTAGTATGCATGGAGTAGGGATTAACTCGATTGCTTAGAAGTATGGATTACTTTTTAGGGGTGTTAGAGTACAAATGGGGCACTGGTCGTTTGGTGCGTTTGACCAGTTTAATTGAAATTTGAGCATAGTGGATGATTCTCGAGAATGGTTCTCATGAATTCAAGATTTATATGTCAATTGAGAATTTTTGTGAGTTTGTATATAGCTACAATCAGAGGGTTAAATTGGATGGTGTCGGAACTCTTGATATTTGTATATCTTTATGGATTCTATATTTCAGTATCAGGAAGGGGAAAGACAAGCCTGAAATTCGCAGAAGGTTTCTTCTGAGTAGGTATCTTGGTTGTGGTACTTTTGTGGTGCTTAAGAGTGTATTCATCAGCTTATGATCCTTAGGGTAGTGTTATTTTATGCTTGGATCTCGTGTGGTGAGTCTTGGTTGAGGATTATGGTATTATGGTGAGGAAAATTATCAATTTCAAGGCAATTCAGAAGAAATTAAGGGTAATAAGACAACTTGGTAGTAGGCTGGATCGGTATGGTAATGGATACGTGATAAGTAGGGATTTTAACGTGTTTTATGCTCCTACTTGCCAATATTTTGATTATAAATTGTTACAAAATAGTCCCAAAAGGCTCATAAGTTGTACTTGATTGCAGGTTTGATCGACAAAGTAACGAAATGTCAAAGATCAGCTCAAAAGGAGTGAAACCTAATCAAGTATCAAAGACCAAGAAATCCGAGGGCAAGCACGTCTAGTGTGGACTGCGCAAAGTCGAATGCAGCCGCACTAGATGGTTCAGAGAGTTGACCAAAGTGGGTTTCGGGCAAAGCAGTACGTGGTACATATTTAGTGGTTTGCGGTGAAGGCTCCATGACCGCGCTACCTTTTTGTGCGGTCCGCGGACAAGAGATTCAGATGGATGGAATTATGCCAAGTACAAGCCATGTGGTCCACAATCGTGATTGTACTGACTGCGCCAGCTGCCTCTGCGGTCGCAGTCCATTCTATGCGGTCCGTGGAGCCCAAGTTCAGAGAAGCCTAGAATTGAAGTCAAAGAGCCTAGTGCGGCCGTGGTCCATTTTATGCGACCCGCGGTGACCCCACAATGGTATTTTTATCTAGTTTCTCCAGCCTAGTATAAATAGAATATTTTACCATTTTTAGGTCATCTGTTAAGTCCATTATTGAGATGCACTTGTGAGGACGTATACTGTAGCCATTTTTGGCATCTTTGCTTCAAATTAACGATAGATTCTTGTATTTTCATTTAGTGTTCAATTAATATGTCTTGTTCTTCATCTATTTCTTTATTTTATTTTCCAAGCATGAGTAGCTAAACCCATTATCTAGAGTTGTGGCTCAACCCTAGCGTGGGTAATTGATAGGTGTTTCCATCTAGGGTTAGATTGAGTATCGGTGTTTGCTATTGGGTTGATTTTATGTTTTAATCTAAGAATTGGTGGTTGCAAACACTGATTTGAGCTTTGTGGATTTGACTCTTCTCGATAAAGAGAGTCTGTCTCCAAATTGACCCAACAAGGAATTGGGATGGACTCATGAGAAATGATAGTCCCAATTTACGGGTTAAACCTCGAAGAGAGTAATCATCCTACTTGAACCCTAGTTGCTTGAGCTAATTTGCCTACCCATTTGGTCTTGAGAGAGCCAATTGGGCAAAATCACTCTCTCTATCGAGATGTGTGAGAGTGGGTAAAATTGTGCAACGGTTATAGCATAATCCCAATTATGTCAGTTGAACCTTAGTAACATCTACCCGTCAACGAGCCACCTAGCTAAAGTCATGAACCTAGTGCCCTTCTCCGACACATCACTCACCATAGAGTATGAGCTCTTCAGGATGAAGGATGATGAGTCTATAAAGATATGCATACCAAGTTCACATCCATCATAAGTGAGCTTCGTTCAGTTGGAGATTTTATTCCCAGAAACAAGCTTGTAAGAAGAATCCTCAGTGTTCTACTTGGTTCTTGGGAAAGTAAGATAAATGTCATCACTGAAGCTAAAGATCTACCAAATTTAACAATGGATGAGCTGATTGGCAATCTGAAGACATACGAGATGAAAAGAAAGAAAGAAAGTGAAAGAAGAGAGCCGAAGAAGGAAAAGAACCTGGTACTCAAGGTTGAAAGTAGTGACTCGAATGAAGAAGATAGTGATATGTCCTATCTTACTAACATATTTCAAAAGATAGTTCAAAGGAATGGTGGTATACCAAAGAGGGGCAGTTCAAGTAAAGCAAGGAGCAATGATGTCTATCACAGGCGTGGAAAGCCACAATATTTAATCAAATACTTTCCACATGCAAAATAGGAGAAATACAAACAAAACCGTGACAAAGCAGGAAAAAGGAACCTGGTTCCAGACAAACGATTCAGTCAAAAAATGCAGCTAACAATATTGTAATACATGCTCTTGCTGCTTGGGGAGACTCTTCTTGTGAATAAGAAAGGGACCAGATGCAGAAAACAATTACATGACAGTAGTAGAAATTTGAGCAACGAAGTATGATTTACTGTTCGCGCTGCTCAATCCGATGATGATGAAGAAGATGAAGACGATGAGGTAAATTTCAAGGATGTTCAGAGAAATATGAAATCCTACTCTTATAAGAAGTTGAGATCATTAGTAAATTTTCTAATTAATGCTATTATAGCCTTGACAATGATAAGGAGACCCTAACCACAGAACTAAGAGAAGCTGAGCAATCAAGAGATGATATGTAGTCTTTGTAGTGAACCTAAATGTGACCATAGCTAACCTTGAAGAAGAAAATGAAGCTCTAAATGGAAAAATAACTAGTGTAGAAAATGAGAGATATGACATGGTGGTAGTATTAGTTTACTTGAAGGAAATAATAGAAGGTCTTAGCAATGAGAAACACAATCTGGAAGAAAAAAATGCTGCTAGTGAGCAAGAAAGGGATAATTTTTTAGTGATAACCACTGACCTAGAGGAAACCATTGAGAGACTCAATAGAGAACATAGAACTGTGAGTCTTGGGAAAGGGAAGGAAGTATCTACTAAGACACATATCATGCTTGAACATGAATTAAATAATGTGCAAACTAGTCTATGTGGTGAACTTGAGAAAAATCGGCAATTTCAAATTGGAGAAAGTCAAAATTGATCTTGAGAAATCTCTGAAATGGACCTGGTCCTTGTTGCGCCCCCTTTTTTCCCTCCACGGAGAGAAGTCCGCATCTTGGCATTCATGCGGGTAATAACTCATTTCCTTTTAGGATTTGGGTATGAAGAGTCACCATCTAATAGATTATGGTGCGTTAGGGTACCTAGAGCGATTAACTCTTGGATTGGTTTGCATTACTAGATATTTTGGGTAAGGGCTCGAAATAACCTTGAGAGGAAGGTGTTAGGCACCCCTCTCGGTCCACAATGGTGGGTCTCCACCGAACTTATACTTATGAACTAGTACTTTAACACATAATTACAAATAAGAGTAGGTTTGGACATTACATGACTAAAACAATGAGAGGAAGGAAAGACTTGAACAAATTGTGTACATATAAAAAAGTAAAATTTAAGCAAAAGGAATTTGGGATGGAGGGGTCCTAGGTTGGTTAGCCTACATGATCACCTCACGCAATGTCCAGTAAAAACTCCTCAATGAGGGGCTACATGTGATATTAGCGCGTAGTCATCATATCCTATTCTACCCAAGTCCCATCCCTTGGTCGTAGCTTAAAAAGAACGTTCTAGTAACCTTGACAATATCCTATGCGTGCACTACCTATCCCTTCCTCATGGCCCTGGAGGTATTTTAGGACCTCCTCTAAATCCGGGCAATTCTAGACAACCTTTAAGGTGTTTGAAAAGGAAAAAGTTTCTAGGCGACATGCAATAACACATAAGACTTGACATATAAATGTAGAAAGTAGCAATTAAGAGGCTCAATTTTACCTCCATAAGTGATGCACATAAGCAACACGTCTCAAACACAAACAAAAGTAGTTTTTGTTAGAGAAAAGGCCTAAATAGGATATCTAAGTGGATGTCAATGAACAAAAATATGCAGCTTTGATTTTTATAAACTCAACAATAAGGTCCTAATCAGTTTGCCAATTGATTTTAAACATGTAAGTCATTAAGAAGTAAACACAAACAAAAACAGTTCTCTAGTTTTTATTAGATTGATTTCCTAAGGCTTGCCTAGGTGTGGGATCATGCACAATAGTAACAGAATCATAACAGTTCCAGAGTTGTCTCTTGCCTAAAGCATGCTGAGAATACATGGATTTTCCAGTTTTATTTGAAACAAGATCATCACGTGTGAGATTGCTTTTACATTCTTTCATGATCAGTAGTTTAACTAGGCGTGGCAAAGCAAATGCAAACAGAGTTCCTAATACTTGATTTCTAAATGCACAAAAATGACAATTTTTATGACAATGATCTTTAAATTAATAGAATTCCTAAAACATGATCTTTAAATGTACAAAAGAGTTACATAACATGATTTAAGGATGTACAGGAGCGACAACTTTCATGTTAATGATGTTTATTAACTTGGGAGAAGGATTTCTAAGTGATAAACATGCATTATGTCAAATGAGATGCTGAAGCAATATACGTGAAACCTAAGAGGATGATATCTAGTGTATGAAACGATTTGAATGCATTGGTCCTAAAGTAGGGACTCTAATGCAAGTAGAAATAAGGTAAAGCCTATAACATGCTTTCCACCCCAATGATATTGATAGAAATATATAACTACCCTTCCCATTTCACTAGTCATCCCCAATATTTGTTTACAAATAATTATTGCAGACCAACTAAATAAATTACATAAATAGATAAAGGAAGAGAAGAAGCTACACTATAGGGAGTCTGAAGGAGGACCAAAGGACTTTTCCAAACCTCCAATAGCCTCAACTGTCAAATTCCATAGAAAATATCATTGTCTAGGTGCGTCAGAGTTCCCTAAGGATCTCATGGATCCCGGTCAGTGCTCACACCTCGACTTTATAACCAGAATGAGTAAGTGTAGTGTGGAAAAGACAGCTCCAGTGCATTAGAGTTCAGAGGGATCTCATAGGGATCCCAAGATAGTCACACACTGGAGGGATAGAACTTAAGGACCTAAGAGTAGAGTGGGAGTTCTTGACATGATTTTGAAAAGGTTTTAATAGAAAGCAGTATTTGAAAAGACTCAACTGAAGTAGTTTACAAATAGAAGAATTGTTTAGTAAAACAATTTTTTAACCAAGAGTTGCGTAACAACCTATCAAACATAAAGCCAAAACAGGTTTAGTAACACTCAAATAATAAACCTTCTTACAGGGTATTGGTCTGGGAATAAACAATACAAGTAAACAACATTCTTCGCAATTAAAGAGGTAGCTAATAATACAAAAAATAAGACATGGATTCTGGGGTGCTAATTAGAACATAGTGACAGAATCAAAGATGCTTTAGGGGGTCATGGGATTAGGGATAGCTAATGATACAACATAGTAAGAATTTCAAAACCAACATAGAATTAAACAACTTAGAGTAACAAAATTAGTTTGCAAAGAAAGGTTCATGCTAGAAACTAACTAGCAAGTAAACCAACATTCAAAGACAAGGTAGAGTCAGATTTAAACAGACTACTAGATCATAAGACATGCTAATTCTAGAAGTCGTAAGACATAGATAGGTGAAGTAATAGGTCAATTACATGTTGAACAGCAAAACAGTAGATAGAAACAGATTAGGAATATGATAAACTGAAGCAATATGAAGCATATTGGTTTGAGAGCTTGAATTTAAAATCAGAACATACCAATAATCATGGAACTAGTTTGAGTCCTTACTTAGTTAAGGGAATTAATTCAAACGGTAAAGAGCAGGTGACAAATAAGGAAAGAAATCATACATAGCTGGAGTATAACAAATAAGGAAAGACTTCAAACAATGCAAGTATGGAACATGTAATTAGAGATAGGTTCAGAAAATTCTAGTTAATGAAATAATTAGTAAGAATCAAGTAACAATGGAGACAAGGTAAGGAAAAATTAACTAAGGCAAGAAAATCAATCAAATTGAGCAGAAAGGTAAGAATCAAAGGTTTACAGGAAAGTGTTCGAATCAAACCAAGAGATAAGGAATTCTGAATATTACACAACTCAATCAAAGAGAAAGTCATAAAAAGAGTCAAGATGTTTAATCTAAAAATAAAGTAAGACATGGATAGTCAAGAATCGACACACAACTCCAACAAAAGATGAAAGTTAAAAAATACTAATTCAGTGAGAAAGATGCAAGTTGATGTGAACAGTCAAGATGAACAAAAACACATAGAATAAGTAAAAGTTTAGACTAAGAAACTCAGTAGAAGCATATTAAGGCAAGACAATCATGAGAAATCACAAAAACTCAAAACGAGAATCAGTCAGTCATGCTAATACTCAAAAACCAACGAAGAACCCTAAAAAATTAGGGCTTTCAACATAGGCAAGTTAAGGCTGTCGTAGACTCATAGAATCAGTTAAAATTTGTGAGAAATGGAAGTTTAAACAGAAAGAATCATTTAAAAAAGTTTTTAAAAGAAATTCTGAAAACCCTAATTTTAGAAAAAGTGAAGAAACACTTGAAATCATATGATTCTCATAAAGAATCTCAAGGATAATGTAAAATACTCAAGAAATAAACTCATATCATCCTAGATCTGTACAGAGCTATGAGGTATAGAAAAGAAATTAGGGTTTCGAAAGTGACCCATATAGAGATGAAGAAACCTATTTAGAAACCCATAGATCGTCGCAAATATAGAACGACTTCACTTGAAATCATACTGGAATAGCCAGGAATATGTAGCATATAAACAGTAGATGGAAGTCGTCAAGGCCCTGGGCCCTTGAGGGCCTTAGAGAAGGCAAGAGCTGCATGAGAGAAGCCATTGGATGCTTGAGAGATATTGAGAGGTCACTGGTGATGGCCAGAGATGGGAGGTTGGTATTTGAAGATTAGGGTTAGGTTGAGATTGTGTTGAGAGCATAGAGAATTTTAGGGCGGCGGGGTGGGTTGTAGAATAAATTAGGTTTGGGGGGGGGGGTACGGAATTAAAAATGGTAAGAACAAATACGGGCCGTTGACCTCATAGATCAACGGCTAGGATTAGGGGGCCTGGGTCGGGTAAAATGTGTATAGGGAATGGGACAGTTAATTTAATTAGAATTTTTTTTAAAGCAAATTATAAATTCTATTAATAGAAGAAAAAGATACCACAATAGGAGAATTACGAGTAAGGGAGTCAAATCGCCGGAGTTGTTACCCATATAACACAACCGGTCTAACCTTACCGTATTCGACCTATTATGAAAATATTACAAAAAATCATAAGAAAATAACAAGAAGATAGGTTTATACGATAAGGAGGGGGACGCCAGTATTGTCACCTATATAACAATAACCGGCAGTGACCTTACCTTATAAATCCTATCGAGACCCTAAAAAGCCTCACGAAATAAAAATCAAGAAAACGATGAACATTAATGTGATGGTAAAGAAAGCATAATTGCTTTCTTTTCTTCATATTTGTGTACTGTTAGCTATAATTGTCTTTAACCTTCGTGCTTGTTCCTCGACCGAGTAGGTTTTAAGACGGATGGTTGCACTGCTTGTTTTTGCTTTGCGATTCTCATCAGGGGCCTTCGAATGTTAGCATCTACGCCCATCCTGTTGTCGCAAACTCATTCTCTTTCACAAGCTTTCTTATTTGCTTTACTATGCATTGGTGATAAATCACCATTTCTCGCCGCTTCAGTTCGGCAATGTGATAAGATTTCTTCTTCCTCCCCTTCTTCATAGATATGTCTTCCTATTTCCTCATTCAGAAATTGGCTATTCTGGATGTTGACTTGTGAAACACTTACCACAATCTGTTAGTGTCCCTTCTCCAAGGGTGTGATTGACTTAGGTGGTACAATATGATTTTGAGCAACTATAGACAATGATGTTGACTTTCGATTAGCAGTTACAGATTCAGCTGGTTTTGTGGTATTTTTTGGAAGAAATATCGGAGCATTATGGTTCAAGATTGTCCTTTTGCTTGCAACAGTTTGCATATTGACAGTGTACTGTCCTGGCGATATATTCCTTCGACTTTTGTTCTAATCGTCGTAATCCTCTCCAGATGTATCTTCTTCATATTCTTGATCATCTTCTGAAGAGGAAAAGGCAGCAAATCCTTCTCCCCAACTCTCTTCATCATCATAGTCTTGATGGTCTTTCCACAATTTTGATTTAACAACTATGTCCCTCATAGGGATTTGTTTTTTAATTGCAGCTGACGTTGACTGATTTCCATAGGGATTTGTTGTTTCCTGTCGAGGTGTATTTTGCGCAGTATCATCTCTCACAGTTATAGGTCGATCTACAACTGATTGCATTTTAGAACCTATTTCTGGTAGAGAGTTGATTGCAGATACTGTTTCATTATGCAAAATTCTGTTGGAACTGTTATTCCCCTCTGCTGTATTGGACTGAAGAATTATGCAAGATTGAAGCTTTACTCAATTTATTGCTTTCTTGTTGCCTGGATGATTTTGACACAGCAGTTAACGTTGTTGCTATGGGAGTGACAGCAGATTGATTTGTCAAGCATTTTGAATCTGAAACTGCTTTGACATTTTCTGAAAACTCCTTTTTTGTATCAGTTGCTTTATCCACCAGAGGAGAATGCTTCAAAATATGTTGTTGGTAGATCAAACTGTGTTCCTGGTTTTTGGCATTGTCAATATCTGTCTCAGTATAACAAGATACTATGACATTTCCAGTTAATGCATTCAGTGGATGTCTCAATGGGATAGAAGATGGCATTATACAATGTTGTGGAATGTTATCATTTGGGGTCACAAGTGTTGGTGCAGCTGCTATTAATGAAGCAGAAGCAGGATCTGTTTTAGAAACCACAGTACTACTATCCCCTTTAAGATGATCAGAATCTCCCTTATCGATCACAGTAGGATGTGTAGTGTTAACAGTCTCCAATTTGTACCAGTTGTTGGATCACATGAATGCTTTAACATGTGTTGCTGGGTGATTTCAGTTAAATCAACCAAGGGCTGTCTCAATGAAACAGTAACTGGTAGCAGACAAGACTGGACAGTATCACCATTTGGTTTTGCAAGAGATTCTGCATTTGCATAAGTTGTATCAGAAATAGTATCAATTTTAAGAGCCACTGCAGTGCTAGCCAATTTAGAAACTCCCATATCCTTCACAGTAGATTGATTAGTGGCAACAGTTAATGCAGCATTTTCAATTGACTTCTGTGCAAGATTGTAAGAGTCTTTAAAAATCTGAGCAGTAGACGAGTTTGTCATTGAAAATTCTGTAGCATTCTTCAGTGAGGATTCTGTCGACAGTAAGTCTGCACCTTTTGCATTTTCATCTGCTGATATAACTGATGCATTAATTGGATCCTGCATTAACACATTATCCTGGTGAGTACATCCATCTCTACTTTCAGGACAGCATGGAACTGCACAACCAATCTGGTTAGTCTTATCCTGTGATTCAACAGAAACAACAATTGAATTTTTCTGGATCAACTGATGTTGTTGTGTGTCATTATCCAGTACAGAAGACTCAGTCCTATCATTCACAGAATTTGTTGTAGGCTTCATCTAAAAATTCATTTTCATGGCATCCTTTACCATACCAGATTGTATAACATAATCAGTTGGATCAACAACATCCTGCACGACTACATTATCCACATTCACTCCTTCTGCAATTTGAACAGTCTGATGTGAGACTTTTGTTAATTCAACTTCTGAATTATCATCTTTTTCTTGTGACTCCTTGGCAACTTGTGCAGATCTTTTTGCATTTAAGTAGTCCCTTGCATCCCCTTGTAATTTGTCTAGTTCAACGACCTCTTGACCAGCCAGATCACTGTCCAAATGAGCCTCTGTCAGCACCTCTGCTCCAGATTTTTCTTTTTTAAATCTACACGACTTGTCATCATGACCTTGATGCTTGCAATAAGTACAATACTTAGGCAGATTATCGAAAACTATTTGTTGATGAATCTCGACAGTTTTACCTGATATTCTATCTACAATCTGCAATTTGAACTTTTTAGGATGATTATCCAAAAGATCAATTATAACCTTAACTCTTGCCGTGCTAGGTCTCGATCTATCCTGTGTTGCCTTGTCCACTGCTAGAGGTTTTCCCACAGCTGAGGCTATAGACATTAACGACCTCTTAGCAAAAAAATTTGGTGGTAGGCCTGGAATAGAAATCCATACAACTGCCATCGACGTCTCCTCTTTCGGATTGAATTCTAAAGACCATTTGAATGTTCTAAAGAAATATTCGTCGCCTTTGGATTTAAGATATGCAGTCGACTTTGAAAGTAAATGAACATAATCATTGTAAAGATCAAACCTGACTAACAGATGACGATACTCTAAATGACCAATGTTACAATGACCTTGAACATCAAATTGCGACAAAAAAATTCTTCGCACTTCCGATAGATCCGGTCTGCCATAAGAGAATTTAATAATAACTGCCTGATGCATTCCTTCTTCCCTAATGAAATTGTTAACCTCATCCTTTGTGAATTGAATTACAGGTTCACCATGGTTAACTAAAACTGGAAATAGCTCAATATTTGATGGAGCAGATTGCTTAGCTAGAATTGTTGAGGCATACGATTGCCTTTTGATTTCTTTTGGAGCAGAGTTTTGAACTTTATGAACCTCTCCCACAGCCAGATGCTGGGGAGAGGACGGAGCATCCATGGTTGTTCAGAAGAGATCCTCCATATTGATGTTATATCACTACTCCGACAGTGCTGAAATTGTATTTAGCTGTCGGTGCTATTGTATCTTCTTGAGTTTGACGATCTGTTATTGCTAACAAATCTACAAACTTAACATCAAGTAACAATACAGATTGCAGACTGAAATTCGAATGTACAGCGCGCGCAATCGAAAAATTCAAAAGATCTATTGCGATTGGCTTAGATTTTTGGAAAAAAATCGAAATGAGATAATAACCACTAAGAAGAAGCTTGTTTTTCGTGGTGAAAACTCTCAGAATTATGCCCGATGAATAGTGACGGAATCACTATTCACCCTTCTTCCTAGAGAGAAGGCAGATGATTTTTTTTGCTCAAAATTGACATGCTCTTTAATTAGAAATTGGACTGGGTATTAGGTTGAATTTAGGCTGAAATTGAAATAAATTTGGCTAAATTTTTAAATAGCCACTTTCAGTACTTATACAATTTATAAAAGTAATAAAAATGATTTATAAAAATATTTCGTATATTGAAAATGACTAAAAATAATTATATAATATTTTAAAAATATAAAAGACTCTTTCATGCATCAATAACGTAATTGCTATTCAATTGGGCTACTATTGCAATTATATGTAAATTGACTAAGAAAAATATACATGAAATTATAAAATACACGAAAAATATTTAAGCAATATTTTGCAATACGTATAGGATTTATATGACGAAATTACCACAACAATAATTTGAAGGATAATTATTGAGAATTTTATAAGTAAAAAGGGAAGAAATAAATTAATTTAAAGCCTTTAAAAATTATAAAAATTTATAAAAAGCTTGGATATGCTTATATATGTATATATGCTATTTTGAAAGTATGTCTATAATATATTAAAAACAGGAATCTTTTTAGCAAAAAGTCAAATTACAATATTACCCTTATGTTAGTAAATTTATACAAAATTACCCAACACTTAAAATTAATTTAAAAAAACCTTAGTGCCTCTCTCGCACCCTCTCCTCAGCGAAACGCCTATTCCAAAAAACCTTTCACCTTTATGTAACATCATCTTTCCAAACAGCTGCACCGCTTATGTTCTCAATCAAAATCATAATTTCATGGTAACTTTCTCTCAATCTTAGTTTTTCTCCAATAAACCAACAGGTGTAGAATCTGAAATCTACATCACCGAATTATTTTATTCTCCAATTTATCAGCTTTTCATTGCTATTACTATTTCATCTTCCCAGCCCTAGATCATAACTTATAAGTTTCTTGGTTTTGTTTTTTCTTTGATTTTTTTTATAATTTTACCTTAAATGGTTTCTGAATCGTTGTACATGACTTGCGCTGAATGAATTTCAATTTTCACGGCTTGATTAGAGTTTACTTGAATTGCTTTTTTTTGCCTTACTTTTTAATGTTTCTCTGTAAAGTTGTTTACTTTACTATTATTACTTCAATATGTAAATATCCACGATCCCTTATTGTAACTATGATTTAAATGGTTACCATCGTGAAGGAATTTAAAAAACATCCAAATCCAAAACTTCTCCAATGATTTTTTATTCTTGAAAGAGGCGAAAAAGTTAACTGACGGCACTATCTTTCCTAACTCTTTAAAGGAATAAATGAATCATTATAGTGCATAACATACATATCACTAATTTAAATCTCATTCTTTTATATCTTGACATATTAGTTACAGAAAAATCAATTCTTGGAGAAGGCCGGAAGAGGAGAAGAGAGATTACAGTTACAAATGAAAGGTAAGTTATTATGCAAGATTTAATTAAAAATGATCATTTCATGTATAATATAGATAATGAAATGCAACTAATATATTTGTAATTTAAATTAGAGGTTTGATCTTACAACAATTACCTTATGGGGAGATTTTGCTGAAAATGACGGTAAGATTCTTGAAAAGATGAAATATGATAAACCAACTATTGGCTTTTGTGATGTTAGAGTTTCATTTTATAAAGGTATGCACCAACAACTCTTTGTATTTATATTTATAAGACTTAATGGACAAAAACTATACTAAATATTTATCCACTTCTTTAACTAGCTAGGGAATTTTGGAATATACACTATTCCTATCCGTAGTGTGCTAATCAATCCAACAATTCAAAAGGCAACAAATCTCAAAAATTGATACAGTATATCTTTTCCGAATATACCAAAATTTTACTTATGATTAGTAGTCATGTATATAGTTACAACAACAACCTAGTATAATCCCACTTAGTGGGGTCTGGGGATGGTAGTATGTATGCAGACCTTACCCCTACCCTGGGGTAGAGAGACTGTTTCCAAATAGACCCCCGGCATCCTTCCCTCCAAGAACTTCTCACCTTGCTCTTGGGGAGACTCGAACTCACAACCTCTCGATTGGAAGTGAGGGTTGCTTACCATCAGAGCAACCCCTCTTGTTTATAAAGTCATGTATATAGTTAATGAAATATTTATTGGGAACAACCTGTATACCTGCTTTAGGTAATTGTAAGGTTCGTACAAACTAGCTTCCCCAGATCCCACATATTGGAATCAAACTGGGTTTGTTGTTGTTGTAAATCTTTTATTTTCTTGTTTGTTTTGAGTTTCACAAAGTTTCAACCTTCTATATTCTGCTTTTGTCTTCTCCATTCTATTTGGAATAAATTTATTTCTCTATATTGTTCTATTCTATCCATATTCTTATAAAAAATTTAGCTACAATGCAATGCATGCCACATATTTGATTAGCTACAGTGACTATTTAGCTAGAGTTGACGAAGTCCGAGTATATTTCTGAAAATAAAAAATTTGCACAGTCAAATCCCACTTTCAACATCAGTTTAGAGCAGATAAATTCAATTAATTAAATGATGTTGAATTCTATTTGAACTAACCAACGAACAAAACTGAACCTAAGCAGAATCATGTGTTAGTGCTAGCCTTGACTGCTCATTAGATTCACTATAATCCAAATTTGGATCTTAGCCTTTTTCTTTTTGTCTTCCATTTATGTTGATGCTAAAGAAATTAGAATCTTTACTTTGATTCTAGCCAAAATGATTCAAGACTTGTCGTTTGTGTTTGTGTGTGTGTGTTTTCTTAAACCTTATTTATTGACAGAAGAACATCTGAAACAAGGAACATCCCATTCTTCATATGAATCACAAGTACATTTTTATCCCTTTTCCAGTTTGTTAGGGGAGTGAATTCTGCTTTCTTGGTTCGTTTTATATGCGACAATGTCATGTCAATGAGACCACCACTCAGGTACAATCGTGTAGATGTCTACATCTTTCTTTATTGTTATGATTATAGTTTTGTGTAAGTTTTTCATTATTTATAAATAATAACGACTCGTTAAGCTAAATATATAATAGCATTAATTGACGTATACCTATAATATGTATTATTGTAATGCCAATTGTGGTTGAATACTTGTCTTTATATGTAGATTAGATAATCTTTAAAAATGGATATAATTAAAAGTATTAGAAAAAATATGGATGAAAATGAGTTAGTGAAGAATACAAATTCAATTTACAATACTCTGCCAGCACAATTAATTTTATATAATGAACACAAATACATATTTAAGATAACACAATACAAATAACTGACAATGGACTAATTTTATGGACATAACCTACAAATATTTTTCTCAGGTTGCATGTTTTCTTTTAACAGATCTATAATCGTGATATCTACATCTTTGTTTATTGTTCTGATTATATTTTTATCAATATTTTTATGTGTTAATTATTTTTTCCTATAAATAGATGCTACATTTTAATACTTTTACTAAACTACAAACGTGATTCCATGAAGGCAAAAAATAAAGATATTGCATTAATACCAAATAAAGCCACGATCTACATATTTTATAATTTGTAGAATATAAACTAATATATTAGATAACTCTTTATGCGCATGATTCATATTACAAGTTCAAAGCAAAGATCGTAGACATTATAAATAAAGATGAGCCGTGGTATTCTTCTTGTAAAGATGCTTCAAGAGCGTGGATATTATAAAAGATATTGCAACTTGTGCCAACTATAACATAGAAAATATTGATTATGAAAGGAGGTGAGACAATGAAAAAATCTTCAATTAGAACTTTTGCGATATAATGGATGTCAATGTACCTTTTGGTGGAAAAGTTATGATTTGCCATTTCAAGGCTATTTCTGACAACTATTACCGATTGTTCCAAAATCTAAGAGCAGAGATGGTTAATGCAAGTTTAGTGAAAGCATATTTGTGGCCTTTAATGAAAAAGATACATTTCACAACAAAAATAAGAGCAAGATCAAATCCAAATGTCAGTAATTCCTTACTCTGTGTTGGTAACAAGGAAGAGCAAACAATAAAGAATAATTTGATACTTCTTTCAGAACAAATAGTTGTCAAACACAACAATTTTGACACTATTATCAAGAAGAATACCTGATAACGTTAAAATCAAATGGTCTTCCTCCACATAGTAACATCGCCAAACCCATTATGTCATTTAAGTTTCTCTTATTTTCTTTCTTTCTATCTCTATATAAGCAAATATATACTTTACTGTTTACAAATAACAATAAAATTTCACATATCTTCATTTACTAGAATAGGTTACTTTGAAAGAAAATGCGCCCATCACGCTACTTAAAAATTTGGACCTTTCAAATGGCTTATGTAATGGTACAAGAATGATTTGTAGAGAATTTAACAACAATGAACATTCCAAAATTACAATGGGTCAATCTTTGAAAAAGCATATGGTTATTTCAAGAATTCACTTAGTCCCCGTGCAAATGAAGGATAACCTTTCAAATTCGTGTGGAAATAATTTCTTGTATGCTTTAGTGTTCTCTGATAGAAGTACAAGTCAACTTTACAGCTGAGCAATCACTTCTTATTGGGAAGAAGCGTGTACCAAGAATTGACATCACTATCCATTATGAAGTCTTTTGTAATACAAAAACTTGGTGCAAGGCACAAGAAATTTACTTGTGCATTTAGTGATATTCTCGCAAGCATAATAGTGTTCATCCGGCATTGAAGCCACTGGTGTGTCAAGAACAAGAAGATAACTCCACTAAGTATCAGTTTCATAATGAGTCTATGTATATCCGTAGTTGAGTTGTAATCTTGTTATTTGTTCTTCATTGTATCTCCTATCTTGCTTTCTTAGAAGCTTTGTCTTAAGAAAATAAAAAAATTGTAAACTTTCGAGTTTATGTTGTGACTAAGATTAGTCATAAATTTAAAATCTTTATAACTAGAAGAGTCACAAAATGGCTTGTGGTGAGAGCATCACAAGTTAGTTGAAGTCTTTGTAATAGGGTTATTACAAAGTGGCTTGTAATAGTGAGATTGCAAGTTAGTGAAGTTAAAAGCCTGCAAGTGTATGTCGTGGTTTTTTGCCCCCTTGTATGGGATTTTACCAAATAAAATCCTTTTTCTTCTTTACTTACAGTTTTATTAGTATTCCCAGCTTAACTTTATAGAGGTGCAGGTGCTCTATTATTTGGTGGACTCATACAAACTAACATGGGTGGACTAAGAAAATGTGGGCAAGGTTAGTCAAAAGATAGTATATGTTATGAATCAGTCATTGTGTACGTTCAGAGGGTTATTTATCTATTTATAAATGACCAGAGTTGATTTGGGACCCATTAATAGGCCTAATTAGGATGTGTCATTCGATTGTTATCAAGCTTATTCGTGTTTTAAAATGACCTGTGAGTTACTCATCTATGCTACGATGAGTTGTAATTTGTTGGTTATATGCATATATGGTGCGGTTCTATTTGAGCTTTATATCGGAATTTGAGTGGGATGAGTATGTGGGTATTGCATGATTGATTGTGCATTGGCTATGTTTTTTCCAGATCATGGTATTGTGTTAGTTTCTCTCCATGGTTATGATAATGCACTTTGGGTACTTGATGTCTACTTTCGCATGGTTATTGATATTGAGCAAGGTGGCTCGAGGTATGTATTATGGAAAATCATTTGGATGGGGCCACGCATTGCGCCGAAATTATGTTGAGATATGATCCTTTGTTTTGGATTCACGTGTTTGGTTCTTTGGTGTGTTCTAGGATCTTAGCATCGTGATGTGATTGTACTTGTTACGTTGGGGGGATAGTCCTTTCGTTTGAGGCATTTTTAAGATTGAGTACATTTGGTATGTTACAATTTGGTGCATGGGTTGCATGGATTATGGCTTTAAGTTGTATTGATGTGTTATATCATTAGAGTGATTATGTTAGATAGGATGAGGTCATCGTATCTAGAATGGGTGCTATCAGATCTGATTGCAGTATATTTGGAAGGATATTGATGCTCATCGGCTTAGAAATTCTCTATAGTTCCTATCAAAGAAGAAAGAGTTCCACAACTTGTTTATCTAATGAATGGTTATGAGTTCTGTATGTTTCTTTCATCATTGGCAGTATACAAAGGTTCTATAATGAGGCTTTGCTTGATATGAGGCTTATTACTGGTATTAGGTTATTTTAGCAGCTACTATGATTAGAAATTATCGTTATAAGTGTTTGGTTATGTGGTATATCATGTGATTTCATCTTGAGTTATGGCTCTAGCTGGATACAGCTTGTTCAGACTTATACTGTGTGAGATGCGAGGTTCTAATCTTATAGTAAATTTCGGATGTTGGAAATTAAATTCTAAGGCTTATGGGTAGGCTGAATTAAGAAATTCCAGTTATGTTATGTTAGTAGACCTATATGGGATAGGGTTACATGGAATCACCTCCCGGTATGTGTATAGTGAAGTTATATGGTGATTTGGTGGCTTTTTGGGAACGTATGTTTAAATAGGGAGGGATGTAACAACCTGACCAGTCATTTTGAGCATTGCACTTCGCTCGCTAGTTCTTGGGCATGAGTAGCTCCGTATGATGCATTATTACTTGTTTGAATCATCAGTTTTGTTTTTCAGGTTATTCAGAATTGATTTAGAAGAAAGATATTGAGCTAGAAGCTTTAAAGTTTAAAGGCTTGACCAAGTTTGACTTTAGTATTTGACCTCAGATTGGATTTCTGATGGGTTCGTTAGCTTCGTTGGGTGATATTGACATTAAGAGCGCGTCCAGATTGCGGTTTGAAGGTCCGTAATAAAATTTATCTTGAAATGATGAAAGTTGGAATTTTGGAAAGTTTGACCGAGAGTGGACTTTTTGATACCTGGGTCGGATTTCGATTCCGAAAGTTGGAGCAGGTCGTAATGTCAAATGTGACTTTTGTTCAAAATTTGAGCTCAATCGGACGTGATTTGATAGGTTTCGACATCATTTGAGGAAGTTGAAGCTTCAAAGTTCAATGATTTCGAATTGAGATGTGATCCGTCATTTTGATGTTTGCTATGTATGTTTTAAAGCCTTGAATAGGTCCATATTATATTATGGTACATGTTGGTATATTTGGACGGGGTCCCGAGTGGCTCAGGTGAGTTTCGAATAAGGTTTGGATCATTTTCATTTCATGTTGCATTGGTGAAGATTGATGGTTCTGGTGTTTCCGCAACTGCGGAAGAATGGGGGCAGATGCGAGTCCGCGGATGTGGACAATTGATCACAAAAGTGAGGTTTAGCGCAGATGCGTGTTTGGCTTTGCACTTGTGAGTGCATAATAGCAAAAATGGTTTTGCAGGTGGAAGAGATCGCCTGGTGAGTTGTGGTCGCAGAAGCAAAGTAATAACAGCAGATGCGGTGGTCGCAGATGCAACATTTTTATCGTAAATGCGGAAAAGGTGGGCAGAGTTATATAAAAATTGAGGGTTTTGTTCTTTCTTCATATTTTGAGATGTGCGACTCGGATCGAGGCAATTTTGAAGCAAATTCCATCACAAAGATTTGGGGTATGTGTTCTCTACTGAAATTTGTTTATATTTTATGAATCCGTCTTCATTTTTAGCAATTGGTTGATGAATTGAAATAGGAAATTGTGGTTTTTGACCTAAAGTTTCATAATATGACTTTTTGAGTTTTGAACATCAAATTGAAGTGAGAATTGAGTGAAACTAGTATGATTGGACTCGTGATTGAATGAGTTGTCATATTTGTGAGTTTTGTCGGGTTCCGAGGAGCGCTAGGTGTGATTTTTGATGGATTTGGGATTTTATGTAGGATTCGATCTTTATCATATTGTAATTATTTCCTTGGGCTTCATCTGATGTATTTGAGTTGTTGTTGACTAGTTTTGAGCCGTTCGGAGGTCGTGGGATGGCATTCTTGGAGCATCGCTTGGCTTGCTCGGCGTCTGAAATTGGCTTGTTTAAGATAGGTAACTCTTCTAAACTTAGCGCTGAGGGTGTGAAATTACGAATTATGTGCTACGTAATTGGTGTTGAGGTGACGACATGCTAGGTGACGGGCGTGTGGGCATGCACCCTGTGAATTGTGACTTTGTTGTTTCTAGGGCACTGAATAGTGACCCTATTTTGTTGATATCTATGTTTTCACCATGTGATAAAGTAAATGAGCGGTACATCATGCTAGATATCATGTTTAGCCTTTCTGTTGACATTATTGGGACCCATAGTGGCCGTTTTTTGCTGTCATCGCATTGATTTCATTGATATTTTGGTACTCAGTCACATTCATGCATTCATATCATATCTCAATCTAAGGTTGTTACTTATTAATACATCATATCATCATTCCGGGTTAGTTTTCATGACAGTGTTAGCACATGGGTGAGACTGAAGAGATTGATGACTGAGTGAGGTCGAGAGCCTAATTAGGAGTGACAGTTATGGGATCGGGCTGCACGCCTCAATGCTTATTCTAATTTATGATAGCGCTTGGGCTGAAGGAACCTCTCCGAATTATGCACACCCCAGTGAGTGCAGTTGATTATATTCAGGGATGGGTCTTCCCTGGGCATGGAGATGGATCTTCTACATGGGGTTGGATTGGCCTTTTTCCTTGGTACCGACGACTGAGGGTCAGTGATGTATATATTTCGGGATGGATCTTCCATGGATCGTATAAGCCATATACAGTACCCGGTGGTTGAGCATTAATATATATACCTGGAGATGGATCTTCTCCATGGAGCCAGAATAGCCTTTCCTCGGTACTGGGTAACGGATGAGCAGTGATGTATATATTCTAGGATGGATCTTCCCTTGGCCGTATGAGCCATATACAGTACTGAGTGGTTGAGCATTTATGAGTGGAGCGCGTGAATACATGTTTCATGTCTGGGATTCATAGCACCGGCACACATACATGACACACATGAATAAAGATGCATTCTTCCTCATACTCTGCGGTATCACATCGCTCATGATTTCTTTTACACGCATTGATATATGGGCATAGAAAGATATTTTCACACTTGCTATTTGGAAGGAAAATGAAACATCTTATTTACTTTGGAATGGATTTTTGGGGAAAAAATTAGTTTTCAAATTATACTCATATTTTACGATGATTTCGGTAAAGGGTTGAGTTTTCACTGATAATCTTGAAAAGCATAACTATTTTCAGGAAAGTTGTGAAAAGCTGAGTATTTATCTCTGAGATACTTCCTTACTTATATATTCTCTACTTGTTATGAACTGCTATTGGTTATTGGCGCTAGACCCAACCTATGCTCCAGTTCGTCACTGCGTTCAACCTAAGTTTAGGTTTATTACTTATTGAGTATGTAGAGCTGATTGTACTCATTCCTACACTTTCTTCACACTGCGTGCAGATTTCGGATGCCAATATTGATGTGCATTGCGGCAGCTAGCATTGAAGATGTACCTGCGTTCCTGCTATAGCTGCCTCTTGTTCATAGTAGTCTTTGATTTATATACTCTGTTTATGTACTTTTCAAATAGAATATGTATTTTCTTCATATCAGCTTTGTAAACTCTATTCTTAGAAACTCATGATTTGTACTACCATTCCTTGGGAAATATATAAGATTTAGATAATTCTTTTGTTTAGTTGTCTTATAAATATTATTGAAATTTGATAGTTATTAGTTATCTTACCTAGCGGATTGTGTTAGGTGACATATGACTAGTGGATTTTGGGTGTGACAGTAGACAAGGCTATTTTTTCTTTCAAAATAGATTTGAACAATTTGAAGCATATTAAAATCATTTTAGTTTTCTATTTAGCGGTAAAAGAAAAACCTGAGATCACTAAATTATGAAAATTTGAAAAAAAAATAGTCTTAATCTTGAATGTTCCTTATGCCTAATAATCAGTGGTTTAAATTCATTTTCTGAATTGAAAGTGTTAAGAAAAATAGTACAATTAGAAGATAACAGTTTAATTGCTATACTTAATCAGATAAAAAAATTGATTCTTTTCCAAATGCATGTATTGCTTATTGAATAATGTTATTAATTTCTGTTAGCGTTGATTCAGTGAAAAAAGTTTTACAAAACTAAAATTGATAAAATCTTACCTAAATTCAACAGTGTGTCAAGAGTGGTTAAATGGATTAGCTATATCGTCAATTTAGAAAGACTTATTAGGAGAAATTGATTATAAATTTTTTTATTAATTAATAACTTTACATTAAAAAAACTAGAAAAATAGACCTCAAATAAAAAATGATATTTTTTTTAAAAAAAAAAAGTTAAGGCCCACATAAAATTTGGCACAATAAAATTTGTTGGACCTCTCCTGAGTGGGTGTTCACCATTTTTTACTATTCAATTATAAGATAACGCTTTTTTTGTCAAAATGTAAAAATTATCATGGCTATTCTATTGTTGTTTTTAATTATTCTATAACAGTTATTATTCAATATAGTAGAGCACAACTTGTTTGATATTAAGGTATAATTGAAGTATTATTGTTTTCAAATAATCTATATAAATATATAAAGCTGGGAATTGGCCAGCTGATGTGGCATCCCCACATGGACAACTTTCATATTTATCTTTTTCTCTAGATTTGTGAGATTTTTTCCTAATTTTGATACAAAAAAATCATTTTTACTACCTAGAACTAATGACAAAATTGATAAGGCTTATGAACGAGGAGATTTCAGTTATGGAATATACAAACAAGTGTAATTACTACTTCCTTAGAGTTATGGAATACAAAAAGAGAGAAATTAATTAATTAACCCGAGCTCTAGCACGTCGTTCAGTGGTTTCATGCCATGGGCAGCTTCATTTGAGGCATCATGACTTGTACGCGTGGTCGGAATTGAATTTCGGGAAGTTCAGAGTTGATTTGGAAAGATAATTCTCATTTCGGAAGCTTTAAGTTAAAAGAATTAGCTAAGATTAGATTTCTGAGAAAACGACCTCGAAAATTGGATTCAAAGGTTCCAGCAGGTTCATATGATGATTTCGGACTTGAGCATATGCTCGGATCGGGTTTGGATGATCTGGGAGCGTTTTGTCTCCTATTGTGGAAGTTAGCAGTTTGGAAGAAATTTCATAAGTTTGATTTGAAGTGCATTTTAGTGCTATCGATGTCCGTTTGGAATTCCGAGTCTAGGAATAGCTCCATATGGTGATTCTGGAATTGGAAGTGCGATCGGAAGTGAATTCGGAGGTCCTTAGGTCATTTTGGAGTCATTTGGATAAAGATAGAAAATTGAAGGTTTATGAAAAATTTGATCGGAAGTAAACTTTTTGATATCGGGGTCGGAATCGATTTCAAAAGTTGGAATAGGTTCGTAATATCGAATACGAGTTGTGTGCACAATTTGATGCCAATCGGGCGTGATTTGATAGGTTTGAACATCGAAAGTAGAAGTTTGAAATTCTAAAGTTCATTAAGCTTGGATTGGAGGTTGATTCATGATTTTACCATTGTTTGACATGATTTGCGGCCTCGAGCAAGTCCATAATGTATTTTGGTGCTGATTGGTATGATTGGTTGGTGTCCCGGGGGCCTCTGGTAGAATCCGGGTGGTTAACTGAGCGAAAATAGAATTTGGAGAAGTGTTGAAGTATTTGCTTCTGTCATAATCGCACCTGCGGTTGGTCGACCGCAGGTGCGAGACCGCAGAAGCGGTCATAGCCTCGCACATGCGGCCCTGAACTGGATAGGCTAAACCGCAGAAGCGGCATCGCAGATGCGGCGTCAAGACCGTAGAAGTGGTCCTAGTCCTTTTAGCGAATGCCGCAGATGCAGCCTCCCTTCCAGATATGGTCCCCTGAGCGCAGATGCGAAGACAGTTGAAGCTGTCAGCTTCATTTATGTCAAGCTCCAGCCATTTTTAACCATTTGAAACCTGGGCATTGAGCGATTTGGAGCTCTTGAGAGAGGATTTCCACATAGGATCGTGAAGTAAGTTCATCCCACTTATTTTTAAGTTTAACACTCCAGTTTTAGGTAGATGAACACCTAAAGATCTGAAGAAATCAAGGGATTAGAGCTAGACCTAGGGTTTTAATAAAACTTAGATTCTACCACGAAATATGTATGAAATGGATTATAAATTATATATTATTGGTCATTAGATTATATAGAACAACTTCCTTCGAAAAATTTCACGTGGGCCCGGAGATGAATTTTAAAAACCTTGCATTTAGGTTGGGAAATTGGTTTAATAAGTAGAATATGAACTTTTGAACATGTATTAACTAGTTCTTACCCTATTCGAATAGTTTTAGATCATTCAGCTCCAAATTGGAGGTTTGAGTGAGTTCTTGAACCGGAACATAGGCTCCGGAGCAAGGTGAGTCTCCTTTCTAACATTGTAAGAGGGATTTGTCCCCATAGATTATTTAATTGGTTATGTGCTCCTATTTGTGGGGGATACGTAAGCACGAGGTGATGAGAGCCCGTGTGTAGCTACTATTATGTTATTTTCCGGAAAGTCTAGGACCCAAAAATATGCTAATTTGGATTAATTGTAAACTTATTGACAACTTGAATTGCTTAAATCACATCGAATTAGTAAATGAATTTTTAAATGGGTTAAACTTTATTTTTTTCTTAAATGTTTTAAAGAGAATTGACCTTTATTTGAATAAATATTTCCCGATAAATTCGTAATTGGCTGTTTGAGCATGTATTTCTATGTGTACATGCGTTGCATGCATGATTCGTGAGCAGGGTGATTGTTTATTTAAATTTGACCGCGTCGCATGTATGGTTCGCGAGTGAGGTAATAGATGCATCTATGGTTCGCGCCGTTCGACTCTCGGCATTGCACATTTTATATTTTTGTTGGATCGGGTCGTACGACATCGGCATAATTTGCGCATGCTTGTACTGCTTGTCTTGAGATTATTGATATTGATATTTTCTCTCCCCGACTTGAGATAATTGAAAACTAATGGATTATGAATCCGGAGACCTTTAAAATGAAAAGTAACTTTCACATGTTCGTGACTTACTTGAAATTACTGTCATTCTTAATTTCCATGATTATTCGCATTAATAATATATCATTACTGGACCACTAGTAAGTATCGAAGTCAAATTATATTCCGGACGTCTGTTGTATTATATTGTTTTCCAGAGATAGCTCATGCACTTGTGATACCAGGTTCTGGGATGGCTATAGGATTGTTCAATATTAAGTTTGTTAAAGGCTTCATGGTCATTTCTGTAAATTTCATTATTTATTATTTAATATATAAAGAAAATGATTTCAACAAATATTAAAATTGAAATTTAATTAACTATTTTTGTTGGCTTGTCTGACAGAGTTGTCCGGCGCCATCACGACTATATATATATATATATATATATATATATATATATATATATATATATAAGATGAAGAAAATACTGACATGACACCTCTCTTCATTTAGGATTGGTATTTATCTTTTACCTCTTTTTTTTGGATTCCTGTACCTTTTTTTTAATTATTACCTTTTTGTGTTTTTAATAGTACTCTTGAAAGAAGAAACTCTTCCAATTAATTTTGAGTAGTTATTTCTGAATCTCTTCCTATTAATTTTGTAAGTCAATATTCCCAGTTTAATTTTCATTTTCTTTGCTTAAAAAAAGTTAATCCTTATGGTTACTTTCGGATTCTTCCAAAGATAAATCAATTGGAGAGGGACAGGCACAGGGACGTGGTTGCTGAGGCGCAGGCTATAGCAACATTCGAAGCATTACCACAACTGTGGTTTTCGGTTGTTAATGCTCTCAACAACTTCCTTAGTGACTCTAAGGTGTGCTTTCATCATTAGTCACTGCCAAACAGCTACATCTAAAATCTAAAATCTAAACCAACTAACAAATATAATCTTTAATCATTCTTCGTTTGATGTGGCTCTGGATAAGTTGAGACGAAACCATCGTAATCAGCTTCAGATATTTTATTTATGTTGGCTTCTTTAACACTAACAAAATAACAATGTGAGAAAGCACCACTCTCTTATTTCTCCTTTCAGTTCTTGTAATGATATTTCTTACGCCCATTTGCCATGACAAGGCAAGACCGCTTTATTCAGTTTTATTTTGCATATACACTATTGGTTTTAATATTGTAGTTATTTAGAATATCCAAGCAATATACATGGAATAAAGTATGATTCACTGATATTTTTCATAACCGCGCCAAGCGCGGATAGTTTCACTAGTTCTGCTATAATCTTGGGAAGCTTTTCACCCAATATATCATATGTTTTCATACAATAATGACACTGTCATACAATTTCAACCGCGACATAACCAAACAAGTGAACAGATGTTCCAAATCTACCAATATAAAAAGAAGAAGAAGAAACTGAGAACTGAGAACATTAACCGGAGACAATTTTCATCATCCCGTACTGGATGAAGATAAAATGGACGAGATTCGCTCTATTCACTTAGCTTCCCTTTGAGTCTCAAAGAAAATGCTTTTAAAACCAAAAGAACTTCTTTAAGTCTGTTCTTGGATTCTTCATCTGTTAGCACACCTTGATCATCAAACTTTGGTGGTAACTCGAACGCGTTCAGAAAAAATTCAGGTTTGTTAATGAAATGAAGATCAATGTAGATTCCTATTTGTCGAAGGTGATAGTGTGATCGTCCTCCACCGAAGTTACCTCCAGCACTCACTATTGCTGCTGCTTTATCACCCCAAACATTTGGAGGTCGAGATGCCCAATCAATTGCATTTTTTAAGGGTCCTAATTTTGATTAATTACAAAGTAAGATTTTCAGAAAGAATAATCAAGTCTAAATTAGCTTCAAAATAATTAAGTGGAGAATCAATTGATTGGGCATTGTAAAAGAGTGGAATACCAGTGACGGAGTAATTGTACTCGGGAGAAGCAAAAAGGTAACAATCTGCATCTTCAATTTTCTTACGGAAAGCCTCCACAGCGGCAGGATATGTTCCGTTGATCTCAAGATCCTCGTTCACAAACGGCAACAGCGATATGTCCACGTACTCAATCTCCATTCCCTTTATTGAATTCCTGCTTATCTCCATTGCTACGCCAAACAATCATCAACCAAACACAAGTCACAAACATGAGTAACAATCACAAGCACCAAAAGCATGCACGTTGAAAACAACAAAAACAACCACAACATTCCAGTGAAATCTCTCTTAGTGGAATCTGGTGAGAGTAATGTGTACGCAAACCTTATCCCTATCCAAGGGGTGGAAAAGTTGTTTCCGATAGAAGAAGACAAAAAAAAATATTATATTAGTACCATCAATAAACCTTAGAAAGAACATAATCATATATAAGAACATAGACGAAAAGAGGAATGAAAGAGTAATGTGAACTCAACATTAATCACTAAATCCTAACATACTAGCACGGCGCGCCGTAGGAATAAGGAAAAGATAGTATTAAAAAGAAAGAGAGTAAAAAGAGCGTACAGGCACTGAGTAGACCACGATTCCAGGAGGCTTTACGGAGGGAACCACAGAGCGCAGCGACCTTGATTAATGGTTGAGCTGCCATCGCCACTGCTGCTTGCTTTAATTTTCCACTCTGAATATTCTTTTTCTTTTTCTGAATTCTCAGATAATATTTTGATGGCTTTTCATAACATATATATATATATATATTGGGGAATTCAGAAGACCTGACGGATGCGATGACGAACCGTCGGATTTAAAACTGAAAGGTACTCGTCATAATCGTCGCATGTATTTTTCGTCCGTCTTTTTCATGAATCATTACATTTTTTTTTCTTTTGGCTGTCAATTTGAGAAGAAAAAGAAGTGTTAATAGATTAATCCTTAATGTCCAATACATCCATCATAGAATCACTAAAATAAAAAATAGAGATAGTTTTTTTTTATAACAAAAAAGTGATACTCAAATTTCATATACAGAGCCCTGCGTCTACCTAACCTAAAGTTTTTTTTATTATTTTAAAAGGCAAAATCATCTAAAGGGTATCATCCACCACTTCTTTAATTTGTCCCAACAAAAAAAGAGTCAAAGCTGCTGGCTGCGATTATTACTCTATTATTGTTGTTGCTTTCAAAATCTCATAATATTGGAGATTTTTCCATAATATAAGAAGGACGAAGAACGCTGACGCTTAGTGGGTAATGACCATTTTTAACTGTTCTATCATACAATAATTTCCCTTTTCCGTTAGTTTTGGGCTTTATATTTAGCTTAGGACTAAATAGGTCCAGGATTTGCAACATGAAAGCTTTTAGGGAAACTTACATGAATGTTATATATAAGTTTCAACTTATCAATCTCTAGCTAATATTTCAAAAATGAAACAAACAAGGAATTTTTGTAATAGGTATAGTCAAAATTCATTGAAAACATATAGATAAATCAATATACAAATTTGAGGAAGATTGGAGGTGATTTGAATTGGTTTTGTATCAAAATTCATAATTAAATCGATATCAAAAAATTCTTCTGAACATGTATCACGCATGTATCTCACACACAGATATACATGGATATACATGTGATACACAATCGATACAAATATGATACATATGTGATACACATATTATTTTTTTCATATTCAGTTTTTACTTCGAAATTTAATTCAAACCACCTCAAAACTTCACCAAATCATCCCAAAACTGAGATTCAAGCTCCTTAAGATATATCCAATCTATTCTAATAGCAACCACACAAAAGAAAGTAAAATTTTGATTTTTTTTTGCTACAAATAGCTAATTGGCCATTTTGGCTAATATTAGTAATATTATATAAATTGGCCAATTTTTGTAATGAGCTACTTCTAAATGGATATAGCTGGTAATTTCCCAAGCTTTTACGCTTAATACTTAGTAGTAGTATATATAAAAGACCAAAATAAAGCCACACCCAACTCAAACAATGTAAGGAAAAAGAAGTATACAAGAAAATAACTACGTACAATTTACCATGAATACCTCCATAACTGAAAAAGAATATTTTTCATCTATTGGAAACATGATCTCCAAGCCAGCCAATAGGAGCTACTGAGTAAATTCAGATTTATTAGAATGAGTTGGAGAAAAAAAAAAGGATGTGTAGAGTCAATGAAGGGGGTTGAGCACCACAAGGCCTCAGGTTCATTTTCCAGCAGAGACAAAACACTAGGTGATTTCTTTTCATCCGTCTTAGCCTTAGTGGACACAGTTACCTAGTAGCTGTTGCTAGTGGGAGATGCACATATATTCCATGAAATTAGTCGAAGTGTGCACAAGCTGACCCGGACACCACAATTAGCAAAAAGAAAAAAATGATGCAAATATCACACCTTTAGCTTGCTGAGCCACTCCAGGCTCCTTAGAATCAAGCAGGTGAGAACCAAAATCAATCAAAAAGAAGGGGAAAAAAACATGAGTACACCTTTAACCCAAGAGCAGGGTTATGTTAGAGATATCCCACATAGGTAGTACAAAGGCTTCAACAAGATTTATAATAGTCTTGAACTACTCCACCAATTGTTCTTTGGGGTTTGACTTGAGTACTCAAAAGAATTTCACAAGCTATCATTGTTTGACGAAAGATATAAAATTTCGGTTAAATTATTAAATTTTATGTAATGAGGGATTAAATTTAGTTAATGCTAATATCTCTAGATATAGAACTTGACAACATGGATAACATAAGATAATGTCAGTGAGAGACTGAAAGTAATCCCTCGTTACTTTCCGTAACTATCACTTATTGGGATTAAAGATTGGTGAACGAGAAATAGATGGAAGAAAGTGAAGGGAAAATGAGCTGTTTTTTACTTTGGAAAGAGCAAAGTGTCCCTTTGGTGGTGAAAAGAAAAGTGAATGTACTTATATTGAAAAAGCACTTTTCTTGGTGTTAAATGGGTTGGAAAGAAAGTAAGACTCGCGTCATCGTCGCTCGGCTCGGCTTTGGTCAAAGATTAATTGATTAATCTTTTTGGACAAAATTTCTTTCAATTATTTATTTAATTAATTAACAAAAATTCAACCCAGTATAACCCAGGATCCGCAGCACGATCCGATCCGGTCCGTTTCTTTCTCGAATTATTTTTAAATTTGTTTTCCCGCAATATTTCAAACAGAAATATTCCCACCTGATCCAACAGCCATGCCTATTTCTGAAAGGTTGCAAACCTTTTCAGAAACAGTGCCAAAAATTCTATAAATATACTTTGAATCCGAGAATCTTTTCTTACGAATTTTTTGAACTTCAAGACTTCTTCTTCTTCTTCTAAATGACATTTATATAATTAAGGAGAATGATTCACCCAATAATGAACGAGATAGATGATTATTCTTCCCGACAATGATAAATGACGGACGAATCCAAGAATGTTGGGACTATTCTCAGATTTGATAGAAAAGTGTGGAATAATGTATGAGAATATTGATGAAAAGGTAAAGTTTGTATCTTTGTTAGGGGGAGAGAATCTTCTTTTCAAGAAGTGTTCTTGTCAAGTGAATATTACATGTCTTCCATCATTGTCTCCTTTTCTCTTTATATCAGACATGTCCCTAACAAACCCTAATAGTACAAGTGCAGAAAATAAAATATTCTCTTTAACATCCTATTATAAAAACTAGCCATTATTGTTCTATACTTGGTGCTCGACCTCGGTCGCCGTTGACAGCCCGACCGCGAATCTCACTGCTCCCTGGTCGACCTCGACGGGCCCTTTCCTTAATGCCGCTTTACGCTAAATTTCCTTGGGGCAGATTTTGGCCTACACAACCATATCAAAAGAAACCAAATTCCTAACCATTGGAGTGTCTTGTGAAGATAACACTAATATGAATACTGAAGCTACACATTATCAATCTGAAGTGTCAAAGATGTGAAAACAAAAAATGACATGACAGTGAATTACAGTAATAATAAAAATAAAGTATATGGGCAGAGCAAAATCTCCTAGACAATTTGATTAAATGATCGGCATCAATGGCCAAAGATTCACATTCGGATCATAAATGATTATATGGATAAAAACCATTAAGATGGAACAAGTATGTCATGAACCACTGCTAGTTCTCAGAGATCGGAGCTGTAGATTTTGTAGGAGTTGAAGAGCAATGGCGGAGAGCAGCAACATTAAAAAATTGCAAACATTTAGATTTTTTCCTTCAAATTGATGGTTGACTGGGGATGACGCAAGGGCGGCTTTTGGGAACATAACATAGGTTTTTGATGCCTCAATTTCTTCAACCATGATTAAAATTACTCACCTTCAGCAAATGGTCCTATGCCTTCAAAAAGATCCTCAAATCAAATCCCTAAAAACCTTTTTTCCTCACTTTATGGAGAACCTAGCAGTCGATATTTTCTACATTTGAAGAATGAATATTAAAAAGTGATGGAACTTCTGCAATTGCAAGTCTTAAAGGTAATGTTAACAGAGGTAAACTACTATTAAATTACTCAAGCTTCAGCAAATCGTCCCTTATTTGTTACAGAATCCTCATCTCAATTCTCTAAGAACCAAATTTGCCTCGCTTGGAGAACCTAACAAGCCGTTATTTTTTGCATTTGAAGAATGAGTAGTTAATAGTTGAAGATTTTTAACTGCACGTCTGGAAGATAAGTAGCTTCAAGCATTATAAAAATTGTGAACCACACAATGGATATTCCCTCTCAAAGTTAAATGCAAAGGTTAGAGGCATGATGGATCAGGATCAACCAGAACTTCAGAAACTATAATAGTAAAAATTTAAACAGAGATGGTAGCCGTACCTTCTGAATATTCTAGCCCATGATTTATACTTGCCCTGTTAGGAATATCCCAGCTTCTTAATATTGCTGCAGTGAACTTCGAGCAGACTGGTTTTGCACTTAACTCAAGGAATGCCTATTCAGTAACCTGCCATCAATACCAATGACTGAGAAATTAGTTGTCAAAAAGAAGATAGTTCTAATAATATAGATATGTTGAGGCACTTAACAACATTAAGAATTTTAACTAGCTCATGATTGAGGAGAAGTGTAGGAATGGTATCGATACCATTTTTCCCTTAAGAAACATTTGGATGGGGGGAGGGATCTTCGAATGAACAACATGAAGCCAGCTGTTCATAAAATATGATAGGTTGTGATAGTTAACAGGTCCATGTGAAAGAACATTCAGATTTTTCTTACCAAAATGGAAAGCAATAAATCAAGGCACAGAAACATTACCTGTGCACCAAAGAGGTGAGTACAGGCACGTTAATGATGGATCTATCTGCTGCTCGTAACATTAATATCTCTGAAGCTTCAAGCAGCAAGGATTGAATTACAGTGCCTCACATTTTATATCATGTTTCTTATCTTTAGTCTAAGTGATGGAGTAATATCTTGAAAAACAAAATTTCTCCCACACTTTCCTTTTCCCAAATTTTCAGCAAAGCAGGTAACCAACCACCAGAGCTCATACTAATTGTTAAATTAGAAACTGTTATACATGGTTACAACCTGTTTCAATTATGTCAACAAAATGCATCATCTACAAGAAAGTATGAGCATTCAATTTGAGATATGTATCCGGCATCCTCCATTGGATCTATGAGTTTAAGAAGCAACTCTTTTATTTCTTCTAACCGACTGTGGGACTTGTCTTTAGCGATAAACTTATGTCTGATATTGTTTATCTAAATCCAACTATAAGCTGTTTCTTTCACCAATCCTCTGTCATACATGTACCTTCGCAGAGTGCGGGCATCACCCCACCTTCCTGCTGCTGCATAGATGTTGGATAACATAATATACCTGGCAGCATTATCAGGTTCCAGCTCAAATAGATCTTCTGCTGCCCTTCTAGCAAGTTTCAAGTTCCCATGTACCCTGCAAGCACCCAAAAGTGCGCCCCACATTCCAATATTATCTCTTCCCAAAGGAGCTCTCTTGATCAAATCCGCAGCTTCTCCAAGCATATTCTTCCGTCCAAGTAAATCAATCAAGATGGCATAGTGACCTAACTGGGGTACTATACCGTATTTCCTCTCCATTGAATGGAGATGTTGAAATCCTTCGGGTAATAAACCACAGTGGCTACAGGCAGATAAAACTCCAAGAAAAGTTACATGATTTGGTGTTGTATCTGCTTCAATCATTTTCTCAAACATGATCAAAGACATCACTCCATTCCCATTTTGAGCAAATCCATTTATTATCGAGTTCCAAGTAACGCGATCCTTCCCATCTAACCTCTCAAACAATCTCATAGCAGATATCATGTCTCCACATTTACAATACATGTCAACCAAAGCATTAACTACAAACACATTATGTAAATCAATTAAACATGTACATCTAAAAATGTGTCCATGAACTTGCTTCCCTTTTCCTATAAGAGGTATGTCTGCACAAGCACTTAGAACACCAACATAAGTGGATGCCCGGGGTACAATATCTTCTTCGAGCATTTCCTTGAAAGTACACAAAGCCTTATCTCCTTCTCCATTTTGCGCAAACCCTGTGATCAGAGCAGTCCAAGCCACCACATTTCTGATCGGCATATGATCAAAAAGTGAGCACGCATCTGCCATTCTAGATGCACGTATATAAGCAACCAACAGCGAAGTCCACGAGAATACATCAGTCTCGCGCATTTGACAAAAAATAGAATAAGAGTCCTCGGGTTTTCCACATTTCCCATAAGCATCAATAAGTGCATTACAAACCACAAGATTAAACCTCACACCAATCACAGTTGCTAACCCATGCAATTCACGCAACAAATTCAATGCACCCAAACCTGCACAAGTATTTACCACGCTAACAACCGTGAACTCGTCAATCAAAAACCCATTCCCACATTGAGTTTGCATTCTTTTGAAAAACCCCATAGCTTTTCTAGGGAACCCGTGATTATTTAAGCTTGAAATGATAGAGTTATAGCTCACAACATTTGGATCAGGCATTACATCGAGCAGCTGGAAGGTTTTCTCAAAAAGACCCTTTTGAGAGTAAGCTGACAGCATTGTGTTCCAAGATTGGGCGTTCTTGTCTGACAGTTCATCAAAGGCCTGTTGCGCATACTCTATGGAACAGCATTTAGTGTACATGTATATCAGACGGTTGGCGAGGAATGTGTTAAAGGCTAATGCTGTCTTGATCAGTCGGGAGTGTATGAGTCTCCCAAGCTTGAGATCATTAGTTCGGATGCAGTTTGAAAGGAGGCGCGCGAAGTGATGCACAGCCTCAGCAGATATTGCTTCACTTGGTTGCATGAGAGAAGATTATTTCTATATTTAAAAAAAATCAGGATTAGCAAATAGCTAGGGAAGAATATGTCGCAGAATGCATGAAAATATAAGATCGTATATTTGAATTCTTACGGATTTTCACATTGGTTTTGATTTTGCGAATTAAAAATTTTCGTGACAGATATTTTGGTCGACTTCTCATGATTTATTCAGTAGTTCCAAAATTGCGATAGGGAATTCTAAGGTAGAGGCGAAGCCAGTATTTCAAGATTATAATTTTGGAATTCAAATCTTTTAAGTTACTGATAATAATTTTATATATTTAATAAAATTTTAAGAGAAATACAAGGTTCGAATTAAAGTTATTGATTCGGCCGAATCCGCTTCAAGTATTCTAGCTCCGCCCCGTTCCTAGCTAATATAGAAAACATGTACATTTAATACTTGTTGAAACAGTATTAGTGAGTATTATTTTCTTTATCAAGTAAAAGGTTGTGCGTTTATATCACATTGCAAGAAATTGATTACTATGCAGATATAATTTGAATGATCTAATAGAGTAAAGTTAACAATGTATATAACTTAATATCAATCAGCAAAACAAAAATGTAATGTTATAAAACATGCACTTACAAAAGTTCATGAACGAAAGCGATATGATATTTGCAGTTGGCTTTACGCGGATATCGACGCAAGCGGGAAGTATGATATACTTCATTTCTTTTGTTGTTTGTGATCCGAGACTAGGAATTGAGTTTAAGAAACCAAAAAAAAAAACGTTTAACATAGTTATATTTGTGTGACGATAAAAATTCGAAACATGCAATTTCCAACCTAATATAATATTAACATGGTTATTAAATTTATCATTAAAGATATAATAAAAAGTTTAAAGTTAAATTATTATCTTTTAAAAAATAAGTTATTTTAGAAATAGATTTAAAACGCAATAGGGTCACAAGCTGGAACGAAGGGAGTATGATTTTATGGTAAAATAACATGTGCTCTATTTGGTCGCCCCATTTTTTGCACTTCAAAAAGAAATTAACCGGTATCCAATTTTTGGGTAATTTTAGATACGCTTTTCTCTTTATGCTCTTCTTTTATGTATTTATGTCCCATGTATTTAGGGGCTTTACTGCTACTTTTTTCTATTATGTATCCATGTCAGAGCATTATGATTTCTTTTTATTCTTCTTAGCTGCAAAATACTGTTGTAGGTTGTGCTTACATTTCTTCTTCTTCTTGGTTACTGTTTGGCTAAAAAGTTATGTGAATACTTATTAAGATCAAGAACAATCAAAAATATAAAAGGATAAATCAGAATCAAGTGTAATATGAACTAGAGAGTGTTATCGAGCAAAGATCGGTGACAATAATGAGATGTAAATATCTTAAGATGCAAGAGTAATGGAACAAGTAATAATATTTGCACAAGAGAGAGAGAGAGTTGTATATTCTGAGTAGTAAAATACACATGAGCCTCTTACAAAGGGGAGGTCCCCTTTATATATTAGGATACCTTCCTCGAAATAATCAAAGAAAAGTACAGAAGTTGGTGGCTTCAGTGCACGAAAGAATCAGAGCTTCAAACGACGTTGTCTTGGGTTATGTTAACCGGGCTGTCCACTTGTTGGGGTCAACCTTACTCGGGTTGGCCTTAGTTGGGCTGGCCTCCATGCCAAGGGCGTGCATAGATAACATGAGAACGTAGGGAACCAAATTTTTCCGATACAGTTACAAAATGTGTTCATCAGATTTATTGTTATTTTACAATTTGGTAACTGGGATTTATTCTTTATAATTTTTGAAAGTTATGTTTGAATTTTAGCTCATTTGGACATTCAATTGTATGTTGAATTGCTAAAATTCGAAGAATAAGTTTATATTCAAAACTAGGGGTGGCAAACGGACAGGTCGGATCGGATATGGGATGGGCCGAAAGCGGGTAATGAGAAAATGAATAACTTATTCGACCTGACTCATATTTAATTCAGATAAAAAATGAGTTAACCGGTGAATAATATGGGTAATCATATTATTAATGACTTCTTGAATATGATCGCTTTTGAGAGAATTTCTAGTCTTTCAAACTTGAAGAACCCCAATTTGAGGCTTTACAAATATAAAAGTTAAACTCAGTAGTTATCAATTTTCTAAATGGATAATATGGTTCTTATCTATATTTGACATGTTTTAAAAAATCATTATCCCACCCATTTTGTAGTGGATAATATGGATGGTTAACTGTTTTCTTTTAACCATTTTGCCACTATTGTTCAGAACTTAAGATCCGAATTCTGAAGTTACGTTTAAGAAATAGAACTACATAAGATTTGTTTTTTTTAAGTTGCATTGGAAAGATAAAAGAACTTAAGAAAGATATAAGTACTTCAGATCCAATTCTGAAGTTGCATTGAAACGACACTACTAGAAATTCGAAAAAAAGCGACCGCCAAAAGCGACCAAAGTTGGTTGCTTTTTGGCTAAAAAGCGACCAAAAAGCGACCAAAGTGGTCAGGTAGCTATATTGATGGTCCCTTTTATTTAGGGGCTAAAGTTGGTCGCTAATTAGAGATCAACTTTGGTCTCTACTCTAAATGGACCCATTTTTCATGATGTTGACTATAAAGACCAACTTTGGTCGATATATTAATTTAATAATATAAATTTTGCAACCAAAGTTGGTCTGTAAATAAAAAATATTTTTATTTATTTATTATTAATCGTTAAAAAGCGACCAACTTTGGTCTCTAATCCAATAATTATATTTTAAAATATGGAAAGTAGAGACCATTATTGGTCGCTATTTTATTCAATTATTTATTTATTTTATTTGTTTAGCGACCATTTTTGGTCCCTAATTACATGAATTTAATTTAATTTTTAAAAAATAGCGACCAAATTTGGTCTCTCTATTAGCAGAATTTTTTAATGAGATAGCGACCAACGTTGGTCGCTTTTTTTAAGAAATCTAGGAAAATAGCGACCAAAGTTGGTCGCTATTTTCCAGATTTTTTTTTAACTTGAAAAATGACCAAATAGAGACCAACTTTGGTCGCTTTTTTGTGTATTATTTTGGTAGAAACTGCCTGTTTTGGCAGCTAAACCCCCTGCCAGTCATACCAAAACCATAACAACCAACAACAACAACAATTCAAACAACGATTACAATAATATTACCGAACAATAACCCAACAACAACACAAAAATAACATTAAAAGCTACATTAAAACGAAGAAAGTGTTAATTTCAATAGAACTACCATTGGAAAACATTCAAACTACCAAGCTATTATGTTAACTCTTATTACAACCCAATGGAAAACAAATTGTATTTGTCTAGTTAAAATTGTCTACAATTTATTCATTGTTTGGTACATCAATATCGTCACCATCTGATGAACTTTCATCATCATCATCACGGTATTGAGAAGGGTCTACTTTTCGATGACAGGAAGAATGATCACGGGGAGGACGGGAGGAACGACCACTTGGAGGACGAGACGAATGAGCACGGGGACGGGAAGCCTCTGGCGATGATGGTCGAGACCAGGGAATCGAAAAATATCCAGCTAGGAGATTTTTTATCTTCTCTTGCATGTTCTGGCACTGAGTGACCACCCCAACATGTTGAACATCTCTAAGCTTTTCTCTTTTCTTGGACTCTTCTAGCTCGGATGTGAGCTTTGACACAGTCTCCTGCATAGAGGAGAGGCTCTCCCCATCAAGTTGCTTGGCTAGTGAGGAAGTCCCTATTCCTTGCATTCCACACCTATAGCAATGGAATTTCTTAGTAGGAAGGCCGTATACCTTCCCGCATTTTGGACCGCTCACTACGTGACTGGCTGCGTATGAATTCATCAGCTTCAACTCTGAAGCGATCCTATAAGAAAAAGTAAATTGAATTAGTATTTCAAAATTTATATAAAAGTAAATGAGAATATTTAATGAAAAGTGAAAACTTACATGTACATTCGAGGCACATCCCTCGACCCACCTTTCCTCATTCGTCTCTTTCTTCTTCTTTACAATATGAGTCTCTTTGAATAGATCATCTTGGTTCATTGGACGACCCAACTTATTTTCCTGAAACTCATAAATTTTAATTAATAAATAGAATAGATATACTTTGAAAGTTAAAATATATTAGGCAATTAAGTACAATTCTTCTTTTTATTGTCCCTGGCTGACCGCATCTCCGGTGTGCAAGGATCCTCCCTTCTTAGATGCCCGAGCTTTCTTTCCCTTTTTGCTCTTCTGTAAGAACTCTGCAGTAAGCCATTGCCTTTACAAATCATCCCAATACTCCTAAAGCAAACAGCCAGGCTTCTGGTTGAGCTGTCTAGCTATGGAGAAAGCATGCGACAACCGCTTGCGAGCTTTGAGATTAAACTTTGCAGCTACGTCCGCGCATACAGGGGTTCCCATACACACTTGTTCTGTATTTCAATAATTAAGTATTATATGGAAATATCCTAAATATAAATAACTATACTGCTTAAAAGAACATGTATACCTTAAATTTATTGAAAATTGCCTCCTTCAGTCAGAATGGGAATTCACGCCAAGACGCATAAGGGGCGTCGTAAATCTTTCTAGTTGCTTTGGTGATTATCCTTGTAGTAATATTACTCGGGAGGAACCTACAATTTAATAAATAAAACAAATTAATATCTTAGTAAAAATTGTACAAAAAAATAAACATAAAAATAACAAATAACTCTTACCCATCACCCTTAGGGACTATGATGATCATGCCATACTGATCATAATTCACTCCCTCACCAGCAACACTAGCATCATCATCATCGTCCGAAACATGTGTATAAGAGGCATGTGTGGACGAAGTAGGGGGGTCAGAGCTACTATTCGGCAAGCGAAGGCCTCTAATAGGTGGAGTCGCTGATGACAATAGATGCGATCCATGTGACTGCGACATAGCTGCACGGATCACAATTGGCTGCGATACTGACTCTGAGACTGATGGATTTGATCCCTGTGGCTGTGAAATGGATCGATGTGATCCAAGTGATGCTGCTGGTGGGATGCACGTGGATGTGAGGCAGGTGGACTGTATGTCGAACGCACAGTATGATGGCCCTGTGAAGAAACACCAGGGTCTGCACAAAGGTGTAGGGTTGGTGATGCCGTGGCAGCTCAGTATAGCCATGGGGTAGGGGCTCTGGCATAGTGACAGGTAAATCAGAAGAGTGTGGAAAAGATTGATAAGTACTATCTTCTACCCTCCTCTTTGGCTTCCTAGCCTTTTCTTTTCCCCGAGAACCACTACCTTCATTGTTACCTAGACCTTTGCCTGTCATCTGCATAAGATAATACATAATTTAGATTGAAATATATAAGGAAACTATCTATAAACGAGAGGTATCGAAGAAACCAACTTTTTAAAGCTCATCGACGTATTCGTCCTCGTTAGAGAATTCTTCTTCCTCACTAGTTTGAGCTTCATCAATTGATTCTTCTTCCTCATTTTCTGTAATTCTTACTTCATTCATATGAACTCCTTCCAATATGTGTTCAGGATGTTCCAATGCATTTTCTAAAAGTTCATCCACTATTTTGTGAACACTGGAGATATCGTTTTGATATGAAATATCCAACACATTCTCGACTTCGACCCTACCTACAGCCTTAGTTTTGATTATAACCCACCAATCAGCCTTATTCCGCCGAAATGGATAATGAGCATAATACACTTGCCTAACATTATGTGCAATTATGAAAGGATCGTATCGATCATACTCCCTCGTATGATTAACCTCAATTATGTTGTATTGATTGTGAACTCTCGTACCTCTTGTTGGATTTAGGTCAAACCACTTGCATCTAAAGAGAATAATTTTCTTAAATGGCCTACCTGAGTATTCTAGTTCTATTATTTCTTTGAGCACACCATAATAATCAATATCTCCAACTTGGTTGCCATCACCACCTTGAACCCACACCCCACTGTTGTTGCTTTTTAATTTTTAGAGCAAGCCTCTGTATGAAACATATAACCATTCACAACGTACTTGGAATATGTTGTGACCTCAACCCCAGGTCCCCAAGATATATCTTTCAAAAATTGATTTATACCATTATTTGGATCATTTACCTACATATTGTTAACAAAATCCATAAGTTAGCATAACTTCAAAACATTGTCTACCTACATAGTGTTAGAATATTTTAAGGATATACTTACAAATTGTTTGAAACACCTAGGAGATGCCGTATATACAACATCTTGGCCAAATTGACCCACGAAGTGATTGTGACTCATCAAATAGTTTTACTAGTTGCATTGAGATTAAATCACAGTAAGTTTTTTATTTTGATAACTATCAAATCAATACTTACTAGAGAAATGGTACTTCTTCGGGACAATTTAGCAACACATGAAGTGTAGTTGACTTGAACTCTATATCACTCAAACTTCTCTTTCTACCATCCTTAGAAGATCGGCCTGGTGGATTGAATATGGACATAGGCAGATATAATGGATCATTCGTAAGGTCGATTGTGCCTGTTGGGCCTATTTCTAGCACATGGCACGTTTCTCTCAAAATAATAAGAACAAAAATGAGAAGTTTCCTATACAAGATAAGCTTTGCATATAGATCATTCAATTCTATTCCCCTGCTTAACAAATTGTTTGCATTTGCCAATTGTCCTGCATAATTTCGGGTTAGCCAAGAACATTCAAATAAAACAGAAAATTATATATGGACTATAGTATTACCTCTCAAAGGGATACATCCATCTGCATTGAACAGGCCCTCCAAGTCGTGTCTCATGTAAAAGGTGGATTGGAAGGTGTTCCATCACATCAAAAAACCCACATGGAAATATCTTTTCCATCTTACCGAAGTTACACGAATGTTCTGATCCATCCGGCGTAGGTTTTCTTCCCTTAATGTGGAAGAACACAAGTCTTTGAAAAACAAACTAATCTTAGTGATAGGTTTCCAGATTCTTTTAGGCAAACCAGAAAACGCAATAGGCACTAAGGTCTCCATGAAAACATGACAGTCATGACTTTTCAAATGGCTCAACTTCCCTACCTCCATATCAATTTTTTTTTCAAAATTCGATGCATAACCCTTAGTTATCTTCAATTTCATTATCCAATCAAAAATCTGCCGCCTTTCCTCCAAAGTGAATGTGTAACTTGCTTTGAGCTTGAATAACTTACCATTGTTTGCTGCCTGCAAGTGTAATTCAGGTCGCCTACAATATTCTTGTAAGTCTAGTCTAGCCTTCGGGTTATCCTTTGTCTTACCTTTAACATCCATCACTATGTTGAAAAAATTTTCAAAATAGTTCTTCTCAATATGCATGACATCAAGGTTGTGACAGAGAAGATTATCCTTCCAATAAGTCAACTCCCAAAATATACTCCGTTTGGTACAATTATGAGTAACACCGTATCCGGGGAACTGTGCGGTGAAACTTCAGTAACTTTACTGTAGTTCTGGACCCTCTCCCAAATTTCCTCACCTAAACATATCGGAGGTGGATAATCATATTCCAGTTTATTCTTTTTTAAAGCATTTTTCATCCTTCTAAACTCATGACCCTCAGGCAAGAATAGACGATGACAATCAAACCATGATTGCTTTTGGCCATATTTCAAAGTGAACACTTTACCATTTTCCATGCAGTAAGGACAAGCCAGCTTCCCAGCAGTCATCCACCTAGACAACATTCCATACGCATGAAAATCATTAATTTTCCACATTAAATTAGCATGCAAATTGAAATTCGGCTTGGTTGATATGTCATATGTTTCAACACTATTGTACCACAATTTTTTTAGCTCGTCAATCAAAGGATGCAATGTACATCTATCAAACTTTCGGATTACGTAGACCATGGATAATACAATTTAAGAATATATATGGACCAGTCATGCACAACTTGGGTGGTACATTATAAGGTGTAAGAAAGACATGCCAACATTAATACAGTGTCGCAAATACAGAAAAAGGTGTGAAGCCATCCGCACACAGACCTAACTGAATGTTCCTTGGTTCACTAGCAAAATCTGGATGTCCTATCAAAGTGCTTCCAAACTTCTCCATCTGTAGGATGGCACATAACACCAGGTGGTCTTCTATTTTCAAAGTGTCATCTCATATGAGGAGCAGAACTCATCGAAGCATATAACCTCTTTAGCCTAGGTATACGAGGTAAATAATGCATCCCCTTGATAGAGACCATCTTCCCGCTGGAAAGCCTCTTGAAACGACGCTTTCCAAAAAAATTTCAACAGCTTAAATTTGCATCATCTTTATAATATAACATGCAACCATCTTCACAACAATCAATTCTCGTTGACAAAAGTCCTAACTTAGAAACTAATCTCTTTGCCTTATAGAAATCACCAGGTAATTCGATTTCCTCGTCAACTAGTTCACGCATAAGGTCAATGAAAGAATCCATGGCTGCTTGAGAAATATTCCAATCAAATTTGATGCTTAGTAATCTAAGTGCAACAGACAACTCAAAGTGAGGACGTCCTTTACATAGTGGACGACTAGCTTCCTCTAACTCTTCATAAAAATGTCTTGCTTCATCATTAGGAGTTTGTTTAACATTTTCGTTGGGCTCACCACCAAAGTGCATTCCAAAAGCATTCGCAACCATATCATGCATTCTGGAATCACTATTTCTATTCTCCCTCGACCTACTATTTTCACCAACAACCAAGTTATGAAATATCCCATGGCTACCATTTATCTCTCCATGATTAGTCCACATAAAGTAATTCACAATAAACCCCTTCCTATAAAGATGAACCTTAACTTCCTCCGGTTTTCCAAACTTCATACAGTCGCACTTAACACAAGGGCACCTAATTGCTCTTTCTTTTATGTATGGCGGAAGTGACATTGCATGTCTGATAAATTCTACAAAATCCTTCCGCAATCCCCGCCGATTAGGATAATTCCTATTGTTCATCAAAGAACAGTGTTCCATCTATTTAAATAAAGAAAGAACAAATGAAATTAGTTAATTCATATCTTAAAAGTTCAATTCATTACCTAAAAGTTCAATTCATATCCAAAAAGTTTAATACATTAATTTGAGTTCTCTTAAGAACCATAAATTCATCATTTAAGGTAAGTCCTAATTTCTACCTTAAGTTCATAATTTATACAAAACCCTAATACTAAATCGATAAAAACACTAACCAATTACATAAAATTGTATAGCAAAAGTTATAAATTAAAAAGCTAATAAGGTAGATTACTAACCTTGGTAGATGAAAAATAGAATTAAAAAGCTTTTCAAATGGTGCTCCGGAGGAAAGTGGCAGCGGCGGTGGTGGCACAACAATTTCAACAGCGGCAAATCGGAGAGTAAGGACTTCAACAGCGGCGATTCCGGCAGTGGTGGGACATGGTCACAATGGTGGCGCTGGGTGGGGGGATTGATTTGTGTAAGGGATATAGAGAAGGGGAGTAGAGAGAGTTCGGGGAAATTTTGAAATGAAAATAAGATTTTGGGAGGGGAAACCCGATTTTGAGATCCGGTATTAAAAAAAAAGCGACCAATTTTGGTCGCTAATTTGGTAGCTATATAAGTATTGACAGTTTGACCAAATTAGCAACCACAGTTGGTTTCCATGTATGTGTATATATATATATACATACATATATATATATATATATACATACATATATATATATATATATATATATATATATATATATATATATATATATATATATATATATATATATACATATATATATCTCATAAATTGAATTAAAATCCTAATACACTTATACTTAGTGCATAGTATAGCGTAAGTATATATATTATATATAAGCTGTATTCAATACTTACGCTATACTATGCACTAAGTATAAGTGTTTATGGGTAATACTGTATCGAATACAGCTTTTATATATATATATATATATATATATATATATATATATATATATATATATATATATATATATATATATATATATATATATATATATATATATATATATATATATATATATATATATACACACATTTACGCTATACTATGCACTAAGTATAAGTGTATTAGGTAATACCGTACCGAATACACCTTATATATATACGGTATTACCCAACACACTTATACTTAGTGCATAATATAGCGTAAGTACATATATTATATATATATATATATATATATATATATATATATATATATATATATATATATATATAAAAGCTATATTCGATACGGTATTACCTCATATACACTTATACTTAGTGCATCGTATAGCGTAAGTACTTATATTATATATATATATATATATATATATATAAGATGTATTCGATACGGTATTACCTCATATACACTTATACTTAGTGCATCGTATAGCGTAAGTACTTATATTATATATATATATATATATATATATATATATATATATATATATATATATAAAAGATGTATTCGATACGGTATTACCTCATATACACTTATACTTAGTGCATAGTATAGCGTAGGTACTTATAATATATATATATATATATACACATATATAAGCTGTATTCGATACGGTATTACCTAACACACTTATACTTAGTGCATAGTATAGCGTAAGTACATATATATATATATAAGATGTATTCGATACGGTATTACCTAATACACTTATACTTAGTGCATAGTATAGGGTAAGTACATATATTACATATATATAAGCTGTATTCGATATGGTATTACCTCATATACACTTATACTTAGTGCATAGTATAGCGTATGTACTTATATTATATATATATAAATATATATATATATATATATATATATATATATATATATATATATATATATTTATTTATTTATTTATATATAATATATGTAGCTGTATTCGATACGGTATTACCTAATACACTTATACTTAGTACATAGTATAGCGTAAGTACATATATTATATATATATATATATATATATATATATATATATATATATATATATATATATATATAAGTTGTATTCGATACGGTATTACCTAATATACTTATACTTAGTGCATATATATATATAAGCTGTATTCGATACGGTATTACCTCATATACACTTATACTTAGTGCGTCGTATAGCGTAAGTACTTAAATTGTATATATATAAGCTGTATTCAATACGGTATTACCTCATATACACTTATACTTAGTGCATAGTATAGCGAAATTAAGTACTTATATTATAAATATAGACACACACACCCGCTTCGTAGTACTATCCATCCCTTGTATTACAAATGTATTAACTGCTTACATTTATATTATTTACATAGTGTTAAGAATAGAACTCTAATTAGGGTGAATGTCTATCTTATAGAAGAGTTTTAATTTGAGGCTAAGTCTTTTCTCTTCCTATAAATAAAGGGGTCTTACCCCATTGTAAATCATCCCAAAAGTATCAATAGGAATACTCCTCTCCCTACTCTCTCTGCAATATTGTTCTTGTTCTTTTATTATTTTATAACACGTTATCAGCACGAGTCTCTAACCAATTGAATTTGATTTCTTCCTTCTTCCAGAATTTCTATACGGAAAAATAGAAGAGATGGTATCATCATAAAGTAATGCAACAGGATGGAAACTCAAGAGGTATATTTCATATCACAACATTTATTGGTATAACTTAAAGGTAAGAAAGGCATAGCTGTAGCGCACAAATATATATGCTATATTTCACTACTGTTTCATGAAGATATGATTTGTGAAATTTTTGTTTATGCAATTTGTACTTTATGAATTTATTATGTACAAATATGTTGTTGCCATCACATAAGATATGACATTAAAAAAAAAAAGAGAATTGTAAACCTGTAGCACGTATATGCTTATTATGTCTATATTATATTATTAACATTAATATGTTTTAATATGACGTATTCAACTGCTTGATTATATATTAACATAATGCTACAACACAATATACGCACAATGCGTAAATATTTCATATACGGCCCAAAAATATTTGTGTTGTTATATCCAATTTTGTTTAAAATAACTCTTTAGTCCTTTGTGTGACAATGTAATGCATGTTTAATCAAAGCAATCTTATTTTAATTATATTACCTGCATCATTGTCATGATATTCTAAATCCAACATTTTCATATGTTCAATTGAACATTTGCTTCAGTGTTTAGTTAATAATTGTGTAACTCTGTACAAAAATATTATTGCTTTAACTTATCTTATCTAGTTGTACATAGGTTCATGTTACGGTTATATATATATATATATATATATATATATATATATATATATATATATATATATATATATATATATATATATATATATATATATATATATATATATATATATATATATATATATGAAAAGAAAGTTTGTTGCCCTTGAAATTTCGGGTAAGAACTACATGACATGGGTGTTGGATGATGAAATCCATTTGGATGCAATGGGTCTTGGAGACGCCATTAAAGACAGAAATAATGCATCCACCCAAGACTGTGCTAAGGCCTTGATTTTCTTGCGCCATCACCTTGATGAAGGATTGAAAATTGAATACCTCACAGTCAAAGATCCACTTATCTTGTGGAATGGCTTAAAGGAGAGATATGACAACCTGAAGTTGGTCACTCTGCCACAAGCACGATATGCCACCAAAAGCGGAAATGGAATTATGAGAATCCAAAAGCAAATAGTTCAGAAACTATATGTTATCGTTGCGGTGGAAAAGGGCACTGGGCAAAAATTTGCCGTGTACCAAGACATTTGGTTGAGTTTTATTAAGCATCTCTAAAGAATAAAGGCCCTGAAACCAGTTTTGTCTCTGACAATAATTTTTGACATCACCCACTTGGATGTGGAAGACTTCTTTGAGCACCCTGAGGGGAAAATAGATCACTTGATCGGTGATGGATCCATGGTTAAAGAAGATTGAGCAGTTTGATATTTTTATTTTTACTTATTCGTAGTAGTTAATGAATAAACAATTATCATAGTTTACATAAGTTATCTATTATTGTGATATGCATTTTGCTAATGCTGTCTATGCTCACACAGTTACTGAGTTTTATTGCGCTCAGTTAATCACTTTGTATGGTTCACACTGTGTACACACTGTGTGTATCACAGAATGACTTTTGCCCTCTTCTGTATATCACAAAGTAACATCTGCAGCATCATGTATATGGTATATAATGTGCTACAACTGTAATATAGAAAACATGAGTACATTAAAGATTGCTTTGTAATGTTTCATAATGATTTCATCCTTTATACTCTACGCATGATACAAAAATGCAATATTGACCTTTTACTGACATGTACACAATTTAAATGAATGCTACTGCAAACAAATACACTGCAGTATCATAGTATCGATGTTCTATTTTCAATATCTTTGTGAACCATTATTATAGCATGTGCATTGCCAAAATATACACCATTATTCTGTTACCAGTATTGTCAATACTTATCACTACTGTACTGTGTGTGGAAATGCATATTAAAAGAAATATTTCTCTCATTTAAGTATATATAAGGCAGATGTTACTACAACTTCTGGTAGTAGTAAATTGATTGAAGGCTCCGGAAGAGCAACTATAACTCTGCCTAAAGGAACAATATTTATCATAGAGAATGCAGTGTTCTCCTCCAAGTCTAAAAGGAACTTGTTGAGTTTTAAAGATATCATTCAAAATGGATATCATATTGAGACAATAGATGAGAATAATCTTGAATACCTCATTTACTCATGAAAACGAGGCTGCCCACTTCGGTTTGGGGTCACGCCATTTTGCATGCAGCAATGCTAGTTCGTCTCAGACCGACGAATTGTCACAAATATTCCCCGTTCCACTTAGTTTTTGGTCATAAACCTAATATACCCCATTTAAGAATTTTTGGATGCGCAGTATATGTGCCTGTAGCACCGCCATATCGCACCAAAATGGGTCTGCAAAGAAGGTTAGGAAAATACATGTTGGGTTTGAATCGTCCTCCATTATTCGCTACCTCGAAACATTGACAGGGGATTTTTTCACTGCACGATTTGCAGACTGTCGATTCGATGAGACAGTTTTCCCAAAATTAGGGGGAGAAGTTGGTGAAACCAAACGGGAAATTTTGTGGGAAAATGCATCATTATCTCATATTGATCCACATACCTCTATTTGTGAAAAAGAGGTGCAAAATATTATCCATTTGCAAAGAATAGCAAATCAAATGCCAGACGCATTTACAGATTTGAAAAGGATAACAAAATTACATATCCCCGCAGAGAATGTGATAGCAATATGTGATAGTACCAAATTAATTGAGAACTCTGTGCAAGAGCCAATTATATTATTTTGGAGAAACGCAATTGATTACCAATAAGGTATTGTGTTGTAGTAAGTCTCAAAGAAACTTATTCAGTTTCCAAAGTATATGTGAAAGCGGTTGATTATATTGAGACAATAAATAAAGGAAAGATTTGATATCTTCTATTACTACAACTTCTAGCGGGATAATCTGTATATGAAAAGCTACCCGCTTTATTCTTCAGTTTGTACTACACAAACAAATAAATGAATACCACAATAAAGTGGATGTTTATTGATATAAAAACCCATATCATAATAAACTTGGAGTTTATTGAGAATTGCACATGTCATGGTGTAAACATGAACTTCTCAATATTGATAATTTATTCAATTGGCATTCGGGTTAGCCATATCAATTTAAGTATGATGTGCAACAATAATAGAGAATTCACATGGGTAAATATTAAAGAACTAGAAAGTTCTTTACGAATTCTCTTGTATTACTTGTTCTCATTAAATTAATTGACCAACTAAAGTTGGGGTTGAATCCCATAAATTCTGAAAATATCAAAGGTGAATATGGGCTCATTCGCCTGCCATGTATACCACATATGATGCATCTATGATATGGTTACATGTGCGATTATTATTAACCTGCAGCCTGGCCGGTGCTTGCGAGGTAAATTGCTCAGTAATCTAATTTCGAGCATAATTTCCAGATTTTCTATTCAAGATAGTTCATCTTGATAAGTTGGTTTACATCATAGTTGGTTTAGCAAAATAATTTATTGAGTGCCTCCATTTAATAGCTAAATTATTGCTTATGAGAGCAAAGTTATCTATATCAATTTGATATACGCTATACACGAGAGTATATTATATTCTCCCCTCACAAGTGGTTCAGTGTCAGGAACCAAATAATTTCATCTTATTATTATTAATGTGCTGTGTATATTAACATGATAATGCACAAAGATGATTTTCCAGAGTTGAGGAAACAAGTTAGTTTTTCTAACATGAGGGGGAGACATGATAAACACTTGAGAAAAAGTTACATGGAACGAATTATCATTTGTATATATAGATCCTCGAATATCATAATATGAACCTGAAGTTCATAAAAAGATAATTCAATTGCAATATATTGCAAAGCATGCCATACGCATTTGCTGACCCAAAGAAAGTAACTATATTCTCATTGCAAATGCTCATATTAAGTCCTAGAAGGACAAAGTCTTTGATACGCTTAAAGCGTATAGACAAATCGGTTTCAAAATAACTTCTTAATAAAGAAGATGAGCAAATGATCAAAGTGATCATAATAAGGAGGCAAGTGATCTAGAAGATCACATGACATAACACTTCATAAAATCTCATGAGAGATTCAGGTACCTGAATGTATGAATGAAAAGATCTCCATGTTATGTCTTTATGAAAATTTACTGGAACCGATATAAAATGTTCGTCGACGACATCTATGATAGCGCTAAATATCGATGAGGATCTTATGTTTGTCGAATACAAACAAAAATATTGGCCAAATGGAAGAGATACAATTCAAGTAGAATTGATTCCATATGAAAGACATGTAATTTTGGGCATGTAGTTCGAATACTTGAAAATATAAAGTCAAGGGTATGTGTAATCAGTTTTCGATATCTTATTTGCTTAGCATGGCATGAAAACTTGATATGCATCTAAAGTCTATTATATGACTTATATGACTTAACTTATATGACAACCCATGAAGGAGTTAAATTGCTTGAAGAATCTACAATTCTTGATCTTGAGGTACCACTTCCTTAATGCAATTTATGCACAAATATATCTTGCTATAACTATGACAATGTGATGGCGAGGATATCTCTATGGAAATATTGAAGAGCCATTCCACGATATTTGTGAAGGAATTATATATCTATCACGAGTTATGATTTCAAGGTGCAAATATTCATTATAGTTAATATGGCTGATTTATTTATCAAATCTCTACTAACGATCTCTTGAAGCTAGTGCACAAGATTGGGATGCGAAAACTCAAGGATGTGAATTGATGCTCTCTTCAGGGGGAGTTAATGCGCGTTGCACTCTTTTTCCCTTACAAGGTTTTGTCCCACTGGGTTTTCCTTGCAAGGTTTTTAACGAGGCAACCAATAGGCGCATTTCTAAACATGTGTACTCTTTTTCCTTTTCTACAATTTTTTCCCATTGGGTTTTATTTTAGTTAAGGTTTTAACGTGGCACATTATTTATTGAGTAGACATTCAAGGGGGAGTGTTAAGAATAGAACTCTAATTAGGGTGAATGTCTATCTTATAGAAGAGTTTTACTTTGAGGCTAAGTCTTTTCTCTTCCTATAAATAAAGGGGTCTTACCCCATTGTAAATCATCCCAAAAGTATCAATAAGAATACTCCTCTCCTTACTCTCTCTGCAATATTGTTCTTGTTCTTTTATTATTTTATAACACATAGTAAATACAAAAGTGATTTTTAATTTTGACCATATAGAGACCAACTTTGGTCACTAACTTTAAATTAATTTAATTTAGCGACCAAAGTTGGTCACTAACTGTACATGAATTTAATTTAGAGACCAAATTTTGTCACTAAAATTTAATCAGATTTATTTATATTTTATATAATATTTAAATAAATAAATAAAAATTATTAAACGTTGGAATTGGGTCCCACATTGGCAACCAACATTGGTCTCTAGTTCATTAAGCGACCAACTTTGGTCGCTAAACTTTGAATTATATTTATTTATATTTCATAAATATTTTAAATAAATATATATTTATTAAAATATTATATCTGGGTCCCACTTTAGCGACCAAACTTGGTCGTCAACTTCTTATTCTTCAGTTAGCGACCAACTTTGGTCACAAGTTTTAAATTATATATATTTATATTTTATAAGTTTTATTAAATAATAATAAAATTATTAAAAACACTTTTGTGGGTCCCACTATTGCGACCAATGTTGGTCGCTAAACTCAGAATATCTTCGACCAAGCTAGTCTGACCAATCTAGTCAACAGTTTGACTAACTTTGCGTCCAAATAGCGACCAATTGCGGTCGCTAAATTATTTCAAATGTTTGTTTATTATTTTTGTAAGTTTGGCGACCAACTTTGGTCGCTTTTTTTGATAGACCAAATTTGGTTGCCATTTTTTGATCGCTTTTTGACCAAATTCTAATAGTGAGATAGAAGAACGTCAACTGTCATTGAAGATATAGAATTACCTACCGGTTTTTTGAAGTTTCATTAAAAAGATAGAAGAATTTCAATTGCACTAAAGATACAGAAGAACTTCAGATGGAAGTGAATATATTCTATAATGTGCAATTCGTGTATAACTTCAATGGCAGCTCAAAAGTGGGTATTTATAAACTTCCCCAATTTTATGAGATCATTGTGAAATCGGGCTAGAGGGAAAGCCAGTTGAAAAAATGATACTGTATAGCCAATCTCAAAATAATAGTTCTTTCCTCCGACCAATGACCATCTCCCACGTTGTGGCCCAAGCCCCAAAAATTGGGGCTTTTTCTTTAAACGCAACTTAACATTTTAAACCAAAAATGAAAATAATAATGATAGTTTCATAATCGTTGGAACTTTTTGAAATGTCCTGGTTTAACTGGGTACATGATTAAAGAGATAGTTAAAACTTTCTGTTATTACTGTAGTAAGTAGGAGTTGGTGCAAGAAGTAGAACAATTTTGAAAGGGAAAAAATGACAGGATAGTCATTAAATAGTAAACGAGGGACCGCCATAATGCACGATATAATATACTCTCTGGACCATAACTCCATAAGTGCATTTGAGCGAATGTTTTTGGAGCGACACTCCCACTGAATTAAAGCTTTATTCATCGTGGTTCAGGGCCCATTTTCAATTTGAAGCAAGATTCCTTTTGGGAGAAATACATGGGCGAAGTGCACAAACACCAATTTTAAAGACGTCTATTTAAAGGTTAGTCAATACTTATTTTATCATAAAATTTTAAACTTAAAAACGTAATTTATAATAATTGATGATATTTTTATCCTGAAAAAATTAATTGAAAAACCAAAATTCAGGATGCATTGGCTGATTCCTAAATAGCAACACTTCAGAGTGGCTATCTGATTTGGGTCATTCGACTACGGAAGCTATTCACCTTATTAGAAGGTTGGTGGAGCAGTACAGGGATAGGAATAAGGATATGCACATGGTGTTTATTGACCTGAACAAAGCGTATGACAGGGTAGAGGCTCTTTGGAGATATATGGAGGCTAAAGGTGGTGTCGGTTGCCTACATTAGGGTGATTAAGGGCATATATGATTGAGCTAAGACTCGGGTTAGGACACTTGAAGTAGACTCGAAAAAATTTCGGTTGTTATGGGATTACACCAAGGATTTGCGCTCAGCTCGTTCTTTATTTGCATCGGTTATGGATGCACTGACAAGCCACATTCAAGGGGAGGTGACATAGTGTATGGTATTCGCTGAGGACATAGTTCTGATCGATGAGACGCAAGAAGATGTCACCGAGAGGTTGGAGATCTGGATACAAACCCTGGAATCTAAGGGTTTCAAGTTGAGCAGGACTAAGTCGAAATACCTAAAGTGCAAGTTTGGCGCGGAGCCGAGGGAACCGACACTAAAGTGAGGCTTGAATTGCACGTCATCCCCAAGCAAATCAGCTTCAATTATCTTGGGTCGGTTATCTAGGGGAATGGGGATATAGACGAGGATATCACATACCGTATATGATGGGGTGGATGTAGTGACGACTAGCATCTAGAGTACTGTGTGACAAGAAAGTGCCTATGTAATTAAAAGGTAAGTTTTATACAACGATAGTTTGTCTGGCCTTGTTGTATGTGGATGAGTGTTGGCCAATTAAGCACTCACACATCTAAAAGATGAAAGTAGCATGAATAAGAATGTTGAGGTGGATGTGCGGGCATACTAGGATGGGTAAGATTAAAAACGAAGATATTTGTTAGAAGGTGGGCGTAACTCTTATGGATGACATGACGCGGTAAATGAGGGTCGGATTGTTTGGGTACGTACGGAGGAGAATCCTAGATGTCCTGATAAGGAGGTGTGAGCGACTGGTTTGGAAGGTACCTGTCACGACCCGATTTCCGAACCTGATCGTGATGGAGCCTATCGTGAAGATAAGGTCAACCAGTCTAACCCAATTCATCCTTTAAAACAACAAGTTAACACAAATAAAGTATAATCATGGTTTAATAATACCAAATAGCGGAAAGTATAGATAAAAATGCGGAAATTCAACCCAACACAGCTCTAATCGGGATGTCACAAGTCATAACCAACTAAAGAATCCTGGTACGAGTCTACTAAATACTAAAATCTGATACAATGGTCGAATAACATGGAAATGATGAGATAAGGGAGTCACGGGGGTTGCGAACGTCAATAGCTACCTCGTAGTCTCTGAAACACCCATGGACTGGAAGGATTAGCTCTCAGGAGTGGAAATCTACTATGCTTGAATCTGCACACAGGGTGCAGGGAGTAATGTGAGTACTCCGACCCAGTGAGTATAAATATAAATAATGGCTGAAGGCAAGAAAATACATAAAGGCACAAAACATTATATACAGAAGCAGTGAAATCACTTAAAATCAGTAAATCAGTGAAGTATCAAATGAAATCTCTTTTCAACAAATAAAACAAGTAATTTGGTAGTAAATAACAAGTAGTAATCTGCCCCCGGGCTCAGTATCAAATAGCAAGTAGAAATTTTTCCCTCGGGCTAGGTATCAAAATAACAAGTAGAAATCTGCCCCTCGAGCACAGTATCAGTCACTCTGTACAGCATCAGCCCCTCATGCTCACTCAGAACTGTATCAGCCCCTCGGCCTACCTCACAATCACTCATATTAGTCCTTGGGGCATAGTTTCAATCACTTAGAACAATGGGTACCCACGCTCACTATGGGTGTGCAGACTTCGAAGGGACCCTTTTCCTCTCAGCCCCAGTTCTTCTTCACAAACGCGAGATCCCACTTACGAGCGTGAAGAAGGAAATGAGAACTGACTGCTGTAGATTTTACTGCAAATTTCCAAGTTCCAAGAAATAGTCCGTTAGGCATCCGAAACACACCCGAGGCCTTCGGGACCTCAACTAAAAGTGCCAACATATATCAAAACCTCATTCAAACTTGTTCCAATCATCAAAACTCCTCAAACAACACCAAATCCATCAATCCACCTCGAATGCAAGCCTAACTTTTCTAAAAACTTCTAAAACACACTTTTGGTAAAAAAAAAACAACCATCCGAATGGCCTGAAATTTTGCACACAATCCCCAAATAACCTAACAAAGATACAACAACTCTCAAAATTCTACTTCCACCCTCGGATCCAAATCTCACCTATCAACCGAAAATTGCCAAAATACTAACTTCACCAACGCAAGCCTAATTCTATATCGAACCTCCAAAGCCACTTCTGATCACACTCCTAAGTCACAAATCACCTCCTGGAACTAACCGAACCATCAAATTTTAGACTCGAGCCCTCTAGCTCATAAGTAAATATCCAGTTGACTTTTCCAATTTAAGCTTTCTTAATAGAGACCAAGTGTCTCATTTCTTATCAAAACCACTCCAAACACATCTAATCGACTCGGCCACGTAATGCACGAATAACGAAGCATAAAGAAACAGAAATGGGGGGAAACTGGAGCGATAACACATGAGACGACTGGACGGGTCATCATATCCTCCCCAACTTAAACAAACGTTCGCCCTCGAACGAGTCAAGAAACATACCTAAAACCTCAAACATGTGAGGATATATGCTCCGCAACTCTCGCTAGGTCTCCCAGGTAGCTTACTCCTCGGGCCGACCTTTCTACTGCACTTTCACTAAATCTATATCCTTTGATCTCAACTTTCGAACCAGATGACCTAAAATAGCCACTGGCTTCACATCATAGGTCAAATCATCAACCAAATGAACCATGATGAAGTCCAAAAGATGAGACGCGTCCCCAACATACTTCCGGAGCATAGAAACATGAAATACCGGATGCACACTGACAAGTTGGGTGGCAAAGCAAGCATATAAGCCACCTCTCCAATCCTTCTAAGTACCTCAAAAGGTCCAATGAACCGTGAACTCAACTTCCCTTTCTTTCCAAATCTCATAACACCCTTTATGGGCGAAACCTTTAGCAAGACCTTCTCACCAACCATGTAGGACACATCTCGAACCTTCTAGTTCGCGTAACTCTTCTGACGCTACTGTACTGTACGAAGCCTCTCCTGAATCACCTTCACCTTCTCTAAGGTATCCTGAACCAAATATGTACCCAGTATCCGAGCCTCGCCAGGCTCGAACCAACCGATTGGAGACCTACACCGTCTTTTATACAATACCTCAAACTCTACAAGCGGCAAAAAATAATCCCAAGAACCTCTGAAATCAAAAACACAGGCATGCAACATATCCTCCAATATTTGAATAGTACGCTTGGACTGTCCGTCTGAGGATGAAATGTTGTGCTTATCTCCACCTGAGTAACCAACTCTCTCTGAAAAGTCTTCCAAAACTTAGAATTAAACTAAGTGCCTCTATCTGAAATAATAGACACTGGAACATCCTGCAATCGATAAATTTCCCGGATAAAGGTCCATGCCAACCATTTTGAAAAATAGGCAGTACACACCGGAATGAAGTGCGCGGACTTGGTCAGCCGATCCACAATCATCCAAATAGCATTAAACTTCTCCAAAATCCGAGGAAGACCACTCACAAAATCCATAGTGACTCTTTCCCACTTTCACTCAGGAATAATCATCTGCTGAAGCAAGCTACCTGGTCTCTGATGCTCATATTTTACGTGCTGATAATTGAGACACTGAGCTACAAATCGCACAATATCTTTATTCATTGCTCTCCACCAATAGTGCTGCCTCAAATCCTAATACATCTTCTCGGCACCTGGAGTAATAAAATACCACGATCTATGGGCCTCCTTTATAATCAAATCTCTAAGCCCATCCATATTAGGCACACATATCCGACCCTGCATCCTTAATACACCATCATCACCTATAGTCACATCCCTGGCATTCTCATGCTAAACTCTATCCTTATGGACAAGCAAATGTGGATCATCATACTGGCGTTCTCTGATGCGATCATATAAGGAGGACCGAGAAACCACACAAGCCAACATCCGACTGGGCTCCAAAATATCTAATCTCACAAGACGATTGGCCAAGGACTTAATATCAACTACAAGATATCTCTCCCCAACTGGAATATACGCCAAGCTCCCCATAATTACTGCCTTTTCGGCTTAAAGCATCGGCCACTACATTGGCCTTTCCGGGATGTTATTGATTAGTAATGTCATAATCCTTAAGCAACTCTAGCCATATCCGCTGACTTAAATTAAGATCCTTTTTCTTGAACAAATGCTGAAGACTGTGATGATCAATGAATACCTCACAAGATACGCCATACTAATGGTGCCTCCAAATCTTCAATGCATAAACTATGGCAGCCAATTCCAAATTGTGAATATGGTAGTTCTTCTCATGCGGATTCAACTGATGCCAAAGCATAAACAATCACTCTACCCTCATGCATCAACATACAGCCAATCCCAACTCTCGAAGCATCACAATATATATAGTATATGAATCTGAAGTTGATGAAAAACCAACACTAGAGTTGTGGTCAAAGTTGTCTTGAGCTTCTAAAATCTCTCCTCATACTCGTCCGACCATATGAGCCGTGCATCCTTTCGAGTCAATTTGGTCAAGGGCGATGCAATGGATGAAAATCTCTAAAAAAAATGACGATAATAGCCTGTCAGCCCAAGAAAGCTACGAATCTCTGTGGCTGAGGATGGTATAGTCCAATTCTGAACCTCCCCTATCTTCTTTGGATCAACCTGAATACCCTCGTTGGACACCACCTGCCCCAATAAAGCCATTGAACATAGCCAAAACTCACATTTGGAGAATTATACATAAATCTTCTCCTCTCTAAACCTCCGTAACCTAAAGACTACGAAAAATTAATTAGATAATGTCGGAACACAATGTTCATTAGAAGCATGTACGATGCTGGGGCATTAGTTAGCCCAAAGGACATAACAAGGAACTCACAGTGACTGTATCTGGTCTTGAAAGCTGTCTTAGGATTGTTTGAATCCCTGATCTTCAACTGGTGATAACCTTAACGAAGATCAGTATTGGAAAACACACTCGCTCCCTGAAGCTGGTCAAATAAATCATCAATACGAGGAAAAGGATACTTGTTTTTCATTGTTACTTTATTCAACTGTCTGTAATCAATCCACATCCTCATTGTGCCGTCCTTTTTCTTCACAAATAAGATTGGTGCACCCTAAGGTGACATACTTGGCCGAATGAACCCCTTTTCTAGGAGTTCCTGGAGGTGCTCTTTAAATTTCTTCAACTCCGTTGGTGCCATACGATACGATGGAACATAAATATTTTGAGTGCCTGGCACCAAGTCAATACCAAAATCAATATCCCTATTCGATGGCATGCCCAGCAGGTCTATAGGAAACATATCAAGAAAGTCCTTCACCACTTGAACTGAATCAATACTAGGAGTCTCAGCTCCAATATCCCTCACAAATGTTAGATATGAAAGACAACCTTTCCTAACAATACCATGGGCTTTCAGGAAAGAAACCACTCTACTAGGAACGTAATCAGCCATACCATGCCACTCGATCCGCGGTACACCCAGCATAGCCAAAGTAACTATCTTAGCATGGCAGTCTAGAATAACATGACATAGAGATAACCAATGGATCGGTGCGGAATCAATCCTAAGGAAGAGTGGGTGCGACTACTAATAACCCAATAGTGTATCGGGGTCGACAATTCTACAGTGAGCTTCAAATTGGAGTTGATGTATTTGCTAGCCTAGAAATGCGTTTTGGCTTCTAATTGATTTTCTATCATTTTTGGGTTTTCTTTTGTTATACTAAATTTATCAACTACTATTGTAAACTAAGTTATGCTAAATTATTATGCTAGTTGTAGGGAATAAGAGAAAGGCATTAGGGTCATGACACTCACCTAGATGGCTAATTAACGGGTATAAAATTCTAACACAAGGATGATAATTATGGGGAATATGGATAACCGTTTCACTTTAGCACTCACCCTCACACCTCTCAGTAGAGAGAGTGATTTTTCCGAATTGACTCTCTCGAGACCAATTGGGTAGGCTAATTTTCCCAAGCAAATCAAGGTTCAAGTAGGGTGATTACTCTCTTGAGGTTTAATTACTTGGGACTACCATTCTCATGGGTCCATCCCAAATCCTTGTTGGGTTGAATGTGAGGTCATAGACTCTGTTTCTCAAGAAGCGTCAAAACCCACTAAGCTTGATTTAGTGTTTGCAACCACCAAATCTAAGTAAAATCATACAATCAACCCAAATACGAAACACACAATATCATCCTATCATTAATCAAGAATACCTATTAATTACCCACACTAGGGTTGAGCCACTACCTAGCTAATGGGTTTAGCTAGACATGGAAAAAATGGAAATAGAAGAAATACTAGAAGAAATTAACATATTCATTAACTACAAGACTAATATACTTGAATCCACTCTAATTACAAGAGAAATTTGCCTAAGTAGGATAATATCAAGAGTCACGAGCTCAGCTGCTACAGAGAATGATAAAACTTAACCTAAAAAAGTAATGTGTTCTATTTATACTACACAGGAAAAATCGGACAAAAATTCCCCTAAGGGTCTGTTGCAGACCGCATAGAAATGTCATGCGGCCGCGTAGGGCATGTGGTCTTCAGGTTTGGATTCTGACCTTGAGGATGCGGATTGCGTAGGAGTGACATTTGGCCGCATAGGTCAACCATGCAGACCGCGTGGAAATGGCACGCGGCCACACAACTACAGTGATGCGGACCGTATTGAAATAGCATGCGGCCGCACATAAGGTTTTCCCAAATTTCTGGTTATCTGAACGTCTCCCACGTGGACTGTACTGTTTTGCTGTGCAGCCGCGTGGCCCTTTTGCCTTGAGTTTCTGAACCTCTCATCTCTTGCCAATGTGGACCGCGTGGAAACGGATGCGGTCCGCGTAGGATATCCTCTGTTTTTGTCACTCTCTGAACTATCTTGCGCGGCCGCGTGGCAAAATAGGACGGTCCGCGCAGGTCAATCTTGACTTGGCTTCTTGCAAAACAATTATGTGCGGCCGCACATCAGAACAGTGCGGTCCACTTTTTCCCACTTGAGTTATCTTTTGGCACTTGGCAGGTTTCACTCCTCTTTTGAGCCGATTTGTGATATATATCATCTCATCGCTCAAACCTGCAATCAAATGCATTTTGTAAGCAATTTAAGACTAATTTGAAGCAATTTATGCACAAAGCTTAGGTAAGAAAGGGGAATAAAACATGTATAATTCATAAATATCACCAATCCATGCCCAAAATAACATCAAAGTCCATCATGGTAAATAGAAATAGATAAATTCGGCTCTCTAGACCCTCAATAGTTACAACACATGACTGGTACACACCGTCTACAATAACAGTTTCGCCTACCGGGGTAGATACATGAAAATGTAAAGAAAGAAACTCCCGAATCGTACCCAAATGATGAGCAAAATATGAGCACGCATAAGAATAGGTTGAACCGGGATCGAATAATATTGAGGCTTCTCTATGGAAGGCTGGAACAATACTTGTAATAACAGCATCTGAAGCAATAGAATCTGCCCTGACTAGGATAACATAGAATCGAGCCTGGCCACCGCCTGATGGACCTTCCCCTCTGGGGCGACCCTTGAGTGCCTCACATCTACCCCTAGCTGACTGGGCGGGTGGTAAAGTAACTGGAGCAGAAGTTTAGGGTTGACCTCTCTGTTGGGACGAACTAGTAATACGACAAGGACATTGCCTCCAAATGTGCCCAAACTCTCCACACTCAAAAAAACTCCCAAGTGCTACAGAAGGGGACTGATGGAAACCCCTCGCACCAGAGTGACCAGCTGATGCGCTCTGCATAAAAGAACCCTGAAAAGACAGAGCACGAGATGAAGTCTGAGCTAGCAGGGCACTCAGTCAAGGATGACCCTACTGAGAACCATGATAGCCACGACCTGAAGATCCCCCGCGATACTCTGGACGGACCGACTTAGCACGACTGAAAGAACGTCCTCTACCATGCTGGAATTGGCCCCTCAAAGGAGCACCACTGTAACTGCCTGGACCTCTAGGCCTTTTAGCCTCCCTCTCATCTCTATCTTAACGGCGAGCTGTCTCAATCTCATGAGTGATATCAACCACCTCCTCAAATAAAATATCCAATACTCTCTCTAGTCATCAGAATATGAAAATGGTAATTAAGGCAATCCACAAGCCTCCTGATCCTCTCGCGATCTGTCGGAACTATCCATCCGGAATGACGAGCTAACTCAGAATATCTCACCTCATACTATGACACAATCATATCTCCCTACTTCAACCACTCAAACTGTCTACGCAGCTCCCCCCTGAGGGACTGCGGTACATAATTCTCCAAGAAGAGAGTGGAGAACTCATGCCAAGTAATGGGCGATGCACCAACCAGCCTACGCCTCTTATATTCCACCCACCAAATGGCGGCAACCCCACTAAACTGGAAGGTGGTAAATGATACAACACTAGTTTCGAGTATCCCTGCTATTCGGAGCATCCGCTGACACATCTCAAGAAAACCCTGGGCATCCTCGCCCTCAGCACCACTGAATGATGGAGGCTAGAGTCTACTAAACCTTTCAAGTTAACGCTGCTCATCATGTGGCATAACTGGTACTATAAACCTATGAGCTGGTGCAACTGGCTTGGCTGGAGATACCTTTGGCGTCTAAAGTCCCTGTACTACCTGCTCAGGTGTACGATTAACAGGAGTCTGGGTGCCTTCTCTGGCCTGTGAGGCAGCTGCGACTGTAGTGGCTGAAACCGCCTAAGCTAGGCCAGTACCAACTAATAAGATCTGATCTAAGGCCTCTTGAAGACCTGGAATCGCAATAGGCACAGCTGGTTGTTAATCCTGGTCTAGGGCAGCTGGTGGATCAATAGGTGCTGCTCGCTGCCCTGCCCCTACCATGACCACGACCGCATCCACGACCTCTGGTGACCTCGGTGGGTGGTACTGGTGGCTATTCACCTCGTCAAGTAACACGAGTCCTCGCCATCTGTGAGAGAATATAATGCAAATGTTTAGTTCTCGGATCAACAAAGTCGCACGACAAGAATTTTAAGAATACAAAGTTTTTCCTAAAGGTTATGCAACCTTTCGAGGATAAATACAGATGTCTTTGTACCGATCCACTAGACTCTACTAAACCTGCTCAGGAATCGCGAGACCTATGTAACCTAGGCTCTAATACAAACTTTTCACGACCCAATTCCTGAACCTGGTCGTGATGGGGCCTCTCGTAAAGACAAGGCCACCCAGTCTAACCCAATTCATCTTTTAAAACAGTAAGTTAACACAAATAAAGTATAATCATGGTTTAATAACACCAAATAGCGGAAAGTATAGATAAAAATGCGGAAATTGAACCCAACATAACCCTAATCGGGATGTCACAAGTCATGAGCAACTATAGAATCCTGGTACGAGTCTACTAAATACTAATATCTGATACAATATTCGAATAACATGGAAATGATAAGATAAAGGAGTCAAGGGGGTTGCGAACGTCAATAGCTACGTCGTAGTCTCTGAAACACCCAAGGACTGGAAGGATCAACTCTCAAGAGTGGAAATCTGCTACGCTTGAATCTACACACACGGTTCAGGGAGTAATGTGAGTACTCCGACCCAGTGAGTATAAATATAAATAATGGCTGAAGGCAAGAAAACATGTAAAGGCACAAATCATTATATACAGAAGCAGTGAAATCACTTAAAATCAGTAATTCGGTGAAGTATCAAATGAAATCTCTTTTCCACAAATAAAACAGGTAATTTGGTAATAAATAACAAGTAGAAATCTGCCCCTCGGGCTCAGTGTCAAATAACAAGTAGAAATAGTAAGGAAATAGTGATAAAATCCCCGAAGGGTCCAAATAATTTTCATGAAGCCCAAATATGGCAATATGCCCAAATCATGATGATAACAAATAATTTTCAGTCAAATATGAGATAAAATCATTAATCTAGATGGACCAAGTCACAATCCCTAGTAGTAAAAGACCTTTCACTCATCATCCAGTGGGTGTCTCACCTTAATATAGCACTACGATGTGCAATCTAAGGTTCCAAACCCCGAAGACGTCATTTAAACTCATTACTCACCTCGAACTGACTATTTCTTTAACTCGTGACCCCTTTTCCCCTCGAATTGGCCTCCATATGCGTCAAATCTATCCAAAATGAAAACGAATATGTCATAATATGTTACACGAACAAAACCCAATCAAAACAACCGAATATTCCAAAATTCTTGAAATTAGCAAAAACCCGAGCCTCTGGCCTACGTCTCAAAACTCAGAAATTTTTATATCAACGGGTTTCTTACCTCCCACGAGTCTAACCATAAAAAAATTATCAAAATCCCATCACATTTAGACCCTCAAATCCGTGATTCTATCCAAGAGAAAATTTTAAACTTTTCCAACAAAATTCGTGGATTATATGCCAAAACTAGTAATATATTCAAGTTATCCAACAAAAATTGAGTTAAAAACACTTACCCCGTTGTTCTCTTTGAAAATCTCTCGATAAATCTCCTTATCCGAGCTCTAAATCATCAAAACTAGAAAATGGGAACAAAGTCCCATTTTCAAAACATAACATATTCCCCAGAACTTTTCTTCTTCGCGAACGCGGTCAATGCCTCGCGTTCGCGAAGCACAATTTTTTGTTTACCATTTTTCCTTCTTCGCGAATGCGACTACCCCTCATGAATGCCCCAAATCTTAAGCTCCACTTCACAACCCTTTGCGAATGTGGGAAGCATGTCGTGAATGCGAAGCACAAAACTCCACTGGCCAAATTCCTCTTAGCGAATGCGATTCCCAGTCGCGAACGTGTTGCACACTGCCAAGACCCTTCGCGAACGCGGAGGACCTATCACGAACACGAAGGTCAAATTTCCTCCCATCCCAGTTCTTCTTCGCGAACGCGAGAGCCCATTCATGAGCGCGAAGAAGGAAACTAGAACTCACTGCTGCAGATGGTTCTCCAAATTTCCAAGTTCCAAAAATGGCCCGTTAGGTATCTGAAACACACCCGAGGCCCCCAGAACCTCAACCAAAAGTGCCAACACATTCTTAAACCTCATTCAATTGTTTTACAATCATGAAAACGCCTCAAACAACACCAAATCCATCAATCTTCATCGAATTCAAGCCTAACTTTTCTAAAAACTTCTAATACACGCTTTTGATCAAAACACCAACCAAACCATATTCGAATGACCTAAAATTTTGCACACATATCCCAAATGACCTAAAAAAGCTAAAACAACTCTTGAAATTCTATTCCAACCCTCGGATCAAAATCTCACGTATCAACCAAAAATCGCCAAAATACTAACTTCGCCAATTCAAGCCTAATTCTATACCGAACCTCAAAAACCACTTCCGATCACACTCCTAAGTCAAAAATTACCTCCGGGAACTAATCGAACTATCGAAATTCACATCTTATCTCTCGAGCTCATAAGTCAACATCCGGTTGACTTTTCCAACTTAAGTATTCTTAACAGAGACTGAATGCCTCATTTCTTATAAAAGCCACTCCAAACGCAACCTAATCGACTCGACCACATAAGACATGGATAACGAAGCATAAAAAAAGAAATAGAGGAAAATGGAGCCGTAATACATGACATGACTGGCCAGCTTACCATAGTACTAGGAGAGGTAGATGGCGGCCTAAGAAATATTGGGGAGGGATGATCAACTAACAAATGGCATGACTTTAGATTTTCAAGGACATGACCCTTGATAGGAAGGTATGGAAGTCAAGCATTAGGGTTATAGATTAGGAGGTAGTTGAGCATTGTTCTTCTTTGGACACGTGTATGGCTAGTTTGAACATAAATTATATGTTCTGAGACTCTCTTTGTCTCACCTTGATTTGCGTGCATGGTCTGAGCACATTTCCGTAAAGCTTTTATGTGAAATCTTAGTTAAATAAGGGAAATGGCCTTTAAAATTGATTAAAATTAACTTTGGTCAACATTCTTGGAAAACAGACATGGACCCCTAATGCGACGGCCTCCTAGGGTCCGTAGTAAAATATGAAACTTGGGCCTATGCTCGGAATCAAATTCCGAAGTCCCAAGCCCGAGAAAATGTTTTTTAAAGAATATTATTTGCTGGATAATATAAAGGCTTATAGAAGAGAATTGATGTAATTTCTTGATGGTATAGGGCCCGTATCTTAGTTCTGGAGCCCGATACAAGTTTAAAGTATAATAATTAAGTTGACTTCATAAAATTTGGTAAAGATCGAAATTGATTTGGTATAAAACGGACCTATAGTTGAGAAAATAGTAATATCAATGTTCTTGAGTGATTTCATGAATTTGAGGTTTAGTTCATAGTTGTTGATGTTATTTTGATGATTTGATCGCACAAGTAAGTCTTATGATATATTTGGACTTGTGTGCATGTTTGGTTTGGAGCCCAAGGGCTCAGGGTGAGTTTTCGATAACCCACGAAGTGAAATTGCACTTAGGAAAATTTGCTGGTATTTGGTATTTTTGCCCGGGCCTCTACGAGATCAAGGTTCACAATTGCAAATTGTAATGTCTTGGAAAATGCAACCCTAGTGTCACAAATGCGAACCAAGTCTATGTTGGCCCTTTTTGCAAATGCTAACACTGGACTGGGAATTGCAAAGCCCACCCATTGCAAATGCGACCTTTCCTTCGCAATTACGAAGATGGATGGATTTAGCAGGGGTCGCAAATGTGACAATTTCTTCGCATTTGTGAAGACAACAGGTTTCTAAAGGGGTTCGCAGTTGTGAATACTGGTCGCAATTGCGACATCTGAAACTTGCTAAATGAAATTTTGATAGGACTTTTCCCATTATCAAAACTCTTTCAAACACTAAAACATCTTGGGAGATTTTTCAGAGGCACCAACTCTTCCAAATCATTAGTAAGTCATTTCTAACTCATTTCTTTCAATCCAATCCTTCTGTTTACATGATTTTATTTCAAAATAAAGGGTTCTTCATGGAAAATTGGGTGATTTAGGCTAGAACTTAGGATTTTTCAATTTTGGAGATTTGGATATCTGAGGTCTGATTTTAAAATAACTTATATATATTTGAGTTCGTGGAAAAATGGGTGATCGGGTTTTGGTTCGAACCTCGGATTATGATCAAGCAGGTCATGGGTTGATTTTTGATTTTTAGGGGAAATTATTTGAAAACCTATTTTCATGCATAAGAATTGGTTTATTTAGAATTTATTAATGTTATTAAGTAAATTTTGGCTAGATACAAGCGGGTTGGTGGTGAAATCAAGAGGTAAAGCGATAGTTGGGGCTTGATTGTGTTTGTGACATTGAGGTAATTGTTTGGTCTAACATGAGTTTGAGGGAATATGAGTCGTGGTCTTATTTGCTATGTATTAATTGTTGAGTACAACATATAGGTGTGGTGACAAGTATCTATACGTTGGTGTCAAGCATGCCCGTAAGTCTTATTCTATGATTTTTATGACTCCCTTATGTATTTTCCATGCTTAATATGATGATTTCTAATGTTGAACATGGCTCATGAAAGTATTCTTGGTAATTGAGCATTGTAAAGCATTGGCTCAAGTTGAAAATTGAGTTATGAAGTAATTTGTGGAAAAGAGAAGAGGTTTATGATATTATTTCCATTGGCGGGATGTTATTGCCTATAATATTATTTCCCTTGCCGGGATGTTATTGCTTATGATATTGTTTTCCTTGTCGGGATATTATTGTTATACTATTGTGATGTCGTGCACTTATTATTGTTCTCCTTATTCTTGCTTATAGTTGAATTTTAGTGTTCTGTATACTTTTTTACTGATATTCTAGTTGTACATGATATTCCCCCGAGCATGTTTCCCCTTCTCATCTTTAACTTCTAGTTTCTGTCATTATTATTTGTTGTATATGATATAAGTGCAGAGGTTTATTTGGTAGTATTGTCCTATCCTCTTCACTACTTCGCCGAGGTTAGGCTCGACACTTACCAGCACATAGGTCGGTTGTGCCGATACTACACCCTGCACTGTGTACAAATCTCAGTGCTGGAGTATTTGGACCGTAGAGAGGTTCCTTCGTTTACTCCAGCGAAGGCCCGAGGTAGTCATGTAGACCAATGTTTGTAGTATTAGTAGATAATCCGTGATATTCTGACACCAATTCTGGGTAGAGTTGTATTTTGGATTTTCGTATTAGTATTTGCTTAAGCTATTAGATTTCGTTTTCTGCATTTTCTATTTAGTATAATTATTCCGTTGTTGATCACATATTAGTTAGTAAATGTTAAAAGGTTAAGTAAAAGGGGTTATAAATCTATGATACTCTGCTTGCCTAACTTTCATGGGTAGGAACCATCACAACTCCCGAGGGTGAGAAATACGGGTTGTGACAAGTTGGTATCAGAGCTCTAGGTTTATTAGGTCTCACAATTCACAGACAAGGTTAGTAGAGTCTGAGAGATTGGTATAGAGACATCTGTATTCATCCTTAGAGGATGCAGAGTTAGGAAAAACTTTACATCTTCTTTCCTGTCGTGCGACTTGATTTCTCAATACTAATTTAACTTCTACTTTGTTCTTTCGAGATGGTGAGAATATGTATTGCTTCATCAGCTGACCAGCAGACCGATTCCTTAGTAGTAGCTCCTACGAGGGGCAGAGGCCGAGTTCGTGATAAGGCCCACGGCTGAGGCAGGGCTCAGCCTAGAGTGCGACAAGCAGCACCAGCGGCGGAGCCTCGGGTTGAGTTTGGCGATGAGGTTCCAACCCAGGTAGATCTAGCAGGACCAGCTCAAGTCCCAAAGGGGTTCATCGCTGCCTTGGTACTTCATGATGCTCTGATCTATCTAGTGGGCCTTATGGAGAGTATCGCCCAGGCAGGCCTGAGGCCAGATTCCTACTACTCGCACTTTGGAGCAGATGGATACCCAGTATCAGACTCGAGTAGCTTAGCTAGTTGGGGTAGTTTAGCCTGGTATTGTGGCACAGGCCGGAAAAGGGCCAGCTATATGTGTTGATGCCTTGTGGAGGTTGGACAAGTTTACCAAGCTTTTCACTACTATTTTGGTGTTACGTATTCTGAGGTTCCCCAAGATTATTTGGACACCTGTCATAAGGTTCTACTGAACATGGGGATAGTGGAGACCAATGGGGTCGACTTTAGTATTTTCCGTCTGTCTGGATCCGCCAAGACTTGGTGGAGAGATTATTGTTTGGCTAGACTAACTAGGTTACCAGCTTTGACTTGGGATCAGTTGTCTAAGCTATTTCTGGAGAAGTTTCTTCATATCACTCAGAGGGAGAACTATCAGAGGTAGTTTGAGCATCTCCAGCAGGATTCTATGAGTGTTACTCAGTACGAGACCAAATTTATTGACTTGGCCCATCATTCTCTATTATACTTCCTACCGAGAGAGAGAGAGAGAGAAAGAGAGAGGAGTTTCATTGAGGTACACGTTCAGCCTGTTCGATTACATATAACTAAGGAGACGGGAAGCGAAATTTCTCTTTCAGGATGCGGACAATGTGGTCAGGAGAGTTGAGATGTTTCTATCCCATGGGAGTGGTCAGGGATCTGACAAGAGGCCTCGTTATTCAGGCAGGTTCAGTGGTGCCTTGTCTGGAGGCTGGAATTCATTTGGTAGGGGCTATTTTTCCAGGCCATTTCATTTAGCACTACAGGTTTCTCAAAGTGCTCTAGGTGGCCGTAATTTTCATATGTAGTATTCTGGTCAGTTTCCCTAAGGGCTGTTCATTTGGATCCGATATACGAAATCCGAATTGATCCACTCAATTTTGGATTTCAGATTTCGAATTGGATTAGATTTTGGATTGTGTTTATTAACAGATTTCAGATCGGATTCGGATTGGTATATTTTAAGTCGATCTGAAACCCAAAATTATTAGGTAATATATAAATACTACACTTTAATTCGGATAGTCAGACTTACTTTACATCTTCCTCGAAGTTATTACCTTTACGATTGCTTGATTTTGCTATATTGGCATCATAGTACTATGATAATTGCATAAACATATATTTTTCTTAATGTATTGCCTCTTTTACAAATAAAATATACATATTAGTTTGCAACTTTAAGGTATAATATGATTCAAAATCCGATCTGATCCAACTTTAAAATATGATATAATTCGGATGAGATTCTGATTGTATTTTCTAGAATCTGAAATCCCAAATTCGAATCTAAAATGTGCTAAATCCTATCTGATCCTATCCGTGCACAACCCCAGTTTCCCTATAGTGTACCACCAGCTCCTATCAGTCCACCGCCACTCCAGAATTTTTGGGGTGTTTATTCAGGCTGTCAAGGTCAGCAATCTCAGCAGTCGAGGGCTTGTTATACTTGCGGCAATATGAAACATATTGCTCGATTTTTCCCCCGAGCACCGAGCAGCTCTCAACATCAGGGTTCCCGTGCCATGATTCAGGCACCGAGTGTTACACCGCACTCAGCCAACTAGAGGAGGAGGTACTTGTTCTAGAGGTATAAGTAGATGTATTAGAGGTGGAGTTCAGGCCGCTAGGGGTAGAGGCCGCCCTAGAGATGTAGTTCAGAGTGATGGGGTCCAACTCCGATGTTATTCTCTTCCAGCATAGCTTGAGGCTGAGGCTGAGGCCTCCGACGCAGTTATCACAAGTACTGTTATATTTTGTGGTAGAGATGTTTCAGTTCTATTTGATCCAGGATCTATATACTCCCATGTGTCATCTTATTTTTCACCATATCTAGTCATGCCTAGTGATTCCTGAAGTGCTCATGTATATGTGTCTACACCAGAGGGTGATTCTATTGTGGTAGATCGTGTCCATCGTTCATGTATAGTTGTGATTTGGGGTCTTGAGACTTGAATAGATTTGTTACTTTTGGATATGGTTTATTTTGATTTCATATTGGGGATGGACTGGTTATCACCTTAGTACACTATCTTGGACTGTCATGCCAAGATTGTGACCTTAGCCTTATCGGGTTTACCTCGTTTATAGTGGAGAGGGTCTCCTGGTCATTCTACTAGCATGGTTACCTCATGTATGAAGGCTCATCGTATGGCTTAGCACGGATGTTTGGCCTATTTGGTGTATGTTTGGGATTCTAGTGCCGAGGTTCCTTCTATGGATTATGTGCCAGTTGTTCGTGAGTTTCCTGAGGTATTTTTTTATACCTACGGAGCATGCCACCCGATAGGAATATTGACTTCTGCATTAATTTGGCTCCGAGCACTCAGCCCGTTTTTATTCCGCCATATCGTATGGCTCTGACTGAGTTGAAAGAATTGAATGAGCAGTTGCAAGACTTGCTTGATACGGGCTTTATTAGACCTAGTGTCTAACCTTTGGGTTTGCCGGTGTTGTTTGTTAAGGAGAAGGACGAATCGATGTAGGTACTGATTATCGGCAGTTGAACAAGGTCACAATCAAAAACAAGTATCCATTACCGAGGATTGATAATTTTTTTATCAGCTTCAGGGTTCCAAGGTATTTTCGAAGATTGACTTGTGATCTGGCTACCATTAGTTGAGGATTAGGGCATCCAATATCCCTATGACAAATTTCCGCACTAGGTAACATTATGAGTTCTCGGTGATGTCATTCGGGTTGACAAATGTCCCAGCAACTTTCATGGATTTGATGAACAGAGTGCTCAAGTCTTACTTAGATTCATTCATGATAGTCTTCATCGATGATTTATCTATGCCCGTAGGCGGGAGGAGCATGAGCAAAATCTGAGAGTTGTTCTTCAAACTTTGAGAGATAGCCAGTTGTATGCTAAGTTTTTGAAATGTGAGTTTTGATTGATTTCAATTGTATTGTTGGGTCATATTGTATCAACAAAGGCTATTCATGTGGATCCGAAAAAGATAGAGGCAATCGAAAACTAGCCTAAACCCGTATTAGCTACAGAGATCCGGAGTTTATTGGATTTGGCAGGTTATTACCGACTATTTGTGGAGGGATTTTCATCTATTGCAGCCCTGATGACTAGGTTGACTTAGAAGGGTGCCCAGTTTAGGTGGTCGGACCAATGTAAATGGAGCATTAAGAAGCTTAAGATAGCTTTAACTACGTCGTCAGTCTTGGTATTTCCTATATGTTCATGGCCATATACAGTATATTATAACGCAACCCGTATTGGAGTTAGTGCAATATTGATACATGATGGCAAGGTTATTTTCGCGACAATTGAATATTCATGAGAACAGTTATCCAGTTCATGATTTGGAGTTAACAACCATATTTCACGGGCTGAAGATTTGGAGGCACTATTTATATGGCGTGTCATCTGAGGTGCTCACAGATCAAAAGAGTTTACAATAATTGTTCAAGCAGAAGGAGCTAAATTTTATATCATCCGGGGCAGGCCAAAGTAGTGGCCAATGCTTTGAGTAGAAAGTCAGTGAGCATGGGCAGTCTTGCGTATATTCCAATCAGTGAGAGGCCACTTGCTTTAGATATTCAGGCTTTAGCCAATTAGTTTGTGAGGTTGGATGTTTCGAGCCCAACCGCGTGTTAGCTTGCACAATCTCTCATTCTTTATTATCTGAGCATATCACAGATCGGCAGTATGATGATCCTCATTTATGAGTCCTTAAGGACATAGTGCGGCACAGTGATGCCAAGAAGGTTACATTAGGAGATGATGGATTTTTGAGGTTGCAAGGTCGAGCTTGTGTGCCTAATGTGGATGGACTTCGAGAATTTACTTTAGCGGAGGCCCTTAGTTCCTAGTAATCTATTTATCCGTGCGTTGCTAAGATCTATCGTGATTTCCGACAGCATTATTGGTGGAGGAGGATGAAGAAGGATATTGTTGCATATTGATAACAAGTTATTTTGATACATTTTATACTCCTTCATGCTTAAGTTCTGATTATAAATATGAAAAAAATAGTTCCAAAAGGCTCATAGGTTGTGCTTGATTGCAGGGTTGATCAACAAAGCAACAAGATGTCAAAAGATTAGCTTAAAAAGGAGTAAAACTTGCACAAGTACCAAAAGAAGACAAAGCTCAGGCAAGAGAGTGCTAGTGCGGCCGCACACCATTCTGTGCGGTCTGCACAAGTGAGGTTCAGAGAAGCTGTTATTCAGGCAAAAAGGCAATGCCACCTCACGAGGTTTTGTGCGGTTCGCACTGGGATCACCTCCATTTTCAACTATAAAGTGATTTAAGGAGTGCCCTTCGCCTTGAAAATAGAATATATAGGCTTTTTTTGCTTGTTCGTCAAGCTTCAATGGGTTCGAACTTGATTTGGTGCGATCCATATAGAGAAAGTTCAAAGAGTTGCCAGTTCCAAGTTTGAAGCCCAATGCGGTCCGTGCTCCATTTCATGCGAACGCACTAGAAGCCACTATGACCACACTCGATTCTGTGCGGCCCCTTTTATCATGTTCAGAGAGCCGTTTATTCAAGTTCAGAGCCCCAATGCGGGCGCACGTGATTTTGGGTGCTCCGCCCAAACCCCGCCTGGGCATTTTTGTCCAGATTTTTTAGCTTAGTACAAACAGCTTCTTTTTCCATTTTTAGGTCAGAAAATAGTTTGTACACTGGCTCGCTCGTGACTTCTATATTTTTATCTATTTTAAGTAATTTTAGCTTCATTTCAACATTGAATCTTCTAGTTTAATTTCGTAATTAATTAATATGTGTTTTCCTTCATCTATTTCTTTGTTTTCTTCTTTAATTATGAGTAGATAGACCTAAAAGCTAGGGTTGTGGCTCAACCCTAGTGTGGGTAATTGATGTGTCTTGTGTTTTCGGGCTTGATTGACTATGGGCGTTTGATATTTGGACTAATTTCGTGTTTAATTTCTGAATTAGTGGTTGCAAACACTAGTTTGTGTTTTGCTAACTTTGGCTCTTCTTGAGAAATGGGGCTTAAGTCTCTGAAATTTGTCCAACAAGGAATTGGGGCGTAATCAAGAGATTGATAGCCCCAATTAAAGGGTTAGACCTAGAGATAGTAATATTCGACTTGAACCTTGATTGCTTATGCAAATTTGCATACCCAATTAGTCTTGCGAAAGTCAATTCAGGAAAAATCACTCGAACTACCGAGAGGTGCAGAGTGTGTAGAATCATGCAATGGTTATATCATAGTCACCAAATGTGACAATCATTCTATAGACTCAAGTATCTGTCAATTGACCACCTAGGCAAAACTCACTACCCTAGTTTCTTTTAACCATTTGAACAAATCGCAATAGTTTAACCTTAGCCTATTTTAGTTTAATTAAGCATTATAGTTTTGTATAATTAGAAGTAAATCAACAACAAAAAATATTTAGAAGTGCAATTAAGAGCAAGTACACAACTCTGCTTTAGATAGACACCCGACTCCAACTTCCAGCTCCTTGTGGAAATCGATCCCGACCTTAATCGGGTAAAAGGTGCTTCGACCTCTCTTGTTATTCAGTAGTAGTGTAGGGTTGGCCTCTGTCACTTTTTCGTGTTGTTGCCGGGGAGCTAACGCTTTTGGCTATCTATCTAAACAGTTTTGTGTATTGTTCTTCTTTGCTTCTTTGTTGTTAATTCGTATGTGCCACAACTTCAAGTACTAATTGGCATCAACTAACGCCAATGACCCTCTTGGAATGTGATTGTGGGGGAGGAGGTAGATGATTACAGAGATGATGAGGTGCCTGTTGTACATCAAGGACAACGTAGAGGCTGCCGGCTAATGCTAATGTTAATGGCAATATTCCAGACCCTCCCCTGCCACCTCCAAGAGTGCTTCCAAACCAAGGCTATGCAAGTGCTATTGTCCCACCCCATATCCGGGCGGGCAATTTTCAAATAACCAATGTGATTTTGAATTTCCTAGAGCAATTTTTTGTATTTTACGTGCACTCCAAATCAGAATGCTTACAAACATCTCAAGGGGTTTGTGGATACATGTTGGGGGAGCAAGCAAACTAATGTGTTTGAGGATGCTCTTCAGTTGAGACTCTTCCCATTTTCACTTAGAGGGAAGGCATTAGATTGGCTCAAGCGACTTCCCAACCATTGCATCACTACTTGGGATGAGTTGGTGGAAAAGTTCATTGCAAAATTTTTCTGACCTGGGTATATGGCTGCATTGAGAGATGAGATATTGGCCTTCAAGCAAGAGCCCATGGAACCATTGCATGAGATTTAGGAGTGTTACAGAATAATTGTGAAGGAATGCCCTAACAATGATAAGACCGAGGCGATGATCCACCAAACCTTCTACCGGGGCATTAATAAAATAAATCAATGCATAGTGAACCAACTTAATAGGGGAAAATTTATGAAAATGTAGTATGATGAGGCATGTGACATTCTTGACGAGATGCCTGACACTTCTTCTACTTGGAAAAGTAGAGCCAATGTGCCCTAGGGTGACCCCATGGTTACTCATTTTCACAAAGAGTTACATGATCATGGGCATAATTTAGCCGAGTTGACAACTACAATGAACCAATTAACAAAGGTAAAATTGCAACAAGTTCAAAATCATCGCCAAGTGAATGCCATGAGGGTGTCAACATGCTTGTCAACAAAAGAAGACAAAGAGGTCAATAGAATCAAGGGAATTCAGAGCAATTTGACAATGATTGTGGTGGATTTAAAAATGATAGTTATGATGAACAAAATGAAGATGTGCAATATGTGAATAATTATCAAGGCCAAAGGGAAAATTCTTCCAACCAACAGCAATGGAGACCCCAAGGCAACTGGGGGAATCAACAACAAGGCAATGGTAATTAGGGAAATAACAATCAAAACAAAAACTGGGGCAATCATAACAACAATCAAAACAATCAAGGAAATTGGAATGGTACTAACAACAATCAAGGTGGATGGAACAATGACAACCAAGAAAATCGGGGGCAAGGCTTTCAAAGGCCCCCAATGTACCAACAACTGAAAAATCCACCCCCACTTCCATTTCAAGGTCCTAGTTCTTCTAGCAATTATATGGGTAGAATTGAAATTATGTTCAAAAAAATGATGAAGAAGAATGTGGATTCGGATGCTCAGTTGTCTTCTCACAATACTTCCATTAGAAATTTGGAGGTACAGCTAGCACAAAACTCCTAGTCCTTGAATACACGCCATAAGGGTGCTCTAACAATTGATATGGTAGTGAACCTGAAGGGTGGAAACAATCATGCTATGATGGTTAATACAAGGAGTGGATGAGGATGTGCTGTGAACACCTCCAAACGAAAGAAAATTTTAAGTGATGATGTTGAGTTGCAAGAAGGTAGAGTTGCTTTGGTGGTTGAAAATGTGATTGATGAGAATGTAAATGAAGAAGTAAAGATTGATATTCAAGATGTCAAGGTGGAAACTCAAAATGATGTGAACCCATCTAGGGAACACATGATAAACATGCCAGAGCCGGTTGTGCCTAAAGCCAAGGTTCCTTTGCCAAGGCCACCTCCACCTTATTCTCAAAGGCCCGCGAAGAAGAAAATGAGAATCAGTTAAAAAAGTTCATTGACATGATGAAGAGCTTATCCATTAATGTGCCTTTGGTGGAGGCTCCTGAACCAATGTTGGGCTATGCAACATTCATGAAGGACTTGATGAAAAAGAAGCGGTCTATGGATTGTGAAACTATAAAAATGACTCACCAAGTTAGTAAAATAGTGCATTCAATGACCAAATATTGAAGATTGCTTTCACCATTCCTTTCACCATTTGGAGTGCGGATTTTATTAAGGCCCTATGTGATTTGGGGGCTAGTATCAATTTGACGCCCTATTCAGTTTTCAAAACCATGGGTATTGGGCAACCTATGCCGACTTCCATGAGATTACAAATGACAGATAGAATGATGAAGAGACCATTGGGTATTATTGATGATGTGCTCGTCCGGGTGGGCAAATTTATCTTGCCAGCTGATTTTGTGATCTTGGACTGTGAGGTGGACTATGAAGTCCCAATCATATCGGGAGACCTTTCCTTGCAACAGGGAAGGCCTTAGTAGATGTGGAAGCAGGGGATCTCACCTTTGGGTGGGCGATGAAAAAATGGTCTTTCATGTGTGCAAATTAATGAAGCAGCCCAACAGTACCGAGATTTGCTCTTTTGGGAACCTTTTCACAGCACTGATAGTTGTTGACATCAGTGCAATGATCATTGAAGAGGAACCACTGGAGGACGTATTTTTGAACCTTGATGTCAATGATGATGATGGGCCGAGTGAATTGCATGAATTATTTACATTGAATGGGTTCTTACTCTTATGAGCCTAGGAGACTATCTTTAGATCTCGAAAATAGGAAGACTCCACCAACGAAACCTTCAATTGAGGAGCCTCCAGTGTTAGAGGTGAAACACTACCTCCACACCTCAGGTATGAGTTCTTAGGCTCAAATTCTACTTTGACTGTTATTCTTTCTTCTTGCCTTCCTATTCTTTCTTCTTGCAACTTTCATGGATTTGATGAATAGAGTGCTCAAGTCTTACTTAGATTCATTCATGATAGTCTTCATCGATGATTTATCTATGCCCGTAGGCGGGAGGAGCATGAGCAAAATCTGAGAGTTGTTCTTCAAACTTTGAGAGATAGCCAGTTGTATGCTAAGTTTTTGAAATGTGAGTTTTGATTGATTTCAATTGTATTGTTGGGTCATATTGTATCAACAAAGGCTATTCATGTGGATCCGAAAAAGATAGAGGCAATCGAAAACTAGCCTAAACCCGTATTAGCTACAGAGATCCGGAGTTTATTGGATTTGGCAGGTTATTACCGACTATTTGTGGAGGGATTTTCATCTATTGCAGCCCTGATGACTAGGTTGACTCAGAAGGGTGCCCAGTTTAGGTGGTCGGACCAATGTAAATGGAGCATTAAGAAGCTTAAGATAGCTTTAACTACGTCGTCAGTCTTGGTATTTCCTATATGTTCATGGCCATATACAGTATATTATAACGCAACCCGTATTGGAGTTAGTGCAATATTGATACATGATGGCAAGGTTATTTTCGCGACAATTGAATATTCATGAGAACAGTTATCCAGTTCATGATTTGGAGTTAACAACCATATTTCACGGGCTGAAGATTTGGAGGCACTATTTATATGGCGTGTCATCTGAGGTGCTCACAGATCAAAAGAGTTTACAATAATTGTTCAAGCAGAAGGAGCTAAATTTTATATCATCCGGGGCAGGCCAAAGTAGTGGCCAATGCTTTGAGTAGAAAGTCAGTGAGCATGGGCAGTCTTGCGTATATTCCAATCAGTGAGAGGCCACTTGCTTTAGATATTCAGGCTTTAGCCAATTAGTTTGTGAGGTTGGATGTTTCGAGCCCAACCGCGTGTTAGCTTGCACAATCTCTCATTCTTTATTATCTGAGCATATCACGGATCGGCAGTATGATGATCCTCATTTATGAGTCCTTAAGGACATAGTGCGGCACAGTGATGCCAAGAAGGTTACATTAGGAGATGATGGATTTTTGAGGTTGCAAGGTCGAGCTTGTGTGCCTAATGTGGATGGACTTCGAGAATTTACTTTAGCGGAGGCCCTTAGTTCCTAGTAATCTATTTATCCGTGCGTTGCTAAGATCTATCGTGATTTCCGACAGCATTATTGGTGGAGGAGGATGAAGAAGGATATTGTTGCATATTGATAACAAGTTATTTTGATACATTTTATACTCCTTCATGCTTAAGTTCTGATTATAAATATGAAAAAAATAGTTCCAAAAGGCTCATAGGTTGTGCTTGATTGCAGGGTTGATCAACAAAGCAACAAGATGTCAAAAGATCAGCTTAAAAAGGAGTAAAACTTGCACAAGTACCAAAAGAAGACAAAGCTCAGGCAAGAGAGTGCTAGTGCGGCCGCACACCATTCTGTGCGGTCTGCACAAGTGAGGTTCAGAGAAGCTGTTATTCAGGCAAAAAGGCAATGCCACCTCACGAGGTTTTGTGCGGTTCGCACTGGGATCACCTCCATTTTCAACTATAAAGTGATTTAAGGAGTGCCCTTCGCCTTGAAAATAGAATAGATAGGCTTTTTTTGCTTGTTCGTCAAGCTTCAATGGGTTCGAACTTGATTTGGTGCGTTCCATATAGAGAAAGTTCAAAGAGTTGCCAGTTCCAAGTTTGAAGCCTAATGCGGTCCGTGCTCCATTTCATGCGAACGCACTAGAAGCCACTATGACCACACTCGATTCTGTGCGGCCCCTTTTATCATGTTCAGAGAGCCGTTTATTCAAGTTCAGAGCCCCAATGCGGGCGCACGTGATTTTGGGTGCTCCGCCCAAACCCCGCCTGGGCATTTTTGTCCAGATTTTTTAGCTTAGTATAAATAGCTTCTTTTTCCATTTTTAGGTCAGAAAATAGTTTGTACACTGGCTCGCTCGTGACTTCTATATTTTTATCTATTTTAAGTAATTTTAGCTTCATTTCAACATTGAATCTTCTAGTTTAATTTCGTAATTAATTAATATGTGTTTTCCTTCATCTATTTCTTTGTTTTCTTCTTTAATTATGAGTAGATAGACCTAAAAGCTAGGGTTGTGGCTCAACCCTAGTGTGGGTAATTGATGTGTCTTGTGTTTTCGGGCTTGATTGACTATGGGCGTTTGATATTTGGACTAATTTCGTGTTTAATTGCTGAATTAGTGGTTGCAAACACTAGTTTGTGTTTTGCTAACTTTGGCTCTTCTTGAGAAATGGGGCTTAAGTCTCTGAAATTTGTCCAACAAGGAATTGGGGCGTAATCAAGAGATTGATAGCCCCAATTAAAGGGTTAGACCTAGAGATAGTAATATTTGACTTGAACCTTGATTGCTTATGCAAATTTGCATACCCAATTAGTCTTGCGAAAGTCAATTCAGGAAAAATCACTCGAACTACCGAGAGGTGCAGAGTGTGTAGAATCATGCAATGGTTATATCATAGTCACCAAATGTGACAATCATTCTATAGACTCAAGTATCTGTCAATTGACCACCTAGGCAAAACTCACTACCCTAGTTTCTTTTAACCATTTGAACAAATCGCAATAGTTTAACCTTAGCCTATTTTAGTTTAATTAAGCATTATAGTTTTGTATAATTAGAAGTAAATCAACAACAAAAAATATTTAGAAGTGCAATTAAGAGCAAGTACACAACTCTGCTTTAGATAGACACCCGACTCCAACTTCCAGCTCCTTGTGGAAATCGATCCCGACCTTAATCGGGTAAAAGGTGCTTCGACCTCTCTTGTTATTCAGTAGTAGTGTAGGGTTGGCCTCTGTCACTTTTTCGTGTTGTTGCCGGGGAGCTAACGCTTTTGGCTATCTATCTAAACAGTTTTGTGTATTGTTCTTCTTTGCTTCTTTGTTGTTAATTCGTATGTGCCACAACTTCAGGTACTAATTGGCATCAACTAACGCCAATGACCCTCTTGGAATGTGATTGTGGGGGAGGAGGTAGATGATTACGGAGATGATGAGGTGCCTGTTGTACATCAAGGACAACGTAGAGGCTGCCGGCTAATGCTAATGTTAATGGCAATATTCCAGACCCTCCCCTGCCACCTCCAAGAGTGCTTCCAAACCAAGGCTATGCAAGTGCTATTGTCCCACCCCATATCCGGGCGGGCAATTTTCAAATAACCAATGTGATTTTGAATTTCCTAGAGCAATTTTGGGTATTTTACGTGCACTCCAAATCAGAATGCTTACAAACATCTCAAGGGGTTTGTGGATACATGTTGGGGTAGCAAGCTAACTAATGTGTTTGAGGATGCTCTTCAGTTGAGACTCTTCCCATTTTCACTTAGAGGGAAGGCATTAGATTGGCTCAAGCGACTTCCCAACCATTGCACCACTACTTGGGATGAGTTGGTGGAAAAGTTCATTGCAAAATTTTTCTGACCTGGGTATATGGCTGCATTGAGAGATGAGATATTGGCCTTCAAGCAAGAGCCCATGGAACCATTGCATGAGATTTAGGAGTGTTACAGAATAATTGTGAAGGAATGCCCTAACAATGATAAGACCGAGGCGATGATCCACCAAACCTTCTACCGGGGCATTAATAAAATAAATCAATGCATAGTGAACCAACTTAATAGGGGAAACTTTATGAAAATGTAGTATGATGAGGCATGTGACATTCTTGACGAGATGCCTGACACTTCTTCTACTTGGAAAAGTAGAGCCAATGTGCCCTAGGGTGACCCCATAGTTACTCATTTTCACAAAGAGTTACATGATCATGGGCATAATTTAGCCGAGTTGACAACTACAATGAACCAATTAACAAAGGTAAAATTGCAACAAGTTCAAAATCATCGCCAAGTGAATGCCATGAGGGTGTCAACATGCTTGTCAACAAAAGAAGACAAAGAGGTCAATAGAATCAAGGGAATTCAGAGCAATTTGACAATGATTGTGGTGGATTTAAAAATGATAGTTATGATGAACAAAATGAAGATGTGCAATATGTGAATAATTATCAAGGCCAAAGGGAAAATTCTTCCAACCAACAGCAATGGAGACCCCAAGGCAACTGGGGGAATCAATAAAAAGGCAATGATAATTAGGGAAATAACAATCAAAACAAAAACTGGGGCAATCATAAAAACAATCAAAACAATCAAGGAAATTGGAATGGTACTAACAACAATCAAGGTGGATGGAACAATGACAACCAAGAAAATCGGGGGCAAGGCTTTCAAAGGCCCCCAATGTACCAACAACTGAAAAATCCACCCCCACTTCCATTTCAAGGTCCTAGTTCTTCTAGCAATTATATGGGTAGAATTGAAATTATGTTCAAAAAAATGATGAAGAAGAATGTGGATTCGGATGCTCAGTTGTCTTCTCACAATACTTCCATTAGAAATTTGGAGGTACAGCTAGCACAAAACTCCTAGTCCTTGAATACACGCCATAAGGGTGCTCTAACAATTGATATGGTAGTGAACCTGAAGGGTGGAAACAATCATGCTATGATGGTTAATACAAGGAGTGGACGAGGATGTGCTGTGAACACCTCCAAACGAAAGAAAATTTTAAGTGATGATGTTGAGTTGCAAGAAGGTAGAGTTGCTTTGGTGGTTGAAAATGTGATTGATGATAATGTAAATGAAGAAGTAAAGATTGATATTCAAGATGTCAAGGTGGAAACTCAAAATGATGTGAACCCATCTAGGGAACACATGATAAACATGCCAGAGCCGGTTGTGCCTAAAGCCAAGGTTCCTTTGCCAAGGCCACCTCCACCTTATTCTCAAAGGCCCGCGAAGAAGAAAATGAGAATCAGTTAAAAAAGTTCATTGACATGATGAAGAGCTTATCCATTAATGTGCCTTTGGTGGAGGCTCCTGAACCAATGTTGGGCTATGCAACATTCATGAAGGACTTGATGAAAAAGAAGCGGTCTATGGATTGTGAAACTATAAAAATGACTCACCAAGTTAGTAAAATAGTGCATTCAATGACCAAATATTGAAGATTGCTTTCACCATTCCTTTCACCATTTGGAGTGCGGATTTTATTAAGGCCCTATGTGATTTGGGGGCTAGTATCAATTTGACGCCCTATTCAGTTTTCAAAACCATGGGTATTGGGCAACCTATGCCGACTTCCATGAGATTACAAATGACAGATAGAATGATGAAGAGACCATTGGGTATTATTGATGATGTGCTCGTCCGGGTGGGCAAATTTATCTTGCCAGCTGATTTTGTGATCTTGGACTGTGAGGTGGACTATGAAGTCCCAATCATATCGGGAGACCTTTCCTTGCAACAGGGAAGGCCTTAGTAGATGTGGAAGCAGGGGATCTCACCTTTGGGTGGGCGATGAAAAAATGGTATTTCATGTGTGCAAATTAATGAAGCAGCCCAACAGTACCGAGATTTGCTCTTTTGGGAACCTTTTCACAGCACTGATAGTTGTTGACATCAGTGCAATGATCATTGAAGAGGAACCATTGGAGGACGTATTTTTGAACCTTGATGTCAATGATGATGATGGGCCGAGTGAATTGCATGAATTATTTACATTGAATGGGTTCTTACTCTTATGAGCCTAGGAGACTATCTTTAGATCTCGAAAATAGGAAGACTCCACCAACGAAACCTTCAATTGAGGAGCCTCCAGTGTTAGAGGTGAAACACTACCTCCACACCTCAGGTATGAGTTCTTAGGCTCAAATTCTACTTTGACTGTTATTCTTTCTTCTTGACTTCCTAACGTGCAGGTTGCTGCCACATTGGATGTGCTTCAAAAGCGGGAAAAAGAATTGGATTGACTTTAGCTGATATTTAGGGAATAAGCCCCTCATTCTCTATGCACAAGATTATTTTGGATGATGATGCAAAGCCCTCATTAGAGCATAAATGAGGTGGAACGAGGCAATGCAAGAAGTTGGGAAAAAGGAGGTGATCAAGTGGTTTGATGTCGGAGTTGTGTAACCTATCTCTGATAGCTCATGGACTTCACCGGAGCAGTGTGTACTGAAGAAGGGTGGCATAACCGTGGATGAAAATTCACAAAATTAGTTGATTCCTACCAAAACCGTCACCAGTTGGAGGGTATGCATGGACTACCGCAAGTTGAATAAAGTGACCCGCAAGGATCACTTTTCTTTGACTTTTCTTGATCATATGTTAGACCGACTTACTGAGCATGCCTTCTACTATTTCTTGGATGAGTATTCTGGGTACAACCAAATATTGATTTCTCGGAAGATGAGGAGAAGACCATATTCACTTGTCCATGTGGCATCTTTGCCTTCTACATTTCAGTGGTGTATAATGGCCATTTTCATCGATATGGTGGAAGACATTATGGAGGTGTTCATGGACGACTTTAGTGTTATGGGAGATTTATTTTATGAATTCTTGAAGAATCTTGATAAAGTTTTAGCCCATTTTGAAGAAACCAATCTTCTACTCAATTGGGAGAAATGCCACTTTATGGTGGAAGATGGCATAGTTCTTGGGCATAAAATTTCAAAGCATGGCATTGAGATATACAAAGCAAAAATTAATGTCATTTCAAGGCTCCCTCCCCCTACACATGTCAAGGGAGTTCGAAGTTTTCTTGGGCACGCGGGATTCTATCAGAGATTTATCAAAGAATTTTCGAGAGTAGTGAATCCCTTGTGCAAGTTGTTAGATAAAGATGTTAAGTTCATGTTTGATGAAAAATATATGCAAGCCTTTGAACTTCTCAAGCATAAGTTGACCACCACTCCTACATTACTGTGCCTAATTGGACCTTACCCTTTGAGCTCATATATGATGCGAGCGATGTTGCAGTTGGGGCGGTTTTAGGTCAAAGTGTGAAAGAATATTTCATCTAGTGTACTATGCGAGCAAGACAATGAATGACGCTAAATTGATCTACACTGTGACCGAGAAAGAACTGTTGGCTATGGTGTTCGCAATGGAAAATATTAGGCCGTATCTTATGGATGCTAAGGTTATTATTCATACCGACCATGCCGCACTTCGGTACTTGATGACGAAGAACTTCAAGAGTTTGATTTAGAGATTATGGACCGGAAGGGTAGTGAGAACCAAGTGGCGAACCACTTGTCCCTCTTAGAGGAGGAGAGGAGGCCTCGTGATGGCCTGAGAGCAATGATTCATTTCCCAACGAACAACTCCTCTCAGTGTCAATGAATGATATGTCATAGTTTGCCGATATTGCTAATTTTTTGTGAATGGTATAATCCCGTGTGAGCTCTCTTCTAACCAAAGGAAGAAGCTCAAGCATGATAGTTTGGATTTCTATTAGGATGAGCCATACTTGTTCAAGATTTGCACGAATGGTGTAATCCGAAGGTGTATCCCCGATGAAGAGCAATTGAGTATCTTGGAGGCTTGTCATTCCTCTTCTTATGATGGCCGCCACAGCGGGGTGAGGACGACTTCCAAAGTTCGTAGTTGTGGGTTTTATTGGCCAACTTTGTACAAAGATTCAAGTGAACTCGTTTAGAGGTGTGACGAATGTCAAAGAGCGGCGTAATTTCGAAGAAAGATGAGATGCCTCTCAATACCATCCTTGAGGTTGATATTTTTTTTATGTATGGGGCATTGATTTTATGGGCCCATTTGTTAGTTCGTATGGGAACACTTATATTCTGTGGCGGTGGACTATGTTTCAATGTGTGTTGAAGCCGTGGATTTGCCCAACAATAAGGTCCGGAGTGTTGTTGCATTTCTCACGAAGAGTATTTTTACAAGGTTTGGTACTCCTCGTTCAATCATAAGTGGTGGGGGGGGGGTCTTATTTTTGCAATAGAGCTTTTGACACCTTTCTTGCAAAGTATGGTGTCAATCACAAAGTTTTTATTCCCTATCATCCTCAAGAAAGTGGTCAAGTTAAAGTCTCCAACAACAAAATCAAAAGCATATTGTCAAAGACGGTCAATGCTAAAAGCACGAAGGGTGATGTCGTACCATGATATGAGTGATAATGCATGAAGGATAATGTTGTGCCTTGATTAGACTCGACGCTTACCAGCACATAAGGTCGGTTGTGCCGATTCTATACTCTCCACTGTGTGCAAATCCTGGTGTTGGAGCATTTGGACCGTTGAGAAGTTGTTGTCTTCAGTATAGCGAAGAACCGAGGTAGTTCTGCAGACGTCCGCAGGCCTTGGCGTCCCCTTCTCCCTTTCCGTTCCCATTTTACATATTTTTGAGACAAATTTATACTTTCCATTCAGACCACTGCTTGTAGTATTCATAGATAGTCTGTGACATTGTGACACCAATTCTTGGTAGAGTTATACTTTGGATTTTCGTATTAGTATTTGGTTAAACTATTAGATTTTATCTTCTGCATTTTCTATTTATTATAATTATTTCATTATTGATCACATGTTAGTTCGTAAATGTGAAAAGGTTAAGGAAAAAGGGTAATAAATCTATAATACTCTCGGCTTGCCTAGCTTTCATAAGTAGGCGTTATCACGACTCTCGGAGGTATAAAATCTGGGTCGTGACACTACTAGTGGTACATGTAATATTCATACTATTCTATTGTTTTTCTTTGTGCCAGACCTTATCTACTGACTATTGTTGGTATTTTGCATCTATTCCCTGGTTCTTATGTTGCTGTCATTATCCAATCCAACGCAATATTATTACACATATCCCATAGCTCGTATAAGCTAGGATCTCAGTTTTTACCGCTAAATAGAAAACCAAAAAATTTTTTATATGCCTCTAATTGTTCAAATTTATTTTAAGGTGAAAAAAATAACCTTGTCTACTACTCTCTGCAATCCATAATAAGCGACTTATTTGGCTTTTATTTTGGTTTAAAATAAGTGTCCTTATATATAATCGAAGATGAATTAACTTTATTTTTCAAAAATTTGGCCTTATTTACATATCTCTATGTGTCAAGTTAACAACATATAAATTTTAATTAATGATATTTTAATCAAAATACATTTTTGTTCTAGGAGTTTATTTTCTTAAGGGGTACAACAAAGGTTAAAAAGTTATTTATTATGGACTATTTATTTCTATTGTTATCTGTCGATAGTATTAATATATTATCTCTCTTTTCGTTTCCTTGAGCCGAGGGTCTTCCGGAAACATCCTCTCTACTCCATTGGGATAGGAGTAAGGTCTGCATACACTCTACCCTTCCAAGAATCCACTTGTGAGATTTTACTAGGTTGTTATTGTTTGTTTGTTGGTTTCATATCCAGCGTCCGATACTCGCATTGGAGCTTAATTAAATTCGAATTCACCTGGGAAAGTCTCACATTAGGGAGTAAAGCAATCCCTACAAAAGATGATCAATACACAATGTTCGAACGCGGGATCTCTATTGAAGGATAAAAGAATACCTACAACTCCACTGCAAAATAATTGTTACTGAGGTTTAACTGACCATATGATTTACAAGTTTTAACTTATAACTAATGGAGTAATTTTCTCTGAGCTTGTTCGAAAGTGAAGTTAAATTAGCAATATCTCAAAACGAATTTGAACTAAAATCATTTTTGTTGGAAAGTCATCATTATTTTTGATTAGTTTTGATCTCCTGAGAGTAAGGCTGTATCCGGTTCCTGTTCCGGGTCTATTTGGGTCTGCGGTTCCGGTTCTGGCGGTTCCGGTTCTGACGGTTCTGAAGGTGGAACCGGCCCATGACGGTTCCAGGTACCATGAGGTTCCGGTTCTGGCGGTTTTGGTTCTGGCGGTTCTGAATTTTTTTTTTTCAATTCAATATCTTGTATAGTAGTCATTAGTATATTATAAAATATATTTTATATGGTGTACTATGTTATTAGTATAGTATATATTGTGTTTGGTAATTAGTATATATTGTGCATAAGTAGTGTATATTTTGTATATAAGTAGTATATATTGTATGTAAGTAGTATATATTGTATATAAGTAGTATATATTGTGTTGTAGTTAGTAATTAGTATAAATTGTATATAAGTAGTATATATTGATAAAAGAATGTTGTCATTAGTATATTGTGTTGTATGTTATATATTGTATGTTATATAAATATTCAAGGATTGATATCGAAGTAAAGACAGAAATATTGAGACAAAAGATATTCAAGGATATGATAAAGAGCATATTTATTGACCGAAATGGCATATCTTTCTTAGTCTTCCTTCCCCCAATGGAATGAGCATAACATGGTACTGATACCACCATTAAAAGAAAAAAACTAAAAGAAGATGTGCCAATGTACAAGTTACATCATAATTTATGTATTATTTCTAACAAATCTCATAAAACCGTCAAGGTTGGGAAGTGGTTGTGTTGGCGGTGGTGGAAATAAAGCTTGTTCATCACCACTTCCGGGTGAAGTTGCTTCCTCAGCAAGTTCTGCTATCATTTCTTCATACGCCTCATCTATTTCTGGTTGTGATTCTTCTATGCCAAAGTTCCTTCTTTCTGCGCGGAGCCAATCTCGAAAAATCAGTGATTTTTCCAAACTCTCCCGCATCGACGCTCTGTGATCACCTATTTGTAGTCTTGCTTGACTAAAAGCGTTCTCCGATGCAACAGTTGACGCTTGAATCGACAGAACATCCCGAGCCATCCTTGCAAGAACGGGAAAAGATTGAAAGAGAGCTTGAGAGAGATTGAGAGATATTGATGAATTGGTGAATAAAAATGAAAGAATGAGGGGGTATTTATAGTTGAGAAATGGGAAATAGTATAATTATATAAAGTTTGAGGTTAAATTAAAGTTTGGGGGCCAAATAACTATTTATTAAACTTCCAAACGGCTACTTTTTGCAAAGAGCCGTTACTGAAATTATATTAAAATTTTTTTTTTTGAAAAATGGCCGTTGGAACCGCCAGAACCGGTCCAGAACAGCCAGCCGGTTCCGGTTCTAGCAGGTCCGGTTCTGGCGGGTCCGGTTCTAGCGGTTCCAACGGGTAGAACTGCCCCACCACGGTTCCCTAGAACCGGTAGAACCGGAACCGGCAGGGCCACGGTTCCGGTCCTGTTCCGGTTCGGAACCGCGACACCATACACCCTTAGTTTGAATATTTGGCCTAGAGCATGCTAACGCCTGTTTATAAGCATTATAAACAATTTGAGCATTAACTTTAATTGATGTTTTCGCATCAGCTAGTGTAGCAATTTCTACTTCTGAAAGATCTAAAGATCGACAAATAGTAGAATACCAAAAGTGAGGACCTCCTAATTTCATAGTTGGATTTAACATAGCAGATACACCAATAATAAGAGGGATTGGGAAAAAATATTTTTTAAACTTTTTTTTCATTTTATTTATTGCAAGTTTATAAATGTCCCATCCATCGCTAAAATCAACAAACAAATTAGTAAGTGCGGCAATATAAACTAAATTGTTAGAAATAGTCGGATAATATTGTCCAGAAAAAGCATTTGTAGCCACATGAAAATGTTCTAAAAAATCTAAAAGAATTTAAACGTTAGTCCAATCTTGGGTAGTTAGCATTTCATCATCATCCTCACCACCTACCCGAGAATTAAACGTAGCATTAATTGGGTTCTATATTCATACGCTACTACTAAACTTTCGTACATGTAATTCCACCTAGTTGGACAAGGTTTAGGAACCTTTCTTTCTCTAAGGCCATATTCGTCACATTTTTTAAAATATTCTCTAAGTCTACTTCTACAGTTTGAATAAAATAGCCAATTAAGAGCCATTTTTACCTTTTCAATTTCTATGTTTAATATTCGCATACCATCACCAACAATTAAATGATAAATATGAAAAATACATCCAACATGGAAAATATTAGTAAATGCAGGATTAAGTGTTTTTGTTAGCATGCCTATTGCGCTAGTGTTACTAGAAGCATTATCCATAGAAATTGACATTATTTTATCATTAAAGCAAAAATATCTGCATACATCTGAAACAATGTTAGCTATAAACCTACCCGTGTGCCGTGAATTAATTATTCTATATGCAATTATGCATTTTTGCATTGTCCAGTCTTTGTCTATCCAATGACTTGTTACAGTTAGATAATCACAGTCATTTCCACTTCTACCAATATCAGTTGTAATAGAAATACGATTAGTTATATAAGTAAATAAATAGCGCAAATATTGTTCATATTCATGCTTAAATTTATAATATCGGCCTTAACTGTTGCGCGAGGCCAACCTTTATAAGTAGGATTAAATACTCTTCTAATATAATGAATCCATGCAGGATTAGAAGCAAAAGTATAAGGCAAACACTTAACAGTAATCATTTTCGCTAATTCTTCACGATCCTTATTTGGATCGTAATATAAAATACCTCCGGTGACAGTGTTTATTTCTAGTTGAACTAGATTTGAACCGGTACTTGGGTTAACTGTAGAATCAACACTTGTCCTCCCCTCTTGTTGCGCTTTCAATTGCAAATATCTAGCCTTATCGCTAGGGTGTAATTTTATATGCTTAACTAAACTACCCGTGCCGCTACGATCTCCAGTATACCTATGAACAAGTAATTTCCCACAAGATTTACACTTGACCTTATTTTGTTCTCTTAGTTGAATAAAAAATTGCCAAACTAATGATGTTTCTTTACGCTTAGGAGGTTGTCTACTAAAAGTGGGAGTTTGTACGGGTGGGTGTGCCGGTTCATCACCTAAGTTATGAGCAGGACTAGTAGGTGTATCATCTAAATCTGGTGCTTGGGTTTCATCATCATCATCATCATCCTCATTTCCCTCTAAGATAGGTGCATTAGGATAAAGAGCATTGATAATATCATCGTCTATTCTATCACCTACTACTACATCATGTAGAAAATCAATATCGCTAAATTGAAAACAAGGGTGATCACTATCAAGGATTCCGAAGGGTTCATTAGGACATCTGGGTTGGGTACTACTTTCAACTTGCTTATCTTTTCTAGGTCAGGGAGCCGGGGGAGGGGAAGGGGGAGTTTTTTGGCCACTACTTTCACCGATTTTACCTTTTCCTTTACCGAACATATTTTTCAACGAAAATGCCATAATAATTAGAATTAAGCAAACTAAAAACACAAAAAAATACTATTAGCACGTAAGAGTTGAAACGAGTTTACCGGATTGACGAACAACTTCTTGAAAATTGAAATCGTTGAACTTGAACACTTCAATTCAACAACTTCACAATTTTTCACGAATTTGCAACAATAAATTAAGCACTTGCACTAGAAAGATTGAAAGAGAGCTTCAGAGATATTGATGAATTGGTGAATAAAAATGAAAGAATGAGGGGGTATTTATAGTTGAGAAATGAGAAATAGTGTAATTATATAAAGTTTGGGGTTAAATTAAAGTTTGGGGGCCAAATGACTATTTTTTAAACTTCCAAATGGCTACTTTTTGCAAAGAGCTGTTACTGAAATTATTTTTAAAAATTTTTTTTTTTTTGAAAAATGGCCGTTGGAACCGCCAGAACCGGCTGGAACCGCCAGAACCGCCAACCGGTTCCGGTTCTGGCGGGTCCGGTTCTAGCGGTTCCAACGGGTAGAACCGCCCCACCACGATTCCTTGGAGCCGATAGAACCGGAACCGCCGGAACCAGCAAAACCGGCAGGACCACGGTTACGGTCCGGTTCCGGTTCGGAACCGCGACACCATACACCCTTACGTGAGAGGCGCTGGATTAGAAAGAAGGAGACTTACTCTTGTAGTACTAATTTAACTATCAAAAAGTGAATCAGCAATTCTCAATTAAATTGAAATTAATTTTAAATTATTATGATTCGGAGTATTATTTTTACGAAAAAAGGTGGTGTAGTGTGTCGGGCCTGTCGGCAGATCAATACGGCCATTTCTCGTGAACTTAAATAATAGAAAAGTGCTGACATTAAAGAAGGGGAAAGTGGGTGTGGGGGGGGGGGGGGGGGGAATTGAACAGAAAGAGCATAATGTAAAAGGCTGAACGGACCAGAGAAATATTGCGTACTATTCATTCACAAAGGAAAATGCCTTTTTGTTACTTTTTCTTTTTTATAATTTATCTGAGTCAATATGATCATCTCAATTAATTCCACAGTATATTTGTTATTTTCCATTAATACAACTATTGAGATTGGATAAATAAGAAAAAATCACGTACTAGTAATATTTTCGCTTTCGTTAGGATTTGAATTTGAGACCTAATACCAATTTCATTAATCATTAGATTACACACTGGGTGCAAAATATTTGACAAATGCCTTTTTTCTTCTTTTTTGGAAAGGAGAGGTAAAGTGAACCCTTATGATGGGATACGTGGGGCTTCCATTTATGTCCTAAATATATGACGTTCTGTTCAAGTCTGAAATTCACTTCTTCTTTTTCTGGCCCTTACTTTACAACCCCCCCCCCCCCCCCCCCCCGTCCCCGTAACAATCAATAGTAGTCTTTTAGTTCAAGGATGATAGCACAATATTAGAATGATATTGTACTGAAAAGAGATAATGAAATCTAAGGTATAATAATACCCAAAAATAGTTGTAGAATGTGGATAGTTCGACATTATTTAGAAAGAGGTAATGGCTGTCGGCTGACATGTATTTTCATACTCTGTAAAAATATAACATAAAAGAAGTTAAATTGAGAAAAAGAAAAAGGTTCATGTAGCAATTTATAAATATTTTCTTCAAAATATAATTAAGAAAAGAAAAAGAAAACAAACTATAGAAATTTCGTGGATAAATTTATGGGCATTTGATACAACAAAAGAGCTGGAATGTTCAACTACGTTTGAGCACACTAGACCAAGAACCTTTAGTTTTGGTCAAAATTCTCTCAACTGATGAATCGATTGTTAAATTATTCATTTGAACCATAATTTATACTCTTAAGTTTTGCAAGAAGAATTAATTAAATCACACGATTGCTTGAATTAAAAATAGCTGGCAATAGCGGTTGGTCTTAATAAGATAAATGTCAGTCACCAAAAGAAGAATTCTCAATTGTAACACCATTAAGGACCAACATTATCACTTAATACATGAGTAGTAATTAACGAGGCTAGATTAATTTGGACCCAAAAATAGGCCAAAAATCTCATGTGGTTGTCTTCTGCTGCTCTCAGCCAAAATGAGAAGTACAGTCACATGCCAACTTCATCCACACGGTGACCATTTTCCTAAGGTGGACTAAGTGACAAATTGACCAGTTGAAAGATCTTGAAAGTGTAGCTTGGCTTGTCTGCACCAAAGTCCCGTCCCTACTTTTGTTGTCTTTCCTTGTTTGACTATACTCTGTATCTCACCTAATAGTCTATGGTAAAATGCAGAAAAAGGTAAAGCATATTCCATCCCACTACTTCCCAATCCTTACCACCGACCGACACCCAAAGGCTAGGGTTATTAACTTATAATATGACGCTTGAGTCGACTTTATAATGATACTTTCATTTCGTATCAAATTTAATGGTAATAGAGTAATATACATTCTCATGATAGGAAATGAGTCATTCCAATATATGAATAGATACTATGTAGGGGTTGTATTGGGAAAAATTAAGTATATATATTAAAGTGATTGAAAGATGACGTGTCATGACACGTAGGCTGGTCAAAGAATAATGATTGGCAAAGAGGTACGATTCGCAATAGATACGAGCAAAGGCGTAAGTAAAGGCACGAGCAGTTATCCAAAGGACTCAACACTCGTATCTATTTAAGTCCAAAAATCAAGAAAAATGAATGTGACAGCATAAGAGAATACAAATACAATATTTAATAAGCATTAAATACTAAAAACATTAGAGGATTTGTATTAAATTATAATAATTATGTAACGTAGCATTTAATAATTTTAATTGTCTATAATGACCTTATTAAGACAAAAGGTAAAATATATATCTTTGAGATAGCTATAAAAAGGAAAAAACTCATTATTTGTAAGGACACAAGATACTATCTAAATACACTAGTTTACTTTATTTTCTTCTGCTTATCTGATTATTATTAAAACCATTTTCTTTTATTTATTTTTGAATAACAGTAACACGAGTTCTTTTAAATTAAAGCTTTGATCAAAATTTTATTTTTTTGGTTAAATAAATTGGTTCCATTACCGAAAATCTAATAATTTATTCTTTCTTAGCCTAACCTCTTTTGTTACATCAATCATGTCGAACATTAATGACAACAACCAAGGAGACCAAGAAAGTAATCATATCCAGGGGAATCCTCAGGATGAGCACACCCCGAACCCTTCCCAACAAAACTCCCCTCGACAATCTCGAGAAGGCACTTCTGATAGATCTCATGTAAATGGAAATGCTCAATTTGAAACTGACAACGCTGTTAATGAAGCTTTGCAAAAGCTAATCGCTCAACAGGTCAAAGCTCTTGAGGCCTTTGTTAGCCAGTTACCTGCTGCACCGACAATACCCACTCCAAATGAAAACACTTTGGAGAACCCTCGTTCTGGGCTTGCCAATTTAGGCAGTGGTGGAATCCCCACCGAGTCACGAGATGGATAACTAGGTAACTTAGTCAATTCTGATTTACAAAACTTAGTACTAACATTGGAGAAACAGCTCAAGGAGCAAAGTGACCGTATAGAGTAAATACCTGGAGTACCGCCCGTAATCAAAGGGATAGATATGGATAAATATTACAACCACCCTGGAAGCCAAGTGCTGCTCCCCTCCCAATTTCAAAGAAATTCAAAATTCCCAATATTCCAAAGTACGATGGAACAACTGATCCACGAGACCACGTGATTGCATTCACAACAGGCGTAAAAGGCGACTTGTCCAAACAGAAAATTGAATCAGTATTGGTAAAAAAATTCAGCGAAACACTCACTAAGGGGGCATTAATATGGTATTCTCTTTAACCCAAAAATTTCATAATTTTTTTTGCCGAGCTTGCAGATTCTTTCATCAAAGCACACTCGGGAGCTCAAAGTCGAAAAAAGAATGGAAGATATTTTCAAAATCAAGCAAGGGGACTCAGAATTGCTGAGAGAATTCGTGAATAGGTTCCAGCGTAAAAGAATGACGTTACCGTGTGTACCTGACAAGTGGGCAGCTATAGCCTTCACTAGTAATTTGCATAAAAAAACTCTGAAGCCATGAGATGAGTCTAGGAAAGTCTTCGAGAATTCCCAGCAACAACATGGAATGACGTTTACAACAGGTATAGCACGAAGCTAAGGATGGAAGAGGATATTATCTCATGATCTCAAAAAGAAAAAAAGGTAAGTTTGAGATGCACGGAGATTGAAAAAAGGTCCGGTAAAAATAGGTACGAACCATATATGGATACAGTGGGGAAAGATTCACGGTCAAAATAGGACAAACCAAGGTACGATCATAGGTCGAGGAACAGAAAGTCGGGCACGTCATCAAGATTTGGTAATGATCGAAACGCGCGGGAGTCACATGATGATGATAGAAACTTAAAAGCAAGATTTGGCGGTTATAATTTCAATTTAAGAACTTTCAAGCTCGTAGCTGTTTTAAGAAGCATGGGTGATAAGGTACGGTGGCCAAAAGAAATGAGATTGAATCCAAACAGGCGCAACCCTGATCAGTGGTGTGAATTTCACAACTACCAATGGCATAAAACGGTAGACTGTAGGTTGCTACAAGATGAAGTTGATCATCTATTAAAACAAGGATATCTCACTGAAGTATTCAATGAGAAAGATAAGCAAGCATACATGGAAAATAGGTAGGAGCCCCCTAAACCACCTCCCCCCAAAAGGAATATCAATGTTATAAGCGAATGTGAAGACATCAATGGTGTGACATATACAACGGCCAATAAAGTTTTCAAAGTCACAATTACCCACGGGAAGCGGGTGCGGCATGTATTAGAAGAATAAAGTATTATGTTTGATGATGCAGATGCGAATGGTGTATTATCTCTACATAACGATGCACTGGTAATACATCTACTTGCATGATACTAATGTGAAACGAGTTTTGATTGATCAAGGTAGTTCCGTGAACATTATTTTGCTAGGAGTACTCCGCGAGATACAAGCTGAGGATAGATAAATACCAAAGGCACATACTTTTTCCGGATTTGACAATTCCAGCATCGTGACGAAAGGAGAGGTAATACTGATTATATTTGCAGGAGGAGTTATAAAATATACGAGGTTTCAGGTAGTAGATATGGAAATGGCTTATAATATGATTCTCGGGAGACCATGGATCCATGAGATGGATGCCGTTCCATCAACCTTACATCAAGTAATTAAATTTTCATCACTGTGGAGAATATGTCAAATCCGCGTAGATCACTAAACATCTAGGAGCATCAACTCTGTTGTAGACTCAAGTACAAGAAACGAAGAAAAATAACTGTTACAGAATCTAGTTGAGGGTACCACAATACAAACCCCAACTGAACAAGGGCGAACAGTTGTGGACTCAAGGCCTGATACCATTCAAGAACCAGAGGAAAACGAAAATATCAAAACAACAATTGAAGAAATGGAGGTTATAGTGTTATCTACACAATGGCCTAAGAGAAAAGTCTACGTAGGTGCCAATCTAAGCTAGGACATGAAAGGTAAGTTGATTAAATTTTTTAAAACTAACGTGGATTCTTTTGCTTAGTCTAACTATGATATGACAGGAATACCGCCATAGGTAATGACTCACAAATTAAATGAAGACCCATCACACCCGCATGTTAAACAAAAGAAGAGAAAACAAGGAACTTTCAAAAATCAGGTGATTCAAGATAATGTTCAAAAGTTATTAAAATTGGGTCTATTTATGAGGTAAAGTGTTATAATTGGTTAGTCAATATTGTTGTGGTACCGAAGAAGAATGGTAAGTGGCAAGTTTGTGTAGATTAAATAGACCTTAATAAAGCTTGTCCCAAAGATTATTTTCCATTACAATAGATTAACTCATTGATGCTACTGCAGACCATGAATTGTTAAGTCTTTTAGATGCGTATTCAGGATATAACCAAATCAAAATGGATCCTATAGATGAAGAAAAAAATTCATTTATAACAGAATAGGTGACTTACTGTTATAAAGTAATGCCTTTTGGTCTTAAAAATGCTGGAGCAACATATCAAAGAATATTGGCCAAAATGTTTCAAGAATATTTGGAAAGACTATGGAGGTCTATATAGACGACATGCTCGTCAAAGCTCAACATTCAAGGAATCATATATCACACTTATATGATACGTCGAAAATTCAATATGAAATTAAATCTGGAGAAATGTGCATTCAGTGTTGCATTAGGTAAGTCTTTGGATTTTCTTGTTTCTAACCGTGGTATTGAAGTGAATCCCGCGCAGATTAAGGCCATTGAAGAAATTCCCGACATGCTTAGAAGCAAAAAAAAAGTGCAGAGGTTGACAAGAAGAATTGCACCCTTGGGGAGATTCATTTCTAAATCGTCAAAAAAATGAGTTAAGTTCTTTTCGGCTATTAAAAAGCAAGATCATTTCGAATGGACTGAGGAATGTCAACAGGAACTCAATAATTGAAGGCATACTTATCAAATCCACCATTGCTCGTAAAACCAAAGGTTGAGGAAAGACTACTCATATACCTTGCTGTCTCAGAAGTAGCGGTAAGTGTTGTTTTAGTCCGTGAAGACCAAGGTAAATAATCTCTGATCTACTATGTTAGCAAATCTTTATTAGATGCGGAAATGCGATATCCTCAATTAGAAAAATCTTGCACTTGCATTAATCATGGCATCTAGAAAATTAAGATCTTATTTTCAATGTCATCCTATTGCTGTAGTAGTTGCTTATCCATTATGCAATATATTACACAAGCACGAGTTGTCAGATAGGTTAGCAAATGGGCTATAGAATTAAGTTAATATGACATCACCTACCAGCCTAGAACCGCAATAAAATCTCAAGTTTTAGCAGATTTTAGCCAAGGAATGCAATTAGAATCAAAAAAAGAATTACAGGTGTTCAACGAATCTAACTCGGGAATTTAGACCTTATTTACTGATGGTTGTTCTAATGTAAAGGGTGCAGGCTTAGGAATTATTTTGGTACCACCTGCTGGTGAAACCATTCAACAAGCCATTAAATGCCATTCCATAACTAACAATGAAGCGGAGTATGAAGTTGTGATTGTAGGTTTAGAACTTGCACGAGAACTAGGCATTAATCATATTATAATCAAAAGCGATTCACTACTCATAGTTATCAAATGCCGGGGACTTATACGACTAGGGAAGCACAAATGCAACAGTAGTTACAGAAGGTACGAGATCTGATAAGGCAATTCCAAACTTGGAAAGTTATGCAAATACCAAGAGATGAAAATGTCGAGGCGGATGCCCTAGCTAATATCGTATATTCGGCAGATGTGGCAAGCAATGAAAATTCTTCTGTAATTCATTTGTTTCATCCAATGCTCGATCCAGACAAAAATAAGGTAAATTTTAATAACTTAACATGGGATTGGAGGAACAATATTGTTACCTTTTTGCAGTATGGCATCGTCCTGGAGACAAGAAAAAAGCTCACACACTTCGAAAAAAGGCTACTCAATATTCTTTAAAACAAGGCAATCTTTATCGAAAAATGTTCGGTGGTCCCTTATCAAGATGCCTCAGACCTTCTCAGACAGAATACGTAATGAGAGAAGTAGGTGAGGGGCATTATGGGAATCACGCAGGAGGAAGATCACTGGTTAGAACCCCAAAATGGAAGAAGAAGCGGAAAATTTTGTGGCTAAATGTGATAAATGCCAAAATTACGGTAATAACATGCATACACCTACGAAGTTGTTACATCCGTTGATTGCACCGTGGCCATTTATGAAATGGGGGATGGATATCATGGGTCAGCTACCACAAGCAAAGGACAAGTAAAATTCTTGTTCGTACTCACTGACTATTTTACTAAATGGGTGGAGGCAGGAGCATTCAAATAGGTGCGAGAAAAAACGTTAGAGATTTCATTTGGCAGAATATCATATGCCGATTCGGTGTGCGAAAGGAAATTGTGTGTGGTAATGACCCTCAATCTAGAGGCGCACAAATCATAGAGTTCTTTCAAAGTAGGCAGATCAAAAGGATTACATCCACACCTTATCATCCGGTGGGTAATGGACAAGCTATATCAACAAACAAAGTCATTATCAACAATTTAAAGAAACATGTAAAGGAATCTAAAGGTAATTGGCCAGAATTATTACCTAGTGTTTTATGGGCATACCGCACAACAACAAAGGTGATTGGTGTATAGAGCTGAAGCTTTAATTTTAGTTGAGATACGAGATCCAAGTACAAGGTTTACACAAGCATCAGAAGAGTGTAACGACGAAGAAATATGCATAAATCTTGATCTACTTGAAGGAAAAAAGGACGCTGCATTAATAAGAATGGCAGCACAAAAGCAGGTCATAGAACGATACTATAATTGAAAAGAACGCCTAAGATTCTTCAAGATTGGAGACCTCGTACTCAAAAAGGTCTTTCAATCTACGAAGGAAGCTAATGCATGGAAACTAAGTCCAACCTGGGAAGGACCCTACAGGATATCGAGCATACGAGTTGGAAACGATGGATGGCAAGATACTACCTTCATATTGGAAGGTTGTTCACATGAAGAGATATTATTTCTAAGCAATACCCACGGTCATGTATCCATATTTTAAAATTTAATTTTTGAATTATTCAAATTTTATTAACGATTTTAGATGATAGGCAAAAAACATAGCCCGTACTAAATGATGAATCACGACCTGCAAGGCACGTTGAATAAATTAAAATTTTCGGTCTAGGGCTACAACTATTCTTAAAGAAATTCGGACGGGTTAAGCAGACTTCATCTATATCGCACCTCCGAGTCCCGCGTGCTTTTTCTTTTCAGGGAAAGGGCCAAATCAGAGAAATAATTAAGTGCTCGAGACTTCATACTTCAACGCTCAAATACTTGAGGGACTATATAATATACACATGAATGTGTATAAAGAAGGAAAAGAAGATTGGGAAATTATCAAAGATCAATCCTGAAAAGTTCACTCATTGAATGAGTCAAGTGAAGAGCAAAGTCACGAGCTAAGGCCAAAGAAAAACCTTATAATAGTCAGGGTAAAGGCAATGTACCGAAATGGGTTATAAATAAAAACCTTGTGTTCATTTTCTTTTCTGAAATCTGTTATAAGAAAAATAGTTACGAGATAGTTATAGAAGTAATTCAAATACATGTAAAGTGTTATTCAAAACTAGACATAGTTCAAATAAAAACTTGTCAAAGTTATTTCAAGAAACATGTGTATTCCTATTTCGTTTATCGTATATTAACACCGTTATGAAGTTGAAACGTCTTCTTTATTAAGTGTCGAATATAAAAAGGTCCTCTTTTATAAAATTCATGATTGATTTAAACATTCATGAAGTTAAAGAAGCATAATTGAAAAAAAATTCAAGTTCTTTAGTGAGTCCTTAAAATTAAAGGCAAGAACAAACAAAATAGAAGTTCAACTAGCAACGGAGACTTCTTAATTAAAAAAGGCTTAGACTAAGTATGAAAATAGTCATAAACCGAAAGTTGTTTATACATAGTGCCTCATAAGAGGTCTGGGGACTTAATGTTTCCAAAACAAACCCTCAAATGAGACAAAGGGTTATAACCACATTCCACCAAAAAGAAAAGAAAAAAAAGGTCACACATAATTAAATTATCAATGAGGAGTTGAGGAAGAAACCAAGGCAGGGTCATCAGCAACAAGAAACTCAATTTGACTTGAATGAATGGGGATACGTGTTTCATATTCAACATTTTCAGATGCTTCCGCCACGAGAGAAGAAAAATGTTGGTTCTGGTAGGTCTTCTCAATTGTCTTTTTGATCTTGGCTAACTCAGATTCTAAGTTAAAATTCTCCTGACTAACTTCAACAAGGGTATCATGGCTAGAATTCAAAAATGCCCAACTCACTTCAATGGCAGATTTATCTTCAAGGATCTCATAGTCTCTTTCCAAGACATCAATTTCATTTTTAACTTTTCATTTTTAGCCAAGGTAGATTCATAAGAAGCTTGAGGAGAGAATTTTCTAAGGAGAAAACCTTTTCAGAAGATACCCGGAGGTCTTCTTGCGCTTGAGTCAAATTTTGCACGACTTCACTAGCATAAGCTTATTTTTCACCCAAGAGAGCCTTCAACTCTCTAACCTCTTCACTTGCCTTGGAAAGCTTCTCGGAAAAAGAAGTTTCAAGACGAGCCTTTTCCTTATCTGCTTGACTTGAGAAAGCCTTTACAATTGCCAATTCCGAAGTCAAGGCCTGCACCTGCTTCTCCAAGGTACTTTTACTTTCTCCTAAGAATTCTCTATTGATCTAAAGACTTTCATAATGTTCCTTCCAATTATACGCCTCCAATTAGTAGTCACGCACTAACTGCTCTGAGAGAGTAACCCTTTTGATCATCTCCATACCTATTAGATTGGACTAAAAAAAGGGAAAGGGAATAAAATGAGAACCCTGAAGATAAAAAAAATGACAAAGTAAAAGTTTGAAAAAAGAGAATACCTTTAAAGAAGCATGCAATAGGTCATTCGTCAAGGTCAAAGAACCATGGCTATCTATCATAGCTCTCTCAACAACACCAATTAAAGGCTTTAGCCACACGTCTGCTTGACCTTATTTCCTGAAAAGGTTATCCTCAGGGGGGACTTCAATGGTTACTTGCCTCATATCACCACTCCTACTTGAGGAACCAACTTCTGTGAAAGGAATAGTTGAAGGGGGAGTGGTCGAGGGAGGAACTGTGGAAGTAGTCATAGTAGCTTGGGGAGGAATAGTGACAGCAACGACCGGTAAAGGAGGAATCACAGGAACAGGAGTAGAAAAGAAGTCGTGGGTGCTTCATGAGAAACTAGACCTAAACTTTTACTACCAAACTCGCGGTTAAAAAAATGCTCAATAAAATCATCAGCAACAGCGGGAACATCATCAACATCATCATAGATCACTACCGAGGCTTCAACAGACTCGGTAAGAGGAATAGAATGGCGGGGGGGGGGGGGGGGATGCTTCATCATCAGAAATAATACGTCTACGAGCCTATGGCGTTGTTACCAAGGAAACCCCATATTCCCCTTCTTCGGAGTCTTGGTCATCAATGGTTTTACTTTTCGATGAAAAGACCAAAATTATCTCTGGGCCCTTTTCAAAGAAATACGAGAGGCCACGACCGCCTCAGAACTGTCACGACCTAAACCCTGAACTTGTTCGTGATGGCGCCTCTCGTAAAGACAAGGCTAGCTAGTCCAACACAATATACCTCTTTAAGTCGTTAATTACCATAAAACAGATTAAAACAGGATTAAATAGCAATAATTTGCAAAAATATATATAACAATAGTGGAGAAACCATCCCGACACATCCCTAACCGGGGTGTCACAAGTCATGAGCAACTAATGATCCTGATACAAGTCTACTAAATACGATATCTGGTACAATTGTTTGAGAAAAACATAGAAGTAATAAGATACGGGAGGCACGAGGGTTGCGGACGCCAATAGCTACCTCGTAGTCTCAGAAACACCGCATGGACTAGGAGGATCAACACTTAGGAGCGGAATATGCTATGCCTAAATTTGCACAAACGGTGCAGGGAGTAATGTGAGTACTCAGACCTAGTGAGTAATAAATATAAATAATGGCTGAAAGCAAGAAAACACGTGAAAACACAAAACATTCTATACCGAAGCAATAAAATCACTTTAAACAGTAAACCAATGAAATGTCAAGTAAATTTCCTTTTCAGCAAGTAAAAAAAGTAATTTGGAAGGTAAATAAAAAATAGAAATCCGCCCCTCGGGCAACAACTCAGAACAATACCAGCCCCTCGAGCTCACTCCCAGAACAATATTACCCCCTCGGGCTCACTCTCACATCACAATGGGTATCCATGCTCACTAGGGGTGTGCAAACTCAAGAGGGGCCCCTTACGGCCCAAGCACAATATCAAGCTATCTCATGGTATCAACTCTCGGCTCTCGGCCTCACATCACTCAAGCTACCTCGTGGTGTATAAATGTATCTTAGGCCCTCGACCTCATATCACTTAAGTGTATCCTCACATGTGGCCCTCGGCCACACACAGTCCGGAAATCATCACAAGCCCTCGGGCATTAGTAAAACAGTATTTCTCAGCCCAAAACATCATTTAAAAATATCATTTAAGTCTCAAAACTGATTAAAATGGCTGAGTCATCAAATAGTGGAAAACAACATGACTGAGTTTAATTAATAAGTCAAAAAAGTGAGGAAATAGTGATAAAAATCCTCGAAGGGTTCAAATATTCGGCACAAAGCCCAAATATGGCAATCAGCCCAAATCATGATGATAAAAAATAAGTTTCAGTCACATACGCAGTAAAATCATCAATCCGGACGGACGAAGTCACAATCCCCAATAGTAAATGACCCCACGCTCATCATCAAGTGCGTATATCACCTCAATATAGCACTACGATGTGCAATTCGGGGTTTCAAACCCTCGAGACATCAATTACAATCATTACTCACCTCGAACCGGCTAAACCCTTAGCTCATGGTGCCCCTCGAATTGACCTCCACGTGCATCGAATCTATCCAAAATCAGAACGAATACGTCACAATATGCTAAGGGAACAAAGCCTAAGCGAAAACAATAAAAAAATATAAAAAATCCCGAAATTAGGAAAATCCGAACCCCGACCTATTTCCCGAAACTCAAAATTTTTTACATCACTGGGTTCCTTATCCTCCCACGACTTCATACATATCAAAAGTTCTCAAATCCGATCCCAAGTGATCCTCCAAATCCCCAATAAAAGATTCAAAATCCCAAGTCCTAGTTCTTCCATTTTTAGCTTAAGTTTCCATGAATTCCTAGGTGGATTTCATAATAGAATTGAGTTTTAGGTCTAAAATTCTTACGTCCAAACATTTCTCCTTGAATCCATCTTTAGATTCCTTCAAACTGCTCTCAAAATGATCAAAAATGGGGGAAATGATCCCCACAATCGCCGATGAAAAGACTTTAAACATTCTGCCCAGCACTGCCCATTCCTTCATCACAATCGCGACACAAGCCTCGCGATCGCGAAAGTGCAAATTTCCAAGACCTCCACTAATCACTATGCGAACGAAACACGTACCATGTGAGCACGATGCTTTCTCTTCCCATACCTACGCAAACGCGGTCCCTCTAATGCGAACGCGAAGAGCAATTACTCTTGGACCCCATTCCTTATACGAGATCGCGGACAACCTCATGCAAATGAAAAGCACAAGACCCCAGCCTTCTGTGAACGCGAGGCCTCTCACGGGAACGCGAAGGCTTAACTCTGGCCATCCTCAATTCCTTCTCCGTGATAGCGATACCTTCTACGCGATCACGAAGGCTTAAATATCTACAACACCCGAACTGATTTTCTGCAACTTTCAAATTCCAAAAATGGTTCGATTGACCTCCCGAAACTTTCCTGAGGCCCCCGAGATCTGAACTAATAGCATCAACACATCCTAAAACCTTATTTAAACTTGCTCAAATCATCAAAACACCTAAACAACATCAAAACACCCAAAACTCATCGAATTCAAGCCTACGTTTTGCAAAAACATCAGAAATACGCTTTTGATAAAAAAGCCCAACCCAACTACATCTGAATGACCTGAAATTTTGCACACATAGCCAAAATGACATAAAGAAGCTACAACAACTCTCAGATTTCCATTCCTCCCGGATCAAAATCTCACCTACCAACCGAAAATCACCAAAATATCAACTTCTCCAATTCAAGCCTAATTCTACTCCAGACCTCCAAGACCCATTGCGATCACATTCCTAAGTCATAAATCACCTCCCGAAGCTAGATAAACCATCAGAACTAACAAATGAGCCTCCTAGCACATTAGTCAACATCCGGTTTACTTTTCCAACTTAAACTTTCTTAAAAGAGACTAAGTGTCTCAAACATTACCAAATCCTCTCCGAACTCAATCTAATCAACTTGATAACATTAAAATACGGATAACAAAGCATAAAGAAGTAGAAATCGGGGGGGGGGGGGGGGGACCCTGAGCAGTAACTCATGAGACGACTGGCTTGGTCGTCACATTCTCCCTAACATAAACAAATGTTCGTCCTCGAACGAGTCAAGAAACATACTCGAAGCCTCAAATAGGTGAGGATATCTGCTCTGCATCTCCCCTCGGTCTCCCAGGTAGCCTCCTCAACGGGCTGACCTCTCCACTGCACTTTCACTGAAGCTATATCCTTTAATCTAAACTTCCAAACCTGACGACCTAAAATAGCCACTAGCTCTACATTATAGGTCAAATCATCATTCACTTGAACCGTGCTAAAGTCCAAAACATGAGACGGATCCCAAATATACTTCCAAAGCATAGAAACATGAAATACCGGATGCACACTCGACAAGCTGGGTGGGAAAGCAAGCTCATAAGTCACCTCCCCAATCCTCATAAGCACCTCAAAGGGCCCAATGAACCGCAGACTCAACTTCCCTTTCTTCCCAAATCTCATAACACCCCTCATGGGCAAAACCTTCAGCAAGACCTTCTCACCAACCATGTAGGACACATCTCGAACCTTCCAGTCCGCATAACTCTTCTGTCACGACTGCGTTGTAAGAAGCCTCTCCTAAATCACCTTCACCTTCTCTAAAGCATCCTGAACCAAATCTGTCCCCAATAAGCTAGTCTCGCCGGGCTCAAACCAACCAACTGGAGATCTACATCGCCTCCCATTCAAAGCCTCATATTGAGCCATCTGAATACTCGACTGGGAGCTGTTGTTGTAAGCAAACTCTTCAAGCGGTAGAAACTTATCCCATGAAACTCCAAAATCAATAACACAAGCATGCAACATGTCCTCCAATATCTGAATAGTACGTTTAGACTGCCTGTCCGTTTGTGGATGAAACGTTGTGCTCAACTTCACCTGAGTACCCAAATCTCTCTACACAGCTCTCCAAAACTGCAAAGTAACTGAGTACCTCTATTTGATGGAAACCAGAACACCATGAAATGGAACAATATCCCAGATATAAATGCATACCAATCGATCTAAAGAATAGGTAGTACACATAGGAATGAAGTGTGCAGACTCCGTCAGCCGATCCACAATCACCCAGATAGCATCAAACTTCTTCAAAGTCCGTGGAAGTCCAACAACGAAGTCCGTAGTGATCATCTCCCACTTCCACTCAGTAATAATCATCTGCTAAAGCAATCCACCCGGTCTCTGATGCTCATATTTTACCTGCTGACAATTGAGACACCGAGCAACAAATCCCACAATACTTTCTTCATTCTTCTCCACCAATAGTGATTCCTCAAATCCTGATACATCTTTGTGGCACCCGGATGAATGGAATACCGCGAGCTATGGGCCTCTTCTAGAATAAACTCTCTAAGCCCATCCACATTGGGCACACAAATTTGGCCATGCATCCTCAACACCCCATCATCACTGATGGTCACATATCTGGCATCATCATGTTGAATATTGTCCCTAAGGACAACAAATACGGATCATCATACAAGTGCTATCCGATGTGATAATATAAGGAAGACCGAGAAACCATACACGCCAACACCCGATTAGGATCTGAAATATCCAACCTTACGAACCGATTGGCCAAGGCCTAAACACCAAGTGCAAGGGGTCTCTCCCCAACTGGAATATATGCCAAACTTCTCATACTCACTGCTTTCGGCTCAAAGCATCGTCTATCACATTGGCCTTTCCTGGATGGTACACTATAGTGATATCATAATTCCTAAGCAATTCCAACCATCTCTGCTGCCTCAAATTAAGATCCTTTTGTTTGAAGAAATGCTGAAGACTACGATGATCGGTGAATCCTCACAAGCTACGCTACATAAATAATGCCTCCAAATATTTAATACATGAACTATGGCAGCCAACTCGAAATCATGCGGGGTAGTTCTTTTCATGGGGCTTTAACTGACGTGAAGCATAAGAAATAACTCTACCTTCCTGCATCAATACATAACCAATCCCAACTCTTAAAGCATCACAATACATGGTATATGAACCTGAAGTTGATGGCAAAACCAATAATGGAGCTGTGGTCAAGGCCGTCTTGAGCTTCTAAAAGCTCTCCTCACACTCGTCCGACCATACAAATAGAGCACCCTTTTGAGTCAACTTGGCCAATGGCGACGCAATATATGAGAATCCATGAATAAACCGGCGATAATAGCCTGCCAGCCCAAAAAAGCTACGAATCTTTATGGCTGAGGACAGTCTATGCCAACTTTGAACCGCCTCTATCTTCTTTGGATCAACCTGAATACCCTCGTTGGACACCACGTGACCTAAGAACGCCAGTGAACCGAGCAAACACGCACACTTGGAGAACTTTGCAGAAAGCTTCTTCTCCCTCAATCTCTGCAATACAACTCGCAAATGCTCCGCATGATCCTCTCGACTACGCGAGTACACCAAAATATCATCAATAAAGACTATAACAAATGTATCAAAATAAGGCCAAAACACGTTGTTCATCAAATGCATGAATACCGCTGGGCCATTGGTTAGACCGAAAGAGATCACAAACTCATAATGACCATGTCTGGTCCTAAAAGCAGTCTTAAGAATATATGAATCCCTGATCTTCAACTGATGATAGCCCGATTGGAGGTCAAACTTGGAGAATACTCTCGCTCCCAGAAGTTGGTTAAATAAATCATCAATGCGAGGCAAAGGATACTTGTTCTTCATTTTTACCTTGTTCAATTGCCTATATCGACGCACAATCTCATTGTGCCATCTTTATTCTTCAAAAACAGAAGGGGCGCACCCCAAGATGACATACTAGGCCGAATGAGCCCCTTATCTAGGAGTTCCTGAAGCTAATCCTTCAATTCTTTCAAGTGTGTTGGTGACATACGATACGTACCAGGTCAATACCAAAATCAATATCCCTCTCCGGTGGCATAAGCGGCGGGTTTGCAGGAAAACATTGGGAATCCCTCACAACTGGAACATAATCAATGCTAGGAGTCTCAGCTCCTCCCTCACAAATGCTAGATATGAAAGGCAAGGCTTCCCAACCATATGATGGGCCTTCAAGAAAGATATCACTCTACTAGTAACATAATCAGTCACACCACGCCACTCGATCCACAGTACAACTGGTATAGCTAAGGTGACTTTCTTATCATGACAGTCTAGAATAGCACGACATGGAGATAACCAATCTCTGCGCAAAATGACATCAAAGTCGACCGTGCTCAATAGCAATAGACCCACTCAGATCTCCAGACTCCCAATAGTCACCACACATGACTGGTACACATGGTCTACAATAACAGTATCACCCACTGGGTAGATACATAAACATGTAAAGCAAGAAACTCCCGGGCCATACCCAAATAATGAGCAAAATACGAGGACACGTAAGAAAAGGTGGAACCGGGATCAAATAACATAGAGGCATCTCTATGGCAGATTGAAACAATACCTGTAATGACAACATCTGAAGCAATGGCATCTAGCTTGCGTAGAATAGCATAGAAATAAGCTTGGCCACCACCTGATCAACCTCTCCCTTTGGGGAGACCCCTGGCTGCCTAGCCTCCACCCGTAGCTAGTTGCGCGGGTGGTGAAACAACTAGAGCAGAAGTCGAGGGCAGATCCTCAGCTGGGACAAACTAGCAACATGACGAGGATACTACCTCCACACATGCCCAAACTCTCTACTCAAAACAACTACCATGTGCTGGAGAAGGGGACTGAAGGGAACCCCTCGCACCGGGGTAACTAGCTGATGCACTCGGCACAGAAGAACCCTGAGCTGATGGGGCACGGGATGAACTCTGTGTTGGGAAGGCATTGAGTGTAGAATGACCCTGCTGGGACCCATGATAACCACGACCTGAAGATGCCCCGTGACACTCTAGACGGGCCGACTGAGCAGGCCTAAAAGAATGACCTCTATCATGCTGGAACTGGCCCCTCGAAGGAGCACCACTATAACTGCCCGATCCTCTCGACCTCTCGGTCTCCCTATCCTTTCGATCCTGATAGTGAACCGTCTCACTCTTGCAAGGGATATCAACCACCTCTTCGAACGTAGCATCCAACACTTTCTCTCTGGTCAAAGGAATACAGAGATGATAGTTAAGGCCATCAACAAATCTGCCGATCCTCTCAGAACCTGTCGGAACCATCCAGACGATATGACTAACAAACTCAGAAAACTCGACTCATATTGTGACACAGTCATATCCCCTATCACAACCACTCAGACTATCTACACAGCTCCTCTCCGCGGGACTGCAGTACATACTTCTCTAAGAAGATAGTGGAGAACTACTGCCAAGTAAGGTGTGTTGCACCAACTGGCCTACGCCTCTCATATGTCTCCCACCAAGGGAAGGCAGTCCTAAAAAACTAAAAGGTGGTAAATTCCATACCACTAGACTCAAGAATCCCTGCTGTACGGAGCATCTACTAACACTTATATAAAAAACCCTAGGCATACTCCCCCAGCACCACTGAATGACGGAGGTTGGAGTCTACCAAACCTCTCAAGATGACACTGCTCGTCATCTAGCATAACTGGTACATGAACTCCTGAGCTGGTGAAATTGGCTGGGCTAGAGGTGTCCCCAATGTTTGTTGTCCTTGTACTGCCTACTCAGGTACGCGAGCAGTGGGGGTTTGATTGCCTCCCCGACCTGTGAAGTAGTTGCTGCTGTGGTGGCAAAAACTGCCTGAGCCAAGCGAGTGCAAACTATCACACCTCCTTTTTACCTACACCTGCAAGGGTATAAAGGAGTTTTTCCAATTAAAGGACATTTGAAATGAGATTTATTATTAGAATTCATAGTTTCCACTTGGGAGATTTATGGTGTCCCAAGTCACCGATTTAAATCTCGAATCAAGGAAAAGAATGACTTTATTTAACAATCCGTGAACCAGAAATTCGAGTAAGGAATTCTGTTAAATCGGAAGAAGGTGTTAGGCATTCCCGGGTTCCGTGGCTCTAGCACGGTCATTCAACTGTTACATCAGGCTTAATTATATGAATTTAACACATTTTGAACCTGTGTGCCAATTTTAAACCGCTTTTATTCATTTTTAAAGAAAATTGAACGTTATTTAAAATATGTCTTTGGATCGTGTCACATGAAATGTACCCTCAATCCTAAACACATTTTATTCAATATTTTGGGATTTGATTTGGGTTACTTGAAATTCACACCAGAGTTTAAGAAGGTAAAATTATTAAATAACGCACCTAATAGCAACTAACGCATTGTTAACTTTAGGAGGGCCATGGAAATTAGCTAAATGACACGCCTCAAATTCTAAGGATTTTAAAAGAATAATTAAAGAGGGCTACACAATTTATCAATTTTTTTTGGCGCGGCGCACCTTATTTATTTTAAACGATGTCCTAAAGATAAACTATTATTACCTATTAGGATTCGTCTCTATTCCAAAAATCTTAATTGATTAACATTATGTATTGACTAACAATGGGGTATTCAAGGACATGCAAGGCCCCCCAAGCTCAAGTCCAAACCCGAACAAAGACAATCTCTACTACGGGAAAAAGATCCTTAATTCGAGTCTGCTACCTAGCTTGAAAGGCCCACACCTTGCCAATTAATTATTAACAGTCCAGGTACCAACACAGTCTTGGACCCAAAAGAGCCCGGTCCAAAAAAAAAAGAATGAATGACATGAACAAAAATAGTCTGAATGCTGCATATGCTAAGACATTGGGCTCTCAGCAAAGCCCATTCTAGCGACTAGATTGCGAAAAAAGGGAAACAACAGCATCATTGGGCCGAAATCTAGCTGCCCACATCATGAAACAATAAGTTGTCCAAAACTACTTAATACGAATTAATTAACACTCAGAACAACTTTGCATTTTTTTAGTATGTATTTGAAATAAAAATAACATAACATTAAGCCTCGACTCTTTAACTAGATGAAAAGTCTTTATAATGAAAAGGAACGAAGGCATGCTCTTATTTTCGGGACAAATAAAGCCTTTCAATTTTGAAGGTCATACAAATCATACAGATCTGAAAATTGATACCATTACAAATTATTAATTGAATCCGCGCATGTGACGATTTCAGCATAATACTTTAGAATTTGAGCAAGAGTACTAATTCAATACCACATTCTTAAAAAATCATTCGCTAAATATCAAATGGGCATAACGTAAACTTGATTACTAATTCTACATGAGCAGACCCTATCTAAAGCTTATAAAAAATAGTCATGAAACATACTTCAACACACTATGACAGTGGACTTAGGATTAATGAACAAAAGTCATTCAACACATGAAGGAAATCAGAAAAATGAACTAAAAGTCCAACATATGAACATCATGTCGTTTCTAATAAATACAGACTGTTCATTTGAAACTAACCTAGACTAAGGTCACAATAAGAAAGAAAAACAATCAGAAAACAAAATTAGAATCATTCTCATGCTTCAACTCTTCAATTGATTCATGTCAACAGTGTTACAGAATTGAGTACCTAGAAGTTAAAAAGCAAATAAAGAAATAAGAGATCAACTTGTGGAGTCAGTAGCAGGAACATGAATCAGCAACGAAATCAGCCCAGGAATGTTTGAAAAGACCACTTTAAACCAGTTTTTAACCCTACAATGTCAAAACAAAAACCAACTATCAAAAATCCAACACCAATTAAACCAAAACTCCACAGTACGCGATTGATTCAACTCATTTCAGATTCCAGATGTTCAGAACTTATTTTAGAGGTGAAACCTTTAGGAATTTCAAGAAACTTTTAATGGAATAGTGAAACTCCTTTTGTTTTCACTCGCCTATGATCCTCTAAAATTTCCAGCCCCTTCACAGGCAAATTTTATGTGCCTTTATAGGCAAGCAAATTGGGCAGCCCTCCTTAGTTTTATTTATCCCTTAGGTCCCTTTCCAATTATTATTTTAGCTAAAGAGTCCCTTAATGTCCCCCAAGTTCCACTACTCAAAAGCATGAAATTCAAATCCTACCCCATCCGAGAAATTTATCTTTCTGTTATACAAAGATTCCCCCATTCCCCAAATTACCATCACAAACTCTTGTTATTACTTTATCTTACTAGCCCAAAATGCGTCTGCTTGGACCCAAAGTCTCCACCTGACTTAATTTTGAAAATACATGGGCTGAACCCCTTCCTTAGGCCCCGGTCCAACCCTGTCAATAATGAGAAATAAGAAAATAATAGAAACATATTGGACTCCAAAACAAAAAATGTGAACCAAATTCCACACGGCCCAAAAGTTAATAACACAAAATTTAAACAAACACTGATTAACCACTTAATTAAAAATATAAAATAAATAATTATCAAAATAACTAACATAAAGCCAAGAAGATAACAAAGGACGTTGGCTAAAATTTGGAAAGAAATACTGAAGGAAATGGGAACAAATATGCAAACCACACGAAACAAACTGTCCCCAATGGGAAAACCAAACTCGACACTGATTTCACACAGAGCATACTAGAGAAGGGAGAAATTGAAAAGACGGTGCAGAGAGACAAACTCAAAAGAACAAAGAAAAAGGACTTACCGGTTCAGACTCGAAATCATCAAATAACTCTGATTCAAGTTCGAAATGGTGTAACTCACCTATGCTTGGGTAAGAACACACGAACAACACGATTATGAGATGAAACGGACTCTGGACACTCAGATAAACTTGGAAGAATGATCTTGCATGCAAAACTCCGATTTGGCTTCTAAAGCTCGAACCCTAATTTTTGAAATTCGACGAGTTCTTGACTCATTCGAAGGGAGCTGTCCTGGGATTTGGATAGAGGAGAGTGCGGTAGTTTTTTATTATTGATTTGCGGGTGAAAGAGGGTGGTGCAGCCATGGCTTTGTATGGTGGAAAAGGAGGGCGGATAGTGTTTCTGGGGGGGGGGGGGGTGTATTCTTTGAAGGGTGAAATGAGGAGACAAATAATGGTGGAGGGGTAAAGGTTCTCGGACAATTAAATACTAAACCCTCCCCAATTCCCCACCGTTAGATTAAAAATCCTCGACGGCCCAGATCTAGCGTTACAGAAATTAGATCGTTTGGTGAGGGGTGAGATCTGGACCGGGTCAGGGAAATGGGAAAAAGGCTAGGAAGTGGGAAAATCTTGGGCTCCGAATTAGTGGCCCAAATCTGAACTTCTCCTTATTTATTTCCTTTTATTTTCAATTCAGTTTTCCAAAAATCTTTTTCTTCTTCCCTTTTTTTGAAAAATAAAATTTAATAATCTAAATTAAATTCTAAATCTTAGTTAGCATTTCAAAAATCACTAATTAATCGTAAATAACAGTTATCACAATAAATAAGACCAAATTAACAAAAAAACTAATAAAACATCAAGATTAACATAAAAGGTGCAAATTAAACCATTTTTGTGATTTTATTTTTTACAGAACAAACAAATAATTACTAATCAATTCATAAAAATGCAAAGTCAAATCTTTAATTCAAATGCAATATATTTTTATTCTTTTCACTAATAAAATAAAATAAACATGCATAGATAAAATGCAAAAAATTAACGAAAAATGTCATCAAAATTCACACAATTTCAAATAATGAAACAAAATTATTTTGTTTGAATTTCTGGGAGTAATTCATATGGGGCAATAATTATGTGCTCACAGCTGTCCCTCTTTGCTCGGAAACACGAAGAGTTTTCGGGAAAAGATAAGTGAGAAAATACGAGCGATTTTTGCCCGTGTGAATACTCCGTGTGAAGCATTTTTGAAAAGGTTTGACCGCACCCTGCTTTTGAGGATGCTGATATATCCTTGGCTAAAAACGAATCAGGTCAGTGTAGTTCGGGAAGGGTTGGTAGCTGGGACTACCAGGAGCTGTAATTTCACTATTGTTGCTGCTGCTACTTCTTGCTGACCTCCCTCATTACACCATGTCAAAATAAAAGAATTAGACTAACTATGATCTATAAATTACATAAATCCTAATTGAATCTTCAAACTTGCTGTTGTATTTCTTGTTGCCTTGTTGTCTTGTATCCTCTTGGTGAAATCTATTGTTGCCGCTTTGAAGTGTAAACTGAGCTATTTTTCCCTTTCTTCAAATTGCTAAGCTTGATATGTGCTCCCATACTTTTCAGGCAGGCTTCCAAATTAATAACATGAAAATATATACCTCTATTATACTGGCGGACTCCCGACTTCAAAACTTGAAAATATATGCCTCTGTTATACAGGCGGGCTCCCACTTCAAAACTAGAAAATATATATCTCTGTTATACGGGTGGGCTCCCGACTTATACACTCGAAAATGTATGCCTCTATTATATGGGCGGGCTCCTAACTTCGATACTCGAAAATGTATGCCTTTGTTATACGGGCGGGCTCCCAACTTCAAAACTTAAAAATATATGCCTCTGTTATACGGGCGGGCTCCCAATTTCAACACTTGAAACTATATGCCTCTTTTATACGGGCGGGCTCCCGACTTCAACACTTGAAAATATATGCCTCTGTTATACGGGCGGGCTCCCGACTTCAAAACTTGAAAATATATGCCTCTGTTATACGGGCGGGCTCCTGACTTCAAAACTTGACAATATATTCCTCTGTTATACGGGGAGCTCCCGACTTCAAAACTTGAAAATATATGCCTCTGTTATACGGGCGGGCTACGACATCAAAACATGAAAATATATGCCATGCCTCTGTTATACGGGCGGTCTCCCGACTTCACAACTTGAAAATGTATGCCTCTGTTGTACGGATGGGCTCCCGACTTCAAACTTGAAAATATATGCCTCTATTATACGGGGGGCTCCCGACTTCAAACTTGAAAATATATGCCTCTATTATACGGGGGGCTCCTTACTTCAAAACTTGAAAATATATGCCTCTGTTATACGGCTAGGCTCCTGACTTCAAAACTCGATTTGTATGTCTCTATTCTTCAGGCGCGCTCCTGACTTCAAAATAGACAAAGAAAGAAAATTTTCTGCACCAGTTTTGAAGCTGGTTACATGGGTGAGTGTTAACTGAGTCATTATACGAAATATTACGAAGATTTTGAAAGCTAAGTCCTATTATCCAGGAAGGTCCTGACAACTACTAATTGAATCTTCTCTTAAATATGCAAACTTTGAAACCAACTTACTTTACCCTTTGCTATTCATGATTATCTTGTACATTAATCAAACCCCACTTTATGGTCAAACCTAGTTAATGCTTGCTTTTCCCTTATGGAGAGTTCCTCTGAAACAGCCAACTTCTTGCCCCCATTTCAATCAAAGAAATTTTGTCAGTTTAAAATGGTGTTTAGTTGATGACATCATTTTTGAAAATCCGTCCACTGCATTGCTTTGTTTTGACAGGCTTTCCCGAACTGGCCCTGAAGCGCTTGATGTTTTGACTGACTTTCCAACCCCTGACCTATGACAACCCAAGTTTTCTATACCCATGCCGTTTCTTCCCACCTCTGACCCCTTTATCTGAACCTTTGCGTTCCCTGTGATATTATCAAATCATTCCACCGATGAAATTTCTGGTGATGCCCTGTATTCCACCTTACATCATGTTGTCTTTAATATATTCTGACCACGCTATACTTTACAATTTGGAAGTTGGTAGTGAGCTTTGAAATCCCTTTTCACTTGCTTTGAACAAAAACTAACATTGAAACGTCTTAGACAGATAAGCCCCAAAAGACAATGAAATGCAATAATCTTACGAGTTAAGGATAAGAAGAATCCAAAACCGAATGTCTATAAAAAGGGAGAAAGAAAAGAAATTTATCTGAGTGGGACAGTTGGTACCAATGATCTTGACATGCATTTCGTATTAATCGGCCCAATCTGTCCAACCAATCAATTTTCAGTTTCCATACTTTGTTGCCCTAGAATTTCCATGGCCTGATTATTTTACCCAAGCCTTGACTTCGGTGCCTCGAAATAGTTGTCCACCAACAAAGCTCTCTTGTTTGTTCACCTTTAACTCACGTTCGCCTCAAGGTTCCTGTGAGGGTTTTCACCAGTAAGATCTTAGTATCTATATATCTAAATCTAACTGAGTAGGTATAATAAGTGCAAAGAATGTAGAACTGTAGAACTAAATAAATGGACTTATTCATCTCCTACATGAGAAAGATATGTATCATAATATACTTTATTATTTTTGTTCATTTCTTTGTCTTTTGTTCTTGTAATTTTCTAAAAATAGATAAAGAGTTTCTTACAGATTATCGAAAGATTCGTTCGAATCTGACCCAATATGAATTTCACTCAACTCCCGTCACCTTACGATGTATGCGAAGGCTTTCACCAATAATACTCTCTCATTTTATTCTCTCAACACTCGTCGCCTAACAGTGCCCGTGAGGATTTTCACCATTAAAACTCTCTTATTTTTTTATCGTTCCTGCTTGAACCAGAGCGTTGCCCCTGACAGGAATTACCTTTACCTGCTTGACTTAGTATATTTCAAAGACTGGTCAGGAGGACTTTCTTTGGAACGTAACGTGGGATTTTGGATAAGGTTAGAAAGAAAAAGTATAAATGGCTAAAAAATAATTCAAATGGTTTAAATTACAACTTTTGGAACTCGATTTCTCATAACAACCACAACTTCTGCCCCAGTTTCTTGCTTGGGGACTTTTGGATTTTTATCTCAATGAGACTAAACCTCATAGAGAGGCTTCCTATGTACCCTTTTGGGATCAAGTCAAACGTAGTTCATGTCATAGGAATTACTCTGTTGTTGAGATTTTTCTTTCTCTTTTTTTTTTTTGTTTTCTGATCTTCTTTTTCTTGTTTTTCATTTTTCTTTACTTTTCTTTTCTTTGTTTCTTCTTTTTTCATTTTTTTCATTTTTCTTCTTCTTTTCTTTTTCTTCCTTCCTTTTCTTTTCACTCACTTATCCTCCGTACTTGCGTTTCTGAATCGTGCCATTGATTCTGAAAGAGGTGTATGAAAGAAAATAAACAAAGCTTAGAGGGGTAATAAAGATAAAGTGTTTATATAGCAGAACAAAATTCCAAATACAAATAAATACAATACAACAAAGAAATCATACATAGTATCTCTTGTCCGTATCGAAATTAATAGCCATTTTTACACATTTTCCTTCCACATCTATTAAATATAGTGCACCATTAGACAACACTCTGGTTACAACAGATGACCGCTGCCATATTGGGGCGAACTTTCCTTTTGCTTCAACCTGATGAGGCAAGATACATCTCAGCACTAACTGTCCCACTTAAAACTTCCTCGGATGCACTTTCTTGTTCTATGCTCTTACCATTCTTTGTAGGTACAATTGGCCATGACACACTGATGCCAAAATTTTCTTGTTGATCAAACTCAACTGTTCTAGGTGGGTTTTCATCCATTCATCACATCGATCTCAGCCTTCGTGATAATTCGAAGGGACAGGATTTCCACTTCTGCGGGTATCACTGCTTCGGTTCTCCACACCAACGAATAACGAGTCGCCCCTACTGAAGTTCGAATAGTGGTGTGGTACCCCAATAATTTAAAAGGCAGCTTTTCATGCTACTGTCTAGAACCCTCTACCATTTTTTGAAGTATCTTCTTTATATTCTTGTTGGCCGCCTTAACTGCTACATTTGCCTTAGGGCGGTACGGGGTAGAATTGCGATGGGTAATTTTGAACTGCTGACATATCTCTTTCATTAAATGACTATTGTGATTAGCTCGTCTATAATAATCATCTTTTGTATCCCAAACTGACAGATAATGTTTGAATGCACAAAATCAACCACAGTTTTTTTGGTTACGGACTTGAACGTTTTTGCCTCTACCCACTTGGTGAAATAATTTATAGCCACCAAAATGAAACAGTGCCCATTTGACGCTGCTGGCTGAATTGGCCCAATGACATCTATGCCCCATGCAACAAACGGCCACTGTTCAGACATCATGTGTAATTCTGAGGGTGGAGAATGAATCAAATCTCCATGCACTTGGCACTGATGACATTTGCGTACTTAACTGATACAATCCCGCTCCATCGTAAGCCAATAATACCCTGATCGGAGAATCTTCTTTGCCAGAACCACTCATATGCGGTCCACAAACTCCGGAATATACCTCAGTCATAATAGTTGTAGCCTGCCTCGCATCAATGCATCTTAATAGTCCGAGATCTGGAGTTATTTTGTACAACACTCGTCCACTAAAGCAAAACCTGCTTGCCAACCGTCGAATTGTTTTTTCTGGTCACCTGTGGCCTGTAGCGGATACACCCCAATCCTAATATATTCCTTGATGTCATGAAGCCATGGCTCACCGTCAAGTTCCTCTTCCACCACATTATAGTACGCATGTTGATCATGGACCTGAATCGGCAAAAGGTCCACATAAGCCTTATCCGGATGATGCAACATTGATGCCAAAGTATCCAATGTATCAGCAACCTCATTATGAATCCTTGTAATGTGCCTAAACTCCGTTGATTGAAACCGTTGAAAAGTATCATGCAAACATTGCCGGTACGGTATAAGCTTTAAATATTATGTTTCCCATTCTCCTTGAATTTTGTGTACCAGTAGGTTCGAGTCACCTATAACCAAGATTTCCTGGACACCCATATCTATAGTTAACCTCAAACCCAAGATACATGCTTCATATTATGCCATGTTAGTACAATAAAAATGAAGCTGAGCTGTAAAAGGGTAATGATGCCCTGTTTAGAAATAAGTACCGTTCCTATCCCCACGCCTTTCATGTTTGCAGCCTCATCAAAGAAAAGATTCCATCATGGCTTCTCAATTTATTCTATCTACGCAATGTGCATCATCTCTTCATCAGGAAAATAAGTTTTCAAGGGTTCATAGTCCTCATAAACTGGATTCTTGGCCAAATCTTCCAAGGCATGTGCTTTTATTGCATTCCGGGTCACATAGACAATGTCAAACTCTATAAGCAAGATATGCCACTTCGCAAGCCTCCCTGTGGGCATATGCTTCTAAAAAATATTCTTCAATGGATCCAAGCGAGATATGGGGTAAGTAGAATAAGATGACAAATAATGTTTCAACTTCTGTGCAACCCAAGTTATGGAGCAACACGTCCTCTCAAGATGAGTATAGCTAACCTCGTAAGATGTGAATTTCTTTCTAAGATAACGAATAGCCTGCTCCTTTCTTCCAGTGATATCATGTTGACCCAATACACAGCCGAATGAATTGTCCAAAACCGCCAAATAGAGAATCAAAGGTCTCCCTGGTTCTGGTGGGACCAACACGGATAGGTTCAACAAATACCTATTTATCTTATCAAAAGCCTCCTGACATTCATCTGTCCACTTGACTGCATCATCTTTCTTTAACAATTTGAAGATTGGCTCGCAAGTTCTCGTGAGCTGAGCAATGAACCTACTGATATAATTCAATCTCCCTAAAAAAACTCATCACCTCGGTCTTGTTCCTCGGAGGTGGCAATTCCTGGATGGCCTTGATTTTGATGGGTCTAGCTCAATACCCCGGCAGCTGACTATGAACACCAACAACTTTCCAGACGATAACCCAAAAATACAATTTGCATGATTGAGCTTGAGATTGTACCTGCGAAGCCTTTGGAAGAAGTTCCTCAGATCCTATACATAGTCAGACTGTTTTCTAGAATTCACGATCACATTATCCACAGACACATCGATTTCCCTGTGTATCATATCATGGAATATTGTTGTCACTGACCTCATATAGGTTTCCCCAGCATTTTTCAAACCAAACAGCATGACCCGGTAACAGTATGTGCCCCACGGCGTGATGAATGTTGTCTTTTCGGCATCTTTCTCATCCATTAAGATCTTGTGATATCCTGCGTAACAATCTACAAAAGAGCCGATCTCATGTTTGGAAAAATTATCAATCAATATATGGATGCGATCTCGATAATCAATACGCACCCTGTCTTGCCATCCTTCTTCGGCATAGGCACAACATTGGCTAACCAGGTGGGATACCGCGTGACCCGAATGTCTTTTGCGTCGGACAGTGGTGACCTCATCCTTGATCTTTACACTCATATATATTTTGAACATTCTCAACTTTTACTTGATAGGAAGGAATGCCGGGTCAGTGGGCAATTTTTGAACCACTAAATCAGTGCTTAGACCCGGCATGTCATCATAAAACCATGCAAAAATATCCTTGTATTCGAACAGTGCTTTGACTATCACCTCCCTGAGTTGTGGTTCCAGATGAACACTTATTTTAGTTTCACGGACATGATCTTGGTCCCCTAGATTAACTGCTTCTGTTTCTTCTAGGTTAGACTTGGGTTTTTCCTCAAAGTGGCTTAATTCCTTACTAATCTCTTCATAGGCCTCGTTATCATCATATTCCAACTCATCATCACACTCAATTTTTTGTATTATTATTTCCAAGTTAGATTGGATTTTAAAACTGGGCCAAAGATTCCTCATGCATGCCATGTAATCGATATCAGCATAAAAAGAACTGTACAGAAAAGAAAAGAATATAGAAATAAAATTAGGAATGAAGAAAGAAAAACAATTTCATTTCATTGAATGTAAAGATAACTGGACTTTAACACATATAAGTGGACAGAACATAATATCTGAATTACAAACCCTGTAATAATCTAGATGACAAAAGAAAAACAAAACCCACTACCAAGACTCCCTCTGAGTAGGAAGAGAAGTAGCTTCCCAGTTGTTGACTTTTGCATGTGGTCCGACGAACTTCACATCTGCCTTGCTTGACCCTTCCCCAGCCTCAACCATGTTAACCTCAGTGAACAACCTTTCAAACCCCTTATCTAAGTCTCTATCAGCAATAATCAATGACCTAGGAACCATTACAACAATTGCTTTCTGATACCTGGCCTAACGAATGATCTGGACAGACGTGGGATTGTCATGGGAAGGACCCATGCCCTTTTTTTTTATTTTGCGGGCACGTCTTACATCCGCAACTGTGGGATTGAACCCCAATCCAAAAGTATCCAGATTCTTGGGAAGAGAAACTGGTTGCACAATGTCTTGAAAAGCAGCACCCAAACCTTTAACTGGTATGAACCCATTCTTTAACATTTCAGAGGACACCATGACAGTTGCGACCATTATTATAGGGACTGGGATGTTTTTCCCCTCTAGGGTCTTTTCCCTGAGATTTTGTCAAAGACTTGGTAGACCCACGGCCCCTTATCATTGTCAACATCTATGAATGGCACAATGGCATCAGTTAAAGCACACATATTGTCTTCACCGTGCACTACAAAATCCTATTTGTCCCACTCGAACTTGACCATTTGATGCAATGTAGAGTGCACCGCCTTGGTGGCGTGGATCCATGGTCTCCCCAGCAAAAGGTTATAAGAGACCGCCACATCTAGTACCTGAAATTCCATGGTGAACTCCACTGGCACGATTTTCAATTCTAGTGTTATGTCGCCCACTGGGTCTTTTCCCCTACCGTCAAACCCCCGCACACAAACTAATCTATCATAATCAACCATAAACTTGTTCAACGTCGACAAAGGAAAAAAGTATACACTAGACCCATTGTCAACCAGCACTCGGGTGACTACAGAATCCTTGCACTTTACTGTCAGTTAAAGGGCAATGTTATGTTCTGTGTCCTCCACGAGCAACTCATCATCGGAGAAGGTCACTCTATTCACTTCAAAGATTTTATTTGCTATCTTCTCTAAATGATTCACCGAGATCTAATCAGGGACATGGGCCTCATTTAGTATTTTTCATCAGCGCCCTGCGATGCTCATCTGAGTGGATAAGCAATGAAAGTAATGAGATCTGGGATGGTGTCTTCCTTAATTGTTCAACAACATATTAGTCCTGCACTTTTATCTTTTTAGAGAATTCCTCTGCTTCCTCTTCCATCACGGCTTTCTTAACCAGTACTGGATTGTCTTTGGGGACCTTGGATTTTCTTAACTCTTCGGGGGCAAAGCACCTTCCCAAATGAGTCAGGCCCTGCGCCTCACAGACTTCCTATTTGATTTATTTCCCCTTATATGCCACCACCACCTTTTCATAACTCCAAGGAATGGCTTTGTTGTTGATCACTGGCAACTGAGTTACTGGCTTTATGATAACAGGCTCTATGCGAGCTCCCTTCATGACCACCACAGGTTTGTTTGCAACCCCCTGCATCACCACTTTTGCTTGTTCTAGTTTCATGAAAAAAATTCTCTATGATCCTTTCCCGGCTACCACAGTTGGCTTACCCTCCACCCCGTTAAACTGGACCATCCCCTTCCTACTGGTTAACTTTTCCTTTGAACTGGTTTCGCTAGCCCGAATCATCATTACCATTTGCGAGGGTTTCTTAGGCTCCCCTCCTTGTGTATCAATTCAATCATGTGGGCCTTATGGTGAGCCGCCAACAGATATTGGTTGATATTGAGTGCCTCTCGGGCCTGAACCTCGATCTGGTGAGTATCCCTGAGCTCTTGCACAGTCATTTTCAGTTTCCAACACTTCTCTGTAACATGTGCGGGGCCCCCCAAATAGTATTCAAAACTTACTGAGTGATCCAGATTTTTGGGAAGGGGATTTGGCATCTTGGGCTCAATTGGATTCAACGGGCCTAACTGCCTCAATCTCTGAAAAAGAGTGGTATATGATTCTCCCAATGGAGTAAATGTCTTTTGCTTCTTTTAACTCTCATTTTTGAAAGCTTGGTTTAGTCGGTGACCTTTTACGGGGGGGTTTCTGTAGGCCCTTGGGGCTGGATAGGTATTTTGTGGAGCTGGGTATAAGTTTTGAGGAGCCGGTGCACGCCATTGCGCATGAGCCGGAGGCTGGGTATAGGTTTGAGCATGGTGGACGGAAAATGTGGATCTGGCGGTGGGTAGTAGTGATATGGAGGTCTATATGGAGTGTAGAGGTAATTTTGGTTGTGGGGTCAGGGTTGGTTATAGTAGTGTGAGGGGCCTCTAAATCCGGACCAAGCTCCAAACTCAACTGTTGTAACTTTTTCTTTCTTCTTTTTTCCAGGCACGCCCCTAGTGCTGCTTTGGATGGCCTGGGTGATTGCTTTGATCGCTAAATAGCTCATGATTTTATTTAACTTAAGCCCCTTCTCGACCATACCTCCCATCTTTACAACTTCATTAAAAGATTTGCCAATTACCGTCACCAAGTGACCAAAGTAAGTCGGCCCCAAAGCCTGCAAAAGGTCATCAACTATCTCGCTTTCTTTCATTGGAGGGTCTACCCTCGCGGCCTGCTCCCTCCAAACCCATACTCCCTGAAGCTCTCCTCGGGCTTTTTCTTGAGTTTTATTAGTGACAAACGGTCTGGAACAATTTAAGTATTATACTGGAAATGGCAGGCGAAGGCTTGTGCCAAGTCATCCCAGGTGTACCACCTACCATGGTCCTATAGTGTATAGCATTCCAATTTAGACCCACTCAGACTCTAGCTGAAGTATGCTATCAGAAACTCATCTTTTCCACCTACCTCTCTCATCTTGCTGCAGAATCTTCTCAGGTGGGCTACCGGGTTACCGTGCCCGTCATACAGATCAAACTTAGGCATTTTGAACCCTGCATGTAACTGAACATCTGGGAACATACATAAATCCTTATAGGCCACACTGACTTGGTCACCCAATCATTGCATGTTCCTGAAGGAGTGATCCAGGTTTTTTACTTTTTGAAACATCTATTTCTGCTCCGGGCTCTTAAACGGCTATTTATTTTCTGATGGGAGCTCAAAGTGAGGGGTGTAAGAATATGGCTCAGGAGCTTTAAACATAGGCTCGGGGGGATAGTACTGGCTGTTGTGAGTCTAAAACAGTGGCTTACTGGAGGATCTTTGTAGTGTGGCAGGTGGGGACGCCACAAAGACATGGGTGATTAGTGGAGGAGGATTTTGTTTGGATGGTGGATCTTGGGGAGGGTAGGAGGCGGTGCCATAGATCTATTGGTAGAAAGGGAAAGGTGGAGATGAATTCACGGTAGGAGGCTCCTGAGACTGAGCCAAAGGTGGGATATAGGCTGGATTGGCGGGATAAACTGGTGCCGGCTGACCCTTAGCCCAGGCATGAAGCATTTCGGCCATTTGCTGCTTCAACTTATACATTCCTTCCCTCATTGCATTAACAATTACCACCTACACCTCTTTTGACGGGTCCACAATACTGGTATCTGATTCCTTGCCTGTCGTGTTTAATTTATCTTTTGACCGGGTTTTGTACGGATGAGTTTCCATAATGCCAACAAACTAACCACCTACATGTACTCCATAAATCAATAACAACTTGGTTAGTGGTTTGGGTTTTAACAGATTTAATAACTGCACATTTGGGGAATGAATGCACCTAAGCAGTTAACGGTTTCTATTTTGCTTTTGCTCGACTGCTTGCATCATCCCAGCTTTTCCTTATTTTCAGTTGCAACCTTCTCTTCTTTTCTTTTTCTTTCTTTATCTCTTTTTTTTCTTTTTTTTTTTTGGTTCTCGCCTTTGCTTTCTCTCGTTCTTATTCTCTCATTCCCTCTTATTTTGCCATTTGTTTCTTTCATTTGATTTTTTATTTTCTCTCTTTTCTTTCTCATTTTTTCCCCTCTCTTTTTCTTGGTTTTACGCTCTTTTCTTTTCTCTTTTTTTTTCTTCATTTTTTCCATATTGTTACGGTTGAATCCTACGAAGATTTCCTACGTATCATGACCCCGTATGAATTAGAACATGCATAGTTCTTGCAAATAAAAATAAATAAAACATTTTTGGAATTTTCAATTTTTATTAAAACAAACTTTGATTACAAAGACCCTGAATTAACAAGACACTAACGGACTCCGATGAAAACGAAATATAGACTCAAAAATCAAACAACCCACATACTCTAATATTTTGATAAAATAAATACAGACTCACAGACAAACTGACAGACTTTAATAAGAGATAATACAGAATTGAAATCACAAGTATGTTAAAGCCCAAACTATTCCTGGTGCCCGCGGGGCATCATTCGGCCTCGTCGCAGGCCTATCAGCAAGATCCCCTTGTAAGCGATCCAAATCACTCAAAATGTGCTTGACGAAAGTCATGACTGCTGCGAAGAAAGTGGTGTGAGTCATATCCTCGCACACATGGCATTTTACCGCAATGTAATAAGCAGTAGCCAGGATCCTTTCTCTAACCCTTCCCCTTGCTCGAAGAAAACGCCCAATCTGTTCACTCCTTGCTTCTAACACTTGAAAATCATGGAGGCTTTGAATTTGAAACTGTTGTATCTCTTCTTCCATTGTGCCATCAGATCATAACAGTGCTCCTTATCAGCTTTGAAATCCCTAGCCTGATTAGCTGCCTCATTTTCAAGAACAATTACCTTCTTCTTTAGGCTAGTGATCGTCCTCTCGTACTTTCCCTTTAGTCACTGCACAAACTGAGCCCGACCTTTAGAATTCTCTGATAGTTGAGCCCGGGCTTCTAATAGACTAACCTTTTCCATGTCTAGATCGTCTTTGCATTCGAGGGGTTTCTTTCTCAAGCTCCTATCAGCCTTTCATCTGCTCGACTTCTCTCTGGGTTTTTAACAACTATTTTCAACTTCCAGATTTGGTCCTTGAGAGCCTCATTTTCTTGAGTCATCCTGTTCTTTTCTCCATCATCGGCAGCAGCTTGCACACTATTTTTAAATTGCAAGTCCCTAACTTACTGTTCCAGCTTGCTTATTATCGCCCTGTAGCTTTCTTCTTTGCCAACCAACCCCATTGTTATTGTGAGTCGTTGGTGAATTGCTGAACATGGGTTCCTTTAGCAGGCCTTGGAGGAATCTGCAATATTTTCCCAAACTAGACATTATACTTCGGGTCCACCTCACCTCTAGCTTGATCTCGTACCACCGTTCGATGCTCGAGGAATCATCATTCATTCCATATCTTGCGAATATTATCATCCGACAATACGGCCTTTGGTCCCGACTCATTGACTTGCTAACTCAGGTCTTCATCATTGGAGATGACTTGAAACCTTTCCAAGTGGCGCAACACACGATGGGGAGCATATGGCTGGACACTCTCAATTCCCATTAAAAGAATATAACACACTCCAGCCGACATGTACAATACCTCAGTGATGGGAAGCCGTCCAAACGCCCATTCAATTTGATCGGCAGTCAAGGATCTCAATTGTTCAAGCCAGGCTTCAGTCACATAGAAATGTAGCACCCTTTACTCGTTTCTCAAATTCTTCGATGCAGCTTAACCCGGTCAAACCGTATTTCATATATCCCACCCGATGGAAGAGGTGTTCTTGCATCCACATTTGAAGTAACAGATTGCATCCTTGGAAAACGTTTCCTCCTTCCCGGCATACAGTCAAATCATGGTAGATTTCTGATAAGATCAAGGGAACCACGATACTGTTGGCCCTTTTGATTGCAACGTCGACCATCCCTACAAGGCCTATCTCTATCTTTTTATCCTTTCGCGGACAGATCATAACCCCCAAAAATGCAACAATGAAAGCCATACTTCGCCTTGCTTCCCATTTGTTTCTGTTCCCAGCATGGGTCAGCCCAAGATTTGGTTCTTTGAAACCCCGAGGATTACCATAATATTGGTACAGGAACACAAGAGTACAACATCCTCGAGCCAAGTCCTCATTCTGAATGTCCCGACTAATGCTTAGTAGATCCAAAAATCGGTGGGGAGTCACCGGTCTTGGTGATAAAAGATATTGACCTCTCAAGTTTCCATTCAAACCTGCATAACCTTCGACTTCTTCCTACGTGGATGTAAATACATTGCACGACAGGTCCCAGAAAGGTATAAAAGCTTCGATGATATCCAATCTCGGCTTGATATTCAACAAACCGACGAGACCTCCCAAGACTTTCACCACCGTTTCTCTGCCACCATTTTCCAGAATATTCCACTATATGTGAAGCTGTAAGGGGATCTCACTAAAGACTACAAAAGGTTAAGTTTCATTTGTGCTCATCCTGCACATTTATTAAGGTAATTAAGCAAAAAGTAAAATTTATTTGACATCAAAACCAAACTTACACTTTTCTTATTTTTTTTCAAATTGAAATAAAAGACCCGGTTTTACAAACACAGCCTTTCAGCACCTCGGGGACGAAGATGTTAAGGTTGCGTCGTCTAACCGGCCAAAACATTGAAAACTGACCAAAAGGTGCTTGTTCTTGCAAAAGTAGCCTTCCGGCGCCCTTTTAGGGATATTTAGCTATTTTTGACAAGAATGGCATCACCTTAATTATTTACAGTAAAATAAATTTTTTGTTTTTAAGCTATTTTTGCAATAAGGGAAGTTGGACCCGATGGGGGTTGCGACGTATCCCGCACCCTGTGAGAATCAAACTGGCGTAGTTCGGGCAAACTATTTTTAAAATAAAACTCTTTTTGTGTTCTTTTTCATTGGCAAAGAAAATAACCTTTTTGTAAATAGAACTCTTTTTGTGTTTTTTTTCATTAGCAGAAACAATATGTTTTGAAAATAAAACTCTTTTCGTTTTTCTTTTTCATTTACAAATGAAACAAACTATTTTGAAAATAAAAACATTTTTTTCATTTTTCTCAAAAATCCAGTAGAGTTTCGGCACTATTTGGACATTGGTTTTCCTAAAATAGGTAATTAACTCTCTACACTGTTATTTCTCTCTTTCTTCTTTCTTTTCTCAAATTTTCAATATTCAAAAAACCGGTCAGCATGCAAATCCGAAGCAAATAAATCCACAAGTAGCACGTAAGATGCACCAGGATGGTCTTTTCATTCAGGTTGCCTGTCCTAGACGGACTCAACCCCTATGTTGAGTCCCCTAAGCCAAATGTACATGATACAAACAAATGTTCCTACTAGGATCCGGCATGCGACTTTGTCATACTAGGTTTAAGCCCTGGGTTTATGGTTCTAGACCTAGCTTACCCCAGCGGACAACTCGAGTCGGGGGAGGGGGGCAGCATACCAGGGATACAGAAGCTCTGTCGGCTTAGCAACTTATTCGAACCTCGCTCTAAATGGGATATGACTCTAGAAAGAAAAGAAGTCACATGAAGTGCACCCTTTTTTATAATTTAGAAGGCTCAGAGAGAAGATGGGTTTCGTAACAATTTATATACAACTCACAGAATATCAAAGCGGTAAAAGCAACAATTAGCACATTAGGCCCAAACATGTAATAAATTAGATAACAGATAAATCAAAATATAACAATTATTCTAAGCTCGAATTCTTGAACCCTGAGCCAAAGTTCTGTGTTCTTTTCCTCAGCAGAGTCGCCAGAGCTGTCACACCTCCTTTTTACCTACACCCGCAATTATAGGAGTTTTTCCAATTAAAGTACAATCGAAATGGAATTTATTATTAGAATTCAAAGTCTCCACTTAGGAGATTTATGGTGTCCCAGGTCGCCGGTTTGAATCCCGAATCAAGGAAACGAATGACTCTGTTTAACAGCCCACGAACCAGAAATTCGAGTAAGAAATTCTGTTAACCCGGGAGAAGGTGTTAGGCATTATCGGTTTCCGTAGTTCTAGCATGGTCACTCAACTGTTATATCTGGCTTAGTTATCTGATTTTAATACATTTTGAACCTATGAGCCAATTTTAACTATTAAATCGTTTTTATTCATTTTAAAAGAAAATTGAACGTCGTTTAAAACATGTCTTTGGATCACGTCACATGAAATGCACCCGCAATCCTAAACATATTTTATTCAATATTTTGGGATTTGATTTTAGTCACATGAAATGCACACCCGAGTTTAAGAAGGTATAATTATTAAATAACGCGCCTAAAAGCAACTAACGCGTTGTTAACTTTGCGAGGGCAATGGAAATTCGCTGAATGGCACACCTTAAATTCTAAGGATTTTAAAAGAATAATTAAAAAGGGCCACACAATTTGTCAATTTTGTTTATCGCGGCGCACCTCAATTTATTTAAAGGATATCCTAAGGATGAACTATTATTAGCTATTAGGATTCGTCTCTAACCAAAAAACTTAATTGATTAACATTATGAATTAACTAACAACAGGCTATTCAAGGAAATGCAGGCCCCACCAAGCTCAAGTCAAAACCAAAAAAAAGACGATCTCCTCTACGAGAAAATGATCCTTAATTCGACTCTACTACCTAGCTTGAAAGGCCCACAGCTTGCCAATTAATTATTAACAGTACAACTACCAACACATTCTTGGACCTAAAAGAACCCAATCCAAAAAAAGGACTGAATGACATGAACAAAAATAGTCTGCATGCTCCGTATGCAAAGACATTAGGGTCTCATCAAAGCCCATTCTAGCGACCAGATTGCAAAAAAAAGGAAAAACAACACCATTGGGCCGAAATCTAGCAGCCCACATCATGAAGCAATAAGCTGTCCAAAACTACTTAATACGAATTAATTAATACCCAGAAGAGCTTTGCATTTTTCAGTATGTATTTGAAAGCAAAACAACATAACATTACGCCTCAACTCTTTTAAATACATGACAGGTCTTTATAATGAAAATGAACGAAGGAATGTTCTTATTTTCATAACAAAGAAAGCCTTTCATTTTTTAAGAGCATACAAATCATACAGATTTGAATATTGAACCATTACTAATTATTATTTGAATCCGCACCTGTGACGATTTCAGCATAATACTACAGAATTTGAGCAAGAGTACTAATGCAACACCACATTCGTAAAAAATCTTTTACTAAACATCAAATGGGCATATCGTGAACATAATTACTGATTCTACATGAGCACACCCTATCTAAAGCTTAACAAAAATAGTCATGAGCCATACTTCAACACACTTGACGCTGGACTTAGGATTAATGAACAAAAGTCATCCAACACATGAAGGAAGTCAGAAAAATAAACTAAAAGTCTAACATATGAAAATCATGTTGTTTCTAATAATTACAGACCATTCATTTGAAACTAACCTACACTAAGGTCACAATAAGCTAGAAAAACAATCAGAAAACAAAATTAGAATCATTCTCATACTTCAACTCTTCAATTGATTCATTTCTCAAGTTTTCAACATCACAGTCAGCAGGGTTATAGAATGTTGTACCTGGAAGTTAAAAAGAAAAGAAAGAAATGAGAGATCAGCTTGTGGAGTCAGTAGCAGAAACAGGAATCAGCAACAAAATCAGCCTAGGAATGATTGAAAAGACCATTTTAAACCAGTTTTGAACCCAACAATGTCAAAAGAAAAACCAGCTATAAAAAATCCAACCCCAATTGAACCAAAACTCCATAGTACTCGATTGATTCAACTCATTTCATATTCTAAATGTTTAGAAATTATTTCAGAGGTGAAACTTTTAGGAATTTAAGGAAAATTTTAATGGAATAATGAAACTCCTTATGTCTTCAGCCGCCTATGATCCTCTAAAATTTCCACACACACAACCCCCCCCCCCCTCAAAGGCAAGTTTGACGTGCCTTTACAGGCAAGAAAATAGGGCAGCCCTGCTGAGTTTTTATTTATCCTTTAGGTCCCTTTCCAATTTTTATTTTAGCTAAAAAGTCCCTTAACTACTGACTTGTTCCCCAAGTTCCACTACCAAAAAGCCTAAAATTCAAATCCCACCCCATCCTAAAAGTTTATCTTTCTGTTACACAAAGATTCCCCCATTCCCCAAATTACCCTCACACACCCCTGTTATTACTTTAGCTTACTAGCCCGAAATGGTTCTGGTTGGACTTAAAGGCTCCACCTTAGTTAATTCTGGAAAGACCTGGGCCGAACCCCTTCCTTAGGCCCGGGTCCAACCGTGCCAATCATGAGAATTAAGAAAACAATATAAACATATTGGATTCCCAAACAAAAATGTGAACCAAATTCCACAAGCCCCAAAAGTTAATAACACACAAAATTTAAACAAACACTGATTAACCAGTTAATTAACAATCTAACTTAAACTATTATCAGAATAATTAACATAAAGCCAAGCAGATAACAAAGGATATTGGCTAAAATTTGGAAAGAAAAACGGAAGGAAATGGGAACAAATATGCAAACCACACGAAACAAATTGTCCCCAAAGAGAAAACCAGACTCGACACTGATTTCACGCAAACATACTAGAGAAGGAAGAAACAGAAAATCGGGGCAGAAAGACAAACACAAACGAAGAAAGAAAGAGAAGACTTACCGATTCAGACTCGAAATCATCAAACAACTCTAGTTCAACCTCGAAATGGTGTAACTCGGCTATTCTTGGGTAAGAACACACGAGCAACAACATTCTGAGATGAAACAGACTCAGGACACTCAGAGAAACTTGGAAGAATGATCTTGCATGCAAAACTCTAATTTGGCTTCTAAATCTCGAAGCCTAATTTTTGAAATTCGATGAGTTTTGGCCACAAAATGGAGCTGGCCTGGGATTTGGATAGAGGAGAGTTGGTGGTTGTTAGGTGTTAATTTGAGGGTGGAAGGGGGTGGCTCCGCAATGGCTTTGGATGACAGAAAAGGATGGCGGCTAGGGTTTCTAGGGTGTATTCTTCGAAGGGTGTAATGAGGAGACGAATAGGGGGGATGAAGGTTTTCGAACAATTAAGTACTAAATCCTTCCCTCTTCCCCACCGTTAGATTAAGAAACCTAGACGGCCCAGATCTAGCGCTAGAGAAATATTGTCGTTTGGTGAGAGGTGGGATCCGGACCGGGTCAGGGAAATAGGGGAAAGGTTTGGGCTGGGAAGTGGGAAAATCTTGGGCTCCGAATTAATGGCCAAAATCTGAACTTCTCCTTATTTATTTCCTTTTCTTTTCAATTCAATTTTCCAAAATTCTTTTTCTTCTTCCCTTTTTTCGAAAAATAAAATAAAAATCTATATTAAATCCTAAAACCTAGTTAGCCTTTCAAAAATCACAAATTAATCCTAAATAGTAATAATCACAATTAATAAGACCAAATTAATGAAAAACTAACAATACATCAAGATTAACATAAAAAGCGCAAATTAAACCATTTTTGTGATTTTCTGTTTTACAGAACAAACAAATAATTACTAATAAATTCTTAAAAATGCATAGTCAAAACCTAAATGCAAATGCAACGTATTTTTATATTTTTTATTAATTAAATAAAATAAACATGCATAGATAAATGCAAACAATTAACGAAAAATGTCACAAAAATTCACATAATTGCAGATAATGAAACCCAATTATTTTGCTTGAATTCTAGGATTAATTCATATAGGAAAAAAATCACGTGCTCACACAAACTAACAAGATCTGGACCAAGGCCTTCTGTAGACCCGGGATCACAATGGGCACAGCTGGTGCATGAACTGGTGCTGCTGGAGCCTGATCAGGAGCTGGGGTAGCGGGGGATCAACATGTGTTGCCCTCGTTGCTCTGCCTTTGCCACAACTACGTCCACGGCCTCTGGTAGCCTCAGTGGGTGGCCCTGATGGTCTTCCACCCCGTCCTGTAGCTCACGTATTCACCATCCATGAGAGAATAGAATAACATAAATTTAGTTCTCGGATCAACAAGGTCGCACGACAACACTTTCGAGAATATGAAGTTTTTCCTAAAAAGGTTCTGCATCCTCTCGAGGATAAATATAGACGTCTCCGTACCGATCCGCGAGACTCTACTAAACAACAGGATTGAGTTCAAGTAATAAGTCAAAACAATGAGGAAATAGTGATAAAAATCCCCGAAGGGTTCAAATAGTTTGCATGAAGCCCAAATATGGCAATCAGCCCAAATCCTGATGATAACAAATATGTTTCAGTCAAATACGAGGTAAAATCATCAATGGGGATGAACCAAGTCACAATCCCCAATTCCAAACGACCCCACGCTCATCAACAAGCGCGTGTCTCACCTCAATATAGAACAATGATGTGCAATCCGGGGTTTCAAACCCTCAAGACATCTTTTACAATCATAACTCACCGCGAACCGGCTAAACCTCTAGCTTGCGACGTCTTTTCCCCTCGAATCAGCCTCTACACGCGTTGAATCTATCCAAAATAAGAATAAATACGTCACAATATTCCAAGGGAACAAAGCACAAGCAAAAACAATAGAAAATATCAAAAATCCCAAAATTAGCAAAATCCGAGCCTTAAGCCCACTTCTCAAAACTCAGAAATTTTCATATCAATAGATATGATAAAGGTGCCTCCAAACGCGCTCACTGCAACGAGCTCACTGTGGCCATTCGCCGCCTGGGGAATGGATATTATTGGACCACTCGATCCTGCCGCCTCAAACGGACAAAGGTTCATCTTAGTGGCAATTGATTACTTCACTCAATGGGTCAAAACAACATCATATAAAGTAGTAACCAAGAAAGTCACGGCAGACATTGTCCGAGATCGGGTTGTCTGTCGGTTCGGTGTTCCAGAGTCGATCATCACTAATAACGGTTCCAATCTCAACAGCGACTTGATGGAAACCAATGTGTGAGACTTTCAAGATCAGACACAGAAACTCTACAGCTTATAGAACTCAGATGAATGGAGCCGTGGAAGCAGCCAACAAGAACATCAAGAAAATATTAAGGAATATGATCGAAAGGCATAAGCCGCTGCATGAGAAGTTGTCATTCGCTTTATTGGGTTATCGCACCACATTTCGCACATTAACCGGGGCAACTCCCTACATGCTGGTTTACGGTACAGAAGCGGTAATTCTTGCCAAGGTAGAAATTTCGTCCTTGAGAATCATACAGGAAGCTGAGCTAGAGGACGCAGAATGGGTCAAGGTTCGTTACAAGCAGCTAGCCCTTATAGATGGAAAGAGAATGAATGTTGTCTGTCACGGTCAGTTATATCATAACAGAATGTCCAAATCATTCAACAAGAGAGTCCGACCAAGGAAGTTTACACCAGGGCAGCTGGTGTTGAAAAAGATATTTCCACACCAAGATAAGGCCAAAGGGAAGTTCTCTCCTAAATGGCAGGGTCCTTACATGGTTCACCGGGTTCTAACTGGAGGAGCCCTTATTCTTGCAGAGATGGATGGAGAAATCTGGCCAAAACTGATCAACTCAGATGCAGTGGAGAGATATTATATTTAATCAGCATGTTTTTCCTTAAGATGTAGTTTGAACTACGTCTGACCTAATTCCCATTTAATAGGGGATACGTAGGCAGCCCTATGGGTTCATTCACATCTCTAATAAAATTCCGTTTTCCCCCGCATTTGGAACTGGGGTAGTATTTTGAGGAGGACCCTCAAAAATCAGCATCGACCCAGTAAACTAGGGCAGAATTAATAGGAGGACCCTCAAAATTCTAAGGCCTATCCTCTTTCGATCATTCACTATCGCCGTCAACAGCGCCAGCTCTATAACTGGGGCAGAATTTTAAGGAGGACCCTCAAAATTCCGGCACCAGCAAGCTTGTCGTGCCATGAACCATGTAGCAAGCTTTGCCTCCATCCTGCATAAGGCTATTTTCTGCCTTTCAAGACTAAGCTCTATCTCCATATACATTTTTGCATTGCATAAGCTACTCTCTACCTTCCGAGGTTAAGCTCTACCTCCATCTTGCATAAGGCTACTCTCTGCCTTCCGAGGTTAAGCTCTATCTCCATCTTACATAAGGCTATTTTTTTCCTTTCGAGACTAAGCTTTGTCTCCTTCTGCATTTTGCATTGCATAAGGCTACTCTCTGCCTTCCGAGGTTAATATCTACCTCCATCTTGCATAAGGCTATTTTCTGCCTTTCGAGACTAAGCTCTGTCTCCAGCTGCATTTTTGCATTGGATAATGCTACTCGCTGCCTTCCGAGGTTAAGCTCTACCTCCATCTTGCTTAAGGCTATTTTTTGCTTTTCGAGACTAAGATCTGTCTCCATTTGCATTTTTTTGCATTGCATAAGGCTACTCTCTGCCTTTCGAGGGTAAGCTCTACCTCCATCCTGCATATGGCTATCTCTCTGCCTTCCGAGGCTAAGTTCTGCCTCCATCCTGCATAAGGCTATCTTCTGCCTTCCAAGACCAAACTCTGTCTCCATTCTGCATTGCACAAGGCTATTCTCTGCCTTTCGAGGTTAAGCTCTACCTCCTTTATTTTGCATTTTGGCTAAAACATCACCGCCTTTGCATTCATCCGGCTGAAAGATTACCACATTTTCATGGGATGAAATATCGCCAACTTATTCAAAGGAACATAGTTCAGAGGCACCATCCGCATAGCCCGAGAACACCATTTCATGGCCTGCGAATCTTTACTTTTATGCTCTTCATAGCCCATGACGTCATAGTTTGAGGACGCCATCTTAATCGTCCGAAGACATTATTCATGGTCCAAGGGGAACTTGCATCAGGTTTAAATTATGCAAAATATCTGCACACCATTCTTTTCTAGGTACACCGGCCAGCATGGCCAATCCCGCTCCAGTTTTCGTGACTGTCCGATCCCCGAACCCTTGCAAAATCTCAAACTCCCGTTGCGTCCGCCTTTTCAAACTTTTTCATTGGCATATTTCGCCAATGGCTCCTGAACTACATACGGCCTAATTCCTGTAAACCAGGGATATGTAGCCAGCTCAGAAGCCAGAGCGCGGTCGAAATTCTCGTACAATTGTCATTTCCGGTCAAAATTGGCCATCTTATCTTTACCCGACAACTATTTCATCCTTCTCGGCTAAAGAGGGGCAGCTGTTGATACCCAATTTTTCCCTATGTATTTTTGTACCCAAAATATTTTCAAAATAGCTTTTGAATGCATATATAAGCATCCACAACAAGTTTGGTATTTTTTCTATATTTTTCCAGGTATTTTAAAACCAATTTACAACTTATTTTATACTAGAAAATTCAAAATTTAGTACCAAATTTTGTTATTTTAATAAGTAATTTATTTTATTCTCTCATCTACATAAAATATAATTTTTGTAATTTTTATAGAATTTGTACAAAGCCATTAGGTATTTTTAAACTAAAATTGCATTAAATTGCAATTTTAGCCTATTTCTCAATTTAATAAGTATTTCAAGTATTAAATTGTTCTTAATATTTTTAATTAATTCCTAAACTTATTTTTATTATCTCAGCATTTTTATTGGATTTTTATAAAATCATTTGCTATTTTACAAAATTAAATTAGGGGAAATTTGGGCATTTAAATTATAGCCCTTTAACCTTTCAATTTTGGCCACATTTTAAACCCAAATTCACCCCCCCCTCCCAATCACGACCCAATTACAAAATAACCCGACCCAGACCTTTTTCGACCAACCTGCCCGGATCCCCGTTTAAATCATGACCGTTGATCATTTTGATCAACGGTCCACGATCAATCTTACCTTAATTAAACCCATGACCCCCTTTACCCTAATTTATTTCTCTCAATCCGCCGCCCTTGTATCCTCTTTTACTCCCAAACACTCTCTAACCCATCGCCTCTCTAGAACCCTCTGGTTCTCTCATAGCCTTCATCGCCATACCAGCCCACTCCTCCCTCACTCCTCTCGACTTCCACGCCCATGGGGTCCCTATATCATGGTTTCCTCTCTCAAGCTTGAAGCCTAGCAACTTCTGCCATGGAAGATTGTCACTGAAGCTCTAGTTGGGGTCTGTTTCCGGCTTTTCTCCGGTGGTCTGAACGATGATGCCTTCTATGGCATTGTATACGAGTTTCATAGCCAGGTTCTTCGTTTCCCTAATTTGTTTGAAATCCCTAATTTTTCTCTTTAATCTCTACCCTTTTAAATGACTCTTAGTTTGATTTTTTTGTTTTCCACTCTATTTCTACTTAGCTTTTCCTATTATTTCAAAAAAAAATCTATGATTACCATTCTTCCATATTAGGGTTTCTAACCCCTTCTTCAAAATTGTTTCTTCTACTCTTTCTGAGTGCTATGTATTTGTTTATGTTTGTTTATTTCACTTGTTTGTTTGTTTTCTTTGTTAACCTGGGTTTCATGGAGTAATTTCTAGGGTTTCTTAATCCCCTTCGAAAATACTTTACTTTTCTGATTTTAGCACTAATTTGTGGCTCTCAGTACTACTCCCAAAGTATTTTGTTAAAATCTAATTAAAAGCCTAACCCTACTTGTTTGTATATGTATCCGCCTATTTGTATGTTTCTTCTGGTTTCCTCTATGAGCTATGTGCTCTTTGCTTTGATTTTTGTTGCTAATGTTTCATTCCCATACCATGTTGTTGTTCTGTTCTTAAGGTTTTTCTGCTTGTTTATATGGTGATTATATACTGACTCTTACAACCTCTTTAAGGCTGTGATTACTATCCTTAAATTGTGATTTGTGTATTTTCCTTACAGTCTTGGTACTGATTTCAAATTTCCTTCCTCAATCAGTGGTATACATTCCTCAATTAAATAACTCATTTCCCAAGTTTTCAATTTCGAAAATTATTTTTCAGAATTGAAATGGTACTTTTCCTTATATATGTGTACAAGTATGTCTACTTATTTGGTTGACATATTTCCCTAGTTAAGTCTCATGTACCTAGTCTGCGTATACCTTATATTATTTATTTCCTATGTGACCATCCCATACTTTATGATGCTTTTCCTTTTAAAAATGACTGCTTGTTACCGTTTGACTATGATTCCTTAATTAAAGGGGAGTCCATATACTTGTCTGATTATGATTGATATCAGTTCCTCAAATATGGATTGATACCTTATTTATTTACTTGTTTTAGTACTATAAATGCTCCCCCCCCCCCCCTCTCTCTTTGAACACACAATACACACTGCTCCCACAATCTAAAACTCTCTGAATTCTCTTTGTCTCTACTATTAATATACTCTTTCATTCTCTTCTTTGAACACTCAATCGGCTAACAGCCAAGATTGAGTAACTTGATTGGTTACTTAACACTACTGGGTTCTTTTTGTTTGTCTACATTGGGTCTATTTCTGCTGCTATTCTCCTATTGCTGCTACTATCTTTCTGCTGTTGTTCTTCTCACACTGCTGCTCTCATTCTTTGCACACTTTGCTCTCCCTTTGTGTACTATTACATTGCTATTATATCCTATTTCCTGCAACTGGTATGTCACTTATTTGGGATACAATTTCCAAAAAACATGTTCCTATTAATTTTGCAATTCATATTATTTCTTGTGAGCTTTATCTATGGTTTTGTTGCTATCTTTGTCACTAACATGTTACTTACTAGTCTACTAGTTTAAATTAGCATGGTTTCCCCTATTCCCCTTCCCCTTGTCTCAATGCATGTTCTTCTTCCATGTGCACTACTGCTTTGCACTTACAGCCCTGAAACCTCTCTCTGAGGTTGATTAAATGTGGGGTGTGGTACAGTAAGAGCTAAACCCTTGTTTTAACCATGTTTGATTACTTTACTCCAGCATGTTGTCTGTATGTCTGTAGTTCACTTTACTTATTTGTCCACCTTTCACTTCCCCTTTTTGTGTGATACCCTGTTGTTCTAAAACTGGTCAGTCTAAAATGATTTCAAAAGAACCTTTTCAACTCTTTTAACTTTTTCTTCAAACTGCCTCAACTTCTCAATTTTTCCAAATGTTCTTAAATTGTCTCTCAACTGTTTTCAACTCTCTCAGTTGCAATCTCATTATTAGAGCTTTAGGGTCTGCCCCCTTAGTGTAAGCACTGCCATGGCAGCCTTGATCACCCATGGAACTCTGATGTACAAGGCTGGCACTTCCAGTGTTTGCACTTGTCTAATTGGGACATTTTTTGGGTGCTTGGTATTGGCCAGGGGTTCAAACGAACCCTTAGGGAACTTTTCCGCACCCAAGCCTTGGTAATGGCTGTGAAACTCGAAAGGTATGAGGTTGGAGATGCTTGGTCCTGGCTGAAGGCTCTTTATAGAATAACTTCTTATTTTCCTTTTATCAGTGTTGTATTTTTTTAATTACTTGGCTGTAATAAATTTGTAAAGAACAATGGGGATTACAGTGAAATTGGGGAGGGTTATGCATGATTATTAAAGATATTGGTAGAAAGCATGTAATAGGGTTTTACTTATCTATTTGCGTAATAGAAACCATGTATAGGACATGCATCTCACACATAGAAATCATGTTCTTAGGTTTTTTAGTTTCAGCTTGTTATTTTTCAGTTAACAATCAAAATCACTGCCTTGCATTTAGATACCATGCTTTAGGTCCTTTATATGCATTAGAAATCATGTACTTAGGGTCTCTCTTTTGCAACCGTTGAATACCTCATTAATCTTGATAAATAAAAAATGTAAAAACTGGTTAACAAACTCCTTGTTAAAATCAGAAACCACTGCATGCTCACCATTTTAATGATTCCTCGGCAAACCTTAGGTCGGATAAAAGGATCAAAATGGTCTAATCACTTTCAAGTCTTGTTCAAGTTAATTCGCCTCTGAATCCGTTTGTTTCTGAGAGCCCTCTCTATTTTTTACAAACATCTGGCACATTTTTAAATCATATATGCAAAAAGGTTTTGCTGCATTTCCTGTCCAGTTTAGACCACTGGTTCAACTGTCTGCGTAATAATTTTTTATAAGCTCAAAAGGCATGTGTGTTTACTGTTCTGTAACTTCAAAATTCTCCCATGCTCATTCTTTTATTCTGCCTGACTAAAACTTTTTTGCTAAGCTTTCCAAATGTTCTTAAATGACTTCTGCAGATTTCTAAGAAAAAATAATAACTTATACTGCCTCTCTTAAGTTCTGAACGTTTTTATGTTTTTCTGCGAACTCCCCACTTCTGTTTCAATTCATACTCCCACTTTTAAAACTCTCTCTCTCTTCCTTTGACCTTACATGTGTTTGAGATGTGCTAATTACGTGTTCTATTATAGAGGGTTATTTGAGCCTTTACATGTCTTATATGATTCCTTTATATGCAAGTCTTATCTGTATTATATGTCGCCTAGTATTTTAACCTTTAAACTTATGGGTTCATCTTAGTTCCAACCTTATAGGAATAGTGATCCTAAATGCCCTCTAGGATCTATAGGACGGGGCGGGTAATAGCACGCAATAAGCATTCGTGGCCAATTCACATGCTTAAATAACCTCAAAGGGGTGGGAAGGGTAGAATATGGAGATGATGACGATGCAATAATATCATAAAGCGACCCCTTCTTTGGAATATGTGCGATATATTGCATCGAATGATCCATATTGTAGTTAAACCTAGGATCCTTCTCTCTTTTGCTTGTTTTATTCAAATGTTCTTTCATAGTGATGCTTTTCAAATCAACTTTCTTTTATTTCTGCGTACCTCTTTCTTCTTCAAAGCTTTTTCAAGTTATATGAATGTTATATTTGTGAGCCTTACTTGTTTCATCTTTCATAAAGTCACGATTAACACGGTCGGGAACAACACTAGTGGATCTTGAGGGCCTTCCCCTCGAGATAATCTCAAGCCCTTACTCGAACACTGGTTTTCTTTTCAAAAAAATCTCTCTTAAGTGTCCTGATGCACTATAATCATTAGGTGGCGACTCTTCCAATTCCATAACCCAATTCCCAAACGGGAAATAGAGTTGTTTTGCCCATAATGTCGTAAACCCGATTTCGCTTTCTTTTAAAGGGGAGGGGAAAAAGGGGGCGTCGACAGCCTGGCGACTCTGCTGGGGAATTTCTTTTAGGCTTTTACCACTATGTGTTTTGTCACTTTATTGCTTTAATTATTTTTCAAAATTACTAACTTGTTTCTACGTGTCTTTCATTTTTTTCTTTAGCTGTTTTACTACGTTATTGTCTTTACTTTATTCCGTCTTTAATTTCGAGCATTCATTGTAACCATCATTGTATGAACGTGAAAATACATGTAATTATTTCCTTATTGTAATTGCATCCTTCAACATCATTTTCCACTCATGCCAAAAAAATCTTATAGTAACGCTTATAATGAGTGGTTGCGCTCTTCCATATTACAAACCCCCTAAATTTGGCAAAGGCATATTTGCGGTAAACCAATCGATCAACGGTGTAGTCGACGGTTCCGTGCCTTTCCCTCTTGAGTTGTACGCTTAAGGGTACCTTGTCTAGCACTTCACATAGAAGCCTTACTCTGTTTAAATGTTCATGCATCATGGTCGAACGTAAACGAGTTAGTTATGTTGTCTGCATAATGACTCATTAGGATAGCCTAAACCAAGTCCATCCGGTTTCCTCAAAACCCAAATGAACAGTCATGTTATGTGCATTGATTTGGAGGATTAAATACCTTTTGCTAATTATCGATTTAGATAGTCGAGTCCGGTGGGGGTTAAGGGCCTAACTCTCTATTTTGCAGGAAAATGATGCACGAGGTCCCCATATTTGCTAAGCTGGTGGGATGATTTGCATGGTAGTGATCGGGTTCTTGTCCGCAAGCTCTTAGGATATCTTCCTTCACTTATGGAAGTTAGGCCAGACAACAAGATTGTGGAAGCTGCTACTATGTATTGGGATAGTGAATGATCCGTCTTCCGCTTTGGGGGTATAGAAATGATGTCGCTGTTGGAAGAAATTGGGGGTCTAGCCGGAATTCCTTGGGATAGCCCGGGGTTGCTTATGCCGGAAAACCGCAAAGGTAGAGGGTTCTTGAAAATGATGGAGCTCAAGAAGAATCCTAATCTGACCAGTCTGAAGGACTCTTACATATCCTTTGACTTCATGTATGAAAGGTTCGGACATAGCAAATCATACCGTAGTCACATGGACGAGTTCTCCCTCACCTCTATGGGGCACATACATAGGAGGGCTTTTGTATTCATGTTCTGTTTTCTAGGCATGATAGTTTTTTTATGAAGAAGGCTAGAATCCAGACAAGACTACCCACGGTAACCAAAGCCGTAATGGCGGGTATCGATGGGCAGACATTCAACATAACACCCATGATCCTCACCGAACTGTACCGAGCCTTAGAAAAATGTCAACAAGGGGCACCGCACTTTGAAGGGTGCAATTTGCTACTACAACTCTGGCTCATCGAGCATCTTCAGAAGGGAGACTATAGACAAGAGATCGTGCGACGAGATTAGGATGACCATATTGCTTTCCATCATCCAAAGCGGACGCACTTCATGCCGGATATGTTTACTCACTCGTAAGACGACAGTGGATGGGTGGAACTATTAGGGAATCTGATAGAAGAGCAGGTATAATGGATGTGCGCGTGGTTTCCAACTATAGAGTTTATCATTCGGTCTAGGGATACACCATTCCTTGTACTCATCGGCTTAAGGGGAACTTACCCTTATGTCCCTCTTCGAGTCATGAGGGAAGCGGGAAGGAAGCTAATTATACCAAGGGTGGAAAAGATGAGTCACTACAGGGCTGATTTCCAGGATGACGATAGCCCACACATGTGTCGAGCTCAGCATATGTGGAACTCCAAAATCATTTTGGAAAAGGGATCTATGGAGCCACACAGGTATCAGGCGGGGCATGCGCCGCTTTATCCGGGGTGGTTAGAAAATGATCACATTGTCTTGGGAAAAACAGGTTTCATCCATGGGCACAGGGTTATTGATGAGGAGGCTGCAGCGAAGGTCAGGTATAATCAGTTGCACAAGCGGATGTGAGAGTGTGAAAGTGAACATCGAGAAATGTTGGAGGCTTAAGAGAAGGTAATCAATGAATGGAAGGACATGGTTGTTCGCGCAAACAACCGTTTAGGGTACTTCGAGCAGGGTCTAGTAGAATTGGAAGGCAAGTTTTTGAAAAGGATCAACGACTGTCAGGAAGCTGAAGGTAATGAAGGTGGGCACCTGGCTCGAGCTTACTTGTTGCTGGGACTGCACAAGTTGATGAAACTTTATGAGGGAGGCAAAGATACCGAATCTGGGGAAGGTCCTTCTGGGACAAAGTAGTTAGGATTTTACTGCTTTCTTGATGTAATAAGGCCTTTGGCAACTAGTGACAATTTCTCTATTTCAGTTTGTTTTGACTCGTTCTATTTTTTCTTCAATAAAATGAGGCATTTGGTATTACGAGTTCTCCAAATCATATTTTTCACTAGGCCTACCTCGGGCACAATGAGGCACCCAAATAGGAAACGACTTATATTCCTGCAACAATGTGTTTAAATACCGCAATGTTTTATTTCTCAGAATCCGCGCTAACTTTTTACCTTTTGTTTTTCTTTTGTTTTTACTCCCCTCCCCAAAGGTTAGTTCGTGCATTCTGGCACCATCAACATACTCAACAAGATCAAAGGGCCCTCATCCTCCTCCTCCTCCTCCTAGAAACAGGAATAAAGGAAAGATGGGAGATAATGAAGCAAGAAAATTGAAGGAACTTCTCAGGGTACCCCGATATCCAAAGAAACTGCTGCTCACTTGGAGCAAACTTTACTAAGATTTAGAGAGGAAATGGACTAGGTTCGGAGTTTGGCAAGCTTGTCCATCTCCCTTGCTGCGGCAGATGTCAACAACCAGGTCCCTCCACCTCCACAAAATATTACAACCCAAGCTCACAACAATGCTCCGCCACTCATCCCCGAGCCTCAAAATGCTCCAAACCACCAGGATACCTCTATATTTGTGGATATTGTGCCATACTATACACAACCCATATCAGATGTGTCAGAATCGGATTCACTCATTCAGAACTTGGCCGGTGAGCTCAAGAAACTCACTAGAAGGGTTCAAGGCATGGAAGGTAACAAAGGTGTGGAAGGTCTGAATTATGATGACCTGTGTGTCCAGCCTGATGTCGAACTCCCGGAGGGGTACAAACCTCCTAAGTTCAAAATGTTTGATGGTACGGGTGATCCTAGGGTTCACCTCAGGATGTATTGGGCCAAGCTACTGGCGTTGGTAGAGATGAGAAGATCCTCATGAATAGTTCATGAGGAGCTTGAAAGGTGATGCGCTATCTTGGTATATCGGCCAAGATGCAAAGAAGTGGACTAGTTGGGTAAACATGGCATCCAATTTCATGGATCTTTTCAGGTTCAACACTGAAAACGCGCCAGACGTGTTCTATATCCAGAATTTGAAGAAAAATCCTACCGAAACCTTTCGCGAGTATGCTACTCGTTGGAGGTAGAAAGCTGCCAAGGTCAGGCCGGCTTTGGAAGAAGCACAAATGAACAGATGTTCCGTCCGTGCTCAGGATCCGCAGTATTACGAGAGATTGATATTGATAGAGGGGCAGAAGTTCGCTGATATCATCAAACTGGGAGAGAGAATTGAAGAGGGAATCAAAAATGGTATGGTTACTAGCCTTGAGGCAGTGCAGGCCACCAACAAAGCCCTACAATCTGGTAGTTTGTCGAAGAAAAAGGATGCAAACTCCGTAATGACTGGGAAAAGAAACCACTCTTCCATGAAATACCAACCCAACCCTCCAACTCCACTCACATACCAACCCTCCCTAAATTAGCAAGCACCTTCACCTACCTATCAAAATCCACATGTCATCTACCAAACAACTCCATCACTAACATATCAGCCCGCCTCGCCAGTATATTCCCAACCTGCACCTGTGTACCAAGCTTACAACTCCCAACCTCCTCACTATCCATCACCGCCTACCCGCCAAACTTCCCACGACCAAGACCAAACTTTGACCACAAACCGCCCAGACAGTACACTGCTATTGTTGAACCTATTGACCAATTGTATGAGAAGCTTAAGCCGTCAGATTTGTTACACCCGTCCCAACCGTAACACCAGAAAACCCTCCCAATGGATCAACGCCAATAAAACCTACGCATACCATTTGGGGATAAAGGGCCATACCATTGATGAGTGCCGCTCATTGAAGGACAAAATCCAGACCTTAATTGACAACAAGGTCATCATAGCTAAGAAGCCTGCTCCTTATGATCGTAACAACCCTCTGCCAGACCATAAAGGTGGAGGCATCCACATGATTAAGGTAGAAGACGACTGGGACCCCCAAAGGTCGATTGGTTTGATATCTGAGGGAAATGAGCCCAAGAAACCGATGATCACTCTTAATCTTATTGTTGTGCAAATCCAGCCATCTGAGGACAACGTGGTGAATATGTTTGTACCATTTGAGTTTTGGGGCACCTCCCGCAAAGGTGCCAAGACCAATTGAGGTGGAGCTCGGGACTCCAAAGACACCCGCACCAATTGAAGTTACTATGTTGCCTCCAAAAGTGCCCATTCCGGTCACCATGTCGGACATAACCCCATTTCAGTCAAATGCCATACCCTAGGACTACACAACCGATGCGATAAGGAAAGGAAAGCGCGCACTGGTGAAGTAGTTTCCGCGCAAGGCATGACTAGAATAGGCAGGGTATACACACCAAAGCACCTAGATGAGTCCAGCAAGCAAGCCTCTGGGTGTCCCATTGAAACTGGACCTGATGATATCTGGAGAAAGATACATGCTAAGGAATATTCAGTTGTTGAACAGCTAAACAAGACTCCGACGCAAATTTCCATCTTAGCATTTCTGTAGAGCTCCGAGGTGCATAAGAACGCCTTGATGAAGATACTGAGGGAGGCTTATGTCCCAAGCAACATAATAGGAGGAGAAATGGCAAACATGATAGGGCAGGTGTTAGAAAGTCACAAAATCACTTCCACGAGGATGAATTGCTGCTTGAAAGGCTCAGTCAAAACAAAGAATTGCACATCACCATGCAATGTGAGGATCATTTAATCACCAGAATCTTAGTCGATGGAGGTTCCAATCTCAACATTTGTCCATTGATCACCCTCAAGAGGTTAGGCAAAGGATTGCACGAGATAAAAGATGGGGCTATTAATGTTAAGTCTTTTGACGGTTCTCAGAGGTCCACTCTCGGGGAAATTATCGTGTGTCTGCAAATAGGGCCCACTTGGTTTGACGTTGATATACAAGTCATCAACGTACCAGCATCTTACAACTTACTGTTGGGACGACTCTAGATCCACGCCGCTGGGGCTGTAGCATCCACCCTGCATCAGGCTGTGAAGTTTGAATGGAACCACCAGGAAGTAATCATCCATGGCGACGGTAGCAACCCCATATACAGTCACCAGACCATTCCCATAGTCGGAGGAAGAAGAAGAACATGCGGAGAAATATATCATCGTATTGAGCGGGTCAACACAGGGGATGAGGACAAATGGTGGAGCGACAAGGTTGAGATCCTTCTTAATTGGAGTGGGTATGAACCATGGAAAGGACTTTATAAGAATCTTCAAGGTATCACCAAAACCCATCCAGCTGAAGAAACATGGTACTATCTTCGGACTGGGGTACGAGTACACTTGGAAGGAATTCAAGAACTGGTCACCACCATTGCGCGACCCATACCTCAGCTTGTGCAGACATTTCTGTCAGCCGACACTCTCTACGGGCCAGAAGAAGACGAGCCTCTTCCGGCGATGAAAACCTTATTTCTGGAGGACATGGACTATTTTGTGATCTTTGAAGAGGAAGGGGAGGAAGGCCCTTCTATTCAGGATGTGAACCGAGGGGAGCGCCTCACCAACTAGTCAATCAGGACCATCATCGCCCAGAAACCTTCGGGGTAGCAAGGCTAAACAAGTATCATGCGTCTTTGTTTTAGTCATTTTCTTTATTTTCCGCATTTGTCTGTACTTTCCAAAAGAGCTCCGATGTTTTGAACATATATGAATTTAGTCAAAAGCATTTTTCAGTTTTACCAAATATCTCGCTATTCATTACTTTTCTCTGCTATTTACTTTATTTTCACACAGCATTACTATTACGTATCTTCATGATGAACCAACAACTGTAACGTGCGACGAGGCTATGCAACCAACGGACACAGACTCGGAGGAGGATGATATACCAGAAAAGGTTGTCAGAGAGGCCGAAAATTTTGAGAATAGACCTAAGTCCAACTTGGATGAAACTGAAGTCGTCAATTTGGGAGATACAGAGAATGTCAAAGAAACGCGCATCAGTGTGCACTTATCATAGACGGAAAAAGAGGAAAATACAGAGTTCTTAAAGGAATGTGAGGATATATTTGCATGTTCTTACGATGATATGACTGGCCTCAGCACATCCATCATTGCCCACAAGTTGCCGACAGATCCTAAATATCCGCCGGTAAAGCACAAGCTCAGAAAATTCAAGCCAAATATGAGTTTAAGAATCAAAGAAGAGGTCACCAAGAAGGTCAAAGCCAGAGTTCTTCAAGTGGTAGAATATCCAACTTGGTTAGCTAACATTGTGCCAGTACCAAAGAAGGATTGGGAAGTCAGAGTCTGTGTCGACTACCGGGATCTCAATCAGGCCAGTGCCAAAGATGATTTCCCCTTGCCAAACATACACATTCTGATCGACAACTGCCCCAAGCATGAGTTGCAGTCAATCATTGATTGTTTTGCGGGGTATCATCAGATATGGATCGATAAAGAAGATGTAGAGAAAACAACGTTTATCACGCCTTGGGAAATGTATTGCTACAGAATGATGTCGTTCGGATTGAAGAATGCGGGAGCTACTTACATGAGGGCCATGACTACCCTCTTTCATGACATGATACACAAGGAGATTGCCGAAGAGCAAGAAAGAGGTAATGAGTTTCCTGGGGAGACTCAACTATATCAGCCAGTTCATAGCTCAGTCTACCATCATCTGCGAACCTATCTTCAAAATGCTGAAAAAGGATGCCGCCACCAAATGGTCCGATGAATGTCAAAAGGTTTTTGACAGGATCAAGGAGTACTTGTCTACGCCTCCAGTCCTGGTTCCACCTGAGCCTGGGAGGCCTTTATTTCTCTATCTCGCAGTATTAGATGGATCATTTGGTTGTGTCTTGGGACAACATGATGAGACGGGGAGGAAGGAGCAAGCTATTTACTACCTCAGCAAGAAATTTCCCCCGTACGAGGCCCGGTATTCCTTGCTAGAACGCACCTGTTACGCTTTGACTTGGATAGCTCAGAAGTTGCTGATTATTTCTGTGCTTATACTACCTACCTTATATCTAGAATGGATCCACTAAAGTATATCTTTCAGAAGCCCATGTCCACTAGCAAGCTCGCCAAGTGGAAAATTTTGTTGAGTGAATTCGACATTGTCTATGTCACCAGAAGGCAGTTAAAGGACAGGCTTTGGAAGATCATCTCGCAGAAAACCCTGTGGAAGGGGAATACGAACCATTGAAGACATATTTTCCCGATGAGGAAGTAGCTTTCATATGAGAAGATATTGCAGAATCCTATGACAGTTGGAGGATGTTTTTCGACGGGGCCGCAAGTTTCAAAGGAGTTGGTATCGGAGTAGTCCTGGTATCAAAAATTGGTTAGCATTACCCTGTATCCGCCAAGCTCAGGTTCCCATGCACCAATAATATGGCCGAATATGAAGCTTGCATCTTAGGGCTTAAACTAGCCATTGATATGAACATTCAGGAGCTGCTAGTGATTGGGGATTCTGACCTACTCATACACCAGGTTCGAGAAGAATGGGCGGCTAAGAATTCCAAGATACTCCCTTATCTGCACCACATACAGGAGTTGAGAAAGAGGTTCAGAAAAATGGAATTCCAGCATGTTACAAGAATACAGAATGAGTTCGCAGATGTGCTTGCCACTTTATCATCCATGATTCAGCATCCAGACACAAGTTTTATCGACCCTATCCATCTTAGGATACAGGATCAACCTGCTTATTGTGAACATGTTGAGGAAGAAGCCGATGGAAAGCCCTGGTTCCACGACATCAAAGAGTACCTGACAATAGGGGAATATCCAGAGCTTGCTAATGCTACTCAGAAGCGCACGCTTCAAAGGTTGTCCAGAAATTTCTTTCACAGCGGAGGAATCCTGCATAGGAGAACTCCCGACTTGGGACTATTAAGGTATGTCGATGCGACAGAAGCAACCAAGTTACTGGAAGAAGTGCACTCAATGACTTTTTGACCGCACATGAACGGTTTTGTTCTAGCAAAGAAGATAATCACGGCAGGATATTTTTGGATGACTGTGGAAACAGATTGTATACAGTATAATAGGAAGTGCCACCGTTGTCAGATACATGCAGCTATGATAAAGGTTCTTCCAAACGAGCTCACTGCAACAAGCTCACCATGGCCATTCGCCGCTAGGGGAAGGGCTGTTATTGGAACAATCGAGCCTGCCGCCTCAAACGGACACAGGTTCATCTTAGTGGCAATTGATTACTTCACTAAATGAGTCGATGCAGCATCATATAAAGTAGTAACCAAGAAAGTCATGGCAGACTTTGTCCGAGATCGGGTTGTCTGTCGATTTGGTGTTCCAGAGTCGATCATCACTAATAACGGTTCCAATCTCAACAGCGACTTGATGAAAGTGATGTGTGAGACTTTCAAGATCAGACACAGAAACTCTACAGCTTGTAGACTTCAGATGAATGGATCCGTGGAAGCAGCCAACAAGAACATCAAGAAAATACTAAGGAAAATGATCAAAAAGCATAAGCAGTGGCATGAGAAGTTGTCATTCTCTTTATCGGGTTATCACACCACAGTTCGCACATCAACCGAGGCAACTCCCTACATGTTGGTTTATTGTACAGAAGCGTTAATTCCTGTCGAGGTAGAAATTCCATCCTTGAGACATACAGGAAGCTGATTACAGGACGCAGAATGGGTCAAGGTATGCTACGAGCAGCTATCCCTTATAGATGGAAAGAGAATGAACGTAGTCTATCACGATCATTTATATCAGAATAGAATGTCCAGAGCATTCAACAAGAGAATCCGACCAAGGAAGTTTACACCAGGGCAGCTGGTGTTGAAAAAGATATTTCCACACCAAGATGAGCCCAAAGGGAAGTTCTCTCCCAACTGGCAGGGTCCATGCATGGTTCACCGGGTTCTAACTGGAGGAGCTCTTATTCTTCCAGAGATGGATGGAGAAATCTAGCCAAAACCGATCAACTCAGATGCAGTAAAGAGATATTATATTTAATCAACACGTTTTTCCATATGATGTAATTTGAACTACGTCTGACCTGATTCCCGTTTAAGAGGGGATACATAGGCAGCCCTATGGGTTCGGTCACATCTCTAATAAAATTCCATTTTCCCCCTCATTTGGAACTGGGGCAGAATTTTGAGGAGGACCCTCAAAATTCCGAAGTGAGCTTGTCAACTTTCATCAGCATCGACCTAGTAAACTGGGGCAGAATTTTGAGGAGGACCCTCAAAATTCCAAGGCCAATCCGCTTTCGATCATTCGGCATCGCCGTCAACAGCGCCAGCTCAGCAAACTGGGGCAGAATTTTGAGGAAGACCCTCAAAATTCCGGCACCATCAAGGTTGTCGTGCCTTGAACCACGTTACAATTGTGGTTCATCATAAAACAAAAACTATCTTTTGCTTATATATATATATACATTCGCATCATATTTGCCAAATTTTGCATTAAATCATTTGGATCGCTATCGTTCAGCAACACTACCCCAAATGTCGCAAGACGCCACGAGCCGAGGGACGTGAACTAACCTCCCTTTTTACAGAACTCACGATTTTTCTTTTGATGCAGAATCCAGGGTACAAATAGGCAATGCAGGAGCTTTACAAAAACTTAAATTCCCGAAACCACTACTTACCTCACAAAGGTTTACTAGCTACATTCAACGCTTCCCCAGCAGTCATGATATCGCAATAACCTACCAGCTAAGAAAATCACCACCATCCTCTCCTTTATATTTCAACATTCTCCGAGGCTAAGCTCTGCCTCCATAAGGCTACTCTCTGCCTTCCGAGGTTAAGCTCTACCTCCATTTTGCATAAGGCTATTTTCTGCCTTTCGAGACTAAGCTCTATCTCCATCTGCATTTTTGCATTGCATAAGGCTACTGTGTGCCTTCTGAGGTTAAGCTCTACCTCCATCTTGCATAAGGCTATTTTCTGCCTTTCGAGACTAATCTCTATCTCCATCTGCATTTTTGCATTGTATAAGGCTACTTTCTGCCTGCCGAGGTTAAGATCTACCTCCATCTTGCATAAGGCTATTTTCTACCTTTCGAGACTAAGCTTTGTCTCCATCTGCATTTTTGCATTGCATAAGGCTACTCTCTGCCTTCCGAGGTTAAGCTCTACCTCCATCTTGCATGTCACACCTCCTTTTCTTACACACCTACCCCGGAGGATAAAATGTATAAGGGAGTTTTTTCCATTTAAAGTGACATTATTCGGATCGGGATTATTTATTTGTTCAGAGTCGCCACTTGGGAAAGGTTTGGCTTTTGGTGTCCCAAGTCACCGGTTTTTCTTGAATCCCGAACCGAGGAAAATTTCGACTTCCGATTGGAGTCTGCAAACCAGAAATTCTGAATAAGGAATTTTGTTTACCCGAGGGAAGGTGTTAGGAACCCTCGGATCCCGTGGTTCTAGCACGATCGCTTAAATTATTGCATTTGATAAAAACCTGACTTTAAAGCATGCTAACTTATACACCTCTTATTTATAAACCACTTTTATCATATGTGCCTTTTATTTATATACCGCTATTGCCATTATTTATTTTAAAAACCCAGCAACGTCGTTATTTTAACCACGTGACAACCAGTGTACACGTGATCATCGATACGTTTCGACTTTTTCGAGACTCGGATTTTGGTTGCAATCAATGCACACGCGAATATAGGAAGGTATTTTAATTAAACGCGTCTAAAGATTCTAGCGTATTATTATTTTGGGGAAGACCGTGAAATTCTCTAAATGGCCCTTCCATATTCTAATCAATTACTTATCGAGGGCCCCGCATTTGTTTTTGTTTGGGCGGGGCTCATCTCCAATTAATTTAAAGATGACCTAAAGTAAACTATATTATTCTACTCCATTTTTGTCTTTCAACTACGCCTAGTTAATATGATATCGGAATGAGACTTTATTTCCAAACGATGGGCCTGCCTGTGGCCCAAAAATGAATTGACAAAAAAAAACCTTACCCCTGATCCAATTTAATTGATAGACCAACGCACCCAAAGGGCAAACCCAGGCTGACATGGATCAAATCCCGTTGAAGGGAAGGAGGGCAACTAACAAACATGCCCAGCTGACTCCTTTGGTCTAACTAACTCGGCCTTTATTTCACTGGCCAGTCGGGTCCCCCAAACAACACAGTTTAAAACCCAAATTAGAGTATTCAAATGCCACTGATTTATGTTACCAAAATGGGAAAAGCAAGTCTAAAGCATGGGAAGCATTAATCAATATGAATTGAGATCTCAATTAACCACAAAGAAACTAAATAAATTTATTTACTATAATCAAATGAATGAACCATTCAACATTATTAAAATCTAATTTCTAAACATGAGATTCCATTTTGCTGCTAAGGGGAAATCTGAGATTAATCCATGACTTAACTCTTCATGAACATCTACATTCTAGCACCTACATAAGCCTGAAATTCACGAGACTAATTGAAGCTATGCAAATTATTTGACAACTCATTAATCTTGACGGTCAAAACAACATTTAGCCCAATGACTATACAAATGTCCACAATAGACCATCATACTCTCTTATTTGGTTTTATAAAGATCTTGAACTCTAAAAAAAAGCTACTGAAATTGAACCAAATCATTCACAACCTAATATTTTAACAAAAAAAACCTGCAAATGTCACTGAAAACTCATTTAAACTAAAGATGTTCAAACTCGACCAATTAATGACAACGCTAGAATTATACTAATGCAAATCACTCGAAACGGTTCTGTTTATACAGTCCAGTATTCATCATTCATGCCACACATAAAGTAAAATTAATACCAACTATATCTAATTCCTTAAGCATTTAAAGAGCTAATTGGCATCAGATACATTAAACAAGCATAGATCACGCTTCCATTTCAACTTTTATTCACAGATACATCGAAGTGGTTCAATGAAGTCTACCTGGAAATGAATCAACAGAAAAGAAATCGAGGATCAGCAGCATAGAGTGTATCAGCAGTTAGTGAGAATCAAATCAACAACCAGCTCAAGCTTAACCCAGAAAAATATGCATAAACCAAAACTCAAGCAAAGTTGTAAACCCAGCAGCAACAAATAAATCACCCAAACAAACTGAATGAACATAGGAATCGCTTGAAATCAACTGTGAATAACCCAGAAACTTCAACCATACAGCAAGAGAGCCAGGTAGTGAAATTATGAACTAGAATATCAAAATTAGCCTAAAAGTCTTTATTAAACAGTGATTTTTTCATTTTTTCTATTTTTTGTATGTGTTTTTTTTGTATTTTTTTATATTTGACTGGAGAAACTAACTTGAAGCTTAAAGGAAAATAATGGACTGTTCTGGGAAATTTTAGCTGAAGCCCCCCTTTCACAAGGCAAAAGATGCATATTTATAGGAGCAAAAATAGGGAAACAATCAGATTTTTTACTTACCCTTTACCCCTCCCTTGAAATTTTATTTTTGCTTCTATATCCCTAAAGTTATGACTTGTTCCCCAAGTTATTCCCTAAGTCTTTTCAGAAATGTGCACTAAAGCCCTATTCTAGGATGTTCTACACCCCTTACAATTCCTATACTACCTTTCCTTCATTTCAGAATTTACTATTTTTCATTATACTGCCATATCTTATGCCCAAATTACCCCTAAACAGTCTGAAAATTACATCATAGTTAACTGATCCAAACCCCCTAACCCCAGTCAAGAATTACCTATATTAACTCAACTAGACTATTCATCTATAACCCAATTCTAATCCTTATTACAATTCTAAACTAAAGAATACCAATTAACATTAATTAACAATCAACAAATGAAATCACAAACTGAAATTAGACCAAATCATCAACCTGAACAAACTATAATTCTATTTCATCATAGCAGAAGAGATTTAGACTTTTATGCTACTAAACCAATTAACTTTTGAGCATTCAACTAACAAAAACCAAAAATCAAATAAGAATTTAACAAAAGCAAAATGAAAAAATCATTCTAAAAGTAAATTAACATAGATAATTACCACAGTGAGATTAAAAATAAATAAAAACTGAATTTATGCAAGAAAAATCGAATTAGAAAACTTACCGGAATCACACATCATATAACCCTTTTGCAATTGATTTCCAGTTAATATTACAAGCTTATTTTGTCATTAATTAGACCTAATATTAACTAGAAATCAGCCGAACTCTAATACTCTTAAAACAAACTCGAACCGCTATGAACCCTAGATTTGAAATTTGTTAAACTTCAGTGATATTCGAGGGTTTTTGGCTTTGAATTCGTGAAGAGGAAGGTCACGAGACTGTGGGGGATGAATTTGACCTGGTTTGGACAAACTTGTATTTTGGCCGAGGTTTTCAAATCAATATTTGAGCAATTGTGTGATGATTCGAAGAAAACGGTTGGTGTGGTTGTAAAGAAGAGATTGAAAGGAGTTCAGGGTGTATTTTTGGGTAGGATTGGAGGTGGCACCGCCACCCTAAAGCGGTGAAATTTGGTGGTGGCGGGCTAGGTTTTAGGGAAGGTCTCTGAAGGAGCCAAAGTGAGAGAGATGAGTTGAGGGGGGGGGGTCTTGTCCGGACACTTATATATAGGATATCCTAGGACATTTTTGTCCGTTAGATCAAAATCTAACGGCCTGGATTGAACCAACAAAACGGCGTCGTTTCATTGACGGGGGCTGGACCAGGTAAAGGTCGTTTAGGCCTGGGAAGAGAATGAGTCTTGGGGTCGTTAGGGCTGGGAATAACACAAAATTTGGCCCAAATCAAGGTTGTCAACAATCAGCTTTCTTTTGTCCTTTTTTAATTCAATTTTTCCATTTTTATTTTATTTTTAATTTTAATTTCAAAATTGTAAAAGAAATGGAAAAATTAACAATAAAACCAAATTTGATTCTAAAATTGATCTAGCTAATTTATAAAATTATTTAAAAACCATTAAACTGGGCAATTAACAATTAAAAATGTAAAAAGGCTACTTTTTGGTTATTTTTCTTGTTTTACTAATACTAATTTACTAATAAGCTAAAATTGAACTCCTAAAAATAACAAAGTACAATTTTTGTATTTTCATGCAAATTAACATGCACAAGTAAAATGCAAGTCAATAAAAAAATGACAATATTTCACACAAATCATAAAAATAAGAAAAAGTCATTTTTATTTGGAATTTTGGGAATTGTTCATATGTAGGGCAAAAATCATGTGCTCACAGCTGCCCCTCTTTGCTCGGAGACACGAAGGGTTTTCGTGCAAAGATAAAATGAGCAGTCACGAGGGATTTTGCCCGATTGAAAATTCCGTTGTGAAGCGTTTTGAAAAGTTTTGACCGCACCCTGCTTTAGAGGCTGCCTACATATCCTGGGCTGAACAAGAATCAGGTCAGTGTATTCGGGAATGTTTGATAGCTGGGATTATCAAAAGCTCTGATTTCACTGTTGTTGTTGCTGCTACTGTTCACTGACCTCCTTATTACACCAAAAGAAAATCAAAGCTAAGCTAACTAAGCCTATCAACCATAAGTTACAAGATTCCTATCTATAATTCTATTCGAACTTGATCTTAAGTCTTAGCTAATTTTGATGTAGACTTCGACCTGAATGTTGATGCTCATCAGTTGCAGTTACTGGTTCTTTCCTCAACTTTTGGATTAAGGAGTAACATGCAAAACTTGTGACTTCAATCATATCTTGAGCAGTTCGCATCTTTCTCCGCTTCGACTTTTGAATTTATTTCTTTTCGTTCTTTTTTTCTTTCCTGAGACTCATTATTTTGGCCATCTTGAATCCTGTGTTTAGAGTTCAACCTGTTTAAAATACCAAAATAAACAAACGAACAAAATTTTCTGCCCCAGTTTTGGCTGAGAAAATTTCGTGAGTTAGTTGTGACACATATTTACGCAATCAAATCAGAAGAGGCCTTTCGGATTTGATCCAAAAATTCTCGGTTTTTAAACCGGATTTTGAAAAGAAAATGCTCCAAAGTTTTTGGCCAGGAGATCCTCAGTTTTTCTGCTGGAATTTTGGAAAATAAAAGCTCTACAATTTTTTGGTCGGGAGATCCTCGATTTTTCGGTTGGGATTTTGGAAAGTAAAAGCTTCACGGTTTTTCAGCTAGGAGATCCTCGGTTTTCGGCCATGATTTTGGAAAGCAAAAGCTCCACGATTTTTCGCCCGGGAGATCCTCGGTTTTTCGGCCGAGATTTTAAAAATAGTATGCTCCATGGTTTTCTGGCCAGGAGATCCTCAGTTTTTTTTGGCCGGGATTTCCAAAAATGAGTTTTCACTTTCCAACCAAATCAGTGAGAAAGGTTTTTCCAAGATCTGCCCATCATTGGGGTTATGTTTAGCAACTTTCCTACCCAACCACGGAAATTGGGAATTTCTTCAACAATTCCCATGGTTTCTGGAAAAAAAAAAGCAAAATTAGAATAGTGATCATCAAAACTGAAGAAAAAGGTAAGATAAAGTTATTAAAAAGAATACTCACATGCAAAATTCCGCTTCTCGAGGAAAAGAACGTTTTCATCATCCACTAAACCAACAGTGGGTGCAGCAACAAATCTGGCATACCAGCCATGGTCTTTGTCATCTTCTGGGCTAATCAAGACTCTTTTGCTCCTTGATACTATAGTAAAAACACATTGGCGGAACAATCTGGGAGAGTGAAGGTGAATCAAATGGGCAAAGTGAAGGGCACATTGGGCTTGTTAGTCAAGTGCCCCAAACAAGCAACAACCCCTCCACACTAATGGGCCAATTTGACTTAAGAAAACATCGAAGAAATGACAAAACTCGATAATAACGGGATCAATAGCTGGTTGAATCCTAATGTGAAAGGGTACATATAAACAAAGGAAAATCCAGTCAAGTAAGAGGTGATTCTTTGATTTGTATTTGGAATAATGATAGGAAAGTCATGACTCCAATAACAGTCATTACGAACTAAAGAAATTAGACCCTCTATGATCTGAGTTGGATAGATATTAGCACGATCTAAAGAGGACACTTGGTTACTCAGGGATTCCCTATCATTATAGAAAGATAGTTCTGCAGGAACTATTTCATCCATTGTGGGTTCACGAACATGCTCAGAGAAAAAGAACCTCTGGTTTTAAAAGGAGGACTGGAAGTAGATGGAGGAAGAGAAGAACCACGTAAGGATAAAGACCCTAAATTATGAAGTGTACCTTCCCTTATGGTCCTACTAGGGCATTAGGGAAGTTATCAACTATGGGGACCCTTCTAGGGTAAGGGTTTGATGAAGACATGATAGTACGAGGAAGAAGCAAAGAAAGATACAAAAATTGAATATTCAGAGAACTTTATATGGTAAAGACAATGGCGAAAACTATATTTATATTAAGAAGCAACTGTCAAAGGAAAAGGTACAATGACGGAAATGTCATAATGAGAACTGACGCTTCGTGATTAGTGAAGTTGTAAAAGAGCCTTAGGAAGCGTTTGGCCATATATCCCAAATTTATTTTGAAAAATCTGATTTTGGTGAAGTTTGGTTTGGAGATGAAATTGTCTTTGGATATACATTTAAAAACATATTCCCAACATTATTTTGGAAAAATATCTATATAATTCTCAAGTTTTGAGATTTTGGCCCAAAATAAGCAATTGGGTTTATTTTGGGATTTGGGATTTGCCAAAATGTGGGCAAAATTTATGGCCAAATATGAGTTTTGAAAATAAATTCCAAATTTATTTTGGCAAAACTCATGGATAAACGGGTACCTAAAACGCTGCAAAATAAGAACCAGTAAAAAGATGCCACATGTAATAGGCATTAAATGGAAGTAACAATTGAAGTATCGATTCTATCATAGCATTTATGGCGGCAAATATTACCGCTTTAATAAAATCCACTTCCCAAATATTCAATTTATGAATAAATGGCAAGTGGGGGGACTATCTATAAAGGTGACGTGTCATGACACGTAGGCTGGTCAAAAAGTGATGATTGGCAAAAGGGCACGATTTGCAATAGATACGAGGAGAGGCACAAGTAAAGGAACGAGCAACTATTCAAAAGACTCAACACTCGTATCTATTTAAGTCCAAAAACCAAGGAGAATGAATCTGACAGCATAAGAGAGTACAAATACAGTATTTAATAAGCATTAAATACTAAAAATATTAGAAAATCTGTATTAAATTATAATAATTATGTAACATAACATTTAATGCCTTTAATTGTCTATAATGATCTTATTAAGACAAAGGCAAAACGTATTGAGATAGCTATATAAAGGAGAGAACTGATTATTTGTAAGAACACGAGATAATATCTCAATACACTGGTTTACTTTGTTTTCTTCTGCTTATCTGATTATTAGCAAAATTATTATTTTTTTTCATTTTTGATTATTAGTAATCCGAGTTCTTTTAAATTAAAGCTTTGACCAAAATTCTACTTTTTCGTTAAACGGGGGTGTTCAAACCGAACTGAATAACTGCACCAAACCAAAAAATCAAACTAAACCAATTAAAAAACTCGATCAAGTTTGGTTTGATTTGGTTGGGTATTGAATAAAAAAATTTGAACTAAACCAACATATAAATATATTATTTTTATATATTTTTTAAGATTTTATAAAGAATTTTTTAAAAAAAATATCTAAAAATATTTGGAATTCTCTCATGTGATGTAATATTTAATAGAACTATGAAATGCATCCATCTTTATTTACTTTAAATAATGATACTTATATCATCAATTTCTTATCAAGTGTTATTGAAATGCGTCAGTCTCTTTATTCTTCCCTATTCATATGCTAAATCTATTAAATTCTCATATCTTTTTTTGGTAAACAGTGACTTTCTATTCATTCCAAAAAAAAATAGCTCTACAAATCAAGTAGATGCTAACCATCTATGTCTCTATCTTCTAATTACACTAAGTCCGATGCTCTAATAACATCTCTATTGGGTTGCTATTTACATCAGCTTAAAGATTCACCTAGAATAGGAAAACAACATAGGCATTCTACATATTTCAAATCTAAGAGTCTAGTGAAAAATAGTCTAATTGTTGCAATGCTCCTTGCCAGCTCTTGATTGTCCTCCCTATGGTATGTATATGTGTTACAATCTCTATACAGATACTATTCTCTTTGAGTACCCCCCCCCCCCCCCTTGAAATCTAATCATATTACTTTCCCTCTAAATTGTGTATACCAGCATACCAAATTCACATTAACAATTACTCAGTGACCAGATTTCTTTTTTGCAACCCTGTTGATCCATTGAACCTCCTCCTGCCAAGCCAGAATAGGTCTAGAATGGCCTAGCTATTTTAGTAGCCTAGTTCATATTTCTCTATCTATTGGACAGTCAAAAATATGTGTTCAAATAGTTTATCAGATTGCTTATTGTATACACAATTCTGGGACACTTGAACTCCAAATTTAATGAGTATTTCCACTATTGCTAATCTTCTCTGTAGTGCCAGCCATAGTATGAATTTATACCTACGATTTTCCTTCTTATTTTGAAATGACGAAGATAATGTACCACTTGAGTAGATTTTTTTTACTTGAATTTTTTTTTGGTGTCTAGGGTAGGGACAGGGGGGTAGCTTAAAAAACTCCCCAACTCCATCTTTTATATATATATATATATATATATATATATATATATATATATATTGTTATAAATAGAATTCTATTTATGGTGAATGTCTATATTTAGAGAGATTCTAGGGTTTATTACTTGGTGGCTAAATCACTCTCTCCCTATAAATAGAGGGTTCTATTCCATTGTAATTCATCCCAGAATTCAATAAGAATTTCGTCTCTCTCTTTCTCTGCAATATTGCTCTTGTTCTTTATTATGTTCATAACACGTTATCAGCACGAGGAGCTTTGTGATTAAGCATATTGATTGTCAATTGTTCTATGAACTTCCTTCATGATTAAATTCTGGATTTAAGGTAAGTATTTTACTTTTCTCTTTCAAATTCTTGACATTCTATAATTTGATTTTAAATACAAGCAAAGACGATAAATTTTGATTGCAACTCCAATGGAGTTTGAAGGAAATTATAACCACCCAAAGTGATAAAATTTTTATGCCTTGCCATGATCAAATTCATGTATGATTATGGGCAAAAAATTGAAAACTCGTCCAACTGAATTTGCTCCATTCTCATTCCCTTTAGAGAATGTGATAGCAGTATGTAATAAGTCTGAAAGAAGACAAAATTACTACTATGAATGTATCAATGGATGTGGACGTGATAATATAAGAAATTATAATCGTCATTATTGTGATATTGAGAATAATAAGGATTCTCAAAATAATCCTTCACTCTGTGAAAGTAATATTTATTATCGATTTGGCATGAAATTTTATAAAGCACATATAGATGATTATTGTCCATTCATGATGTGAATATGGCAACATCTAATTTATGAATATATATCCATTCTTGGAATAATATGAGCATGCTAGTGGTAGTAAATATACCACACTCACCTCTAGATGGAGGTTTGAGATGATATAAGAAAATAATATCACTATTATGGCATGAATGGTCATTTGTCACATACCTATTGTACGCCAAAATATTTTGGCAATGTGATTATTAAAGGACTACAATAATGCAAGACACATATCTTGCTTATAATTTTGACCATGACCATACTGGTGTAACTTTCTCCTTGAAAGAGATATATGACCATATGGATGTTGATGAATATGTGGTAGTACAGAATTAATTGAGAGCTCAAGAAGAGCCAATTATCACTATTCTGGAGAAACACAATTGATTACAAATAAGGTATTGTGTTTTAGTAAGTCTCAAAGAAACTTATTCAGTTTCCAAAGTACACGCGAGAGCGGTTGATTATATTGAGACTATAAATAAAGAAAAGATTTAATATCTTTTATTACTACAACTTATAGCGAGGTAATATGTATGTGAAAATTTACTCACTTTATTCTCCAGTTTGTCTACACAAACAAAAGAATGCCACAATAAAGTGGATGTTTATTGATACAAAAACTCATATCATAATAAACATGGAGTTTATTGATAATTACACATGTCATGATGTAAACATGAACTTATCAATATTGATAATTTATTCAGTTGGCATAATCATTTTAGCCATATCAATTTAAGTATGATCTTCAAAAATAATAGAGAATTCACATGGGTAAATGTTAAAGAGCTAGAAAGTTCTTTACGAATTCTCTTATGTTATTTTTTCTCATTAATTAATAGGCCAACTAAAATTGGGATTGAATCTCATGAATGCTGGAAATATCAAAGGTGAATCTGGACCCATTCACCTACCATGTATACCACATAAGATGCATCTATGAGATGGTTACATATGCGATTATTATTAACTCGCAACCTGCTGTTTGCGAGGTAAGTTGCTCAAGAATTTTATTTAGAGCATAATTTCCAAGTTTTATATTCAAGAAGTTCATCTTGATAAGTTGGTTTAGCAAAATAATTTGTTGAGTGTCTTTACTTAATAGCTAAATAATTGTTTATGAGAACAAAGTTTTGTATATCAGTTTGATATATGTTATATACGAAAGTATATTATTTTCTCCCCCCACAAGTGGTTCGGGGTTAGGTACCAAATAATTTCATCTTATTATTATTGATGTATAGTGTATATTTTTACTAACACCATAATCCACAAAGATGGATTCTCAAAGTTGAGAAAACAAGTTAGTCTTTTCTAACATGAAGGGGAGATATGATAAACAATTGACAAAAAGTTACGTGGAACGGATTATCATTTGTATATCTAGATCCTTGAATAGGATAATATGAACTTGAAGTTCATAAAAAGAAAATTCATTTGCAACATATTGCAAAGCATGCCAGACGCATTTACTGGCCCAAATAAAGTAACTATACTCTCATTGCAAATGCTCATATTATGTCCTAGAAGGACAAAGTCTATGGTACGCTTAAAGCGTATAGACAAATCGGTTTCAAATAGAACTCCTTGATAAAGAAGGAGAGCAAATGATCAAAGTGATCATAATAAGGAGGCAAGTGATCTAGAAGATCACATGACATAACACTTCATAAAATCTTATGCGAGATTTAGGTACCTGAATATATGAATGAAAAGATCTCTATGTTATGTCTTCATGAAAAAGTATTGAAACCAATATAAAATATTTGGTGACGACATCTATCATAGCGCTAAGTATAGATAGGGATCTTAAGGTTGTCGATACAGATACAAAATATTGGCCAAATAAACGCTACACAATTCAAATAGAATTGGTTTAACATGAAAGACATGTAGTTTTGGACATGTAGTTCAAACACTTGAAAGTATAAAGTCAATAGTATGTGCAATCAGTTTTCGATATCCTATTTGTCTAGCATGACATGAAAACTTGATATGCATCTAAAGTCTATTATATGGCTTATATGATAATCCATGAAGGATTTAAGTTGCTTGAAGCATATACAATTCTTGATCTTGAAGTACCACTTCCTCAGTGCAATTTGTGTACAAATATATCTTACTATAACTATAAGCATGATAACGTGATAGCGAGAATACCTCTATGGAAATATTGAAAAGGTCATTTAACAACATTTTATGAAGATTTTAAGGTGCAACATATTCATTCAAGTTAATATGACTAATTTATTTATCAAATCTCTACCAACGATCTATTGAAGATGGTGCACAAGATTGAAATGTAAAGGTTCATGGATGTGAATTGATGCTCTCATCAGGGGGAGTAAATACGTGTTGTACTCTTTTTTCCTTACAAGATTTTGTCCCACTGGAATTTCCTTGCAAGGTTTTTAAGGAGACAACCAAAAGGCGTATTATTATATATGTGTACTCTTTTGTTTTCTCTAGAATTTTTTTCCCATTGTATTTTGTTTTAGTTAAGGTTTTAACGAGGCACATTATCTGTTGAATAGATATTCAAGGGGGATGTTATAAATAGAATTCTATTTATGATGAATGTCTATATTTAGATAGATTCAAATGTTTATTACTTGGTGGCTAAGTCATTCTCTCCCTATAGATAGAGGGTTCTATTCCATTATAATTCATCCCAAAATTCAACAAGAATTCAGTCTCTCTCTTTCTCTGCAATATTGCTCTTGTTCTTTTATCATTTTCATAATATATATATATATATATATATATATATATATATATATATATATATATATATATATATATATATATATATATATATATATATATATATATATATATATATATATATATATATATATATATATATATATATATATATATTGTGGAGAGAGTCCTTAACTTTTCCAATTGACATAAAGGAAGTGTACAAGCTCACTCCCTGTTCAGGAAACTGGCACGTGATCTGGTTCCCACGAACCTGAGTTAAGCTGCCGGTTGATAAATCAATTTTAAGTAAAATAGATGGAAAGGGAAAATAATTGAATTATTGCACTGTTCGTCTGAAAATTTTTAAAAGCTGAAGCCCTTCATGTTCTTCCTTTTGCTCAGAGAGATGTGTTTTTACTTTAAAATAACTCAATGATTTTACAGAAAGTTTTTCTTTTTCTGGTTTTCTATTCGGTATCCGTATTGAAGCCCGACTATATCCGGATTCGTACCGCATATAGTCCCATTCTTGGAAAAATATTCTATACTAATGATTTTTTCATACTTAAAACTTAAACTCTAAATCTTTAATTAAGGGAAGAATAGTCTCATCTATTCCACCTTATCCTTAGCCGTGATTTTATAGAAAGTTAGGAAGACGGAACTAACCTCGACAATGAAAAATCTGCCACAAATATTTGGTTTTGCAGTGAAGACTTTTACCTAACTTTTCAGGTGAAGAGTTAATCATCAGATTCTTCTCTTTTTCTTTTTTTAGTTTACAGAAAAATCTTATTAATCCAAAGAAAAAATTAACATAGTATGTAATAAAATTTGTCCATGGATTTTAAATTTCTGTCTTAAAGTTCGTACTAGGCCTAGACACATTAAGTCCTTGAGAAGGATTAATATGCATTATAGGCAACTATTGTACAAATTACAATTACTAACACCTCCTTTTGTAGCTCAAAAATTCAATGCAATTACCTCTAATTTAGAAAATTATATATGACATCTCAATCAGTTTAATGTTTTGTTATATTGGTGTTACCTACCTTTCATCCCTTTAACTAGAATTGTTAAAATCAACGATAATACTAAACAATCGATTTTCCATGATCCTGCTTTTAAAAAAAGATGTTAGTGTATGTATCTAAATTCTAAAAACCATAGAGATGAAAGAGGAAATTTTTGGTATGTTTTATGAGCTGTAATTTAATATCGCAAGTTTCAAATTATTTATATTTTATATTTCATGTTCAATTAAACCGAGACACATAAAATAAAAAATAGAGAATAAACTTGGTAAGGTTTTTCTAGCAAAATCTAGGGCTTAATATAAGTTATTAATATCCCTTTGGTACATAGAGTATGGTATCAGATCAAGATGGTGCTCCACTTTAATAATTCTTTTATTGGTTTCTAGTGTCCCTACTCTAATTTGTGTATTAGTATTCCGAATCTCACATTAATGCTGCATGAGAAAGTACTGACAAATCATTCCCTCATGTGCTCATGTTCACTAAATTACACACTAATATTATTCTCCAACGGTACGTTGATCTTAAACTACAAATATATTCCTATTTTTGTCTTTTCTTTTTGTTTGGGCTAAATCCAAATTAGGTTTGATAATGTCGACATTTTTAATGCAACGTTAAATATGTATCTTTTAAAATTCTTCATGTAAGCTATTACGTCCTTGATTTATAGAGATATATTATAATAGAGCAATATGACTATTTGACTCAAAAGATATCGAAATCTTTTTGGACAAATTAATTATAATTGAAGGGGTCAATCTTAGTTAGAGGTAATAAATTTAAGAACAAAGAGGTAACATGATGGATCACATGTAGGATAAAAGAAATGTAAATGATTTTATTGAGATTCAATATTGTGTTTCCCTTCAATAGATGAGGAGACAACTTTACGTATTTTCCTGAAGATTACTTCTTCTCTATCAAGAATCCTAGAAGAGAACTTTCATTTTTTTTAGAGAGATAGGAGGAGCAGCTAAGGGTGGGCATTCGATCGATTCGGTTCGGTTTGAAGAAATTGGGTTCGGTTATTTAATTTTCGGTTTTGTAAAAGTAGTAATCAAAACGAACTGAAATAAGTTCGGTTCAGTTCAATTATTTCGGTTCGATTTTTCATTTGAACATTATCATAATGGACACCTTCTATGTAATAATATGACCGACGAATTTGTTGATTTTTCCCAAAACTTCAAAATTATTGGAAATATTGTGTTTATAGAAAGAAACAAAAATAGACTAAACTTTGCACACTATTATGGATCATAAAATTCAAACATAGTGTAAGTTATAACTCTGTGTGAAATTCCCCCGGTATCTATCGCATATGCTATGAAAATTTTAACAAACTAAAAGTCTATAAGATTGGAAAGTTGATAGACTTACTTAATTGAGTTGAGTCTTTGATAGATTGGACCTAATAATATTAATTTATTACCTATGGGCTTAGCCTATATATAAATTAAAGAATATATATATGTGTGTGTGTGTGCGCGCGCCCAACAATTCGATTTTTCGGTTAACCGAACTAAAAAACTTAATAACCGAAAATCGAACCGAAAAACCAAAATTTTAAATCGAAAACGACCGAACAAACTGAATAACCGAAACCGAAATAAAAAAAATTCGATTCGGTCGATTTATTCGGTTCCGACTGAAATATGCCCACCCCTAAGAGCAATCCCGTTATTGAAAGCTTTCCCTTGCTATATATAATTGTGGTACCTCTGCCCTCTGTTTGGCCCGATGTCCTTTTGCCTCCAATGTGTCTTAGTCGTGTTTTTAGGCCCCGCTCTTGCCGACTCGTTGGATGTCAGGGAAGGAATATGGAGCGGGCTATATTATTCTTCGTTGCCCGGTTACTTAAGCGAAATGTTGGTCAGCTTGATCGCAACAGTAAGATTTTGACCAATTCAATGACAAAAAGACTTTAAAAATGTTGGTTCTTCCACTGAAATTAAGATATTGGCAGATATATTTAAGACAATTTGAGACAAAAAGCCCTAGCGAAAATCAAACCTGATTTGACTGATCTAAGTGATGTTAATTTATGGCACTTAACAAGAAATTAGCTAAATGTTTGGGGGAATTCGACAAAATAGATAGAATGTGTATCAAAGATTGTTTATAGATTGGCAGATTGTTTTAAACTGACAGTTCACTAAGCTTAATGCTTAATGAATGTCGATATTTACATATTCCATTGGTCGTAAAAAAAAACAAGAAAAGGTTGGCAATAAAAATTGCCAAAAATTGAATAAGAAATAATATCATGTTATCTATGTGAAGAACAGAGATGATATCATACACTAGGTAAATGGAATACAGTCTGTATCAAACTACAGTCCATAGACACTACACAACACTTCACACCTTCTCGAGTATTCTCCCACCCATGTTCAAATAAAGATAAGTGAAAATTTCATGGTATATATAATATCCCGTTTAATTAATTTTATTTCCAAATGTATTCTCCATATTTTATTCTGATAGTTCAGTTGCCATTTTTGTAATATCCCAAATTTTAGACATAATCCTATATCGGCAAAACATAAAAGAAATGCTAGGTATATAAGTTAACATGTCTTAGACTTTAGTAACACACCTTAATCTCGTGAATGTCTAAGCGCAGAGAAAATAATATCACCAACGAGTTGTGCTGTGACAATATTTTCCAAAAAAAATGAAAAAGTAAAAGAGCAATTGACCTTTTGATCCCTCAATTATGTAAATTATTTTTGATACATTTGATATTCCACTTAGCATATTTAATCTTACTGATTAGTCGAATTAATCAAAATATTTTTTTTGTCCCTAACACACACACATATAGACGCACACATATATACACACACTATACTAGCCTCAATTATGAAAAACTAGATATAACACGAGTAATTAGATGGGTTTACAGTTAATAATTTATTAAGATCGTATAAGTTCACAATCAAAAAGATTAAAAGTAAAGTGCCTTATTTAATTAATTATAAATTAAATGTGCTTAACTATAAATCAAGGACAAAACCCAGAAATTATAAAAATATCAACTAAAAGTTTAAATTGTAAAAGAAAATAATCAAAAGAAGTACACATCCTCAACTATATATACATGTAAGCACACCCTCTTAAACCACACCAAAAGCCAAAATACTTTCACAAGCCAATCAATGGAGGGCTCTATCATTTTCTCACTACCCCTTCTCTTATTTTTCACTCTAGCCCAAGGGCTAACCAACCCCAAATGTAGCAGCAGCTTTCACCAAGCAGACAAAGGCTCAACACTACAAGTCCTACATGTGAACAGCCCTTGCTCTCCTCTTAGACACAATGCTCCACAGTCATGGGTTGATACTGTCCTCCAAATGCAGTCCAAAGACCAAGCCAGACTTGATTTGTTTGCCAGTCTTGTGGCTGGGAGATCTTTTGTTCCTATTGCTTCGGGAAGACAAGTTATACAGACCCCAACTTATATTGTGAGGGCCAAGATTGGAACCCCACCTCAAACCTTGTTGGTTGCTGTGGATAATAGCAATGATGTTGCTTGGTTCCCTTGTAGTGGTTGTGTTGGTTGTTCCTCTACTGTTTTTGCCTCAGATAAGTCCACCACTTTCAAAAATGTTAGCTGTGGAGCTGCACAATGCAGCCAGGTATCCATTTTACCCTTTAATACCTATATTTTACTCTCTCCGTTTTATTTTATAATGTAATTTTTGACCGGACATAAAGTTTAAAAAGTAGAAAAAGAAGTTTGACATGTATTAAAGTGTCCTTATAACTTGTAATTTTAACCATATAACTACATCTCTTTTAGCTACAAGAGGTGGATCATCTAAGGTAAGTAGAAAGTTTAGTATTAAAGAGTTCATGAAGGTGTTATTCTTCTTAAAAGAAATTAAAATAGAAAGAATGTCAGCACAAAATGGAATGAAGGAACAGCATTTTTAAAGATTTCTAATTTCCTAAACTAGTTTTATTACATTTAACTTTGAACATTGTAAGTACTAGAAATTATCTATATTTGTGCAACGATAGCATATCGGCCACATGCTTTTTTGTTTTTATTTTACATAAGAGCATATCTACCACATCTAACACTTGCCCTTTCTCTGTCTTCAATTTAATGATCCTAGTCGGCTCAAAATAGGCTTAGAGCAGTTCATATTTTGTTTTGATCTGCAACATTGATTGACTTAAACATTGAAAAAATATGATTAAACATAATAATCTATTTAGCACAACTTTCAGGATAAGAAAATGATCATAACTAAGAAAGGTAGTCAATTTTTTAAGATTGATTAAGTATGGCCAAGTATCTACTAGGAGGGTGAGCTCGTAATTATTGGGTAAAATAGGAAACGCGCTACGTATGGCGCGTAAGGATTGAAGAGTTGTTTCCTCTTTCCCTGGCTTTGTCGACATTGGAGCAATTGGCGGTAGTGTTATCCGGGATGTAATCCCGTGACCTGTCACATGATTTGGTCAACATTCTCATTCCACTAAAGGACATTATTTATTTGTAAGGACACTTAATATCAGATCTCAGGTCACTAGTAAAATGGACAATATGAATTCCAGCAATAAAGGACAATAACTACGTTTCAGTATTAAATAAGTTCAGCTGGACTATATGAAATTTTACACAACATGATTTATTTGTGTATATGCCAATTTTTACTAAAAATATTTTTCACAGGTACCAAATCCCACATGTGGTGGCAGCAGCTGCGGCTTCAACCTAACCTACGGCGGCTCCAGCATAGCTGCAAATCTCTCACAAGACACATTGACACTCTCCACTGACGCCGTGCCTTCATATACCTTTGGTTGTGTACAAAAGGCCACCGGCAGCTCTGCGCCACCCCAGGGGCTATTAGGTTTGGGCCGAGGCCCATTATCATTCTTGTCCCAAACCCAAAGCCATTACCAGTCTACATTCTCCTATTGTTTGCCCAGTTACAAGTCTCCCAACTTTGCTGGCACACTTAGGTTAGGCCCAAATGGCCAGCCCAAAAGGATTAAGACAACTCAATTGCTAAGAAACCCAAGGAGATCTTCCTTTTATTATGTCAACTTGGTCGGAGTTAAAGTCGGCCGGAGAATCGTTGACATCCCTCCAAGTGCTTTGGCTTTCAACCCTACCACCGGTGCCGGCACCATAATTGATTCCGGTATTTAATTTTACAACGATGAATATATCAGTAATTATAATTCTATGTACCAGTTTTCGCTAAATCAATTTTTTCAATTGGCAGGGACGGTATTCACGAGGTTAGTGGAGTCAGCGTATACAGCAGTGAAGAACGAGTTTAGAAGGAGAATGGGAAGGAATACGACAGTGACAAGCCTTGGCGGATTCGATACCTGCTACACTGTCCCCATTACAATTCCAACAATAACGCTGATGTTTGCGGGCATGAACGTGACGCTGCCGCAAGACAATTTTTTGATCCGCAGCAGTTCCAGTAGTACAACTTGCCTCGCTATGGCTGCTTCCCCTGCTGACCCTGTCAACTCCGTCCTCAACGTCATCGCCAACTGGCAGCAACAGAATCATCGCTTCCTCTTCGACGTTCCTAATTCTAAGCTCGGCGTTGCTCGTGAAACCTGCAGCTGAAGTACTACTACTTTTGGATTTTAATGGGATTTTCTCCTTTTGGCTCCTTCCGTTTTTTTTTTGTTAATTAATGTGGGGAATTAATTATTAGAGATAGTTTTCACGGCATGGCACATTGGTATTGTCGGTGCATTTTGCTGTTTTGGATTTATCTTATCTATGTCACGGGTTGAAAGTTACAACACCTGTTTCCAAGTATTATCGTGCTGTTTATTTCTTGGTTTCCACACCTTGAAGGAAAACTGAAAACGATTGCTCGTCCATTCCAATTCTACTAGACTATTACTACCTCCAAATTGTGTATCATATTATTTTTGACACACTTATTAAAAAAATATAATTTAAAAATATATATATGTATATATTCATTAAATTAGTCTGTGATATTATGTAAATAGAGATAAATTTTGGAAAAATAAGATTAATTCCTTCTTAATTATATAAATAAAAATTAATTTTGGACGAAAATAAAAAATAAAATTATCACTTATTATGGACCATGGGAGCAGTAAAATACATCTCTAAAATTATACCCACGAGTAAATTGGGACCCCTGAAAATTTATAAGATATTTGAAATGTATTCTAAGTTATCGCTTAAAGACGTAACGCAATTATATACCTGTACTTGTGCGCATTTTGTTCTTGATTTCCAACTCCACGGGTTTTCGATCGAACACTTACGTTTAAAAACCCAATATTTTAGACATTTTCTTGTTGTGCTTCTCTCTCGGTCACAATGTAAATAGCACATGATTATCCTCGCCGTATAAGAATATGTCTAAGTCATTAATTATTTGAAAAAGATTAATATGTATAGCCACTTTCAAAAATATTAATCGGTAAAAGATATATAGATTTTATGTATTAATGGTGACAAGAGGAGGTTGCTTAGATTGTCAGTTTACCCCCACTTACATTTTGAGAATCGTTTTCGAGTCACCAAATGAGAAATCAAAGCTAAAAAATTGTGTAACATATAGTATATTTTATACATAACTAATTTTATATATTTTTGTAATTAAGTGTTGGACCATGCTCAGCATGGGCCATCCCTCATTTCGTCCAGGATAAAGGACAATTATTATGTTGGGATTTTATATCTCTATATCACATATGAAACCTTATTACCCTTAATATTTAAAGTTTGATTTAATTACAAATTTGTATACCAAATTACCAATCTTATACCATACTTAATTAATAGTTTAATTAATGAACAATTTTTACTCCACGTATTCATATATCCAATTTTTCTCTATCCCCATAATTCCTGAATATAAGCAGATCCTTTTGGAGTGCATAAGAAGGAAAAGTCTCCCTCTTCATTGTTCGGGTAGTAAGTGTTAGCATTTATGCCGTTCACTAGAGGGGGGGTGAATAGTGAGGCACGAGAATGTCGGTAAATTTTGCGGAATTAAAATTGCAGGAGTAAAGTAAGTGCAGTAATTAAAAGAGCAAGGAGAGAACACACCGAATTTATGCTGGTTCACCACAACGCGTGGTTAGTCCAGTCTCCCGAGAGACTCTCTCGAGTTTACACTAACTCCGTTAAGCTTACAGGTGCCTAACAAACCGTTACACTTGCTCGTAGATGTACGCTCTACAAGACTTCAACTTGCTCGAGGATACCTCACCTCAAGACTTCACCTTGCTCGTGGATACCGCACCACAAGACTTCATACACTAAGATTGAAGGTACTTAGCAAACCCAACGCTCAATGAGAAGGTATGGTCTTCTCAAGAACCTTTCTCTTTTACACCAAGAACTCTCTAAGAAGAGTAGATAAAGAGATACAATATTAGCTCTATGAACAACACAAAATTGTCTCTCAAATGGCTCAACAAAAGCTCTAAATATGATGTAGAAATGTTATCAATATGTTCAAGAATTATGAGAGATATTGTTCATTTCAAATGAGTTCAAATGACCTCTATTTATAGAGTTTAGAGGTGATATGTCTGTTGCTCAATATTTAAACAATAATACTCAATTCTGACAGAATAATCGATTATTTCATTTACATAATCGATTATCTTATTAAAACGGTCAAAAAACTAGCCGTTGCAAGGCAACGGACATGAGAATAATCGACTATTGAAACTTGATAATCGATTATCCTCCTTCTCTGGAATTTCCAGCAAAGCTGGAATATACCAGGATATACCAGAATCAAAGCTGGAATATACCAGAATATACCAGAATCGAAAACTTACTTCAAAAACCATTTTGGTTAAAATGAAAACGTTAAAATCATTTTGTTTGAAGTATATTAAAAATGTTTACGATATATATGATTTAATAAAATGATTTTATGCATATTAATGATGACCTATGTTGAGCCAAAAGACGAGATAACTTAAATGTTGCTCTTACATTGGTTCTACCTAACGACCTACACCTTGGGTCTTCGGTCTTGAACTTTTGAGCTCGTCTTGGCTTGTCTAAGCAATCCCTTCATCAATATGCTTCTTGGCATCCAATCTTGATTGTTTGATTCATCATCATTGATTCGTCAACCATCTCGATTGTTTGCTAATGCATCTTCATTGTTTGTCATACAATATCGTTGTTTGGCAACTGACTTCATTGTTTGTCATTCATCAAAACCTATTCTTGAAAATCATGCTAATACAACCAAAGCACACATATCAAATATATCGATGATTTCCAAATGAGGTTAAACGAGGTCTTACAATTTCCCCCTTTTTGATAATGACAAACAATAGGAGATATGCATATCGGATTCCCCCTAAAGACATGCTATATCTCAACATATAAGTCATGCAAAATATTCCCCCTTAATTGAGTATTCCCCCTCAAATAAGGCATATCTTAATTGAGTATTCCCCCTCAAATAAGGCATACTAAAAGGTAGAGACATTCCCCCTTAATAGATGCATATCGCCTAAGCTCTTCCCCCTTTTGGCATTAGCAAAAAGATTATACAAAGCCTACTTCCCCCTTTTGACACTTCCCCCTTTTGGGTATACCAACTAAAAATAGGAAATACAATGAGGAATATATATGATGACGCTTTTCAAATAATTAAAAATCATACCAACATAAAATGATACCAAACATAACAACTATATTAAAGGTTATTTTTAGCAAATCATATTACTTAAAAACATATCAACTGTTAATTTTTTTAACAAACCAATAGTTGTATTAAAAACATGAATCATTTATTTTTCAAGAATATACCAACTGTTATTCAAACCAAAAATAGTATTCATCAAAACATGAATCAATCATTATTTTTAACAAAAATAATTGATACCAATTGTTATTCAAAATAAAAGTTATCAAAACATGAATCAACAAAAATAATTGATACCAATTGTTAACAAAGACATATCAATCGTCAACACATATCAACTATTACGTTTTTATCAAAAATATGATAACTAACCGAAATTCCCCCTCGATGCAATAAGGTTTCGTGCTTGGTGCATCTACTACGATATTGTAGTCTTCAAGCACACCTGCAAACGTACCTAAAAATAGGTTTTAGGTACCCAAACACTTTTGGGTCCTTGGGGGTTAGATAAATAATAATCATAGCTAAAAGATAAATCCCTATGTTTTGCAAAACATACGGGTGCTATGTGTCCTACCCGGTTGCAATAATGACATATAACATTCGGGTTGTGCATATATCTTGGTTGAGCCAAAAACGTTCTAGGTGATCTAAAGTCGTTATTCCTAGAAGCGTTGAAATTCCTAGAGTCATTTCTAGGTGGTTTAAAATGATTAATTCTAGACTCATTTACAAAAGTCCTAGAATTATTTCTAGGTTGAGCATCGCAATTTCTAACATGATTCTTACGCCTTTTATTTTTCCTGGGCCTTTTCTTTTTAATTTCTTCAACTATTTTAGGATTGTCTACACTACGTTTTTCTAGTGTGTTCCTAAGTTCTATGTTTTCTAATTTCAAAGAATCACAAGATGAACAATTAGAATTTTGATCAATTGAAGAATCTTCATGCATCTCCTTAATTTTATTTTTAAGATCGATATTGTCATTTTCTAAAAATTGATTTTCCTCTTCTAAAATTTTAATTTTAGCCTTGGCCTCTTTGGAGATTTTTGAAGTCTTTTTCAATTCATCATATAATTCTTGAAAAGCTTCTTGTAATTCTTCATAAGAGTAAGAGTTAGGAGTACTTACCTCTTCTTCCTCGTTGGCCATGAAGCATAGGGCGGCAGTTTCATCACCCGAGCTGTCCGAATCCCATATCACGCGCTTTTGGTGTTTCTTCTTTTTCTTGTCCTTGGGTTTTGGACAATGTGACTTGGTGTGCCCAAGTTTTCCACTTTTGGCATGAAGGACTTGGTTCTTCCTTCTTTATTTCCTTCTTCATAAACTTATAAAACTTTTCAATTAAATCATTTGAAGAAGTATCGTCATCGCTTTCCGAATCACTTACTTCTACTCTTTTAGAAGATGAGGCTTTGAAGGCAATAGTCGAACTTTTCTCATTTTCAAAAGAAGGTCTAAGAATAGTGCTTTCATAAGTTTTGAGGTTACCTCGTAGTTCATCAATTTGTGACGTCCGTGATTCCTATCGACTCTTGGATGGCATTGGCTTTGGAACGCCATTCGGGAGTGAGACTCCGTAGGATTTTTCGAACTAGATCTTTGTTCGAGTATACTTTTCCGAGAGCATGGAGATCGTTGATGATCATTGAAAACCGTTCAAACATATTATCGATGCTTTCCGACTCCTTCATTCTAAAGAGTTCATATTCATGTGTTAGAAAATCAACTTTTGATTCTCGGACTTGAGGCGTACCTTCATAAGTGATCTCAAGCTTATCCCACATCTCCTTGGCGGTTGTGCAGCAAGAAATCTTCCGATAGTCATCCGGATTCACCGCACAATATAACAAATTGACGGCCTTTGCGTTATTTTCAACCTTCTTGATGTCCTCGGCATTATATTCATCTTTCTCCTTTGGAACCATGGTTTCCCCAACTTTCTTTGTCGGCATTTGCTCACGGTTCTTGATGATTTGCCACAAGCGAAAGGTATTTGATTGGATGAAGATTCTCATCCGCTCTTTCCAATATGTGTAATTTGTTCCGTCAAATAGTGGAGGCCTATTGGTGGAGTGTCCTTCGCTCATCATTCCTGCGTTTAACATTCTCAACAAATATATGGAACGTTCTCTCAACCGGTTAAGGCTTTTAGAGAGTTAGGCTCTGATACCAACTGTTAGGATTTATGCCGTTCACTAGAGGGGGGGTGAATAGTGAGGCACGAGAATGTCGGTATATTTTGCGGAATTAAAATTGCAGCAGTAAAGTAAGTGCAGTAATTAAAAGAGCAAGGAGAGGACACACCGAATTTATGCTGGTTCACCACAACGCGTGGTTAGTCCAGTCTCCCGAGAGACTCTCTCGAGTTTACACTAACTCCGTTAAGCTTACAGGTGCCTAACAAACCGTTACACTTGCTCGTAGATGTACGCTCTACAAGACTTCAACTTGCTCGAGGATACCTCACCTCAAGACTTCACCTTGCTCATGGATACCGCACCATAAGACTTCACACACTAAGATTGAAGGTACTTAGCAAACCCAACGCTCAATGAGAAGGTATGGTCTTCTCAAGAACCTTTCTCTTTTACACCAAGAACTCTCTAAGAAGAGTAGATAAAGAGATACAATATTAGCTCTATGAACAACACAAAATTATCTCTCAAATGGCTCAACAAAAGCTCTAAGTATGATGTAGAAATGTTATCAATATGTTCAAGAATTATGAGAGATATTGTTCATTTCAAATGAGTTCAAATGACCTCTATTTATAGAGTTTAGAGGTGATATGTCCGTTGCTCAATATTTAAACAATAATACTCAATTCTGACAGAATAATCGATTATTACATTTACATAATCGATTATCTTATTAAAACGGTCAAAAAACTAGCCGTTGCAAGGCAACTGACATGAGAATAATCGACTATTGAAACTTGATAATCGATTATCCTCCTTCTCTGGAATTTCCAACAAAGCTGGAATATACCAGGATATACCAGAATCAAAGCTGAAATATACCAGAATCAAAACTTACTTCAAAAACCATTTTGGTTAAACTGAAAACGTTAAAATCATTTTGTTTGAAGTATATTAAAAATGTTTATGATATATATGATTTAATAAAATGATTTTATGCATATTAATGATGACCTATGTTGAGCCAAAAGACGAGATAACTTAAATATTGCTCTTACATTGGTTCTACCTAACGACCTACGCCTTGGGTCTTCGGTCTTGAACTTTTGAGCTCGTCTTGGCTTGTCTAAGCAATCCCTTCATCAATATGCTTCTTGGCATCCAATCTTGATTGTTTGATTCATCATCATTGATTTGTCAACCATCTCGATTGTTTGCTAATGCATCTTCATCGTTTGTCATACAATATCGTTGTTTGACAATTGACTTCATTGTTTGTCATTCATCAAAACCTATACCTGGAAATCATGCTAATACAACCAAAGCACACATATCAAATATATCAATGATTTCCAAACGAGGTTAAACGAGGTCTTACAGTAAGACTACGTCCATTGCTTGGTTAAGCAAGTACCAAGAGCTTTTCTTATAATGGCCAAGTGTTCCCAGAATGAAGAAGAAATTAATAAGTAGTTACTCCACTATAAAATTAAATAGTTCCTCTACTATTTACCGATTCTCTATTTATACGTACAAAATATCAATGTATCGTTATGTTCATTTAACTCTAATTTTTTTTTGGGCAGTGGCTGAAGGTTACTGGTTAACACAGTCGATTGAAACTCGAAGAAGAAGAAAAAGAAGAAGACATATTTCCAGAAATTGTAGATAAATTAGAAAAAAAATTAGAAAATTGTAGATAAATTGTAGACTATTTGTTTAAGAAGATTTTGTAGAAGCTTTAGTCGTTTTGGATTTGTGAAAACAGAAAACAATGCATCTACAATCAGAATACAAATAATCTACAATATATCTACAAGATATCTACAAACTGGATACATTGAATTTTAATATCTTAATTCTCATTTCAATTGTAGCATAATTGGTATTTTCGACATAATTGTAGAATACTTGTAGAAGTTTTAGTCTTCCCAATCTACAATTTATCTACATTTATCTACATTTCTATAATTTATCTACAACTTATCTATAATTTCTGGAAATATGTCTTCTTCTTCTTCTTCTTTGACAAGTTTCAATGTAAAATTCAGTCAAAACCAAGTCTAAAAATCCCTCAAAATTGAGATATAAACTCCTAAACATATTCCGAATTATTTACAACATCACCCAATTCAAATAAATAATGATTTTTGAAAACTCAAATTTGAATTCAAAGCTTTCAAGCTTTCTAATGGCTATCAATGGTGAAAAATATATGGAAGAACAGATTTTTTCAACTTTGAGATCTCTTTCCGTTTCAAATTTTGTATTTACTGTTGACAGAATCACACGCAGATATGGTGCTTTCATTTTAGCGTGTTTTTAATAGTAAAATCTACCTATTTTTGGTTTGGTATATAATTTGTAGTAAAAGTGTGGACAACACAAGTAAATAATAAATTATGAACATTTTTTGTTATAATGTTTGATATATAACATAGATAGGTAAAAATCCCTACTAACTATGTTTTAGTATCGACTTCACAAGTTTTCAATCGGTCACTAATGGTAAATACTTACCCACACCGGGTGTTTACATCAAACTATATTAACTCACTATGGTTAATTGGTTTAATTAGATGAGAATGCATGTAATTTATTATGGTTAAATGATTGAAGTTCATATGCAAGACACATCATGTATCTATTGGTTTGGTGTAAACATCCGGTGCGAGTAAGCTTTTACCGTAACTAATAGCCTGTTTGGCCAAGTTTTTCCAAGTTAATTTTTTTCCCTAGAAGTTGAAGTGTTTGGCCAAACTTTTAGAGGAAAAAAGTATTTTTGAGTTGTTTCGGGAAGCACAAAAACGTAATTTCTTTTCAAAAATACCTTTTGAAACTTACTTTAAAGAAAATACACTTAAAAGCAGTTTCTAAAAGTTTGACCAAACACTAATTGCTGGTCATAAGTGTATTTTTCAAATGAATTACCCAAACACAAAGTATTTCTCATCAAAAGTACTTTAAAAAAAACAATTCTCAAAATAAGTTAATGTTTGCAATTTGACCAAACATGCTATAAATATATTTAAAACCCCAATATTTTAGATATTTTCTTATTGCGCTTCTCTCTCAATCACGTGAATAGCACATCATTATCCATGCCTTACAAGAATATGTCATGTCATTAATTATTTGAAAAACCATATGCATAATCGTTTTCAAAAATAACACACTAATACATATATATATTAATGGTGACAAGAAGGGTTCGAGTCACTAAATGAATGATATATATATATATATATATATATATATATATATATATATATATATATAATTATTTTTGATCGACCAACAAATGTATAAATAACCCTTATTATTTTACAAATACATTCTTTTCCCAAAGGAATTCTCAAAAAAAATGTCTACACCCTATACAAAACCTAAGTACCATATTAATTTTAAATAAATATTATTTTAAAATATTACATCCTATAAATACTTTTTATCATTTATAGCAAAAAATTTAAATATAGTTACATTCTATGATTAAGGCATCATATATGCTAAATATTATTTTTCTTTTTCCCTTTTTGTATTTTCTCTCACATAATTACCGCGTATCTGCAAACCCCAATACAATCTCTCTCTGTTTGCATACAACCAGACTCTCTCTCTCAGAAAACCTGATTTTTCTATTTTAGCTTTGCATGCTTCGGCTTCTTTGACTCGTTTATGTTCTTCTTGGGAAGTACAGCTGGATCTGGAGGTCCGATTTGGGCATGCACCAACTAGATGAATGTCTGGTTGGAGATTCATCATGACCAAATGATGTATACATACAATGAGATCCACTCCTAATCAATTCCGGCCAAAAACTTGTTGCGGCCAAACGCACATGCAAGTATACGCGGTCGTCAAGTAATAAAGTGATTAAAAGTCGGATGTCAAACCCACGAGGACTTGTGATTAACTGTTAACTAAATTAGACTATCCTATTTATCTAAACAAGAATTAAACCTAGAAATATTCGATTCTAAACTAATTAAATAATGAAATATAAATAATGAACTTTGAATAGAGAAAGACAGATTTTTATGATATCAATGTAATGAAAACGATCTAGGGTTATGGGCTATATAAGAATCTTATTATATTCTTCAATTAAATTAACTAACTAATTTATGTAGTTTATTGGTTGACAGGGTTAATATTGCTCATAAGAATCTGTCGAGTTCTTACTCGCCTATTCAAGCTAACCTAACACCTATATGTCTATGGAGTTAGAATCAATAAGAATGCATTTATAATTCCTGTAAATTAACCAAGCAAGGCAATCGGGTATATGTCTATCCCAATTACTAATCCGTTTCCCGAGGCCCAGGTTGAAGAACTTGCTCTATTCAATCCTATGCGCAATCTAGAATTCTTACTTTCGAGTTCAACTCTAGATTCGTAGATAGTATTTAATTGGTGATCAAGCAATCAAATAATTAAATGCAGGATTGAATAAATAAACAAATATGATAAACTAAGAAATCAAAATCAATATCCAAATAGCAATAGTCATGAAAGAACTACAACCCTAGAACGTGAAGTTCAGATCCACATAGATATGGTATCAAAATAACAAAAAAATCATACAAAGAAACATAAAAAGACTAAGTTGGTGGAAGAAAAGATGAAACCCGGCCTCCCCGGCGGCTCTATGCTCTTCCTTCGTCAAAAATTACTCTAAAAAATGTTCTCCTATGTATATATACCAAGTAGGATTAAGCTCAAACAATTAAACCTTCTCCACTATAAAAAAGGACACTTTTACCGGGTCAGACTAGTGCGGCCGCGCATCTGGGCGCGCTAATGACCTCGCTAGTTAGACAACTTTCTGTCCTGGCCGCGCTAAAACTAGCGCGATCGTGCATCTAGGCCTGTTTCACACTGTTCTATTAGGAATTTGAAAAATCGTAAAATTTAAAAGTTGTATTACTTTGATTAGCGTTCCAATCATATATTATGGAGAAAAAATGAAGTTCTGAGCGAAAAGTTATGTCTATTTTACTATACAGTACGCAATCTGCCCATTGAATTCTTCGTTCGCTCTAACTATCATCCGTTGATCCCCAAACGCGATCCTGACTTAATTCCTTGAGCTCTGACTCGGATTTCAAAGCCCTAAATCACTTGAGCTCATTTCATAACATCTATATAGCTCGGAGTCACTCCTACAAGGTATAAAACACATAGTTAGTGCAAGACACAAGCGATTAAAGCTCAACTCAATCAAAGTGCAGTAAATTTGAGTGTAATAAGCGACTAAAATACACCATTATAGCCTATCATTAACACCCCACACTTAAACCATTGCTCATCCTCGAGCGATCTAACTACACTTTATATAGACACGACATTTTTAAATAATTCTCCTAACTCATCACACCAAGAATATTTAAAATATACTAAGCACAAAAGCGTAATATTTTTACCTCAAAATTTGACTCACAAGTACCACACATTATTCACAATTCACCCACATACTCTAACATAGAGGTCACTTAAAGTACCTTTCCTTCATCAATCAAGTTCCCTCACACAGCAAAAGAGAGCAGTTACACACAATAAAATTTTAGAACACTTAGGAACTCAAGATAGAAAGAATTCACTCACTCTCAGAAATAACATTCATATGCTACAAAAGATGCACCATAGGCTTGTCCGTAATGTACTACTCTATTAATCGAGCTCATTCAGTCTAGGATCATGTAGGACTTTATTTGATTATAATGTAGTCTACGGGACGGGTAGGATACATTTAGATATAAGAGTGACTACACCTCCCTAAGCATTTTAATGCGTATACTTTAACATTCCACACTTCATACGTATGCCAAACCATAACTCCACTTTCACATCAATGTAAATTACCCCATTCTTCTTTAAGCAAACTTACATCAAGAGCCATCATTTATCAAGAATTTATTTTCCCCACAACGATCCAACGATTTTCTTTATTCAAGTGGCTCTTACTTTTTTAAAACAGTGCACATTTCTCCTTATTTAATTAGTTCCACTCATAAGCCAAATCAGTCATCCCACACTTTAACTTTTACAAAGTTCATAATAATTCAAGTGCTCATGAGAGATGCAAAGGTTCAAATAGATGGTTAATTCAAACAAATGGGTAAGGTTTGTAATGTGATTGCCAAAGAAACATGATTATAGGCTCAGAGGGGTTTACTATGATACACAATAATTAGGCAGGTAAAATATTTATATAGCTCAACAAAAAAATGCCTATATCACTTTCAAGACTGAACAAAACTACTATTTCGCTTTGCAGACACACAGGGCAAGTTCTAGACTTCAAATGTAATGCACTGAATAATGCAAAACCTTACACACACATGGAACATAACTCACTCAGGATTGGACTCATCAAGATACTCTAGTCAAAGAAGTTAAGCAAAGTTAAGATCATACAATTTAAGGTACTTCTACAATAGTCAAAAACTGAGCCTAAGCATCACAACCAAAGTACTCACTATTCTCAAGGAATAATAATTCAAGAGATATTGCTTCAATTCAAAGCACAACACCATAGCTTCTCTCCTAAAAAATAAAACTATCTACACCCAGTTCAAACAAAACCCTTGGAAAAGAACCGCGGCACAAAGAAAAACCAAGGGGGAATTACTACACTACCTACAAAGAAATGTTTTTTGTCCTTTTTCTTTAGACTTAAATCCCTCAAGAAAACTGTCTATGAGATCCATCGTCGGGAAAAGTCTTCTTTTGTACGTTTTTTCTTTAAAACAATTATTCAAATAAACCAGCGCAAATAAATAACATAGAAAGTTACTCACACAATCTTCTCACCCCACACTTAAAATTTTGCAATGCCCTCAATGCACACTATAAATAATAAGAGGGTAAAAGAAATTCCCTGGTAGGCCAAAGGCCGAAGCATTAGCAACTCATGAGGTACTCAGACTTCTTCCAGGCATGATCCCTTGTGCGGGTACCTCACACTTAGTTTCAATCACTTGCTCACTTTTGCACATGCCTATTGGCTTTGACTCCATATGCTCAAAATCTTTCAAAATAAAACGATACTACAAAAATAATACAAAATCAAAAATAAAAGAGAGCAGTAAAGCGGGTTGCCTCCCAACAAGCTCTTAATTTAACGTTGCGGCACGACGTGAACCGCTTTTTGCCTCCACCTCGAACTTATGAATTGAGCCCCCAATTTGGCTTCAAGATTTTTGCTATGCTCTCGGGTTGGTGAGACAAATTTAACAGGGCCAAGCAACCAATATCGCATTCTACACTTTTTGGTTTTTAAATGAGTTATGTAATTATGTCTCTCAAGCATGATAAATTCCAGAATATAGGCACATTGTTCTTAATCTGTTGGCTCCTCCAAAGGCTCAGATGACTAGATTTCTATGTCATCATCCAAACACAATGTTGAACAATGCATGGAATGAGGACCAGTGAGTTCCAACTCTAGAACTGAATCACTAGTTACATCCTCATATATACACACACTAGAGCCTTCAAATATAACATTATCTACTTCCTCACATAACTCGAGTGTGCTTTCCTCAACATGGACTTCATCAATAAAAGTATGGTCGAATGATTAACTCTCCACTTTTAGCTCCTGAATTTGGCGTATAAGCTCTTTTCAGTTTCACACAACTCCAAACTATTTTGTTGGGCGTTAGATGCATCAATTGATCTCCTAAGTCGTGAATAGCAATGCCAAATTTTTCGATCTCTTGTCCTAGTTCAGCTTTTCCTTCTATTAAGTATTGTATCCCATTTGTAGTTTTCTCACGTTGAGCCTCATATATTTCCAATCTTTCAGCTTGTCCCACCAACCAAGTTTGACTCAAAATCTCCTCTTTTTCAAACTTTTCCTCTTGCTGGTACTCGCTCTCTTCATTCAATTCTTCTATATTGGACACCATTGTTGTGATTGTTGCCCTCATCTTTTCATATCATTTTTGAGTTCAACCTGTTGCTCTGCTACTTTCCTTAAAGTATCCCTAATATATGCATCAGGTTCCACATCATGTACTTCATTTCCCCTATCAAACTCACAGACAACATTAGAACGATCATAATAAGGGCTCAGAGAAGGATGAAAAGAATTAGGACAACCATCTCAATGGCCATCTTGGCCATCACACATATTACAAATATTCCACTTCAAAATATTGATATTGTGAGCACAACTCGCTCCCGGGAACATTCTGATAATTTTTCCACCAGTGCGGTCCTCCACAATATAGACAAGGATCGTCAAAATAAGAATAACCATCATTCAAATAAGTTTCATTCCAAGATGCCATGTTAAAATAAATAAAAAAGATTTTAACTAAACTAAAAAATGAATAAATAAAAAAAATTTAACGTCTAATCTAGAAGAATAGTTAATTTCTAAGTACCCAGCAACGCAGTCAAAAACTTGTTGCGGCCAAATGCACACGCAAGTATACGCGATCTTCAAGTAATAAAGTGACTAAAAGTTGGATGTTGAACCTACTAGTACTTGTGATTAACTATTAACTAAATTAGACTATCCTATTTAACTAAATAAGAATTAAATCTAATAAGATTTAATTCTATACTAATTAAATAATGAAATAAAAATAATGAACTTTGGATAGAGAAAGAAGGATTTTTATGATATCAATGTAATGAAAACGATCTAGGGCTATGAGCTATCTAACAATCCGATTATATTCTTTAATTGAATTAATTAATTTACCTAGTTTATCGGGTGACAGGGTTAATATTGCTCCTAAGAATCTGTCGAGTTCTTACTCGCCTATTCAATTTAAACTAACACCTATATCTATGGAGTTAAAATAAACAAGAATGCATTTATAATTCCTGTAAATTAACCAAGCAAGGCAATTGGGTATATGTCTATCCCAATTGCTAATCCGTTCCCCGGGGCCCAGGTTCAAGAAATTGATCTATTCAATCCTATATACAATATAGAATTCCCACTTTCGAGTTCAACTCTAGATTCGTAGATAGTATTCAATTGGTGATCGAACAATCAAATAATTAAGTGCAGGATTGAATAAATAAACCAATATGATAAACTAATAAATCAAAATCAATATCCAAATAACAATAGTCATGAAAGAACCACAACCCTAGAACGTGAAATTTAGCTCCACATATACATGGTAGCAAAACAACAAATCATACAAAGAAAATAAAAAGACTAAGTTGGTGGAAGAAAAGATGAAACCCGGCCTCCACGGTGGCTCTGTGCTCTTCCTTCGTCAAAAATCACTCTAAAAACGTTCTCCTATGTGTATATACCAAGTAGGGCTGGGCCCAAATAATTATATCTTCTCCAATGCAAAAAAGGACACTTTTCCCGGTTCAGACTAGCGCGGTCGCGCATCTGGGCGCGCTAATGGCCGCGCTAGCTAGACAACTTTCTGTCCTGGGCGTGCTAAAACTATCGTGATTGTGCATCTGGCGCGTTTCACCATGTTCTGTTAGGAATTTGGAAAAAATATAAATAATTAAAGTTGTAGTCCTTTGAGTTACCTTTCCAACTGTATATTATTGAGCCAAAATGGAGTTTTTAGTGAAAAGTTATATCTATTTTACTAGACAGTGCGTAATTTGCCCACCTAATTCTTCGTTCGCTCTTACTATCATCCTGACCCCCAAACGCGATACTGACTTAATTCCTTGAGTTTTTACTCAGATTTCAAAGCTCAAATCACTTGAATTCATTCCATAACATCTATATAGCTCGGAATCACTCCTACAAGGCATAAAAACACATAGTTAGTGCAAGACACTAGCGATTAAAGCTCAAACTCAATCAACGTGTAGTAAATTTGAGTGTAATAAGCGACTAAAATACACAATTCTATCCTATCATCAGGTAGCATCTTGTCTGATTTCCAGCTATGATTGCTTGCACCAGAACTTCCAAGGTTGGGATTTTTGTAAATGTGTTAGGGGGTTGACCAGTCGGAATTAATGGCTGGCCGCCGGCCAGCGAAGCCATAGGGCGGTTTCTCTCTCTAGATAGCCCAAATCACCTATTTGTATTCAGTTGTATTTGAATTTATTCTTCAGTTGTATTCAGTTGTAGTTAGTTATATTCAACTATTTTATTCAGCAAAAGTTAGTTGTATTTTGTTGCATTCAAGAGTTTATTCAGCTGTATTCAGTTGTATTTTTATTGTATTCAAGTGTTTTTTAAGATGAGTTAAGTTGTATATTCAGTTGTATTTTTATTGTATTCAAGTGTTTTATTTAGATGAATTAAGGTGTTTTTGTTGTATTCAACTGTACTATTAATATGTATTTCCCTTTATTCAGCTATAATCTTTATTATGTATCTTTCAAATACAAATTAATGAGGAATCATTTTAGTTCATTGAGTTAAATTAGGAAAATATCATGTGATTTTATTTCCTTCCGTTTTTAGTGCAGATACATTACTATATTTAATGTTAATGTCTCTTGAATACAGCTACCTACATGTCAAACTTAGCTGGAATTCTAGATTTTACGCCTATATCTTTGGTTGTATTTATAAATACATGAAACACATGGTATAAAAACATAAAAGGTATCTATTACAGGTAATATAGCAATGGGTATCTACAAATGGTTAATTAGACCAAAAAGATGGTGCTTTATGAAAAATTTCCAGTCTCAAATATATCTGAATATCTAACAACAACTATCCAGTATAGTCTCACAAAGTGGGGTCTGGGGAGGGTAATATGTAGGCAGACCTTAAGCCAACCGAAAGGGCAGAGAGGCTATTTCCAATCGACCCTCGGCTCATAGAAGGAAAGGAAAAACAAAAAACAAAACAAAAGCGAAATAGCATTAGTAACTGGAACAGAAATCGCATAAATAATTATCTAAACATAAGGGCCATAAATAAAATGAATTGCAATAATATCAAATAGTAACTACGATAAATAACTACCATAAGGGGACACAATCCAATACATGAATCATCTATGGAGATCCCTACCAATCCCCACCCAACCCCGGAAAAGGAGTACAAAAATTCTCGAAACCCCTATCCTACAACCCTAATACTAGACTTCCAGACTTTCCTGTCAAGGGCCATGTCCTCAGAAATTTTCATGCTAACCATGTCCTGCCTAATCACCTCTCCCCAATGCCTCTTAGGCATCCCTCTGCCTTTCCTCGCGTCGACCACCGCTAGCCGCTCACAACTCCTCACCGGGGCATCTGGGCTTCTGCTCTTCACATGCCCGAACCACCTAAGCCTTGCTTCTTGCATCTTCTCATCCACTGGGGCCACCCCCACCTTCTCTCGAATAACTTCATTCTTAATCTTATCTAACCTGATGATATTGCACATCCACCTGAGCATCCTCATCTCCGCAACCTTCATCCTCTGGACATGAGATTTCTTAGCCGGCCAGCACTCACCCCCATACAACATGGCATGTCTAACCACAACTTTATAAAAATTCCCCTTGAGTTTCTGTGGCACTTTCTTGTCACACAGGACTCCTGATGCAAGTTTCCACTTTGACTAACCCTCTACGATACGGTGAGTGACATCCTCGTCTATCTCTTCATCCCCCTGAATCACCGACCCAAGATATCTGAAACTTTCTCTCTTGGCGATGACCTGCGATCCAATCTTCATGTCATTTCCTACTTCGCTCGGCTCAGTGCTAAACTTGCACTCCATGTATTCTGTCTTAGACTTGCTTAGATTGAAACACTTAGACTCGAGAGTCTGTCTCCATACCTCTAGCCTTTCATTAACATCGACCCTCGTCTCGTCTATCAAGACTATGTCATCAGCAAATAGCATACACCAAGGCACATCCCCTTGAATATGTCGGGTTAGAGCATCCATCACCAAGGCAAACAACAGAGGTCTAAGCGCCGATCCTTGATGGATCCCCGTAACCACCAGGAAATGATCTGACTCCCACCCACCATCCTAACCCTAGTCTTAGCTCCATCGTACATGTCCTTCATTACTCTGATGTAGGCTTCCCGCATGCTAGGCACCTCCAAAGTACCTCCCTAGGGACCTTGTCTTACGCCTTCTCCAAGTTGATAACACCATGTGCAGGTCCTTCTTCCTATCCCTGAATTGTACCACCAATCTCTTGACAAGGTGGACAGCTTCTGTAGTGGAGCGACCCGGCATAAAACCGAACTAGTTCACAGATATAGATATCCAATGGACTCAATTTCTTGATTGGACTTCCTCCATTGTCTCCATCTTTTGTTTTCTCTCTTCACAGTTAAAATAGCACGAACTATTCATTTTTCGGATTGATAATTAAAAAATAACTAGCGTTTTAAAGTTATTAAAAAATAGCCACTATTTTGCTGCAACACGAAAGGTTCCAGCATAATATACTGGAGACCTATGTTGAACCAGCATGTTATGCTGAAAGTTCACATGTAAAATCGAACTCCAGCACCATATTGGTAAGGTTTGGTATAACGGAAAATGTTTTCCAAAAAAATATTTTCTTGAAAAACTAGTAATCTTATTCATTTTTTGGTATTTGGTATGTATATTAAGAAAAATAACTTCTCAAGAGTATTCATAAATAATTTAGAAAAAAATAAACATGAAGTCATAAACTTTTGAACCAATAACTTTCCGAACACACAAATTTTATAAACTTCCGAACCGCTAAACTTTGAAACCGTGAACTTTTGAACTCGTAAACTTTATAATTTCTAAAGGCATAATAGCCTAAATGACACTTATACTTGTCCCACTTTGTCATCCCGGTCCCCAAACTTAATGAAGTTTCATCTAGACATCTCTACTCGTTTGAACGTAATATTTGAAACTCTTCTGACCATTGACCAAGCCTATGTGTTATTTGCTTTGTTGAGTTGGATAAAATGCGTGACTACATGCTTTAAGAAGCAAGTAAAAGTTTATAATTCTAATTAAAAATATCAAAAAATACAAAGAAAAGTAAAAAGAGAAAAATAATTATTCTTACCAAAAATAGTTCATCCCCCTCTCCCCCGAGGACACACGACCATCTTCTTTCGCATCTCAAATTTTCTTTTCCTTCTACCCCTTTCGCCTCTTTTTCTATTGTTTCTTTAAACGTGTCTGCTTCCTTTAGTAGTATAGTATTTTGTTTTAAAATATTTGCTGCTGCATTTGTGGTGTTGTCCTATATTGTTGGCTTTTGATAGAAGAGGGACGGGACTAAGGTGAGGTTCGTATATCGGCATTGGAAGCGTGCTGCAGTGCAAGTGAAAGTAACTATTCCAACAGACACCAATATTAACATTAATACAAAAAAAACAAGGAGAGTAGTTGGAGGCGATGTGTCGTCTGTGACCCTTTCCGATCTACTACGTTGGTGGTGTAGCAGTTGTCTCAGGCGGTGAAAGTTTTCTTTTATCGTTTCTGAGTCAATGGGTAGAGAAAAGCAAGTAAAAGGTTACTGGTGTGGTTTTAGATTTGGCAAGGTGTGCTTTGCAGGTGAGACTTCTGGCGAGGGATTTTGGGGTGTCCCTGCTAATGGCTAATTTCCATAGAGAGAAAGACATGAAGGTGTTTGTGAGAGAGAACTTTGGATTCAACTTTTTCTTTTCCAAAAATAGTTTTTATGAACAAAAATAATGACGTAGAATATTTTTATTTGACTTGGATAATACACTCAAACGATTGAGGAACACACACGGTCAGAAGGGCTTTAGATATTTACGTTCGAACGAGTAGAGGTGTATATATGAAACTTCATTAAGTTTGGGGACTGGGATGACAAAGTGACACAAGTATAAGTGTCATTTAGGCTATTCTGCCATTTCTAAACTCGTAAACTTTCAAATATATAAACCCCCGAACTCATAACTTTGGAGCTTGTAAATATTCGACCTGTAAACTGAAACATGAAAAAATTAAAACTAAAAATACATAAAAATAAATAAATTTTTCTGGGAGGGGGGTGGGGGTGATGCAGAAAAATAAAAAATAGAAATTTAAAAATACAAAAAAATTAAAATTATAAATTTTTTTTGCAGACGGTAGCGGGAAGGGGGGGAGGGAGGGGAGATGGACGGAAAAAAATTGATATTTAAAAAAATAATTTGAAGAGAGAGGGTGGGGTGGGTAGGCGTAGGGGTGGGCATTGGGAGTGGATTGGTGAGGCTAGGGAAGGTTTTGAAGAAGCTTTGGAAAATATTCTCTTCTCTTGATAATGAAAATATTTTCCTCTAATTGGAGGAAAATGAATTCATAAAGAAAATTGTATAGGGCTAAATTTTGCTCATAAAGTCCCCACGCCAGGTGGGCACGTCCCCCATGATAAGGGCGACCCAAGCAAGGGTGCGGCCCAAATCGGCAAAGAAGGAACAATATCGTTTAGTACCTGACCCTTTTACTGAGTGGAAGCCACTAACCTTTGTACCTTTTTTTATTTGTTCGAGGAAGGTTTCCTATTATATAAAGGAAATCTTACCTTTGTAAAAGGAGATCCATCATTATTCTCGAATAATACAATCTCTATTTTCTCTATCTCGAGTTCTTAACCATTGCTTCCTTCTTAAGCTAAGTCTATTTTCATCATCCATTTACAGATCTATGAAGACTCTCAAAGTGATAATCATCTCTTGGGCTTATTATATTTGATTACGACTTACCCCCCATATATTTTTTATTGTTTTTAGGCTTACAAAATATGAATATAATTTTTGAGCTAAACAATTTGGCGCCGCCTGTGGGGATTTCGAGAATCAAAACCATAGTTTGCACCTAGAGAACCATCGAAAACCCTTCTTAAAAACACAAAATGAAAATGGCTGAGAACAACGCAACAATGAAAACAATAGCAGATGTTGCAACCAATCTCTTCGGCCATCTCAACGAAGCCGATGAATATGGGGTTTTGATTACAACCCCTAGTATCCCCTTGAGTGGAGAAATCCCACCTCCATCGCCCGAAGATCTAACGATCTTGAAGGAAAAAGGCGCTTCCACATCTACATCTGAAGAAGCACCCCCGGAGGTCAGGAAACTACTGGAAGAGTGGTTAACAAGCACTCTAAGCGGCTTAATTGAGAAGTCACCTCAACATAATGTCAGATGCAGGCCGACCACAGATCTTGCTGCACTCGGAGGCGAACCCGAGGTCACATGCGCAAATAATGCGCCCCTCGATAATCGGGTCGACGGCAACGCGCTCACAATCATCCTCAAGAAGATGGAGGAAATTGAAAACGAAAACAGGTCACTCCGTGACCAGATGAAGGAACACCAGGAAATGGTCGACAAAATCCCCGATGCCCCCAAAATGCTGCCGAAGCGTGACGTGGGGAGGTTTGTTGAACAACTATACACGGAAGAGGCTGCACCATACCCCATTCCAGAAACCTTCAAAATGCCGCCTTATCTAGAGTATACGATGAAACTACAGACCTCGAGGACCACTTGATTCACTACGTCACTGCCGTAAAAGGTAACGACCTCTCAAAAGAACAAGTACCGTCTATGCTACTGAAGAAGTTTGGCGAAACACTAACAGGGGGAGCACTTACCTGCTATTCCCAACTACCGGCCAAAATTATTTTCATGTTCGAGGAAATGGCAGACAAGTTTGTCACCGCCCATGTAGAAGCTAAGAAAGCAGAAGCAAGGGTCAATGACATATTCGTCGTTCAGCAAAACGCAGGTGAAGGACTCAGGGACTTCCTAGCTAGGTTTAACAAGGTAAGGATGAGCCTACCCAACGTATCGGAAGGCATGGCAGTTGCTGCTTTCCAAAACAAGTTAAGCAGAAACGGCTCTATGGCATACAAAAAACTACTCAGCCGCCTCATGAAGTACCCGTCCACCACATGGGAAGAGATCCACAATGCTTATTGTGCTGAGGTGTGTGCAAATGAGGACGACCTCAACGGGCCAACCCAACGACTAACAACAATACATCTAGAGACCAGGAGAGATCGATGCAATGAAGGACGACAGGAACAAGGCCCACGTCCCAATAGGGAGAGACACCAACCCTACATCAGATCCTCTCACCCACCGCCACCCAGGCACACGAACGTACTACAACGATATGTCACCCCACGACGAAACGACAGAGGTACGCCCCCTTATTATTTTTCCATAATTTTTGTGTATCCCCTTTAGAGATAGTATACGCCCTTGAGAAGCTATGCAACAAGGTGCACTGGCCGGCAAAGATGATGTTGGACCCCGTCACCAGAAAATCAAATGCCTTGTGTGAGTTCCACCAGGAACGGGCACAAAACCAAAAACTGTATAGGTCTACGACAAGAGATGGTCAGGATGTTGAACAAAGGGTTCCTGAGGGAGTTACTAAGTGACAAAGGAAAAACCAACTTTGCACGTGGATGAGAGCAACACCACGGGCCACCAAAGCCGCCCTCACCAGCCCGCACGATCAACAAGGCTATTGGAAACAGTGACGACTCAGCAGTCAACGACGTCAAGTTCACCACTACGCACAAACTAAAACGTACTATCGCCTACGAACGGTACGACAACTTTAAAGACAGTATCATCTTCGATAAGTTTGATGCCGACGGTTTGTATTTCCCTTATTACGATGCTTTAGTTATTACTTTACGTATCACAGTTACGGATGTTAAAAGAATTATGGTCGATGAGGGCAGTGGCGCGTGTATTATGCACCCGAGGGTCCGTGTACTAATGGGACTCGAGGATAGGATAATACCGTGCTGAATAACACTAATCGGTTTCAATAATGCAGTAGAACGAATCTCCCGAGAAATATCGCTACCCATCCTAGCGAGGGGAGTCACGCTGGAAACAACTTTCCATGCGGTGAACCAGGAAACAAGATACAACGTCATCATCGGAAGACTGTGGATACACGCCATGAGAGTGGTCCCTTCGAGCTTTTAACAAATGGTTAAATTTCCCACTCTGTGGGGAATATTTAGCATTCAAGGCGAGCCCAACACTGCTCAAGAGTTCTATAAAATAGCTCAAGACTGTGCCCACACCAAACAGCTTAAGGGGCGAGCGCAGACGCATAGCAATCAGCTATCTCGTGGACTAAGGCCACCCGACAGAGAACGCCATTAAAGACCCTGATGACGTAGAAGCCCGTAAGTCTTCGGTTGAAGATCTCAACCCGGTCCAACTAGACAACAACGACCCTACAAAGAAGGCTTACATCAGGCACGGCCTCTCAAATCCAAGTAAGTATCATGAATTTTTATCTAACCATACAGACCTGTTTGCTTTTTCCCATTCACATATGCCGAGAATATCACGAGAAATCGCCACTCACAAGCTGAATATTGACCCATTACACCCTCCTGTACAGCAAATGAGAAGAAAATTCAATGGTGCAATCAACGAAGCGGTCGGTGAAGAAGTAGACAAACTTCTGGCCAACGGCTCCTTCAGGGAATCGAAGTACCCTCAGTGGGTCGCCAATGTCATCATGGTCAAAAAGAAGAACTGGAAGTGGAGAATGTGTGTAGACTTCATTAACTTAAACAAGGAATGCCCGAAATATTCCTTCCCACTGCCCAACATTGACCAGCTAATAGACGGAACCGCGGGGCATGAGCTGCTAAGTTTCCTAGATGCATACTCCGTTACAACCAAATCATGCTGGCCGAAGAGGACCAAGAAAAGACAACTTTCATCACCCGCTAGGGGATATACTACTACAAAGTAATGCCCTTCGGGCTCAAGAATGCAGGAGCCACGTATCAGAGGCTGGTAACCAAAATGTTCAAAGAGCAACTCGTAAGACCATGGAAGTCTACATCGATGATATGCTAGTAAAATCAGCGAGGAAAGAAGACCATATCGGTTGTTGATACCCAATTTTTACCTACGTATTTTTTGTACCCAAAATACTTCCAAATAATATATGTGTGTACATATAAGCACACCAAAGGGTTTTTTGTATTTTTAATGATTTTTAAACCAACTTATGGCCTATTTTTTACACCATAAAGTTCAATAATTATTCCCAAAACTTTTCCAAAACTATAGGTAACATGATTTTTGCATATTTTTACAAATTTATTTGGTATTTTTAAAACTAAATTACTTGTAATTCTAATACTAGCATCTTTAGGATTTAATGGTATTTTTATAAATATATTGATCCCAATATTTTCAAATTAATATTCACATATTATCTATTGACTCAGTGGCTTTAGTTTCTTTTTAATATTATTTACTATTTTATAAAAAAATAAAATGAAAAAATTGGCTATTTCAATTGTAGCCTCAATTCATTTCGATTTTAGGCACATCCCACTTCAATTTGAACCAATTATAGACCCAAATTGCACTAGCCCAATTCCAACCCCTGACCCAATCGCCTATACCCGCCCGGGACCTCTTTTAATCCAAGCCGTTGATCTTTTGATCAACGACCACTATTGATACTTACCTTTTTAATTCTACCAACCCCCAACCCTAATTGCATTTCTCTCAGACAGCCTCCTTCGCACTCTCATCCTCTCAAGTTCTCTCAAGCCCTCGAAACCCTAATCATCTCCCTCATCTTCTCCGATCAATCTTCACCGGAGTCCATGGCTTCTCAGGCCATGGATAACCTGTGCTCACCTGCTTTAACCTCCAGACCCTTGTTGTTCAAGGTTTTAAGGTCCGACTTCAACAATGCTTGTTCACATCCTCCGCTGATCTGTGCTCCGATGGCCTCTCCGTCTTTGTTCCGAAGTGTTTAAGCCAAAATTACTTCTTGTTTGACATGCCTGTGTGCTTTATATATGAGGAATTTTTTGAAAAAAGGGTTTTCCAACTCATGATTGGATTTAGAATCCCTTTGGGTTCTAATTGATTGTCATTTATTTTCTTCAAGTAAAACCCTCTCCTCACTTTTCCTGACTTGGTTCATTCAAACAAAGCCTGCAATTTAGATTTTTTTGATTGATTCTATTTCCTTATTCTTACAAACCGTGTGTTTCAAAAACTTTTCCTTAATTAGCTTTATGTATTCACCCTTATTTGTATACTATGCACATGTTGTTACTTGATCCCGTTTCCTTAAATGTTTTCTTCCTTTACTGATCAAATTAGGATTCCTTAATTAAAGGAATCTCTATTAGTTGATTTATCTCAATTGATACTAGACTAATTTTCTTTCCTTGTTTGCATCATGTCTGATTTCGAGTATAAATACATGTTTTTCTTTTCACTTTACAACATCGAATTCTAACTACAAAAAAAAGTCAGAATTCATCTCTCTTCTTTACTACTACTATTAGTACTCCCTATTTCTCTGCTTCTCTGCACCCACTACTGAGCATTCTACACTTTTTGTTGTTTGAACTCCTAGACACTTAGGAGTTTCTTGAGTTCGTTCCTATTTATTTCTGCATGTCTGACTGCTGCTGTTAGTCTGCGATCCTAGAATTATAACTGTTATGCTTTGTTATGCTCTATAGCATCCTTATTTGATTTCTTTGCTTCTACCCCTTTCTTTGTGTGCTCATTTATGCATCTCTTGCACTATTTAATTACTTAGTCCCTTTCCCCTATTCCCTTTGTACGTGAGTTTGTCCTGGGTCATAACAGCGTTATGAATTGCTGTATATGATTCAAGACTTGACTCTTTTGAGTCTCTACTCGATTGTTTTCCCATTCCCTTTCCCCTTAATGTGCTGAGCTCTAATTTGGGTCTGTTGATGTCCTTATCATCATCCAGGCCTGAATTTGACTCTTTAAGCTCTTATTTGTTTGAATCTAAGTGGGAGGTTAGGGGTGTTCCAGTCTATGCCATGACTGGGTATGACCACCTCATGCTGAGGTTTCTCTCTTATTTTACACCTACTCCTCGTTTTTAAGTTCTACCCCTATGGTAAGCCATGCTTAGGGACACTAGAGCTTCCTCTGAACTTGGATGCCTAAAGGCTGGTAATTCTACACATTGCACTACTCTGTTACAACATTCAATCTTTAGAGTGTAAGCACTGCCTGGGCTCTTGAAGCCCCTTGCAACTTTGAAACACATTTAGAGAAGGCCTTGGAATCTAGAATCCGGATTTGGTGAGACACATGTATTGGATATCAAGATTGCATTATGCAGTTTGGATCTAACTGTGGGCTATGATGTATTTTATTTTTACTTTCTGCTCTGTAATAATAACTTTGTAATAGACGATTCAGAGACCCCTAGAGTTCAAAATATGAACCCTAGTTCCAAACACAAAACTTATCAAAAACCCCGCCAAATCATAGGGTTTTCGACTAGAGTAATATTTAGAGAAGAAAAGCGAATAATTGAAACAGGATCAGAGACTCATGAGAAAATGAACAAATAGTAGGTTCAAGGTAAATGGAACTGATTTGAAACATAGTAAGAGTAGCAAGAACACGTTTTAAGAAACTTGGAACTTAAACAAGTTTAGAAAAATACAGATAAAGAACTGACGCTTAGTAGAAAAATACAATAAGGGAACACATGGGTAAATGAACATATAAGAAAAACATGTGAAAGCATGCTATAGAAGCTAGTAGAAGAAGGAATGGAGAACATGCATAATAAGGCAAACACAAAAGCACAGGAGAAGAACATGCGAGGAAAGAACATAAGAACACAAGCAAAAAACTCATAAGAACATGGCATATACAGATAGGTTCACACAAAGAAAAGAAGACGAAGAAGAGACAAAAGTTGTTTTAAGATTTTTAGAAAATCCTAAATTGAAACATGCTAAATTTGAAAAAGACAAATTGGGGAAAAACTTCAAAACATTGAATACAACACATTAAAGAACTACAAGAAGAACAATTTGAACATGTATCAATAGAAGAAGCTTCATTCAATTCCTTGATTTTATTTTTAAAAACAGCAATGTCATTTTCCAAAAATTTGTTTTCTTTTTCTAAAACTTCAATTTTGTTTTTAAGAAACCATTTTCATTAGTCAATTTTTCAAAATCTATTTCTTTCAAAGAAGAGGATTTTTCAAAATCTTTTTCTTGTAAAGAAAGTGTTTTCTGAAAATCTGTTTGCAAAGAAAGTGATTTTTGCAAAGAAAGTGTTTTCTTCAATTCTTTTATCAATTTGGAAGCATTGACAAATTCACCATACAATTCATCATAGGCATTTTGTAAATCTTCAAATGAGTGAGAGTTAGATGTACTTACCTCTTCTTCTCCGTTTGCCATGAGACATAATGCGCCGGCTTCATTGCCCGAGCTGTCTAAGTCCCGTGATACGCGCCTATGGTGTTTCCTCTTTTTCTTGTCCTTCTTCAAAGACTTACAAAACTTTTCAAATATATCACTGGAAGTATTTTCATCATCCCTTTCCGAATCACTTACCTCTTCTCTTTTAGAGGATGAGGCTTTGAAGGCAAAATTCGAATCACTTTTAAGATAAGGATTAAGAATTGTGCAATCATAAGTTTCGAGGTTACCTCTTAGTCCATCAATTATGATATTCGTGTATTCCATCGACTCTTGGATGGCATTGGCTTTGGAACGCCATTCGGGAGTGAGACTCCGTAGGACTTTTCGAACAAGATTCTTGTTCGTGTAAACTTTCCCGAGAGCATGGAGATCGTTGACGATTCTTAAAAATCGTTCAAACATAACACCAATAGGTTCCTTCTCCATTTTAAAAGTTTCATATTTATGAGTTAGAAAATCAATTTTGGATTCTCGGACTTGAGGCGTACCTTCATAAATGATCTCGAGTTTGTCCCACATCTCCTTGGCGGTTGTGCAGCAAGAGATTTTCCGATAGTCATTCGGATTCACCGCACAATATAATACATGGATTGCCCTTGCATTATTTTCAACTATCTTCATGTCCTTGGCATCATATTCATCTTTCTTCTTTGGAACCGTGATTTCTCCAACTTTCTATGTCGGCATTGGTTCACCGTTTTTGATGATTTGCCACAAACGTAAATTGTTTGCTTTGAGGAAGATACTCATCCACCCTTTCCAATATGTATAGTTTGTTCCGTCAAATAGTGGAACGCAAGTGGTGGATTGTCCTTCATTCATCATTTCTGCTTTCAATATTCTATACACAAAAATATATATAGCTCTCAACCGGTTGAGGCTTTCAGAGAGTTAGGCTCTGATACCAATTGTTAGAATTTATGCCGTTCACTAGAGGGGGGGGGGGGTGAATAGTGAGGCACGAGAATATTGAAATATTGCGGAATTTAAAATTGCAGGAATAAGTAAATACGGTAATTGAAATAATCAAGAAAGAACACACCGTATTTTATCCTGGTTCACCACAGCCCGTGGCTAGTCCAGTTCCCGAGAGACTCTCTCGAGATTCCACTATCTTCGTCAAGCTTACGGGTGCTTAACAAACCGTTACAGTTGCTCAAGGATACCGCACCTTAAGACTTCACTTGCTTGAGGATACCTCACCCCACGACTTCAACCACTAAGACTTTGGGTACTTAGCAAACCCGACAAATGAGAAGATATGTTCTTCTCAAACAACTCTCTTTTACAACAAATACTCTCTCAATAGAGTGGATAAAGAGAAACAAAATAAGCTCTATGAACAACACAAAGTTGTCTATCAAATGGCTCAACAAAAGCTCTAAAATGATGCTTGAAAATGATCAATATGTATATCAATATATGCAGGAGTTGTATGTTTAAAATCAGCTCAAAAGACCTCTTTTTATAGGTGAAAAAGTGGTGCTGACCGTTGCTTAATTGACAAATAAAATCCCTGATTCTGTGCTTCAACAATCGATTGTTTGGAGGTGATAATCGATTGTTTGACCAATGTTCAAAAAAGATTCCTGATTTTAGGCTAAACAATCGATTGTTAACCCTGAATAATCGATTATTCTTCAACGTTCAAAAATCAATTTAGGATTCTGTGGAACGGTCAAAAAATAATAAATTGTATGAAAGTGACAATCGATTGTTGACAATCGATTGTGGGACAAAGACAATCGATTGTTCTGATATTTAAAAACGGTTGCACTGTCAAAATAATCGATTGTTAAAGTGGAAAATCGATTTTCAACAATCGATTGTTAAAGTATACAATCGATTATGTTGTTCCAGTGTTCAAAACTTTGGCAACGATCGATTATATACACTTGATATACACTTGATATACACTGTGTATACCAGAGTATACCAGAATTGAAAACTTACTTCAATACCCATTTTGGTTGAAATGAAAACGTTAAAATCATTTTGTTTGAAGTATATATTAAAAATATTTATGATATATATAATTATAAAGTGATTCTATGCATGTTTATGATGACCTAATGTTGAGCCAAAGGATAAGATAACTTAAACGTTGCCCTTACATTGGTTCTACCAAACGACCTACGTCTTGGGTCTTCGGTCTTGAACTTCTTTGGATCGTTCATGCAATTCCATCATCAGTATGCTTCTCGCCATTTGATTATATCGTTGTTTGACACTTGACTGCATTGTTTGTCATTCATCAAAACATATACCTGAAAATCATGCCCATACAACCAAAGCGCACATATCAAAGGAATACATGATTTCTAACACACAACAACCCTCTACCTGAACACAAGGGTGGAGGCATCCATATGATTGCAATTGAAGATGATTGGGACCCCAAGGGTTCAATCGCTTTGATAGTTGAAAGAGATGAGCCTAAGAAACCAACAATTACTCTCAATCCCATTGTTGTGCAAGTCCAGCCCTCTGAGGGAAATGTGGTAAATGTGTCTGTACCACTCGAGTTCGAAGCACCCCCTGCAAAGACGTCTAAACCGATTGAGGTTGAGTTCAGGATTCTAAAGGCAGCTGCCATTTGATGTCATTGTGTTACCTCCCCAGACGCCAATCCCGGTTTCCATGATAGATGTGACCCCGTTCAAGTCAAATGACATACCTTGGGATTACACATCAGAGGCTAGAAGAAAGGGAAAAACATATGCTGGGGAAGTAACGCATAGGGCATGACCAGGACAAGCAGGGTATACACCCTAAAATATTTAGCTGAGTCCAGCAAGAAAGCCTCTGGAAGGGCTATCGAAACTGGACCCGATGACCTTTGGAGGAAGATACATGCCAAAGAGTACTCAGTCGTTGAGTAGTTGAAGGAAACGCCAGCACAGATTTCTATCCTGGCACTTCTGCAAAGCTCGAAGACACATAAAAATGACTTAATGAAAATACTGAGCGAATCTTTCCCAGCAACATAACGGGAGGCAAAATGGCAAACATGGTGGGGGCAGGTATTGGAAAGCCACAAGATAACCTTCCACGAGGACGAGTTACCACCGGAAGGGCTTGGTCCAAACAAAGCATTCCACATCACTACGCAATGCGAGGATCATTTTATCACTAGGATCTTAGTCGACGGGGGATCCAACTTAACATCTGTCCATTAGTCACTCTCAGGACATTGGGTAAAGGACTGCATGAGGTCAAAGACGGAGCTATCAGTGTCAAAGCTTTCGATGGGTCTCAAAGATCCACCATCGGAGAAATTACTTATGCCTATAGATGGGGCTCACCTGGTTCGATGTTGAGTTCTAAGTCATTGACGTGCCAACATCCTACAATTTTTTGCTAGGACGACCCTGAATCCACGCCGCTGGGGCTGTGGCTTCAACTTTGCATCAAGCTGTAAAATTTGAATGGAATCATCAGGAAGTAATCATTCACGGCGACGGTAGCAACCCTATATACAGTCGCCAAGCCATCCCGATGATCGGAGGTAGAAGGAGAATCGGTGGAGAAACATACCATCACATCGAGCGAGTTAACTCCATAGACAAGGACAAATGGTGGGATAACAAGATCGAGAGCATTCTGAATTGGAGCAGATACGAGCCCGAAAAGAGACTTGGCAAAAATCTCCAAGGCATCACCAAGCCTATCAAGATGAAAAAGCATGGTACTACTTTTGGCCTGGGGTATGAGTACACCTGGGAGGAGTTCAACCATTGGTCACCACCGTGGCGCAATCCCTACTACCCAGTGGAGCACCCTCTACCTCAGATGAAGTAGACCTTTCAGCCGGCTGACGTTGTATATGGATCTGAGGATGACGAGGCACTGGCAACAATGAAGAACCTTTTTCTGGAGGATGATATGGATTATTGTGTTATCTACGAGGATGAAGGGGAGGAAGGCCTTTCCATCCAAGCTGTTAATCGAGGAGAGAACCTCATCAATTGGTCAGCTAGGACCACTAGTGCCCGGAGATCCTCAGGGTAGCAAGGCTAAACGACGCATATGCATCACATTTTACTTTTAGTTGATTTTACTTTTCCGCATTGTCTTTACTTTTGAAAAGAGCTCCGATGTTTCAAACAGTTATGAATTTAATCAAAGCATATTCAAAGTTTATCTTTATGTCTCGCTCTTATTATTTTTTCTCTACATGTACTTTATTTTTTTTACACAACATTACTATTACATATTTTGATAATGAACCAACGGCTATAACTTGCAACGAGGCAATGAAACAAACGGACATAGATTTAGAAGAGGATGAAATACAAGAAGAAGTTGTCAGAGAGGTCAAGAATTTTGAGAACAGGCCTAAGTCCAACTTGGAAGAAACTGAAGTTGTTAATCTGGGAAGACTCAACTATATCAGCCGATTAATAGCCCAGTCCACTATTATTTGCGAACCTATCTTCAAGATGCTAAAGAAGGATGCTGCCACTAAATAGACTGATGACTACAGAAGGCCTTCGACAGAATCAAGGAATATTTGTCAACACCACCAGTCTTGGTTCCACCCAAGCCAGGAAGACCTCTATTGCTTTTATCTTGCAGTATTGGATGGAGCATTTGGGTGTGTTCTGGGACAACATGACGAAACATGGAGAAAATAGCAAGCCATCTACTACCTCAGCAAGAAGTTTACCTCGTACGAGACTCGGTATTCCTTATTAGAACGCACTTGTTGTGCTCTAACCTGGGTAGCTCAGAAACTGAGGCACTATTTATGTGCTTACACCACTTATCTCATATCCAAGATGGATCCATTGAAGTATATCTTTCAGAAGCATATGCCTATCAGTAAGCTCGCCAAACGGCAAATACTGTTAATTGAGTTGACATTGTTTATGTTACCCAGAAGGGCGTCAAAGGACAAGCATTGTCATATCACCTCGCCGAGAACCCTGTAGGAGGAGAATATGAACCGTTAAAGGCGTATTTTCCCAACGAAGAGGTAGCTTTCATAGGAGAAGACATTGTAGAATACCATGATGGTTGGAGAATGATCATCGACGAAGCTGAAAATTTCAAAGGAGTTGGTATAGTAGTGGTCCTGGTGTCAAAAACTGGTCAGCATTACCTGGTGTCCGCCAAGCTCAGATTTCCATGCACCAACAACATGGCCGAATACGAAGCCTGCATCTTGGGGCTCAAATTGGCAATTGACATGAACATTCATGAGTTATTAGTGATCGGAGACTCGGACCTACTCATACATCAAGTCCTAGAAGAATGGGCAACCAAGAATTCCAAGATACTCCCCTATCTACACCATGTACAGGAGTTGAGGAAGAGATTCAGAAAGACGGAATTCCACCATGTTCCCAGAATACATAATGAATTTGCTGATGCCTTAGCCACTTTGTCGTATATGATCCAGCATGCAGACACAAACTTTATTGAACCCATCTAAGTTAAGAATCACGACCAACCAACTTATTGTGCTTATGTCGAGGAAGAAGCAGACGGGAAACCTTGGTTCCATGATATCAGATAATACTTGACAACAGGATAATACCCAGAACTCGCCAATGCTACTTAGAAATGCACCCTCCGGAGGTTATCAAATAACTTCTTTCGCAACAGAGGAATCTTGTATAGGAGGACTCCCTATCTGGGATTATTAAGATGTGTCGAGGCAAGAGAAGCAACGAAATTACTGGAGGAAGTGCACGTAGGGACCTGCGGACCATACATGAATAGTTTTGTTTTGGCAAAGAAGATACTCCGAGCAGGATATTATTGGATGACTATGGAAAGAGACTGCATCCAGTATGTCACGAGATGCCACCATTGTCAGATACATGCAGATATGATAAAAGTGCCTCCGAACGAGCTTACTGCAACAAGCTCACCATGGTCGTTCGCCGCATAAGGGATGGATGTTATTGGACCAATCGAACCACCCGCGTCAAATGGGCACAGGTTCATCTTAGTGGAAATTGACTACTTTACCAAATGGGTTGAAGCAGAATCATACAAAGCAGACACTAAGAAGGTTGTAGCAGATTTTGTCCACGACCGTATGGTATGTCGATTCGAAATTCCGGAAACAATAATCACCGATAATGGTTATATCTCAACAGTGACCAGATGAAAGCAATGTGTGAAACATTCAAGATTAAACACAAGAATTCTACGACTTACAAACCCCAGATGAACGGAGCTATAGAAGCAGCCAATAAAAACGTCAAGAAGATACTAAGGAAGATGATCGAAAGGCACAAGCAACGGCATGAGAAGTTGTCGTTCGCCTTACTGGGTTATTGTACCACGGTCCGCACATCAACTAGGGCCACTCCCTACATACTGGTCTACGGTATAGAGGCAGTCATCCCTGCCGAGGTAGAAATACCCTCCTTGAGGATCATACAAGAAGCATAGTTAGATGATGCAGAACGAATCAAGAGTCGCTACGAGCAATTAGCCCTCATAGACGGAAAGAGAATGAATGGAGTTTTTCACAGTCAGTTACATCAGAACTGCATGTCCAGAGCCTTCAACAAGAGAGTTAAGCCAAGAAAATTCACACCAGGACAACTGGTATTGAAGCAAATATTTCCGCATCAAGATGAAGCCAAAGGGAAATTCTCTCCCACTTGGCAAAGCCCGTACATGGTTCATCGGAATCTAATTGGAAGAGCCCTTATTCTTGCCGAAATGGATGGAGAAGTCTTGCCGAAGCCAATCAACCCAGACGCAATAAAAAGATACTACATTTGATCATACGTTTTTCTCTTTCGTGATATAATTTGAACTACAGCTGACATGATTCTCGTTTGAGATGAGATACGTAGGTATCCCTATGGGTTCGGTCAAATTTTAATAAAATTCCATTTTCCCCCCACAATCAGAACTGGGGCAGAATTTTGAGGAGGACCCTCAAAATTTCGAAGTAAGTTTTTCAGTCTTTTTATCTGCACCAACCCAGTAAACTGGGGCCGAATTTTGAAGAGGACCCTTAAAATTCTGGATTCGATCCATTTTCAGCCACTCAGCACAGCCGTCAGCAGCACCAGCCCAGTAAACTAGGGCAAAATTTTGACGAGGACCCTCAAAATTCTGAAGCAAGCGAGGTTGTCGTGTCTTGAACCACGTTGCAGTTGTTGGTTCATCCAAAATAAAAATGTTTTATACATACATACATATATATATATATATATATATATATATATATATATATATATATATATATATATTATTTATTAACTCATGCATAAACATCATTTGCATCACCATCGTTTAGCAGTGCTACCCCCGTAATATGCGACGCCAAGAGCTAGAGGATACGAACTAAACTCCCCTCTATAAAACTCACAATTTTTCTTTGGATGCAGGAATTTAGGCCATGAATCAAAGTACACTTGCTCTTCAGAATCAAAACCCTCCGAAGGGTCAATATCCACACCCAACATTCTCCAGCAGTCCTAATATCTCAAGCCGTCTGTCGGCTAAGAAAACCCACTACTATTCGTTCTTTTACATTCCTGCATTGCATAAGGCTATTCTCTGCCTTTCGAGGTTAAGCTCTACCTCCGTATTGCATAAGGCTAGTTATCTGCCTTTCGAGACTAAGCTCTGTTTCCATCTGCATTGCATAAGGCTATTCTCTTCCTTTCAAGGTTAAGCTTTACCTCCATCCTGCATAAGGCTACTTATCTGCCTTTCGAGACTTAACTCTGTCTCCATCTGCATTCTGCATAAGGCTATTCTCTGCCTTTCAAGGTTAAGCTTTACCTCCATCCTGCATAAGGCTACTTATCTTCCTTTCGAGACTAAGCTCTGTCTCCATCTGCATTGCATAAGGCTACCTATCTGCCTTCCGTCACTAAGCATTTTCTCCCCCTACATGGCTGAAACATCGCCGCTTTATTTTTCGAATAGCTAAAATATCGCCACCTGCATTTTAAATTCTCGCTCTGGTTGAAAGATCGCCACCCTTTGCATTCATTTGGCTGAAAGATTGCCACCTTCTCATGGGCTGAAAGATCGCCAACTTGTTCAGAGGCGTCATAGTTCGAAGGCACCATCTGCATAGCCCGAGAATACCATTTCATGGCCTGTGAATCTTTACTTTGATGCTCTTCATGGCCTAGGACATCATAGTCCGAGAACGTCATCCTAATCATCCGAAGACATCACTCACGGTCCAATGGGAACTTGTATCACATTTAAATTATGAACAACATATGCGCACACTACTCATTTACACGTACCCTGGCTAGCAAACAGTCGTCTCAGTAGGAGAAATCCCACTCCGGTTTTTTCCTCAACCCATCTAAACCCAAACCTCTTTTCAAGCCCAACCATTGCGTTCGTCCTTTCGAACCTCTATCGACACATTCCGTCAATGGGTCCCGAACTACATATGGCAAGATTCCTGCAAAATCAGGGATAAGTAGGTAGCTCAGAAACCATAGCACGTTCATAATTCTTTTAAAATCGTTGATTTTGGTCAAAATTGATCATCTTGTCTTTACCCGACAACTCTTTCATCCTCCTCTGGTAAAGAGAGGCAGCTGTTGACACCTAATTTTTACCTACATATTTTTGTACCCAAAATACTTACAAATAATATATGTGTGTGTATATAAGCACACCAAAGGGATTTGGTATTTTTAATGATTGAACCAATTTATGGCCTATTTTTTACACCATTAAATTCAACAATTATTTCCAAAACTTCTCATTTTGGAGAATAATTTATTTTATTCTAATATTTACATAAAATTATAGGTAACATGATTTTCGCATATTCTTACAAATTTGTTTGGTATTTTTAAAACTAAATTGCATGTAATAACAATACTAGCCTCTTTAAGATTTAATGGTATTTTTATAAATACAAATTCATCACAATATTTTTAAATTAATATTCATATATTATTTATTGACTCAGTGGATTTAATTTGCTTTTTAAATCTTTTTACTATTTTTATAAAAAAATAAAACGAAAAAACTGGCTATTTCAATTGTAGCCTCAATTCATTTCGATTTTAGCCACATTCTCACTTCAATTTCAACCAATTTCAGACCCAAATTGGGCCAGCCCAATTCCAACCCCTAACCCAATCTCCTAAACTCGCCCGGGACCTCTTTTAATCCAGGTCGTTGACCTGTTGATTAACGACCACAATTGATACTTACCCTTTTAATTCTACCAACCCCCCAACCCTAATCCCATTTCTCTCAGACCACCTTCGAACTCTCCTCTTCTCAAGTGCTCTCGAGACTAAACCCTAATCATCTCTCTCATCTTCTCCCATCAATCTTCACTAGAGTCCATGGATTCTTAAGCCATGGACAACATGTGCTCGCCTACTTTAACCTCCAGACCCTAGTTGTTCAAGGTTTTGAGGTCCGACTTCAATGATGCATGTTCATATCCTCCGCCGATCTGTGCTCTTATGGCATCTCCGGCTCTGTTCCGACGTGTTTAAGCCTTAAGAGCTTAGTTACGGCTCAGATCCGTTCGAGACCAGACCTTTTCCAAGCCTTTTCATTTTATAGGGTCTCTATGAAACCCTAAAGCTATTTCGAGGTACCTTCTTCTCTTATTTGCTTAGATTTGTGATGAATCTGTGTTGTATTCAATGTTTTGAAGCTATTCCCAATTTGTCTTTTTCAAATTTAGCCAGTTTCAATTTAGGGTTTTCTGAAAATTTTAAAACGGCTTCTGTCTCTTCTTCGTCTTCTTTTATTTATGTGAAGCTATCTGTATATGCCATGTTCTTATGAGTTTTTCAGTTGTGTTCTTATGTTCTTTCCTCGCATGTTTTTCCCCTGTGCTTTTGTGTTTGCCTTATTATGCATGCTCTCCTTTCCTTCTTCTACTAGCTTCTATAGCATGCTTTCACATGTTTTTCTTATATGTTCATTTACCCATGTGTTCCTTTATTGTATTTTTCTACTAAGCGTCAGTTCTTTATCTGCCTTATTCTAAACATGTTTAAGTTCCAAGTTTCTTAAAATGTGTTCTTGCTACTCTTACTATATTTCAAATCAGTTCTATTTACCTTGAACCTGCTATTTGTTCGTTTTCTCATGAGTCTCTGAGCCTGTTTCAATTATTTTCTTTTCTTCTTTGCATCTTATTCAAGTCTAATACCCTAAGACTTGGCGGGGTTATTGACAAGTTTTGTTTTTGGAACTAGGGTTCACATTTTGAACTCTAGGTTTCTCTAAATCGTCTAAGTCTTTGTACTCTTCTGTGACTCTGAACTTTTCTATGTTGGGCTTTTCTAATTAGCATGAAAATTACTTCTTGTTTGACATGCCTGTGTGCTTTATATATGAGGAATTTTCCTTTCAAAAAAATAGAGTTTTCCAATTCATGATTGGATTCAGAATCCTTTGGGTTCTAATTGATTGTCATTGATTTTCTTTAAGTAAAACCCTCTCCTCACTTTTCCCGACTTGGTTCATTCAAACAAAGCCTGCAATTTTGATTTTTTTGATTGATTCTATTTCCTTATTCTTACAAATCGTGTGTTTCAAAAACGTTTCCTTAAATAACTTTATGTATTCACCCTTATTTGTATACTATGCACATGTAATTTACTTGATCCCCTTTCCTTTAATATATTCTTCCTTTACAGATCAAATTAGGATTCCTTAATTAAAGGAATCTCTGTTAGTTGATTGATCTCGATTGATACTCGACTAATTTTCTTTCCTTGTTTGCATATCTGATTTCGAGTATAAATACATTATTTTCTTTTTACTTTACAACATCGAATTCTAACTACCAAAAAAGTCAGAATTCATCTCTCTTCTTTACTACTACTATTACTACTCTCTATTTCTCTACTTCTCTGCACCCTCTACTGAGCATTCTACACTTCTTGTTGTTTGAACTCCTAGACACTTGGGAGTTTCTTGAGTTCGTTACTGTTTATTTTTGGCTGGCTGTCTGCTGCTGTTAGTCTGCTATCCTAGAATTATAACTAGTATGCTCTGTTATGCTCTATAGCATCCTTATTTAATTTCTCTGCTTCTACGCCTTTCTTTGTGTACTCATTTATGCATTTCTTGAACTATTAAATTACTTAGTCCCTTTCCCCTATTCCCTTTGTATGTGAGTTTGTCCTGGGTCATAACAGCATTATGAATTGGTGTATGTGATTCACGACTTGACTCTTTTGAGTTTCTACTCGATTGTTTTCCCATTCCCTTTTCCCTCAATATGTTGAGCTCTAATTTGGGTCTATTGATGTCCTTATCATCATCCAGCCCTGAATTTGACTCTTTAAGAGTTTGCTCTTATTTGTTTGAATCTAAGTGGGAGGTTAGGGGTGTTCCAGTCTATGCCATGACTGGGTATGACCACCTCCTGCTGAGGTTTCTCTCTCACTTTACACCGACTCCTAGCTCTTAAGTTCTACCCCCCTATGGTAAGCCATGCTTAGGGACCCTAGAGTTCCCTCTGAACTTGGATGCCTAAGGACTGGTAATTTCACACATTGTACTATTCTATTAAAACATTCGATCTTCGGAGTGTAAGCACTGTCTGGGCTCTTGAAGCCCCTTGGAACTTTGAAACACTATAAGAGAAGGCATTGGAATCCGGAATCCGGATGTGGTGAAACACATGTATTGGATATCAAGATTGCATTAGGAAGTTTGGATCTAGCTGTGGTCTATGATGTATTTTATTTTTACTTTTGGCTCTGTAATAATTACTTTGTAATAAAACTTGGGGAATATAGTAGTAAAGAGTATGGGAGGGATTTATTTTTTATTCGTTTGCATGCTAAAGGTTAAAAATCATACCTATTGGACTTTTATTACTTTGAATCACTTAGAGATCATGGCTATAGGACTTTACTATTTCAAGTCACCTAGATATCATGCCTATAAGACTTTACTATTTCAAGTCATCTAGATATCATGTCTATAGGCTTTGCATTCTTTTCTATCATTTAGATGTCATGCCTATAGAAATTAATACTCAGTCACATTACAAATCAGTGGATATCGTGCCTATAGGATATATCAAACAACCTGTTGCATATAGAAATCATGCCATTAGGAAATGCGTAAAACGATAGGCAAAACAGTAGGTTAATCCAATGCCCACTTCCTTAATGAATTAAAAGCAGTAACGAGTTGACAAAAATCAAGGTATAGATATCATGCCTATATGTTTTAACCCATTTAAATCGGTCTTAAAATTTGGTTAATCTGGCAAGCAGTTCCAACGATTTCTAATAAAACTCGCCCAAACCTGTCTGCCATTCTCTAAATCTATGTTTTAGTCTCTAAAACTATCTTTTCCAAATCTCTGTCTGCACTTCTATGCATAAAGTTTGCAAAATAATTTTCAAACTCTCTCTTTGAGGTAATTTACCCCTGGAAACTCTACTGTACTTTCTACTTTTACAATTCTGCCTATTTTCAAAACTTCTTTTCTAAACTTCGACAATTTCCTAAACTTCTGCTTTTTTACACTCTCCTTCATTAGGACCTCAATCCATAACTTGCCTTAAAATACAACAACACCTAACAATTTGATAAAAGTTGCCTAATGTGGACCTTTTATTTAGTCCTATACGTTGAACTGGTCCATCCACCATTAATTTTTATTAAAGACCAAACTAGTATATACAAGACATGCTAAACTAATTGTTGTGTGATTTGCGGGGTTTGTATGAGCCTTTTGGTGTTTGTTTAATACCCCCATGTATTTGCTATCTGTTTTTGATTGACACCATAGTATTTTATCCTTTTAAACTCCATATATGACTCCATCCCATTTCTTCCCTTATAGGATTAGAAGTCTAAACACCCCTGGACTGATAGGCTGGGACGGGTATTAGCATGCAATAAGCAATCAAGAACTAATCACGTTTAAATACCTTAACGGGGTGGGAAGGGTAGAATATGAATATGATGACTGGTGCTTTAATATCTCATGTGACAATGATTGCTGGATATTGCACCAAAGTGATCTATATTATGTTTAACCCTAGGACCCCCTTTTCTTCTTCTTTGTTAATGCCTTATTTTAGACTAATGTCTTCAACCAAAATCCCTCCTTTCAAAAACGACTTGTGTCTTTCTTCTTTCAAAATTTTCAACTTGCTATGTTTTCCTATGTGCAAACTTTACTTGTTTATTCCTACTCTTGTTAAAGTCATAATTATGCATGGCCGGGAACCACACTAGTAGATCTTGATGGGTGCTTAATACCTTCCCCTCGAGATAATCTCAAGCCCTTACCTGAACTCAGGTTTTTTTCCATAAATCTTCTTGTTTTCTCTATAAGTGTCCTAATGCACTATAATCATTAGGTGACGACTCTTCAAACTCCGTAACCCGCTTCCCCAAAAGGGAAAAGAGTTGTTTTGTCCATAATGTCGTAAACCTGATTTCTCCGCTTTTGAAAAAGGGGGCGTTGACATCGGCCACCTAAAAGAGGCCTTCGAAACACTGAAGAAGTACGGGATGAAGTTGAACCCCGAGAAATGCGCCTTCGGCGTAGCTTCAGGAAAATTCTTAGGATTCCTTGTATCTCAATGAGGCATCGAGGTCAATCCAGGCCACATCAAGTAGATAGACTCAATACCTGAGGTGCTGAGTAGTAAGAAATAGGTAAAAAAGCTGATGGGCCGTATAGCCACCCTGTCCCGGTTCATCTCACGGTCATTCGATAGGTGCCATATATTTTTCAACGTACTAAAAAAGGATCAACGACCACAATGGAACGAGGAATGCATCGAAGCCTTGAGAAAGTTGAATGAATACTTGTATTTGCCACCCTTGCTGGTCATGGCAAGTCCGGGCGAACCCCAACTAGTATATCTGGATGTATCAGAGGTCACTGTCAGCACCGTCCTAGTCCACGAAAACAAAGGTACACAATCTCCTATCTATTACATTAGCAAAACCCTAGTGGATGCCGAAACTCGATACCCACACCTCGAAAGGTTAGCATTGGCACTGGTCATAGCTTCACGAAAGCTACGACCCTATTTCCAATGCCACCCCATAAAAGTGATAACGACCCTTCCATTAAGAAGCGTTTTACGCAAGCCAGAATTATCGGGCGGCTCACAAGATGGGCCATTGAGATCAGCGAGCACGACATCTCATATCTTCCAAGAACTGCCATTACGTCGCAAGTATAGCTGACTTTAGCGCAGAAATCCTGCCAAAAGCAGAACTTGAGGCACAACATGCCTTCGCCAATAACGACCTATGGGTCCTCTACACTGATGGCGCCGCCAAAGCATAGGGATCGGGACTGGGACTCGTCCTCGAGGTCCCAATGGAGAAACGATTCGCCAGTCCATATGATGCCTTGAAATGACAAACAAGTAACAACGAGCCTGAGTATGAGGCCGTTATTGCAGGCATGAAGCTGGCCATAAAATATGGCGCCCGCCGACTCATCCTCCACTGCATCCCAACTCGTGGTAAACCAAGTCACATGGACTTACCAGATCAAAGAACAGAGACTACAAAAATACCAAGTGGAGATCTGCAGGTTAATAGCCACGTTCGGCGAATGCCGTCTGGAACAGATCCCAAGGGCACGAAATATCGAAGCAGACGGTTTAGCAAAACTAGCTATGGCAACAAAGAGAGCGTAGTCACTCTCATCCACTCCGCCATCGATCACACTGAGGTATTCTCTTTAAATTTGACTTGGGACTGGCACAACCAGTTTATATCTTATTTACAGGACGGGACGCTGCAACCCAACAAGAAATAGGAAAACAAACTCCGCACGCAAGCCGCTCGGTACTGCTTAATAAACAACGACCTATACAAGAGAACATTTGGTGGACCCTTGGCCAAGTTCCTAGGGCCGCACCAAACAAGGCCGGTACTCGAAGAAGTACACGAGGGTCACTACAGTGCTCATACAGGCAACCGCGCCCTCGTATGATGTATCATACGAGCCGGCTACTACTGGCCCACCGTGAAGAAGGAGGTGACAGAATATGTTTGCCAATACGAGCAATGCCAAAAATACGGCCCCATGATACATCAACCAGTAGAGCCCCTCCATTCAGTCACCTCCCCGTGGCCTTTCATCAAATGGGGAATGGACATAGTCGGCTCCCTACCCGCAGGATGGGGAAAGGTACTAGTATTAACTGACTATTTTTCTTAGTGGGTAGAAGCAGGTGCGTACGCACAAATACGCGAACAGGAGGTAATTGCCTTCATCTGGAAAAATATTACATGCCGCTTCGGCATCCCCAAAGAAATTAGTTGTGACAACGGATGATAGTTCATCAGTCAGAAAACGACCGAATTCTTCGAGAAATGGCGCATCAAGAATATACTTTCCACGCCATATCACCCTGCTGCCAAGCAAAATCCTCCAACAAAACAATATTAAACATACTAAAGAAGAAACTCGAGGACGACAAAGGGCTATGGCCCGAGCTTCTACCTGAGGTATTATGGGCATACCGGACCACACTCAAATCCAGCATAGGGGAAACACCCTACTAACTGGTTTACGAACCGACACGGTCATACCCGTCGAGGTCGGTGAACCAAGCCTAAGATATTCATACACCAGTGGAACAGAAAACGACACCAACAGACTCCAAGACCTCGAGGAAGCTGAGGAAAGGAGAGAAATGGCCCATATCAAAATGGTGGCCCAAAAGCAACAAGTCAAAAGATACTAAAACAAGAGGTCAAAAATAAGACCACTCAAGGTGGGAGATTTTGGGAAGGTTTTTAATGAGGCGATGGAGGGGACACCTGGAGATATTTGCGGGACAAGTTTATCATGCCAACCTCTCCTTACGACCTCCAGGCCGACATGATAAAGGGATTGGACTAGCTTGATCTCCAATGTATGAAAGGCTACGGCCATCTCCAATCAATGAAAAGCTACGGCCATCTCCAATGTATGAAAGGCTACGGCCATCTCCAAAGTATGAAAGGCTACGACCATCTCCAATATATGAAAGGCTACGACCATCTCCAATGTATGAAACGCTTCGGCCATCTCCAATATATGAAAGGCTACGGCCATCTCCAAAGTATGAAAGGCTACAGCCATCTCCAACGTATGAAAGGCTACGACCATCTCTAATACGGGAAAGGCTACGCCCATCTCCAATACGGGAAAGGCTATGGCCATCTCCAATGCGTGAAAGGTTAAGGTCATCGTCACCAATGGTCGACCTAGATTTGACTACGGTGAGTACACGACTCGACGACAGTCGAAGTCGCCTACATGGCTAAGGCCATCAATTGTATCATGGCTAAGGCCATCGTCACCAACGGTCGACCTATATTCGACTATAATAAATACACGACTCGACGATAATCGAAGTCGTCTACATGGCTAAGGCCATCAATTATATCATGGCTAAGGCCATCGTCACCAACGGTCGACCTAGATTTGACTATGGTGAGTACACAACTCAACGACAATCGAAGTCGCCTATATGGCTAAGGCCATCAATTATATCATGGCTAAGGCCATCATCACCAACGGTTGACCTAAATTTGACTACGGTGAATACATGACTCGACGACAGTCAAAGTTGCCTACATGGCTAAGGCCAACAATTATATCATGGCTAAGGCCATCGTCACCAACGGTCGACCTAGATTCGACTAAAGTGAATACACAACTCAACGACAGTCGAAGTTGCCTACATAGCTAAGGCCATCAATTATACTATGGCTAAGGCCATCGTCACCAACGGTCGACCTAGATTCGACTACGGCGAGTAAACGACTCGATAACAGTCGAAGTCGCCTAAATGGCTTAGGCCGTCGATTACATTATGGCTAAAATCGTTGATCTAAGATTTGACCAGGGCCGCCAACACCGGCGATCAAGAAAGAGCGCAACAAAAGCTCTAAAGAACGAAAGAAAAACAGCAGCAAAGGTAGAAAAGAAAAATCATATTTCATTTATCCAAAAGATATACATACAACGGGTCCTACAAAATTTCCATCTACAAAAAATATTAACATACACTAAGGGCCTCCACCACCCCTCCCGTCGTGACCTCCCTGGTCGCCATCTGGTCCGTTGCCGTCCCTAGGTTGATAAGCCATAGAAATCCAAGAGCTGGAGTCTTGACGGTTGACATCCTCAGAATTATAGCCCTCCCTACCAGGCGAGTCAGAGCTATAACCGGCCACTTCACGAGCAACGCGATTCAAGTACCACTGCCTCTCTACTTCCACCTGGGAAGCTCATCCTGCCACCAAAAGCTCCTCAAAAATGACCAATCTGGCGTCATGGTACACCCATATCTCGTGCGCCTCACGGTGCATGGCATCTTGTGGGGGCCATCACCTAAGGGACTCAACTTCGGCCGTCCTGGCATCCAGCTCAGCTGTACGGGCAGTAACCTGAGCCTGTAGTTCTGCACCCTCGGCTGCCACCCCACGGCTGATCTCCAAGTCCTCCTCCATTGACAGAAGGAGAGTATCCAGTTCATTATTTCGAGCTAAGACAGCCATCAGCTACTCGTCCAACTCCTTCAGCTCAGCCGCCTTCTATTTCAAAAAAGCCTATGATTCCTCAAGACCCTCTCGGAACGTCCGGAACTGGGGATCCTGCTCAAACATGTCTCCAAACGCCCAATGCTTGGCACGGACCTTTTTGTACTTCGTCGTCATTTTGGTGAAGGTGGATGCCTTCTTTTGCTCACACCACCTCCGCTCTACCTCCAAGACGAGGGTCTGAAAGAGAAGAAAAGAAACGCGTCAGTACATACCACAGTCGATTTGATCGACAAAACAAAAAAGGGGCTGAAAGCTACCTGCAAAGCCGAGCTGGAAACCGCCTCGACAAGTCCCCATTGCTGACACTTCTCAGCGACTCATGCTCCACAGCCGCGCACAATAGGGTCATGTCCGCCGCGGCCTGCTCGCTATCTTCTAATAAGTTGTATCCCCCAGGGATCACAATGCGGCGAGTAGACCGACCCTCCCTCATCTCCATATGGGCCAAGCTGCCCGGTGCTTCTCCTAGAGCGCCTTCAGAGCCCGTCTTCTCAGTCTCCACAAATGCCTCATTAACAGCGGAGGATGACTCGCCTCCTGGTGCACGAGTCAAATAGATGGCGGCGACTGCTCTCTAAGGAACCATTCGCCCAGCACGAATGGCCTCGGCCATAAAGGTCGACCTCGGCACTTGGCGAGGCTTACGGGGCCTCTTTACGCCCTCAACGGCAATGCCTTTGCCAGTAATCAGCCCCCGCCTCTTTTTCTCAGGTGGCTCCTCTCTTCGGAAGCCACCTCCGCTTGAGCGACTTCGGGTACCGGTGCGGGAACGGTTTCAGGTGTCGTTGCTACTGCGGCCTCTGGTATCTCCACAGAGGCAGCCTCAGGCACCGCCTCCAATGTAGCAGCCGATGTAGTCCCTTGCTGGGGAGTCGAAAAGGGGCTACCTCTAGGTGAGCCGCCCACAAGTATGTCTCCCCTATCGGAGTCAGACTCTGCCCTAGACGAGCCGGTGTCGGCCTTCTTCTTCTTCTTTGTCCTTGTGGAAGCACCCCGACCTAGCAAACGAAAAGTACATTAGGTAGGAAGGTCTCCAAGCCAAGACAAAGTTTAAAGGAAATAGGGAAGTTCATTACCATTTGGGCCATACAACCTACGGAATTCAGGCCAAGTGCGGTATCTCTCTGCATGTGGTATCAACTCCGCCACCCACGACCTAATGTCGTCAACGGGGCGGGGTGAGCGAGCCACCACTACAAAAAGGAAGAAAGTGAGTTCAGAGCTAGGTCAGTCAAAATAGAACGTAGCAAAGTTACATGCAGAGATACTTACATCCTGCATTCCACGTCTCTGGAAATCGTTCAGGATCGGACACTAGATAGCTCGTCCTAACGTAAAAGAATTTACGCCATATCTCACGGTTAGCTTTGTCGTCATCCTTCACGACAAAGCTCTTCTTACCACGGCTCCTCAGTTGGAGCATGGTACCCTTCATATAACTGGGGCTGAACATTTGTAGCAGATGGTGAACGGAAACAACGGCCCCGGCCTCACCTGAAAGCGTGGTAAGGATCCGGTACACCTTTTGGGCATAAGGTGTGAGCTGAGCCAGACATACGTGATAGAAGCAGCAGAGCTCTTCCGCCAAAGGGTTAAGCGGAAAGCTATACCAGATCCTAAGAGCATATTTGTAGAATGTGCAAAAACCGGTCCTATGTACATTGGCATGGTCCGTCCCGACCGGAGCTATCTCAACGTGACCAGGAATATTGTATCTGGTTCTAATAACATCCATATGAGACTGGAGTAAATCGCTCTCCTCCCAAGGATGATAGGGGCATGTAGTATTGAAGTCTTCTCTCACACTCAAATCTTTCGGTAAAACGTTGTCTACCGTCAAAGGAACTAGGGTTTTTCCCGCTCCTTCCCCTTCACCATCGGAAGAAGGTGGAATCCTAGAAGGGGCACTGTCCTTAGCCTTTTTTCTTCCTTGACATTTTGCCATAGTACACGATAAGAGAATGAAGTGTTGGTAATAAGTGAGATAACTCTCAGGAAGGGTATCTCTCTGAAAACGATATAACTATTGCAAGAAAGAAGGATGAAGAAAGAAACAAAGGAAAACTTTCTAAAAGATCAAAAGATGAAACTCTTTGAACCACTTTCTTATTTATAGGAGAAAGGCACACGGGAATCGAAAAGGCCCAGTTCTGAAAACGGTGCCGAAAACCAAAACGCCACGTTGCGTTCTGAACAAGTCTCGGAAACAGGTATAATGATGACGCATGTGACTGTTGACGTCACCTTAACAAAGGTGGATTGCACGTCGACGGCCCAACCTATGCTATCCACGTCCATGTTCTGCAAAGGAGGCGCCTACGGGCACGACCAAATTTCCGTAAAAAGCAAATCGTGCATGTCCGTCCATTGAAGACGAACATCGAGTACGTCTCCAACGAACGGAGGGACTAACTGTATAGGCCTAAATTTGGCTCATAACGTCCCCACTCTAGGTGGTCACGTCCCCATGATAAGGGCAACCCAAGTAAGGGTGCGACCCAAATCGGCAAAGAAGGAACGACGTCGTTTAGTACCTGACCCTTTGTTCGAGGAAGGTTTCCTACTATATAAAGAAAACCTTCTCTTTGTAAAAGGGGATCACCATTATTCTCGAATAATACAATCTCTATTTCTATCTCTATTCTCTCTCACTCGTTCTTAACAATTGCTTCCTTCTTAAGCTAAGTCTATTTTCATCATTCATTTACAGATTTACGAAGACTCTCAAAGTGATAATCATCTCTTGGACTTATTATATTTGATTATGATTTACCCCCATATATTTTTTATTGTTTAGGCTTACAAAATACGAATATAATTTTTGAGCTAAACAAAAATATTTTCTAAAATATTTAAGCCAATCTATGAAAAAATTGAAAAATATTTTTTGAAAAATACTTTCCTTCGTATCAAACACATTCATTACGATGGAATATTTTTCAAATTTTAAATAATATTTTTGTACATATTTATCTTTAATTTCACGTCTCTTCACATCACTCACCACCACACATCTTCGCCAACTTTTTCCATGAGTTATTTAACACTCTCAACCGCATTCCCATTAATCCATAGAGAAAATTAAAGAATGGAAATAAGAAAAATATTTTTCAAGTAATATCTTCACATACAATTCAAAATCAAATTCTTGACGGTCCCATTTTAGTGTTAATCATTCGACTTCATTTGGGGAATCACTGATTGGTGAATTTTGCTACCATAACTTATCTAACTTAATCAACTCTGAAACTTTTGCCCCTCTACAAAATTTGCTAGACCTTTTTATATAATGTATTATTGTATACTATAGAAAATGAAAACTCTAAGAAGAGAACGATCAAAATAGAAATTCATAAGGGCATGAAAACATGGAAACTCTTTTGGGCAAAATACAAAGTCTGCCGGTTGATCCTAACCTAAAAGTATATAAAATATACAATTATATTAACGTACAAAAAAAATATTTTTTCTGCTATTATTTTTTAGAACAATTAAAAATATATTTATATCAATTGTTTTTGGTATGCCAGAGAAATTAAAATTTCTTATAATGTTTCTGTAGAACTAACTTAAATTTTGTCTTCCCAGATTGACGAATCTTTTTCATGTCTATGTGATCCCTTCGTTCCGGTGTACATGAATATATATTTTTTTGCCCATTCCAAAAAGATTAACTTATTTTATAATTTGTTTTTTGCTTATAATTATATTCTTAATGAGATGTTTTTATAATTATATAAATACCATCAGGTCTAACTTGCTTAGTACCAAAACATTTAAAAGTATTCAATTTTTTTTAAATTTCAAACTAAGATTCGTATAAATTAGAACGAATTTTATTAGTCAAAAAAGTCTACACATTCCCCCATTAGCTTTGTTAATTCCAACAAATATAAAGCTGAAAATTTAATATGTAGGTATTATGAAATCTCATTGAGTTTCATCAAAATAAAAGGTTTTAAAGTCCGAATGGTAATTTTCAATAGTTGGACTGACCTTCAAAAACCACAGCACACCAAACGCTCTAACACAAAGTCAACAATGGCGTATCTAAATTGTTAACATGAAAATTCGCTATTTAAAGGAAATTGTGATCAATTCAACCAATAGTAATGCTGAAATTTTCCTAGGAGATATCGGAGAAGGCCGGAAATGGAGGTCAAACGAAGGGCGATGCAGAACCTCGTTAAGAAGCTGAGTTCCGTCTCGGAGCAGACACGTACAGAAGCAATTTGCGAGCTAAGATTGATCTCAAAGAACGATTCCGACAGCAGACCGTTGATCGGCGACGCCGGCGCTGTTCCGTATTTGGCGGAATCGCTCTACTCGTCGAACAAATTGTCTCAGGAGAACGCAACCGCCACGTTGCATAACCTCTCGATTTCTTCCAAGGACTTGCTGATGTCCACGCGCGGGCTCCTCGACGCGCTCTCTCACGCTCTCCGGAATCCTTCTTCCCCTTTCGTCGTCCAGTGCGCTGCCGCCACCATCTTCAGCTTATTGACGGTCGAGTCTTATCGGTCCATCATTGGCCACAAGCGCGATATTCTCTTCGGTCTTGTAGATATCATTAAAAGCCCTAATTCGGAATCTAGAACTGTAAAAGATGCGCTCAAAGCCCTTTTTGGTATTGCGCTTTACCCGCTGAATCGTGCTCAAATTATCGAGCTTGGGGCAGTACCCGCGTTGTTCTCGCTGCTGTGTAATGACGGGAGAGTCGGTATATTGGAGGATGTTACAGCTGTCATTGCTCAAATTGCAGGGTTTGAGGAGAGCTGGGAGGCATTTAGGAAGGTATCAGGGGTGGGGGTACTGGTCGATTTGTTGGATAATTCGACTGGATCAAGCAGTCGAACTAAAGAGAACGCGGTTTCAGCGTTGCTGAATTTGGTGCAATGTGGTGGAGAAGAGATTGCCGATAGTATTTGTGGTGTAGTTTTAGGGGCAGTGGATGGCATTATTGAAGTGGCGGAAAATGGAACGGATAAGGGCAGGAACAAAGCAATGACGTTGTTGAAGATACTTGATGCGAGTTCCTGTATGTTTCAAGAGGAGCAGATGGACTGCTTATCAAATTCAAACCATTCATTATGAGTATGTAAAATATATCTCTTTGGCTATGTTTGTATAGATACCTTTCTTTTAGATTTCGTGTTTGTACTCTTTGTGGTATTATAACAGTGAATGGGGAGTGAAAAATGCATTAATGTGATTGGAAGAATTAGTTTGGATTGAATACTAACTAAACCAAATGGAATACCACTTGATTTGAATTTTCTCTCTTTCTATTTCTAATTTGTGGATGCAACATTTCTTTTCACTTACCTTAAAGGTTTGAGGCACTTGTTATTTTGTATTCAGAAATGTATTTTAGCAACAAGATATTGTTAAAAGGACCATTGCATTACCTGCTTGATGGTAAAGATATTGGCTGTGTGAGTGAAAACCAGAATTCAGTCTATTGAGTATGGACTTTACTGTTGGCCTTGATATGTGACCGGAATAATTATACATACAAGACGGTTAGTCTATTCTTATGTGCGCCACGGCACTACCCTTTATAACTTCAGCAGGAGTTTGTTGGTTCATCAATGTTATAACTTTAATAGTTTTAACTCATTATTTGTTGTTCACAACACAAAGCACATTTGATCAAGGCACTACATCTACGTGTCTAAACCCAATAGCTTGTGTTTCTTTTCTCCTAAACTTTTGAGATATATGATCCTGCTTATTTAAGAAGACTTAGTTGTTCTGTTTGGTGCATTGCAGATGAATAAATTTAATAAGTTCCCATGCATCTGTAATAGTTACCGATTATCGATGTAGTCCTGCATCACTTTAATTACATGTTCCATGGACAGAGACTTGAATTATAGCTTGTGGAGTCTTGTTAGACGACACATCTTCTGTTCAGCGCTTCAATAACTATATATTTTTTCCTTTTTCTGTTTGTGAAACATCTGACGTTATTTCTTGTAAGCTCTGTTGGAGTTAATTGCTCACATTTCATAGTTAGTCTACTGTAAATTTGCACATTTCCCATTCTTGTCGCTAGATCAAGAAAGAACCATTGAGTAGATACACAACAAATGTATGAGAACTATGAAATCCAGTTATTCTCTCTCTCTCTCTCTCTTGCTTTCGTCGAATATGGCAATTATGGTTTTGGAACTTCAATATGGCTCTCTTAAACTAATATTCTAAATATTATTTCGAATATTAACAATGGCTGAGAAGATATTTTTGAGTAGTCTGCATTATTTCCAGCATTTTTGTTTTCTGTAGGTACGAGCCTAAAATTTGCCTTTTGCACTTAATGAGGTTGTTATGCATATTGTAGAAGCTTAAGCAGAAGAACCAAGTATTTTCCATGCTTTTGACACTCGAGCTTCAGTGACTTGATTGACTTGTGTGCTTAGATCTAAAAGATTAGGTTTCATTAGTTAAATAGATACTTCAATGCACTTTGCATTTTTATGCAATAGCTCGTTAAATACTAGCTTTTTACTCTTTGTACTCTTTACTCATTTACTTTTGGGATCATAAGCTGGTAAACAAGGTTTCTAAATATTTTCTTTACCCATGGTGACATCTCTTACTGCCAACAACATTTGACCTATGTAGACTGGCTATACTAGAACAAGTCAGTAGAAACTGCATGTATCTTCACAGCGAACAACCGAGTAGTGATAACCATCAGTAAATTGATGGACTTTAGAATGTAATTAGGTTGTAACCACTTGATCCTTATCAAAAAGTTGCAAACACTTCAAAAAATCGGTACCTTCAAGTGGAAAACAATGCAACTGCTGTATAGATGATTAATATATATCAACTTTACATATTAAAGAGTAAGTATATGAGTTGATTTGTCACTTATTGTGGTTGATTGGATTCTTTGTGACTTGTATTGTATGTTGTCACCGCGCTGTAGCTGAATAATCTCATACCAACTAGATTAGTTCAGGCGAAATCATCTGAGTTGATTTGTGTTTTCATGTGTTATGGTTAGATTAGATTGGTTTGTAACTCACGCCTTTATAATTGATTGATTACATGCCAACTTGTCTAATTCAAGGACATACCTGAACTGTTATCTTGTTTGCATATATTGTGGTTACATTAGATTGGTTTCTGCATTTTAACAACTAAACCCACTACATAGTGGCGCCTAAGCTCTAAGGCAAAGTGGAAAACAGGGTAGACAGCAACTTAGAAGTATCATGAGCAGACAAAAGCTGTTGAAGCTTGAGGAAGAATTTGTTTATTTACTTAATTATGTCTTAAACACTCTGATGCGGTTAGTTGCTCTTCATCTGGAGAAAATGCAAGAGAACTGCTCTTGGAATATCAAACGTATGAAAATGAATATAGCAGATGGACCTCGACATCTATATTTGTATTTACCTAGCTTAAGTTTCGGACCTTTAGTATTAATATATCTTTAGGTAGTGTTGAGCTTGTGAAGGTAGCAAATGAGGTGACACCATTATGTATCCATTGCACAATCTTGGAGTTGCTTCTCTAGCAATTTGGAGCTTATATGATGCATTATTGCAATTCATGTTTGTATTCTCAGTCATTCTCGAATTTGTATTTCTGCCAGTTGTCTTAGCTATCCTTTTCCCCTCCTAGAAAAATGAGGTACCTTATGTCTGTACTGAACTCGGCCAAGGTTCCAATACTTTGCGTAGTCTTGTCCACTTAAAATGAGGTTTAGTGGCTCAAAATGCATTGACTATCTGATCTGTTAACCAAGTGCCTATTCATGAAGTGTGAAACTCCAAATGGCTTTTTGGTGCATGGAATTTTCCTTTTGAGGAACTTGTCTCATTTGTTTTCTCAAGGGGTAAATGAGAAAGAAGACATCCGTTAAATGAACGTCCTCGTACCTTTTCCCTTCAATTCGAGCTCACGCTGTTTTGGCTTTCCAGTTCATTCTAAGTCTTTATATTTCTACATAAGAAGAGACGGTTCTATATAGACGCAACACTGATTTGCTACGATTTCTGTAGGAAAAGGTCAGCTGTATGTGGACTCAACACTGTTATATCTGGTAATAGTTTTATATTTCGCAGATTATTCACAATTTTCTGTTGAGAATTTCAGTAACAGAGGCATTTTGAGACTAGTAATTGTTGAGATGTTTTTGATATACAATAATCTGTGACACGCATGTAAGAATTTCACATAGCATGAGACGACGCTATCAATGTAATCAACGCGACTTTCATGTGTCTGATATATACTATAGTATTTGTGTATACATCATAACTCAAAACTCATAACGATCTCAATACGATGTATCAACAATAACCACCCAGTATAATATTATAAGTGGGGTATGATAAGGATAGTGTGTAGGCAGATCTTACTCCTATCTTGGGGTAGAAACGTATGGGTCAAAAATGGTTGTCCTTAAGAGGAATGATAAGGGGTCGATCAAGCCCTAATCATGCCCACGGGACGTGATAGCAAAGAGCTCCTTGGCCATCGCTGGGTCAAATCATCGGAAAGCTTACATCACAGAACAAGCATTGTACTCGAGCAAACGATGATGGGTACATGCGTAAGAAAGTATGTCGGTTAAAGACCATTGGATAAAAGGGAAAGTTAATATATATATATGGGGAAAAACCAGATAAGGGGGATTTTTTTTCTTTTTTTTTTTGCAAATAGTTACCATGATAAGAGTCAACAAGATGAATCTCTTCGCCATCAACAATTCATACTCTTCTCCTTTCTTGCTCCCATGATTGCTACACAAATCTATCCCAGATATAAGCTTATCCCTCATGTTTGATGTACGATTATTACATTAGGAAATATTATACGTTCTTATTCTTCTTCCATTTTCGTATTCTGTGTGTTCGGATCTGTGATTAATTATGTTTGGTTAAAATTTACCTTCTGCATTACTGATAATTAGTTCGACAAAAGGGTTTTACACTTTTTGGTCAAACAAAAAAAGACGGTCCCCAATAGACCCTCTGACACATCTCAATACAATGAGTCAATGATTGATATTATAACGATGCTTTTCCGCAGATTATGTGTTGGTTTTCACGATTCAGTCGATTACTCTTTTTTCAAGTGGTACATGATGCTGCATATCGACCATGTGGCAATTCTAACAGCTCTATCACCATTGATTTAGCGAGTCTCGTATGTGTCATTTAAGCATAAATATCTAAGGATTAGATCAGCTGCAGCTAATCACTCCCAATAGCAAATTGCAATTGGCATCCTATAGCGAATCGAGCATAAATGTGTCACCACTACGATTAGGACTATAAGTGCTCCAAACCTTTATAGTAGATTAGTAGAGATAGCGACCTCCTTGATACGAGGGTACACCACTTTTAGGTTAAATGTCAAATGCATAATTGTCGAGATGTTTTTTATTTACAAATACGAGTGACAAACATGTAAGATTTTCACATTTTACTTAAATTGTGTACAAAAGACACACCTCACCGGACAAGCACTACAACAAACAAATTCTAATGGTCATCAAAATATGCTGATAAATCTAAAGATAGGTAGGCAGCAGTAAAAGGCAAAACCTTTGATGGAGAAAATATGTGGCCTCAGAATATCTTTGGGTGGATAGTCCTGACGTGTACGTGAAAAGTCAGCAAAATGTGGAGAATAGGCAAAAAGATTGAAAAGTGAGTGGTAAGGCCCAAAAAGTAAAAAAGAAGCAGCTAATAAGTTGGAATGACGAAAGCGCATTGGCTAGTGGCTAAAATTAAAGAAATATTATTACTGTACATTATACGAGTAAATATAATTGGCAAATCAAACCTGAATTCGGTGAATTGTGCTGCAGCTCATTAGATATTCTTTTTGCATCATTCTAGAGACTGTTCTGAAAAGTTTTCTCAAACTTCGATTTTTTAAAATTATATATGGATATTCTGGATTTTTTCTATAGTTTACTTCTGAACGGCAGTCTCCTACCATCAAATGATGTGGTGCAGTGAATGAGACTGTTTATTAATTAGAAATCTCGAGTTTAAGTCTTGGGTATGGAATAAGTTTTGATAGGGAGCGCTTCCCCCCGAATGAGGCCCTACGCCGTGCGAATCCGAATATATTCGGGCTCCAATACGGATACCGGACTAAGGCTGTAAATGGGGCGGTTCCGAACCGGAACCGGACCGGAACCGCGGCCCTGGCGGTTCTGCCGGTTCCGGCGGTTCCGGTTCTGGCGGTTCCCGGGAACCGTGGCGGGGCGGTTCTACCCGTTGGAACCGCCAGAACCGGAACCGGAACCGGACCGATTCTGGCGGTTCCAAACGGTTCGGGCGGTTCTGTAACGGTAATTTTTCAAAAAAATTTTTTTTTAAAAAAAATGACTTCCAAACTGCTCTTTTTCAAAAGTAGCCGTTTGAAAGTTTAAAAAATAGCTATTTTGCCCCAAACTTTATATAATTACATTATTTCCCATTTCTCAACTATAAATACCCCCTCATTCTTTCATTTTTATTCACCAATTCATCAATATCTCTCAATCTCTCTCAAGCTCTCTTTCAATCTTTCTAGTGCAAGTGCTTAATTTATTGTTGCAAATTCGTGAAACATTGTGAAGTTGTTGAATTGAAGTTTTCAAGTGTTCAATTTCAACGATTTTTAATTTTCAAGAAGTTGTTCGTCAATCCGGTAAACTCGTTTCAACTCTTACGTGCTAAGAATATTTTTGTGTGTTGTTAGTTTGCTTAATTATAATTATTATGGCATTTTCGTTGAAAAAAATATTCGGTAAAGGAAAAGCTAAAACCGGTGAAAGTAGTGGCTAAAATACTACCCCTCCCCCGGCTCCCCGACCTAGAAAAGATAAGCAAGTTCAAAGTAGTAGCCAACCTAGAAATCCTAATGAACCCTTCGGAATTCCAATTTCTATGTATAACGCTTCTAGCAACACTAGTGCAATAGGTATGCTAACTAGAACACTTAATCCTGCTTTTACTAATATTTTTCATGTTAGATGTATATGTCATATTTATCATTTAATTGTTGGTGATTGTATGGGAATATTAAACTTAGAAATTGAAAAGGTTAAACTGGCTCTTAATTGGCTATTTTATTCAAACCGTAGAAGCGGACTTAGAGAATATTTTAATAAGTGTGACGAATATGGCCTTAGAGAAAGAAAGGTTCCTAAACCTTGCCCGACTAGGTGGAGTTACATGTACGAAAGTTTAGTAGTAGCGTACGAATATAGAAACCCAATTAACGCTACGTATAATTCTCGGGATTGTGGTGAGGACTATAATGACATGCTAACTACACAAGATTGGACTAACGTTAAAATTCTTTTAGATTTTTTAGAACATTTTCATGTGGCTACAAATGCTTTATCGGAGAGCGCTTTTAGTCAAGCAAGACTACAAATAGGTGATCACAGAGCGTCGATGCGGGACAGCTTGGAAAAATCAGTGCTTTTTCGAGATTGGATCCGCGCAGAAAGAAGGAACTTTGGCCTAGCTGAATCACAACCAGAAATAGATGAGTGCTATGAAGAAATGATAGCAGAACTTGCTCAGGAAGTAACTTCACCCGGAAGTGGTGATGAACAAGCTTCATTTCCACCACGCCAACACAACCACCTCCAAACCTTGAAGGTTTTATGAGATTTGTTAGAAATAATGCATAAATTATGATGTAACTTGTACATTGGCATGTCTTCTTTTAGTTTTTTTTCCTTTTAATGGTGGTATTAGTACCATGTTGTGCTCATTCCATTGGGGGAAGGAAGACTAAGAAAGATATGCCATTTTGGTCAATACATATGCTCTTTATCATATCCTTGAATATCTTTTGTCTCAATATTTTCTTTGTCTTTACTCCTATATCAATCCTTGAATATTTATATAACATACAAACAATATACTAATGACAACATTCTTTTATCAATATATGCTACTTATATAAGACAAGAGGGGTTGCTCTGATGGTAAGCAACCCCCACTTCCAACCGAGAGGTTGTGAGTTCGAGTCTCCCCAAGAGCAAGGTGGGAAGTTCTTGGAGGGAAGGATGCCGCGTGTCTATTTGGAAACAGCCTCTCTACCCAAGGGTAGGGGTAAGGTCTGCGTACACACTACCCTCCCCAGACCCCACTAAGTGGGATTATACTGGGTTGTTGTTGTTATGCTACTTATATACAATTTATACTAATTACTAACTACAACACAATATACACTACTTATATACAATATATACTACTTAAATACAATATATACTACTTATATACAAAATATACACTACTTATACACAATATATACTAATTACCCAACACAATATATACTATACTAATAACATAGTACACCATATAAAATATATTCTACAATATACTAATGACTACTATGCAAGATATTGATTTAAAAAAAAAAATTCAGAACCGCCGGGAACCGTCAAAACCGCCGGAACCGGATGGTACCCGGAACCGGATGGTAGCGGTTCCGGGTCTGGAACCGCCAGAACCGGAACCGCCAGAATCGGAACCGCCAGAACCGGAATCGCATACCAAAATAGATCCAAAACCGAAATCGAATACAGCCTTATACCGAACACCACGTGGGAAACGAAAAAAAAAAAAAAAACAGTCTCGTTAATCTTTTTCAGTAAAAAGGATGTAAGATTTTTTTTTTCCTCAAAAAGAACTCTTCTTCCCTCAGTTAGTAGTTAGTACTACGAATACATCAAAAACTATTAAACCAAACAAAATTTTCCTGAAAAAGTATATTTATAATATATCTTCAGAAGTCAAAGGGCTATATTTCTATTTATGCTAAAATTTTACTTTTGTCAAAACAATACCGAAGGTACTAAATGACTAACCACCGATAGTTAATGTTAAATCTAAATGGCTTAGTACCTGAAATTGTTACTAGAGCTGTCAATACGGGCTTGGCCTGTTGGACCAGCTCAGCCCGTAATTTAGTAGGTTAGGCTAAAATATTTGGAGTCCGTCTAAAACTGATGCTTTTAAGTCCGGCCTGAGTAAGCCCATGGCCCGTGAGGTTTGATTGGGGCCGGACCATGGGCCTAATAATATATTTATTTAAAACATATAAAAAATAAAAAGTATAATGCTGTTAGAGATGAAAAGTCAGAATTGGATCTTTACTAAGAGGAACCAAAACGTAATCTTGAGAAGTTTCAAGAGATGGATGTTGTCATGTATTGGAAGAACCATTCTAGAAAATATCCCGATCTTTCAATAATGGTGCGTGATGTACTTAGTGTTCTTATTACCATTGTAGCATCAGAATCAATATTTTGCATTGGTGGCGTGTTCTTGCAAGTATAGAAGTTTCATTTATTATGAAAATATCCAAACACTTATTACTACTTGATATTAGCTTCACAAGTTTTCCCAAACTCAAACAGGTGATATTTTTTATTTGAATTTAAAAATTATTAATTTTTAAAATTTTATTATTTTTAATATTTAATTAAATAATATTGTGTATGAATTGTAGATGAAAGTGAAGATGTTAAGACAACTTTGCCGCTAGCGGGTTCAAATGTATTTGATGAAGATCATGTGTTGGATACCTCGTAAGCATCATGAACGTTCGCTTGAATAGTTTGTTTTAAGTTTTAATTTTTAGTGAATGAAATATAGTCTTGTCTTCTGCTTTTTTTAGTATTTATTGTGATATATTGGAACAATATAAAAAATTTGTTATGAAATAATATAAGAACAAGTAGAATAATGCAAGAACAAGAACAATATAGAGAGAATAGGGAGAGGAGTATTCTTATTGATACTTTTGGATGGTTTACAATGGAATAGAAGCCCTATATTTATAGGGAGGTGGTGACTTAGCCACCAAGTAGTAAACCCTAAAATCTCTCTAAATATATACATTCACCTTAAATAGAGTTCTATTTATAACACTCCCCCTTGAATGTCTATTCAACAATGTGCCTCGTTAAAACCTTAAAACCAAAACCCAATGGGAAAAATTAAAGAGAAGGAAAAAGAGTACACATGTTTGAATATGCGCCTATTGGTTGCCTCGTTAAAAACCTTGCAAGGAAAACCCAATTGGGACAAAACCTTCTAAGGAAAAAAGAGTGCAACGCGCATTAACTCCCCCTGATAAGAACATCAATTTATATCCTTGAGCATTTGCATTCCAATCTTGTGCACCATCTTCAAAACAATCTTTGGTAGATGTTTGATAAATAAATCAACTATATTGACTTGAATAAATATTCCGCACCTTGAAATCATCATTCTTGATAGATATGAACATCTTCATATAATGTCGTGGAATGACTCTTCAATATCTTCATAGAGGTATTCTCGATGCCATCATGCTTATAGTTATAGCAAGATACATATGTACACAAATTGTACTTAGGATGTGGTACTTCAGGACCAAGAATTGTGTATGCTTTAAGCAACTTAAATCTTTCAAGTTAAGTCATATAAATCACATAATAGACTTTAGATGCATATCAAGTTTTCATGTCATGCTAAACAAATAAGATATCGAAAACTGATTATACATACCTTTGACTTTATACTTTCAAGTATTTGAACTATATGTCCAAATCTACATGTCTTTCATATGGAATCAAGTATTTGTCTATACGCTTTAAGCGTATCCAAGACTTTGTCCTTCAGGGACTTAATATGAGCATTTATAGTGAGAATATAGTTACATTCTTTGGGTCAGCAAATGCGTATAGCGTACTTTGTAATATGTTGCAATTGAATTATCCCTTTTATGAACTTCAGGTTCATGATATTCGGGGATTTACATATACAAATGATAATCCATCCCATGTAACATTTTCTCAAGTGTTTATCATGTCTCCCCCTCGTGTTAGAAAAGCTAACTTGTTTCCTCAACTTTGAGAAATCATCTTTGTGCATTATCATGTCAATATACACAACACATTAATAATAAGATGAAATTATTTGGTTCCTGACCCTGAACCACTTGTGAGGGGAGAATATACTCTCGTATACAACGCATATCAAACTGATATATATAACTTTGTTCTCATAAGAAACAGTTTAGCTATTAAGTGGAGGCACTCAATAATTATCTTGCTAAACCAACTTTGATATAAACCAACTTATCAAGATGAACTATCTTGAGTAGAAAATCTGGAAATTATGCTCGAAGTTAGATTACTGAGCAATTTACCTTGCAAGCACCGGCCAGGCTGCGGGTTAATAACAATTGCGCATGTAACCATTTCATAGATGCATCATATGTGGTATACATGGCAGGTGAATGGGCCCATATTCACCTTTGATATTTTCAGAATTTATGGGCTTCAACCCGAACTCTTTAGTTGGTCAGTTCATTAATGAAAACAAGTGATACAAGAGAATTCGTAAAGAACTTTCTAGTTCTTTAATATTCACCTATGTGAATTTGCACATCATACTTAAAATGAGATGGCTAACACGAATGTCAACTGAATAAATTATCAATATTGGTAAACTTCAAATTTACACCATGACATGTGCACTTATCAATAAACTTCAGGTTTATTATGACATGGGTTTTTATACCAATAGATATCCACTTTATTGTGGCATTCTTTCGTTTGTGTAGTACAAACTGGAGAACAAAGTGGGTAACTTTTCATATACAAATTACCCCGCTACAAGTTGTAGTAATAGGAGATATCAAATCCTTCATTTATTTATAGTCTCAATATAATCAATCGCTTTCGCGTGTACTTTGGAAACTGAATAAGTTTCTTTGAGACTTACTACAGCACAATACTCAATTGTGTTTCTCCAACATAGTAATAATTGGCTCTTCTAGAGTTCTCAATTAATTTTGTACTACCACAGATTCATCAACATCCATGTGGTGAATATCTTTCTTAAAGAGAAAGTTATACCATTATGGTCATGTCAAACTTATATGCAAGATATGTTTCTTGCATTATCGTTGTCCTTTAATAGTCATATTTCCAAAATACTTTGGCGTACAATAGGTACGTGACCAACGATCATTCATGCCATATATATAGCCAACAGGCTTGACACCATTAGGTGTTTCAACTATAGGGCCAAAAACTTCACGTTTTGCCAGCGAATTCAATTCTGATTGAATTGCTTCTTGCCACTTTGGCCAATCATGTCTTTTTCGACATTCTTCAACAGATTGAGGTTCGAGATCCTCACATTCTTGCATAATGCTAGATGCGACATTATAAGCAAAGACATTATCCACCACTATATCCACTCGATTAATATTTGCCTCAATATTGATTGGATTTATGGATAGTTCCGTATTTTCCAGAGCCTCGGGCTCAATGGATTCTTCATGAATCTCAGAATTTGTTAAATCATGAATTTCCTCATGAGATTCTTTCGTAGTGTCATTTTGATCATTTGCTTTCCTCTTTCTAGGATTTCGATTTTTGGAACCTAATGGTCTGCCACGCTTCAGGCGTGCATTTGACTCATTGGATATGACACTAGATGATTGTCCAACAGGGACATCAATACGGATTGGGACATTTTCCGCGGGGATATGGGATTTCGTTATCCTTTTCAAGTCCGTAAATGCGCCAGGCATTTGATTTGCTATTCTTTGCAAATGGATAATCTTTTGTACCTCTCTTTCACAAATAGAGGTATGTGGATCAAGATGAGATAATGATGCATTTTTCCACAAAATTTCCCATTTGGTTTCACCAAATTCTCCCCATAATTTTGGGAAAAGTGTCTCATCAAATTGACAGTCTGCAAATCGTGCAGTGTACAAATCCCCTGTCAATGTTTTGAGGTAGCGAATAATGGAGACGATTCAAACTCAACATATATTCCTAAACTTCTTTGCGGACCCATTTTGGTGCGGGATGGCGGTGCTATAGGCACATATACTGCGCATCCAAAGATTCTTAAATGGGATATATTGGGTTCATGACCCAAAACTCATTGCAACGGGGAATATTTGTGTCAATTCGTCAGTCAGAGACGAACTAGCATTGCTGCATAAAAAATGGCGTGACCCCAAGCCGAAGTGGGCAGCCTCGTTTTCATGAGTAAATGAGGTATTCAAGATTATACTCATGTATTGTCTCAATCTGATATCCATTTTGAATGATATCTTTAAAACTCAACAAGTTCCTTTTAGACTTGGAGGAGAACATTTTGACTGATATCATTAAAACTCAACAAGTTCTTCTTAGACTTGGAGGAGAACATTGCATTCTCTAAAATATCGTTCCTTTAGGCAGAGTTATAGTTGCTTTTCAGGAGCCTTCAATCAATTTAATTCCCATAGTTTGCCATACAAAAGAAAATATACGAACATGAGAATAAACAAGTTCAATTCGTCTGTTTCACATTTAAACAATATTTTCAAAATCTGCTGAGGTCAGTTGACTAACTAAATCAGATAGTCGATTATATGTTTTCCATAATCGATTACTATGCAGTTTGAAAATTTCAGTTTAAGCATTTTCTTAAAACAATCGATTGTTAAACACACACAATCGATTGTTGAACATTGACAATCGATTGTTAAACACACACAATCGATTATTTGCTATTTTGAAAAACTTCAGATCATACTGTCTTAAGACAATCGATTGTTAAATATAGACAATCGATTGTTGACTATTTTGAAAAATTCCAGAGCACACTGTCTTAAGACAATCGATTGTTAAATATAGACAATTGATTGTTGGCTATTTTGAAAAATTCCAGAGCACATTGTCTTAAGACAATCGATTGTTAAATATAGACAATCGATTGTTGGCTATTTTGAAAAATTCCAGATCACACTGTCTTAAGACAATCGATTGTTAAACATAGACAATCGATTGTTGAACATTGACAATCGATTATTGAACATTGACAATCGATTGTGTCGCAGTTTTAATGCGAAATATTAGATAATCGACCAACTCTTAGGTTAGTCGATTACCGCTACTGGAAAATAAAAATATTATTGAAATCTGAGCATATTGAAACATTCTAAAGAACTAATACTAACATTATATCATAAACTAACTAATACGAGCTGATACTAATGACTATTAGTTTATTCACTAACTATTACAAATAAGTGAAATAAAATCAAACAACTCCATCTTCTTTCATCACAGATCCATCACCGATTAGGTGGTCTATTTTCCCATCGGGTTGCTCAAAGAAGTCTGCCACATCCAGGTGGGTGATGTCAAAATTGTCGTCAGAGACAAAATTTGTTTCAGGGCCTTTATTCTTTAGAGAAGCTTGATAAAGATCAACCAAATGTCTTGGTACACGGCAAGCTTTTGACCAGTGCCCTTTTCCACCGCAACGATAACATATAGTTTCTGAACTTTTTGCCTTAGGATCCTCATAATCCCGTTTCTGCTTTCGGCGGTTATCTCTCCTCGGGGGGTGACAGACATCATGAATATTTCTTCCTTGTCTACGTCCACGGCTATGACCCCGATTACGACCACGACCATGGTTAGATCCATGGCTCTTTTCATGATTGGCATAATGAGAATACACCTTATCTGCTACAGGCAGTGGTGTAGACCTAGTGGGTCGACTTTCGTGATTTCTCATGAGCAGGTCATTATTTCGCTCAGCCACAAGTAGAAGAGAAATTAGTTCAGAGTACTTTGTGAAGCCTTTCTCTCTGTACTGTTGTTGCAGTACCATATTGGAGGCATGAAACGTTGTAAACGTTTTCTCAAGCATATCATAATCGGAGATTTTATCTCCACATAGCTTATTTAGAAGTAATTCTGAACATTGCAGAATTATATTCAGAAACAGACTTAACGTCTTGGAGCCTCAGATGAGCCCAATAATATCGTGCTTGTGGCAGAGTGACCAACTTCAAGTTGTCATATCTCTCCTTTAAGCCTTTCCACAAGATGAGTGGATCCTTGACGGTGAGATATTCAATCTTCAAACCTTCATCAAGGTGATGGCGCAAGAAAATCAAGGCCTTAGCACAGTCTTGGGTGGATGCTTTATCTCTATCTTTAATGGCGTCTCCAAGACCCATAGCATCTAAGTGGATTTCAGCATCCAACACCCATGTCATATAGTTCTTGCCCGAAATTTCAAGGGCAACGAACTTTCTTTTCGTAATGTCAGACATAATCGAAAATCAAATTAGGAAGAGAGAAATACCTTAGTTTTTCTTGAGAACGATTCTTGAGACGGTAGAGTCTCGTGCTGATAACGTGTTATGAAATAATATAAGAACAAGTAGAATAATGCAAGAACAAGAACAATATAGAGAGAATAGGGAGAGGAGTATTCTTATTGATACTTTGGGATGGTTTACAATGGAATAGAAGCCCTATATTTATAGGGAGGTGGTGACTTAGCCACCAAGTAGTAAACCCTAGAATTTCTCTAAATATAGACATTCACCTTAAATAGAGTTCTATTTATAACAAAATTGCTATTTTTTGCAAATTTTTTCCAATAATTATTTTTTAACTTTTAAATAATTATCGTTTTTTAGGTTAGAGCTATAAAAAAATATAAAATTATAGTTTTAAAAATGATGGGCTGGTCCGTGGAGGTCCGCGGCCCACATAAAACAGGAGTGAGCTGACCATTATAAGGCTCGTAAAAATAATGGGTTAGCCCGGCCCAAAATATCAATTGCTAAGGCCCGCGTGCCCTGCTCGGCCATATTGACAACACTAATTGTTACAAATACCTTGGCTACAGTCAATCGAATCTTTGCATCTTTTAAAGTGGTCAGTATCCTTTGAGGTCTCAAGTGGTCAATGATACTCCACTAAACAGTTGAGAACTTTCATTTAACAAAGTTTAGAAGAGGCCCTACAGTCTTAGTCAAGTGATAAGAGCACAAAACGTGTGAGGTGTAGGTTAAACTACAGTTAAATTTTATTGGAGAAATTTTTATAAAACATTATCTTTTAGTAGTAATTAGTTATTTATATATATTATTTATTATATTACGGATTATAGATATTTTTTATGTAGTTATAAGATATATTTTATATTTTAAAGCTATTATATTAATAAGGCGTGAATTAAGAAAGTCTAGCTAATCAGTTGTTGTATTCAGTGTATTCGAGTGTATTCATGGAGTGAAACATGGGACTACAGCTGAACATATTATTATATTCGATTATATTCACGGCGTAAAATAGGGGATTACACTATTTTTAAAACGGAAAGTGAATCAATTAATATAATACACTTTTAATGTAATCAACAAACTCAATTATAACACACAGATTTTGTATTTTCAGTTATAAAAAAGATTCAACTAAAATATACCCCAAAATATGGCAATCTTCAGAGAAATTATATAATACATCGGAATACATAAATTATATTTATTAAAAAACTTATGAATACATTCATGCCATATAGCGAGACAATGAATACGATGAAATACATAGAATACAGCAAAGTACATTGAAATACAATGAAAAAAAGATAATGAACACAATGAAATACATGGAATAAAACGAGATACATTGAATTACAATGAAAAAAAAGACAATGAAATATATAAAAATGTATTAACAGAAATCAAGTTGCTCAGCCCCAAACTCCATCGTCGTTCTTCAAGAACAAACCCTAATTTCCGACGAATTCGCTATTCACCGGAAGCCAGTCTTGAAAAACCAACCGGATTAAAATATCCAAGGAATATCTTCTCCTTTGCTCAAAATCAGCAGATGTATATCCAGTAAATTCTTGTCCTTTCTCAAAACCAGCAGATGTATATCCAGGAACATCTTCCTCTAAAATTTTTGAGGCCGAAAATAAGAGAGGAAGATTATTTTCCATTAATCCTGTAGAAATCTGCCATGGATGAGCAGAGAAATCTCACTCAATAAGCTGAAGAAGAACAGTACAGTTGAGAGGAAGAAGAAAGAAACCAAAATCTGTTATAACCCCCTCTGTGTATTAGCTTAAAAAAAGAAAATACATAATCACTTATTTATACACATTCTCTAACAAGGAACTCATTGTACAGCTGTACAAAGTAAAAATAATCACGTGCATATTTCTACACCCCCTTCAAGCTAGGTGCACAAAAAAATGTTCAAAACACCTATCTTGGACATTAAGTGATAGTGCTGAGCAGTTCCCAGTCCTTTAGTGAGCAAATCAGCTTTTTGTTCTTCTGTTGGCACATACGTAGGACATATCAATCCCTGTTGCACCTTCTCCCTTATAAAATGGCAATTTATTTCTATATGTTTAGTTCTTTCGTGAAATACAGGGTTATTGGCTATATGCATAGCTGCTTTACTGTCTGTGTGCAGCTGAATTGGAGCTGATACATCCACTCCAGTTCTTTGAGTTCCAACCAACCAAATCAACTCAGATACAGTCAATGTCATGCTCCTATACTCAGATTCTGCTGAGCTTCTTGCCACAGTGGTCTGCTTCTTGGACTTCCAAGAGATCAATGAGCTTCCAAACTTAACAAGATATCCAGTGACTGACTTCCTTGAATTTGGACAACTTGCCCAGTCTGCATCACAATCAGCTTCAAGGTTCATCTTCCCAATAGAGCTCATGAGAATCCCTAGACCAGGCTCATTCTTCACATATTTTACCACCCTGTAAGCTGCTTTCAAGTGAGACCGTTTGGGAGCTTGCATGAACTGACTCAGTGTCTGCACACTATAGGCAATGTCAGGTCTAGTTAGAGTCAAGTATAGGAGCTTCCCAATCAACCTCTGATAACTTCTCACATCTTCTAATGTTGGGTTATCATCCAAGTGACAGTGTTCATCGTACTCCAGAGTAGTAAGTCTTTTATTCTGTTCCATTGGTGTAGCAGCAGGCTTAGCACCAGACAAACCTACCTCAACGATAAGCTCAAGAGCATACTTCTTCTGGCATAAAAGAATTCCGTTTCCAGACCTGCAAACTTCAATGCCCAGAAAATACTTCAAGTTTCCCAAGTTTTTGATCTTAAAATCCATGTGTAACTGGTGTTTTGCTTGTTGAATCAGTGCAATGTCACTCCCAGTGATGAGAAAGTCATCCACATATACAAGCACAATAACCTGTTAACCATTTTTCCTTTTGATGAACAAGGAGTGATCATGTTTAATCTGAATAAAGCCTGCTAGCAAGAGGGACTCTGTGAGCTTCAAGTTCCATTGTCTTGAAGCTTGTTTGAGTCCATAAAGGGACTTGAGTAACCTGCAGCCTTTAGAAGACCCCCCCCCCCCCTTGGCTGCCCACACCAGGTGGCAATTGCATATAGACCTCTTCTTCAAGATCACCTTAAAGAAAAGCATTGTAGACATCCATTTGAAATAATGGCCATTGATACATAGCAGCTAGTGCAATGACAGTTCTTACTATAACCATCTTAACTACAGGAGAAAAAGTCTCCTGGTAGTTTATGCCCTCTTGCTGGCTGTATCCTTTGGCAGCAAGCCTAGCTTTGAACCTTTTAACTTCTCCATTTGACTTGTACTTGATCTTGTACACCCATCTACATCCAATAGGTACTTTAACTTTAGGAATATCCACTATCTCCCAAGTTTTGTTCAGCACTAAGGCATCCACTTATACTTTCATTGCCTCAATCCACCTTGGATCCTTCATGGCTTCTGCATATGAGGTAGGCTCTGTGTCTTGTGAGGTTGCTATCAAATAGGATTGCTTATTGGTCGACAAAGCAGCATAACTCAGGTAGTTAGATATTAGATATAAACAATTGGATGCAGATGCTCCATTAAGTGGACAAAAATAATCTTTCATCCAAACAGGTGGTTTGGAACTTCTACTAAATCTTCTGAGTTGTTCAAGCTGAGTATCATCTGTATCTCTTGTGCTTGACTTTTGCTCATAATTTCCAGCTTCAACAACTGGTGTTTGTTCATCAGGACTTTGATCATTACCTTGTTGTACCAAGTCATGACCCTGCACAAGATCCTGATTAACACCCTCATGCTCTTCCTCTGGTATGTGATTTTGGTGCTGCTGCAAAGAATGACCCTCATCTTGTGTATTCAACTCAAAAAACATATGAGCTGACTGTGTATCATCCTTTCCCAATCTGAAGGGGAAAATATCTTCCTTAAATGTAACATCTCTGCTAATAAAAAACTTCCTTTGCCTCAGATCATACAACTTATATCCCTTTTGGGATTCTGAGTAACCCATATGAATTGCAGTAATAGCTCTTGGAGATAATTTGTCAACCTTTTCTGTTATTGTGGCAAATCACAAGCACCCAATAGTTCTCAAGTGTCCCATGTTGGGTGGTTTCTTGTGAATGATCTCATATGGAGACTTCCCTGCCAGAACTGAAGATGGCAGTCGATTGATCAAATACACTGCAGCCAATACACAATCTCCCAGAAATGCAGAGGAATAGATCCTTGAAATCTCAAGGCTCTTGCCACCTCTAAAACATGTCTATACCTCTTGTCCACTACTCAATTCTGCTGCGGAGTATGTGGACAACTACTTTGATGCAAGATTCCATTATCTATCAAATAATTTATGCATTCATGACTAAAAAACTCAGCACCATTATAAGTTCTCAATATTTTTACAGTTTTCCCAAACTGTGTATACACCATCCTAAGGAATGATTTCAACACAATAACAACATCACTTTTCAACTTCATTAAAAATGTCCAAATCATCTTAGAATGGTCATCAACAAAAGTTAGAAAATATCTGTTTCCATTATATGTAGGCACCCTATATGGGCCCCAAATATCCACATGAATCAAATGAAGAATGGCTTCAGCCCTACTGTTACTCAGAGGAAATGGCTTCCTTGTTTGTTTAGCTAGGGGGCCCACAGTACATCTATTGAGTTCACAATCAGAAGTTCTTTTATTCTTAAGGAAGTCTAGTTGTCTCATGACCTTAACTGGTACATGTCCAAGTCTCTTATGCCAGGTAGTGAAATCTGCCTACATTCCATCCACCAAACAGCTATTGATTCTCTGTGCTACTATGTTCTTGTTGGATCCTTTTGGAATTAGAAGATAGACACCACCCTTTTCCTTACCAATCCCCTTCACCCTCTAAGTGTGTAGGTCCTGAAACACACAAAATGTTGGGAAAAAACTAACTGAGCACTGCAGCTCTTTGGTTAATTTTGACACAGACAACAAGTTGTACTTGAAATCAGGCACACATAATACATCATGTATTTCATTATGTCTGTGAGCTTATAACTTCCTTTACAAATGACAGGTACAGTCTAACCATTTGGCAAATTTACGTTACCTCCCCTGGAGTCAGATTGATTAGTCACAGCTTTCAGCAGTTCACTGCTTGATACCATATGATCAGTAGCACCAGTATCTATAATACACAAGTCATTTATTGTCTCTGGTGATTGTGAACTAACATTACCTGCCAGTGCTGAATTTTCTTCTGGGTTATCCTTGTTGATCATCTGCATAATCTGATTATATTGTTCATCTGTAAAGAAATTCAGCATCCCTTGACTTTTCTTCATATTACTCTCATTTCCACCAACACTCTTACCAAAACTATCATCACCCACAGCCACATTAGCCTGCCTATATTGCTGATGTCTCTTTCCTTTAAAGCCAGGGGATATCCAACTAGTTTGTATCAAGTTTCCCTTGTGTGTCCCTTATTTCGACAATACTCAATATAAGTTGCTAAATCTCTTAAACTTTGGCTGATTATCTTTGGCACTCAGTAAAGCTGCTGAATCATTTACCTCATTTGTTATTCCAACATGTGAACTATTCTCAAAGACTCTCCTTTGATTCTCCTCATTTATTATCATTGCATAAGCACAGCTAATAGAAGGCGGTGGAACTTGAAGCAGAATTTGACTCCTAATTGCATTATATGACTCATTTCAGCCCATTAGAAACTGAAAAAGCTTTTGTTGTTCTAGATGTTCTATAAACTCCTTAGTACCAGCCGTGACAAGAAGTGAAGGCGTCATAGAGCTATATTCGTGCCAAAGTAATTTTAACCTAGAATGATATACTGAAATACTAGAGGTACCTTGTGAGATGGTGGCTATCTCACGTTGAAGGTTGTAGATTCTTGATACATTCACCTTGTCAAATCGATTCTGCAGATCTATCCACACCTCATGAGCATCATTCGCGTATACTATTCCATTCACCAAATCTGGTGAGACTGTATTCATAATCCATGTTAGCACAGTTGCATTTACTCGTTCCCATTCCTCTTCCAGATCTGCCGTAAATTGAGCCTTTGTGCAGCTCTCATCGATGAACCCTAGCTTGCGTTTTGCTCGCAATGCAATCACCATCGCCTTGCTCCAAACTAAGTAATTTTCAGTTCCTTTGAGCTGAATCGATACAATCACATTGCTAGGATTATCGGAGGACTGCAAAAACAGAGGATGACGAGGGTTGTCCATATCCAAGTTCGCCATAGCTGATCTTCAGAGAACATATTCAATTTCGATATCTTCTATGTCTCTTCGAGTGAGTTTACAATCTGGAACTCATTGTACAGCTGTACAAAGTGAAAATAATCACGTGCATATTTCTACCAATCCAACACTACCTCTGTTAAAATTCTCATGCTAATAAATCAATTTTGTCGGCATGTTGGAACCGGGACCGAACCGGACCGGCCCGGTATAAACCGGGACCGGACCGGACCGGTTCTTAAGGGGTGGGCTGGGCTGGGTTGGGGGGAGGGGTTAGAACGGTTAGGATTTTAGGATTAAGACCCGTGACCGGACCGGCCCGGTAAGCAAAACAGTGCTTGAACCGGTCGACCCGGACCGGGACCGGACCGGTACAACGGTCAAAAAAAAATTCTGAGCATGTGGGCCCCACAGGACCGTTGGCAACGGTCCAGAACCGTTGGCCAACGGGAGTATTTTCAGAAATGGCCACTTTTTTGTTTTTTTTTTTTGTATTTATTAAATTACATTATTAACCCTTCTTAAAATCTATAAATACCCTCCCCTCTTCTTCATTTCCTCACTCAAAATTATCAATCTCTCTCTCAATTCTCAAATTATCAATCACTCACTTCTCTTCAATTTTCAAGAATTCATATTCTAATTTTATAATTTTATTGTCTTTGTTTTCCCGAATTTAATTTATCGTAATTTCTCATTCGGAAATCGGAATTCTAAGCTTGAAGTTCAAGTGTTCAACATTGAAATACTTGCTTGACGTTTGTTCGTGGTAACACCGGATTTGCGTAATCAAGTGCTCAATTTATTATCGAATTCGGTGCACTCTTTCCAACTCTTTCTCTTATTTAATATTTTAATTGCATATTTAATTTAAGCTTATATTTTTATTTTTACAATATGTTTAATGATGCTAGTCCTGTAGCTTTTGGTAGTAATAGTAATGACCCGACTTCTAATCGTAAAAGAAGAAGTCTGGTATGGAATTTTTTTGAAATAATAGAAGGTACTAATAGTGTTAAGTGCAAATTTTGTAACGAAACTTTTCAATATTTGACCGAAGGAAATTTAGGAGGGACTGGACCATTTGCAAGACATATGAGAGCTGTCCATCCTATAGAATGGGTCAATAATGATGCTAATCCTGTAGCTTCTGGTAGTACTAGTAATAATGATCACCCGACTTCTAATCGTAAAAGAAGAAGTCGGGTATGGAATTTTTTTGAAATAATAGAAGGTACTAATAGTATTAAGTGCAAAATTTGTAACGAAACTTTTCAACATTTGACCGAAGGAAATTTAGGAGGGACTGGACCATTTACAAGACATATGAGAGATGTCCATCCTATAGAATGGGTCAATAATTATGGGAAGCAATGATTTGTAAGTTTTAGACTTTTAGTATGTTTGACTGTTTGTACTTTGTTTCAGAGATTGGATTAGATAGATCGGAACGAAGAAATCAGGAAAGGAAGATGTTCACACTTCACAGTTCATACTTCATAGCCCAGAAGACGAAGAACTTTAACTTGGAGATATTGATTATGATGAAGATGAACTGATGAAGTGATGCAAAACATTTGAAATTACTACTTCACTATAAAAAATGTAAACATTTCATTATCTACTTATTAATTTGAAATTGAGAAATAAAGTAGCACTTGCAATAAGTGCAATTTTTTCGCCATCTTTTGTTGTTTTCATTCAATTATTACAAAGTATTAATATAACTTAATATTTATACATAATTCTAAAAAAAAATACAAAATAACGAAACCCGGCTCGGCCGGGACCATTACAACCCGTAACCCGTACGGTTCAATCTTAACCCCTAACAACCCAGCCCGGTTAAACCCGGCACTGTTTGGACCCGGCCCGGCCGGGACCGGTAACCGGACGGGTCGAAAAAAAATCGACCCGGACCGGACCGGTGGAACCGGTTGACAGGCTTATTACAAACCAATCGGAAATTTGGGAGACTACAATTCATTTGAAGAATGGTTCGTTCATTGAAACTTGGATGAACTAATTAAGAAAATGGAGAGAAAGAAAATAGGTTAACTGATTAGTTTATTTAGTGGCTTAGAGCAAGAAAATAATAAAAAATAAAAAAATTGTTATAAACCTTAAAAGATATTTATGGAATATAATTTTTTTAAATGATATTTATTTAAAATAAATAAGGTGTTAACCTTTGCTATACAAGGTAAAAATTCTATTTTAGAGTATTATAAGCAAAGCTTAATACTCAAGTAGAAAAGAATAAAAAATACAAATCTATTATCCATCAAGTTTTACACTACTTAAGACAGATAGTATAAAGAATACGAGTTCAGCAAAGTTTAATTTTTATTCAACTTTTATATATTTGTTAAGAATTCATTAAATATGAATATATAATAAACTTCCGAACTCATAAATTTTAGCTCTAAAATTTACAACTTCAAATTTTAAATTCGCTTAGATACATTGTGCGCTGCTAATCTTGAAAATTTCTAAGTTACTAAAGACCCATTTGGCCATAAATTTACCAAAATATATTTGGAATTTTTTTGGCAAATACATGTTTGACCAAAGCTTTTATCAGCATTTTGGCATATTCTCAAAATCCAAAACCCAAATCTCATTAGCCCAAAATATTACTGTTACATTTTTTAAAAGTTATCCGAAACTTTTTTATTTTATAGAAGAATCCACCATTTATTATTTTGTAACAATTCTACTTTGTCTTTTCGATCATATGATATTGTATTATATCATTCCTTATAAAAATAATAATTTTGTATCAAATTTATTTATGTTCAGTAATATAATTTGCGATAATATAATAAATATTATTGATAAAAGTATAATAGATATTGATGACAGTTTTTAGAACTTAAGGGTATAAATTATGTTTTATTTTTTATTTTTTTAAAAGTAAAATATATTTTGAAAAATTATATGTAAATACAATTTTATTTTCGAAACAAATTTCACACAAATCAATTTTTTAAAATAAATTTATGAATCTATAAATAAGAAAACTTGAAACACTTCAAACAGAAAAAGAATGGTAAGGGGTGGTAGTGATAAAATGAAGTGGGTGACAGTCCCACGTGACTGGTCACCAATTATCGGTGGATGTCATGGTTGGCTTCATATCAACGCTAACAGCCAAAAGAAATATGCCCCAAAATCACATTTCAAACAAAGTCACAAAACCTACACCATACTCACCAAAAAAGATAACACTAACAAAAAGTTGGAATAAAAAGTTGGATTACTATCATTAACTCATTTGACAAAGTTAACACTCGCCCATCTTTCCTTCTATCGTTTTGGTTGGGCACTATAACTTTGCCCTTTTTCTCCATTTTCCATCTCTCTACTTTCTTTTGCCTTTTACTTTACAGTAATAGGCTAGTGGTTTCTCTCTCGTTTGTTGGACAAATTAGGTGAAAGGAATACTGTAAGTAAATCGGAATATGATCCAATAAAAAGTTTATTAAGTGTAGGTGACATTATGCTTAACAAATTCAAATCTTCTTGCGGTTAAGTGGAGTATTTTTGTAAATGATTTTTACTCAAATAGCCCGTTATATTTATTGTTTATTTTTTGTAGTCATATACACAGTTTATACAATGATTATACATATAATATCAATCAAAAAAAGATAAAGGGGTAAATCAAAGTCAATCATAATTAATACTGGGTCGAAAGAAAGAGTAGCTGCAGTAACATATTGTTCAGATAATATATCAGAAAATTTTATTGATGATAGAAATTTGCCCTACCTCTCCTTAGAGATGGTCAGAAAATTACAACTGTTACTGCACCCTTCTTAGATTATGAAAATGAGATTTTTTTCTCTTTTCCTGTAGGTCAAAGATTCAGTTATCAGAGCTCTGCCGCCCTTTTTTGGGCTATTGGAGTGTTGGGGAAGAAGCGGAAGGAGGAAGCCCGCTTCTTCAACTCTTTTGTCTTGCCTTTATAGTCGAAAACTTCTTGTGCCTGTCATAACTTATCATGGTTGGGTCGAGGAAGTTTTTCCGTCATGGGAAGGCCTTTGCCTCGTTGCTTGTATCGAATGTAACCATGATGAGACGAAGTCAACTTGGTTGAATTCTTTAGATGATTAGGGCGGAGTCATTGCCACTACGGTCGTGTGGTCAAATTTTGACCAATACAGTTAGTCCCTCTGTTCGTCGAGGTCGTGCCTCATCGACTTCAATGGATGGACCATGTGCGTGGACATCTTTTCAGTACTCGTGTACTGCTATGACAGTTTCGAAACTGAAGCGCTTGTTGGCAAACGAAGCATCGCTTCGTGCAGGCAATCATTATGACACACATTTCAGAAGATCTAAATCACTTCGCGTCCTGTCAGGTTCTAATGGTGACAATTGGGTTTCGCGCTTGGGCAATTCATGCCTTTATAAATTGGAAAATCCTATTATTTGCTTTTCACAATTCATCGTTCATCTTTGTGAAAACTCTAAGGATATCTTCTTTTCTATCAATTTGAGTTCTTTCTTGCTCCCTTGCCCATAACAATCCTTAATTTCTTCACTTCTCCCACAGAGTTCTTTCTCTCTCTTTCTTTTTGTGGGCTAAAGATGGCAGGTACTTCTTCTCTTGATAATCTTCCCATTGCTCCTCCGACAGCTGAGAACCCTGCTCCGGCTGCCGGTGACACAGAGTTGGTGGAATGCGAAGACGTCCCATCAGTAGACAAAATTTTATCATGTCCGGGGAAAGATATGGTGGATTTCTGCGCTGACGGTGCCAAGGAGCCAGTAATATTTCCCCTATCGTAGGGGAGGTAGGGATAACGGATTTACCGGAACGATGGGAAATTTCTAATTATATCGAGATAGTACCGATAGGGAGAGATGATCGGGTCCAAATTGACCGTCCCGAATTATGTATGTTCTATGCTCCCCTTCCTCGTAGGGTACACGCTCCCACTTCCCCTGCTGGCGGTCGACTTCTGCCGCTATTATGAGGTATGCCTCGCCTAGCTTTCTCTGTACATGTACAAATTGTTCCTCATGTTTATCAAATATGCAGATTTGGCTGGTCGCGAGGTTTCTCTGGGACACGTGCTCAGCTTATTCGCTCCTCAGAAGATTTGTAGCACAATGATCCATGCACGTCCTCGAAGGTCAAAAGGTCTAGTGGTAACGATGGATGACAAGACCAATTGTCGCTTTTTTTAGAACTTTTTCTATGTGCAGACCAAGTACCTCGTGGCGGACCCAATTGGATTTCCTGAGGTGTGAAATTTTGCATGTAAGTATTCGCCCCTAATTAGTGGAGTATTCGATTTGTCTTTTCCTCTCACCTTTCATGTTGCATGTACCGATCTACTTCGTTGCTTTGCAACCGAGAAGCTACCCCCGCAACCGTTGGAGGGGATTCGAGAATGGTTCGAGGTCTTTCTTTCCCATACAGCGGGGGTTCGCATGTGATCGACCTTTCATGAGAGATTCGGGCGTAGGCCCCTTACAGGTGAGATACACCCTTATTTTTTGTCGCTTTTGTTTTGTTTCGATCTTACCTCTTGAATATTGTTTGTAATTTCTAGGGAGAGTTTGTAGAGTCAGGGCTCCTCAGCTAGCCTTTCGCCGGCCGGATGCGTCTGCTCGTCTCACTACAGTACCTGCTGTCCGCTCTTCGTAAAGGGCTGCATCAGTCGAGTCTACAGTATTGGTTACTTCTACCCGGGTAGCCTCTCAGGATGAGGTCCCATCTGGTGCTATCCGTCCTCAGAATGATTCGCTGTCGACCGGGGAGGAAGAAGGGTCATCGAAGAGACGAAGGGTGGAGTTCGAGATGGTACCTCCAACACTGATCAATTTGGATTCTCCTTCGGCGAACCCAGAGGAAAATATTATTGCACCGTCCACCACAGGGGTAGAGCGAGTGGCTGAAGTTGGTGCTGGCAGTCAGAGCCAGGAAAATGTGGTTGCGGCTGTAGTTCATATTGGGGCTCCTGTTACTGATGATGCAAGACGTCCCACCGGAGAAGAGAATCGGACCCCTATAGCGGCCATGTTGACCTCGGGTGCACCTTATTCATTTGTGGCGAGTCATGTTCCACCTTCGGCGGTAGAGAAGGGAAATAATGTAGTTGTCGATGAGTATGAATTCGAGTCTAACTTGGACCGTGATGATGTTTGAATTATCGAGGAGGGTATTACTCATTCAGTGGTGCACGCAGATTGGTCAGCCCATTTTCTCGAGAATCCCTCTAATGTGAACCTTTTAGCGCAAGGGGATAACTTGGTGCCGCAGTACAACTTACTGAGTTTGGAAGCTGAGAACGAGTCCATGCGGAATATCTCGGATGCCGAAGTGAGAGATTAAGTGGCTATTATGGGTTTGCTAGTATGTTATCTGACTGTGGTTTGTTTTTCCTCTGTCGCAAACGAGCATTGGTTTAACTGCTTTCTTATTTTTCAGACGTATCTATTGGAGGTGGAGAGCATCCGTAGGTCAAATATCCCGTCGATAATTTTCTTGCAGATGTTGGAAAAGTAATGTCGATATCGCAACAGGTGTCGCTAGTTGCATGGGCGGTTGTGGACAGATCCCACAACCGAGCTCTATGCAAAAAGTTGGAGGAAAAGGATCAGGAGCTGCTGCAGATGCTTAGTAGCAAGAGTGAGCTCGAAGAGCAACTCCGCCACAAGGACGAATAGCTCGAAGTGGGTAAAAGGGTCACAACAGAATGTGAATACCTACGGGCATGTTAGGAGCGATGCAGTTGGAAATGGAGCAGCGTCGGGCTCAGTTTGAGGAGGTGAGAACCGAATGGAGAGGAAAAATTTCTATAAAAGATAGAAAGGCCAGTTTGGAGCGCACTGAGAGACCCTGGTATGAGGCCCTAACGAAGGCGGCGGCTCTAGAAGAGACTATACGCACGCTCAATTCCCAGCAAGAATCAGAGAGGGCAATTGCAACCCTTGTGGAGGCTCGGCTCGAGGAGAGGATCAACACAACAGATCAGGTGGCTGCGGCTCTAGCAGAAAAAGTCGCGGCCTTGGAGGAAGAGAATCAACGGTTGAGGGCCCAAGCTGGATCGTCCCATACTGCCGTTCCCCGCCAGACACGTGAGCTCTGGGTCTATGTTGAAGCCCAACGGGATAAATTTAGGAACTACTGGGAAGCAATCACCGTGATAGAGGTCGCCTATGAGGAGGCGCGAGCGAAGGCTCGTGAGGCCCGTTCAACCTGCGGGTATGACATGGTAACACCCGAAGCTGATGGGGGTGCAGGCGATGATGATGATTAGCCCTATGAGGATGATGATGACAACGGCGGTGGTGACACTGAGTGACAAAAAAATTGTACTTTGTTTTTCATTTCGTTCACTGTTTGGTGTTTATTCGCTTCTTCTTGTTGTTTTTTTCCTTTTTTTTTGATTAACCGGCCTGGGCCGGGTGTAAGCGGTGATAGCCTGCATTTCTGACTTTGTGAATAAAGAACTCTTTTTCGCTACTTGTCTTGCGTTTCAGTTGATTTGAAATCCTGTCGCTAGGCGAGGGCTCGTCAAACGAGTCCCAATTTTGCTTCTCGTGTCGAAGGCTTGTAGCCTTAAGGGCATTGTTTTGAACTTGTCGGAATAATAGCTTGTCTGAGTCTGAACAAGGTCAAACCTTTCGATCTTTAATGGCGAAGGCCCCAAGCCTTGAGGGTGTTATTTCGAACTTATTGAAATAACAGCCCGTCTTGAGTTCGAACGAGGTCGAACCTGTCGATTTTTTATTGCGAAGGACCTTAACCTTAAGTGTGTTATTCCTAACGTATCAAAATAACAGCCCGTTATGAGTTTGAACGAGGTCAAACTTGTCGATCTTTGATCGTGAATGCCATTAACCTTAAGGGTGTTATTTCGAACTTATTGAAATAATAGCCCGTCCTGAGTTTGAACAAGGTCAAACCTGTCGATCTTTGATGGTGAAGGCCCTTAGCTGTAAGGGTGTCATTTCGAACTTATCAAAATAACAACCCTTCTTGAGTTCGAACGAGGTCAAAACTGTCGATCTTTGACGGTAAAGGCCCTTAGCCTTAAGCTATCATTTCGAACTTATCGAAATAACAACCTGTCTTGAGTTCGAACGAGGTCGAACCCGTCGATCTTTGATGGCAAAGGCCCTTAGGTTTAAGGGTGTTATTTCAAACTTATTAAAATAATAGCCCATCTTGAGTTTGAACGAGGTCGAACCTGTTGATTTTTTATGGCAAAGGCACTTAGTCATAAGGGCGTTATTTTGAACATATAGAAATAACAGCCCATCTTGAGTTCGAACAAGGTCGAACATGTAGATCATTGATGGCGAATGCCCTTAGCCTTAAGGGTGTTATTTGGAACTTACCGAAATAACAGCTCGTCATGAGTTCGAATGAGGTCGAACCTGTCGATCTTTGATGGCGAAGACCCTTAGCCTTAAGAGAGTTATTTTATACTTATCGAAATAACAACTCGTCTTGAGTTCGAACGAAGTTGAACCTTTCGATCTTTGATGGCGAAGGCCCTTAGCCTTAAGGGTGCTATTTCGAACTTATCTAACTAACAACCCATCTTGAGTTCGAACGAGGTCGAACCTATCGATCTTTGATGGAAAAGGCCCTTAGCCTTAAGGGTGTTATTTAGAACTTATAAAAATAATAGCCCGTCTTGAGTTCAGACGAGGTCGAATGTATCGATCTTTGATGGCGAAGTCCCTTAGCCTTAAGGGCGTTATTTCGAATATGTACAAATAACAGCTTGAACTTGTCAATATTTGATGTGGAATGCCCTTAGCCTTAAGGGTAATATTTAGAACTTATCAAAATAATAGCTCGTCTTGAGTTCAAACGAGGTCGAACCTGTCGATCTTTGATAGCTAAGGCCCTTAGCCTTAAGGCCGTTATTTCAAACTTATTGAAATAACAACCTGTCTTGATTTCGAACAAGGTCGAACCTGTCAATCTTTGATGGCGAAGGCCCCTTAGCCTTAAGGGTGTTATTTCGAACTTATCGAAATAACAACTCGTCTTGAGTTCGAACGAGGATAAACCTGTCGATCTTTGATGGCGAAGGCCCTTAGCCTTAAGGGCGTTATTTCGAACTTATCAAAATAACAACACGTCTTGATTTGAACGAGGTCGAACCTGTCGATCTTTGATGGCGAAGGCCCTTAGCCTCAAGGCTGATTTCGACTTATCGAAATAACAGCTCATCTTGAGTTTGAACGAGGTCGAGCCTGTCGATCTTTGATGGTGAAGGCCCTTAGGCTTAAGGGTGTTATTTCGAACTTATCGAAATAACATCCCGTCTTAAGTTTGAACAAGGTCAAGCATGTCAATCTTTGATGGCGAAAGCCCTTAGCCTTAAGGGTGATTTCAAACTAATGGAAATAACAGCCCGTCTTGAGTTCGAACGAGGTCAAACCGGTCAATCTTTGATGGCGAAGGCCCTTGGCCTTAAGGGCGTTATTTCAAAATTGAAATAACAGCCCGTCTTGAGTTCGAATAAGGTCAAACCTGTCAATCTTTAATGGCGAAGGCCCATAGCTTTAAGAGTGTTATTTCAAAATTATCAAAATAACAACCCGTCTTGAGTTCGAACTAGGTCGAACCTATTTGACTTTTGATGGAGAAAGCCCGTAGCCTTAAGGGTAATATCGAACTTATCGAAATAACAGTCTGTCTTATGTTCGAACGAGGTCGAACCTGTCGATCTTTACTGGCGAAGGACCTTAGCCTTAGTCCTAGTTCGGCGGCCATTGCTCACCTTGATAGTTCAACGCCATGAGCGCTAAGAGTCAAAATTTCGTTCGGACTTGCGTTGTACGCGTGTCATAATTGTTTGCGTAACTTTGGCTATTTGCTTTGAAGATATTACTGATAGGGAGATTCAAGTTGTTTCAAGATGATTTTTGATTCTTCATTTGAGATATCCCTGTGCCGGTTTCCGATCCGACATAATATGGTAGATGAAGATGAGATGCTCCATGCTTCTGCCCGGCAATTTTAAAGGGGGAAGAGGAGAATAGATTGCAGCATCTCTCTCCTTCTCTGGGATGTTTGAGACCGATAGGACATGGGATTTTAGTCCTTGTTTACGTATTCGATTTTTCTTTTCTCGATATGCTGCCTTCAAATCTGGTAAGAGCTGAATTTTCTTTTTGGTGTTTCGTTAGCCTCAATCCAGGAAGAATTAGGTATTTTCACTAGAAAATCCCCACAAGCGGCGCCAAATTATTTAACTCAAAAGTTGTTAAACTTTATAAGAAAATCAATCAAAAGAGATGAAGGGGTAAATCATAGTCAATCATAATTAATACTGGATCGAAAGACAGAATAGTTGCAGTAACAGGTTGAGCAGATAAAATATTAGAAAGTTTTACTGATGATAGAAATTTCCCCTGCCTCTCCTTAAAGAGGGTCAGGAAATTACAATCGTTATTTCCCCCTTCTTAGATGATGAAAATGAGTTTTTTTCTCCTGTACCGTAGGTTAAGGATTCAGTTATCAGAGCTCTGCCACCCTTTTATGGGCTATTGGAGTGTTGGCGAAGAAGCAGAAGGAGGAAGCCCCATTTTTCAGCTCTTTTGTCTTGCTTGTATAGTCGAAAAATTTCTTGTGCTTGTCATGATTTATCATGGTTGGATCGGGGAAGTTTTTACGTCGTGGAGAGGCCTTTGTCTTGTTGCTTTTATAGAATGTAACGATGATGAGACGAAGTCAACTTGGTTGACGTCTTCGTAAGATGATTAGGGCAAGGTCATTGCCACTGCGGTCGTGTGGTCAGATTTTGACCAGTACGTGCACCTTCACAGATCATTTTTAGTTTAAACAGTTTGGTGGTTGGTTATTTGGATTAAATTTCTTTTTTTTCCTTTGATACCTGAAATAGTAAATTTTTTGACATGAAATATAGGGGTAAGGTTTGCGTAAATTTTATTCCGTGGAATTATACCCATGAGACGTGATGTAGTAAATTTTTTGACAGGAAATGTTGTTCTGATAGAGTATATATACACATTCAGATCAAACAAACACATTTAACTATTTTCGTTCATATGATAATAACCAAGTGAAAGAGATCGAATTGAACTTTAAATGTGATAGTATTTCAGTCTTCTTCTTTTGATTACCTAGTTACATATTTATATTTATGTGACTATAAGTACTCACATTATATTGGTAATGTATCTTCTTTTTTTGCCTATGTATAAGTCTGGTCGCTGAGATTATATTCTAAGAGAACAATAATTAAGTCGTTTGAGCAATTAGAAATAGGATATATGTCGCGTCCTAGCATTTAAAATCTTTATAAATAAATTACAGCTGTCCAACGCGAGCATAAAGTTTGATTCGGTTATTGTGATATAGCAAATATCTTAAAACAATCACTAACAAAATTTTTCTTATGTCACTCTCTCTATGTTTAAGAAATTCCATGATTCTCCTTAATGCATAAGTATCCTAAAGTTGACAACCTTTTGAAATTACAAGACCCTAGCTATGTCTCAATTTACTTAGCTACTATACTCTTTCCTTTTTAATTTCCTCTTTCTTTCTACCTCTCAATTCCTCTCCCCCCATATATTGCTAGCGGTTATGTATAACAGCTAGAAGATATTAGTCATAGGAAATGAAAGAGGATTAGATACATATGGATCAAGAAATCTCTAATAAAGATGATTTCTTTCCAAGAAATAAGCAGCAAAATTCCCATGTTGCCACTGGCAATAATACGAGTGATAGACTGAAGAGAGATGAATGGAGTGAAGGAGCAGTTTCTTGTCTGCTCGAAGCTTATGAAGCTAAATGGATACTTCGTAACAGAGCTAAGCTCAAGGGACAAGATTGGGAGGACGTGGCGAAACACGTGTCGGCGCGTGGTAATTCTACGAAATCTCCTAAGACTCAGACGCAGTGTAAGAATAAAATTGAGTCAATGAAGAAACGGTACCGATCGGAATCCGCCACCGCCGCTGATGCTTCTTCGTGGCCGCTTTATCCTCGCCTTGACCTTTTGTTACGTGGAAATAATGCTTCAGCAGCTTCAACTTCTCTTATTCCTCCTCCTCCGCCGGCTGTGGTGGAACCGCCGCAGCCAGTGACAGTACTACTACCGCCACCTCCGGCTCCTGTTCCTCCGCCTCCTCCACCGCCCCCGCCGATGGCTGTGCCAATTGGGAATGGTGGTCAGAATTCGAATGGGTCTAATGGTGTTGATAGAGCTGCAAAGGTTAGTCAAGCGTACTCTGTATGCATCAATTTTCTCAAATTATTTGTTTTACAATTTTAACTTTGGTTATTCACTATTTTCAGTTCAAAAACAAAAAAAAAAGTATCATAATATATCTTAATTTGAAATAATTATTATCTTAGGCATAAATCCCTATGTATGTTAGTATGATATTTTAACGCACACGTCGCCACCAGATTTCGAGGATATGGTTCAATTCTGAATGGTTAGCTATTGACATAATTGTATAAGAGAAAAGAGATATAGCGTTAGTGCTTAAAATGATAGTTTTGCAATGTTAATTAATGTTAAGAATTAACGACAAGGTGAATTCTGAACCCCACCTTTTGCAAAAAGTGCTTTTATGCTCCCTCATCATGTACTTTTATTTTCTGAGGTCAAAGAGTCGTTCTGAATGTTTTGATGGTTCTTCTTAGCTTATACAAAATAGAAAATATTAATGCTGTGATAATAATAATAATTAAGTAATTAATTAATTAATTAATGGAATTGTACAATGAACCACCTTTTAACTCAGAGAGCTCTCTCATTAGCGATTTCACTAACAAATTATATACTTCCCGAAGGAGATATTTAAATTAGCACACCTTTCCATGTATTTGGTGTGTGTATGATTAAGTAATAGATCATTTGAAGATTATATCTGGATTAACATATTAAAGTCTAGTTTTCTTAATTTTAAATATGTGAAAAAGATTGCTTTGGAAAACATGGTCTAATTTTAAGCTACATATGCGAAATCCATCTCTATGATTGAAGTTATATACTCTATAATATAAAACTTACCCACACAAGTAACAAGATAATCTATACAAACTTTGAAATATTACTTTTAAGCATTAGCTAGAACGAAATCCATCACGTCTAGCTTCCAATATTAACATGTCTCAAGTCCACAATGTGCATTCGACAATCTTTTAGTCAAATATCTTTTTTTTATCTTCTTTTTTTCTCGTCTTCTTTTACTCAAATATCAAATTTATTTGTAAAAAATGTAGCAATAATGAAATTAACAATTGCACGATAGGATAAAACCATGCTTCAAACACTGCACATCTTAAAATTAAGTTGTACACTATATGCTGCATCTCGAAAATTGAGATTATCTCGAAAATCTCATAAACCCTTCGGATTTTTATAAAGAGAGCAAGACATCAAATTATTCTTTCTCAAGTCCAATTGTTCTTCCTCGATATCAACTTGGAGTGCGGCCGGACGCTTTTTGATAATTAATCAAAAACTTCAAGAAGAAAAATCTATACGGAGCAAGACTTTTATAAAGATCAAATACAATCCAGGGGGTTCATATATATGTTTGAAAAATACGCTGATCTAAGCCTAGAATCACGAAAAACAATTTAAAGGAAGAATTAAGGGAACAAATAGAATTGTAACAAAAAACATTCATCAATAAAATCATTTTTCTTCAAAAGAAAGAAAGAGTTGTATGCTATATATATATATATATATATATATCTTTTTTAAGGAGCATGAAATTAAAGTTCCCTAATTTAGTTCTTTTTTCAGGAAGACACAATGGATGCCAAATTGTCGGACAATGCAGCAATATCAGACAAAAATGCAATGGACACAAACAGCAGCACTCCAGCCCTCTACAGCGACGACAATAAGAGCAAGTCAAAGAATGTGAAACTGAGATCAATGGAGAAGAAATCAAAGAACAAACGAAAGAGGGCAGAAGGTTGGGAAATTGGTGAGAGTATAAGGTTACTAGCAGAAGTAATAGTGAGATCAGAGCAAGCAAGAATGGAGACAATGAGAGAGATTGAGAGAATGAGAGCAGAAGCTGAGGCCAAAAGAGGTGAAATGGACCTCAAACGAACAGAAATAATTGCCAACACTCAACTTGAGATTGCTAAGCTATTTGCAAGTATTACTAAAGGAGTTGACCCTTCTTTGAGAATTGGAAGAAGTTGATAAATTTACTGCTGAAAATAACCTTGTCTCCATCTTTAAGATTAGGACTAGCAGTTCCATTTATCTTAATGATTTGTATCTCTTTAACATCTTTACAATATCACTTCTTCCTTTGAAAATGACAGAGGAATAATCCATTAATTGACCTTGTCTTAATCTCAAACTAGTTAAAGTCGTCTATATAAATCGTCTATATTCATTTTGCTCTATTCATATTCATTTTGTTTAAATAGTAAAATAATTTGTTTTTCAAGACACATTAAAGGTCATTCCAATGTTGCCTATATATCACGCATGCACGGAATACATGTTTCTAGGGAACCATCAGACCAAGTTTTAGTGTAAATACAACTAGAATTAGACGCGGATCCGAAATTTGAACTCTATGAGTTCAATATCTGAATTTTTTAGTATTGAACTCATTATATTTTTAAAGTTATGAGTTTATAATTATTATTTGTTTAAATATTAATGAATTTTATACATAAATTATGGTCGGCATCAAAAGTACTAAGTTCAGATGAATCCGGTACCATAAGACTAGATACGCCGCTGACTAGAATCACAAATAATTGATTTATGAATTTCTTATTTCTATTATATATTGTTGTTAGTTAAGTTCACATTAAGCTTAGAGAGATCGCGACGTTATTTAGACGACTTTTGTCCTTATGACTTTCGGTTTACCTTATCTTTTTTTGTCACATTCAATAGTTATATGGTATCACACAGTCACTATGAACAAGTGAATATGGGATTTTAGTTAGACCTTCTATGTAATGTAATTATTCAAACCCTTATACATGAATATACATACAATTTAACGTTGACACTTCCATGATACTCCATGCGTCCAAATTTACTTGTTCCCTATATTAGAAATAGATATTTATTTTTACTTATCCAGTTTGAAAATCAATGGATAATTTACTATTTTGTACATCTTTTCCCCATCTTATTACGCATTACTTTTTTTAAATTTATTTTTCAACAGGTGATATAATAAAATTACCATATTATTTATTGTTTCTTAAAAAGGATGCCAAATCAATAAAGGGAACTATGGGCTAGAGCGAGAAAGTTCTCCTTCTCTCCCTTCTGCCTTTTCCTCCTTACCACTAAACAATATTCGTCATGGAAATGACCACCACCAACTCTCCTCCGTAACCACCCGATTTGAGCATCATGCACATTTATACACCCATATCACCCAACCATACCTCCATTGAAATGAAATAATCCTTCAAGAACACACTACTTTCACATAACCAAATTCACCATTTACAAAGTACTTGTCACAACTCACTCACATATTGACCTCTTCGATGAAACCATCAACGACCACTAACATGACATTTTCATTCCTCTAATGTCAACTAACAAAACCTGTCTATATTCCTCATGGAATTGGTCCTTCATAGTCAAAGTTTTTGGTAAAAAAGTTGGACGTTAAACATTACGCACCAAATTACATACCTTATGGAAACCTACGGAGCACTTACCACTAATTAACCTGGGATTAGATTTCTTCCTCATAAAATTCTAAAAGGAAGAGAATATGAACAAAGTACTCCATGAAAGGCCTTGGTTCATATTTAACCATTTCCTCTCTGTGCGTAAGAAGAGACCTAAGTTCATCGCCTCAAATGCCAACTTACTTATTCAACCATTTGGATACGACTACCAGAATTGCCTACTAGTTTTACAACTTTGATATCTTACAACGAGTTGGATCCAAAATTGGGATACTTCTAAAACTTGATACGTGTACATCAGCCACTACTATAGGCAGATAAGCACGTATATGCATTGACGTACCCTTGGAACAAACTTAAAACACATGTTCTTCATTGGCACGCATCGACAACAAATCCTCTATGAAGGTCTCACCATGCTTTGCACTATTTGTGGAAGGTTGGGCCACAACAAAAATCTTTGCACTTGTAAACCACTACATTGTGACCCAAACCCATCCAACGTACACTTAGTCACCACTACTGTTCCCCTGCTTGGCAAAACAAGCATTCAAATATAAGAACTTCAACATTCACAATCCTCTACCACCAATGAATAGAAAACCGTTACTTTTCCCTCAAAAACAAAATACAAAAGCCCACCACGCAGAAAAGGCCCTACAACTTCACGTATCAAAGAATCAACAAGCTTTGGATACTCATACATTAATGCAATGGCGGCTGCTCCACTGGATCCCACAGTTACGCTCTCAAACGAACAACTCCCAAACCCAGTCCCCTAACAAAAGGAAAAGACTTGGCTACTCCTCCCCTCTCCCCAAATTTTTTAATTATAACACCTCAGACCTAATAGAGAAAATTGAATATCTACCTATGATGGACTCCAATCCGATGACCTTAACCCAAATACCCACTCTCACCAGCCCATCATGTCTCTCACACCCAAATTCCACACTCAATTAAAGCCACTCCAACTAGGTATAGCCCCACATTCTCATCACATAGACCACCAAGCTTTCACTCAACCCTCCACGTCAATAGGTTCAAATACGACAATAAGCCAGTACACACCTCTAACATTCAACGTTCTGAAGACACATCATCCTCATTGCCACAATCAAGTCCAATACCAAAATATACCCAACCCAATACCCAAACTGATAATAGCCTAACGTCAGCTACTCCGCCAAGTATACTGCAACTCCTAGGTCTTCTACTCCAAATACCTCTCCTTAACCAGCCAAGCACACCCTATTTAATACACATGTAGCAGAACCACGTGACTTTCCTACAAAAAGAGACTCGTCATCAATTACACCATAAAATCAGCCGAAATCATTAATCACTCAAATAAACCTTACTTCTGTTATTTCATCATTAAACCCCATTTCCAAAATTACAACCCCTACTTCAAGTAAAACTACAAACACAATTAATCCTCTCTCAAATGAATCGTTTGCCACTAAATTTACAACAGATTGGACACTCTCCTTCGCAAGTACCAACTTAATCCAATATCACATCACCTTGAACACACTCACCATGTAGCCATTGAACCACCCTCCACAGTACCTCCCCCCTACCAATCTACATCACTCAATACCCACCAATGCATGCATACCCCCAATCTTGATTGGAAATGAGTCTCTAGGAACATGCCATCACCTTCACCATGAAATATATGGAAAGGATGTAATCCCCATGATCCAACACCCAGCAGATATAATGCAAATGGTGATGGAGGGAATGGAGATAGGGGTCGACCTCTACAATCAATATCTGTGTGCCATGCACCCACCGTCAACAATACACAACTACCAGTCCCACACACTATTACCATTATATCACTCACAAGAGATTCCCCACCCATACATCCACTAAGAATATATTCCAGGCCATAAGCTCCTTCCAACCACTCAAAGCTCCAAAGACCAAACGGCCTATATCCCTTTTTTCTATCAAACTTACTAGCCCCAAATTGTAAGTTAGCTTTTTATAATGAAGTTTTCACCAATTACCTTACCCCACCACAAATTAACAAGAGTCATTTATGCCTTATCCCCAAGTTAAACATCCATCAACCATTACTCAATATCGGCTAATCGGCCTTTGCAATACTATCTATAAAATTATTATCAAAAATAATTATTTTTCGACTGAAGCCTATTATAATGAAAACAATTAGCCCTGAGCAATCGAATTTTTTTTAAAGGAAGATGCGCTTCGGATAATTCCATAATAGTCTGAGAAATCCTTAATTCTTTTCGTAAAAAAAAGGGTAAGTACGCAAATTTTTTACTCAAACTTGACCTAGAAAAAGCCTTCGACAAAATAGAATAGAGTTTCATTAAAGAAACTTTGCACTTCTTTAACTTCCTGAAACAAATCATCAACTTAATTATGTCCTGTATAAGCACCTCTTCCATCTCTATCCTTCTAAATGGTCACCATCAGCCCTCACCTTTCTTCTTGCCCATGTGGGGCATACGCCAAGGTGACCCCTTATCTCCGTAAATTTTCACCTTACGCATGGAACGACTCTCATGACAAATTCAACAACTAGTTGACTATCAACAACGGAACGCCCTAAAGATCTCATGAAATAGCCCACAAATTGCTCACATACGATTTGCCGATGATATTACACTACTTTTCAAATTAACCAATAAAAGTGTCCCCTCCATTATAGATACTCTTACTCAATCCAGGACAAAACATTAATTTTACTAAGTCCAAAATTTATTTCTCTAGAAATGTTACTCAAATTGATAAATACTTTGTCCTAACCTCCTTTAATATGCAAGAAAGAGTCCAGTTTGAAAAATATCTTGGCTTTTCCCTATTTGTACAAAAACTTACTAAATCTGTCTTCCAGTACATCCTGGACAATTTTAAAGCAAAATTGATAGGATGAAAGGTCAATATGCTCATAATGGCATGGAGGACTACTCTTATTAAATCTACGCTAAATACTCTCCCTAACCATGTTATGCAAATCATTAAAATTCCACAACAGGTCATATGCAAAATGAACCAGCAGTTACGAAATTTCTTTGCGCACTACTCAACATAAACAGAAAATTCACCTTCTTAAATGGTCACTCATTTAACAACCAAAATGTCAAGGTGGTCTATGCATTCAAAATTTAACTCCTAGAACAACGCGCTAGTAGGAAACTTAGCGTGGCACCTATTTAAATCACCTAGCTAACTATGGGCATCCTTACTTCTAGTTATATACATTTCATCCACTCACTACAGTCAAACTTCCAACATCTAGAAAGATATTCAATTAGGCTGGAAGTTTTGCCAAAAATGAGTGGTCTGCATATCGCTACAGGCCAGCATATTAACTTCTGGAATGAACCTTGGATAGGGCCAACTATCACACTTAGAAAATTCATCGTAGGACCCTTACCAAATCACGAAGAAAATTCCAAGGATAATCAATACATCACAAATAATATGATCAACACTACTTATATGTCGTTTGCCCTACCTACCCAAATATCTCTTTAATACGTCAAATTCATATCCCAACACTTTCTAATTTCCATCCTTTGATCAAATTATTTGGGGTCTTATAACTTCTGGTCATTTCTTAGTAAAATGGTTATACAACGCATTAACTAACACTAATTCCCCTATCACTATTCTTGGCTTAAGAAATTAAGCCCACCTCCAAAAATTATATTTGGTTAATTTTCCACCAAAGGCTACCCATCGCCACTCTTCTTTATTAGATTCACATCACAAATTCAGACATCAGTACGTTATTCTCACAAAGTGCGGACAATTAAACACCTCTGTTTCAATGCCCAAATGCTCTCTTTCTATGGACTCAATAAGGACTCTCAAATAGTCTAAATATTTTGGATCTTACCAACACACGGCCTATTCAAATCATCCACATATTAATTACCACCAAGAATAGTTTGCCCTTAAACTTACTTCCACAATTATTAATTCCATATATGACATGACATATCTGGAACCTACACAATCAATTTATTTCCGACATTAACTACCCACCCCAAATATTCAGCAATTGGTTTCACAAGCAGTTCAATATCACTATACCATTCAAAGCAACAATCACAAAAACCAGCAGCCAAACTCATGTATGTCAAGTGGTACCCTCATACTATAGGTACCATTAAATTAAACACAGAAAAGAACTCTAAGGGTCATCCGCCCCGATATGGCATAGGCGGCGTTTTCAGAAATGATATGGGATATTAGTTACTTGGAAGACCCATAGGAAACTCTACATATATGGAACCATGCGCCTTATTACAGGGATTAAAATTAGCATGGCATTACCACTTGATTCCATTAGAAATCAACGTAGATTCTACAGAGGTAATATCGATGCTCATTCATCAAAATTTACATTACTAATCGAATATAGGTACTTGCTCCGACAACTGGGTAATCCAACTGTCAAGTAAACAGAGCAGAATTGCATTGCAAATAAACTTGCGCAATATGGAGCCACACAAACCAAAATGGAACAAACACTCTTTCTACATTAACCACCCACCTTTTTGAATCAACAACTTCTGGACGACCAAAGGGGTAGGCTATCAAAGAAATGTCACAATGGTACATCGACAAACAACATGTCCTTCCATTTGCATGCACATGATAGTGGTGACATATTGTAGATCAACCTAGTGATCACTATAATGATCCAATTTTTTACTTCTTCTTTTAATTCAATATAATTTCGTCTATTGACCAAAAAAATATGCCAAATCAATAGATAAACTTGGACGGAAAGAGTAGGAATGATCACGCCCAAGTATGCCTTTTAGAAAGGACTATGCAGACGTTGCAAATAAAACCCGAGTATTACGCCCAGGGTCGAATCCAAAGAGAGTCAACATATCAACTACCACCATTAGAACTACTAAATTCTTCCGAACCAGCTTTCCAAGACTTTTGAATCACAATTGGAGGTTTTATACTAACTAAAATTGTATCAAACTAACAAGTTGTAAATAAACTAACTAGAGTTGTGGACAATAATGAGAGAAAACGCTAAGGTAATGACTTCCCCTATTGATGGAATCCCTTCATTTTATGTTTCATACAAATTTACCAACACATATATATCAATAATGATCACTCAACTTACAGTAACTCTCTTCCGAGCAATTACCATAATATACTATTGCACTCTCTCGAGCTACACTAGCTAGCTTTAATTAACAGAGTTCGTTTAAAATTGCACCAACGCTTCATTATTCCTAATCCTGCCTTTAAACCCGCAATTATATATTTCTCTTATTACTTTAGGAGTGGTGTTATTCAACAACTATCTAAATATACACTCTTTTCCAAGTTATGCACACTAAATAGGCATAGCAAATTGAGGATCCTGTCAATTAACTAGAATAAGAACATAGTTGAATAAATATAGATCAAAATTGGCAAATTTGTATTAACATAAACGAGAAGTTCAACCCCCAATAGGTTCCATCAAAACCTTAGACAGGAAAATAAGCTACTCATAGCTATGGGTAAACAAACTAAAGTAGTATTCAACGTAATCTACCAATAAAAATCAAAAGGGAAGAAGAAATATGTTTAAGCTAATCTCTCACAATTGTTATTCCTTCCAAGAACTCTAAGAAATCAATACATGCCTCTTAGGGGCGAAACCTAGTGACTAATATAGATTTTAGGGCTAGAATTCATGCTTTGGCATAACTGGCCCTGGCCTTTAGCACGCCTACCGCGATTCTGCCCCGGTCGCGGTAGAACCGCGGCCATACACCCCCTCAGATACCAACTTTGTTTGTAGCTATCTCCCACCGCGATTCTGCCGCGGTCACGGTGGAACGCACACTCAATTCTTCAGCCAGTTTTTGCGTGGTTCACTTGGGATATTTCACAGTTGGCCTCTTTTTCTTCATTTTTGACTCCAAATGTGCTCCCTAGCTTTCCCTAGTCATATATAGCCTGCACATCAAGAAAAATACTAATCAAAGCATTTTGTTATCACTTTCATTACCAAAACTATGCAAGAAGGTTGTTACTTAGGGCCTGAATATAGTTAAATTCACCTATTATCAACACCCCACACTTATGTTGGAAACACGTTCTCAAGGCTTTATACTAAAACGTGTGTTCTTATGTGTAGGTTTTGATGAATGACAAACGAAGCGCAAATTGATATATGACGAAGTTCAAGTACAAGCGCACAATTGGTGGATAACGAGATTCAAGCACAAGACAAAGTTTTATAGTTTAAATGAGTCGTTCTTAATTGTGATCTTGATCCGACAAATTGACTCATGACATGGCTTCTCTCGTAAAATTATTTTTACAAAATCATGCATATTTAATTTAATGCTAAATGATTTTAAATCATGCATATTTACTTCAGTCAAAATGATTTTTAAACATGCCTCAAAAATCTGGACTAAGATAATCGATTATGTACTTATGATAATCGATTATGTTAAGCCAAGACTGCATGACAATCGATTGTGAAGTTAATGACAATCGATTGTGTTAAGGCAGTGAGCATCAGGTTTTTCAAACCTGCATGACAATCGATTGTGAACCTTATGACAATCGATTGTGATGAGGCAGTGTCCATCAAAGTTTTTCAAAAGTCAGAATAATCGATTATGTACTTATGATAATCGATTATGTTAAGCCAAGACTGCATGACAATCGATTGTGGAGTTATTGACAATCGATTGTGTTAAGGCAGTGAGCATCCGGTTTTTCAAACCTGCATGACAATCGATTGTGAACCTTATGACAATCGATTGTGATGAGGCAATGTCCATCAAAGTTTTTCAAAACTCAGAATAATCGATTGCGAAGCTAATGACAATCGATTGTGAAGAGACAGTGTCCTTCAGATTTTTCAAAGTCACAAAATAATCGATTGTGAACTTATGACAATCGATTGTGTTGAGGCAGTGTCTTCCAGACTTCTTCAAAATTATTAAATAATCGATTGTGAGTATAAAACAATCGATTGGCAAGAGGCAGTGTCTAAAATGATTTTCAAAGTCTGATAAATAATCGATTGTTAACATTGCACAATCGATTGTGAAGCTGACCGTTGTCGTAAAGTTTTCAAATACCGTCAGGTAATCGATTGTTGATTTTGTACAATCGATTGTTGATATTAAAATCTGGAAAAGATTTTTTGAACGTTGCTGAATAATCGATTGTTGATTTTGTACAATCGATTGTTGAAATTAAAATCTGGAAAGGATTTTTTGAACGTTGCTGAATAATCGATTATTGATTTGGTATAATCGATTGTTTTACGTAAAATCTGGAAATGATTTTTAGAACGTTACCAATAATCGATTGTTGATCTTGGACAATCGATTGTTAAGCGTAAAATCTGGGATTGATTTCTGGAACGATTGGCAAACAATCGATTGTGGCTTCTTGACAATCGATTGTCACTCAGTAAAATCAGCAACTCTTAATTGACAATTAGACAACGGTAATGCCAAGTTTTTCAACTATAAATACAGCTTCATTTCAGTGTTTTAAACACAACAACTGATCATTCTATTGCTATAAGCTTGCATACTATTGTTTATCATTTTATATTCGTTTCATAAAGCTTTTGAGAGCCAAAGTCTTGTCCATAGTTGTTGTGATCTTGAGCTTACTTCTTTTACTCATATCTACTCATTAAGGAGTGTTTTGTTTGAGTGTTTAGTGTTTTGCACACTTGTAAGAGAATTGTGATTCTCTTGTTGTAAGGAACTTGTGTTTCCTTGGTTGAAGTCTTGGAGTGTTGTATCTCCGAGCAAAGGTGTTGAGGCTTGTGTCCTCAAGTTGTAAAGGTTTGTTGAGCACCCGTAAGCTTGACAAGTTAGTGAAAAATCTCGAGAGAGTCTCTCGGGGACTGGACTAGCCACGTGTTGTGGTGAACGAGAATACATCGGTGCGTACTTTATTATTTATCGCACTTATTTACTTCCTGCAATTTTTAAATTCCGCAAGTTAACGCTAATTTTTATTATAACGCTATTCACCCCCCCCCCTCTAGCGTTAAGCGTATTATCTAACAATTGGTATCAGAGCCCAACTCTCTGAAGGCTTAACAGTTTGAGAGAACCATCCATGGCTTCTACTCGTGACTCTTTTGCAGGAATTGATGAATGACAATGCTCCACATGACCACCTCTATTCAACGGTACAAACTACACGTACTGGAAGGAGAGGATGAAATCTTCGTTCAAGCAAACAACTTTCATCTCTGGAAGGTGATAACGAAGGGAAATCAAATTCCAACCAAAAAGGTTGAAAACGAATGGGTTCCCAAATCCGAAGAAGAATATGACGCGGATGATATCCGAAAGGTTCAAAATAATGCTAAAGCAATTAATTTATTATATTGTGCTGTAAATGCTGACGATTACAGGAAAATATCGTGTTGCACAACGGCAAAGGAAATGTGGGACAAGCTGGAAATTACGTACGAAGGTACGGACCAGGTAAGGGAAGTTAAAATTGATTTCCTAACCCATGCTTATGAATTATTTCACATGAAGGAAGGTGAAAAGGTGGATGAAATGTTCGAACGATTTTCAATAATCGTAAATGACCTACATGCCCTCAAGAAGACATTCACGGATAGAGAACTGGTTCGAAAAATTCTTAGAAGTCTCACTCCGGCATGGCGATCAAAGGCCGACGCAATTCAAGAATCCATTGGCGTCTCAAATGTCACAATCGACGCATTAAGAGGTAACCTTAAGACTTATGAATCTACAATACTTAATCCTCTTGTTGATGATCAAAGGAGGCAATGAATAGCGCTTAACACAAACACAAGCCAACCTCAAAACGATGAGGACGGAGACAACGAGTTTGGACTCGTTATCAAAAGATTTCAAAAGTTCATGAGGAAGGAATATGAACGTAAGGGCAAAAATCAAGGAGAACAAATAAAGTGCTATGAATGCGGAGAAACCGGGCACATCAAGTCAAACTGCCCAAACCTCAAAAAGGAAAAGAAACCTTTCAAAAAGCAACGTGCATATATATCTTGGGGAGGCGACTCCGGAGACGAGTCAAGCGAAGGAGAAGAAGACGAAGCCGCAAACCTTTGTCTTATGGCGCAAGAAGACAAGCAAGATGAGGTATGTCAAATCTCTTCAAAAAATTTCTTTTCCCTTGAAGAAATGCAAAATGCTTTTGATGAGTTATATAGTGAATTTATTAAGGCTTCAAAAACTGTTAAAAGCATAAAAGAAAATGCTTCTTCAAAAGAAAAAGATTTTCAAAAACAACTCTCATTGAAAGAAATGGATTTGGAAAAACTAGTTTTAGAAAATGAGAAGTTGAAAGAGGAAAACAAGTTTTTCGGAAAAAGAAGCGCCAACAAGCCCGAAAGCTCTATTAGAAATTGCACTTCTTGCATGCATCTAAAAAACGAAGTAGAAAGGCTTAAGGGAACCTTAGATAAGTTTAATTCTTCTCACAAAAACTTGAATGAGGTCCTTGTTAACTTGAAATCAACCAAGCATGGCATAGGTTTTAAGAATGAGCCTAAAGAAAAGGTTGAAGCCAAACCCCAACCACCTAAGGCTCAACTTAGGATTAATAAAACAAATGCTTATCCTAGAAATAACAATCCTAGAACAAATATGCATGCTAGACCAAATGTTGAACATTTTAGAAGACCTAGAAATGACTTACCACCTAGAAATGACTACCCTAGAAATGATGCATATTCTAGGCCAAACACTAGAAGGAGTTTTGAACCTTTTAGAACATCTAGACATGACCATTACTCTAGAAATGCTGCTCATTTTAGAACTAATAGTAGGAGAAATGGTTCTCATGAAATGCGCAATAGTCATAATGAAAATAGAGTAAATCATTTTCATCCATCAAGTTACTATGAACCTAGAAGGATACATAACCCGAACGTGACTTGTCATTATTGTAGACGCATTGGTCATACTGCTCCTGCATGTTTTACACGACATAGACATATCACTCAATCGCATCATTATGATATTCCTAACCCTCAAGGACCCAAAATGGCATGGGTACCTAAAACGCATTAATTTGTTTTGTAGGTGTGTTTGAAGGGATCAAGTGTACTATGGTACCTTGATAGTGGATGCTCCAAGCACATGACGGGAGACGAATCCAAATTCCTTCAACTAGAACACAAAGAAGGAGGAAGTGTGATTTTTGGGGATAACAATAAAGGAAAGATTATTGGCATCGGATCGGTCGGTAAGGATGAAAATTCCTCTATTAAGCATATATTACTTGTGAAAGATTTAAAGCATAATCTCTTGAGCATAAGTCAATTATGTGACAAGGGAAATCTTGCCCTATTTGATTCGGATGAATGCTTAGTGTTTAGACGTAGTGACTTTAAAATTATCCTTCGTGGTTTTAGAGTGGATAATATTTATATGGTTGATATTGCTAATTCCTCACCCGAATATGTTGATTGTCTTATGAGTAAAGAGGATGATACTTGGTTATGGCATCGTAGAGTAGCACATATCAACATGCATCTTTTGAACAAATTGATTTCTCAAAACTTAGTTATTGGCCTTCCCAATTTAAAATTTGAAGATGACTCTATTTGTGATTCATGTCAAAAAGGGAAGCAAACAAAAGCATCTTTCAAATCCAAAAATATTGTTTCAACTTCTAGACCATTGCTATTGCTTCACATGGATTTCTTTGGACCATCTCGCATTGAAAGTCTAGGAAGAAATCGTTATGCTTTTGTGATTGTTGATGATTATTCTAGATTTACTTGGACTTTATTTCTTGCCAATAAAAGTGATGCTTTTCAGAATTTTAAATATTTTCTTAAGCGTGTTCAAAACGAGAAGGAAACAACCGTCACTTCAATTAGAAGTGATCATGGGGGAGAGTTTGATCACAATCTCTTTGCGGACTTTTGTGACGAACTCGGTATCGAGCATACCTTTTCCGCTCCACGTACACCACAACAAAATGGGGTGGTGGAAAGGAAAAATAGGTGTCTCGAAGAGATGGCTAGAACCATGCTCGAAGAGGCCAAGATTCCCAAACATTTTTGGGCGGATGCCGTGAGTACCGCATGCTACGTCTTAAATAGAGTAGTCATAAGGCCTATACTCATGAAAACTCCCTATGAACTCTATAAGGGAAGGAAACCAAATATCTCCCATTTTAGAGTATTCGGTTGTAAATGTTTTATTCATAACAATGGCAAAGATCAATTGGGAAAATTTGATGCTAAGTCCGATGAGGGAATTTTCATTGGTTATTCCTCACGTAGCAAAGCATATAGGGTTTTTAATGAAAGAACCGAAACTGTGGAGGAATCCCCTCATGTTGTATTTGCCGAAAATAATGCTCGCTTGGCGAGAAAGGATTCTGGTTTTGATCTTGCAGGTATTTTAGATAGCTTGAAAGACAAAATACAAGAGGAAACGCCTAAGGAAAATAAAGATGAAATCTTGGAACAACCAACGGAGGAAGCGCCACAATTGGAAAATGAAACTAAGACGCCTAACGAGTGGAGGACAATCAAAGATCACCCTCTCGAACAGGTAATTGGCGACGTCGGAGAAAAGGTAAGTACTCGAAACTCCCTTAAGAACACCTTAGGTCATACTGCTTTTGTTTCTCAAATTGAACCAACAACCATCACCGAAGCAATTGGGGATGAGTTTTGGACCTTGGCAATGCAAGAGGAGCTTAACCAATTCAAACGGAATGACGTTTGGGATTTGGTGCCAAGACCCGAAAATCATACCATAATTGGTACGAAATGGGTTTTTCGAAACAAACTAGATGAAAATGGTGTAATCACTAGAAACAAAGCTAGGCTTGTAGCAAAAGGCTATAATCAAGAAGAGGGTATTGACTATGAAGAAACATATGCTCCCGTAGCTAGATTAGAAGCTATTCGTCTATTGCTCGCGTTTGCCTCCTCTATGAATTTCAATTTATATCAAATGGATGTGAAAAGTGCTTTTCTAAATGGTGTTATTCAAGAAGAAGTTTATGTTTAACAACCCCCCAGTTTTGAAGATTTTAAATCTCCCGATCATCTTTTCAAACTCAAAAAGGCTCTTTATGGTTTAAAACAAGCTCCCCGAGCTTGGTATGAAAGATTGAGTAAATTTCTATTGGAAAATGATTTCATTAGGGGGAAAGTTGACACCACCCTTTTTGTTAAGCATAAAAACAATGATATTTTATTAGCTCAAACATATGTGGATGATATCATATTTGGTGCTACTAACAATGTCTTATGCAAGGAATTTTCCGATTTAATGACAAGCAAATTTGAGATGTCTATGATGGGTGAGTTAACATTCTTTTTGGGATTACAAGTAAAGCAAATGAAGAAGGTACGTTCAAGCCAAATATTGCAAAGAATTGCTGAAACGATTTGAAATGAACAATGCAAAAGCAATGGCGACTCCCATGAGCACATCCGATCATCTAGACAAAGATGAAAAAGGTAAGGAAGTCGACACTAAGAAGTATCGAGGTATGATTGGCTCTCTTCTTTATCTTACTGCTAGTCGTCCGGACATCATGTTTAGCGTGTGCTTATGCGCCCGTTATCAATCGTGTCCGAAGGAGTCTCACCTTACTACGGTAAAACGGATTTTGAAGTACCTTGTTGGTACTACAAATGTGGGTCTATGGTACCCCAAAGGTTCTTCATGCCAACTCGTTGGCTATTCCGACTCCGATTTTGCTGGATGCAAATTGGACCGCAAGAGCACTAGTGGCACTTGCCATTTGCTCGGTAGCTCTCTCGTTTCTTGGTTTAGCAAGAAACAAGTAAGTTTTGCGTTGTCCACAACCGAGGCTATGTAGCCGCGGGGAGTTGTTGCGCTCAAATCCTATGGATGAAACAACAACTCTTGGACTATGGCCTAAGTCTTGATCATATCCCTCTTAGATGTGATAATACTAGTGCCATATGCTTGACGAAGAACCCCGTTCTTCATTCGCGAACAAAACACATTGAAATTAGACATCACTTTATAAGAGATCACGTTCTCAAGGGGGATGTCGAAATCGAATTTGTTGAAACCAAAGATCAATTGGCCGACATCTTTACAAAGCCCTTAGGGAAAGAGTCCTTCTTCCGAATTCGTAGTGAACTCGGGATTCTTGACTCCACGTTGATCTAAGTCATGCATTGCATCTTTTTATTTTACATGATTTCTAACTTGAGCGTCGGAGACGTCTGACGAATTTTTGCAGATATCGCCCTAAAGGTAGGGGAAATTTAAAGCATGACGCGAAATAATCAAGTCTTCTTCAGAAAAATCGATTTCTGTCGTCTAATAATCGATTATCTCGTATCAATAATCGATTGTACTGCTATTACTTGAGTTATTGTGCTCTCTTTAAGTAATCACGTTTTCTCCTTCCAATAACTAAACAAGTTTTATTTACATCTTTGGCATCTTCTTATATTATCTTTGCTAATGGCAAAAGGGGGAAGATAACGGGTATGCACTCTCAATATTTATAAACTTAAATTGAGGGGGAATTCATATATTGAGGGGGAACAAATTGCATACTTGTTGATGCATATATATACTTGTCTTGAATCGTCATTATAAATTGTTTAATTTGCATAACCCGCTTAAAGTTTGCCATTATCAAAAAGGGGGAAATTGTTGGAAACACGTTCTCAAGGCTTTATGCTAAAACGTGTGTTCTTATGTGTAGGTTTTGATGAATGACAAACGAAGCGCAAATTGATATATGACGAAGTTCAAGTACAAGCGCACAATTGGTGGATAACGAGATTCAAGCACAAGACAAAGTTTTATAGTTTAAATGAGTCGTTCTTAATTGTGATCTTGATCCGACAACTTGACTCATGACATGGGTTCTCTCGTAAAATTATTTTTACAAAATCATGCATATTTAATTTAATGCTAAATGATTTTAAATCATGCATATTTACTTCAGTCAAAATGATTTTTAAACATGCCTCAAAAATCTGGACTAAGATAATCGATTATGTACTTATGATAATAGATTATGTTAAGCCAAGACTGCATGACAATCGATTGTGAAGTTAATGACAATCGATTGTGTTAAGGCAGTGAGCATCAGGTTTTTCAAACCTGCATGACAATCGATTGTGAACCTTATGACAATCGATTGTGATGAGGCAGTGTCCATCAAAGTTTTTCAAAAGTCAGAATAATCGATTATGTACTTATGATAATCGATTATGTTAAGCCAAGACTGCATGACAATCGATTGTGAAGTTAATGACAATCGATGGTGTTAAGGCAGTGAGCATCCGGTTTTTCAAACCTGCATGACAATCGATTATGAACCTTATGACAATCGATTGTGATGAGGCAGTGTCCATCAAAGTTTTTCAAAACTCAGAATAATCGATTGCGAAGCTAATGACAATCGATTGTGAAGAGACAGTGTCCTTCAGATTTTTCAAAGTCACAAAATAATCGATTGTGAACTTATGACAATCGATTGTGTTGAGGCAGTGTCTTCCAGACTTTTTCAAAATTATTAAATAATCGATTGTGAGTATAAAACAATCGATTGGCAAGAGGCAGTGTCTAAAATGATTTTCAAAGTCTGATAAATAATCGATTGTTAACATTGCACAATCGATTGTGAAGCTGACCGTTGTCGTAAAGTTTTCAAATACCGTCAGGTAATCGATTGTTGATTTTGTACAATCGATTGTTGATATTAAAATCTGGAAAAGATTTTTTGAACGTTGCTGAATAATCGATTGTTGATTTTGTACAATCGATTGTTAAAATTAAAATCTGGAAAGGATTTTTTGAACGTTGCTGAATAATCGATTATTGATTTGGTATAATCGATTGTTTTACGTAAAATCTGGAAATGATTTTTAGAACGTTACCAATAATCGATTGTTGATCTTGGACAATCGATTGTTAAGCGTAAAATCTGGGATTGATTTCTGGAACGATTGGCAAACAATCGATTGTGGCTTCTTGACAATCGATTGTCACTCAGTAAAATCAGCAACTCTTAATTGACAATTAGACAACGGTAATGCCAAGTTTTTCAACTATAAATACAGCTTCATTTCAGTGTTTTAAACACAACAACTGATCATTCTATTGCTATAAGCTTGCATACTATTGTTTATCATTTTATATTCGTTTCATAAAGCTTTTGAGAGCCAAAGTCTTGTCCATAGTTGTTGTGATCTTGAGCTTACTTCTTTTACTCATATCTACTCATTAAGGAGTGTTTTGTTTGAGTGTTTAGTGTTTTGCACACTTGTAAGAGAATTGTGATTCTCTTGTTGTAAGGAACTTGTGTTTCCTTGGTTGAAGTCTTGGAGTGTTGTATCTCCAAGCAAAGGTGTTGAGGCTTGTGTCCTCAAGTTGTAAAGGTTTGTTGAGCACCCGTAAGCTTGACAAGTTAGTGAAAAATCTCGAGAGAGAGTCTCTCGGGGACTGGACTAGCCACGTGTTGTGGTGAACGAGAATACATCGATGCGTACTTTATTATTTATCGCACTTATTTACTTCCTGCAATTTTTAAATTCCGCAAGTTAACGCTAATTTTTATTATAACGCTATTCACCCCCCCTCTAGCGTTAAGCGTATTATCTAACAACTTAAACTTTTGCTCGTCTTCGAGCAAACTAAGCCACACTTCTAGGCCTAATTGTTCGCTGCATTGCCCAAATTTATGTTACACCCGCCATTTTAACGAACCAACCAAAGCAGGCAACAATCCTACCAAAGATGCAGACTCTACTGCCATGACACACTCAAGCTCACTCTAGTTACTCTAACAGGTGTGAAGACTTACTTTTCCTTCCTGATTCACATGCCCTCACATCAAAAAGTCTGAGAGAAGTTCCACACACATAGAAAAATTCAACACAAGGAACCAAAATTAGATAGAATTCACTCACTCTCAGCAAAGAGCATTCATACGCCACACAAACACACTATAAGCTTGCCCCTAGTGTAGTACTCTACTAATCGAGCTGTTTTAGTTAAAGATCAAGAGGTCTTTATTTGGTTGAAATGTAGGCTAAGGGATGGGTAGGATACATTTGGATGTAGTGACTAACCTCCTTAAGCACTTCTAATACATACTTCATTTTCTATGCTCAACCCAATCATTCCTCCACGTTTTTGTTCCTTATGTAACCCCCACTTTCTTTAGGTGCAATTGGCTTCTTGTTTTCTCTTTTATTTTTTTGTTTTCTTTGTTTCACTTGTTTTTTCTACAACACCCATGCACCAATCATTATTCATTCCTGATTCCCCTTTTTCACTAACTCCCTACCACCCCACTCTTTGTCTTTTGTATATTCTTTCGTGCTTCAAGTGCTTCTAGGAGGTATAGGTTCAAACAATCATTTATTCAAACACGGGTGATATAGTTCATAATAGGGTTATCAAAGAACAGGCTTCAGGCCCAAAGGGGTTAACTAATGGCAATGTATACATGTAGATTCAAAATCAAACAGGCTTACACAAGAAAATGCCTCAATCATCTCTCAGACCTAACATCTTCTATTTCGCTTTGCAAACACACAAGAAAAGTTATAGGTATCGCATGCAAGCACAGAATGCAAGTAAGGATCTCACGCACACTTAGCATGTAACTCATTCAGAATCAGTTTATCAGCACACACATACGAGCTTTGAAGCAAGACAAGATGTGAAATATTAAGGCATAGATTTACAAGTCCTCAAGTGAGCCAAGACCTTATACTCTCAAGTTCATTTTAGTTGTTTGCAGATGTGAACATCCGGGGTTGCACTCTAGCATTTTTACCCATCTTTGTCCTAACACTATAAAAGGAAAATCTACCTAACCCGGTTCAAGAAAATTCCTTGGAAAAGAACCGTGGTCAAAAGAAAAACCAAGGAGGACTTAATACACTACCTAAAAAAGAAAGATAAAATAAAACAAATCTACAGGGACTACTTCCCTCAAGAGAACTGTCTAAGTAGTCCATCATCAGGAAGATTCCTCTACCTTTGTTTTTGTATTTTTTTATGCATCCGACTTGGACCCTCAAGAGGCCCGTCAACAAGTGTCCGTCGTTGGGCCAAGTCAGGTACTCCTAATATATCTACCATCAGTTATATGCAACAATAACATTTCCATGCTACAATAATCACAAAATCTATATACACTAAAAAACATACACAAAGTAAGTCTCCCACCCCACACTTAAAATCATGGCATTTCCCCATGTCATAATAATAAAACAAAGCACAGAAGGGTAAGAAGACTTCACTGAGACTCAATCAGAGTCGGAGACAATGTTGGGGTCCACATTGCAAGCTCTTCCCAACGCACAGAACCATGACATGAACCGTCCCTCGGACCAGGCCTGCCTCTGAGACATGGCGTCAAGCTGTGTGTGTAGGCCATCAACTGAGGTGTGTAGATCCACACTCTCTTCTTCCGTGGAGTGTAGTATTGGCTTGGTAGATTGAGACCTGGAAAAACCGGCCCCAAGATGGGAGCGGCGTGAAGGTCCTGCATTGTCAATAGACCGTCTGGACGGTGCGAAGGGAATCGGGGCATCATCATCATCTGTTTCAATTGGCATCTGTGTTCCCCTGCCCACTTTGATGCGGGAATCTTGAAAATGTGCTTTAGGTGCCACTATCCCATTAGTAGTATAGGTGGGAATGTTCTGCCGTAAGCACAGCTGAGTCACCAAGGAACGGAAGTAAAACCCCTTTGATAACAGTAGTCCTCTTAAGATCAATTCATCACCAATGACCTTAGTTGCATCAAAATCTTTCTTGGTGAAGAAGAACCAGTCAGTAGGGCCCTGTTGAATTTCACGTCTGTCGTGTTGCTAGACGGCATGAACCTGCTGCAGATGATCGTCAACCAGCACTAAGCCAAATGCATGAAAGAGTAGGAATTCAAGGTGATCTGGTCCTTTATCCAAGTCGGTCGCCCCCAGCACAAATGGCCTCGATCATAACCTCCCACGTGACATCCGATCGATCATGGTAATAGTCAACATCGCCTGTGAACGCAGGCAGCTGCAAGGCCTGGAGAATATAGGGAAGGTGTGCTGGGACTACCTTACCGCGCAGACGCATATCTCGACCTAAGTGAGCAAGGCAGTTCGTATGAAACTCCCTTACAATCATCTTTTTTACCGGACAGAGCTCATCAAACAGGAATTCCATCTGCCTCCTCCAAATTCGTCAGACAGGCAGCCCAGGAATCCTCCTCAACCATCAACACTTCATCATCAGATTGTACGATCACATCCACGACATCAATTAGAGTACAATTGGCAAACTCACTTGGTCGCCGCATAGATTTCTGTACATTGAATATAATCTCCTCGTCATTGAGCCTCATCTTAAGCTCCCTAGTCTCACAATCAATTAAGGCTCTCCCTGTTGCTAAGAACGGTCTTCCTAAAATAATAGGAATCTCTTCATCCACTTTGCAATCCAAGATTACAAAATCTGCAGGGACATAGAGGTGGGTCTAAATCTCTCAATCCGCAACCTCTTGTAAATATCCAGGGGCATAAGATTAATGATGGCCCCTAAATCACAGAGTGCCTTTGCAAAGCATAGTTCCCAATAGTGCATGGAATAGTAAAGCTCCCTGAATCAGAGAGCTTTTCAGCAACAGGTCTAGTTACCACTGCACTACACCTCTGCGTGAGTGTCACTGTGTCCAAGTCTTGAAAGTCAAAATTCCGAGACATCAAATCTTTCATCATCTTCGTGTATCCAGGCATTTCCTTTATAGCCTCAATCAATGGAATATTTACCTGAATCTGCTTGAGCATCTCAAAGAACTTTTTGTACTGCTCTTCCTTTTGATGCTTGGCCAATATCTGTGGGAATGGTGCATGTGGTCTTTTCTTCCAATCACTTGGGATTTGTCTTTATCAACTATAATCTCCTCCACCGGCTCTTCTACTGTTTCTACAACTTTCTTGGTCTCTTGCTGAAAATTCTAATTTTCAGGAACATGCTGGACTATTACATCTGTCAGCCTTGTTTAATCATCCAGTTCAATTGGTACCTGAAGGAGTATCTCAGCATGTATATTCTCTCCAGTTCTCTCCTGTTCAACATCAATATCTCTACCATTCCGAAGACTTACCACCATCATATGCTTCGGGCCCTGATCCTTGGGGTTGGTGTGAGTGTATGCAGGCAATGTCCCTTGAGGATGGTTATTCAAAGACATAGCAATTTGGCCAACCTGCACTTCAATATTTTTAATAGCTGTGTCATGTGCATCCACCCTTTCATTTATCTTTGCGTTGGACCCAATCACTTGCTGCATCATCGCTTCCAGTCTAGTGAACCCATCTTCTTGTCTCCCACCACGCTGTTGCTGAGGTGGGTGGTACCCTTGCAGCTGATTGTTGTATCCATGAGGTCTAGGATAGGGTGCCATATTGTTGGGAGGTCTTATGCCTCCCATGCTTCCGGCATTGTATTTTTGCTGAAGCGGCCTTTACTGCTGCTGAGTCTGCTAGCACCAGTTCTGATTTCCTTGCCTCTGACCCCCATAGTTAGCCACATAATTCATATCTTCGGGATGCTGGTGGTGATGGTAGAGCTCTACATTTGATGGATTACCAATTGGATGACTGATGCAAGATGTGCACAAACCCCCATTGATAGTATCAACTATGTGTACCTGCTGTTTTTGTCCTGACTCATCTACCTTTTTGGTGAGGATACTCATCTGTGTCAAAAGAGTCGCCACATTCTCAGCCAAAGTATTGGAAGGATCAAGAGGCACTGAGTGTACTACCGGAGTGATAGGTGCATTCCTGGTCGTCCACCTTGAATTTTGAGCCATTTTATCTAACAGATTCTGCCCTTCTCTCCAGGTCTTGCTCAAGAATGCCACACCATCTGAGGAAACTACAATATTCTTCATAATATCGGAAAGTCCCATGTAAAAATGTTGTCCCAACATCTGATCTATAATACCATGATGAGGACACATCACCAACATTCCTCTGAACCTTCTCCATGTCTCGTGCAAAGTTTCCATAGGTTTCTGTTTGAAGCTCATGATCTCATCAATTTGTTGTGTTGTTTTGTTGGGCGGGTGGAACTTGTTGTGAAACTGCTTGACTAACTCATCCCAAGTTTCGATGGAGCTTATGGGGAATGAGTTTAGCCAAACCTGAGAAGCTCCTGTCACTAAGAAAGGAAATAATAGCAGCCTGATTGCTTCCGATTCACGTTGGGTTGCCTCTGAGTTAATCATATGGACAGGAAGTTCTTCAAGTGCTGCTGAGGAGGTCTTCTACTTGCGTTCCAGAAAAGATTCCCTTGTTTTGCAACAGGTGCAGCATATTGTTTGTAATCTGGAACGATTCAGCTTGTATCGTAGGCACAACAATGGCAGTTTCCAAATTGTCAGATGTCGATTGTGCCCAGTCATGGAGTGCACCCTCCGGCACAAGAGGTGCCGCCATACCAGCATTTTAGCCATCTTGTTGGTTCCTGCTGCCTCTGTTGGGATTGTCTACATTATCCATATTAGTTTCGAGTTTGTCTGTCTGTTGAGGTGGTAGAAGCCTTTTGTTGGCAAGGTTCAACACCCGAAATATTTTCTCAGGGTCTGAGAGTCCTTCAAGCAGTTCTCCAGTCCTTGTAGAGTTTCAAGGCATACACCTGTGCAACCAAGTCAACCGTCAAAAGTTTCAATCAAAAATTGGGTGTAAAGAATCTAACTATACCAAGATGTTTTTTAACTCTAGCAATGGAAACTGATAATTCCGTTCACTCCCCGGCAATGGCATCAAAATTTGATCACGTCCAAGTATGCCCTCTAGAAAGGACTCTGCACGTTGCAAATAAAACCCGAGTATTACACCCAGGGTCGAATCCACAGAGAGTCAACCTATCAACTACCACCATTAGACCTACTAAATCCTTCCGAACCAGCTTCCCAAGACTTTTGAATCACAATTGGAGGTTTTATACTAACTAAAAATGTAGCAAACTAACAACCTGCAAATAAAAACTAGAGTTGTGAACAATAATGAGAGAAAACGCTATAGTAATGACTTTCCCTATTGATGGAATCCTTTCTGTTTATGTTTCATTCAAATGTACCAACACATCTATGTGAGCACGTGATTTTTGCCTCACATGAATTACTCCCACAAAATCAAAACAAAAATTGTCTGTTTTATTGTGTGCATTTCGAGAATTTTTCGTGATATTTTATTAATTGTTTGCGTTGGTGTGTGCATGTTAATTTGTTTAAATTAATAGAAAAATACAAAAAATATATCGCATATGAATTTAGGATTTAATTTTATAATTAAGAGTAATTAAGTTTGTTTTACAAAAATGAAAAATCACAAAAAATATGCATATTTTGCATTTTTTAGCCTTTAATGTCCAAATTGTATGGTTGTGTTTTAATTGTTATTTAATTTTAAACAATAATAATAATTGGGAGTCAATTAGTATTTTTAGATAATTTCGATTTTTAATATTTAATCTTAGCATTTTTAGTCTTATTAATTAGTAAAGGAAAATTGAGATAAAAATCGGATTGGGTCTCTTATCATAATTTGAATTCACCTGGCCCAAATGTCTTACAAGTCCAACCCAAAACCCACTGGGTCAACCCGACCCTGTCTGTCCCATAAACCAGATGACCCCCCCCCCCCCCTCCTCCTCATTTTCATTTCATTTTCCTTACACACTCTAACACAAAAAAAATCTAATCCTCTCAAACCCTAGCTGTCACACCCTATACCCCACCCCCTTCCACTTCATCTTCTCCAAACAACCTACACTCCATCGTTAACCTCCAGCAATGGCTGCCCTTCCCCCTCCGCCTACCAGCCATCTCCACGTTCAAACCGTCACTCACCACCCAATCGCCTGAACAACGACAACCCTAAGCAACGAAACAACCATAGATGCCCCTCCCCTATGCTACAACAGTCCCCTTCGATGCCCCGTCGCGAGCGTTCTCGTCGACCACCAAGTGCTCCACTAGCGACGACCACCCATCACTATTGTTTCTTCTCCATGATGCAACAGAAACCACCGCTCAACAGCTGCGGCTTCGTCGTCTTCTTCATTTGAAACACACAAAAAAGACGCTAAAATTTCTAAAGAAGGAGACAAACACCCACAAAAAACAGTAGCATTGTTTTCTCTTAAACAACCTTCTTCTTCTTCTTCTTCAAATAGCCGCATCAGTCATCTGCTGAAGAACAACCATACACCTTCTCTTTGTCGCCAAAGTCTGGCGAGTTTGAGGTCCATTTGATTCGCCATTGGTCTGATACGGTTAGTTGGTTTAAGTTTCATTTCGGTCCGTATTTTGTTTGATATTCTCGAACCTAAAATCAGTATATGGTTGATTATTTTCGTGTTCGTTGTTTATCATTTTCTTGATTATTTCTTCAGTTTGTTTTATCATTTGTTCTTGTTAAGTTTTAAATGTTTTAGTTTAATCACTTGAATCATTTGTCTTGATTATAATGTTGTTAGATTTAATTTAAAGTCCAATTGATTATTGAATTTAGTGATTTGAATCTGTTTTATTGTTATGTTAATGTTTAAATTTGGATCAGAGTTAGAGAATTAAATTTATTTGTTTGATCTGTTAAGTTTAATTTGAATCCGAGTTTAGTAATTTAAATTTACTTATTTGTTATTGTTGTTAAATCTGAAAGTATTTTTATTGATAAAAATATTGTTCAGTTAAAATAATTTTAGTTCTTTGTTGTTCATCATATAGTTTGAATTTGTTGATTAGGAATTGGCCATACTTGCTGTATTTTGGTTAATTAATTTAGGTGAATTGGTTATAGCTGATGTGGTACAATTGTAATTTTCAGTTATTTTGGGGGGGTATTTTGGGAATTAATTAAATATGGACCCATAACTTTTAATTAAAATAAGAGGGGACAATGGTTAGTGGGAGACAAAACATAATGATGTAAAGTAAAAAGGGAGTAATGATAAAAGGTCTTCTTTGACCACTAAAAAGGGGTTGGACTGTAGGGTCCATAGTGACTACTTTTACCTAATTGGAAAACAGAAATAATATGTGTAATAATAAAAGGGGTAGTAATATTAGTTAAAAGAATAGGGGAAAAAGTTTTGCCTTGGGGTTTCTAATAGGACTCATTTAATACTTAGAGGGGGAGAATTTGGATATCAAAACTTTCAGAACTTAAGAGAATGAAAAAAGAGAATAAATAAAGAATTGAGAGTTGAAAAGATTAGAGAGCTGAAAACCCCACTGTTTGTTTGAAGCTTCTCTTCTTGCTTCATTGATATCGTTTCTCTTGATTTAAATAAACTAAGACCGATCTTAAGTAACCCTAGCGTGTCTTTAAATTCATTTGGCTGGTGTTGATATTGTTGTGGGTTGAAGTCCATTTCTGTTGGAATTTTTTGGGTTGATTTTACTGGGTTTTGTTGAAATCTGTTGTTGGGTTTAGCTAGTGCTGTTGCTGTTTTGCTGTGTTGATTACTGCCTTGCTGATTTATCACCTTCCTCCTTTTGCTTTTAATATCAGGCACACAACTGGTACACCTTGTAAGTTGATAACATGAAGCATGAATACAAATGAAGAGTTGGAGTTTTAATTTTATTTAGTTTTGTTATTGAATGTATTTAGGCCACTCTATATACTATTGTTATATAAGTTTCTGCATGTTTATATAACGGGACAGCTTGTAGTGATGTATTAAATAATATTCTGTTTTAATTTGGTTATTAGGTAATATATATTCAAGCATGTTCATTGCTGTCAAATTATTTAATAATTGGAATAACAGAAAATAGTATGAGTTGATCTTTATTGAATCGGCTTGGTCAAACTGTTCAATTCACTAGCTGTGAAGGTTTTGATGTTGTCAATAGTAGGTTAATCGCGAACATATAGCTAAATCTATTTAAGGTTTTAATTTGAATTAATTTCGTGAATTAGGCATTAAGGCATGATTTGAGTTCAAACAAGGTGAGCTAACGTCTAAGTTTAATAGCTTTCTAATAAGCTTTAGTAATTATGGTTAAATTTAGTTTCAAATAATCGTGAATAATTAATTCCAATAATTCTTTTTTACAATGCGAGTTTTAATCTAGCTATAATTGATTTTCTTTGAATATTATTTGTCAAATTTCATCTTTCACTTATAATTTCAAATTGTTATTTTTTTAATTTATTTATAATTTCGAATTTTTTTTATTTTATTTCCTTTGCACTAATATTTGCCTTAATCTAGCAATTAGTGCGTTACATTTTTTATTTTAAGATCGTAATTAATTATGATTTTTCTGTCATTTATTTTAGAGACAAATTTAATAGAAATGCAATCACTTTAGGATATCCTTAAAATAAAGGAGGTGTGACTCGCTGAAATAAAAACATATAAGTTGTGGGGCCCTCAATAAATGTATATATTTAAATACTTAGACTCCAGGATGGGCCATCTAGCGAATTTCACGGCCTTCTAAAAAATAATAACGCGTATGCATTCTTTAGGCCGTACTTAATAATGTTATCTTCCCTAAACACGGGTGGGCATTTTATGCGGCCCAAATCCAAATCCTAAAACGTTGAATAGAGTTTTCCTAGGATTGCGAGCTCAGGCGGCGTAATCCGAAAACACACTTTAAACAACGTTCAAATAATTATATTAAATAAAAGCGGTAAAAAGTAATTGGCACATAGGTGCTTCATGTAATAAAATCGGATAAATAAGCTAAATATGACAGTTGAACGACCGTGCTAGAATCACAGAACTCGGGAATGCCTAACACTTTCTCCCTGGTTAACAGAATTCCTTATTCGGATTTCTGGTGCACGGACTGTTAAACAGAGTCAATCTTTTCCTCGATTCAGCATTTAACCGGTGGCCCATAAATTTCCCAAGTTGCGACTCTGAATCTTTAATAAATAATCTTGTTTCGATTGTCCTTTAATTGGAAAAACTCCCTTGCCCCTTCTCGCAGGGCCCGAAAAAAGAGGTGTGACAGCTCTGCCGGCTCTGCTGGGGACAAATAACCCAGAACCACTGGTTCAGGGTTAGAAATTCGAGCTTAGATAAATTTTTATGTTTGGATTTATCTGATTTTTGTTACATTATTTGTTCTTACTGTGCTAGTTGACTATTTTACCGCTTTGATATTGTTGAACTGTACTATAAATTGTCTTCTTGCGCACCCCCTATGAGTCTTCTGAATACAACCTTGGGAATCGCAGATACGCGCCTCATTATTTGTTTAGATAAAGACGGTGGGCCTGGGCTCTCGGTGAAGGATTATGAGTCACCCATATTTAAGAACTGGGAGGGTCTAGTAGCTAAAGCCGGAAAACCATTGCTTCTGGTATGCTACCCCTTCCCAACTCGAGTTGTCCGCTTGTTTTATGGCCAGTCTAGATACTCTTCACACCCAAGGCAGTAAAACCTAGTAAGACATGACTTCATGCCAGATCCCTAATAGGAACATTAATTTGCATCATGTGCATTTGACTTAGGGGACTCAACACAGGGGTTGGGTCCGTCTAGGAATAGCAACCTGAAACAGGAAAGTCCATCTTGATGCTTCCTACTTGTGTTATGTGCATTAATTTGTTTCGGACCCGCATTTTAACCAGCTTCTGAATCTCGAGAATATTAAGAGAAGAATATCAGTTGGAAGTTAGATGATTTTAAAAAAAGGAAAAAAAAAAAGAAAGACTTTTATGCCCAAATACGGTCAGAACTCTGCACGAATTTTGAGAAAATAAAAAAAAAATATTTTACTTTTGTTTGATTTGTTAAGAAAATAGTCTTACTTTGTTTTCAGAACGAAAAGGAAAAATAGTTTGCTTGCTATAAACGTAAAAGAAACAAAAAATATGTTTGTTTTCAAAATTAGGTAGTTTATTGGGCGAACTATGCTGGTTTGATTCTCACAGGTCGTGATATACGTAGGCAACCCTCATCAGGTCTAACCTCCCCTTTTGCTAAAATTGCCAAAAAAAATGTCAAAATTTAATTTTCGTCATAAGGAAGTGAGGTGATGATATTTACGTCAAAAATAGCCGAATGTTCCCGAAAGGGACGCCGGAAGGCTGACTTTGCATAAACGGAAACCTTTAGTCATTTTTAGGATTTTAGCCGGTTAGTTAACGCAGCCTTAGTATCTTCGTCCCGAGGTGTTGAATGGCTGTGTTTGCAAATATCTTATTTTCTAATTTAAAAAAAAAAAGAAAAGAGTCGTAAATAAGTCGGGCGATGCTGTTTTGTCAAATATAGCCGAATGTTCTCGAAGGGACGCCGGAAGGTTGCCTTTGCATAAACACTCACCTTTAATCATGGTTTTGGGATTTTGGTCGGTTAGTTAACGCAGCCTTAAAATCTTCGTCCCCGAAGTGCTGAAAGGTCGTGTTTGCAATACCGGGTCTTTTATATAAAAAAAAAAGAGGTAATAATAAATTAGCCAGGATGATGCATACGGTTGGAGCGAAATCATGTTATAAATGGTTAACTGCCTAAGAGCATTGCATCCCTCAACGTGCAATTGCAATATCTGTTAAAACTCTGACGCTGACAAGTTTGTTATTTTTCCAAATTCTATCAGTCAGTTTGTTAGAGTGTACTGGCACCATACCATTATCATACAAGATCTAAAGGGCCTATACCTAAAAGCATGACCAATTCTGAGAAAAGTGTGAAGTACGGGAAAAGCTGGATAGGCAACAATTGGGCAAACGTGGACCAAATTCCAAGAGAATCCCCGGTAGGAGTGGCACAACCACTCACCAAGTTTTGAACTAATAAAGTTTTCTTTGATTGAAGCAGAAAAAGAAATGCTGATAATGGAAGAAGGGCGTACCACAAGGGAGAGCGCCAAAACTGGGGCAGAAAATTTTCTGCCTTTATCGAAAATTTCCTCGGAGAAGGGGGAACCGAATTCAGGTTATGACTTCACCTCATATGACTACGTGTCATATATCTTTGCATTATACATCTCATGTGACTACGTGTCACAATATCTTTGCATCATGCATCTCATGTGACTACGTGTCACTTTGCATCTACATCACATGTGACTACGTGTCACTTTGCATCCATATCTCATATGACTACGTGTCATTTTGCATCTACATCTCATGTGACTACGCGTCACTTAGCATCCACATCTCATGTGACTACGTGTCACTTTGAATCTACATCTCATATAATCGCATTGCATATAACTCCGGTCATATAGCTTTGCAATTATGACTTGAAATCGGTAACCCCCTCTGGAAGGCAGAAGGTTACAACAAAAGCCACAGCATAACAAATGCTGATGAAAGAAAGCCGTCTCCCCAGTGGAATTTCCAAGAAACGTAATGAGGGAAGCCATATCCCCAGCAGAGCAAGCAAAGATCAATTAAAACTAGTGTTCAGACAGGCAAAAGGTTAGTGTCATCCCCAAGCTCTCGGAAGAAAAAAGCACCGGAAGAAATACAAGCTGACAAGAAAGAAAGGCCAGCAAAAATAAATTAAAGATGGATAGGATCTTGTGATCTGTAGGCTAGCCTAGCTTCTTGTTTTTCTCTTCAGCACGGTGTAATAAGGAGATCGGTTAAATAGTAGTAACAGCATGCAGCAGCAGTAACAGCAAATTGCAGGCCCATGGTAGTCCCAGCTACCACAATTTCGCAAACTACACTAACCTGATTCCCTTTTACCCAGGGATATGTAAGAGACCTTTGAAGCAAAGGTTCGGTTAAATCTTTTTCAAAAAAATGCTTCATACGGAGTACTCGAACGGGCAAAAATCGCTCGTATTCCCTTTATCTTTGCACGAAAACTCTTCATGTTTACGAGCAAAGAGGGAAAGCTGTGAGCACGTGATTTTTTCCTCACATGAATTACTCCCAAAAAATTAAAACAAAAATTGTCTGTTTTATTGTGTGCATTTCGAGAACTTTTTCGTGATATTTTATTAATTGTTTGCGTTAGTGTGTGCATGTTTATTTGTTTAAATTAATAGAAATAATAGAAAATATATCGCATTTGAATTTGGGATTAAATTATATAATTAAGAGTAATTAAGTTTGTTTTACAAAAATGAAAAATCATAGAAAAATATGCATCTTTTGCATTTTTAGCATATAATGTCCAAATTGCGTGATTGTGTTTTAATTATTATTTAATTTTAAATAATAATTATTATTGGGAGTTAATTAGTATTTTTAGATAATTTTAATTTTTATAATTTAATCTTAGCATTTTTAGTCTTATTAATTAGTGAAGGAAAAGAGAAAAAAATATGAGAGAAAAATCAGATTGGGCCTCTTATCCTAATTTGAATTCACCTTGCTCAAATGTCTTACAAGTCCAACCCAAAACCCACTGGGTCAACCCGACCCAGTCTGTCCCATAACCCAGATGACCCCCCCCCCCCTCCTCATTTTTCATTTTCCTTACACACCCTAACACAAAAAAACTAATCCTCTCAAACCCTAGTCGTCACACCCTATACCCCACCCCCTTCCTCTTCATCTTCTCCAAACAACCTACACTCCATCGTTAACCTCCAGCCATGGCTGCCCTTATTTCTCCGCCACCAGCCATCTCCATGTTCAAACCGTCACTCACCACCCCATCGCTTGAACAACGACAACCCTAAGCAACGAAATCACCATAGCAGCCCCTCCCCGATTCTACAGTAGTCCCCTTCGCTGCCCCGTCGCCAGCGTTCCTGTCGACCACCAAGAGCTCCACCAGTGACGACCACCCATCAGCGTTGCTGCTTCTCCCTGACGCGACAGCAACCAGCGCTCAACAGCTACGGCTTCGTCAACTTCTTCATTTGAAACACACAAAAAAGAAGCTAAAATTTCTGAAGAAGGAGGCGAACACCCACAAAAAATGCTAACATCATTTTCTCTGAAACAACCTTCTTCTTCTTCAAATAGCCACGCCAGTCATCTTCTAAAGAACAACCATACACCTTCTATTTGTCGCCAAACTTCTGGCGAGTTGTGTTGGGAATAAACCCCCCACAGAAATAATATTCACAGTAATAAAAGCGGAATAATAATGTTGCACCGATATACGGTAATTAAAAAGAGTAATAACGATACCAAAATTTTTACGTGGAAAATCCTTTTGAATAAGGGAAAAAAACCACGGCCCTGAGAGAAGCAACTGATATCACTATTGCAAGGAATTTTGCACTTTGTAGTTCCGAGTAAAATACTCCAAAGACCACTACAACACTCAAAAGAAATATCCCTCTTTTGATATTCCCACCTTACTACAATATCGCTCGCTCTCTATTTTTCTCACAGGCTATTTTCTTATATTTGGTCTGTGAAACGTCACTCTTTATTTCTCTCTTTGTTGGTGTATAGAAATGAGAGTTGAATCTCTCCTTTTATAGCCAAAGCTTCACTCTCTAAGGCCTACAATATTTGACAATTTACACACACTTTTCACAATTCAACAAGGTTGGCTACCAAACCAAAATTAATTCAACAAAGTTGGCTACCTAACCAAACCAAGTCAACAAGGTTGGCTACCAAACAAAAGAAATTTTTATTAGGCACACGCCTAATACTTATTCAATGAGATGTACATCATCAATCTCCCCCTCTAGTCTCGTTCATCTAGAGGAGGTAGCAATGTCTTCTAGTTTGAGTGCATGCGGACAAGTTCTTTGCATAGCTCGAACTTGTTCCTTGGTACCACCTTGGTCAGCATATCTGCGGGATACTCATTTGTAGAAATCTTCAAGACTTTTAGAGATTCATCATCTACCATTTCGCGAATCTAATAATATCTCACGTCAATGCGTTTGGTCCTTGCATGGTACATAGAGTTCTTGCTAAGGTCTATTGCACTTTGACTATCAAAATAGACGATATACTCCTTTTGATGCAATCCAAGCTCTTGAAGGAACCGTTTGAGCCATACCAACTCTTTGCCAGCTTCAGTAGTGGCAATATATTCCGCTTCAGTTGTAGAGACTGCGACACACTTCTGCAACCTCGACTGCCATGATATAGCTCCCTCTGAAAATGTAAACAAATATCCAGTAGTGGATTTTCTGTGGTCAATGTCACCTGCCATATCAGCATCTGTATAGCCCTTCAAGATTTGATCAGATCCTCCAAAGCACAAACAATCTCCCGTGGTGCCTCTCATGTACCTGAGTATCCACTTGACTGCTTCCCAATGTTCCTTTCCAGGATTTTCAAGAAACCTGCTGACAACACCAACTGCCTGAGCAATATCAGGTCTAGTACATACCATTGCATACATCAAGCTTCCGACTGCTGAAGAATAAGGAACTCTAGCCATGTTCCCTTTCTCCTCCTCTGTTGTAGGACACATCTATTTGCTCAATTTTAGATGACTAGCGAGAGGTGTGCTGACTGGCTTAGCATTTTTCATGTTGAAGCGTTCTAGTACACGTTCAATGTACTTCTCCTGAGATAGCCACAACTTTCTACTTATTCTCTCTCGAACTATCTTCATCCCTAGAATTTGTTTTGCTGGGCCCAAATCCTTCATATCAAATGACTTGGACAGATCTCCCTTCAACTTTGCTATCAACCCCTTGTATTTCCTACAATTAACATGTCATCCACATACAAGAACAATAAATAAAATTATTCTCAGAAAATTTTTTGATGTATATACATGGATCAGAATAGGTCTTTATGTATTTTTGACTTTTCATGAATGAGTCAAACTTCATGTACCATTGCCTTGGTGCCTGCTTTAATCCATAATGACTCTTATTCAATTTGCACACCATGTGTTTCTTTCCAGCTATTTCAAACCCTTCTGGCTGCTCCATATAATCTCTTCTTTCAAATCTCCATGAAGAATTGCAGTTTTCACATCCAACTGCTCCACTTCAATATCTAGGCTAGCTGATAAGCTCAAAATTGTTCGAATAGAAGTCATTTTGACAACATGTGAGAAAATTTCGTCAAAATCAATACCTTTCTTCTGTTTGAAGCCTTTAACCACCAATCGAGCTTTGTATTTGACCAGCTTGCCATTTCCATCTTTCTTGAGTTTAAAGACCCATTTGCATTTGAGTGGTCTTTTACCCTTTGGAAGTTCAACCATCTTGTACGTGTCATTTTTCTGTAGAGATGTCATCTCTTCTTGCATAGATTTCATCCACTGATTCTTTTTTGGATGGGACAGCACCTCCTTAAGACATTTTGGCTCCCCCTCATCACTGATGAGGACATACTCTGTGGAAGGGTACCTGCATGACTCTACCCTTGGCCTCTCCGATCTCCTCACAGGTTGAGGTTGTTCTTCTTCCTGAGTGGGGTGCTCCACTTCCTCGACACCTTCATCAAGTTGCTCTCCCTGCTCAATAACCTCACCAGGTTGCTCCCTCTGCTCGGCAACCTCGTTGGTCGTACTTTCTGCACTTGTGGGATTGTTAGAAATAGAAGGAATAGTAACAAGGTTAGGAATTATACCATTATTCGCCTTTTCTAACATATCAGCAGCAGTTCCAACTTCACTTTCTCTGAAGACTACATCTCTGCTTCTGATTACCTTTTTCTTTACAGGATCCCACAATCTGTACCCCAACTCTTCATCTCTGTATCTGATTAGTCTGCAGGGAATAGATTTATATCCAACTTTGTTCTCTGCTCTTTCGGTACATATGCAAAAGCTTTGCAACCGAACACCTTCAGGTGCGAGTAGGACACCTCCTTATTGGTCCAAACTCTCTCTGGGATGTCAAACGCCAATGGAACTGATGGACTCCAATTGATCAGGTAACAGGTTAATTGAACTGCTTCACCCCAGAATGACTTAGGTAGTTTAGCCATTCTGAGCATGCTTCTCACCTTCTCCACAATAGTGCGGTTCATCCTCTCTGCTACACCATTGTGCTGTGGGGTTCCAGGAATTGTCTTTTCATTTATGATCCTATGACTTGAACAGTACTCTTCAAATTCTCTTGAAGTGTACTCACCTCCATTGTCACTTCGGAGACGCTTTAGCTTTTGACCTGTCTCCCAATCTACTAGAGCATGAAACTTCTGGAAAACTTGTAACACCTGATCTTTCGTTTTCAAAATATAAACCCACAATTTTTGTGAAGCATCATCAATTAAAGTAACAAAAAATTTTGTTACCTCCCATTGATTCAATTTCCATTGGGCCACAAACATCATAATATACTAAATCAAGTATATTCAATTTTCTTTCAGACGATGTCTGAAATGAGACTATATGCTGCTTACCAAATAAACAGTAGTCACAGGGTTTTATTGTTGTACATTTGGCATAAGAAATAAGTGATTTCTTGGCAAGAATCTGCAATCCCTTCTCGCTCATACGACCCATTCTTTTATGCCACAAATCAGCAGAAATCTCATCTTGTGTCGTATTCAATTCACCTTGGCATATTTCTGCATTTGTCCTGTACAACGTGCCACGAGCAACTCCCTTTGCAATCACCAATGATCCCTTGGTGAGTCTCCACTTTTGATTTGAAAATAGTTCTCGTATATATCTCGGTCCAAAGCAATCCTCGAGATCAAGTTCATCCGCAAATCAGGTACATGCCCCACATCATTTAGAACCAATGTGCATCCTACCTTTGTCTTGATACAAAGGTCACCAATCCCCGCAATCTTTGAGTAACTCGTGTTACCCATTCTCACTGTGCCGAAATCACCTGCTACATATCTGCAAAAAAGATCTCTTACCGGTGTGGCATGGTAAGATGCCACTGTGTCAACCACCCATTCCGACTCTGGACCTGACAGGTGCATGAATTCCTCTTCCTCATTTATAAAGAGGACAACATTATCATTGTTTTGCACCATGGCGGCTGTGTTGTCGTCATTCTTCTGGCCACTAGTTTCACCTTTGCCCTTCCTTGGATTTGGGCAATCTCTTTTGAAGTGACCTGGTTGATCACAGTTGTAGCAATTTATGGCTTTTGATTTGGATCGATTCTTTGACTTTCCACGAGCTCCGGATCTACCATAGTTGCTCGAACTCCTTTGATAACTCATGCCTCTACCTTCTGTGATAAGAGCGTGTCCTTGATTTTCAGGCTTCTTTCGCATCTTCTCATTGAGTAAAAGAGTCGATGTGACATCTTTCAACTCAAGAGTAGTCTTACCGTGCAGGATAGTTGTTGCCAAATTATCGTACGAAGATGATAACGAGTTCAATAGCAAGATGGCTTTATCTTCCTCCTCGATTTTCACTCCGAGGTTGGCAAGCTGTGTGATTAGTCCATTAAACACATTTAAATGTGACAAAAAATTCATACTTTCACCCATGTGTAGGGCGTATAACTGCTTCTTCAGATACAATTTATTTGTCAGCGTTTTGGACATGTACAGGCTTTCCAACCTTATCCAAATTCCACGTGCACTGTCTTTATCAATGATGTTATTTACCACATCATCCGATAAGTGCAACCTGATTGCACTAGCAGCTCTTTCATCCAAGTCAGTCTAATCCTCAGCTTTCATGGTATCAAGCTTTTTGGCATCAGCATCTAGTACCTTGTAATCCTTGTTGGATGAGCAGATCCCTCATCCTTCTTTGCCATGTTGAGAAACCGTTATCTCCGTTGAATTTTGTTACCTCGTACTTTACTCCGGACATTTTTCTTTTCACCGAGTATAGTACTACCGATAGTGAATAGTATTTCAGTGAACGAGCAGAACCTGTGCTCTGATACCAATTGTTGGGAATAAACCCCCACAGATATAATATTCACAGTAATAAAAGCGTAATAATAATGTAGCACCGAGATACGGTAATTAACAAGAGTAATAACGACACCAAAAATTTTACGTGGAAAACCCTTTTGAGTAAGGGAAAAAAACCACGGCCCCGAGAGAAGCAACATATATCACTATAGTAAGGAATTTTGAACTTTGTAGTTCCGAGTAAAATACTCCAAAGACCACTGCAACACTCAAAAGAAATAACCCTCTTTTGATATTCCCACCTTACTACAATATCGCACACTCTCTATTTTTCTCATAGATATTTTCTTATACCTTGTCTGTGAAACCCCACTCTTTCTTTCTCTCTTTGTTGGTGTATAGAAATGAGAGTTGAAGCTCTCTTTTCATAGCCAAAGCTTCACTCTCTAAAGCCTACAATATTTGACAATTTACACACACTTTTCACAATTCAACAAGGTTGGCTACCAAACCAAACTAATTGAACAAAGTTGGCTACCTAACCAAACCAAGTCAACAAGGTTGGCTACCAAAGCAAAGAAACTTTTATTAGGCACATGCCTAATACTTATCCTATGAGATGGACATCATCAAGTTGGAGGTCCGTTCGAATTCGTCATTGTTCCGATCCGGTTAGTTGGTTTAAGTTTTATTTTGGTCTGTATTTTGTTTGATATTCTCGAATCTAAAATCAGTATATTGTTGATTATTTTCTTGTCGTTGTTTATCATATTCTTGATTATTTCTTAAGTTTGTTTTATCATTTGTTCTTGTTAAGTTTTAAATGTTTTAGTTTAATCACTTGAATCATTTGTCTTGATTATAATGTTGTTAGATTTAATATAAAGTTCAATTGATTATTAAGTTTAGTGATTTGAATCAGTTTTATTGTTATGTTAATGTTTAAATCTAGATCTGAGTTAGAGATTTAAATTTATTTGTTTGATCTGTCAAGTTTAATTTGAATCCGAGTTTAGTAATTTGAATTTACTTATTTGTTATTGTTGTTAAATCTGAAAGTAAGTTTATTGATAAAAATATTGTTCAGTCAAAATAATTTTGGTTCTTTGTTGTTCATCATATAGTTTGAATTTATTGATTAGGAATTGGCCATACTTGATGTATATTGGTTAACTAATTTAGGTGAATTGGTTATAGTTGATGGGGTATAATTATAATTTTTAGTTATTTCAGTGGTATTTTGGGAATTGATTAAATGTAGACCCATAACTTTTAATTAAAATAAGAGGGGACGATGGTTAGTGGGAGCCAAAACATAATGATGTAAAGTAAAAATGGAGTAATGATAAAAGGTCTTCTTTGACCACTAAAAATGGGTGGGACTGTGGGGTCCATGTTGACTACTTTTACCTAATTGGAAATCAAAAATTTACTATGTGTAATAAGAAATGGGGTAGTAATAATAATTAAAAGAATAGGGGAAAGAGTCTTGCTTTGGGGTATATAATATGACTCATTTAACACTTAGAGGGAGAGAATTTGGACATCAAAAATTTCAGAACTTAAGAGAACGAAAACAGAGAATAAGAAAAGAATTGAGAGTTGAAAAGATTAGAGAGCTGAAAATCCCGCTGTTTATTTGAAGCTTCTCTTCTTGCTTAATTGATTTGATTTCTCTTAATTCAAATAAACTAAGATTGATCTCAAGTAACTCTAGCGTGTCTTTGAATTCATTTGGCTGGTGTTGATATTGATGTGGGTTGAAGTCCATTTCTGTTGGAATCTTCTGGGTTGATTTTACTGGGTTTTGTTGAAATCTGCCACTGGGTTTAGATACTGCATTTGCTGTTTTGCTGTGATGATTACTGCCTTGCGGATTTCTCCTTCCTCCTTTTGCTTCTAATATCACATACACAACTGGTACACCTTGTATGTTGATAACATGAAGCGTGAATACAAATGAAGAGTTGAAGTTTTAATTTTATTTAGTTTTGTTGTTGAATGTATTTAGGACACTCTATATACTATTTTCATATAAGTTTCTGCCATGTTTGTATGACGGGACAGCTTGTAGTGATGTATTAAATAATATTGTGTATTAATTTGGTTATTAGGTAATATATATATTCAAGAATGTTCTGTGAAACTGTTTAACAATTAGAATAAGAGGAAATAGTATGAGTTGATCTTTATTGAATCGGCTTGGTCAAACTGTTCAATTCACTAGCTGTGAAGGTTTTGATGTTGTCAATAGTAGGTTAATCGCGAACATATAGCTAAATCCATTTAAGTTTTTAATTTGAATTGATTTCGTGAATTAGGCATTAAGGCATGATTTGAGTTCAAACAAGGTGAGTTAACGTTTAAGTTTAATAGCTTTCTAATAAGCTTTAGTAATTATAGTTAAATTTAGTTTCAAATAGTCGTGAATAATTAATTTCAATAGTTCTTTTTTACAATGGGAGTTTTAATCTAGCTATAACTGATTTCCTTTGAATATTAGTTGTTAAATTTCATCTTTCATTTATAATTTCAAAATTCTATTTTTTTTATTTTATCTATAATTTCGAATTTTTTTATTTTATTTCCTTTCCACTAATATTTGCATTAATCTAACAATTAGTGCGTTACATTTTTTATTTTAAGCTCGTAATTAATTAGGATTTTTCTCTCTTTTATTTCAAGACACATTTAATAGAAATGTAGTCACTTTAGGATATCCTAAAAATGAAGGAGGTGTGCCTCGCCGAAATAAAAACATATAAGTTTCGGGGCCCTCAATAAATGTATATATTTAAATACTTAAGACTCCTGGATGAGCCGTTTAGCGAATTTCACGGCCTTCTAAAAAATAATAACACATTTGCATCTTTAGGACCGTATTAATAATGTTATCTTCCCTAAACTCGGGTGGACATTTTATGCTTGCCCAAATCCAAATCCTGAAACGTTGGAGAGAGTTTGCCTAGGATAGCGGGCTCAGGCGGCGCAATCCGAAAGCACACTTTAAACGACGTTCACTTTCTCAAATAATTATATTAAATAAAAGCGGTAAAAAGTAAAATTGGCACATAGGTTCTTCATTAATAAAATCGGATAAATAAGCTAAATATGACAGTTGGTCGACCGTGCTAGAACCATGGAACTCGGGAATGCCTATACACCTTCTCCCGGGTTAACAGAATTCCTTATCCGAATTTCTGGTGCGCGGACTATTAACCAGAGTCATTCTTTTCCTCGATTCGGGATTTAACCGGTGACTTGGGACACCATAAATTCCCCAAGTGACGACTCTGAATCTTTAATAAATAATCTCGTTTCGATTGTCCTTTAATTGGAGAAAACTCTCTTGCCCCTTCTCGCGGGGCCCGAAAAAGGAGGTGTGACAATCTATATCAATAATGAACACTCAACTTACAGTAACTCTCTTTCAATCAATTACCGTAATATACTATTGCACTCTTCCGAGCTACATTAGTTAGCTTTAATTAACACAGTTCATTTAAAATTGCACCAAGGCTTCGTTATTTCTAGTCCCGCCTTTAAACCCGCAACGACTACCTAAATATGCACTCTTTTCCAAGTTATGCACACTATATAGGCACAGCTAATCGAGGATCCTGTCAATTAACTACAACAAGAACATAGTTGAATGAATATAGATTAAAACTGGCAAATTTGCATTAACATAAACGAGAAGTTCAACCCCAATAGGTTCCATCAAAATCTTAGAGGAAAATTAGCTACTCATAGCTATGGGTAAACAAACTAAAGTAGTATTCAACATAATCTAGCAATAAAAATCAAAAGGGAAGAAGAAATATGTTTAAGCTAATCTCTCACAATTGTTTTTCCTTCCAAGAACTCTAAGAAATCAATACATGCCTCTTAGGGGCGAAACCTAGTGACTAATATAGGTTTCAGGGCTAATATTCACACTTTAACATAACTGCCCCTGGCCTTCAGTACGCCTACCGCGATTCTGCCGCGGTTGCAGTAGAACCGCGGCCATACATCCCCTCATATACCAACTTTGTCTGCAGCTATCTCCCACCGCGGTTCTGCCGCGGTCGTGGTGAACCGCGGCAGACTCAATTCTCTGATTCTTCAGCCTGTTTTTGTGTGGTTCATTTGGGATATTTCACAGTTGGCCTCTTTTTCTTCATTTTTAACTCCAAAAGTGCTCTCTAGCCTTCCCTAGTCATATATAGCATGCACATCAAGAAAAACACTAATAAGAGTATTTTGTTATCACTTTCATTACCAAAATTATACAAGAAGAAGGTTATTTAGGGCCTAAATATAATTAAATTCACCTGTTATCAAGGCTCAATCCAAGAGTGAAATTTAAACAATAATAAAAATAGAATTATTATATAGTCCCTGTCTTCACCTCTAAAAGATTTTGGATAATTCTTTCCTCCTTAAACCCCTAACAGAGTCTCTCCCTTCACTTAGACAGAGAGTAGTGAGTGAGGCAGAGCAGATAAAGAGAGCTAAGAATGCAAGCTGCGACCCTCTCTTTTCACCCTTCGGCTCCGCCACCTCAAACTTCAGCTTGTCACTTCTCTTCTAAGCAACCTAATCAGCTTAAATATTCACTCTTCTCATATACTTGTCCAATTCTTAAACGCTCTCTACTGTCAACCCAAACCCTTTCAAGAAAATCCATTTGCAAACCCCCAGCTGTAGCAACTGGCAAATATGTCAGAGAGGATTATCTTGTGGTATACTTCTTTTTTCTTTTTCTTTTTTTGATTTTTTGTTGTTCAATTTCATTTAGCTTCTCAATTTTAATTTAATATTTCCAAATTTCGGCTATTGGGTTTTTTCTTCTGCTCGGCACCTTTAGAAAATTTCATACGAATTTGGGGAATTGGATGTATGTGCGTGCTTTCTCGTACAAAACATTGTGGATAAGGTTCTGTAACAGTGGATAAAAAAGTACTGGCAGGAACTCTACTTAGCCCCTGTGTTAGAAACTTAGAATCATTTATATTTGTTAATTCTTTTAACAAAGTATTGTGAATTGTTTTAATTCTTTTGTTTTTAATGAACATAACTATGTAACATTGCTAATTCCGTTTCTTTTCTTTTTTTTATTGTTTTGGGATTGCAGAAGAAGGTGTCTGCAAAAGATATTCAAGAACTGATAAAGGGAGAACGGAATGTGCCACTGATTATTGACTTCTATGCCACATGGTGTGGCCCTTGTATTTTGATGGCTCAAGAACTTGAAATGGTTGGTTTGGATTTCATACGACAATGTCTCAAACGTTTTTTAGTTACTGCTACAGATGCTATAATTAGTTCAAAGTTGGGTTTATTGGGATGAATGCTCTAGAGGATTGTTCCATAGTTCAAATGGACTAGGTAATTACATGGAATGTACAATTTCACGTTTATCTAAACTCCATATACGGAGGACAAAAAACATCTTTGGTCTTAGAGTGGAAGAAGCAAGGGTGTAGGTTTGAAGTGGTAAAATTTGATAGTTTTTTTATCGTCAATCTACTGTAGTTTTCACTTGCTTGGAGAATAAAACTTGTGTTGGCCTTTTCTTAATAGTTCATGGTTTCTGTGAGAAATGAATATAAGTAGAATAATAGGCAAAGTGAATATTGAGATGTTAGCGATATTCGCTTCACCTAGTTGCTTATTTAACTATGTCACGCTGATGGTGGTGCAAATCATCCATTATCTAGCTAGTATTAATATGTGGAGTGGTAAAAGTCTCAGCGAGGGGAGGTTTGTGTTAAATGGATGAGTGCTTCTATCCAGTAAAAGAGAACTATCAGCTAAAGAATAACTATTCTTGTTGCAAACTTCTTTAGAATTAAAAGTTTGTACATTGAAACATTTAAGTTGAGAAGCTATAAACAACGATGTTATGGTGTGCTATCTAGTAACTTTTACCTACTTATGTATTCGAAAGAAGATTGATGTTAACCTTAACATCTTGTTAAAGTGCGTACTGTGCCTGAAAGCCTAAAATAAATATCATGTCACAAATCGCAATCAAAGCACTTACCTCTAGCTTTATTAAGTTTATCCTCTTGAGTTGGAATAAGCAAGAGTAAACTCCCCTCTATTTATGTGATTGCAAGAGTGGAAATCATGCAATCTAATTCAAGTTTAGCTGATATCTTTGATAGCAACCGGAGATGCAGAAAGTATCAAAAGATCTTTTTAAAATTCAGGTATACTTTTGGGTAAAGATAGTCTCACCTTATGCATGGATAGTTGGGCTAGTCAGTTGGATGGTTGTGAGAAAGAGACACAAAACCAAATATAAGTACTTTTGGCACAATCTTGGTGTCATTATTATGAAATATTTTCCACTTACCCCCAAAAACTTGTGTAGCAGATATCTCATTGGCGGGAAAGATTTTGCAAATTCAGATACTGATTTGAGACATATGCTTCTTTATCCTTAGTTGAGGTCCATTTGAAGTAGTCTGCAGGGAGGTCGGTTATATCTTGCTATGTGAACTAGGTTATCTTTGCTAACGCCAAAGTTGTTCTAATCAGAGCTAATTGCTTTTAGGATACTATCTCGCCTGATAATATGTTATTTTAGTTTGCAAAATTATTCTGTGGTGTAATTCCAGTTTCACCTGACAGCTTGCTGTAGAGTATGAAAGCAATGCACTTATTGTGAAAGTGGACGCAGATGATGAATACGAATTTGCACGTGATATGCAGGTACAACCACTTACCACCGTTCTGCTTTGAATCAAAATTTGTTCTATTTCAATACTAGTACCAACCATGAAGAAAAAGATCTGTTTTACCTCCCGTCACACGTGTCTATACTTGAGATTTATCAGAACTCCTTGTTCTCATCACATATTCGGCAAGTAAATATGACTATCTGTCTAGAATTTGCAAAGCTGTCTGCTAACTGAAATAATCCTTTCTCAGGTTCGAGGACTACCAACGTTGTATTTCATTAGTCCAGATCCAAATAAGGATGCTATTAGAACTGAAGGACTCATCCCAATACAAATGATGCGGGACATCATCAATAATGATTTGTGATGAATAATTCATTAGGTTCTTTGTTAGTGGAACTGTGCATGCCATGCTCTTTACTGGAGCTCAATATTATGTCTCAGCAATTTCTTTTTGAATCTTAGGTTTGGTGTCTGCCTAGCAGTTGTAATGCTTGTAAAACAAATTTTGCATCTAAATTAATTAGGACAAGTAGTGCAACAAAATGCATTTTCCGATGTTAAAATAGAAATGAGTGTTTACAAGCTCTCTAAATTGAAACAGGGTGTTCTTTAATCTTTACGGATGTTCTCAAAGGCTAGCTAGTTGGTCTTTGAATTTGATTTGAGGTTCGGTAGTTTGATCTTGAATTATAAACTCGCATTTGGTTGAAGGAGTCGATAGTCGGATTCTGAATTTATATTATATGCCATGAGCATTTCAACCATAGTCATGAAAAATAATTTGGATTTAATACCGTGCACAAATAATTTTAGCTTTGGGAAAAACATATTTTCTATCTCTTTTTTTTGGTCAAAATGGAATATATTAGCTAATTAAGGTAATGATGTTACACTGCCTTGAGAGTTACTTGGGCACCTTAGGGTACCCATGGCTGCAATGTTTTGCATGATAGTGTCAATATTACAACCCAAAAATTTCCTAGGTAGTTCAGTTCCTAGTGTGTCTGTTCAAAATATATCATTGGCAAACATCGGAGGAACTGTATATATTGGCAAACATCGGAGGAACTGTCAGAAGTACAAATCTATTCAAAAAAAGTTTCTTTGGCTGCTTCCTTCGCCAGTGCATCAGCAACCCTGTTTTGTTCCCTGAACGAGTGTCTCACCACCACGCTGCCCATCCTTTGGATCAACAATCTGCATTCACAAATTAGAGGGTCAAAGATTAAATTACCTTCTGACAACAAATTAATTATTTCTGTGGAATCTGTGTCAACTTGTAGGGGTAGAAGACTAGCTGGAGGCCTCTTATAAGGGCTCAAAATTCAGCCCTTAAGTTGGATGTGTAAGGTATGCTTTCCATGTAGCCCAACATCCAGCTTCCATTGTGGTTTCTGAAGATGCCCCCAGCCCTGCCAATTCCAGTCTTGCCCTTAGCTGCAACATACGTTTTTAGTTTGAAGCAGCCTTTGGGCGGAGGAGACCATTTAAGCATTATTTGATGTGCACAACACTGGTCGCTGTTGCACTTGAGTGATTGGTATTCAGTGGCATTGACAATTGTGTTATTAGCATTGATAGGTTCTTTCTTATTGTTGAACATATTGTTGTTTTTTGTAAGCCAGATGTACCAGAGGCAGAAGGGAATAAGAATTGCCCAGTCGAGGTATTCATTGAAATTCTCTCCTTTGAGAGCTAGCCAAACTGTCTGCCAAAGGTGGCTGCTATTTAGTGGGTTAGAAGGGGATGGGGATGAGGATTTTGACCTTATTGCATTCCAAAAGTGGGCAGCATTACGGCATAGGAAGAAAATGTGTTCAATATCATCTTCCCCGGCATTACAGTAATGGCACTGAGTGGGGCAGTTGATTCCAATTGAGCTCAGGAGTGCCCTGGTTGGGAGCCTCTTGTGGGTTAAGAGACAGGTAAAGAATTTTATCTTGTTAGGGGATTGCATCTTCCATAAGCACTTGAAGTGTTCCATCTCTCCTTGAGAGCACGTTTGTGCACTGTTGTGTATGAAGGAATAGGCTGAGCTTTGGGAGAACTTTCCATTTGGTGTAAGAGCCCAAACTAATGTGTCCTCCTTAGTTGTAGCACTAGGGATAAACACTGATTTCAGGATGTTTTGGATATTGAGGGGGGGGGGGAGATCAAAAAAAGAGCGTTCTTGTGTCCCATGATCCGCGATTGTACATAGAGTCTACCTTAATAAGGAGGTCATTTTGGGTTGGGAGTCCCTCAATTAAATACCTAATAGCTGGTTGATTGGGGATCCAGGTATCAATGAAGAAATTCACCTTATTGCATTTATTCACAATCCATCTATTGGCTTTGCTGCAAGTTTCCCAACCACTTAGCAGACCCCTCCAGGTAGGGGATTTGTTATTGCCATGGTGACTGCCAGCATTGGCGGGCCTAGACATATTACAGTTTTTGTGGATAAGGACTCGAGCCCAGTAGTTTTTTGTATTCGTGCAAGCTCTCCAAGCCATATTTGCCAAAGATGCTTTATTTTTGAAGCTTGCTTTTTGCAACCCTATTCCTCCCTCAACTTTAGCTTTAGTAACTACCTCTCACCTAATCATGTGCTTTTTTTTCTTTTCCTGGGTTGGTTCCCCATAGGAAATTCCTCTAAATCCTATCAATCTGGTTGGTTATCTTAGTGGGGAGAATTATATGCATAACATGGCTTGGGATGCTACTCAGAGTGGCTTTTATCAGCACATTTCTGCCAGCCATATTCAGGAATTTGGTTTTCCAACCTGCTAGTTTGTTTTGCATGTTGTCAATGATGAACTAAAAATTAGAGGCAATCTGTCTTTTATTAGTTATTGGAAAGACAAGGTATTTACCAAAGGATGTGTAGTGGTTGATTGATAGTGTATCGGATAGATGTTGGGTTGGGTTGAGTGATGTTAGAGGAGAACATGACCCTTGAGTTGGCCAAATTGATTTTCTGACCTGACTGACTATTGAAATTCTGGAATATGGATAGGATTGTATTACAGTTCCTGATGCTTCCTTTGGTAAACAGGATGAGGTTGTCAGCAAAGAAAAGTTGAGATATTTTTTGGCCAGCCCTGCTTATACTAATGGGGTGCCATAGGTTTTGGGTGACAGCCTTTTCAATGGCTCTGGATAGCCTTCCATACATAGAATGAACATATATGGTTACATGGGGCACCTGCCTGATGCCTCTTGAGGGAGTGAATTTTTCAGTTTTCCCTCCATTAACTAGGATTTGGATAGTGGAAGTACTGATGCATGACATGATTAAGTTGGACAGCCCAACAAGAAAGTTGAAGGCATGTAGGTTATCCCAAATGAAAGACCATTCTAATCTATCAAAGGTTTTTTCAAGGTCAATTTTTAAGATCATGTTGGCACTTCTTCCTTTCATTTTCCTGAAATGGTTCATATATTCATGGATTATGATGGCATTGTCGCAGGCTCTTCTATTGCTCAGGAAACTAGCCTAGCTTGGTCCTATGATGGGTTCAAGATGGGCTTGATCCTATTCACAATGATTTTTGTAACAGTTTTGTAGATGGTGTTGCAAAGACCATTGGGTCTAAAGTTTTTTTAACAAGGAGGCTTGGGGCCATTTTGGAATAAGGCACAACAGACTTTGGTTCATGGTTTTGTCCATTGAGCAAGTACTGAAGCATTTTTTGTAAAACTCTATGACAGAGTCCCCCACAATGTCCCAATATTTTTGGCAGAAGAAAGGATGGAACCCATCTGGCCTAGGGGCTTTAAAGGGTTTGTTGGAGAAAACAGCTCTTTTAATTTCACTTATGTGTATAGGCCTATACATATAAACTTTATGGCTTTGTTGCAGGATTGGTTCCATTGTAGACTGGGGGTAAATTCCCAAGGAGCTGTTGATTGGGAGGTTGTGTACAAGTCTTTGAAGAAGGTGACAATGGTAGACTGGATGTCTGATTGGTCATTAATCCAGTTTCAATTCTCATCTTTGAGAGAGGATTCTGTTACTCCTTCTTCTATTCAAAGTGGAGGTGTGGAAGAATCTGATGTTGGCATCTCCCTCATTGAGCCAGTTTATTCTAGACTTCAGCTTCCGGAAGTCTTCTCATTTCTGAGTATGTTGTTTAGCTCCTCACTGAGGTCATATTCAAGCTTATGGAGAAAGCTACTGAATTGGTAGCTAGGGGAATTATGAATGCCATAGATTCTGGCTAGAAGACTTTTTTGTGGAAAATATTTCCAAAGACTTGATGGTTCCAAGTGGATGCCAGTTCTTGGAATTTGGCAATTGATTGGATTAGGAGAGCCTAGCCAGAAAAGGATTGATTTATGACATTTGTGAAGGAGGGGTGGCTAGCCCACCTTGTTTCAAATCTGAAAGGTCTGGAATTTTTGGATTTTGGGGGGCCTTCCATTTGGATTTTTAAAGGACAATGGTCTAAGTGGGTCCTAGGTAGGTATTGGATAGTTGCCTCAGGGTATTGATCAATCAAACTCTCATTGGAAAAATACCTATCAATTCTTTCTAGGATTAAGGCGTTCCTATTCTTGTACCTTTTATTAGTCCAAGTGAACTTACTTCCTTTATACCCTAGGTCAATTAACTGGCATCTATTAATGCAGTTCCAAAAGTGATTACTGTGGTTCAGGTTAATAGGATTCCCCCCAAATTTGTCCCTAGCCTTTAGGACTTCATTGAAGTCTCCCTCCACGAACCAGTTGTTTAAGGTACTGGATATCGTGATAAGTTGATCCCATAAAGTCTTCCTTTATACCAACAAGTTGCTAGCATAAATTGCGGAAAAAAGTCAAGGGGGGTGATTTGGTCTTACCTGCACCATTGCATGAATACCTTGGGGTGTGGTGGCCACTTCTTCCACAGCAACCTGCTCCTCCTTCCACATAAAAACTATCCCACCAGCAAGCCCCACCACAGGTTATTGGATTATCATATCGAAATCAAGGGCAAGGGCCAAAGATTGGTGATCTACCATCTTAGTTTCGAGTAGTACCAGCATAAAGGGTTTGTGCATTTTGACCATCTTTGTGCAGTGTCTTTTGAACTCTGCACTATTCCCACTCCTAACATTCCATATGATATAGTTCATCATGAGCTCCCTCTTGGGGTTCGACTGAGTTGGTAGAGATGGCACTTGAGGGGGTGCTTTCCTTTTTAGACTCAGGATAGGCGTGAGGTTGATTGGTGGTTTGACTTGAACCAGGGTGTGAGACTAGACTCAGACCACATTTGGACATGGTTTTGGGGCAAATCACCACTACAATTTTGCTCATTTCTAGGCTGAACTCTATTGATATCACCTAATCCAGGACGATCGATTCCGTTCTTAGTGTTTGATATGTTTTCTCCATATCCTCCGTTGATTCCTTGTTCTTCAGCATGTCCAGGGCTTTGTCAACTCCTTGTCGGATGTTGTGGAGCGGGGGAGGGGGGTTTGCTTGTTCTCTTTGGTATGGACAATGATGGAGTCACTGTGGACTCGATCTGAGCAAAACATTGGCTCCGCTGCTTGGTCCTCCTTCAATAGGTCTGGAAGAAGGGAATGGACTGGAAACTTTGGAGAATATGGTTGTTGAGGGCTTGAGGGTCTGTTATTGGCGACGGGCTGTCTGAGCTTGCCATCGACTTCCATAGGATAAGCCCAAACGCCACTAGCGCTTTGTTCAGAGCTTCTACAGTTACTCTGGCAAGGTGAGCCGGATTTTGGACTATCACCATCACCTTCTTGTTGTCCATAGTGAACTCGTAGGAGATCCCCTGACCTTGTAAATATACCTTCAATCGGGAGGTCGGTTGGTGGTCTGGAGGTAGTGGGTTGGTGGGGACGGTGGTCAGAAGTGTGGTTGCAGGGGAGTTATTTGCCATTTTTGTGCTTTTCTATTTTCTACTTTGGGTAAGACTGGGATTTGGGTTTAATGATTGATCCCCTATTGTAAAACCCTCTGTTGTCACATCTTGGACAGTGGAAGAGTTTTTGGGCATTGGGATTAGGGGAAATCTTGGTCATTAATTGGGGATATGGTGGAGGTGACGGCTGTAGTCTTTTCGACTGTGTTTGGGGAGGGTTGTAGGTAGGGTAATCGAGTACCATGTCTGTCGATTGGGGTTTCTCCATTATTGTGATAGGGTGGAATTGGCAGTGGAGTAGATAGGAATTGGAGATTGAGTGTGGGAATAGGGTCACAGTGGAACCTACTAACGACGATCCATTTGGGGTAAGAGTAGAGGCCTCATTAGGAGCACCCCCAGATTTGATGATTGATCCATTGGGGGTTGGTCCAGTGTTCCCTTGGGAAGAGGGCTCATTAGCGGGGTCGTCAGAGTCTGGGCCCGCTTTTATTTTGGCCCCCATTGTGGGTTATTCCAATGTATTTTTGTTCGGCCATGATTGGGAATCCGTTGGCCCCCTGTTTGGTTTCTCAAAGAGCCCACTGGTTTTTTTTACTTTTGGGAGTGTTGTGGCCAGAGTTTTTCAGTACGTTGTAGTTAAAATTTTTTGTTTGAAGAAATTTACATGAAGCTGCGTCAAACATATTTATGTGTACCTCCTTTGCATGATGGTTGTGTTGGTGTTCAAAGACCTGTCCTCCTTAGGGGAGGATGTCTTTGAAAAAGCCTGTTGTCGTCTCCGTAGGAAGGTGAGTTTTTTCCATTCACTATCTTCTGGTGATGGCTCTGCGTGGTATGTATCTTCTTGTGTGCCATTGGTTGGTGCGGAGTGAATTTTATAGCTACATCTTAGGGCTGTGTGTCCTAGTCTGCCGCAGCCGGTACATAGCGTCTCCCCACCTTCGTAGATCACTGATTGTTTGTGATCACCTATGATATGATAACTGAGGTTCGTACTGGCGTTTCCAGCGACACTTGAATACAGATGCGGGCATATCTCCCCCCTAAGGGTAGAGGATGTGCATTGGTCAATCTTTAGGAGCTTGCTAGTTTCCTTCCAACTTTTTCCAATATTACGTTATCATAGAATTCGGTTGGAAATTGAGTTAGTCGTATCCAAATTGCAGTGGAGGTGAGGGTGGCTTTCTGAGGCACGAACCTTGGTTCTCATTTCCTAACCGAAAGGAAGTGCCCAACCATGGCCTCAGGTGTAGTGCCTTAACCATACTCTCCTCTAAGCTAAATTTTACTAAGAAAAAATCTCATCTTGATCAATCAAGATTAACGTATCAAATAGGTTCCATAGGTCAATTAGTTTAGAGCGTAGCATATGGTAAGGCATCTTTTTCTTGAAGATTTTTATAATGACTGAGTATCTCCATGGAGCGTATATGGATTCATTTTCTTCAGTTGATAGAGAGATTGAGTCTTCTATATGTTTCCCTCTGGCCTGTTCCGGGTGGCTGTGTGTGTCGTGGTAGGTTGATTGGCTACCCGTTTGTTTGTTTAAGAGCATTTACTCATAAGGAGTGTTGGGGTGCTTCCACCTCCATTGCTAACTCCTTATCCGGGGGCTCCATTGCTAACTCCTTATCTGGGGGCTCTGGGGAAGTGGGGATTTGATCATGGATATTATCCGGGGGCTCTGGGGAGTGGGGGTCTGATCGTGGAGGGGCCCATGTAGTTGAGGCAAACTTTAGAGAGAAAAACTCAGGGAGAGTATTGTTACTAATAAACTGATATAAGAAATGTCAGTATATATTTTCTATCTCTATAGTTTAGGTACCTAAGTTTTGTCCTTTTAATTCACAAGTTTGAACAGACATTTCATAAAACTCCGAACAAAAAGGAAGGATTCTGAGACCCAACCATATACTCCAAGTTCACCAATATAAGAGGAAAGGCATTAAATTCACATGCTTCTCTTTCAAACGGCTAAATTAAATTTTACAAGATTGTGAGCAGTGGCCTCAGCATTTTTTAAATGACAAGATAGAGAGAAATGTTCAAATCTAGTGTAAGTGAACTATGTTTGAAAGCTATGAGACCCAAAAATTTCCTTGTGATTTGTACAGAATAGAAAACAAACATATTCCTGTTAATGCAGCTAAAGGAAACATTATGCAGAAATCTCTCCAATGCGGGCCCCAACGATGACCAAATCTAACTTCAGCAATGACCCCAAATCCATCCCAGCTTCTTCGTAACCTTTTACCCATCTCTCCGTCATCACGTCTTCTCTGCGTGCATACATCCTCATCGCTGTCAACTGCCCTGGGGCAGCCTCTTAAGGCCATTGCACAGCCAGCACAGTGACTGCCTCCCATATATATAAACAGGCTATAAGGGGTTACCCTGCCCACTATCTAGTGATAGGAGAAGTAAAAAAACAAATGTTTCACTGATCATTGCGCTCATCAAGAGTAATATCAGCAGGGTCTCCAATCCATGGCCGCACTTCTCTCCATTGAAATTTAATTCTTAGCTTCCCATTAGCATCTACTCCAACAACCTCACCTCTACTCGCATGAGTCTCCATCCCCCATCCCCACCTAGGTGCCACCAGCCCATCTCTTATCTTCACCTTGTCCCCAATTTTAAATGCTCTAATTTTTTCCATTTCCGAGGCCTTGCAGAGCCATAGCCTATCCATAAAGCAGAATGAAACCCAAAGATCGCCATCTTCTATGCGGTGCACCACCCCCATACTAGAATGACAGACATCCCCCCACTGGTGTGCTGGGTTAGACACATTCTCCCTAACCCTGACCCAGTCACCAACTTGGATTTCCTCTTCCTCAACAAGGTCTACTTCTGAAGGATCAAGCATCCAAGATTTTGAGCCTGCTGGTGTGTAGATTCTTAATTTGCCATCTGCATCAATTGCTGATATATTTCCAACACTTACATGACTGTGATTTGACCACCCAAACCTTGGCTGCTTCACAGAGTTTCTTACTCTAACACGCTGACCAACTAAGAGCTTATTCACTCTCTCAAGATGGCTGCAATATCCCACCCATTGGTCTTGCTCTCCACAAAAGGCGACAAAGACATTCCCATCCCACTTATCTCCTTCATAACTCATTCCTTGCACAACTCCAATGCTACCTGGCCCTACAGATTTCCAACCGCTTGCAATCGCTCTCAACTTGACCCACTCTCCAACTTCAAATGTTGGCTCTATCTCAAGGTCTGCAGGATCTGCTTTCCAGAGACATTGCAAACCAAAAAATGCAACCCTAACTTCTCCATCAGCATTAACACCAGTTATAACACCTCGAGAATCTGGATTAGTGCCTCTCCAGCCCCACCTTGGTTCTACCAGCCCAGCCCTAAACCTAACATGCTGCCCAATTCGAAATCCAGAAACCTTTTCAACGTCAGTGTAATGAGTCATCAGGCGTCCTTTGCGAAAACAGCACGCAAGCTCTAAATAACCAGTGTCTTGAACACTATGCACAACCGCTAGACTTTCTTTCCCAATGCTATACCAATCATAACTTGGTCTAGTTCCCAGGCTTGGTTTAGAATGTACCCAATCACCTACTTCAAATCCTGAAAGCCTTTCTGCGTCTCCAGGAGAAACCTTCCACAAACTGTCTCTCCCAGCAACCTTAACCTAGAAAGCATCAAAGGTCACATTACTTGTAGTTAAGGTTTGAAGCAATTCATTAAAAATAATAACTAATGAATTGGAAGTCAAATCAACCTACACTATATTTTATGCCTACTTATAAGGTCAATAGATTCTTTCCACCGAATTTTAAGTGATACAAGCAAAGCATGCTTACGTTTAGAGCACCATCCATGTCAATTCTCACAATCTTTCCAACCGTTGCTGGTGTCTCACTGGACCATCCAAGTCGGGGCTGAGAAACGGATGGCAAAACATGAATTTCTTGTCCAACTTCAAAAGGTGGCACCTTCTCCACATCTGTCACTGAACAAGAGAAAGGCTTGCTACGGAAGCAAAAAGCGATGCCAACATCACCATCTTCTTCCAAACTGTGTATTATACCTACGCTGTTCCTCGTGATATCCTCCCAACCATATTTTGGTGAGGGAACTGAAGCTTTTACCCTTACCCAGTCACCTACCTGTTAATGTGCACACAACAAACAAAGTTGTTTGAGAACGTTACCAACATGCTGTTTATATTTCACACACTTAACCATTTTTCTTCCATTCTCATTTCCACAACCCCCAAAACAGAACGAAAGCTCCTAATTACCAACAGCATCAGCTCGCATCCTCATTATAGAACAAAATATTGATCAATTACAAGTATTACCTTGAAATCCTCCAGCTTCTCCATGTCAGATGGATCTGCTTGCCACGGGATTGGTCGATTGGGGATTTCTATGATCAACAGACCATCAGCCTCTATATCAATTATTTTTCCTACACTATGATGTGTTTCACCACCCCAAGCATATCTTGGCTCTGTGACAGTACGCTTCACACAGACCCTATCAGCAATCTGTGAAAAGGTACAGAATGTAGAATTTAATCAATGGAGAGGAAATAGGAATTCTGGAAAAGGTAATCTCTCTGTTTCATTTAGTATGGTAGTACTTGACTGGACACGGGAGTTCAAGAAAAAAGGACTTTCAGCATAGTACCGTTAGAACTTGTGGTCTTAAACATAACATTTCATATAAAATGAAACAGAGGGAGTAATGAACTATCAGACATCACTGAAGTTATTTGTCTTACTCTGAATGGCTCAACAGGTTCAACCTCTTCTGGTTCACAATGCCATGGATGAGGAAGATAGCTTAGTTCTACCATCAGACTACTGTCTGGCTTGATACAGTAAACTACACCAATGCTACCTGGCGTTGCAGATCCAAATCCATGTTTAGCTGTTGTGAGTGTAGGGCGAATCCGAACCCAATCTCCAACCTTAAACTCCTCTACACGTTCCATTTCCGCAGGATCAGCTTTCCACCCTCTAGATGCTCCAGGAAACCCAACGCGAAGCACCCCATCCTCATCAACACATAATACAGTTCCTATGCTATCATGGGCATGGCCGCGCCAACCAAATCTGTAGCAAAAGCAAAGCTAGTTACAATTAGCCTCTCAAAAATGCTAATGCTTTCCTGAGTCAGCTTGAAAATTTTCAACTTAAACCTTGTAAGCAGAAATTGGCAAGACAAAACTACGGGACAGGAAACTTGACTAATCTTCTGATTAATACATTTTTTGTTTATCTATGCTGTATTTAAGAGCCACAATATCCTGTTTAATCCTCCTAGAATGGGGAGCAGTTACAGAGGAACATTATGCTTAAGGCTAGGACTGTGCATAATGTGTAAATACCGAATTACCGTACCGCAGTGTTTTGGAGAGCGAGAAGCGGAAAAAAGCGAGGAGGCCTGGCTTCACCGAAGCGTGAAGCGAAGCGTGAAGCGAAGCGTGAAGCGAAGTGTGCACTTTTTTCATGTGAAACGCAATTTAATACATAGATAAAACATATTAAATAGGCATAGATAAATGTCCAAGAACTCAATAAAAATAACATATTAAGCAAATGTTTCAATTCTTAAAATAACATTGGACTTTTGTGCTACTGCTAATGCAACTCTATACGCCCAAGCTGGATCTCTTTTTTGGCTTGATGCCATTGAATAATAAGATAGAATTTACTACAATCACCAACAAAAAAAAACAGAACTAGTAAACCAGGGCAGAACCAATGAACAGCAGTTCTCAAAAAAAAAAAAACAGGGCAGTAGCATAACATAGAAAACAGGGCAGAACAGAGAAAAGAAGAACTGGAAAAAAATAGAAAAAAAGAAGAGAAAGAGAAGACAAGAAAAGAGGAGAGGAGTCAAGAGGAAGCAGGTAAACCAGAGAAAAGCAGAAGAGGGAGAGAAGAGAAGAGAAACTTACCTTGAGAGAATATGAGAAGAACTTAAGAAGAGATGTCGCAGGATGTTTTGGAAGAAAGGTGCATAAGTGTATTCGCAAATTTTTTTAGAAAAAACCATAGGCAGCCACTGGACCTCGCTTAAGCGAGCTTTTCTCCCTTTTTTTACTCGCCTCGCTTCTCGCTTTTTTGCCTGAAGCGCTTGCTTTTTTTCAAATGCCTCGCTTTAGGTCAGAAAAGTGCAGACCTTGCGCCTCGCCTCACTTCAGCGTTTTAAGCGAGAAGCTTCGCGAGACCATTTCGGTCTACACACACATGGCTAAGCGCTATTGGGCGCAGGCCTACCACGCTTCGCGCTTGCGGCTCTACGACAGAGCATATCCATTATTTCCATTATAGAGCCAATCACACCGCTCTCTCTCTTTCCGGCCGGTATGTAGAATCGTGGAGCTTTCTCGCTTTTAATAACCCTGCCTTACCGAAACCGATTTTGGTATATGATATTCGGTATTTGGTTTAAGTTTTTAAAAATAATTTGGTATTAGGTATGGTATTGTGGTATGTAAAAAGGTAATATCGAAAAATCGATACCGTACCGAAATATATACTAAATTACACATTACAGATATTATTGATTAACATACTAAGTTACACAAAACTTTTCTTTGGCATTCATGTTGAGGTTGGCAGTAAAGCCCATGTACTTATTTAGGTATAGAGGAACAAGGTAGGATGCAAATTCTAATTCTTACTCTCTAGGTTGCCAAGCAGTTTAACATAATATTTCAATGGTTTTAGGGTTTTTTTACTCCGTTACTCTTGTAGTATTGTTGCATATGTTGGATTAGTCGTCCTCTAATTTCAATAGTTAACTCTAAGCAAGTAGCATGATATTTCCAACAATCAAATATATTCCTTTATGCCTTTTCTTTCTTAGTTCATACTTTTAAGAAACTGAATAATGAAAATACTGAACCGACATGACTAAATACCTTACCACCAACCGGCGAACACCCCCTACTTAAGGCTGGTATGGGAAATTGGGGAAGATATCGGGAAGTTGGTAGCTATTGAAATTTTTGGAAACAGTAAATCCTAGATGCTAATAGTAGGAACTCACAGATCTGGTTGGCCAGTAATGATGGTGTTTTCACAGTGGAGAGTTGTTATAGCTTGATGTTAAAGCAGGAAGGTAGTGGGATAAGGGAATGGCCATGGAAATTATTAAGGAAAAAGGCTCCGCCCTAAGCTTCCTGTTTCTGATGGATTGCTTCTTCCAGTGCTTGTTTGACTCGCAATTTTCTATAGAAGCAAGGTATTTCTATGTGCGCTAAGAGCAAAAAAGGACATAAAAAGAAGCACATAACCCTGCTATAACTACGGCGGGAGAACAGTTTTTAGTTAATTCAAACCTTGGTTCTTTGACATCTGGCTTGAGCTTCACGTGTTGCCCTCTGTCTAACGGAATCACTTTTACAACTTGATCTACCAATACTTGAGCTTCCCCAGAGCAAAAGGACACAACGAGATTGTCTTTGTCAAGGACATTTTGCACAAAACCAACACTCTTATGTCTTGCACCTTGCCACCCATAAGTTGGGGTCACAATGCTTCTCTTATATTTCACCCAGTCTCCTACTTCATATCTGTATAGCACATGGACATGCAGCTCTTCAAAACCTCAAGCACAATCAACAAGCATTTTTACAAATATTATTTGACAAAAATTAGCAACAAAAAAAAAAATCTTCTGCTCACACTGTGGGAGATAAATGGACCCCCTTCTCCCTAAGTGCCTCTATCAAATCTTCTGAAATCCATTCACGAGGCAGAGTCTCCAAATAGTCACATAAAGTTTTGCCGCTGCAACAATAGACATGAATGAAGTTAATGCCAAGCTCAGATACAAGAGTGTTTTTTGATAAGTAGATACAAGTTGTCCCCATGATAGCATAACCCATAGAAAGGAACCATACGGCAACTGGAACTTGCCTGTGATTCCTAACTTCAATAGCAGCATCCGGATACCGGAGCATAATTACAATCCAATCAAGATTTTCACGTATCATATTGGCAGAGAATGCTGCTACATGGAAAGCATTATCACCTTCATCATCCTGATATCAGAGAGAGATACAAAATTAGCTCAAAGAGGAATATAAGGAATAGAATATCAATAAGCATTGAAAAGCAAACTAATGCGACATGAGCACATCAAATACAGAGCCATGACTGTTTGACACTAATTTTCATTGAGGTGCCCACATAGGGTTACAAGCCTCAAAAATAATTTGCTAAAGTACATTTCCCTTCAGGCTCATTCTAGTTTGAGTAGGAAAAAAATTCCAAGACCATCATAAACTACAAAATTCAGAAAAGTCTTAAGTTTGGGCCATATCTGCTGAGGATTTGCACATCCAATTTCTTGGTGAAGAACTCCGCAACCTTACACTTAGCAGTTATCAAAGTCCAGCAAAGTTGCAACAAACAAGCGTCTCTTAGATTTCTGTGTTCTGGACCTTGGTTCCAGCAATCCTAAACGCTGATACAAACTAAGGATTCTATTTAGACATCGGGAACGAAGCAAAGGAATATTGGTAAAAACAATATGAGACTAGAATTATGTCTGCATAGCCACATCTAACTTCAGAGCTAATTCCCTTCCTTGTTCACACACCTTTACCTATACACTTTTCATACTGCAAAAACTAAATGAATTGAGAAGCTCCAAATGAATAAATAAATTCCACACTAACATTTGATGGAGCTAAAACTCGGGTTAGGACTGTGGGAGGCGATTCAGAGCATTTTTCAGGTGTTATTGGGTTACACCGAGGATTTGCTCTCAGCCCATTCTAATTTGCCCTGGCGATGAATGCACCAACACACCATATTCAAGGAGAGGTGCAATGATGTGTGTTGTTAGTTGATGATATAGTTCTGATTGAGTCCCAAGGCGGCTTTAACGGAAGGCTGAAGGTTGGAGACAGGTCCTTGAGTCTAAAGGTTTAAAGTTGAGTAGGACTAAGACAAAATATCTGGAGTGCAGTTCAGCAACGCGACTGGGGAAGCGGGATGTACGTGAGGCTTGACTCATAAGTCATCCCCGAGTGAGGAAGTTTCAAGTATCTTGGGTTAATTATCGGGGGGGGGAATCGACGAGGATGTCACATACTGCATAGGGGTGGGGAGGGGTAGGGCAGATGAAATGGAGGTTAGCATCTGGAGTTTTGTGCGACAAAAATGTGCCACGGAAACTTAAAGGCAACTTTTATCGAGCGGCGGTTAGACCGTTAATATTGGTATGGGGCTGAGTGTTGGCCAGTCAAGAATTCACATACCCAGAAGATGAAAGTAGCATAAATGAGAATGTTAAGATGGATGTGCGGACATACTAGGCTGGGTAAGATTAGGAATGAAGATATTCGGGAGAAGGTGGGTGTGGCTCCCATAGACGACGAGATGCGGGAAGCGAGGCTTGGATAGACGTTCGGGCACGTATGGAGGAGAAGCCTAGATGCCCCAGTTAGGAGATGTGAGCAGTTGGCTTTGTTAGGTATGACAAGAGGGAGAGGGCGGCCTAAGAAGTTTTGGGATGAGGTGATCATGCAGGACACGGCACACCTTCAGATTTTCGAGGACATGGTTCTTGATAGAAAGGTGTGGAGGTCGAGCATTAAAGTTGAAAGTTAGGAGGCACTCGAGCGTTTTTCTTCTTTGTTCCGGAGCTGGGGCTAGTCGGTTAGTGTTTTGTATTGGACTGCTAGTGGTTTATGTTGTGCCACATTATTTTTTCATTTTTTATAGTATTGTGGCATTATTACTGGTTATTGTTATTGCTTGTCCAATTATTTTGTCTCTTATGATGCTACTAGCTTCTGCTGCTCTTACTGATTGTCTATTTTCGTCTTCTTGAGCCAAGGATTTTTCGAAAACATCCTCTCTACTCCTCTGGGGTAGGGATAAGGTATGCGTGCACTCTACCCTCCCTAGACCCTACTTGTGGGATTTTACTGGGTTGTTGTTGTAGTATTAACATTTGAACCCTTTTCCTTAACAAGTAATGTATTTTGTATGATAACAGCACCATTAGGTGCAGATATGTAAAAAGCAAAAGTCAGTCCTTTTATACTTGGGCTTGGCAGGGTGCTGAAGATTTCTAACAAAGCATACATATCACATACATTCAGTAAATTAATGCCAAAAAGGCAAAAAATACAAATCCCTGCACTTGAGCTTGTGTAGAGTTTTTGGATTTCTTTCCAATAATAAAACACATTAACAGTTTGTACTACCATTATTATACGATTATCCTTATCAAATAAAAAGTATGATATATGATTATGATTTACAGTTGATATCTCTTCTAAATACTTACTGATTTTTACTGTCTTGCATTACATTCAACACATCTTGTTCCACGAAAGCAGGATGCGTAGAACTCTAATCATTATTTCCAACCCAAAAATCACATTCTTAACAATAGATGCGTAAGAACTTACCTCTTTATGGAAATCTATTAGATTAGTCTATAATATTAAGACCAGAAGAAAATATCATATATACTAGGTGCTCTAGTGATAAAAAATATGACGACTACAAAAGATAATCGGAAACTTTTCAGAAAGTAGCTGCCAAAAGACCGAATTCACATATTTGTATAAAGTGATAGAACCAAAAAGTGATTAGTATGAACCTGGAAATTACAATTTGCCCCAGCAGACAAAAGCAATCCCACACATGATTTTGCACCTCTATTCAATGCCACATGAAGAGGTATTGTATTATTCACATTCTTGATGTTTACGTCAACTCCAGCATCGAGGATGATCTAAAGAAAAGTTGGAAGATCATGAGACAATAAAAATAATGATGGTTTAAAAAGTATTACAATCAAAAAGAGAACCTCCGCTTGACTACTGTGCTGAACTACGAAACTAGTCACTTGGCAGCATAGGCGTGCACCCGCTGACAAGGACATGGAGACATGCATGTTTTCAAATAAGTGGGGGCATAACAGAATAGGAAAATCAAATTACTTTTGCACCTATTCTGTTATGTCACTTTTTGAATAGAAAGGTATCGATTATTTTATATATCATTGATCTATCAAAACAAGATTAAGAATCTTCATCCTGTATGAACTCTCCCCAGCTAACTAGTCGACCAAAAATCTGTTCAACGAGTTTAAGTTGGAAGCAAGCTTTAAGTTTTTTCTGACAAGTAGAAAGCAAGCTTAAGTTGAGTGACATGAAATCATATCTAAAATTAGTTCCAATCCTTTTTTGTTATAATGTATTAGCTATCAAGTTTCGATCCTTATAGTAATGACCCATCTATTAGATCAAAAATACTTTGATATCCCTCCTTATCTATATCAATGGAAAGTAAGAGAGCTAGCCAATATCATTAGAGGGTAGTGTCCTGACGACTAGCATGAGATCAGTGAAAAATGAGACAACCGAACTGATGATAAAAAGAGTGTTACTGGCCAGCCGAGCACAACTTGGACATACAACCTAAGATTTGCATATTTTTTCTCCACAACTTGGCCAGCCGAGCACAACTGGTCAAACTCAAGTACATATCCGCCTACCTTGACCAACTCAACATCGTTTATCATAGCAGCAGTGTGCAAAGCAGTTCGAAAATGTTGTGTGTCTTGTGCAGCTGGATCTGCTCCAGCAGCTAAAATTAATCGTACCAGTTCTCTTCCCTCTACAAAAAGCACACAAGATTACTGGTAACAAGAAAACAAGAACAGGAACAGCTAGTAAAAAGAGGTACTATCAACTGCTATATCTAGTAAAAACAACTACATTTATGTTCATCCCTGTATAAAGAGTGTCATACTCACCTGCCTCACGATCTTTCTTTAAGGCTGCTGCCATGCACAGTGCAGTACCAACAGGACTTGGAATATCAATAGCATCAGCGATCTCTTCAATAGATGCAAGTTCCACCCACTTCTTGACAACAGCAACATTCCAAGTCACGATGCACAAGTGCAGTGGCCTGTAGAAGGCAAGACACAAAATATGCACCATGTGTGAAAGAGAGGGGAGGAGATCAAATAAAATATAAGGCCAAAACATGCTCAGCATCATCCTTCACAAGCAGCCAATTTTCCTCCATTGCTGATTAAAAAGCCAAACTAATAACAACTGAAGTAGAAGCAGCAGATTTAAAGAACAATTGCCAATGGTAAACTTCTATGGATGGAAACCTGAAAAGGCTGCAAGATTACCAAATAACCTATCATCATTGTTCCACGCATAGATCATCCCAGACTAAACCCGTTAGCCACATAATTAATCTTCTTATTACTATTATCCCAACTATTCTCTTTGGAAACTCATGATTACTGCAATTTTGAAAATTTTGAGTAATTAAAAAAGCGAAACACATCGACAGAGATATTTAATAACTAAGTCTCTGTTTTGTTTCAAAGACTAAGACTTGATTCTGACAATATACATGACCCCCTAATATAAATAATACAATTAAGACATGATAGTTGTTAGATATAGATATGTAGTTGTCCCACATTGGAATAGGAGAAGTATGCCCTTTGTATAGAGTAGTTATAAATTAGCACATCTTGTATTGCATTAGACACACAATATAAATATATCATATTTTCTCCCGTGCCTTCTCACATGGTATCAGAGCAATCGTGAGAGATTTATCGCTGTGCAAAAATTTCAGCGACTCCGGGAAGCAAAAATTTCAGCGACTCCGGGAAGGAAAACCAGCACTACCACAAAGTAGATCGGGCTCCGACCACCAACCCATAAAAAGATCTCAGTCAGAATACCCTCCATGCGCCGCCACTCGCCACTTGAAGAAAATTTTCCGATGAAGTTCCGACGTCGCGTGGGCCACTTTCTGGCCATTTTTTGGCGACGACTCTTCAGAACAACTTGTTCCCCTTGCAATTCTGAGCCTATCCATCCTGGTTACACCAAATTCCGACAACTTTTATATTTTTCCAGCGTGAATAGCGATTACAAAAGTGGACTTCCGGCCATTTTTTGAAAACGTTTCTTCATAACAGTTGGGTCGTCTGGTAATTCCGATCCTACCCCTACTATTTTTATTTCATTCCGGCCACTTTGAATTTTCCCGGCAGCTACAGTACTATTCCGACTGCTGCAATAATATTCCGACAGCTACCGTATTTCCTTATTCTATTTCACTGTTCCTTACTCTGTTTCAGCGGATTACATTTGATTATTTCTCTAATTTGGTAATATTTTGCAACAATGTCTTTGGGAATTGATGATTTTGGATCTAAAAACATGAATTCTGGAAGCTCTAGTGTTATGATTACTTCAGAACCGTTAATTGGAGGTTCAAACTACTTAGCTTGGGCTTCATCTGTCGAGTTGTGGTGCAAAGGTCAAGGTGTTCAAGATCATCTAATTAAACAGTCTAGTGAAGGAGATGAAAAGGCGATGGCGCTTTGGGCAAAGATTGATGCTCAATTATGTAGCATCTTGTGGCATTCTATTGATTCCAAGTTGATGCCTTTGTTTCGTCCGTTCCAAACATGTTATTTGGTTTGGGCAAAGGCTCGTACCTTATACACTAATGACATATCTCGCTTCTATGATTTGATATCACGGATGACAAACTTAAAGAAGCAAGAATTAGATATGTCTACTTACTTGGGTCAAGTACAAGCAGTCTTGGAGGAATTTGAGACATTAATGCCAGTTTCGGCTAGTGTGGCCAAGCAACAAGAGCAGCGACAAAAGATGTTTCTAGTTTTTACACTCGCTGGACTTCCTAATGATCTTGATTCAGTGCGAGACCAGATTTTGGCTAGTCCAACCGTTCCTACAGTTGATGAATTATTCTCTCGATTACTCCGCCTTGCTACAGCACCAAGTCGCCCACCGATCTCATCACAAATACTTGATTCCTTTGTTCTCGCATCGCATACATTGGATGTGCGGGCGTCTCAAACTATGGAGAACAGAGGAGGACGAGGTCGTCTTGGAAGATCTGGACCCAAGTGTTCTTATTGTCACAAACTTGGACACACTCGTGAAATGTTCCATTACTTACATGGTCGTCCACCCAAAAATGCTTACGTTGCTCAGACCGAGACTACAGGTAACCAAGATTTTTCTGTATCTAAAGAAGAATATAATGAGCTCCTTCAGTATCGAGCAAGTAAGCAGACATCTCCACAAGTAGCCTCAGTTGCCCGGACTGATACTCCTGTTGCTGGTAATTCTTTTGCTTGTGTTTCCAGTCTAGTACTCTCGGACCATGGGTCATGGACTCAGGCGCTTCTGATCTTATCTCTGGTAATAAATCACTTTTGTCAAATATTGTATATTCACAGTCTCTTCCCACTATTACTTTAGCCAATGGATGTCAAACTAAGGCAGAAGGAATTGGACAAGCTAACCCATTATCTTCTATCACCCTAGATTCCGTTCTTTATGTCCCTGGTTTGTCCTTTTAGTCTTGCATCTGTTAGACGTTTGGCTCATGCCCTCCATTGTGGTATATATTTTACTGATGATTCTTTTATTATGCAGGACCACAGTATGGGGCAGACAATTGGTACAGGACGTGAATCAGAAGGCCTTTACTATCTTAATTCACTCTGTCCTTCCACAACATGTCTAGTTACCGATCCTCCGGACCTAATCCACCGTCGTTTTGGACATCCAAGTTTATCCAAACTTCAGAAGATGGTGCCTAGTTTATCTAGTTTGTCTACATTAAATTGTGAGTCGTGTCAGCTTGGAAAACATACCCGAGCTTCCTTTCCTCGTAGTGTTGAGAGTCATGCAGAGTCTGCTTTCTCCTTGGTTCATTCTGATATATGAAGTCCTAGAGTCAGTTCAACCTTGTGATTTTGTTATTTTGTTAGTTTCATTGATGATTACTCAAGATGTACTTGTCTTTTCTTAATGAAAGACTGTTCTGAGTTATTCTCTATATTCCAGAGCTTTTCTGCTAAAATAAAAAATCAATTTGGTGTCTCTATTCACATTTTTCGCAGTGATAATGCCTTAGAATATGTATCTTCTCAGTTTCAGCAGTTTATGACTTCTCATGGAATTATCCATCAGACATCTTGTCCTTATACCCCTCAGCAAAATGGGGTTGCAGAAAGAAAGAATATGCACCTTATTGAGACTGCTCGCACACTTCTAATTGAATCTCGTGGTCCGTTGCGTTTTTGGGGCGATGCAGTTCTCACAGCTTGTTATTTGATTAATAGGATGCCTCCATCTCCCATCAAGGATCAGATTCCACATTCAGTATTGTTTCCCCAGTCAGCCTTATACCCTCTACCACCTCGTGTTTTTGGGAGCACATGTTTTGTTCATAACTTAGCCCCTGAAAAAGATAAGTTAGCTCCTCGTGCTCTCAAGTGTGTCTACCTTGGCTATTCTCATGTTCAGAAGGGATATCGTTGTTATTCACCTGATCGTCATAGGTACCTCATGTCAGCTGACGTCACATTTTTTGAGTCTAAACCTTTCTTTGCTTCTGCTGACCACCATGATATATCTGAGGTTTTACCTATACCGACCTTTGAGGAATTTCCTATAGCTCCTCCTCCACCACCTTTTAACACAGAGGTTTCACCCATACTAACCATAGAGGAGTCTAGTGTTGTTCATCCTTGTGACCGAAAAATTTTCGGTCACAGGAACACCACTCTTGACTTATCATCGTCGTCTGCGCCCTACATCAGGCCCAACTGGTTCTCATCTTGCACCTGACCCTGTTCCTATTGCGGACCCTGCCCCTAGTACACTGATTGCACTTCGAAAAGGTATACGGACCACACTTAACCCTAATCCTCATTATGTTGGTTTGAGTTATCATCGTCGTCTGTCATCTCCCCATTATGCTTTTATATCTTCTTTGTCCTCGGTTTCCATTCCTAAGTCTACAGGTGAAGCGTTGTCTCATCCAGGATGGCGACAGGCTATGAGTGACGAGATGTCTGCTTTACATACAAGTGGTACTTGGGAGCTTGTTCTTCTTCCTTCAGGTAAATCTACTGTTGATTGTCGTTGGGTTTATGCGGTCAAAGTTGGTCCTAATGGCCAGATTGATCGACTTAAGGCCCGTCTTGTCGCCAAAGGATATACTCAGATATTTGGACTCGATTACAGTGATACCTTCTCTCATGTGGCTAAAGTGGCATGAGTTCGTCTTTTTCTATCCATGGTTGCGGTTCGTCATTGGCCCCTCTATCAGCTGGACATTAAGAATGTCTTTCTTCACGGTGATCTTGAGGATGAGGTTTATATGGAGCAACCACCTGGTTTTGTTGCTCAGGGGAGTCTCGTGGCCTTGTATGCCGCTTGCGTCGGTCACTTTATAATCTTAAGCAGTCTCCTCGTGCGTTGTTTGTAAGTTAAGCACGGTTATCCAGGAGTTTGGCATGGCTCGTAGTAGAGCAGATCACTCTGTGTTTTATCGACATTCTGCTCCAAATCTATGTATTTATCTGGTAGTCTATGTTGATGATATTGTTATTACTGGTAATGATCAGGATGGTATTACTAATCTGAAGAAGCATCTCTTCCAGCATTTTCAAACTAAGGATCTAGGCAGATTAAAGAACTTTCTAGGTATTGAGGTTGCTCAATCTAGCTCAAGTATTATTATTTCCCAAAGGAAATATGCTTTAGACATTCTTAAGGAGATAGGGATGATAGGTTGCAGACCAGTTGACACTCCGATGGATCCGAATTCTAAACTTCTGCCAGGACAGGGGGAGCCGCTTGATCCTGCAAGCTATAGGCAGCTGGTTGGTAAATTAAATTATCTCACAGTGACTAGACCCGACATTTCTTATCATGTGAGTGTTGTAAGTCAGTTTATGAATTCTCCCTGTGATAGTCATTGGGATGCAATCGTCCGCATTATCCGGTATATAAAATCGGCTCCAGGAAAAGGATTACTATTTGAGGATCGATGTCATGAGCAGATTGTTGGGTACTCAGATGCTGATAGGGCAGGATCACCTTCTGATAGACGTTCTACGTCTGGATATTGTGTTTTAGTAGGAGGAAATTTGGTGTCCTGGAAAAGCAAGAAACAGAAAGTAGTTGCTCGATCTAGTGCAGAAGCAGAATATGGAGCAATGGCTATGGCAACATGTGAACTAGTCTGGACCAAACAATTGCTCAAGGAGTTGAAATTTGGTGAAATCAGTCAGATGGAACTTGTGCGCGACAATCAGGCTGCCATTCATATTGCATCAAATCCGTTGTTTCATGAGAGAACTAAACACATTGAGATTGATTGTCACTTCGTAAGAGAGAAGATACTTTCAGGAGATATTACTACGAAGTTTGTGAGGTCGAATGATCAACTTGGAGATATTTTCACCAAGTCCCTCAGCGGTCCTCGCATTGGTTATATATGTAACAAGCTCGGTACATATGATTTGTATGCTTCGGCTTGAGGGGGAGTGTTAGATATAGATATGTCGTTATCCCACATTGGAATAGGAGTAGTATGCCCTTTGTATAGAGTAGCTATAAATTAGCACATCTTGTATTGCATTAGACACACAATATCAATATATTATATTTTTTCCCGTGCCTTCTCACAATAGTGACAGTAGAATACATTAAATAAATTATAAAGCACTTTCTAAGTACATAGAAGGGTTCACATCAATTTCCTTAAAATAGTTTTAATATGATAACTCAGTTCCAACAATTTTTTCCAAGCGTCATTCTTTAACTTAAAGATGCCACAAGCTCAATTTGGTTTCCATCTAAGACACCATAAGTCAACCAAGTGGACCACAAAGTCTTCTTGCAAAGGAAAGGCCCACGCTTTTCCTAGTAAACTTCGAGTCCTTTCTTCATGAATTATTTTTGATGAAGTAAAGGAATTTCACTCAAAAGCAAGCTCTTTTCTTCATGAATTCCCTTCGTATAGATCTTCATATTTGAATGAATTAATATATCTTATTGACTTAAGAGTCTTAAGGGGAAATAACCTAAAAGAATTTAGCAAGCTATACTCTACTCCTTGGGAGACACAAATTTAGAAAGTAGTGCTTTTTTTATAATGATAACATTTTATAAAGAACAGAACAAAGATTGCGCAGTTAAAAGTGACAAAACACATTTTAGATCTTCACTTTTGGTGTAAAGAGTTTTCTTTAGTGGATGCTGAATGTAATTTGCAATTTTTGGAAGCCTTGTAAAGTACACAAAGGTTGTAGCTTGTAAATACTGTTGCCAGTACATTTTGCACTGATGAACACAATGTTATCATTCCCAAAAGAAAAGTGACAAAACACATACTCCAAGAAAAAACAAAAAAGATAAGAACCCCTTACAGCAAAAATTTACGGGGATTCTATGATGTCAAGTATGGAGTCACTATCATTTACAAGGTATTCTTTACACAAGGTAAAAAACTTGTACTTCAATTTGAAACTCCGAGAACCACTACGACTCTCTTTTCGTTTTGTTGTGATTTCATATTAGATTTATTTTGCACTTTTCTCTATCCAAATTTTTTCCAAGCTTCCAACTATAAGGGTTCCCATACTAGAATTTTATTTCCAAAAATATTTCGAGGAATGAATAAGAATCATATTTGAACTTACGTCAAATTTTTGGAGTTCAAGATAGCCATTGATTTACAGCCTCCATTTTCCAGTATGACCTTGGCACAGTCCTTATATTTCTTAGCAACAGCTCGATGAAGCACCGATTCACCTTCATCATCAACTGCATTTGGATCAGCCCCAGCCCGTAATAATTCCTGTTGCAATGAAACATAAAAAGGAAGATAGGTACTAATTGGCAAATGGTTAAAAGAAAACAGTTAACCACCATATTATCCACTAAAAAATGGGTTGGATAATGAACTTTCTAAAAATGGTCAAATATGGATAAGAACCATATTATCCATTTAGAAAATGTATAACCAATGGGTAACCAATGGATAACCGATGGGTCTAACTTTTACATTTGTAAAGCCTCAACTTGGGGTTCCTCAAATTAGGGAGACTAAGAATTCTCTCAAAAGTGATCATATGCAAGAAGTCAGGGATAATATGGCCGGTTAATCCGTTTTTTTATCCGTTTTAAATATGGGTCGGTTGGATAATTTATCCGTTTTTCCATTACCCGTTTTCGACCTGAACCATATCCGACCCGACACGCCCATTTGTCACTCCTAGGTACTAACATAACAAGTAAAAACCAAAAGATACAAAGAGCTAACAAAGATATCTATCCAAAAGAGGGACAAAACAAAACAGCATCCTAAACATGCTATTTCTATTTCGTTTTTTTGTGTGTGTATGTGGGGTTTTTTTTTGGGGGGGGAGGGGTGGGGGGGTGGGGGTTACTCAAGAGAGAATAGAAAGGCCTGCTAAGGACAAACCATAGAGACCTGAAATGCAAAGTAGGAGCTTTTACCAGTGAACAGCTATAAATGACTACAGAACCTCTTGGATTTTGTTTTGTTCTACTTTTTATAGCAGAAGGATTAGAGGACGTGGGGCAGAGTGGGGAAGGACAAGAGGACGAAAAAGAAATCAAAACGTCATCTTCTAGGAAAGCCCTTTAGTTTACTTTTTTAACCTAAAATTGCATTTTCATCTTATCTCTCTATTTTAATCTCATCTCTTTAGAAGCTTGACTTTCCATTTGTTCCTCCACATTTCAGTTTCAGCCTAACATCTTTCTCAACATACACATAGAAGGACAAGAGACCTACACGCATGCAATCTGGTTGGCCATGGTATGCACAGACATGAGCAACGGATGGACCAAGCCCCTCTCTCAGTCTAGATCTCACATTGGCGTGCCTCCTGATAAGAGCACGAACACATTCAGGTGATCCAGCAGCGAGAGCAAACACAAGGGGTGGATCACCATCTTTGTCTAGGACATCCACATTTGCCTGCGCGTATTCCAGAATGGCCTCAACAAGTTCAACACTTCCTCGTCTACAAGCAAGGTGGAGAGCAGTTTGCCCATCAGCATTTTGCGCCTCCAGTAGAGAACAGAAAGAGCTAATACTTTGTCCTGAAATAGTCTTCGCTAGCAAGTCTCTGCATCCAGATGAGTAAAAGAGATGAAGTATATAAGAAACATAATTTTTAGGGGAACTGCCAGAAGTTGCAAAAAGACAGATATAGCGAATAATGTTCCTAAAATTTCTTGAAGGGATATGTGCATTAAGCACAAGTAACTTCTATAAATTCCCTTTCCAAATAGAAAAAACTTGATGACCTAAATCTATTTTCTTTCTTTTTTTTTTTTCTTCTTCTCCTTTTTTTTGTTTTGTTTGAGTTATGAAAATGTTCCTTTCAAATTTCTGGTAGTCTCTTTGATGATTTTGCAAAATATGATACCTACTACTTGAAAAACACGTTAAGACATACCGAACTCCATTTACATTGCCTTCAGAAATGAGTCTGTGCAGAAGACTGGGATCATCAAGAGAAACCTCCAACTGATACGTAGCAGATGGCACTACACCATTCATTCCCAAGTACTGAAGGTTACTGCATTTTTACAGATAATAAGCAACATTTATCTGAACGCCAATGATTAAACTCAAAAGCAACTGTAAAACACTAATCTTTAACAATCAGAACAAGGAACACAAAGAGCACTGCTGCAGCTTACGAAGCAAGATAATCAAGTGTTAAATGCTACCTTCCAACAGCTAACCATGTTCATATGACAATCCTGTTACAAAATATCAGCTTAGCTAAATGTTCTTACTTATCAGGGCTGGCAGGAGGGCTGCGAGGGATCTCTTGCAAGTGGCGAAGAAATGTGGCTAACATTGAACTAAAAGTTGGTCTCTTGGAAGCCTTGAACTGCAGACACTCACCGATCATCTTCCACAACTCCGGCGGTATTCCAACACCCACTACACTTGCATATTGAGGAGGTTGTCTCCTTGCCTTTATAACAGCCCGATAAATTTCCTCTGCATTTAAGCCAGCCCATCTGTATAAGAATGACAAAAGGTTCTCTAAATAAATCATCACATGGAGTAGAATAACTTATATGCTACAACGTGATAGAAGTGACACATTGAAGAATGTTAAGTTCAGCCACTTACGGAATAGAACCAGTGCACATTTCCACCAATGTACAACCAAAGCTCCAGGCATCTGATTCTGGAGATATACCAATGGCACCATCCCAAAAAAGATTAATTGATTTCTTTACGGGCTCCCATGCTTCTGGAGCGGTGTAGTTTGGGCTAAGCATTGTACAATCCATGCATGAATGGGTTATTGAGGACTCACACTCCAATCTAGCTTTCCTACAGGCAGGCTTCTTTAGAATTGCTGGAAGTCCATAATCAGAGACCACAGCATGACCATTTTCATCTAAAAGAAGATTGGACGGCTTTATATTCATGCAGACAATACCAGCTGCATGAAGCTCAGCCACCCCACGTGCAATGTCTGCTCCATATCTGCATTTAAGATGGGATAATATATCAACGCTAGGAGATACGTGAAATGCTAAAGGCACTATCTCAAACAGACTTCATATAGAAAAGTGGCTAGATCAATTGCATGTACATCTGTAAACTGGACTCTTTTCTTAGTAGTACAACTTTACAAGCAATGAGGAGCCCAGGGAGGAGGAAAAGGAGATGATAGGGAAGCACTGGTTGGGAATTGAACTCTTGCTGACTCTCTAGGGCATCTACAACAACAACAACAACAACTACCCAGTATACTCTCACCAGGTGGGGTCTGGGGAGGGTAATATGTAGACAAGCCTTACCCCTACCCGAAAGGGCAGAGAAGCTGTTTCCAATCGACCCCCTGCTCATAGGATAAAAGGAAAAATAGCAGTAAAACAAAAACAAAGACAAAAACAAAACAATAAAGCATTAGTAACTCCGGTAGAAATAGCGTAAATAATTATCTACACATACGAAACATAAATACAATCGCGTGCAATAATATCATACAGTAACTACCATAACTAACAGCCATAGGGGGGACATCAGCTAAAACACAAATCATCTATGGGTAACCCTGCTGACCCACACTCAACCCCGGATGAGGCGTACGAAAAACTCTAGGAGCCCCTATCCTACAACCCTGATTCTAGACCTCCAGACTTTCCTATCAAGGAGGTCTAGAATCAGGGTTGTAAGATAGGGGCTCCTAGAGTTTTTCGTACGCCTCATCCGGGGTTGAGTGTGGGTCAGCAGGGTTGCCCATAGATGATTTGTGTTTTAGCTGATGTCCCCCCTATGGCATCTGTAAGCTAGAATTTTGATTTTTTTTTTATTTTTTTTTATGAAGTAAGAAGAATTTTGATAAATTTTACCGTTCGAAAAGTTGATTCAAGCACTAAAATTCTAAGATGGCTAACCAGATTCATTTCCTTATTGTTTTACCCTTTCTAACGAGGATGCAAATGATCATCCCTAATTTTATTGGGGAACACTGGTGACTGGCTTAGCTTATATAGAAAACCTTCCAGAGCTACCACGCAATAGAGGTGCAGAAAAGAATTGTCAATTAAAGTTGAGTTTATCAATCGCACTTCATACAAAAGCTTCAAAAAACTTGTCGGCTGGGTCTTGCACCTTCTATACAGAACCTTTCCCAAACCTTTATGCTTCTACGGCTAACAAACAGGCTTATGCTGATATTGTTTGACAAGACAGAAAAACTGCACCATGCAGTGTGAAGATCAAGAAGCTTCATAATGAAGTTTCTTCTAATACACAAGTGAACTATCAAGATTCCTTGCACTTTAAGACGCTAGTTTGACAGCATAAAAAGAAGAGGACTCGTGATATAAAAGCTGTATTACCAACAGTATCAAGTACAACAAACCCGTCATTATTGAAAACACGATTAAACTGTCGACATATCAGCATCTCAGGGGAAGTGAATCACCAACTAATACACCATCAGACAGCGAGCCATTTATAGCGGACAGCAGTGAAGCAATTAGGTATTCATTGGGTAACGCCAGGCGCCAGCTGCGATGAAAGATGTTATGTCCAACTGGGCTTCCAGAAGAAGGAAAAAGAAAGGACGTCGAGCATGTGATGGAGCTCCGAAGTGGATACTATGGAAAGAAAAACATGAGAGCTTTTGAGAAGATGGAGAATATTGTTGCACTAACTAGGACAAATTTTTGCGTTTGGTGATCTTTTGGTGCACCCACGAGGTACCAACTAGCATGGACGACTAGGTGTGATTTATGGAGAACAATGTCTTGGTGTTGGTTCACCACTTTTCTGTGTACAAACTTGAATGTCGGGGTTTTCTTCCCCACCATATCAATGAATTTATTATGTATCAAAACAAATATAAGTATCTTTGTATGGCCTAATGGTCATTAAAGTGGGAAAGCTATGGAAGTCCAGGGATGGTCCTAATCCTACCAAAGACAAGGAAAAACACTAGGTGATTTAGTGTTTTCTTCCACCTGCCTAAACTTTGGCGGGCCTTGTTACCCAATACCTATGTCTTAGATGTGCTAATTGGAGGTAGCAGTAGCGCGTTCCAGTGATTAGTCGAGTTTGCGCATACTGGACCGAGCACCACCATTACCTATCTATTTTTATTTTTATTTTATATAATGCTGGCCCGATGTGAATTTTAATTGGAGAAACACAGTCATTGAGGATTCATATAATAACCCCAACGTATTTGGGCCTGAGGCATTGTTGTTGTTATTAGTATAGTAATGCTAATCTAAGCATGACAAATTTCTTTATCAAAAAACTTTTCCAAGAAGTCTAGCAAATAATGTGGTCTTGAACTATTAAATTATCTAAGTGGAAAAGGTTTTAGTTGTAAAGTTTGTCACGCATTACAAGGCAGTTCTCTTTTACTTCTTCATTTAAAATCAAAATATATACACCTAGATACTTAGACTCAGCCCTCATTCTGCTTACATAGTTCATTGCTTTTACACCTTGATAGTGGATACAGCAATTCAACCCGCCATTTCCACTTTGTCTATGTTAGAGTACAGCTTTCTATCATGGTAGCTTTAGCTCATTTGATTTATTCTGCCAATAGGCAGAATGATTTTTTTTTAAATTATTATTTTTGATAAATATAGAGAGAATCTCTCATATAGTGAACTTGTATCTTTGTTACTCTAAATTAAGAAAACAATAAATATAATAATGTTTATTAAATTTTCAACTAATTGTTATCGCATATATATATATATATATATATATATATATATATTGCTTCCATGATGGCACAAATGGAGGAAAACGATTAATATAGGCAAAATAAAATAGTAGGTAAGTTATTTCTTCCCATCTGTCTAAGCCTTGGTGGACAGAGTTACCTCATACCTGTGTTGATGGGAGGTTGCAGGTACCCGGTTAGGAGAGGTGCATGCAAGTTGGCCCGAACACCACCACCAACAACAACAACAATAACAACAACTACCCAGTATAGTCCCACAAAGTGGGGTCTGGCGAGAGTAATATGTACACGAGCCTTACCCCTACCCGAAAGGGCAGAGAGGCGGTTTCCAATCGAACACCAGCATCATCAAAAACAAAAAATCAATTAATTTGGAATATGGTTTAGTCATGTTAGTACATTTATTTTAGGTCATATACTTCCTAGTTTTCTTTTAGTTTAATGGAGAATGATGGTCAGTGAGGAATTGAGGATTCATATACCGACCCTAACTTGCGTGGGATTTAGGTGTAGCTATTGTTGTTGTTTTAATAATGTTTTCTTTTTCTTTTTCTTGGAGTAGCATTTACTGAAAGCTAGTTCCTAACTTCTCAATGTCATTCTCTGAGATGAGTTTTTCTTACAAATCGGGAGGTGATGCTACCATTTTTCCTGTTTTGTATCTCCACAAATTCATGTATCTCATCAAAGTTTGGGCATATGAAACATCAAATGCAAGAGATGACACCATTTCCGCTTTTGATGAGCATAGTAAAGCATATGTGATAGATTATGGATGCAAAAGTTCTCACATAATTTTAGAGTTCGAATTACTCATAAATTTCTGTTTCTTTTTCAATTATCTACTAAACCTCCAAATTTGGAACAATATAATCAATAAGGTAATGAATCAAATGGAAATAGGAGTAACCCTTTATTGAAAAATCAAACATTATACCTCAGAATTTGCTCAAGAGTGAGACGGCCTTCGTTGCGCTGCATCTCGGTCTGTACAGATCCTTTACACCTATCCATAATCAAACACAAGCTTCTTTCTAATTTGGAGACACCATGAAAAGCACACACATTTCTACACCACATAGACTCCCGCCTCAACTTCTCCAACTTCTCTTGAACCCACACCACATCCGTTTCCTCTCCAACTCCCACCTTCTTCACCGCCACTTTATGCCTACACCGGCCCCCACCACCACCACCTCTACCAGAAACAGTTGCTGCCCATATCTCTACTCCATGCCTCTTGGACTCGCCACCTATCCTCCTAATCAACCTAACTTCCTGATGAGCACCCACCTCTATCCTCCCACCCCCACAACCCGAGCTCGACGCAGCACGGGCGCCATGCCTCCTTCTCGAATCGTTCTCCTCATTATCATCACCATTCTCATTGAAACCCCCCTCTTCTTCATCCTCCTCATCATCGCTTGAGTACCTGGAACTGGAGTCGCGGATTAAAGCGAGGATCGCGTAGTTCTTCTTTAGGGCAGTAACGGAGTTGCCCACAAGGGACACGTGGCGACACCTGGGGCACGATAAGCTAGTATCCGGCGAAGCAGAAAACATTCTAGAAAGACACTCCCTGCAAAATCCATGACCGCATTGGAGCAACAAAGGGCAACGCTCCTCCTCGTCATACTTATTCTGACAAACTGAACAACAAGGTACTCTCATAATAGTAATATTAATACTACAATCAAACAAACAATAAATATTAACCTCTTTCTGCCTCAACAATTGGGCAGAAATTTGGGATAATTGAATCCGGGTTTGATTGATGAATGAGAATTGAAGAAGGTACAGATATTGTACTTGCAGATCCAACGAGGAAGAAGAGTGTAGAGAGAGAGAGTTAGTAAGGGTTTAGAGAGAGAAGGAGGGAGAAAATGGGGGGTGGGTGGGGTTAATAGTTGAGTTAAGGAGGAAAACGGAAGCTTTACTGACGGGTTTTTCTTTTTTTTTTTCTTTTTTTTTTCTTTTTTTTTTGGGCTTTAATGCACGTGTAGTAAATTTTCATCTTGCTAAAGAACACTACAAATATTGATAAGAGTTTGAGTTTGAGTTTGAGTTTGAGTTTGAGTTATATAGTACAAACCCATTAATGCACCATTTACGGTCGGAGAGGATGTAACCTGACGAAATTCTCCCCTCTTTTTAAGTTTTATGCACCGACTTAGAAAATGAAGAAAAACAAATAATTTACATAGTAGCTTAATATGATAATTAAAGTAATTATTTGTTATAACTGGTGGAATTAAATTAATTATTTGTATAACTGATTGGATTAAATTAACGATATAAAATTATTCACATTATGAATGTATATTTATAAACTTATTTTCTCAAGCAATTTAGAAATCCTGAACACACTAGTAAGTACTTAAATTCTGAACATGAATCTCTTGGAGTGAGTAATTCGTCCTAATTTTATAACTAAAATATCAAGGTTTGATTAACCTTAATGGAGGTTCTACAGAGGAGTTTTGTGTTTTCTTATGTTTGTTTTTAAGTAATGCCTAATAATTTCTCATCTTGCTAGGAGCTTTTTAATTTATACTAGTCTCACAATACGCGTGTTGCACGTGTATTCTATCTCAATAATTATTAAAAAAACCTAAGAAATAATTATGTTAATGTTATGAAATAATATAAGAACAAGTAGAATAATGCAAGAACAAGAACAATATAGAGAATAGGGAGAGGAGTATTCTTATTGATACTTTGGGATGGTTAGGGATGGTTTATAATGGTAGAAGACCCCTTTATTTATAGGGAGAAGTAAACCCTAGAATCTCTCTAATTATGGACATTCACCTAAAATAGGAGATTTTATAACACTCCCCCTTGAATGTCTATTCAATGATGTGTCTCGTTAAAACCTTAACTAAAACAAAACCCAATGGGAAAAAATTTAAAGAAAAGGAAAAAGAGTACACATGTTTGAATATGCGCCTATTGGTTGCCTCGTTAAAAACCTTGCAAGGAAAACCCGGTGGGACAAAACCTTGTAAGGGAAAAAGAGTGCAACGCGCATTAACCCCCTCTGATAAGAACATCAATTTATATCCTTAAGTATTCGCATTCCGATCTTGTGAACTAGCTTCTTGAAGGTTGACGTTGGTAGAGACTTTGTGAACAAATCAGCCATATTATCGCTTGAACGAATCAGTTGCACATTGATATCACCATTCTTTTGAAGATCATGTGTGAAAATAACTTTGGTGAAATATGCTTTGTTCTATCTCCTTTTATGAACCCTCCCTTCAATTGAGCTATACATGCTGCATTGTCTTCATACAAAGTCGTGGGTAGTTTATTACACTTCAAACCACATTTGTCTTGTATATGATGTATGATAGACCTCAACCACACACACTCCCGACTTGCTTCATGAATAGCAATTATCTCGGCATGATTAGATGAAGTAGCCACAATTGATTGCTTAGTCGATCGCCAAGATATGGCGGTGCCTCCACAGGTAAACACATAACCCGTTTGAGATCGAGCCTTGTGTGGGTCGGATAAATATCCAGCATCAGCATAACCAACAAGATCGGGACTGCAATTATTGCCATAAAATAAGCCCATATCAGTGGTCCCTTTTAGGTACCGCAATATATGTTTGATCCCATTCCAATGTCTCCTTGTAGGAGCCGAGCTAAATCTTGCTAAGACATTAACTGAAAGGATATGTCAGGCCTTGTAGTATTTGCAAGATACATTAGTGCGCCAATTGCACTAAGATATGGTACTTCAGGACCAAGTAGCTCTTCATTCCTTTCTTGCGGTCGGAATGGATCTTTATTCACATCAAGTTATCGAACAACCATCGGTGTACTTAAAGGATGTGCTCCATCCATTTAAAACCGTTTCAGTACCTTTTCTATATAGGTAGATTGATGGAAAAAAATTCCGTTTGCCAAATATTCAATTTGCAAACCAAGACATTATTTTGTCTTTCCGAGATCTTTCATCTCGAATTCATCCTTTAGATAATCAATTGCCTTTTGGAGTTCTATGGCGGTTCCAATAAGGTTTATGTCATCGACATATACGGCAAGTACAACAAATTCCGATGTTGTTTTCTTTATAAAAACACATGGGCAAATGGCATCATTTATGTAGCCTTCTTTTAACAAATACTCACTAAGACGATTATACCATATTCGTCCTGATTGCTTTAGACCATACAAAGATCTTTGCAATTTAATTGAAAATATTTCCCGAGACTTTGAATTATGAGCGTTTGGCACTTTGAGTCCATCGGGAATTTTCATGTATATCTCATTATCAAGTGAGCCATAAAGATAGGCAGTAACCACATCCATTAAATGCATGTCAAGCTTTTCAAGGACAGCAAAACTGATGAGATAACGAAAGGTTATAGCATCCATTACAGGCGAATATGTCTCTTCATAATCGACACCAGGCCTTTGAGAAAAACCTTGCGCAACAAGGCGTGCCTTATATCTTTGTACCTCGTTTTTCTCATTTCTCTTGCGTACAAAGACCCATTTATGGCCAACGGGCTTAACACCATTAGGTGTTTCAACTATAGGGCCAAAAACTTCACGTTTTGCCAGCGAATTCAATTCTGATTGAATTGCTTCTTGCCATTTTGGCCAATCATGTCTTTTTCGACATTCTTCAACAGATTGAGGTTCGAGATCCTCACATTCTTGCATAATGCTAGATGCGACATTATAAGCAAAGACATTATCCACCACTATATCCACTCAATTAATATTTGCCTCAATATCAGTTGGATTTATGGATAGTTCCTATTTTCCAGAGTCTCGGGCTCAATGGATTCTTCATGAATCTCATAATTCGTTAAATCATGAATTTCTTCATGAGATTCTTTCGTAGTGTCATTTGCTTTCCTCTTTCTAGGATTTCGATCTTTAGAACCTAATGGCCTGCCACGCTTCAGGCGTGCATTCGACTCATTGGTTATGACACTAGATGATTGTCCAACAGGGACATCAATACGGATTGGAACATTTTCCCCAGGGATGTGGGATTTCGTTATCCTTTTCAAGTCCGTAAATGCGTCAGGCATTTGATTTGCTATTCTTTGCAAATGGATAATCTTTTGTACCTCTCTTTCACAAATAGAGGTATGTGGATCAAGATGAGATAATGATGCATTTTTCCACAAAATTTACCGTTTGGTTTCACCAACTTCTCCCCCTAATTTTGGAAAAAGTGTCTCATCAAATCGACAGTCTGCAAATCGTGCAGTAGACAAGTCCCCTGTCAATGTTTCGAGGTAGCGAATGATGGAGGGCGATTCAAACCCAACATATATTCCTAACCTTCTTTGCGGACCCATTTTGGTGCGGGATGGCGGTGCTATAGGCACATTTACTGCGCATCCAAAGATTCTTAAATGGGATATATTGGGTTCATGACCCAAAACCAATTGCAATGGGGAATATTTGTGGTAATTCGTCGGTCTGAGACGAATTAGCATTGCTGCATGCAAAATGTCCTTACCCCATACCGAAGTGGGCAGCCTCGTTTTCATGAGTAATGGCCTTGCAATCAACTGCAGGCGTTTAATTAACGATTCTGCAAGACCGTTTTGAGTGTGAACATGAGCTACAGAATGTTCCACTTTTATCCCAATTGATAAGCAATAATCATTGAATGTTCGGGATGAAAACTCAACAGCATTATCCAGTCTAATAGACTTGATTGGATTATCAGGAAATTGTGCTCGTAGTCGAATTATTTGTGCCATTAATTTCGCAAACGCAAGGTTGCGTGATGACAACAGGCACACATGAGACCATCTACAGGATTCGTCTATCAAGACCATAAAATACCTAAAGGACCCACTGGGTGGGTGAATAGGTCCACAAATGTCCCCTTGTATACGTTCCAAAAACGTGGGTGACTCAGTCCCAACTTTTGTTGGTGATGGTCTGATAATCAACTTGCCTTGATAACAAGAAGTGCAAGGATATTCATTATTTGAAAGAATTTTGAAATTCTTTAACGGATGCCCATATGAGCTTTCTATAATCCGTCTCATCATGATCGATCCCGGGTGTCCCAATCGATCATGCCAAAGTACGAAAGTATTGGAATCAGTAACCTTTTGGTTTACTGTTGAATGTGCCTCAATTGCACTAATTCTTGTCCAATACAGGCCACAAGATAAAGATGGGAATTTCTCAATAACCCTCTTTTGGCCGGAGACTTTCTTTGTAATGATGAGATATTCAATATTATCTTCATCTATTGTCTCAATATGATAGCCATTCCGGCGTATATCTTTAAAACTCAACAAGTTTCTCTTAGACTTGGAGGAGAACATTGCATTCTCTATGATAAACATCGTGCCTTTGGGCAGAGTTACAGTTGCTCTTCCGGAGCCTTCAATCAATTACTACCAGAGATTGTAGTAACATTTGCCTTACACATATTTAGTTGAGAGAAATATTCCTTTTCTTTGAGTATCGTATGTGTAGTACATGAATCAACTAGGCAAATATTTTTACAGTTGGACGTTGATCCAAGCTTGCTTTGTGAGATATTCATATTTGCTTTCCCATAGTTTGACATACAAAAGAAATACACGAACATAAGAATAAACAAGTTCAATTCGTTTGTGTCACATTTAAACAATATTTTCAAAATCTGCTGAGGTCAGTTGACTAACTAAATCAGATAGTCGATTATATGTTTTCCATAATCGATTACTATGCAGTTTGAAAATTTCAGTTTAAGCATTTTCTTAACAATCGATTGTTAAACACACACAATCGATTGTTGAACATTGACAATCGATTGTTAAACACACACAATCGATTATTTGCTATTTTGAAAAACTTCAGATCACACTGTCTTAAGACAATCGATTGTTAAACATAGACAATCGATTATTTGCTATTTTGAAAAATTCCAGATCACACTGTCTTAAGACAATCGATTGTTAAACATAGATAATCGATTGTTGAACATTGACAATCGATTGTTGAACATTGACAATCGATTGTTTTGCAGTTTTAATGCGAAATATTAGATAATCGACTAACTGTTAGGTTAGTCGATTACCTCTACTTGAAAATAAAAATATTATTGAAATTTGAGCACATTGAAACATTCTAACGAACTAATACTAACATTATATCATAAACTAACTAATACGAGCTGATACTAATGACTATTAGTTTATTCACTAACTATTACAAATAAGTGAAATAAAATCAAACAACTCCATCTTCTTTCATCACAGATCCATCACCGATTAGGTGGTCTATTTTCCCATCGGGTTGCTCAAAGAAGTCTGCCACATCCAGGTGGGTGATGTCAAAATTGTCGTCAGAGACAAAATTTGTTTCAGGGCCTTTATTCTTTAGAGAAGCTTGATAAAGATCAACCAAATGTCTTGGTACACGGCAAGCTTTTGACCAGTGCCCTTTTCCACCACAACGATAACATATAGTTTCTGAACTTTTTGCCTTAGGATCCTCATAATCCCGTTTCTGCTTTCGGCGGTTATCTCTCCTCGGGGGGTGACGGACATCATGGATATTTCTTCCTTGTCTACGTCCACGGCTTGACCCCGATTACGACCACGACCATGGTTAGATCCATGGCCCTTTTCATGATTTGCATAATGAGAATACACCTTATCTGCTACAGGCAGTGGTGTAGACCCAGTGGGTCGACTTTCGTGATTTCTCATGAGCAGGTCATTATTTCGCTCAGCCACAAGTAGAAGAGAAATCAGTTCAGAGTACTTTGTGAAGCCTTTCTCTCTGTACTGTTGTTGCAGTACCATATTGGAGGCATGAAACGTTGTAAACGTTTTCTCAAGCATATCATAATCGGAGATTTTATCTCCACATAGCTTCAGTTTAGAAGTAATTCTGAACATTCAGAAACAGACTTAAAGTCTTGGAGCCTCAGATGAGCCCAATCGTATCGTGCTTGTGGCAGAGTGACCAACTTCAGGTTGTCATATCTCTCCTTTAAGTCTTTCCACAAGATGAGTGGATCCTTGACGGTGAGATATTCAATCTTCAAACCTTCATCAAGGTGATGGCGCAAGAAAATCAAGGCCTTAGCACAATCTTGGGTGGATGCTTTATCTCTATCTTTAATGGTGTCTCCAAGACCCATAACATCTAAGTGGATTTCAGCATCCAACACCCATGTCATATAGTTCTTGCCCGAAATTTCAAGGTCAATGAATTGTCTTTTCATAATGTCAGACATAATCGAGAATCAAATTAGGAAGAGAGAAATACCTTAGTTTTTCTTGAGAACGATTCTTGAGACGGTAGAGTCTCGTGCTGATAACGTGTTATGAAATAATATAAGAACAAGTAGAATAATGCAAGAACAAGAACAATATAGAGAGAATAGGGAGAGGAGTATTCTTATTGATACTTTGGGATGGTTAGGGATGGTTTACAATGGTAGAAGACCCCTTTATTTATAGGGAGAAGTAAACCCTAGAATCTCTCTAATTATGGACATTCACCTAAAATAGGAGATTTTATAACAGTTAAAATTATATTTGAGTTGAAAAAATAAAAGTTAAGGATATAACTTCCTAAAATGATGATTGATGATCATATTTAGCCGGTTCAACAAGGAAAAAAAACTCTGCTCATAGAAGCCCTTAATTACCTCAGTTGATGTATTAACTTAAAATTTATCCCAGTTTTATGATTTTGTTACTACGGTTTCGTACCTCATCATGCTTCGTTTTTAGTCTCTTGGCCTACTGCCAGCCATCTTTGTCTTTCTTTCTTTCATATTCATAAAAAAAATTAGTTATTTATTTTAATTATTGAGTGTAGTTTTTATATATTATACCAAAATCCGGTGAATAGAAAAGTATAAAAAAATTCATTTCAATATACCAAAAATTAAAAAAAATAATTAAATGATACTTTTTTCAATATGAAATCTATTTTTAAACATTGAAATATTTACCAATAGTGTGCATAGGAGCTTTGTGTGTTTATCGAATCAATTAATCTAATAATTGCATCACAATTAGAATAAATTCATACTACATGAAATATATTACATACGAAAAGATTAATCAGTTTTATAGTCCTATGATCTTTTTAATTAGTTAGGACGCTTAACAAAAGCATATATTTCTAAGTTTTTTCCGATCCTTTTATTTCGTTAGAATTAATTTAGTCATATTTGTAGCTATCACTTTAACTTTCCTAAAATATTTGAAATGCCTAATTAATTAAAATATTTTATTTCCTTGTATGCGTGGGACATCAATAATTATTCTTAAATAATAGGAAATTTCGCTAAGGATTTTCGTGCTTTTAATATAGTACTAGTCATAGGGTACGCACGTTGCGTGTATACCCATATTAATGAGGATTGAAATTTTATAAAAAATATATACTTGAATTATAAAATAGAAATAAAGAAAAAATTGTAAGTTTCTGAACGTGAAGAATGTTGATCCTTCGGTTAAATGGATAAAAATCTTGTGTGTCTATCTAGCACAAGTATTTGCTTTGTCATGAAACAAGAAACTCAAATTTATTAATTATCTTAGTTGTTTAATTGCTATAAAAAATTATTGTACTTTTAATTGTGTCCGAAGGAAATTAAGAGAACATTGAACCCATGTTTTCTAATGATTTTTCGATTAAAAAAAGTTGTTTGATTTGGCTTATTACATATTTTTGAAAGAATTATTGTTATGTTACCTAATTCATTAAATGAATGATTTATATTGGCTAAAATCTTAGATTTTAAAATTCTACTTTTCCTGTCTCAATATATGTGTCATACTTCTTTTTCTAATTCTAATATGTTCCAAAAATAAAATTCAAAGTTCCTTATCCAGATATAATTTAATGTTAAACTTTTTAATTTACTCTTAAAAAGATGATTTATATCAGCATAAACATTTGTGGCTTGTTTAAACCATAAATTCTAAAATCTTTCGTCTTTTTTAAACTTCTTTCTTAGTTAAATATTGCCACTAAGTTAGGTTAAAAAGAGTAAATATTTGTGTTTCCTACATGGTAAAAATAAAGAAAAATTAATAAGCAAAGTATTAGTTGATGTCAAAGTGTTAAAATATTTTTAAAAAAGATTAGATGATAATTTTATCTAAGGTAAATATATGTTTAAAGGGTAAAAAAAATCGATCAATATCTTGTATTGAATTTTCATTCAAAATTAATTTTACAAAATTTTAACCAACCTTTTTACTCTTTAAAAATAAATTTTATTTGGATAATTGTATCAATATTCTTAAGAGTAACATACAAGGTCTTATAATTATACTAATTAATTTAAAATATTAAGACTTCCTACATGTTTATATAAGGAAAGTTTTTAAGGAAATATGTAGGAAGATTTACTTAAAATTAACGTAAAATTTCTCATAAATTATAGTATAATTTATTGCTATTAATTTCAATTTATAAATTAGAGTATCATATATACGCTTTACTTATCCAATATTGTAATTGAGCTTTTGATTTGATAAAAGTTTATATTACAACATGTAAAAAAACTAAAAACTTAAAGTATATTGTAATATTTACTATTACTATAAACTATTATTATTTTCAAATGTAGCCATGTCGTTTGTAAACTTACTTGAAGATACTTTCTTACTAATATGTCACTATATTTTTCGTTTAGATTGTATATATAGTCAACTTCAATATTTAAAGACTTAGAATAGATCTATTATGATAAATAAATATATAATGTACGTGTAAGAAGAAGCTATTAATTTACACAAGTAAAATAAGAAAAAGATTTATGTAACCTAAATGTTAGGAATTTATTCAAAGTTCAAAAAGGAAAATATGATAATCAAGATTTTAGTTGATTTTGAGGTCCTAAATAATAGGAAATTAGCTTAAATACAGTATTGTCCAATATAAAATGTATTCTTGAAGCGTAAAAAAAGGCGAACGACATTTCGCTAAGGGGCTTCGTGCTTTTAATATAGTATAGATAGATTTATAAAAATATTTCAATCTTACGACGTAATTCAATTAAATACAAAAGAATAAATGGCTTAGTCAGTAAATATTTGGGTTTAAATCAATTATTTTAGGGGAATTTAAAAATAGCCAGATTTACAACTGGTCATTCAAAAATAGCCCAATTTTAAAAGTAATTGAAATTTAGCCACTTTTCATGTGAAGATATATCTGAGCAGAAATACTATTCAAAACCCGAAAATTAAGGCAATATAGTATACTAGAGTTCCAGCATAAGTATACTTGAACTCCAACATATTATATGGAAGTTCCAGGATAACTATGCTGGAACTCCAACATAATATGTAGGAGTTCCAGCATAAGTATACAGTATACTAGAACTCTAGCATAATATACTGGAATTCCAGCAAGTATAATTGTCCAATATAATATATTGGAATTTGGAGCATCGGTGCTCCAGTCTCCCGTACGTTATACAGGAGTCAGCAAAGCATACTTGTCCGGCATAATATGTTGGAGCTCGTACACAGATGCACCGAACTCTCGTATATTATGCGGGACCGATCTATGTTGCAGCAAAATAATGGCTACTTTTCATTAACTTTGTAAACTGTGGCTATTTTAGAATGACCAGTTCGAAAACTGGCTATACCGTGATAAAAAGACTTTATTTTACCATCTAAAATCATTTGGCATTGCATAGTGTAAGAAAACCTGCATATAAAATAATACGAAGTCTGGCTAGTTGCATAAGAAAAATAATAATCGATGCATTACTTAATGTAGTATCAAATAATGCATGCATTAAATTATACAGGAAGTTACATATTAATTATGCGCAAAATATATGTATTAGCAAATTCTACAAATTATATGGCTAGTTGTATAAGAAAAAAGAAAAATTCAACAAACTATTAAAAAACGCCAAGAGAACAAAGAAACACACCTCTCTTTTGGGCCTCCCCCCACCCCTCTTCCATTCCAGCTAGTGCTAGGGGGGCTTTGGGTGGGTTGGGGGGGGGGGGGGGGACTTGGTTTAATGGAGCAAAGAGGGGGATAGAGGGTAAATGTTAGATAACCAAAAGAGTGAAATTTCCTTCCTCAACAAACGCAAACCAATAATTTACACGCTTTGTCAAAAGAGTACAAGGAATAAGGCCAATATCCATACAAACTACAAAGCCAACTCTCAATGGCATTAATACAAGTTACGACAAGGGTACACATTAATATATAAGCTGAGATATAATTTGAAAAAATGTAAGCAACATTGACAATTTACAAGGACCTCAATGACAAATAAAGAGCTTAATGCTGTAGCAGAAGGAAGAGAGACCTATTGAAGATATACAGGGACTGCATCAATCACTTGCAATTACCTGGGGCACGACCAATAAGCCTGCACTGTTCTGGAAGCAAGGATGAAATCACTTGCTCGTTTACTGGGAAAAGTTCCCCATCAATACCACAGCTACTGTGTGAGTGCTTTCCGGGCTTAATCTTTACTGCTTTAACCTGCATTGCATAGGAATGAAGCTTATTTTGAATTCAGTGAGCACCAACAACAAAACCTCATTAAAAGTCTCTAAACCAGATTTTCTGAAAAAGAAGGGTGAGCTCTAAACTGAAACTGTAAGTTTCTTGGGGCAGTTTATCTTTACTAAGTAGATTGATGTTTTGAAAATATCATACTGTAATGGCCTCCATGTAGACAGGGAAACCTGTATTAATGCACTCAAAAACTCTCTGCCTTAGTAGGAAAAAAAAAAGTATTTTGCATCCAAAATCCATTTGCTGCTTTACCTTGACATATTCAACGTATGGGAGGGAAAGATGTCGGCCCATTTGCAGACGCAAGAAGAACCTTATAAGCTTCAGTCTTCCACTTCCATGGACCAACAACAGATCTAACGTGTTATCATCAGGCTCTGCTTTTGGGGCCACAACCTGTGAACTTAAGCTTTGAACAGTTTTGCACGAATGGTTGCATACCAGGACACCAAGAAATTGACCTTTGGTAGTCACCCATTCTTCTGCAGACTTCTGGACGATATCCTTCCGCACAGCATCTTCAGTGTCATCTGCTGGTCCAGGCAATTCGATGGGGTTTTCCATATTGCAATGAGGTTCTGTGTCCCATCTTGGTTCCGTCTCCCAAATTGGGCCAGGGTCTGACATAGTTGATGAGATATCCTCTTTATCATTTGTAGTTGTATTTGCCCAAGAAGATCTAGTGGGGTCATTTGTAGCAGTCAACCCACTCCATCCTTTATCTGTTCTTGATTTAGACCTAGTCCTGGGCCAATTCGGGGTTGCTGAAAGTGGAAGCTGAGGATGGATAACTTCTGGTTCAGAAGTTGTATTACCACTCCGTCCGGCAGATAAACGCTTAGATTTTGCATCAATGGCGCGGACATATTCTGATGGCTCAGTGCTACTACATGTAGTATCCAAGTCTGCTACGGACATTCTGCTCGGGGTCATTATTGAATCAATACTTGATAAGCTAGAGGCTCTGGGAAGCCCTTCCTTGCTTGATCTCCTCATGATGTCTGTGTACAATTCAGACATATCAATGACTTCCCTGTCAACCAAACCTTTTCCTTCTCCAGTTGCTTCTTTCATCGCTGGAAGATATTCCACTTCAAAACTGTACTTTGGTAAGCACATAAATTTGAGGAAACCAGCAACAAAGTAGCGCAATGGACCAAACCGCTTCTGGTATTTCTCAGATAGTTCCAGCACTACAATAGATAATTGAAGTACACTTACTATCTGAAAATATAAGCAATTCAGACAGAGATACCATATTATACTAATAAATACTAAATATCCATGCAAAACACAACTGCTACTGCTACAACAATCAAACGTAGAGAATTCAAAGGGACGAGCCAACCTGTTCCTTTTTTTTTTAATAACCGAGAAATCTTCGACAGTCAATGGCAAACGGTTCGGGACTTTGTAATCATTAGGGGTGGCAAATGGGCAAGTTGCGCTGAATTTGGGCGAGTTAAGATGGGTTAGGTCAATAAATGGGTCATTGTCCAACCCAACCCAATGTGTATTTAGGTTAAGATGGGCTAAACAATGGGTCATAACCCAACCCACCCAACTTGACTCATGTTTTAGAACCATGCTTATCTTGCATAAAAAAAAACCTTTTACCTTAAAATATGTAAGTTGACAAACATTTTAGGGATTGGGGTGGGGTTGGGTGGATGGTGCAGAAAAACGAAAAAATATAAAACAAAAAATAGAAAACAGAAAATTGAAATTATAAAAAGGTAAAAAGATTTGAGGGTTTTTTTTTTGGGGAGGGGGGGGGGGGGGTTGCGCCGGGGTGGTGGGAGGATAGGGGTTAGAAATTTGAAAGTACAAAAAAAGTGAATTATGTGGGTGGGTGGTGTAGAAAAACAAAAGAACATAAATTAAAAATATAAAAATAAATAAATAAATAAAATTGGAGCAACTAAGTAAATTTGTAGATAAGTTGGGTTGAGATCCTTTGTTTTGGGTGAGTTCCATGGGTTGTATTTGAGCTGTTAAATGGGTCCGAATGGGCTATAAAAATAATGGGTTAGCTTGGGCTCAACCCAAATTAACCCATGAGCTAAAATGTTTGTAGCCCAACCCATTAATCTCTGGGCTAGTTGGGCGGGTTAGATGGGTTTGGGCTCAAATTGCCACCCCTAGTAATCAGCTCCTCTACCTGTATCTATTTAAATACCGAGCTATCGTTTGCAGCACGGTTCGAACCCGTGACATGAGCCTCGGCCTCACCCACACGTCAAAGTTGCGCTTTCACCACAAGACTGAAGCCAGAGAGCGAACATGCCAACCTTTTCAATCAACAAATCAACCTTTTACATTCACAAATACTGAAGTCTTAAAAACATTTTTAATTATCTTCTTCTGTTACGGCAAAGCTAATAGTTCAAAGAAGATACCCTCCCAAAGGTAGCTCACAGTATTTACTAATGCAGAGACCAACAAGATAGTTCCCATTGTATCTGAGAGGAAACGAGGGCAATACCTATAATAATCTGCAGTAAAAACTTCTCCATAAAACCATAACCGAGATGATACCTGTCAGCTTTTCAAGTGACAAGTTATGAAGCACATACACCAAATCTATGCATGTTTTTTGGTGTAATCGTCAGGCACAAATGCTCTTACAAGTTACAATATCAATCCAGTTAGTTGCATCCCAAATTTTTCCTTGTATTTAGGCACCATCTATTCAAGAAGGAACAGGATCCCGCAGTTGGAATACAAAAAGGAGGCAAGATAATTATCCATTTTTCCCAATTCATAATTTTGGAGCCAAAATATATTAGAAAGGGCAGACAGTATGCATTTTAAATGTAATAACAAGAAATTATTCAATAAAAACACAGAAGTATAAGGAGATAGAAAAGCACGGTAGACAAAACTCAGAAAAAAAAAGGAAAAAAAGGAGTTGCCTTGAGTATTACGTAAACACATAATTTGAGATGCTTTCACGTAACTGAATGTGAAGTTTGATAGACTCTTCTTTTATTAAGTAATCCTAGAAAACTCTGTCATCTGGGACATTTTCAGTGATATAGGCATGTTATGATTTGTTGATAACTATTTATTATAGTTCTTGATTTAGACATTTTAGGCCATATGAAAGATCAAATATCGATAATCGTGTTCTACGATATTGCATACCCTAGTTTTCCAAATTTCCTCTTTCGTGTCCGACTCCTTATCTTACCCCACTCAAGTATCTGCATTTTTATAGGTAATAATCACAAAGTTATCATAGCACATGATTATCTTACCAAACTATTGTTTTTTTTATAAGGAAAATCAAGTATATAACCAATGCCACAAGAGTCAATTTATCCAAACTTTTGTAAAGCATAAACATTACTAACTGCTAGGAATTAAAAGATTTAGTACCATCGCTTACAAAGCCAAAGTAGGTGACAGTCGTCCCAAAGTGAATTCTACCACTTTGAACCCACTCGACGGCAAAAACATCTGTAGCTGTAAGCCCTCCCTGAAAAAAGAAGTCGGCACTACATAAAAGGAGTAGATGACCTAGCAGCAGTAGTGATATATTTCAAATATATGTTTTGATGGAATCAACTCCAATCATTCCCTGAAGGCTAGATGTTTGCCAGTTGGAGTAACTTAACTTCTGTAAATAGCACTGATAAATTTTTTGACTTTGTTAGCTCCCTAATAATCCTAGCATGTCTTTTTGTTTGTACTGGAGCTAGCACACATCTTTTGTAACCTATAATCAGCATGAAGACGCATCAAGAGAGATGAAACATACCTTGACAATTGCTATGGCAGCGGACACGGGATCTCTAACTCCAAGCACAGTCCAGACTAGAGAATTATCAGAACCGGCAGGAATGATTCCAATTGGAATTGAAATTGCTTCTTTCTGGTTATCCCTACTGAGTAGCCCGTTTAAAACCTGAATCAGAAAAGTTATGTAAGAAAGCTTAACTTAATTTTCTGGACGAGTAAGCTCGATGAACTAATTCTGAGAACATCTTTTAAATGTCAACCAGCAAATATTGGTAAAGTTCACTTTTTGGTTCACAATGACCAACTTAGCAGTTCAAAGATGTCAAGAAACTATAGTCAAATTTATCAGCATGCAGTTTAGCTTAAGGCCATAATTCAACAAAAGTGAAAATTCTATTCTGAACACAAAATCAACAAGATATAGGGTGACTAAGAAGCTCCCAAAAAAAAAGACGAGGCTGAGTGTAACCAAAAGAAAAGAGCATCCTGAAAATGAGATTGCAAGGGGCGGAAAGCTGGTGGAAGATATAAAAACAGAAAAGAATCTAGGAGACTCATCAAATCTTGTACTTGTTCTGCCAAATGATGCTCCAGCATGTTAAAGATGATTGGCCAGATCCCATTTAGAGAAATCCCTTTATAGGCTTTATTCATTCTATACTTCATGTAGAGAGGATCTTCCCCCTTTTCTGTATACTATTACTTGCTTGAAGAAAACACAAAGGAGTGACAATATAATGAAGGGGCCTCAAAGAGTGGTTATATTTTCTAGAATCAAGGGGGTCCTATCAGGCTTTATTATTCTTTAACCTTTTTGTGTAGCCCTTATCAAGATTGCCAACCCCTTAGAAGAAAATGCATCCAACTATTAAATGAAGCACTATCACAAATAGAAAAGCATCCAACTTAATGACTCATAATTGACAGATCTTACAGTTTGTTTAAAGGGTACAGGAACTTTGCACAAGTTCAGTAATCATACTAAATCTCAAAGAAGCCAGCCATCTAAGGTCTTAATCGACTCAATATAAGCAATCCATAACAACATAAAGGCTGTCTCTATCCTAAAGAAGAAACAATATGCTATTAAAGAAAAAAAATAGCAAATCAGGTAACTCTGTGCACACCTAAATTATGTCACGATAGCTCTCTCAATTTAATGTTACTCAAAAAACCTTTATTGAGCATAGAAACTGACTTAATGATGCAAGAAAGGAGAGTAATTGAACTATAGATGCACTGCAGACATACACACTTGTCACTTATGAAGTTGGAGAAAGACAGACCATAACTAACCTCATTCACTATCCCATCGCCTCCTACACATATAATGCCTGAACATTTTCCAAGACAGAGAATATAAGAAAAAACAATGATGAACATGGTCTTAGACAGCTAAAACTGAATAGCAGAAAAACTAAAGCATTGAAAGAAATACCATCAGGACATGTACTGAAGTCAACCGAGCTTGCAAGTTTCTTGGCATGACCTGCAGATGTGGTTTTGACAACTTCCAGCTTAAACCCTGCAAGCTGTTAAACAGAGCTAAAACTTGAGAACAAGAACGAACAAGGATATCCAGTCGCAAGGAGAAAAAGGAAGGGATCATGCATTTACCTACCTTATTCACACACCCCAAAAAAAAAGAGAATGATGCATGGAATGAAATTCTTTTTGCTCGACTCTAATACCTAAGTTGGCAAGGGAGACATGTTAAAGTTACTCTGTATTTCTGTCAAAGACACGAGTGGCTTAAATTTTTTTTATTTTTTCTTTTTTTTTTATAAGGTGAAGTATTATTAATAAAAAGTGTACCAAGAAGGTACACAAAGAGTACAAAACAGGCATACAGCACCTACAGAGAGCACTCTATTACATCTTTCCAACAAATCCAAAAATTCCAGATACTGGTCCATACTATCTAGTAAACACCTATTACACCAAAAAAAAACAGATTATGCAGACATGAATTTTTGATACTAGCAATGTTGTTCTTTTTATTCTCAAAATAGACATTGTTTATTTCTGCCCAAATGGACCAGAAAATGCATAGGGGAATGGTCCTTCAAAGCTGCTTCTGGGACTTTGATATCTTTTGCCCTTGCCAACTATCAATTAAACTCCTAATATCTGAAGGTATAGCCCAACTGACACCACAAAGATTCAGAAAGAGCTCCCAGCATTGCTTAGCAACTTTGCAGTGAATAAAGAGATGACTTACTGATTCCAAGCTTTCTTCACATAGATAACACCTGTTGCTTAAGAAAAACCTCTTCTCTGTAGATTATCTTGAGTTAAACAAGCTTCTCTGATGGCAACCCGTCCAAAACACGCCACTTTGGGGTGTGCTTTAGTTCTCCATAGCATTTTCCATGGCCAATTCATCACATAATACTCAGATTGTTTTTGGAGAAGAGTGTAACAACTCTTGACAGAATACTTCATGTCATTGCTAGCTGTCCAGACCATGGCATCCTCTTTATCTTCTTCAACCACCACTGTCTCCAGTATTTGAAATAATTGTCCAACTTCTTCCAACTCCCAACCATGAAAATCTCTCCTAAAATTTAGCTGTCACCCACTAGGAGAATAAAATTCAGAAACAGTCCCTGCTTTATTGGCGGAGCAGTTGTACAAGGTAAGGAATCTAATCTTCAAACTTACATCCCCCATCCACACATCAGTCCAAAATTTGATTCTGACACCATTGCCCAGCTTCAGATTAGTGTATTGTTGAAATTGATTCCATAATCTACTGATGTTACTCCAAATACCACCCTTTGAAGAACTTTGACACATAGGGGGACAACAACCATCTCTCTTAACGTATTTGGCGTTTATCAACTCCTTCCAGGTGCTTACTTTTCCACCATTGTACCTCCACAACCATTTATATAGTAGGCTTTTATTGTGTAAACTCACGTCCGCGACCCCCATGCCTCCTCCCTTCTCATCAGTCATCACCTTATGCCATTTGACAAGATGAATCTTTCTTTTCTCCGCATTTCCTTCCCATAAAAAGTTACTCCTAATGGTGTTCAATTTCTTTTCCACCTTCACAGGCAACTGAAATAGAGACATCAGATAGGTTGGAATCTCATCCAACACACTACTTATCAAAGTGGGACTACCTCCAAGAGATAGATACTGCTTTTTCCATGGAGTTAACTTGCTAGAGCACCTATCCAGGACCCCTGCCAAATCCTTTGATCATTTCTATATCTATTTAGCCCCTTAATATTCCAAGAAACTATTTTGATCATCATTTAATACATATGGCCATGTATCCCCCGCCCCCTCGCTCCTTGTTCCATTGCTTTTGAAATTGCTCCCTATATCTAAATTCCTAACTTTTTTGCTTTGCTTCTTTTTTGGTCATAATCGATGAGGTCGATTCCATTGCATTTCTCCTTTTGACGTCAATTTTCATAAATAATTGAAAAGCTTCCTTCTCACAACCTTTAAACTCTACCACAAGGTTAAATAAATTCCAAGTGCTCATTCATAGTATATATTACACTTCCACATCACTCTTGGAAGTTGTAGCCCGTGGAGACTTAGAGAGCATTGTTTATTGTTACTTCATAAGTTGTTGGATATTTTAGGCATTCGGATAGAGTGAGAGCTTGCCGAGGGTCTACCGGAAACAACTCCTCTGCCTTCTTGAAGGTACGGGGTAAGGTCTGTGTACACTCTACCCTCCCCAGACTCCACTAGTGGGATTATACTGGGTTGTTGTTGGATAGAGTGGGAGCTAAACCCTTGATGCGTACATCGCAGTAAACATGACTTGTAAGCTTAATTATACTTGCAAGTAGATGACACTGCCTCACAGTCACTTTTTTAGCAATCAAATGATGCTTTTAAAAGTTTCCACTTCATTTACTCAAGATCAATATTTTTCTTGTTTATCTTTTTTAGCAATCAAATGACGTATTTTTTCTTTTCTTTTTTTATGGAAGAGAACTTCAGAATGGAGCTTGACCACCACGATACCAAAAAGTTCTTCCTGAATAGAATGTTTCTGAAATGAACAATATTCAAGCCAATGAAATGGCTTACATTATGTTAATTAGCTAAGCTTTTGATGATTTTTGTGTAAAGCTTCACGGAAAAATTAAATGTCTCGTTACCATCTCTCAACCCTTCTTTTCTATAAAAAATTATATAATTCCTATTTTAGCCCTTATAGATTGAACTCTTTTGTGATTTGCGGAGAAATAAATAGGTCAAGGGGCAAACTGTTAAAAATAAAAAGACGGTGCAAAACGAAAAAATGATGCATACAATAGGGGTATAAAACGCTAAGAACTCCTTAGAGAGCTTATTCCAAAAAATATATATATGAGAGATTGAACGGTAGAGACTTCAGAACTATAAATCCAGTAAAAGCATCTACAAGATTTTTATAACAGTGCTTCACTTTTGACATTCTACAGAATCAATTGCAAACGCAATAATTGATTCCATGATAAAAATAAAACTGAACTAGGATAAGGCATATGATTATGTAAATTGAGCCTTTCTGGACTTCATAATTTAGAAGATATATAATTTGTAAGGAAATATCTGATGACAATTATCAAGAAAAATAGTTATTGTGATGACAACATTTGCTGGTTATTGCGAAAAGCAGTTACCAATTTTTTTCCCTGGTTAAGTAAAATTTGTGTTTGTTTTTCTCAATCATTTTGCAAGTTTTGCCAACCCCAAACAACTTTTTATAGTTGTATTTCGCAAGTCGTGACAGTTGGGGACGGGGAAAATATAAGAGACATGTGGACAAGCAATGGAACAACTAATTGGATAAACAATAGAAAGCAATGAATAACGATCATAAAGGAAAATAGGGATTGGGGTGGGGGGTTTGGGTGGGGTGGGGGGTTTGGGGGGGGGGGGGGAATCAGATAGTCTGCATAACGCAATGAACAAACACATCCCCTTTCTAACAGCAAGGAATGTTGGCTAAGAGAGAATGCTATTAGAGCAACGAATTATTTCATTTACATCCGGTGGTATCATCACTAGATGATTGCGACCTCTATAACATTTTCATGCATTTAGCTTAACTTTTTAAAAAAAATTATGCAGTTAGGGGCGCAAATAAAATTGTCGGCTAGATAATAACAGATTACAGTTCTAGAACATACCTTGAATATAGGTTCAACCTTGCCATGGAATACTTTACTTGAACGACCACGGCCAGACCTTGGGTTCAAAATGACAAGCATTCTAGGAGGACTTTTACATCGTACATATGACTCGAGAGGAAATTCATTAGTAACCAAATCAGAAGCCTGCTTCTTTGATGAAGCCAGAGGATGAGGCAATATATTCACATAACACTGTTGATCTGCAAATGCATTTACCCATTGAAGTGCTTCCTCTGATGAAGAAGTTAAGAAGCGAAAATCCTTCTGGCTTCTTCGAGTTTTTAAAAAACCTCTTCTAAGGGGATATGAATGGATGGAGAAAAGTCGGAGTCCAGGACAGTATGATACCTGTGGTATGTGCAGAACCTACTGCTTAGTAAAACTCAAACGGAAGTGATACAAATTCTGACAAAACCCATAATCCCTTAAAGAACCTTACCGAAATAACATCTTCCAGACGCAGCATACCAGAACCCCAAACCATAGCCTTGCTAGTAAGTTTGGCTTCAACAGCATCCTGGCTAGTAACCTCCTTTGAGGCTTCTAACTCAGAATTTTTATTTGCCTTCCCCTTGTCCAAAACCAGCTTTCCAGAAAACACTTCATATCCGAGCAGGTCAGACTGCTCATCCCCGATGTCAATCCTGTGCTCCTCATTTTTCTCTTTCTTAGGCTCATTATTACTCAGACTAAGTTCTCCACGTATCGAACTTCTTCCTTTGCTTCGTTTTTCAGGGAAAACAACTGGAGATGAATGCTGCCCTGCTGTTGTAATCTGGGAACACAACCCGAGACGTCGAAGAGACTGCTGAGTTGTAAGTCTCAAAGAATTACTTTTAGCAAGACTCCCACTCTTCTGCATATTTCTCCTCACCGAGCAAAAGAGAGAGAATACAGTCGAACAATAACGGATTCCTCTAATGCTTAAGTGTATCAAGATCCAGAAAATAGCTAGCTCAGAGCCTAAAAAATTCACATCCAATCAAATGACCAAACCTGCATCATGATAATTTCAAATTGGTGAATACATTTTAAATAAATCATTAAATCATGATATAATCCAGAGCAAAACAACGAATCACACTCTCCGGATCAGAATAACCAAAATTCATCTAGAAAACAACCACCCAATCGACTAAAATTCTCAGGCCAAAAACTAACTGTAATCTCTCAACAGCAAAACTTTCATCAGAGATTACATATTATGAAAACATTCACTAAATCATATGAAAATGCAAACAGCACGTCCCTCTCCAGATCAAAATTACCAAACTGGTTAAAATTGACGAACCTGAGATTAGCTCTAGGCGTTCCACGAAGCAAAATATGGGCACGAACAAAAAATAAAAGGAAAAAGAATACAAACCTGATTGCTAGGGTTTTTATTCGAAAATTGAGAACTTTAGTCAAAATCTACGGTTCTCGAATGCTGTGGTGAAAATCGGTAATCCTCAATTGATGTTAGCAGCGAAAATCTCATCGGAGAAAATGCGTTTTGAACCGGCGGTTCACGGAGAGCCGAGGAGAAATGACCCGATACTTCACGTAAGGGGAGAGTTTGGAGAGAAGGGAAAAGGAAAATACAGAGAAAGGAGAAATCGCTTTTTCCGTCCACTTTCTCTCATCTACCAAACAGAGGAGCAAATAAAAAAATTCCTTCTCTTTTTTTCCTAATGCTAAAGTATTTCCTCTACTGTGGGATGATATAATTTGTTACTACTAATTTAAATGGATCTACTTTTTTTTTTTTTTAAATGGATCTACTTTAGCTTTTTTGCTTTAGCTTTAGGACATGGAACAAAAAATAATTTGTCCATTGTTCTTGTTTTATCTAAATAACTTAATGGTTTTGTTTCAATTGAATATCTTAATTTGGTTTGTGCTTGGTATTAGGTATGCGGACGAGTAGCTAGTTGGTGTATTATATGACATCATGCCGTTACTTTTAATATTATTATTTTTAGACAAGAATAAAATAATTTTTTTTGAGAAAATAACATTAGAAGAGTGATTTCAAAATATCCCTTCTTCAAAAAGTTGACATTATTTGACAACAAAAAAGAGGAGATGGACATTCATTTTGAAAAACATAAACTAATATATTCACATGCATAGGCGCATATTACATTAAAATTGAATGTGTTACAAAAGAAACTTCAAATTATGGTTAAATCATGGTAAATTAATACTCTCTCTATTTAATTTAAGTTGTACCATTAATTTAGCAGGGAACTCAAATGTTGATTTGGTGTATACTTGATTAAAGTAGTAGCAAAAAATGTTGAGACAAATAATATATTTGTCTCTTTCTAGGAAATTCTCTCTCGGCGTACGATAGGTGAGCTAACGTGCGCAGTGGTCGGAGATGCCTAGAGGGCGGCCAAAAGCTACCAGAATTGCTGCGAGACATGCAGCGGAGGTGATTAGCGAAGCTCTGGGAGTACGTAGCATAGAGAAAGTGGAAAGAAACAACAATGGTCTGATTACACCGAGTGGAACACCAATTGGGGGTATTCGAGGAGCAGCGTCGGTGCCGGAACAGCAAAGGATTACGCCAATGCACACACCCAAAAGTGTAGAGGTGGTAATTCAAGGAAAAGCCCTAAGCAATCAACTGAAAACTGGATCTAATGGAGGAGAATTTCAAATTGCGATACCAAAAGGTGAAGGTTCGAGCAGAATGAGCTTATCAATTGAAGAAAAAGCAATTTGTATGTTGATTAATCCTGGCGGAGTACAAATTAATGAGAGAAAAACACCAGAACAGGTCCCTAATATGAAGACAGGGGAGTGGAGGGAATGGGCAACACTCTTCAATAGAAACAAATGGCAGCAAGGGGAATAAATATCACATATATTGCTCCAATTATACAAGATGGAGTGAAGATTATTGAGCTTAATGAAGAGGAAATTGAGAAAGGTAGTGCAAAATGGAGACAAGCCCTAATTCTATATGTTGTGGGAGAGGATACGACTATTGGGGCTCTCTAAAGATTTATTGCTGCAACATGGAACTTTGTGTCAGAGCCAAAGGTATTTTACCATAACGATGGGTACTTTGTTTTTCGTTTCAATAGTATGGAAGATAAGGATGTTGTCCTATGCTGTGGGCATATATGATAAACAGCAAGCCAATTATTATCAAAGCCTGGCACTAACGTTCAATTTTCACAGTGAAATAATGCGAACGATTCCTCTATGGGTGAAACTGCCAAATTTACCTATGAGTTGCTGGAAAGGGAGACACTAAGCAGAATTGGAAGTGGGCTGGGAGTACCTGTCTATGCAGATGAATGCACGACAAAAGTGGAAAGAATCTCATATGCTCGGCTGCTAGTGAAAATGGGTGTTACTAGGCCCATACCAAAGACTATAAAGGTCAAAAATCCGAAGGGAGGAGTCTATGACCAAGAAATAGTATGCGACTGGGTACCAGAGTATTGTCAGACATGCTTACAGGCTGGGCACTCATGCACTCTGCCTCAAAACAAGAAGGCACTTATAGGAAAGCAAAGAGATGAAGCTACAAAACCAAAACAACAATGGGTGAGACGAACAGGAAACGTTCAAGGGAATGAGGGGCAGTATGCACCAGAAACTCAAAGGGAAAAGGGAAAAGGGAAACAGATTGAAGAAAGAAAAACTTAGGGGGAAGAAAAAAGCAATGAAGGCAATCCTAAAGATGACCAATCACAAGGAGGCATATGGGAAATAGTTCAAAACAAGCCAGCTTCCAAAGGGATTTATAGCAAAGGACAGAGGAGCGATTCATGTGAAGGAACAACAACTCATACTATACAACAAACCTGTGGAGGTGGGAATGGCTTTGAGCTTCTAAGTAGACATAATACAATACCAGAAAGAGAAGAGATGATAAATAACACAAGAATTAGTGGAGGAAGACAATGGGGAGATGAGAATGATATGCACTTGTTTATCCCCGCATGAAGTTAGCTACATGGAATGTTGGGGGTCTTAATAAGACCTACAAGCAAAAGAAGATAAAGATGTTTATAAAGAATAATAATATTGTAATACTAGCAATAATAGAACATATAGTCAAAGAAAATCATGCTGCAACGATTATAAAGAAGATAGTGCCCAGATGGAGATGGTGTCACAAATATAATCATATAGAAGAGGTAGAATTTGGATAGTGTGGGATCAAAATATTGTTACTTTTGATGTCGAGCAGAATGCAGAACAATTTATTCGTGGTAAAGTTAAAATGTGTAGCTTGGACACAGAGTTTCAATTTACAGCTGTATATGGTTTGCACATAATAGAAGATAGGAGAGGACTGTGGGAAGGCTTAATGAATATACAGAGATCACAGTATGAACCTTGGCTTGCCATGGGTGACTACAATGCAGTTCTGTAGGCTGATGATAGAAAGTATGGTAACCATGTTACTAAAATGGAAACTAAAGATTTTGTTAGTTTCTCTTTGATACTGGAATGACTGAAATGAAATTAGTAGAGAGAGAGTATACTTGGACAAATACACATATTTATAGCAAGATTGATAGAGTGCTGATAAACTCAGAATGGTGTATCAATATCATCACTTGGAGGTCAACATCCTGGATCCACATTTCTCAGACCACTCTCCTCTATGTATCAAGTTGGAAGAAGAGCTGCAAGGAGGAACCAGGCCTTTTCGATTCCTTAATGGTCTAACTGATCATGAGAACTTCATTATGGCAGTGGAAGTAACTTGGAACCAGATGACAAATGAAAGTGGTATGAAGAATATATGGCAGAAGATGAAAACAGTGAAACATGAGATGAAGTAATTGAATCGGGGTTTTAATAGGGTAAGTGAGAAAGTAAGTATGCTAAGACATCAACTAGCAGACCTGCAAACTCAAATGAGGGGACTTGGGAATACATTATTTGATCAAGAAGGAGCAATTAAAGTAGAACTAGAGAAATGGAGCAATATTGAGGAAAGCATATTTCGCCAAAAGACTTGAATTCAGTGGTTGAAATTAGGTGACCCAAATGATGTTTTTTTCTTTGCTAACATGAAGAATAGAATGGTGCAAAACAAGATCAAGAATCTAATAAATGCTGAGGGGAATATGGTGCAAGATCAAGAAGGCATAAAAAGGGAAATTCTGGATTTCTATGGCAAACTGCTAGAGTCTGCTGCTAGACAACTACCACTTGTAGATTCCATGATTATGCAGGAAGGAAAAACACTAAATAAGCAACAACAATTAGGCCTCGTAGCACCTACAACTTCAGATGAAGTTTTCCAAGCTCTAAAAGACATAGATGACCTCAAAACACCTGGATGTGATGGCTTTAATGCATGTTTCTTCAAAAAAGCATGGCCGATCGTAGGAGAAGATGTTACTAAAGCAGTGCTAGATTTCTTTGACACAGGGGTCATGTGCATAACCATTAACTGCACTACCATAACACTGGTCCTTAGGATACAAAATCCAATGAGAATCTCTGAGTTTAGGCCCATATCTTGTTGTACGATATTGTACAAAATCATCTAACAAATACTGACGCAGAGAATGCAAGAGGTAATGAATGATATTGTTGATCTTGGTCAGTCAACGTTTGTACAAGGAAGAGTGATTACTGACAATATAATACTGAGTCGTGAATTAGGGAAAGATTATGGAAGGAAAGGGGTATCACCGAGGTGCATATTGAAGATAGATATGAGAAAGGCTTACGACTCAGTTGAGTGGTGCTTTATAGAGCTGATCCTCACTCATCTTCACTTCCCCTGCTCAATTTGTACAATGGGTGATGGCTTCAGTTTCATACTCAGTTATCATTAATGGATACCCTACTGCCCTTTTCCCTGCAAAAAGAGGTTTGAGGCAAGGGGACCCAGTGTCGCCCTTCCTGTTTGTGCTGGCAATGGAGTACCTCACAAGAATCTTGAACACACTAAAGAGGTAACCTGATTTCAATTATTACCCTAAATGTGAAAGACTGAACATAATACAGATGAGCTTTGCAGACGACCTCTTACTATTTGGCATAGGAGATGCAATGCATATAAAGATGGTGTTTACCTGCTTCCAACAGTTCTCCAAAGCATCTGGTCTAGAGGCAAACATAGAGAAAAATTCCATCTATTTTGGAGGAGTATATGAAGAGGAGCAGAACAATATAATATAAGCACTGGGTTTTGCAAAAGGAGAAATGTCTTTTAGGTACCTAGGGGCCCCCCTGAGTACCAAAAGGACTACAATATTACAATATAAGCCACTTCTTGAGAAGATTATGGGCAGAGTCACCTCATGGACTTCAAAACTACCAAGCTATGCTGGTATAGTTCAGTTAATTAAATCTGTTATATTTTCGGTACATGTGTTTTGGTCCCAGATATTCATTCTCCCCCAAAAAGTGGTAAAGACAATTGAATAAATATGTAAGAAGTTTCTTTGGACAGGGAGTGTAGACATGACAATGAAATCATTAATAGCATGGAACAAGCTCTGTTACCCCAAGACAGCAGGAGGTCTCAATTTTTTGGATGTGAGAACTTGGAATAAGGCTGCTATTTGTAAATTGTTATGGAACCTATGTCAAAAGAAAGACAAGCTATGAGTTCAATGGATACACATTTACTATATAAAGGAGGGAGCTGCTTGGGATGCACGAACATCACAAGCTTCATGGGTGGTGAGGAAGATACTGAAGGCTAAAGAAACCTTTATTGATGCATGTTATATGGAGGATGATATTAAATGCATGCAACAATTTTCTACGAAGGCTATTTACAACAATTGAGAGGGGAATTTCAAAAGGTAGATTGGAGACGAGTCATATGCAATAATAAAGGATCACATAGATGGATTTTCATACTATACCTGGCTCTAAATAATAGACTGCTTACGCGAGACAGACTAGTACAATGGTTGCAAATTGGGGACCTATGATGTGTGCTGTGTGAAACAATGCTGGAGACCATTGAATATCTATTTTTTTGAATGCATAGTATCAACTAATATATGGAAGAAGATTTTTCAGTGGCAAGGATTTGTGAGGCAACCGATGACATGGAAAATTGAAAAAGAATGGGCAAAGAAACAGGGGAAAAGGAAAGGCTGCTGAAGCACAGATCTACGGGATGACACTTGCAGCTACTGTATACGATATATGGATGGTGAGAAATATGAGAATGTTCCAAGGAAAGAGCAAATCAATGATGAATATAGTGAGGCACATCATACATGAGGTACATTGTCGTAGCACTTCATGTGTTTGGAAACGGCAGAAAATGACTGATTTGAATTTTTAACCTTAAGTTTGTATATAACATTACAAAGTGATAGGGATAGAAGACTATAGGGGATGAAGATGCAAGTTTGGGGTCATCTGTCCAAACTGTGCTATATGAAGTTTTTTTGATCTTCTTGTATATATTTACTTGGTAAATAAAGAAATTTAATTGCCAAAAAAAATATTGTGAAAGTTAGTTAAATAACAGAAGATCACAATAAAATTTTCTTCACTGGAAACTCACATTATAGTTTTCACTTGAACAATTAAGTAGACTTTTAGTCCTAAGTTTCTCAAACATGTAATGGATAATAATTATCTAATTACTGGTGCCAAACATTTGAATATCTCAAATTTATAAAATGTATAATATAAATTTTGATGAACTACTTACTAATATATATGTATGTTTAAGTGACTCGATATTTGTATCATTGTATGTATATACTTCTTTCTTTCTTTTTCTTTTTTGTATATATATGTTTCGATTACCTCTTGCTTGTGAAATTATTATAGACATTGAAAACATTTCACTTTTACTCTTTACTAAATAATGATGTAATTGTAGAAGTTAACTTGAAAATATATCTCATATAATGAGTTGGATATATATGTAATATTTAACATTAGTATAATATGTCTCGATTCAATCTGAAAGTTTATTACTTATAGAACGCAAAATTAAAAGGTTGCGTGAAATTAAGGACATAATTGGAAGAATATGTAGTACCCAATGTATGAAAATATGCCTAAAACTTGAAACTGTACTGCTTTATATCTAATAAAATTGATATATGGTTGGTTGAAGGAAAACTCCAATGAAAAGCAGCAATGGTAATACACGTTGAGTATCGACACTATGAAAGTACTTAATGCATCACGCGCGATTATAAAAAGTCTAAATTCTACATAATTCATAGATCTATTATACCACGTTGCATTAGAAGGTACTCAATTTCAATATATACGACTAAGTTTGGTGTTGAACATGAAGAAGCCATCACCTAAGATACATTATGTGCAATGATCTCCATTTCATATGATGCATAAAGTACGGACATTCAAGTATGTTATACTTGTTAAATATGATCACAAAGGATAAAACAAAGAAATCAAGATTCCTTGTCATTTAAGCAATAACTAAGGAAACAATCCATCAAGGGAAGCCAAAGAAAGGAAAAGTATCAATGATTAGCTATGAAAAAAAAAAGAAGTGACGGAAATTTGGACGAAGAATCAATCAATGATTTGATAGATGATTGATGGAAGCTAGTATAAAAAGATCCCAAAATCAAAGAAAAATAGGAATGCAAATCTCTACATTGGAGATCGTTAAAGCCTGAAATCAGGGAATCCGTCATCAATCACTCAAGTAACGAAAAGATCTGCCTAGCGGGAGGATGATATGCTATAATGACACATTTTAGTCGATTATTACACTCCAACTTACTGCATTTTAGTTGAGTTTGCACTTTAATCGCTAGTGTTTTGCACTAATGGTGTGTTTTATATTTTGTAGGAGTGATTTTGAGCTATATAGATATTATGGAATAAATTAAAGTAATTTGGATCTTTTAAGCCTAAGTAAAAGCCAAAGGAACTAAGTCGGGATCATATTCGGGGATAAACGGATGATAAAACTACAAAATGAAGACTCGAGTAGACATATTACGCACTATTTAGTAAAATATACATAACGTTTTGCTCCAAAATCCATTTGGGTTTCACAGTATATGGTTGGAAAGCTAACTCAAAGGGCTATAATTTTTATATTTATATTTTTTCAAATTCTAAATGAAATAGACTGATAATACAGTAAAAACTGTAACCGTGGTAGGACCGCGGTAGAATACTGCTGCAGATTCTGAAGGCCACTCCGGCCGTAGGACGCATAAAATTCAGGGACCAAAGTATAAAACACGGGATTTTAAGCCCTAAACCATATATTAAACGAAGGAGGCCGACCAAGAAGAAGAGAAGGATTTTTGGGAAGTGAAAAACACCAGAAGGAAGGGAAAGAGGCTAGGAGGATCATTGGGCATCAATCTTTAATCTTCTTATTTGTTCTTTTACCCTTTAATATGAATTCTTTTGTAATTTTTGTTATTTTCACGAATTGGGTGAAACCCGTTGGTGATTAATTGGTTGTTATATTAATATAGTTTTGAGTTGGTTGTTAATCTCTATTTGTTCAACTACGTTTTGATTTTAGTAAATTGAAAGGATCCTCAATTATCCGTTCCTATTTATTATGTATCTACTTGAGAGAGAGTGCATATTTAGGTAGTTATTTGAACATCATCACTCCCGGCGTATATGCGAGAGCCATAACCGAGGGTTTAGAGGTTGAATTAGAGATAATGATACCTCGGGTGCGATCTAAGTGATCTGTAATGTGAATCTAGCTAGCGTAGCTTGAGAGAGTGCGTCCAATAAATTATCATAATTGCTTGAGAGAGATTTGTGATAGCTAGAGAGTTCATGATTGATAGAGGCAACTAAGTCAAAGCTATAAGAAATATACAACCAAGGAAATTAACAACGAGGGAAACCATTACCTTAGACCTTTATTCCAATTGTTTACAATTCAAGCATAGTTAGTTTTCAGCTATTTATTTATTTTCAGTTTTAGAAAATTGTTCAATCTTGTATTCTTAGTGATATTAAACATATATAGCTAAGCCTTAGTTCTCTGTGGGATTCGAATCAGGATTTTTAGACCGGATTATATTTATAAGGACCGCTTATCCTGTTTAGGGCTAGTGTTGGGCGTGATCACCTGTCAAAGATACAAGTCGAGAAAGATCAACAGAAACCTGACCTTGTTCTTTGAAAGAATCAATTTACGATTCGGTTCAAGGATTAATTCCCTTAGGTTTGTAATCTCTCAAGATTCGCATCAATCAAGAGTCAAGAAGGCCCCATGAAGTATATATTACATCTATTCCAGACTTGAAGAAGATATACTTTGAACGAACCATTATCCCTCTTTTTGTTCTACTCTAAGCAAGCATTATATTTTTTTTTACACATGTTGTATAATTAGCGATAGTAGGAAAAGAGATAAATACTGGTGAAAAATTGTATCAAAAAAGGGAAAAGTGACATAGAGACTAAGTTGTTGGTGTAAAGCTACATCAATCATCTTGTACTCGGGAAACTTCAAAAACTGAAAAAGATTGCCCTTGCAGCCCAAGGGGACTGAAGTAGGCTTCACATTAAACTCGAACCAGTATAAAATTCTGGTGTCTTTATTTCCTGCATTTTATTTGTTCATTATTATTATTATTTTGCTCTTATTTATAGTCGACTAATTAGTAAACTACTTAGAATACTGAAATTAAAAATTGTTAATTCATCCCTTCTTGTACTTTCAATACTTATGATATGCAACTTTAATAGCCTTTATGAAAATAACATCATTTTATAAGAATACACACATCGTTTAATATTTTGCATAATGATGTTTGGCAAAAAAAAGTTGTCGGTTTTAGGTTAAAGATCCACATTTTATCACAACCATACAAAAACGAACCATATAGTCTTTGATATAAAAGAGCCATGTATAGTTAACCTTTTAGGCTTCACGAACAAAAATCATAGGGATGTTGAGCATAAAAGATTCAAATTTAACCACTTAAGGCAATTCTATCATACAAAATATTTTAATTTATCATATGTTATACGATTGGACAATTTTTGTACTTTTACTATTAATAATTTATCTCGTATTTAGTTGTATTTGATCTTGACAATATTAAAGATCCAACGTAGTTTTTGTGGAGTCCAAATATCAAAACGCTTCAGGAAATAAGATCGAAATATTACCCATGTGCTTTGGATATGGTTTGAAATGGCTATTTCGAATGACATTTTATCTTGTAGCTATGTTACAGCTAGTCTGATAACGAATATTGGATGACTCACCAACAATAAGAATGAATGTCCATAAGATATACCCACTGATAAAATTAAGCTAGCGTTTGGATATAGATTTAGTTGAAACTTGAAAAAAATAGTTTTAAAGTTGTGATAAAATTTTTGGAAGTCAAAATTGTGTTTAGACACGCGTACTGCTTGAAAAAATATTGAAATTTTGTGAGTGCAAGAAAAAATTTCACCAAAAAACTAGCCTAAAATAGTTTTTGGAACTTGGCTATTTTAAAAAAGAAAAACTGATCAAATTCCATGAAGAAACAATGTTTTAATTTTTTTTTAAAAGAAAAAGAAAACGAAACCTATGTCCAAACGGTAACTTAGTTATTTTATATAATAGAGGGGTACATTGACCAATTTTCCAAGAATCTAAGCCAATAGACTAGTGAGAAAATGGCTCGAGTTTAAAAGTTAGATTTTTATTGATTACTATATGTATACGATTAAAAACAGCCTACCGATTTTACCATTTGGTAGAGGCAAGGGCATTGTGTCGAAGGTCGGCCTCGCAACAGACCAGATCGAGGTTCGAGTACCGGGGCGCTTATTGAAGATCGAGGCTAGTAGCGATCAAGATCAAAAGAGACATACATTGAGTAATGCACAATAACGGAAAGGCGAGATATCCGTGCGTGGGCGAAGATCGAAAGAGAACAAATCAAGGGTGGTTATTTAGTTAATCATGGGATTTACTTCCGTAATTACAATTGTACCATAAATAGGATTCCTCTACTATATAAAGAGGGTCCTAGTCATCTTGTAACCATCTTAGATTCTCGCATATCAAAGCAATACATTACTTTCTAGCTCATATTCTTGTTCATCAATTTACTTTTTTATTATTTTGGGCATCGATCAGTTTGAGAATACTTAAGCTCGAGGGTTGAATCATGTTTCGAGACTGGTTTGCTTTATCTCAATGTTAATCTTTACTGCTAATTTCTACGTTTGTCGATCAGAATGCATAGCGGTGAAGAAAGCTAGATTAACCTTCTAATGATATTTGAAATGTTGAAGACTCAGTAAGCTGTGATAATGCATATCCAAATCAGAATCGAGCACCAAGCAGAATTGATCTCGATAGAGCACATGAAGCTATTCATAGGGTCAAACTTGTACTAGAGAAATTGAACGATATTGGATCAGGACCCCGCCATCATGAAAATGTTCAAGGAGCTCACTAAATGGATCAAATCGGGAGAAAATAAAATCGAGACTAATTACAAGAAGGTAGAAACGTACAACTCACAGGTTGGCCAAAGGGCACCCCAACTTTAAAAGGTTTGGATTCGGAGAAGTTTGTGCAGAAGTCTTTCCCTCCAAATATGGCTCCGAAGCCCATTCCAAATAAGTTCTGCATGCCAAAAATTCTCAAATATAATAGAACCACTAATCCTAATGAGCATGTCACTTCTTATACATGTGCGATAAAAAGAAATGACTTATAAGATGATGAAATTGAATATGTTCTGTTGAAGAAGTTAGGAGAAACTTTCTCTAAGGAGGCAATGATATGGTACAGTAATTTGCCGCCCAATTCCATTGATTCATTCGCCATGCTTGCTGATTCGTTTGTAAAGGCTTACACCAGAGCAATAAAGGTCACAACTGGGAAGTCAGACCTCTTCAAAGTGTGACAAAGGGACAATGAAATGCTAAGGAAATTCGTATCTCGGTTCCAGATGGAACACATGAACTTACCCCTGGTCACTGATGATTGGGTTGTCCAAGACTTCACCTAAGGTTTGAACGAGCGAAGCTCAATAGCATCTTGACAATTAAAGCATAATTTGATTGAATATCCAGCGGTGACCTAGGCTGATGTACATAATCGATACCAGTCAAAGATCAGGGTCGAGGATGATCAGTTAGGAGCCACTTCTGATTGTGTCTACCCAAATATATCCAACAGTAGAGTTCAACGGGACATCGACAGAGAGCCTCGGTCAAACAGAGATCGATAACAACCATACATCACAGATCATAGAAACAATGGACCAGGACGTAATCCTATTCGAAATGAACGAGGATAAAACTCCCAAGGTCTTACGAGTAAGAGAAGCTTCAATAAGCATGCCGATCCTAAAGAAGCGCCACGGTTATCAGAATACAACTTTAGCGTCGGTGCATCGGCCATTGTATCATCTATTGGACGAATCGAGATACCAGGTGGCTCAGACCCCTACAAATTGATCCAGCTCAAATGAACCCTAATTAAATGTGCAAATACCATGGAACCCATGGTCACAAAATCGAAGACTGCAGACAGTTAAAGGATGAGGTAGCTCATTTGTTAAATGAGGGTCATCTTTGAGAGTTCCTGGGTGACCGAGCTAAATATCACTTTAGAGATAGGGATACAATCAGGAAAAACAAACCGGAGGAACCACAACATGTGATTCATATAATCGTTGGTGGGGTCGATACTGCTCATGGCCGGATGTTTAAATGCACCAAGATGACAACCACGAGGAGAAACGTACCTAGGACTACTTACCAGAAATACCTTGTCTTTCAACGATAAGGATGCAGAAGGGATCGTACACCCTCACAACGACACACTGGTAATATCTATCCTTATGAATAAAATTCAAGTTAAACGTGTGTTGATTGATACAGGTAGCTCGAAAAACATTATTCGATCGAGGATCATAGAGCAACTCGGTGTCTAGGATCAAATTGTGCCAACAACTCGAGTACTCAACGATTCAACATGGAAAGTGAAACCACCAAAGGGGAATTCATTTTTCAAGTAAATGTGACTGGGACTATCCAAGAAATAAAGTTACATGTAATTGAAGGTGACATGAGATATAACGCGTTATTCGGAAGAACTTGGATTCATAATATGAGTGTAGTACCTGCAACGCTTCATCAACTATTGAAATTCCCAACACCGAAAGAAATAAAAATGGTGTACGGAGAACTACCCGCTACCAAAGAGATGTTTTCAATTGATAAAGTAATACCAATGTTAGCGCTTTCATCAATAAAGGGATCAGAGTAAAAGGGAAAACAAGAAGTCAAATAGCAACCATAGGCACCGGCCTCAGCCATATCAGAGGGGCAAGAGATATTCGAGGATGAAGATTATATGATACCTAGAACCTTCATAAACCCCGATGATTCTAATGCAACAAATTCAACGGTGGATGAGCTGGAACGACTCATACTGATCTAGCATCTTCCCGATCGAAAGTTATACCCAGGCACGGGGTTAACTCCCGAGCTTAGGGAAGAACTCGTTCAATTCCTTTTAAATAAATTGGATTGTGTTGCTTGGTCCCACCTGAATATGACAAGAATCCCATCAGAGATCACAACACATCAATTGAGCCTGGGCCCAAAGTTCAGACCGGTAAAACAAAAGGGAAGGCCCTAGTCCGAGGTAAAATATGCATTCATCATGGATGAGGTAACCAAACTTATCAAAACAGGATCCATTCGGGAAGAAAAATATCATTAATGGTTAGAAAACGTAGTTGTAGTCCCTAAAAAGGGGAACAAACTTAGAATATGTGTAGATTATAAAGATTTGAACAAAGCACGTCCCAAAGACTCTTTTCCTTTGCCGAATATTGATCGCATGATCGATGCCACGACCGACCACGAGATCCTTAGTTTTATCGACGCTTACTCTGAACCAAATTCAAATGAACCAAGAGGATAAGTAAAAGACTTCATGCATCACTAAGTATGAGCTAAAAAATGATGGTGCTAGTGAATCGAATGTTTGAAGAACAAATAGATAAACCGATGGGGGTATATATTGACGATATGCTAGTTATGACCCTAAGCGAGGATCATTTAACACATTTGCAGGAAACTTTCAACATATTGAGAAAATATAACATGAAGCTCAATCTTGAAAAGGTGCATTTGGGGGTCGGTACGGGCAAGTTCCTCAGCTTTATAGTATCAAACCGCGGGATTGAGATAAACCCCGATAAAATTAAGGAATCGAACATCATGATCGTGGACAGTGTGTAAGGTTGTACAAAGATTAACAAGGTGGATAGCCGCCTTAGGTTGGTTTATCTCAAGGGCTTCAGATCGAAGTCACAGTTTCTTCTCACTGCTCAAAAAGATGAACCATTTGCTTGGATCCCGGAATGCCAACAAGCGCTGGAAGATCTAAAGCGGTATATTTCGAGCCCACTATTGCTTCATAATCCAAAAGCGGATGAGCAACTCTACTTATATTTAGCAGTTTCGGAAGTCGCGGTAAGTGGTGTCCTAGTTCGAGAAGTGCAAGGTACGCAATTTCCTATTTACTATGTTAGTCGAACTTTAGGTGAAGCCGAGACCCGGTACCCACATTTAGAAAAATTAGCGCTTACTTTAATAAGCGCCTCTAGGAAATTAAAGGCATATTTACAATGCCACCCAATTTGTGTGGAGACCACTTATCCTCTTCGTAATGCTCTGCACAAGCCCCAACTCTCAAGCCGATTGGCAAAATGTGCCGTCGAAATCAATGGGTATGATGTTGAGTATTAATCTCGCACGAACATCAAGTCTCGAATCTTAGTAGACTTCATGGCCGACTTCATGCCAGCCCTCTTACCTCATGTCAAAAAAGAACTTCTGCTAAAAACCGGGTACATATTCGGGGGGTATGGATCCTTTTCACAGATGGCTCTTTGAATGTGAAGGGATCCGGACCAGGCATCATTTTGAACCGGCCCACATGCAATATAATTAGACAATTTATCAAAGCCCCTAAGTTGACTAACAATGAGGCCGAGTATGAGTCCATGATTGCAGGTCTCGAGTTGGATAAAAGATTGGGAGTAGAGGTCATCGAGACCAAGTGTGACTCCCTAATTGTGGTTAACCAAGTCAACACGACCTTCGAGGTTCGAGAAGATCGAATGTAGAGGTACTTGGACAAACTGCATGTAGCCCTACACCTGTTTAAAGAATGGACCCTACAAGATGTACCTCAAAAGAAGAACAGTGAGCCCGATGCCCTTGCAAATTTAGGGTCATTAGTCAAAGATGACGAAATTAGCTTGGGGACTGTCGTTCAAAGTCAGTAATCGAAGAAGGCCACATCAATATAAACTACACAAGCCTAAATCGGGATTGGAGGAACAAATATATCGAGTATCTGAAAAATGGTAAGCTTCCATCTGACCCTAAGGAATCGAGGACTCTGCGAATAAAGGTTGCATGATTCACATTGGCTGAAGATAGAACATTATACAGAAGGATGTTCAATGGACTGTTGGCAATATGTTTGGGTCCGGGAGACACCGACTACGTCCTATGAGAAATTAACGATGGTACATGCGAGAACCATTCTGGTGCCGAATAACTAGTTAACAAAGTCATCAGAGCGAGGTACTATTGGGCTAATATGGAAAAAAATATCAAGGAATTCGTTCAAAAATACGACAAATACCAAAGATTTGCACAGATGATCGACCAACCCGGAGAGCAACTTCATTCAGTTATATCCCCGTGGTCGCTCAATAAATGGGGAAAAGATATCGTCGGCCCTCTGCCATTGGCCCCAGGTAAAGATAAATTTATTTTGTTTATGACTTACTATTTTTGTAAGTGGGTTGAAGCACATGCTTTCGAGAAAGTCAGAGAAAAAAAATTATAGACTTTATCTGGGATCACATCATATGCCGATTTAGGATACCCGCCGAGATCGTATGCGATAATGGAAAATAATTCATCGGTATCAAAATAATAAAGTTCCTCAAAGATCACAAAATAAGAATGATCTTGTCGATGTCATATCATCTTAGTGGTAACGGACAGGCCAAATCGACATACAACACCATCATTTTGAATCTAAAGAAAAGATAGAATGAAGCTAAGGGAAAATGGAGAGAAATTTTGCGCGAAGTCCTTTGGGCGTATCAAACAACGTCAAAATCCAGTAGGGGGAAAACACCGTTATCCTTAGTATATGGCACCGAAGCACTGATCCCGGTCGAGGTTGAGGAACCTAGCATCAGGTTTTGATACACAACGGAAGTGTCAAATCACGAGGCTATGAATACAGCCACAGATTGCTAGATGAAAAATGGGAAGTCGCTCTCATCCGAATGGCCACACAAAAGCAGCTCACTGAAAGGTACTACAATCGGAGAGACAATCTTCGCCACTTTCGAATCGGGGACTTAGTTCTTAGAAACGTCACCCTCAATATTCGAGTCCCAAACGAAGGAAAACTCGGCCTAAATTGGAAAGGACCATATTAGGTCCTCGATATTATTGGAAAGGGATCTTAGAAATATGGCACGATAAACATCAAACAATTGCAAAATAAATGGAATATATTGTTAGATAATACGCTTAACGCTAGAGGGGGGGTGAATAGCGTTATAATAAAATTTAGCGTAAACTTGCGGAAATTAAAATTTGCAGGAAGTAAATAAGTGCGATAAATAATAACTTACACACAGATATATCCTGGTTCACCACAACGTGTGGCTAGTCCAGTCCCCGAGAGACTCTCTCGAGATTTTCCACTAACGTGTCAAGCTTCCGGGTGCTTAACAAACCTTTACAACTTGAGGACGCAAGCCTCAACACCTTTGCTCGGAGTTACAACACTCCAAGACTTCAACCAAGAAAACACAAGTTCCTTACAACAAGAGAATTACAATTCTCTTACAAGTGTATACAACACTAAAACACTCAAACAAAATACTCCTTAATGAGTAGATATGAGTAAAAGAAGTAAGCTCTGGATCACAACAACTTTGGACAAGAATATGGCGCTCAAAAGCTTTATGAAATTGAATATAAAATAATAAACAAAAGTATGCAAGCTTATAGCAATGTAATGATCAGTTGTAGTATGTTGTTGTGTTTAAAACACTGAAATGAAGCTGTATTTATAGTTGAAAAACTTGGCATTACCGTTGCCTAATTGCCAATTAAGAGTTGCTGATTTTACTCACTGACAATCGATTGTCGAACCCCAACAATCGATTGTCTGCCAGTCAGATCAAAATTCAATCCCAGATTTTACGCTTGATAATCGATTACTTACAATCCATAATCGATTACTGGCAACGTTCAAAAAATCCTTTCCAGATTTTACCACAAACAATCGATTGTCCAGAATCAACAATCGATTACTCAGCAACGTTCAAAAAATCTTTTCCGGATTTTAATCAAAACAATCGATTATACAAAATCAATAATCGATTACCCAATAACGTTCAAAAAATCTTTTCCGGATTTAATCAAAACAATCGATTATACAGAATCAATAATCGATTACCTGACGGTATTTGAAAACTTTACGACAACGGTCAGCTTCACAATCGATTGCACAAAGTCAACAATCGATTACTTATCAGTTTTTGAAAAACATTTTAGACACTGCCTCTTGACAATCGATTGTTATATACTCACAATCGATTATTTAATAAATTTGAAAATCACTGGAAGTCACTGCCGCAACACAATCGATTGTCATTAGTTCACAATCGACTATTTTGTGACTTTAAAAAAAACTGAAGGACACTGTCTCTTCACAATCGATTGTCATTAGCTTCACAATCGATTATTCTGAGTTTTGAAAAACTTTGATGGACACTGCCTCATCACAATCGATTGTCATAAGGTTCACAATCGATTGTCATGCAGGTTTGAAAAAACCTGATGTTCACTGCCTTAACACAATCGATTGTCATTAGTTCACAATCGATTGTCGTGCAGTCTTGGCTCAACATAATCGATTATCATTAGTACATAATCGATTATCTTAGTCCAGTTTTCAGAGGCATTTAAAAATCATTTTGACTAATGAAAATATGCATGATTTAAAATCATTTAGCATTAAATTAAATATGCATGATTTTGGAAAATAGTTTTATGAGAGAAGCCATGTTACGAGTCAAGTTGTAGGATCAAGATCACAATTAAGAATGACTCAATTAAACTATAAAACTTTGTCTTGAGCTTGAATCTTGTTGTATATCAATTGTGCGCTTGTTTGTTGAACTTCGTCATATATCAATTTTCGCTTCGTTTGTCATTCATCAAAACCTACACAAAAGAACACACGTTTTAGTATATTGCATTGAGAACGTGTTTCCAACAATTTCCCCCTTTTTGATAATGGCAAACATTAAGCGGGATATGCAAGCAATTTATATTGACGATTCAAGACAAGTGTATACATGCAACAAGTATGCAATTGTTCCCCCTCAATATATGAATTCCCCTTTAATTTAAGCTTATAGATATTGAGAGTGCATACCCGTTATCTTCCCCCTTTTGCCATTAGCAAAAATAACATAATAGTAAGATGCTAAAGATGTAAATAAAACTTTTTTATTTATTAAAAAAAATATAGCAACAGGGAAGACAATACAACATGTAAAAACAAACAAAAAAAACTACAATTATTCATTCATCATTTTCCAAAAGAAACTTACTCAATCTTTCATACCAAGCTCGGGGAGCTTGTTTTAAACCATAAAGAGCCTTTTTGAGTTTGAAAACATGATCGGGAGATTTAAAGTTTTCAAAACCGGGGGGTTGTTCAACAAAAACTTCTTCTTGAATAAAACCGTTTAGAAAAGCACTTGCTGAATGATTGAGACGGAAATCGATTTTGCAGTTTAAAGAATCGATTATTTAACGAAACTGCATAATAAACATAAACCATAAACAATCGATTAATGATACTGCTAATCGATTTTCAGCACAGTAAAATAATCGACTATTTGCTTGGAACAATCGATTGTTTTGTGCCAAAACTTTATAATTCCCCCTATCTTTTAGGGCGATACCTGCAAAATAGAATTAAACGTCTCCGACGCTCAAGTCAGTAATTTGTAAAGAAGTAATAATTTAAACTAGTGTTGCCAAGTGAGAACGTGAGCTCTTAAGAAGTGTGTCCTAAAGTGTTCTTAAGAGAGTTTCGGGTACTTACCTTTCCTCCGACGTTGCCAATTACCTGTTCGAGAGGGTGATCTTTGATTGTCCTCCACTCGTTAGGCATATTCATTTCTTTTTCCAATTGTGGCGCTTTTTCCGTTGGTTGTTCCTCAGTTTCATCTTTATTTTCCTTGGGTGGTTCCTCTTGTATTTTGTCTTTCAAGCTATCTAAGATACCTGCAAGATCAAAACCGGAATCCTTTCTCGCCAAGCGAGCATTATTTTCGGAAAATACAACATGAGGGGATTCCTCCATAATTTGGGTTCTTTTATTAAAGACCCTATATGCTTTACTACGTGAGGAATATCCAATGAAAATACCTTCATCCGACTTAGCATCAAATTTACCCAATTGGTCTTTGCCATTGTTATGAACAAAACATTTGCAACCAAAAACTCTAAAATGGGAAATATTTGGTTTTCTACCCTTATAAAGTTCATAGGGGGTTTTCATGAGTATCGGCCGAATTACTACTCTATTTAGAACATAGCAAGCGGTACTCACGGCGTCCGCCCAAAAATGTTTGGGTATCTTAGCTTCGTCGAGCATGGTTCTAGCCATCTCTTCAAGACACCTATTTTTCCTTTCCACCACCCCATTTTGTTGTGGTGTACGTGGAGCGGAAAAGGTATGCTCGATTCCGAGTTCGTCATAAAAGTCCGCAAAGAGATTGTGATCAAACTCTCCCCCATGATCACTTCTAATTGAAGTGACGGTTGTTTCTTTCTCATTTTGAACACGCTTAAGAAAATATTTAAAATTTTAAAAAGCATCACTTTTATTGGCAAGAAATAAAGTCCAAGTAAATCTCGAGTACTCATCAACAATCACAAAAGCATATTTATTTCTTCCTAGACTTTCAATGCGAGAGGGACCAAATAAATCCATATGAAGCAATTGCAATGGTCTAGAAGTTGAAACAATGTTTTTAGATTTGAAAGATGCTTTTGTTTGCTTCACCTTTTGACACGAGTCACAAATAGAGTCATTTTCAAATTTTAAATTGGGAAGACCAACAACTAAGTTTTGAGAAATCAATTTGTTCAAAAGATGCATATTGATATGTGCTACTCTACGATGCCATAGCCAAGTATCATCCTCTTTACTCATAAGACAATCAACATATTCGGGTGAGGAATTAGCAAGATCAACCATATAAATATTATCAACTCTAAAACCACGAAGTATGATTTTGAAACACTACGTCTAAATACTAGGCATTCATCCGAATCAAATAGAGCAAGATTTCCCTTGTCACATAATTGGCTTATGCTCAAGAGATTATGCTTCAAACCTTTCACAAGTAATATATGCTTAATAGAGGAATTTTCATCCTTACCGACCGAGCCGATGCCGATGATCTTTCCTTTATTGTTATCACCGAAGATAACACTTCCTCCTTCTTTGTGCTCTAATTGAAAGAATTTGGATTCATCTCCCGTCATATGCTTGGAGCATCCACTATCAAGGTACGATAGTACACTTGATCCCTTCAAGCACACCTACAAAACAAATTAATGTTCTTTAGGTACCCATGCCATCTTGGGTCCTTGGGGGTTAGGCATATTATAATGATGCGATTGAGTAACATGTCTATGACGTGTAAAGCATGCAGGAGCAATATGACCAATACGTCTACAATAATGACAAGTCACATTTGGGTTATGCATCCTTCTAGGTTCATAGTAACTAGACGGATGAAAATTTCTTACTCTATTTTGAACACTATGACTATTTCGCATTTCATGAGAATTATTTCTCCTACTATGAGCTCTAGGATGGGCAGCATTTCTAGAGTGATTGTTTCTCGGTTGAGGGCCATTGCTAGGTCTTCTAAGGGGTTCAAAATTTGGCCTAAAATATGCATCATTTCTAGGGTGACTATTTCTAGGTGGTAAGTCATTCCTAGGTCTTCTAAAAAGTTCAGCATTTTGTCTAGCATGCATATTGGCTCTAGAGTTGTTGTTTCTAGGATAAGCATTTCTGTTGTTAATCCTAGGTTGAGCTTTAGGTTGTTGGGGTTTAGCTGCAACCTTTTCTTCATTCTTAAAGCCTATTCCATGCTTGGTTGATTTCAAGTTAACAAGAACATCATTCAAGTTTTTGTGCGAAGAATTAAACTTATCTAATGTGCCTTTAAGCCTACTTACTTCATTCTTAAGAAGCAAACAAGAAGTGCAATTTCTAGTAGAGCTTTCGGGCTTATCGGAACTTCTTTTTCCAAAAAACTTGTTTTCCTCTTTCAGCTTCTCATTTTCTAAAACCAGTTTTTCTAAATCCTTTTCTTTCAAAGAAAGCTGTTTTTGAAAATCCTTTTCTTTTAATGAAGCATTTTCTTTTATGCCCTTAACAGTTTTTGAAGCCTTAATAAACTCAGCATATAATTCATCAAAAGCAGTTTGCATTTCTTCTAGAGTAAAGAAGTTTTTAGACGAAATTTGACATACCTCATCTTTGTTGTCTTCTTGTGCCATAAGGCAAAGATTTGCTGCTTCGTCTTCTTCTCCTTCGCTTGACTTATCTCCGGAGTCACCTCCCCAAGAAATGTATGCACGTTGCTTTTTAAAAGGTTTCTTCTCCTTTTTGATGTTTGGGCAATTTGATTTGATGTGCCCGGTTTCACCACATTCATAGCACTTGATTTGTTCGCCTTGCTTTTTGCCCTTGCGTTCATACTCCTTGCGCATGAACCTTTGAAATCTTTTTATAACGAGTCCAAACTCGTTGTCTCCTTCCTCATCAATTTGCGGTTGGCTTGTGCTCGCCTTTAGAGCTATTCTTTGCCTCCTTTGATCATCAACAAAAGGGTTAAGAATAGTAGATTCATAGGTCTTAAGGTTACCTCTTAGTGCGTCGATGATGACGTTTGAAACGCCAATGGATTCTTGAATTGCATCGGCTTTTGATCTCCATGCCGGTGTGAGACTTCTAAGAATTTTTCGCACGAGCTCTCTATCCGTGAATGTTTTCTTGAGAGCATGTAGGTCATTCACGATTATTGAAAATCGCTCAAACATTTCGTCCACCTTTTCACCTTCCTTCATGTGAAATAATTCATAAGAGTGGGTTAGGAAATCAATTTTTGCTTCCCTTACCTGGTCCGTACCTTCGTACGTAACTTCTAGCTTGTCCCACATCTCTTTTGCCGTTGTGCAACACGATATTTTCCTGTAATCGTCAGCATTAACAGCACAATATAATAAATTAATTGCGTTAGCATTATTTTGAACCTTTCGGATGTCATCCGCGTCATACTCATCCTCGGACTTAGGAACCCATTCGTTTTCCACCTTCTTTGTTGGAATTTGGTTTCCCTTCATTATCACCTTCCAAAGGTGAAAGCTGTTGGACTGAATGAAGATCTTCATCCTCTCCTTCCAGTACGTGTAATTTGTACCGTTGAATAGAGGTGGTCGTGTGGAGCACTGTCCTTCATTAATTCCTGCAAAAGAATCACGAGTAGAAGCCATGGATGGTTCTCTCAAACTATTAAGTTTTCAGAGAGTTGGGCTCTGATACCAATTGTTAGATAATACGCTTAACGCTAGAGGGGGGTGAATAGCGTTATAATAAAATTTAGCGTAAACTTGCAGAAATTAAAATTTGCAGGAAGTAAATAAGTGCGATAAATAATAACTTACACACAGATATATCTTGGTTCACCACAACGTGTGGCTAGTCTAGTCCCCGAGAGACTCTCTCGAGATTTTCCACTAACGTGTCAAGCTTCCGGGTGCTTAACAAACCTTTACAACTTGAGGACGCAAGCCTCAACACCTTTGCTCGGAGTTACAACACTCCAAGATTTCAACCAAGGAAACACAAGTTCCTTACAACAAGAGAATTACAATTCTCTTACAAGTGTATACAACACTAAAACACTCAAACAAAATACTCCTTAATGAGTAGATATGAGTAAAAAGCTCTGGATCACAACAACTTTGGACAAGAATATGGCTCTCAAAAGCTTTATGAAATTGAATATAAAATGATAAACAAAAGTATGCAAGCTTATAGCAATGTAATGATCAGTTGTAGTATGTCGTTGTGTTTAAAACACTGAAATGAAGCTGTATTTATAGTTGAAAAACTTGGCATTACCGTTGCCTAATTGCCAATTAAGAGTTGCTGATTTTACTCACTGACAATCGATTGTCAAACCCCAACAATCGATTATCTGCCAGTCAGATCAAAATTCAATCCCAGATTTTACGCTTGATAATCGGTTACTTACAATCCATAATCGATTACTGGCAACGTTAAAAAAATCCTTTCCAGATTTTACCACAAACAATCGATTGTCCAGAATCAACAATCGATTACTCAGCAACGTTCAAAAAATCTTTTCCGGATTTTAATCAAAACAATCGATTATACAAAATCAATAATCGATTATCCAATAACGTTCAAAAAATCTTTTCCGGATTTTAATCAAAACAATCGATTATACAGAATCAATAATCGATTACCTGACGGTATTTGAAAACTTTACGACAACGGTCAGCTTCACAATCGATTGCACAAAGTCAACAATCGATTACTTATCAGTTTTTGAAAAACATTTTAGACACTGCCTCTTGACAATCGATTGTTATATACTCACAATCGATTATTTAATAAATTTGAAAATCACTGGAAGTCACTGCCTCAACACAATCGATTGTCATTAGTTCACAATCGATTATTTTGTGACTTTAAAAAAAACTGAAGGACACTGTCTCTTCACAATCGATTGTCATTAGCTTCACAATCGATTATTCTGAGTTTTGAAAAACTTTGATGGACACTGCCTCATCACAATCGATTGTCATAAGGTTCACAATTGATTGTCATGCAGGTTTGAAAAAACCTGATGTTCACTGCCTTAACACAATCGATTGTCATTAGTTCACAATCGATTGTCGTGCAGTCTTGGCTCAACATAATCGATTATCATTAGTACATAATCGATTATCTTAGTCCAGTTTTCAGAGGCATTTAAAAATCATTTTGACTAATGAAAATATGCATGATTTAAAATCATTTAGCATTAAATTAAATATGCATGATTTTGGAAAATAGTTTTATGAGAGAGCCATGTTACGAGTCAAGTTGTAGGATCAAGATCACAATTAAGAATGACTCAATTAAACTATAAAGCTTTGTCTTGAGCTTGAATCTTGTTGTATATCAATTGTGCGCTTGTTTGTTGAACTTCGTCATATATCAATTTTCGCTTCGTTTGTCATTCATCAAAACATACACAAAAGAACACACATTTTAGTATATTGCATTGAGAACGTGTTTCCAACATATATCACCCCTCGAACGACATTATTACTTAGGTATGACCTTCTCCTTTTTTTCATTTGTGTTTTATTCTAACCTATTGCATGTGTTCGATTGAAGGCATCGAGGTCCTCTTTAAGCACGAAGTCCTTATGTCTGAAAGCACGTGTTGCACTCTTTTTCCCTTCGATCGGTTTTTATCCCAAATGAGTTTTTTCCGGCAAGGTTTTTAACAAAGAAACCAACGTTCGTGCCAACTTAGAGCAATTCAACAGTATTTGAGGCATCTTTACAATCAACCTCGAATACTGGAGGGCATCAACCTCAGATGTTATGTTCTCAAGGAAAATACTTCGTATCAACAAGGTCTCGAGGGGTAAATTTTATAAGGGCCAAACGGTCACATGAACCGTGTCCATGTAAATTACTCGAGCCCTAATAGTAAAAAATATATGCATTAATGATTTATTGAAAGAAGTATTTTTTCCTTACCAGATGTTCTATGCCTTGGTGAAATTTCTACTTTAAAGTTTCATGCTTATGATGTATTGCAGAAACTGGCTCAAGTGAAGATCGTAACTAAAGCTCGAGCAATCAACCTCGTACTCGAGGACTGCCGTCTAAAAATCGACATGCACGAATTATTAAATTTCGAGACTATAAGATGTTAAAAAGGAAATCCTCAATTTTTAGGCCAAGGCCGCCCACTCGAGGACTGATACTTGAACTTGGGAAAATAAGCCCAAGAGGCAAATCCTAAGGCTACGACCAAACTATCATGGTTCAGAGACGTCCGAATTCCGTGATGAAAATAGGCATTCGAATACTTTTATAAACTGATTTAAAAGGCTACCCTCGAAGAACCTTGAAAAACGTTTTCAAATGGTTTTGACAACATTAGCCCTAGAAGAACCTTAAGGGGTATCGAACTGTTCAAACCTTCGAACAATTAATACTGAATAAAATTGTGATAAGGCACAAAAAGAAAAGGGTTTCAATCACACTAAACCCCGAAAAACCCAATGGGTGCAAACCTACTTCGTGTTAAGGCATGGTAAATTTTTATATGATTAAATTTATTAAGCCGAAAAGGAAAAAAAAGACACTCTTTTGAGGCCACATCGGCCCTATTCAAAAGCCTAAGGGCCATTATATTTTTTAATTTCTAGAATCACCACCCTAAATTAAAACCTAAGAGTTTTTCTACTTCGAGTTCGAAAAATTACTCACTTGATTATTGAGCCTGTATTAGTGTGACTTTGTCAAGTTTCCTAAGTTTCTATTTCACAAAAGAAATTTTTGCAAGGCACGAAGTGATTCAAAATCCTCACGAGGTATAAAGTGTATAAAACTTGTCATAAGACGAAAATAAACTCAAAATTTTCAATAGCCAAAAGTCGAGATAAGAAAGAAAACATATATATATATATATATATATATATATATATATATATATATATATATATATATATATATATATATATATATATATATATATATATATATATATATATATATATATATATATATATATATTTACATGGATCAGTCGGGATCCTACACAAAAAATTCAATAAAAGGAAAAAAAGCATGAGTGCCTATTCTTCTTCGGGATCTGCATTTTCGTCATCATAATCCCCTCTACTCTCGGATACACTCGCGCTCCCAGAATCATCATTGTCATGACCCAGATTTACCTACCATCGGGAGTCGTGATGGCGCCTACCGTCGAAGCTAGGCAAGCCAACCTTTGTAGTCATTTTATTTACAAACTTAAATCCAAAAAAAATCAAACAATAGCATAATTAATTAAACATGCGGAAGTCTTCTAATAACAATACTGAAAAAAAACAACATGCAGAAAGCTAACAACATATCTCTACCCAGTATCTGGTGTCACTACTCACGAACAACAAAGGAGTACTAAAAATAATAGTCTGAAACAAATACATTAAGTCTGTTTGATACAATTTAACAAACTGAAAGAAATAGATAGAGGAGGCTCGGAGCCCGCGAACGCCAGCGAACTACCTCAGAGCCTCTGGACTGAAGGATCACTCCCGATCTAGAGCTGTGGTCCGTAGACTGTATCCTGACCCATGCACAAAAGGCACAGAAGAGTAGTATCAGCACAACCGACCCCGTGTGCTGGTATATGCCCGGCCTAACCTCGGCGAGGTAGTGACGAGGCTAAACCGGACCTATCACAACCAACCTGTACAGATATATGTAATAACATGAAGAGAACAATAATTTAAGCAAATAAAGGGAATGGGACATGCTGGGGGAAATAGCAGCTCAATTATAACTTCTACAATAAAGAAATGGGATTGAACAGATAGCACTTACATAAGAGAAACCAATGAACCAACTACTAAATGAGGAAAAACGGTACAAGGAACACCAATAAGATATGGCCAGTAAAACCACGTTACACGGGACTACCCATCGTGCTTTTACTCTCGTCCTCACCCAATCAATAGCACCACTCCACATTGTGGAGGAAATCCATGAGTACCACTCCATCTTGTGGAGGAAATCCATGAGTACCACTCCATCTTGTGGAGGAAATCAATAAATACCACCCTATCTTGTGGATGAAATCAATATATACCACTCCATCTTGTGGAGGAAATCAATAAGTACCACTCCATCTTGTGGAGGAAATCAATATATACCACTCCATATTGTGGAGGAAATCAATAAGTACACGACATCACCCATCGTGCTTTATCGCTCCTCCTCACCCAAACAATGATCACAATTAATGGGAAAATGAGTAAACAACAAGATTAACCATCCTGTCATGGGAGAACAATTCAGCAACAAGTCTCGGCAAGGGAAACAATTTAACAACATGTCCCGGCAAGGGAAACAATCTAACAACAAGTCCCGGCAAAGGAAAAATACCAAAAACTCATCTTTAGTTCATTTACTTCTCATCTTTCATTTCATAGCTCTTATGACAGGAATTACCTCAATTGTTCACTTCTTTCGCAATTTTTATAACAAAAATGACAACACGGTCATGCTTGACTCGGGCGCATAGGTAAGAATCCAAAAATACAATCCCATAGTCTAGAAATGCATTTCCTAGCTTACTTTCAAAAATGCTAAAATCCGGCATCGGACCCACGTGGTCCAAACTCAAGGCTCGGACCAAAACCTAATCCCCCATAACCCCACGAGTTCAAATGTGTGATTAGATTTTAAATTCGACCTCAAATTGAGGTTGAAATACCCAAAATCCCATAAACCCTAACTAAACCCAAAAACCCGTAATTCCTACTTTGATTTCATGTTTTAGAGCTAGGATTTCAATGATTATTGTGAAAATGGAAGAATTTAGTTAGCATTTACTAACCCACGAAGTCTAGGTGAAATGGGGCTTCAATGGACGCTTGGGAGCCTTGGAGAAGAAGAAGTTCGAGTGAAAATTGTGACTACTCCCGTGCACACTGTTCTAGAATTATTTAAAATCACTGGAGCATTTTTTGCTTCGCGAACGCGACACCTGGGCCGTGTCTGCGTTGAAGGAATTGATAAGACATCGAGTTCGCGATGGTACCTACACGAACGTGAAGAAGGAAAACACAGGGTGTCCTGGGTAGCTCTACGCGAACGCATAAACAGACACGCCAACGCGATGAAGGATGTGGCTAAGCTACGCGAACACGTGGAACAGGACACGATCACGAAGAGTAAGGAACTTTGGGCTACGCGAACACGAGCCAAGTGCCGCGTTAGCGAAGAAGAAATGGCTCTGCAACATCTGTTGGAAAATCTGCTATTTTTCTAAGAATCAAAACACTCAGAGACACCTTGAAGTCACCCCCGAGCCCTCGGAGCTCCCAACCAAATGCACACACTAACTCAATATCATCCTACGAACTTGCTCGAGCGATCAAATCGCAAAAATAACATCAAAATCACAAAATAGAGCCCCAAAACTCATGATTTTCATTTCTAAGTTCAAAATTTTCAAAGTTTCCACTTTTATTCCGAAATACGTCAAACGACGTCCGTTTTCAACCAAACTTTACAGATAGCGCTTAATGCCCATTTAAGACTTATACCATGCGTCAGAACCAAAATACGAGCCCGATACCATTATTTTTTTGATCAATTTCCGTTTTTGTTTTTTCATTAAGCATATTCATAAAACATTTTCACAGAAAAGCTCCGAACTCGGGCTTGGGACTTCGGATTTCGATTCCAGGAATACGCCCGGGTCCCAAATTTCATTATGAACCCTCCGGGACCGTCGCATCACGGGTCCGGGTCCGTTTACCTAAGACATTGACCAAAGTCAACCATAGCAATATTGGTATCAAAATTCATAGTTGTTAACACAGAATTCAAATATTTTCACATAAAAATCTTCCGGCTTCGCACCTGGACTGCGCACGCAAATCAAGGAAATGTAATAAGAGGTTTTCGAGGCCTCAGAAGCATGAGGAAACGGAGAATTTACAGTGATGACCCTCTGGGTTGTCACATCCCCCACCTCTAAAACAACCGTTCGTCCCCAAACTTACAAAAGAAGGAAGTACATGACTCGGGGAATATTTGGGGATAACGGCTCTACATTTCAGACTCGGACTCCCAGGTCGATGTCTCAGGCGGCTGACCTCTCCACTGAACACGCACTGAAGGAAATCTCCGCGACCTCAACTGTCGAACATGCCGGTCTAAAATAGCCACCATCTCCTCCGAAGCATGTATACATGGAAAACCGGATGCAGGACAAGCTAGGCGGTAATGCAAGCCTATTAGCCACATTCCCCACACGGTCAAGAATCTAAAATGGGCAAATATACCTAGGGCTAAGCTTGTCATTCTTCCCAAACCTCATCACACTCTTCATAGGCGATACACAGAGCAATACCCGCTCACCAACCATGAAAGCAACATCCCTGACATTATGATCTGCAACACTCTTCTGCCTGGACTGAGCTGACCGAAGTCTGTCCTGAATGATCTTGACCTTATCCAAGGCCTTCTTTACCAAATCTGTACCCAATAACCGAGCCTCTCCAGGCTCAAACCATCTGACTGGGGACCGACACCACCTACCATACAACGCCTCATACGGGGCCATCTGAATACTAGACTAGTAGCTGTTGTTGCAGGAAAACTTTGCTAATGGCAAGAACTGGTCCCCGAGCCTAAAAAATCAATAATGCAGGCTCGAAGCATATCCTCAAGAATTTGAATGGTCCTCTCGAACTGACCGTCCGTCTAGCGGTGAAATGTTGTACTCAAATAGACATGGGTACTCATGCTGCACCGATCTCCAGAAATGCAAGGTAAACTGCAGACCACGATCCGAAATAATAGATATGGGAACCCCATGAAGGCGAACGATCTCCCTGATATAAATCTCAGCATACCTCTCGAATGAATATGTGGTGGCAACTGCGATGAAATTCGCTGACTTAGTCAGCCTGTCAAAAATAACCCATATAGCATCAAACTTCTTCCGAGTCATCGGAAGGCCAATAACAAAATCCATGGTGATTCTTTCCCACTTCCCCTCGGGAAGCTCAATCCTCTGAAACAATCCACTGGGCCTCTGATGCTCGCACTTAACCTGCTGACAATTTAGACAATGAGCCACATATGCAACAATGTCTTTCTTCATTCTACGCCACCAATAATGCTGTCTCAAATTCTGATACATCTTCGCGGTGCCTGGGTGGATAGATACGGAGAACTATGGGCCTCCGCTAAGATCTACTCTCGAATACCATCAACATTGGGCACACAAACTCGCCCATGCAACCTCAATATGGCATCATCTCCCAAAGTCATCTCCTTGGCACCTCCCCGCTGCACCGTGTCTCTCAGGACACACAAATGGGGATCATGGAACTGCCGCTCCCAGATACGCTCCATCAATGACAAGCGAGCAACTGTGCAAGTTAACACCCTGCTGGGCTCAGAAATATCCAATCTCACAAATCTATTGTCCAAGGTCTGAACATCCAAGGCAAGCAGTCTCTGGCTGACCGGAATATAGTCAAGGCTACCCATGCTGGCGGACTTCCTAGTCAATGTATCGGCCACCACAATGACCTTCCTTGGGTGGTATAAAATAGAAACATCATGATCTTTTAAAAATCCAACCACCTCCACAGCCTCAAATTCAACTCTTTCTGCTTGAACAAGTACTGAAGGCTCTTGTGATCCGTGTACACCTCACACGTCACATCATACAAATAATGCCTCCAGATCTTCAAGGCATGAACAATGACTGCCAACTCTAAGTCATGAACTGGATAATTGTTCTCATAGATCTTCAACTGCCTCGAATCATATGCTATGACCTTGCCTTTCTGCATTAACACTACGCCAAATCTGATGCGGGAAGCATCACAATATACAGTATAAGGCTCAGATCCCTAGGGCAAAACCAATACATGTGTCGTAGTCAAAGTTGTCTTGAGCTTCTGGAAGCTCTCCTCGCACTCATCTGACCACCTGAACCGGGCAACCTTCTGAGTCAATCTAGTCATCGGGGCTGCGATGGATGAAAACCCCTCCAAAAAATGCCTGTAGTAACCAGCTAACCCCAAGAAGCTCCGAATATCTGTAGTTGAAGCTGGTCGAGGCCAATTCTTGACTGCCTCTATCTTCTTCAGGTCCACCTGAATACCCTATGCTGATAGGACATGACCCAGGAATGCTACTGAACTCAACCAAAATTCGCACTTTGAGAATTTGGTGTACAACTGGCTATCCTTCAGAGTATGAAGAACCACTCTATGGTGCTGCTCATGCTCCTCCTGACTACGGGAGTATACCAAGATATCATCAATGAATATAATCATGAATAAATCCAAGTAAGACCTGAACACTCGGTTCATCATCTCCATGAATGTTGCCGGGGCATTAGTCAACCCAAACGACATTACCAAAAACTCATAATGCCCATACCGAGTACGAAAAGCTGTCTTAGGGACATCAGACGCCCTAATCTTCAACTGATGATAACCAGACCTCAAGTCTATCTTCGAAAACACTCTGGCACCCTTGAGATTGTCAAACAAATCGTCAATCCTCGCAGTGGATACTTATTGTTTATCGTCACCTTGTTCAACTGCTGGTAATCAATTGCACATCCTCATCGACCCGTCCTTTTTCTTCACAAACAACACTGGCGCACCCCAATGTGATACACTAGGTCTAATGAAACCTTTATCAAGCAAATCCTGAATCTGTTCTTTCAACTCTTTCAGCTCTAGCGGGGCCATGCGATACATCAGAATAGAAATAGGATGAGTGCCAGGAGCCAAATCAATACAGAAGCCAATATCCCTGTCGGGCGGCATATTCGGCATGTCTGAAGGAAATACCTTGGGGAACTCCCAAATAATAGGAACAGAGTCGATAGATGGAACCTCTGTGCTGGAGTCGCGAACATATGTCATCTATGCTAAACACCCCTTCTTGAATACGCCGAGCCTTGACATACGAAATAACACTAGGGGTGGCACGACCTAGGGTCCCTCTCCACTCAAGTCAGGGCAAATCTGCCAAGGCCAAGGTCACGGTCTTGGCATGACAATCCAAGATAGCATGATACGGGGACAACCAGTCCATCCCCAATATAACATCGAAGTCCACCATGTCTATAAGCAATAAATCGACACGGGTCTCAAGACCCTCAAATACCACTACACAAGAACGATGCACTCGGTCGACCACTATAGAATCACCAACCGGTGTGGACACCTGTACAGGGATACCCAGAGCCTCACTAGGCATAATCAAATAAGGTGCAAAGTAGGATGACACATAAGAATAAGTAGATCCCGGATCAAATAATACCGAAGCACCCCTATCACAGACCAATATAGTACCTGTAATCATGGCATCAGATGACTCGGCCTCCGGCTTGGCTGGCAATGCATAACAACGGGGCTGGCCCCCACCTCCCTAAATTGCATCTCTGGGACGATCTGCTGCGGGCTGACCCCTACCTCTGGCAGTCCGGGCTCCACCTCTATGGTATCTACCTCCATCTCTATGATCCCTACCCCCGCCTCTAGCTGGCTGGATGGCTTGTGGATCACCTGCTGCCTGAATCGTAGGGCGAGGACCCTTTTGCTGGGAACTATTTGAGGCTCGAGGGCAATACCTGACAATATGACCTGGGTCACCATAACCATAACATGCCTCGGCTACTGAGACTGTTGGCCATGTCAACCTGTATGTCCTACCCTAATGCTCTGAAGTGGCGGTGCACTGATTGGGGCTGGTGGTGCACTGAAGGACTGCTGGTCTGAGTAATACTGCTGATGACTATCATCGCCTAGTGTACCATGAGAAACCTAAAGTGCCGACTTGAAAGGTCTCGAGGGATGGCCTCTATCATGGAAATCCCTACCTCCAGATGAGGTACCACTAAATCTGCTAGAATGTCGAGGCCTCATGTCTGAACTCTAACTACCTCCTCGAGCTAATGCCATCTCTACTCGGTGGGCCGCATTGGCCGCCTCCTAAAAAGTAATATCACTACCAACTCCCATAGTCATCTGAAGGCAAATCAGCTGAATAAATCCGCCAATGAACCTCCAGACCCTCTCCAGATCAGTAGGGAGTATCACCAGTGCATGGCGTGCCAAGTCAACAAATCTTGTCTCATACTATGTAACTGTCATATAGCCATGATGAAGGTGTTAAATTGCCTGCGAAGTGCCTCCCGCTGAGTGACGGGGAGAAACTTCTCCTAGAATAGCTCTGCAAACTGATCCCATGTCAAAGCTGGGGACCCTGCTAGTCTAAACGGACAATAATCTCTCCACCAAGTCTTGGGAGAACCCACAAGCCTGAAAGTGCAAAAATCGACCCCATTGGTCTCCACTATCCCCATAGTCCTAAGGATCTCATGACAACTGAACAGAGAATCCTGGGGATCCTCCGATGAAGCACCGATGAAATTGGTAGTGAAAAGCTTGGAGAACCGGTCAAGTATCCACAAAGTGTTAGAATATACGCTTAACGCTAGAGGGGGGGTGGGGGGGTAATAGCGTTTTAATAAAACTCAATGTAAATTTGCGTAATTAAAATTGCAGGAGTAAAATAAGTGCGGTAAATAAAGAAGTAAGGAGAGAACACACCCAATTTTATCCTGGTTCACCACAACGTGTGGTAAGTCCAGTCCCCGAGAGACTCTCTCGAGTTTTACACTAACTTCGTTAAGCTTACGGGTGCCTAACAAACCGTTACACTTGCTCGTAGATATACACTCTACAAGACTTCAACCTGCTCGAGGATACCGCACCTCAAGACTTCAAACCAAGGAACTACCTTTCCTTCTTACAACAAGGGATTAGAATATCCCTTCAAGTGTGTACAAACACTTAGCACTCACTTAAACAGAACTCTCTTGAAGAGTAGATACGAGTAAACAAATACGCTCAAGAACACAACAATTTATTCAAGAATTTGGCTCTCAAAAATTATGAAATAGATATGAAATGATGAGAGAAGAGTATGTAAGCTTTATATAAGAATTATAATCAGTTGTTGTGTTTAAAAACGTGAATTAGAGGTGTATTTATAGTGTTAGAAGTCACCAAGACCGTTGCTTAATTGCCAATCACTGATTGCTGATTTTGTGCTTGCATAATCGATTATATGATCTGCATAATCGATTATCTGCAGATCGTTCAAAAATCGTATGTGGATTTTAAGCAGAATAATCGATTATTCAAGTTACATAATCGATTATCAGTTAACGTTAAAAAATCGGATGCAGATTCTGTGCAAGCATAATCGATTATAGCCTTGTGTATAATCGATTATATTTCAGCGATTTAAAAATACTTTGGCAACGGTCTTAACATAATCGATTACCTAGAAGACATAATCGATTATTTCGTTGCTTTGAAAATCCGGTTATACACTGCCTCAACATAATCGACTATTAGAAGAGACATAATCGATTATTTCGTTGCTTTGAAAATTCGGTTATACACTGCCTCAACATAATCGATTATTAGAAGAGATATAATCGATTATTTTGTTGATTTGCAAATTTCGGTTAACACTGTCTTAACATAATCGATTATAAGAAATACATAATCGATTATTTATGTCCAGATTTGAAAAACATGTCTGAAAATCATTTTGGTTAAAATGAAAATGTAAAATGATTTTACGAGAGAAGCCAAGACTTGAATAAGTTGTCGAATCAAGATCACACTATAACGTGACTCATTTATAACTTTGTTGTTATTATTGATCTTGCTCTTTGTTTCTCATGTTCTTGGACTTTGGCATATGTCAATGTTCCATGCGCGTCGGTTTGTCATTTATCAAAACCTACAGAAACGAACACACGTTTAGTTTTAGCGACTTGAGAACGTGTTTCAACAATTTCCCCCTTTTTGATAATGACAAACCAATATCGGGATATGCATAAGATAAGTATAAGTTCCCCCTCAATTTATGAGTTCCCCCTCAACTTATGCCAATATGTATTAGTGATTGAGCATAGCCCTTATTCTTCCCCCTTTTGACATTAGCAAAAATAATGAACGTTCATTAAAAAATATTAAACATACATGAGAAAGCAAGAAATAGACAGAACATAATTTAAACGATACAAAAAAAATTTATTATTCATTTCATCATTAACATCCGGCTCGGCATCCGGCACTCCATCCGGAAGAACAATTTGGGCATATGGATAGTTGACATGATCAAAGTACCCATGAAGCTCATAAGTCAAACGAGTGATGTTTTGATCAATACGAGCCACTGAGGTTGACAAAGAAGCAAGTTGGTCCGAAATGGTTTGAAGAGTAGGAGCTTGAGGACGACGTATTTGAGTAGGAGGAGGAGGAGGATTTTCACCAATATTGGGAAATGAAGATTCTTGAATTTCCCAATGCTTTGTGCCTTTTTGTGTGGACCGACGGAGGTGTCGATACCGGAAGCTTCAAAAATAGCCATTATGACAAAAGCATATGGGAGTGGCTTATCGTCCCCAATTGCATCATACATGTGAGTCATGACGAACTGGCACCAATTGATGCGAGCCCCGGTGATAATTGCATGTAAGAGTTTTGAATCCTCATGAGAGAGAGTGGTATGATTGAATTTTCGGGGTTTGAGAACTTGGGTGATGAAATAAAATATTAGACGATATTCTGGGCACATATGCGTAATAGTTGGGCGACGATCCTCCGGACAGTCGCCAATACCAATTTGGTGGAAAAGAAGTTGTTCATCAAATAAAGCGCCTGCTTCTCTAGTGTAGAGAGAAATGTCTTCACCATTTCGTGGAAGGTTAGTGAGGAGTTGCAAGTTTTCCTCATTTACAAAAATTGGAACTCCATTGATGTTAGAGACAAGGTCACCATCTTCGTCCTTCTGTAGATTTGAATAGAAGGCACGGATTAGAGCAGGGTGAATGTAAGGAGTTTGAAGATATAGAAAGTCCATGAGTTGGCTTTGTATAAGAATATTTTCTATTGATGGGGGTGCGCTATTTCGAAGATATCGAGTAGTTGAAAAACGAGGCGAAAGGATTTCTCGATTCTCAAATTTTTCAATGAATCGAAAAAGTTCGGGTTGAGTATCAAAACGCAAATAAGAGCCGTCTTTATAGTTGAAAACGGGTGGAGGAACGGCGGAAGAGGAGGCAATTTGTTTGCCGGAACAAGAGCGTTTAGAGTGCTTGCTTGCCATTGGTATGAAGAAATAGGAGTTGTTTCAAAAGTTTGAAGACTTTGGAAGATTGTTTGAAGCTAAGAGTGAAGTTTGAAGTGAGAAATTTGAAGGATGAAAACACCTATTTATAGAATTGAAGAAGTGAGGCATTCATGGAGTAAAAAGCTGCAGATTTATTAAATCAAACGGTCATGAACGGTAACAAAAATTTGAATACTGACCGTTGGTAATCGATTATGGAGTCTGAATAATCGATTATTTCCAATATTTCGAAGTTGTAGTCAGAGAAGAAATCGATTATGCGATAGGAGATAATCGATTATTTGAGGATAGAAGTATTATGAGGGTCCGGGCTCGGGGAATAATCGATTTTGGTTAATATGATAATCGATTATTTCAGTCCAGTGAAGTGACGAATAGCCGAGACGATACAAGGTAATCGATTATGCAGTACCAAATAATCTATTATTATGAAACCTAAAACACTGAATCTCAACTTAATCGATTAGTAATATATGATAATCGATTATTTCCAAATTCCTGCAAACCGAGATGTTAGAAATAATCGATTGTTCTGAGTCAATAATCGATTATTTGTTACCAGTGCCCGAAAATTCCCCGTCTTTGGGGTGATACCTACAAAAAAGAATTAGGCGCCTCCGGCGCTCAAGTTAGTAATTGTTTAAAAAAAATGCAATGCATGAATTAGATCATCGTGGAGTCAAGAATTCCGAGTTCACTACGAATGCGGAAAAAGGACTCTTTCTCTAAAGGCTTTGTGAAGATGTCGGCCAATTGATTTTTGGTTTCAACAAATTCTATTTCGACATCGCCCTTGAGAACGTGATCTCTTATAAAGTGATGTCTAATTTCTATGTGTTTCGTTCTTGAGTGAAGAATAGGATTCTTCGTCAAGCTTATGGCGCTAGTATTGTCACATCGAAGAGGAACATGATCAATACTAAGACCATAATCCGAGAGTTGTTGCTTTATCCAAAGGATTTGAGCACAATAACTCCCCGCGACTATATATTCAGCCTCGGTTGTGGATAACGCACTAACTTGTTTCTTGCTAAACCAAGAAACTAAGGAGCTACCGAGCAAATGGCAAGTGCCACTAGTGCTCTTGCGGTCCAATTTGCAACCCGCAAAATCGGAATCGGAATAGCCAACAAGTTGGCATGAAGAATCTTTGGGATACCATAGTCCCACATTTATTGTTCCAACAAGATACTTCATAATCCGTTTTACCGCAGTTAAGTGTGACTCCTTCGGACATGATTGATATCGAGCGCATAAACACACGCTAAACATGATGTCCGGTCTACTAGCAGTAAGATAGAGAAGGGATCCGATCATACCTCGATACTTCTTGGTGTCTACTTCCTTACCTTTCTCATCTTTGTCAAGATGGTATGTACTCATTGGGGTGGCCATTGCTTTGGCGTTGCTCATTTCAAAGCGATTTAGCAACTCCTTGCAATATTTGGATTGGCAAATGAAAGTTCCCTCTTTCATTTGTTTCACTTGCAGCCCCAAGAAGAAGTTTAGCTCACCCATCATTGACATTTCGAATTCGCTAGTCATTAACTTAGAAAATTCCTCGCATAAAAGATCATTAGTAGCACCAAAAATAATATCATCGACATAAAGTTGAACTAATAGAATGTCATTGTTTTTATTTTTGATAAAAAGTGTGGTGTCGACTTTCCCCCTTTCAAACTCATTGTCTAAAAGAAATTTACTTAGACGTTCAAACCAAGCTCGAGGAGCTTGTTTAAGACCATATAAAGCTTTCTTAAGCTTGAAGACATGGCCGGGAGATGTAAAATCTTCAAAGCCCGGGGGTTGTTCAACATACACTTCCTCTTGAATAAACCCATTGAGGAAGGCACTTTTGACATCCATTTGAAATAATTTGAAATTCATAGATGATGAAAAAGCAAGTAATAAACGAATGGCATCTAGGCGTGCAACGGGTGCATAGGTTTCTTCATAATCAATGCCTTCTTCTTGATTATAACCCTTAGCAACTAGCCTTGCTTTGCTTCTAGTGATTATACCATTTTCATCTAATTTATTCCGAAAAACCCATTTCGTACCAATTATGGTGTGATTATCGGGTCTTGGCACCAATTCCCAAACATCATTACGTTTGGATTGGTTAAGCTCCTCTTGCATTGCCAAGGTCCAATGCTCATCCCCAATTGCTTCAGAAATGGTTTTAGGTTCTATTTGTGAAACAAAAGCCATATGTCCTACGGTGTCTTTAAGAAGATTTCGTGTACTTACCCCTTTCTCGATGTTGCCAATTACCTTGTCAAGAGGATGGTCTTTAGACGTTCTCCAAGCCTTAGGCATCATCGATTCTTCTTCTTGTGGTGGTACTTCTTCCGAAGGTAGTTCCATGACTTCATCTTGAACTTCCTTTGGATCCTCCTTTTGTACCTCGTCTTGAAGATTGGTTTTCTTTAAAGCATCTGCAAGATCAACACAAGAATCCTTTCTCGCCAAGCGAGCATCATTTTCACAAAATACTACATGAGGAGATTCCTCAACAGTTTTTGTTTGATTATTAAAAACTCTATATGCTTTGCTACGCGATGAGTAACCAAGAAAAATTCCTTCATCAGATTTTGCGTCAAATTTTTCCAAGTTATCTTTTCCGTTGTTGTAAATAAAACATTTACAACCGAAGACTCTAAGATGGGAAAGATTTGGTTTCCTTCCCTTATAGAGTTCACAGGGAGTTTTTATGAGTATCGGTCTTATGACAGCTCTGTTTAAAACATAGCTTGCGGTACTCACGGCATTCGACCAAAACTTTTTGGAAATCTTAGCCTCATCGAGCATGGTTCTAGCCATCTCTTCGAGACATCGATTTTTACATTCCACCACTCCATTTTGTTGTGGTGTACGTGGAGCCGAAAAGGTATGTTCAATACCGAGTTCATCACAAAAATCCGCGAAGAGATTGTGATCGAACTCTCCCCCATGATCACTTCTTATGGAAGTGATGGTTGTGTTCTTTTCATTTTGAACACGTTTAAGAAAACTTTTAAAAGCATGAAAGGCATCACTTTTATGAGCAAGAAATAACGTCCATGTGAATCTAGAGTAGTCATCAACAATTACAAAAGCATAAAGATTTCCACCAAGACTTTCAACACGAGATGGTCCAAAAAGATCCATGTGAAGAAGTTGTAATGGTCTAGTGGTTGAAACAAAATTTTTGAATTTAAAAGAGGCTTTTGTTTGTTTCCCTTTTTGACATGAATCACAAGTAGAATCTTTTTCAAATTTCATGTTTGGAAGACCAATTACTAAGTCTTGTGAAACTAGTTTGTTTAAAAGATTCATATTTACATGAGCTACTCTACGATGCCATAACCACATGTCGTCTTCTTTACTCAAAAGACAATTCACATAACTTGATGAAGAGTTTTCAAGATCAACCATATAGATATTATCCATTCTAATACCACGAAGAATAATTTTAAAATCACTACGACGGATAACTAAGCATTCTTCGGAGTCAAACAATACAAGATTTCCCTTGTCACATAATTGACTTATGCTCAAGAGATTATGTTTAAGACCTTTAACTAGCAAAATATGCTTAATGGAGGAGGATTCGTCCTTACCGACCGATCCAATGCCGATAATCTTTCCTTTGTTATTGTCTCCAAAAATAACATTTCCTCCTTCCGTGGGTTTTAGTTGAAGGAATTTTGATGCATCTCCGGTCATATGTTTGGAGCATCCACTATCAAGGTACCAAAGTACACTTGATCCCTTCAAACACACCTACAAAACAAATTAATGAGATTTTGGTACCCAAGCCATTTTGGGTCCTTGTGTGTTAGGTGCAAAATGGTGGTGTGATTGACCTGCAGTGAAATGTCTATGTCTAGTGAAGCATGCGGGAGCAATATGTCCAATTTTATTGCAATAATGACAAATGACATTCGGATTGTGCATTCTTCTAGGATGATAGTAATTAGGAGGTTTAAATTTATTCACTCTATTTTTAGGAATATAGTTTTGATGTAGTTTTCGAAAATCTTGTCTAGGTGGTCTATACATGCCAATATTTCTTCTAGTATTCACTCTATTGTTAGGAATATCGTTTTGATGTGGTTTTCGAAAATCTTGTCTAGGTGGTCTATACATTCCAATATTTCTTCTAGCATTTGTTATAGGATGAGTTGCACTTCTAGGATTAAAATTTCTAGGTTGAGTGTTGACATTTATTTTATTTTGCCTAAGTTGAGTCTTAGGTGGTTTAGGAATGGACTCAACTTTTTCTTTTGGCTCGTGTTTAAAGCCTATACCGTGCTTAGTGGATTTCAAATTTACAAGCACTTCATTGAGATTTTTGTGTGAAGAATTGAATTTGTGCAAAGTGCTTCCAAGACTTTCTACTTCTTCCTTTAGAGATTTGCAAGAAGTACAATCCATATTTGAGCTTTCAGGTTTATCGGCGCTTCTTTTGCCATAAAACTTGTTTTCCTCTTTTAATTTCTCATTTTCAAGAGTTAGTTTTTCAAAATCCTTTTCTTTTGAAGAAATTTGTTTTCTTAAATCCTTTATAGATTTAGAAGCGCTAATAAACTCTTTATACAACTCATCAAATGCATCTTGCATTTCTTCTAAAGTGAAATAGTTCTTAGAAGTGGTACATACCTCATTTTGAGATTCTTCGTGTGCCATAAGACACAAGTTTGCGGTCTCGTTTCCTTCTCCATCACTTGATTCGTCTCCGGAGTCGCCTCCCCAAGAGATTTATGCTCTTTGTTTCTTGACGGGTTTCTTCTCCTTTTTGGTATTTGGACAATTTGATTTGATATGCCCGATTTCTCCGCATCCATAGCACTTTAATTGGTCTCCTTGTTGCTTACCTTTTCGTTCATACTTCTTTTGCATGAACTTGTGAAATTTCTTAATGACGAGTCCGAACTCGTTATCTTCGTCGCTTGAATCCTCATTATTTTGAGGTTGAGCCGTGCTTGCTTTAAGGGCGATTCTTCGTTTCCTTTGATCATCCAAAGGAGGGTTAAGAATAGTAGATTCATAGGTTTTGAGATTACCTCTAAGCCCGTCGATTGTGACATTGTAATGCCGATTGACTCTTGAATAGCGTCGGCTTTGGAGCGCCATTCCTGAGTGAGGCTTCGAAGAATTTTACGGACAAGTTCCCTATCCGTGAAAGTCTTCTTAAGAGCATGAAGATCATTAACGATTTTTGAAAATCGTTCGAACATATCATCTATCTTCTCGTTTTCCTTCATATGAAAAAGTTCATATTCATGGGTTAGAAAATCTATTTTAGCTTCTCTTACCTGGTCCGTACCTTTGTAGGTAATTTCCAATTTATCCCACATTTGCTTAGCCGTGGTGCAACATGAGATTTTCCGATAGTCATTGGGATTTACAGCACAGTACATCATGTTGATCGCTTTTGCGTTGTTATCCACCTTTCTAATATCGTCTGCGTCATACTCATCTTCCGATTTTGGCACCATTTCATTTTCTACCTTTTTGGTTGGAATTTGCTCTCCATTCTTGATAATTTTCCATAGTAGAAAATTATTTGATTGAATAAATATTCTCATCCTTTCCTTCCAATAAGTATAGTTTGTGCCATCGAATAGTGGTGGCCTTGTGAAGCATTGTCCTTCACCTAGTCCTGCATAAACACTACGAGTAGAAGCCATGGAAAGTTTCTCTCAAACTGTTAAGTCTTTCAGAGAGTATGGCTCTGATACCAATTGTTAGAATATACGCTTAACGCTAGAGTGGGGGTGAATAGCGTTTTAATAAAACTCAATGTAAATTTGCGGAATTAAAATTGCAGGAGTAAAATAAGTGCGGTAAATAAAGAAGTAAGGAGAGAACACACCCAATTTTATCCTGGTTCACCACAACGTGTGGTTAGTCCAGTCCCCGAGAGACTCTCTCGAGTTTTACACTAACTTCGTTAAGCTTACGGGTGCCTAACAAACCGTTACACTTGCTCGTAGATATACACTCTACAAGACTTCAACCTGCTCGAGGATACCGCACCTCAAGACTTCAAACCAAGGAACTACCTTTCCTTCTTACAAGAAGGGATTAGAATATCCCTTCAAGTGTGTACAAGCACTTAGCACTCACTTAAACAGAACTCTCTTGAAGAGTAGATATGAGTAAACAAATACGCTCAAGAACACAACAATTTATTCAAGAATTTGGCTCTCAAAAATTATTAAATAGATATGAAATGATGAGAGAAGAGTATGTAAGCTTTATGCAAGAATTATAATCAGTTGTTGTGTTTAAAAACGTGAATTAGAGGTGTATTTATAGTGTTAAAAGTCACCAAGACCGTTGCTTAATTGCCAATCACTGATTGCTGATTTTGTGCTTGCATAATCGATTATATGATCTGCATAATTGATTATCTGCAGATCGTTCAAAAATCGTATGCGGATTTTAAGTAGAAAAATCGATTATTCAAGTTACATAATCGATTATCAGTTAACGTTAAAAAATCGGATGCAGATTCTGTGCAAGCATAATCGATTATAGCCTTGTGTATAATCGATTATATTTCAGCGATTTAAAAATACTTTGGCAACGGTCTTAACATAATCGATTACCTAAAAGACATAATCGATTATTTCGTTGCTTTGAAAATCCGGTTATACACTGCCTCAACATAATCGATTATTAGAAGAGACATAATCGATTATTTCGTCGCTTTGAAAATCCGGTTATATACTGCCTCAACATAATCGATTATTAGAAGAGACATAATCGATTATTTTGTTGATTTGCAAATTTCGGTTAACACTGTCTTAACATAATCGATTATAAGAAATACATAATCGATTATTTATGTCCAGATTTGAAAAACATGTTTGAAAATCATTTTGATTAAAATGGAAATGTTTGAAAATCATTTTGGTTTAACTCAACGATGCATGAAAATGATATTACGAGAGAAGCCAAGACTTGAATAAGTTGTCGGATCAAGATCACGCTATAACGTGACTCATTTATAACTTTGTTGTTATTCTTGATCTTGCTCTTTGTTTCTTATGTTCTTGGACTTTGGCATATGTCAATGTTCCATGCGCGTCGGTTTGTCATTTATCAAAACCTACAGAAATGAACACACGTTTTGTTTTAGCGACTTGAGAACGTGTTTCAACACAAAGCATTTGAAGACATGGTCGTCCCATCTCCGGCCTGAGCTGTAGTACCTGCCTAAGCCGCCACTAGGGGCTGAACCAATGGAACCTGAGTCTGGGGAGCTACCTACTCCGGAGTACGTGTAGAAGGAGTCTGAAGACGTCCTCCAGCCTTAGAAGTGGATGGTGCTACTGACAGCAATCCCGCTCTGGCCACACTGTCCATTAAGCCTGCTATGCGGACAAAGGCATCCTGAAGATTCGAAGAAAACATCACTCCTCCTGGGACCTAAGCCGGGCCCACTGGAGCTGGTGGAGTTGGAACCTCCTCATCAAAGTCAATATGAGGCTCCATCTCTGGAACTGCTGCCTGGGGCTGAGCTATACCCCTAGCACGACCTCGGCCCCTGCCCCTTGCGGGAGCTGTTGCTGGGGGCTCGGGGACCTGCGCGAAAGAAGAAGATGCACGTGTTCTCGCCATGTGCGAAAGAACAGAGTAGAATGACAATCAATATTTGAGAAACAGAATCGCACGACAAGAATGAACAAAGTGAAACTTTTCCTAACTCTGTATCCTCTGGGGGATAAATACAAACGTCTCCGTACCGATCCCTCAGACTCTACCGAGCTTGTCCGTGAGTAGGGAGACCCAAGTAACCTAGTGCTCTGATACTGACTTGTCACGACCCGTATTTACCCACCATCGGGAGTCTTGATGGCGCCTACCGTCGAAGCTAGGCAAGACAACCCTTATAATCATTCTTTACAAACTTAAATCCAAAACAAATCAAACACTAGAATAATTAATTAAACATGTGAAAGTCTTCTAATAACAATACTGGGAAAAAAACAACATGCGGAAAGCTAACAACATATCTCTATCCAGTATCTGGTGTCACTACTCACGGACAACTAAGGAGTACAAAAAATAATAGTCTAAAAGAAATATATTAAGTCTGTTTGATACAATTTAACAAACTGAAAGAAATAGATAGAGGAGGCTCGGGGCCCCCGAACGCCAGCGAACTACCTTAGAGCCTCTGGACTGAAGGATCATTCCTGATCTAAAGCTGCGGTCCGTAGACTGTGTCCTGACCTGTGCACAAAAGGCACAGAAGAGTAGTATCAGCATAATCGGCCCTATGTGCGGCGAGGTAGTGATGATGCAAAATTGGACCTATCATAACCAAACTGTACAGATATATGTAATAATAGGAAGAGAACAATAATTTAAGCGAATAAAGGGAATGGGACATGCTGGGGGAAATAGCAGATCAATTATAACTTCTACAATTAAGAAATGGGACTGAACATGTAGCATTTAGATAAGATAAACCAATGAACCAACAACTAAATGAGGAAAAACGGTACAAGGAACACCAATAAGATAAGGCCAGTAAAACCACGTTGCACGGCACCACCCATCGTGCTTTTACTCCCGTCCTCACCCAATCAATAGCAACACTCCACCTTGTGGAGGAAATCCATGAATACCACTCCATCTTGTGGAGGAAATCAATATATACCGCTCCATTTGTGAAGGAAATCAATAAGTACCACTCTATCTTGTGGAGGAAATCAATATATACCACTCCATCTTGTGAAGGAAATCAATAAGTACACGGCATCACCCATCGTGCTTTATCGCTCCTCCTCACCCAAACAATGATCACAATTAATGGGAAAAGGAGTAAACAACAAGATTAACCATCCCGGCAAGGGAGAACAATGCAACAACAAGTTTCGGCAAGGGAAACAATTTAATAACAAGTCCCGGCAAGGGAAACAATCTAACAACAAGTCCCGGCAAGGGAAAAATACCAACAACTCATCTTTAGTTCATTTACTTCTCATCTTTCACTTCATAGCTCTTATGACAAGAATTTATCCCAATTGTTCACTTCTTTCGCAATTTTTATAACAAAAATGACAACACGGTCATGCTTGATTCGGGCGCATAGGCAACCGTCACCATACCTATACACCGACTCTACATAGCACATAGAAATTCACAACCTAATCCTATTCCCTCAAGCCAAAGTTAGATCAAACACTTACCTCGAATCCGAAAATGGCAACTCAAAGCTCAACAATCGATTTTCCTCTAGAATTCGACCCCGAACCAACGATATCTAACTTAATCAGGTTCAACATTATCAATAAGAATCCAAAAATACAATCCCATAGCCTAGAAATGCATTTCCTAGCTTACTTTCAAAAATGCTAAAATCCGACAACGGGCCCACGTGGTCCAAACTCGAGGATCGGACCAAAATCCAATCCCCCATAACTCCACGAGTTCAAATGTGTGATTAGATTTTAAATTTGACCTCAAATTGAGGTTGAAATACCCAAAATCCCATAGACCCTAACTAAACCCAAAAACCCCTAAATCCTACTTTGATTTCATGCTCTAGATCTAGGATTTCAATGATTATTGATGGAAAATGGAAGAATTTAGTTAGAATTTACTAACCCACGAAGTCTAGGTGAAATGTGGCTTCAATGGATGCTTGGGAGCCTTGGAGAAGAAGACGTTCGAGTGAAAATTGTGACTACTCCCACGCACACTGTTCTGGAATTATTTAAAATAACTGGAGCATTTTATGCTTCACGAGCGCGACACCTGGGCCGCGGCCGCGATGAAGGAATTGATAAGGCATCACGTTCGTGATGGGACCTACGCGAACGCGAAGAAGGAAAACAGGGGGTGTCTTGGGTAGCTCTACGCGAACGCGTAAACAGACACACGAATTTGATGAAGGACGTGGCTAAGCTACGCGAACGCGTGGAACAGGACGCAATTGTGAAGGGTAAGGAACTTTGGGCTACGCGAACGCGAGCCAAGTCCGCGTTCGCGAAGAAGAAATGGCTCTACAACAACTGTTGGAAAATCTGCAATTTTTCTAAGTTTCAAAACACTCCGAGACACCCCCGAGCCCTCGGGGCTCCCAACCAAACGCACGCACTAACTCAATATCATCCTACGAACTTGCTCAAGCAATCAAATCGCCAAAATAACATCAAAATCGCAAAATCAACCCCCAAAACTCATGATTTTCATTTCTAAGTTCAAAATTTCAAACTTTCCACGTTTAGTCCGAAACACGTCAAACGACGTTCATTTTAAACCAAACTTTACATATAGCTCTTAATGCCCATTTAAGACTTGTACCGGGCATCGTAACCAAAATACGAGCCCGATAGCATTATTTGTTTGATCAATTTCCATTTTCATTTTTTCCTTAAGCATATTCATAAAATAATTTCACAGGAAATCTCCGAACTCGGGCTTGGTACCTCGGATTTTGATTCCGGGAATACGCCAGGGTCCCAAATTTCATTAAGGACCCTCCGGAACCATCGCATCACGGGTCCGGGTCCATTTACCCAAAACGTTGACCAAAGTCAACCATAGCAATATTGGTATCAAAATTCATAGTTTTTAACACAAAATTCAAATATTTTCACATAAAAATCTTGCGGCTTCACGCTCGTACTACGTACACAAATTGAGGTAACCCAATAAGAGGTTTTCGAGGCCTCAGAAGCACAAGGAAAGGGAGAATTTATGGTGATGACCCTCTGGGTCGTCACAATCATCATTCGAAGAGAGCAACGCTTTGGCTTTAGCCTCGAGTACTTTCGCGTTCTCAATATTGACAACAAGGTCAAATCACAAACATGAATCTCCTCGAGAGTCTCTCTTCGATATTGATACTTGGAATGCTCAATGGGATATTATGATCGAGTCTGACCGGTGTTAGCCACTTTCTTTGCTCGAGCCCGAGCAGCTTCAACATCAACTTTGTAGACGGTTACAATCTCCTCCACATCAACCTTTACTTTTTCTGCCTTAGATGTTGCCTTTGCAAGTTTGACGGCCATTCGAGCCTCGAGCTCCTCAATTTTCTTGGATCAAGACAAGTTTTCCTCTTTCATGCTTTGGAGTTGACGTTTGGCCGATGACAATTGGGCTCGAGCAGTATCTTTCTCCGAGGCAAGGCAGTCCATATTTTGCTTCCACTCTAAAGTCTTCGCCTTCATCATGTTGGCCTCCTCATGTAACTGGTCGATATTTTTGGCCTTTTGCTGAACCTGCAGGATCAAAGTATTAGTCGTCGTTCCCGAATTGATGCATCGAGCTTTTAAAAAAAATTCATTACCCGCTCAATCAGGCCGGTCTGCTTTCTATGAGTTGTGTCCAATTTAATTCGTAGGTCCTTGATATCATCTTCCTTTGGCCCACTAAGAAGTTTGACGGCATATATTTCCTCTTTGATCCTTCTAAAATCAGCCTCGAATCGTCTTTGATCTACCCAAGATTTAGAAAACACTTCCCAATGAAGTGTCAAGACCTATCAAGAAAGAAAGAAAATCATGCAAGGAGAAATTAATGCAAGCGTAATATTGATGAAGGGAGCTGAGGCTTACCCGACTCATAAGTCGTTGAGCATCATCAAAGATACTTGATGTATAACCCAGGTCGGTAGCATCTTCGACTCCCATGAAGCAACCACGAAAAAGGTCCTCCCCTTCGCAGGTTGTTCTCATATCGTGTGTCCCCATAACCGGGCTTCCTGAATTTTCCCCTCGAAAAATGTTGGGAAGGGCGGTGAATCACTAATATATATTTCCCCAAGCAAGCACTTGGGGTGCTAAATTCATTTAGAAGCACCTCGGAATCGGTCCCTTCAGGCACATCCATTGATTTCTCATCATGGCGGGAGGCATCTTGAGCCTCTGACAACTCGGGGACTTTGCTCTGGCCATCTTCCGAGATCTTCTTGGTGCGAGGCTGAACCTCTTCGATCATCACTGGCTTAGAGGCCTGTGGGGCCTCGACACTTCTCTTCATTCGTTCTGCTAGATCGAAGCTAGCATCTTTATTTTCCTCTTCTTCCTCCCTTAGTCGTTGAGCTACATCAGCAGGCGGGGCGACAATGTCTTTCTTTGACCTGCTAGCCCTGCTCTTCTTGGCCTTTGGAATATCGGAGGGCAAGACCCTTTTTCTTTTCTTTTACTTCGATGACTTTGGGACCGGGGGAAAAACCTCCTCCTCCCGGGATGGGGCCTCATGACAGCATATTTCATGTGGCATGTATGAAAGGAAATCAAGTGAGTATAAGAGGGAAACATTTTAAGGCCATCAGATACGTAATGAAAAGGCTTACCGTGATTTTTGGCATCCCATCGTCCCCTTGCTAAATCGCACCACGAGCGCTCAATATACGAGGAGGTAGAAGATAGGGTCCGAACCCAGCTCTCGAGGTTCAGAATTGCACAAAGGCATCCAAGCGACCACTACATCATAGAAAGAGATGTCGATGAAGAGAAGTAATGGAAATAAAACAGTAAATTTTTAAAGGCTAAATAAAGGATTGAAATTACGCTTCAAATTCCATTTCTCTGAAAATGGCTTCTCATCCGGAATTAGGTCGGAAGTCTTCACTCGAACAAACCGTCCTATCCACCCCCGATCTTGTTCCTTGTCTATGCTCGAGAACAATACCTTGGTGGACCGACTCTGAACCTTTATTGACCCACCTCAAAAAGACGGGGCCTATACATCCTAATAAGGTGGTCGATGGTGAAAGGCATTCCTTCTTTTTCTCGCAAAAAATTAGAACAGAATGATAATCCACCAAATGAAATGGTGGATCTGACTAGTGTTATTTGGTATTGGCAGTAGAAGTCAATGATGACGGATCAACAGGGACCAACGCAAAAAGGTAAGTGTAAACACTTAGAAACCATTTTACGTGGGTAGTGATATCTTCATCGGGGGTCGGAATCACCACATCTTTCTTCTCGCAATGGCAGTCTTTCTTGACCTTCTCAAGGTCGCTCTCAGTTATCGAGCACATGTTGTAAACACTTCAAACTCGTTTTGTTTTTTTAAAATTAAATTGCATGCAACTGCAATTTTAGCCCACTTTCAGATTTAATAGAATTTTAATTGCAAAATCAATCCCAATATTTTTTAAAATTAATATTTACATATTATTTATTAACTCATTTCTTTTAATTTTATTTTAAAATACTTTTTCTATTTTTTATAAAATCAAAAGGAAAAACTAGCTATTTTAATTATGGCCTCAATTTATTTCAAATATAGCCTATTTTGACCCCCCAATTCACCCCAAATCAGGCCCCAAATTGACGACCCAATTAATTTCTTTACCCGACCCCCGACCTATTATTTCGACACATCCGTTTGTATCTTTAAATCTTGACCGTTGAACATTTTGTTCAACAACCTTCATTCATACTTACCTTTTTAATTCTACCCAACCCCAAACCTAATCTCAGTTCTCTCATGTAGCCGCCTCTGAACCCTCAACTTCTCTCAAACACTGTCTAACACTCTAAACCCTATCCGCCTCTATCGTCTTCTCCGACCAGTTCTCACCGGAGTCCATGGCTTCTCAAGCCATGGACGCCCTGTGCTCACTTCCCTTCACCTCAAATCATGGATGTTCAAGACTTTCGAGGTTCAACCTCAGCGATGCCTGTTCATATCCTCCACCAATTTGTGTTCATGTGGCTTCTCCGGCTCCGTTCCGACGTGTTTGAGCCTCAAGAGCCTAGATATGGCGCAGATCTACTCCAAGCCAGATCCTTTCCTAGCCTTCTCGTTTCTAGAATTTTTGAGAAACCCTAAAAGCTGTTCTAGGTTCTTTCTTTCTTATTTTCTTAGACATGTGATAGATCTGTGTTATACTCGAAGTTTCAAAGCTTTTCCCCAAATTTCTCTTTTCAAAATTAGTCTATTCAATTTAGGGTTTTCAAAATCTTAAAGCGGTTTCTATTTGTTCTTCTTCTTTTTCTTTGTGTGAATTTATCTGTATTTGCCTTATTTTTATGAGTTTTTCTCTTCCCTCGCATGTCTTCTCTTATGTTGTTATGTTTTGCCGTTATTATGCATGTTCTTCTACTTGTGCTATGTTATCTCTTCTACTAGTTCCTACATCATGCTTTTACATGTCTATCCTATGTGTTCTTTTACTATTTTCTTACTAAGCTTCTTGTTTGCCTTTACTGGACCTCTGTTTGAGTCATAAACCTGTTTCGTCTGCTGTTGCTTAAGATCTATGTCACCTCTTTCTCTGCTAAACTTGCTTAAGTTGTGAGCTTTTCTTAAACATGCTTTGTGATTTTTTCACTCTGTTGCTTCAAACTTGCCATTATATCTATGTGCTTTATCATGAGACTCTCTGGGTCTGTTTCGATGTCTTGCCCTCTCCTTTCTGTACCCTACTCGAATTTGAAAGTGGTTTTTGCGAGTTTGGGTCTTTATGTATGGACTAGGGTTCTACTTTAGACCCTGGACTGAACTCGAATCCTTTTGCTTATGATTTGAAACTTTCTATGCCGGTCTTTTCTTTCTTGTTTGACATTTGTGTGCTTTATATATGAAATCTTTTCTTTCAAAATGATCTTGCCAACTTGTGATTGATTGTGAATTCTTTTTATTAAGGCTCGATTGATTTGTTACTAATTCTCCCAATTGAACTTTTTTCTCACCCCTTTTTCTGACTAAGTTCATTCGAATAAAGCTTTCAATTTACTGGTTGTTCAATTGATCTACTTTCCTTATTTCTCACAACTCGTTCACCATATGATTCTTTCCTTAAATAATTTCTATGTATTTACTTATGTTATGTTACTTTGGAAAGGTTTTTAATTATTTTTCATTCCTTAATTATCTCATGCCCGTTTGAAATCAATTCCCTTAGCCTTAGGGAGACCTTCTGTGATTGATTGTAAAATATTATCTTGCCTTTTTCTTACTCGTTTTTTGCACTATAAAAGGGGACTACCCTTCTGCTCTTACACAACTTTTCTACACTACAGACCTCACAAATACTTTTCACAATTGAACATTACACTATTTCCATACTTTCTCCATTACTACTTTCTCTACTTCTAATACTGAGCACTCTGCTCCTCTTCTCGTTTACTGTCTCAAACATTCTTGAGTTCCTCTTGACCTCTCAAGTATTTGCGGAAGATTTTAAGTTTGATCCGACCGACTTCTGGCTGTTTATTTTCTCTTATTGTTCTTCTACTCTAGTGTTTGCAACTGGTATGTTATTCTTAGTTAAATAATGCCCTCTCTACTATGTGTTTATTTTATGTCTTAGCCTGCCATGCTTGCTTGCCCTGTGTATCTACATCCTAGTCTGTTATGTCTATTTCCTTATGTTTCTGCAACTCTGTACATGTATGTCTTACGTGAATCCCTGTCCCTTTACCCCTTTTGTATGAAGAGTACAGTTCCAGTTATGGCAGTATCCTATTATTGTTACCCATGACTTTGAACTAGGTTCTTTTGAACCCTTACTCAAACCAATTCCTACTCCTCTTTCCGCTTTATGTGCTGAGCCTTGACTCAAGTCTAGTGGTGTCCTAATCATCATCCAAACTCAGGTCTGACCTCTAAGGTCTGCTCTTAATTTGTTTGGACCAAGCAAATTGTCAGGTGTGTGCCAGTCTATACCCATGTCTGGGCATGACCACCATTTTCTATGGTTCCCTAATCCCTCTCTCACTTTGCACTTATTCCTAGTTCTAAGTTCTGCCCCTCTTTGGTAAGCCATGCTTTGGGATCCTAGAGCTCCCTCTGAACTTGGATGCCTAAGGGTTGGCTATTCCACACTCCACTATTCTGTTCTAATTATTATCCAGAGTATAAACATCGCCTGGAACCCTTGAGGCTCTTTGGAACTCTGAAACACTTTGGATAAGAGAAGGCTTTGGGAATATGGAATCCGGAATTGTTTCATCACATGCTATTGGACATTAAGATTGAATTAGGCTACTCGGATTAGCTGTAGACTTTGATGTATTTTACTTCTTCTTTAATCTTTTTTCTGGTTCTATAATAAGATTTGTATAAAGAACTCGGGGAAGTATTAGTGAAAGGGTGTGAGAGGGGTTTACTTTTTCTTGCATCAAATAAAGGTAGATACCATATCTATAGGCTTAATATTTAAATCAATCACCTAGATACCATGTCTATAGGTTTAACGCTTTAATTCAATCACTTAGATAGTGTGTCTATAGAATTAAAAGTCATACAGAAATTCTGCTTATTGGGTTCAATACTTTATCATCTTGCAAATCATTAGAAACCTCCCCTATAGGATTTAATATTCATGTAATCAGTTGCATATAGAAACCATGCCTATAGGACATGTATATGCGTTAGGAAAACTATAGGGCGATCAAATGATCCTTCTTTCATCAGTTTAATAATAGGTCTAAAGAAATCATGTATAGATATCATGCCTATAGGAGTTCATCTCAAACTCGCCTGATTTGTTTAAGTAATAACAATCTGTTAACTGGCCTTACGTCTAATATAACGTTTTCAATAAAACTCTTATGAACATGTATGTTTCTTTTAACCCTTTAAATCTGCCTCTATCTTCCAAAAAAGTCTTTCAAATCTGCTGCCTAGACGTTTACTCAGTCTCTGAAAGTGTCTTTCAAAACAATCCTACAATTCATCCTTCCATTCTTAAGTACTTTCGCTTTTAAATTTCTTTTACAACTCTATTGTGTTTTACTCAAAACAGTTTACTAATTCATTTCTGAACTTACTGCCTTTCTTTAACTCTTCTGCATTAGGTCATTCTTTTTGTGAAATCAATACTTTTTGAATAACTCGCCTAAAATACTTTAATTTCTGACCATTGGATCTAAGTTGCCTAATGCAAACTTTTTATCTAATTTTATGTGTTAACTAGTTCGTCCGCTATTTAATTTAAAGACCAAACCAGTATGTGTAAGGCACGCTAAACTATATGCTATCTAATTTACGGGGTTTTATGTGAGCCTTATATATTTGATTGTTAATCCCCCTACTTGCTATTTGTTTTGATTGTCAAAACTAGTATATTATCCTTTAAACCCCATATATGCCTCTACCCCTTTTCTCCCCTTTAGGAATGGAAGTCCTAATACCCCGGGAGTAGTAAGTTGGGACGGGTAGTAGCATGCAATAAGTAAACGAGACTAATCGTATTTAAATACCTTAACAGGGTGAGAAGAGTAGAATATGGAGATGATGAAGGATGCGCTAATATCACGTGCGACCCCTCTTTTGAGGAGTGATTGCTGGATATTGCATTGATGTGATCCATATTTTGTATAAACTTAGGACCCCCTTTCATTTTTTTATTATTTTGCAATGTCTTCTTTAATTCTGTTCCTTTAAATTAACTCTTTTTTCTAAAACCGTCCATCCCCATCTTATTTTCTTTTAGGCTTTAAACTTATTTGCGAATTCTTATGTGCGAACCTTATTTGCTCTCTTCTACTTCTTTTAAAGTCACAATTAAGCATGACCGGGAACCACACTGGTGGATCTTGAGGGGTGCCTAACACCTTCCCCTCGAGATAATCTCAAGCCCTTATCTGAACTCTGATTTTCTTTCAAAATTGCTTCTTCTCTTTAAAGCATCCTAATGCACTATAATCATTAGGTGGCGACTCTTCAAGTTCTATAACCCGATTCCCGCAAGGGAATAAGAGTTGTTTTTTCTCATAATGTTGTAAGCCCGATTTTGCCTTTTGGGTGGGGGGCGTCAACACATGTATCTCGACATCGGCTCGTACCAGCCAGGGACAGATGAAGTTTTTTCGACTTTGAACTCGAAAGTAAGATCACACCCCGACTCGAGAATGCACTCCCCAGGGGGCGTATCCACCGACGTTTCATCATTGGCCGACCGCGATGAAGAGGCGCCCTCCTTTTGTGGAACGGTTTTAGACGTGTTTGCCATCTCTGCAACTTAGAAGAAGGAAAAAAGAAAATAAGGTTTGGTGTTTTGAGGAAAGGTTGATAACGAAACCTAGAGTATGGAGCACGAGAAAGCTTGAACGAAGTGAAAATATTTGAAGATCAGAGTGGAAATTAAGAGTAAAGTTTGGACAAAAGAGAAGGAAAGCACATTTATAGGAATAATGTGACGATTGAAAATCAATAATGGAGGACATCAACTAACAGATATTTGATGCCCCGATATGCAAATCGACGGGACATTTCAATCACTTCTGCCGCTTACGTCATGGGGATTACATCATAACAGGTCGAGGTACAAAATCGAAGGCGCAATTCCTTTATTCTCAGTACACTCTAAGAAACGAGGGAACTATTTGTATACGGTTAAAACATGGCCTACCTGATTTTACCATTTGATCGAGGCTAGAGAATTGCGTCGAAGGTCGACCTCACAATGGACCAAACCTGGTTTCGAGGATCGAGGTGCTTATCGAAGATCAAGGCGAGTAGATATCGAGACCAAAAGAGACATACATCGAGCAAAGGACAATAATGGAAATGCGCGATATCCGTGACTGGCCGAAGATCATGGCGTAAATCTCGGAAGAGATCAAATCAAGTGCGGTTATTTAGTTAATCAAAGGACTTACTTCTATAAGTAGAATTGTACAACAAATAAAATTCCTCTACTATATAAAGAGGGTCTAATCATCTTGTAACTATCTTACATCCTCGCATATCAAAAGTAATACATTACTTTCTAGCTTATATTCTTGTTCATCAATTTGCTTCTTTATTATTTTGGGCTTCGATCACTTTGAGGGCACTTAAGCTCGAGAGTTGAATCATGTTTCAAAACTAGTTTGCTTTAATTATCTCATTATTAATCTTTATTGTTAATTTTTACATTTATTAATTGATATAAAGTAAAATCACGTGTCTTTAATATCAGATTATAAATTTAATTGTTATTCAGTTTTTAAGGTAAATACTATACTACTACAGTATAACTAGTTAAGGAATTTGGATTATCTAATTTTTCTTAAGGAGTGGTATTTCACTTTCGCCTTTCCTACTTATTGAAGTTGATTTTGAATATTGAAAGCTACTATTCATCGTAATTGATTGATCTATATTGAAGTCTTGCTAGTATTATTTTAGTCATAATAAAGGTTTTCCAAATCTTTCCAACTCTTAAAGTCTGAGTATAATATCTAAGTTATCTCCTACCAATAATTCAAAAATATTTATACCATACCATCTAAAGAATATCCGTGCGGTAAATTTTTTTTATATATACTTACATATACACCTCTACATAGTCTATAGGAAAATAAAAAACATAAGAATTCTATAATGCATCATAGCTTCCAAGAACGTCAATGTCAGAATTAGCAGATTCTAATAAAGCAAGGAACTGCTCTTCCATCTGGCTGCAAAATAATAAATCCTCAATATTAGGTTCCGTAAAATAATTAGACTCTGAGCTCACAGACGATGAATTAGACTTTGCTTGCAGCAAAGACGACGAAGCTGATGGTGACGAAGACTTTGCTGCGGGCAGCAGTTCATGAAGTTCATTGTTGTCACGTCCATTATAATCTTCAAACTCTGTTGCTCTATTACTCTCCATGATTCTTGCTATATCGGAGTCTGGCCCAGTGAGTTCTTGGACAAGTGCCCTAAATCTTGACGCACTAGTCTTTACTTTCATGGGTGTAGAAATGTACACAACTTTGATATTTGACTTCTTAGAATTATGGTCATCTGATCTCCTCCTTTGTTTCTTGACCTTGGTGCACTTCATCACCCCCATATAATCCATATCTCTGTACTAAAAACTATTACTCCGTACTATATATACTAACTGATTATTTCACGTGATATAACTAATTTGGAAGGTGGAAACTATAAAATTCAGCAAGCAGGAAATATTAAGTTGAAGTGAGTAGCAAATGGAATTTGTTGATGAGAGGTATAAATAGGTACGGATTGGGAAAAGTTTAGGTACGAAAGGGCTGCTTCTTGGAAAGGGATAATGAAGGAAAAAAGGAAAAGATAAGACAAAAGGAGAAAAAGAGATTGGAAAATATAAGTGTTGATTGAAAAATAGGAAGCAAGGAGGAAATTAGGGTTTAAGAAGAATCTGTTAGAGAGAGATACTTGGGAGACCCGCAAAGCTATGTACAATGAACAATATTAAAAAGATAAAATTTGATAAATTCCCAATTCACACGTGCGCAGACAATGATGACTCTTTAAAAGGTGATTATTCGTTTTATTATATAATCAGAGCCACTACAGAGCTTTAAAGATGTGTACATGTAATTGGTGTTTCTAGAACTAGATTACGACTTTTTTTGGAAAGTGCTTTGGTTGGAAGTTCCACGAGATGACTAAAGACTAGTGTCCAATTAGAGAAACTATGGACTATTCTTTTAAATACAAAATTTGATGGTCTATTTTGATCATGTATGTATTGTTATCTAAAACAATTGAAAAGTGGGGGCGCATTACTTTATGTTGGAGAATAGAGCCGCATAATCTTACTTTTTTGTAGTTATAAATTGTGAGAAAAATATCATCATTTCATTATGCAACTCTTGAAATCTCTTATACGCTACCATTAACTGTATACTACTCTAATTAACCACTACTCTGTCACCACGTGTTTACCTTTTATAATGGTATTGACTTTCTAGATTTTAATTTATTTCGTGAAAACCTTTTTACACCTCTAGAGAGTAGTGGCAGGGTAGAATTCTCATTAAGGGTGTTAAAATATTTAAAAGTAAATATATCAAAAAATTAAGAAGAATCAATACATAGTATATATATATATATATATATATATATATATATATATATATATATATATATATATATATAGATATATATATATAAAATTTTTTTTAAACCTACTACCTACACAATGTATTTTTCCCGTGAAGGGGTGTCATTTCACACCTTTTTTATAAGGTGGCTCTGCCACTGCTTACAAGAATCATTCTTCATTATGATGATGCTATCCATAAACACAAGATGATCGTTGAGATTGAGCAATCGAAAACACGCGCGACAATTCCACTTGCAAAAATTAAAAGAGAGGAATAAAGTGGATGAATAATGAATATATATATAGTTGTGTATATATACATCTATGCACCCCATATATTTATTATCTTATGCAGTTATATTTTCAAAAAATAAATAAGGAAGATTGTGTAGGAAATTGGAGTGTCAAATTAATGCCTATTAGCACACTTATTAGGACATAAAAGAGACGAGCAGTGTCATGGACAGATGATAACACTAAGAGAAGAGTGTAACACTAGGTAATACCGTATACGTACTCATTGGTATCTAATTAAGCTTGATTTTCTTTTTTCTTTTTTTTTAAGCTTGATTTTGGACATTATAGTTTGAATCCTTTTAATTTGATCGAGAAAACTTTAACCCCTTTGAACTCATTCCTTATCTATTAGTAACATGCAATACTTATGTAAATAATCATTTAAGAGATTTAATTCTTTAAATGAATCAAACATAGAAAAAAAAGATTTAGTAATTTTTTTGTTTATTGCAAGAAAATATATGAGTTTTTGTTGAGAACTCAATTTTGTTTCTATATGACAATCAAAAAACTTATAATAGGAGACAAAGAAAAAGGTGTTTGTCTGACATAAAACTCTACATTACTAGTATTTTCTAAGTATAAAACTTTTTTTTTCCTGATAATAATTATGAAAATTACCATTAACAAAAAATAAAACAATACACCTATAAAGTTCCTAAGAAACCAATTTGGTTGCACAGGCCCCCGACAAAATTAATTACATAGTCTCCTAATCAGTAAACTACATTTATGGACTCTCTTTGATCCTCTTAGCATATCTACTCTATCTGTGATCTCTCTAAAGAGCTTGTTTAGCTCAAAAATTATATTCGTATTTTGTAATTCTAAAAATAATCGAACATATATAGGGGTAAATTGTAATCAAATATAATAAGTCTAAGAGATGATTATTGCTTTGAGAGTCTTTGAAGATCTGTAAATAAATGGTAAAAAATAGATTTAGCTTAAGAAGGAAATAATGGTTAAGAACTCGAGAGGGAGAGAGAAATGGAGATAGAGATTGTATTATTCGAGAATAATCATGATGCCCTTAAAATGGGAAGATTTCCTTTATTTAATAGAAAACCTTCCTCGAAATATTAAAAAAAGTATAAAGGTTGGTGGCTTCCACTCAGTTAAGGGTCTGGTGCTAAACGACGTTATTTCTTCTTCACCGATTTGGGTCATACCTTTGCTTGGGTCGCCCTTATCATAGGGGACGTGCTCACATGGCGCAAGATGTTGTGAGCCAAATTTAGCCCCATACAGTTAGTCCCTCCGTTTGACGTACTCAATGATCGTCTTCAATGGACGGACATGCACGATTTGCTTTTTACAGAAATTTGGCCACGCCCATAGGCGCCTTCTTCGCAGAGCATGAACGTGGATAGCATTTGTTGGCTCGTTGACGTGCAACCCACCTTTTTTACGGTGACGTTAACAGTCACATGCGCCATCATTATACTTGTTCCCGAGACTATTCAGAACATGACGTGACGTTTCGGTTTCCGGTGCTGGTTTCAAAAATGAGCCTCTTCGATTTTCGTGTGCCTTACTCCTATAAGTAGAAGAGTGATTCAAAGAGTTTCATCTTTCGATCTTTTGGAAAGTTTCCCTTTGTTTCTTTCTTCATCCTTCTTTCTTGCAATAGTTACATCGCTTTCATAGAGATTCCATTCCTGAGAATTGTCTCACTCATTACTAATACTTTATTCTCTCACTCTATATTATGGCAAAACGCCAAGGAAGAAAAAAGGCTAAAGACAGTGCCCCTTCTAGGGTACCGCCCTCTTCCGACGGTGAAGGGGAAGGGGCGGGAAAAACCCTAGTTCCTTTGACGGTAGACAATATTTTACCGAAGGACTTGAGTGTAAGGAAATACTTCAATACCACATGCCCCTCCCACCCCTGGGAGGAGAGAGATTTACTCAAGTCTCACCTGGATGTTATTAGAACTAGATACAATATATCTGATTATGTCGAAATGGCTCCGGTCGGGACGGACTATGCCAATGTACATAGGCTCGATTTTTGTACATTCTATGAATACACTCTTAGGATCGGGTATAGCTTTCCGCTTAACCCTTTGGCAGAAGAGCTCTGCTGCTTCTATCACGTATGTTCGGCTCAGCTCACACCTTATGCCCTGAAGGTGTGTCGGATCCTTACCACGTTTGTGGGTAAGGAAGGGGCCGTTGTTTCCGTTCACCACATACTACAGATGTTCAGCCCCAGCTATATGAGGGGTGCCATGCTCCAACTGAGGAGCCGCGGTAAGAAGAGCTTTGTCGTGAGGGCTGGCGACAAAGCTAACCGTGAGTTCTAGCGTAAATTCTTTTACGTTAGGACAAGCCATCTAGTATCCGATCCTGAAATATTTCCAAACACATGGAATGCAGGATGTAAGTATCTCTGCATGTAACTTTGCGACGCTCTATTTTGAATGACCAATATCTCTGGACTCACTTTCTTCCTTTTTTATAGTAGTGGATCGCTCACCCCGCCCCATTGATGATATTAGGTCGTGGCTGGCGGGGTTGATACCATATGCGGAGAGATACCGCACTTGGCCTGAATTCTGTAGGTTGTACTGCCCAATTGGTAACAAATTTCCCTATTTCCTTTCATTTTATTTTGGTTTGGAGACCTTCCTACCTGATGTGCTTTTTGTTTGCTAGGTCGGGGTGCTTCCACATGGACAAAGAAGAAGAAAACCGATGCAGGCCCATCTAGGGCAGAGTTTGACTCCGATGGGGGAGACATACTTGTGGGCGGCTCACCTAGAGGTAGCCCCCCCTTTTGACTCCCCAGCAAGGGGCTACATCGGTAGCTGCACTGGAGGCGGTGCATGAGTCTTCTTCTGTGGAGATACCAGAGGTCGTAGCAACAACGGCACCTGAAATCGCTCCCGTGCTGGTACCTGAAGTCGCTCCAGTGTAAGCGACTTCCGAAGGAGAGGAGCCGCCTGAGTAAAAGAGGCGGCGACTGATTACTGGAAAAGATATTTTTGTTGAGAGCGTGAGCAAGCCAGGGAGCCCCGCCAAGTGCCGAGGTCAACCTTTATGGCCGAGGCCATTCGTTCTGGGCCAAGGGTTCCTCAGAGAACGGCTGCCGCTGCCATTCGGTTCGTGCCCCAGGAGGCGAGTCGTCTTCCGCTGAATGAACCAACTGTGGAGATTGAGAGGACGGGCTCTGAAGCCACCCTTGGGGAAGTACCAAGCAGTTTGGCCTGTATGGAGATGAGGGAGGGCCGGTCTACTCGCCGTATTGTGATCCCTGGTGGATACAATTTATTAGAAGGTAACGAGCAGGCTACGGTGGACATGACCCTATTGTGTGCGGCTGCGGAGCATGAGTCGCTGAGAAGTGTTAGTAACAGGGACTTGTTGAGGCGGGTAGCCGACTCAGCTTTGCAGGTAACTTTCAGCCCCTTTTTTATTTTGTCGTATAAAGCGACTGTGGTATGTACTGATGCATTTCTTCTCTTCTTTTTCAGATCCTCATCTTGGAGGTAGAGAGGAGGTGGCGTGAGCAAAAGAAGGCGGCCACCTTAACCAATATGGCGAAGAAGTACAAAGAGGTTCGTGCCAAGCATCAGGAGTTGGCAGACATGCTTAAGTAGGACCCCCAGTTCCGGACGTTCCGTGAGGGCCTTGAGGAATCACGGGATCTTTTGGAGAAGTGAGTGGTTGAGCTGAAGGAGATGGATGAGCAGCTGATGGCTGCCTTGGCTCGAAATAACGAATTGGAAACTCTCCTTCGGTCAAAATATGAGGACTTGGAGATCATCCACGGGGTGGCGGTCGAGGCTGCAGAACTACGGGTTCAGGTTACTGCTCTTACAGTTGTGCTTGATGCCAGGACGATCGAGTTGAAGCCCTCAGGAGAACGTCCAAACAGGATGCTGTGCACTGTGAGACGCATAAGATATGGTTGTATCATGACGCCAGATTGGTCATTTTGAGGAGCTTTTGGCTTCGGGTCGAGCTTCCAAGGCGGAAGTAGAAAGACAATGGTACTTGACTTGTGTCGCCCGTGAAACGGCCGGTTATAGCTCCGACTCGCCTGGTATGGAGGGCTGTAGTTCTGAGGATGTCAACCGTCTAGACTCTAGCTCGTGGATTTCCAAGTCTTATCAATCTAGAGATGGCAACAGACCAGGTGACGACCAGGCAGGTCTCGACAGGAGGGGTGGTGAAGACCCTTAGGGCTTGTATGTGTGAATATTTTTTGTGTAGATGGGGCCTTTTCTAAGGCCAGTTGTATGTATATTTTTGGAGATAAATGGAATACGACTTCTCTTCCCTCTTTTTGTCACTGTTTTTCTTTCGTTCTTTTAGAACTGTTGACTTGCGCTCTTTGCTGACCGTCGGTGTTGGCGGCCATGGTCAAACTTAGATCAATTATTTTAGTCGTAATGGAATCGACGGCCTTAGCCATAATGGCGAATTCGATTGTTGTCGAGTTGTTTGCTCTTCCTAGTCGAAACTAAGTTGACTGTTAGCGATGATGGCCTTAGCCATAATGTAGTTGATGCACTTAGCCATATAGGCGACTTCGATTGTCGTCGAGTCGTTTACTTACCGTAGTCAAATCTAGGTCGATCGTTGGTGGCGATGGCCTTAGCCATGATATAATTGATGGCCTTAGCCATGTAGGCGACATCGACTGTCGTCGAGTCGTTTACTCATCGTAGTCAAATTTGGGTCGACTTTTGGCGATGATGGCCTTAGCCATAATGTAATCGATGGCCTTGGCCATGATAGAACTAATGGCCTTAGCCTTTCACGCATTGGAGGTGGTCGTAGCCTTTCACGCATTGGAGATGGCCGTAGCCTTTTATAAATTGGAGATGGCCATAGCCTTTCATGCGTTGGAGATGGACGTAGCCTTACATACATTGGAGATGGTTGTAGCCTTTCATACATTGGAGATGGCCGTAGCCTTTCATACATTGGAGATCAAGATAGTCCAGTCCCTTTATCATGTCGGCCTGGAGGTCGTAAGGAGAGGCTGATATGATAAACTTGTTCCGCAAATTTCTCCAGGCGTCCCCTCTGCTGCCTCGTTAAAAACCTCCCCGAGAAAACCCAATTGGGATAAAACTCGGGTAAGGGAAAAAAAGTACGATTCGGGAGACGCCTTTTAGAAGTGGAAATACTTGAGGTGAGTAACATTTCAGTTGTTTTGTAGCGTTTTCCTTTCCATTGTTTCCAACTGGAGTGCGCCTTTGCTGGCTACTACTATGATTTTGTAGGGTCCTTCCCAGTTGGTGCCCAGTTTTCCTTCACTTGGGTGTTTGGATGCCAATGTCTTGGCCTTGAGGACATAATCTCCCACCTTTAGTGGTCTTATTTTTGCCCTATTGTTGTAGTATCATTTGACTTGTTGCTTTCAGGCGACCATTCTGATATAGGCCATCTCTCTCCTTTTCTCAGCTTCGTCGAGGTCTTGGAGTCTGTTGGCATCATTTCCTATTGCGCTGGTGTGAGAATATCTTAGGCTTGGTTCGCCGACCTTGATGGGTATGAGCGCATCGGTTCCGTAGACCAGTGAATACGGTATTTCCCGTGTGCTGGATTTGGGTGTGGTCTGGTGTGCCCATAATACTTCGGGTAGCAGCTCTGGCCATAACCCTTTGGCGTCCTCGAGTTTCTTCTTCAGTATGTTTAATATGGTTTTGTTGGAGGATTCTGCTTGGCCGTTGGTGGCAGGGTGATATGGCGTGGAAAGTATCCTCTTGATGCACCATTTCTCGAAGAATTCGGTCATTTTCTGACCGCCTAACTGACATCCGTTGTCACAACTAATTTCTTTGGGGATGCCGAAGTGGCATATAATATTTTTCCATATGAAGGTGATTACCTCATGTTCGCGTATTTGTGCGTACGCACATGGTCCTATCCATTTTGAAAAATAGTCAGTTAATACTAATAAAAATTGTACCTTTCACCGGGTAGGGGGCCGACTATGTTCATCCCTCATTTGATGAAAGGCTATGGGGAGGTGACTGAATGGAGGGGCTCTCCTGGTTGGCTTATCATGGGGGCGTATTTTTGGCATTGTTCGCATCGGCGAACGTATTCTGTTGCCTCCTTCTTCATGGTGGGCCAATAGTATCTGGCCCGTATGATGCAGCGTACGAGGGCGCGGTTGTCTGTATGGGCACCGCCACTGACCCTCGTGTACTTCTTTGAGTACCGTCCTTGTTTGGTGTGGCCCCATGCACTTGACCAAGGGTCCGCCAAACGTTCTTTTGTAGAGGTCTTTGTTTATTAAGCAGTACCGAGCAGCTTCTATGCAGAGTTTCTTTGCCTTTTTATTGTCGGGTGGCGGTGTTTTGTAGATAAGACACAAACTGGTTGCGCCAGTCCCAAGTCAAATTTAAAGAGAATACCTCAGTGTGTCGATGGCGGAGTGAAGGAGAGTGACTACGCTTTCTTTGTTGAAGTTTTTAGTCGCCGTAACCAGTTTTGCTAAACCGCCTGCTTCGATATTTCGTGCCCTTGGGATCTATTCCAGGAGGCATTCGTCGAACTCGGCTATTAACTTGCAGATTTCTGACTGGTATTTTTGCAATCTCTGTTCTTTGACCTGGTAATTCCCTGTGACTTGGTTTACCATGAGTTGGGAATTACGGTGGAGGATGAGTCGGCAAGCCCCACATTTTATGGCCATCTTCATGCCTGCAATAACGGCCTCATATTCTGCCTCGCTATTAGTCATTTCAGGACATCGTATGGACTGGCAAATTGTTTTGACCGTGGGGACCTCGAGGACGAGTCCCAATCCCGATCCCAATGCATTGGCGGCCATCAGCGTAGAGGACCCATAGGTCGTTATCGGTGGAGGCATGTTGTGCCTCAAGTTTTGCTTTTTGCAGGATTTCAGAGTCGGTTATAAAATCGGCTAGAACCTGTGACTTAATGGCGGTTCTTGGAAGATATGAGATGTCGTGCTCGCTGAGCTCAATGGCCCATCCATTGAGTCGACTCGGTAATTCAAGCTTATGTAAGACGCTTCTTAATGAGAAGGTCGTTATTACCTTTATGGGGTGGCATTGGAAATAGGGCCGTAGCTTTCGTGAAGCTACGACCAGTGCCAATGCTAATCTCTCGAGGTGTGGGTACCGAGTTTCGGCATCCACTAAGGTTTTGCTAATGTTATAGATAGGGGATTGTGTACCTTTGTTTTTGCGGACTAGGACGGCGCTGACAGCAACCTCAGATACGGCCAGATATACTATCAGGGGTTTGCCTAGACTTGCCTTGACCAATAAGGGTGGCGAGGACAAGTATGCTTTTAGCTTCCTCAAGGCTTCGACGCATTCCTCATTCCATTGTAGTCCTTGATCTTTCTTCAGTACGTTGAAAAATTTATAGCACCTATCAGATGATCGTGAGATGAATCTGGACAGGGCGGCTATACGCCCCATCAACTTCTATACATGTTTCTTGCTGTTCCAAAACCTCCGGTATTGCATCTATCGCCTTGATTTAGTCCGGGTTGACCTTGATGCCTCATTACGATACGAGGAATCCTATGAATTTTCCTGAAGCTACGCCGAGGCGCATTTCTCGGGGTTCAACTTCATCCTGTGCCTCCTCAGTATCTCGAATGCCTCTTTTAGGTGGTTGATATGGTCCTCTTTCTTTTTTGATTTTACTAGCATATCATCGATCTATACTTCCATGGTCTTACCGAGTTTTCTTTGAGCATTAGGGTGACCAGCCTTTGATACGTGGCTCCTGCATTCTTGAGACTGAAGGGCATTACCTTCTAGCAGTATGTCCTCTAGTGGGTGATGAAAGTTGTTTTTTTCCTGGCCTTCTTCGGCCATCATGATTTGGTTGTAGCCGGAGTATGCATATAGGAAACTTAGCTGCTCATGCCCCGCAATCACGTCTATTAGCTGGTCAGTGTGGGGCAGTGGGAATGAGTCCTTTGGGCATGCCTTGTTCAAGTCGGTGAAGTCTACACACATTTTCCTCTTCCCATTCTTCTTTTTGACCATGACGACATTAGCAACCCATTGGGGGTACTTTGATTCCCTGATGGAGCCATTGGCCAGGAGTTTGTCCACGTCCTCGCTGACCGCTTCATTGATTGCGACGTTGAATTTTCTTCTCTTTTGCCACATGGGCGTGTGTAGCGGGTCGATGTTCATCTTGTGAACGGTGATTTCTCGTGGGATCCCCTACATATCTGAATGGGAAAAAGCAAACAAGTTTACATGGTTAGATAAAAATTCATGATACTTACTTGGATTGGAGAGGCCATGCCCGATATGAGCTTTCTTTGTAGTGTCGTTGTTCTCTAGTTGGACTGGGTCGAGATCTTTGACCGCAGCCTTACAAGCTTCGATGATATCAGGGTCTTTGATGGCGTCCTTCGTCGGGTAGACCTTAGTCCCTGGCACAGCTAATTGATATGCGTCTGCGCTCGCCCCTTTAAGCTGGTTGGTAAGGGCGCAGTCTTGAGCTATTTTATCGCACTCCTGAGCGGTGCGAGACTCGCCTAGAATGCTGAATACCCCATACGGGGTGGGAAATTTGATCATTTGGTAAAAGCTCAATGGGACCGCTCTCATGGAGTGTATCCCCGGTCGTCCTGTGATGGCGTTGTATGCCGTTTCTTTGTTCATCACATGGAAAGTTGTTTCCAGCGTGACCCCTCCTGCTAGGACGGGTAGTGATATTTCCTTAAAGGTCCACTCTACTGCATTACTGAAACCATTTAGTGTTATGCAATGCGGTATTATCTTATACTCGAGTCCCATCAATACAAGGACCCTCGGATGGATAATACAGGTGCCGCTATCATCGTCGACCATAATTCGTTTAACATCTGTATCTGCGATACGTAAAGTAATAACTAAAGCATCGTAATGAAGGAAAGACAAACTGTCAGCTTCAGACTTATCGAATGTGATACTATCTTCAAAGTTGTCATACCGTTCGTGGGTGATGGTTCGCTTCTGCTTGTGTGTAGTGGTGAATTTGACGTGGTTGATCACCGAGTCATCATCGTTTCCAATAATCATGTTGATTGTGCGTGTTGGTTAAGGCAGTTTTGGTGGCTCGTGATGTTGCTCCTGTCCTCATGCAAAGTTAGTTTTTCCTTTGTCACTGAGCAACTCTCTTAGGAATCCTTGGTTCAACATCCTAACTACCTCTTGTCGTAGACCTATACAGTCTTTGGTTTTGTGCCCTCGCTCCTGGTGGAACTCGCACAAGGCATTTGCTTCTCTGGTGACGGGGTCCGACTTCATTTTTGTCGGCCTCTTGCTCACTAAATACTTGCCTGTTGAATTCAGCCTTTATGTCCCATTCAAATACCAATCGACCATCTTGTTCTTGATTTCATTAAATTTCTTCCAGTATCAACAGCAGTCCACTGGTGGTAGTATTAGTTTTCATATATAGCCCATGTATCTATTTAGCCCATAGCAAATCCTTCTTAGTAACTATTTGCCAGATTAGTTTTCCCACTAAGGCTACATTCTAGATTTTACTATCTTTGATATTTAAACCCCAAATTTATTCGGGACACACACCTTTTCCCAAGCGACCAAAGCAATCTTTTTTTCTTCTCAAACCTACCTCAAGGATACTCTTTGCACTTTTTATCCACCACTTTCAAGATGCTCTGTGGAAATATGAAAACACCTCCCCATAAGTTGTAGATTGAAAACAAGACAACATTAATCTCCTAGCTCCCAGCATAAGATAATTGCCCTGTGATGGGTTTTCAATGTCTTTGCCTTATGCTTCTTATGTTTTGATGATCTAACAAACTTACTGAAGAACCAGATAGAGAACCTAACCATGTGGTATACATTTCAAATAGATAATGTCCATTCTGGTCTCCAACAAATGAATGAATAACCACAAGGAGGAACACAACAGGGACCGGTCACCTGGTCCCTTAGGGTTCTTTGACAGAAGTACATGTCAACTGTACAACTGAAACATAACAGCAGAAAGTGACTATCTCGCAACTATTGCAAAAGAGGAACACAATAGCGACATGGTCCCTTAGTGTTCTCTAATAGAATTACAGGTCAACTATACAGCTGGAATGCAACTGCACAAAAGTGAGTGTGCAATAGACAGTGCAACAGTCATTTCTCATTGGGAAGAAGCGTGTATCAAGATTTGACATCACTATCCATTGTGATGTCTTTTGCGGTATAACAACCTGGTGCAAGGCACAAGATACTCAGTTGTGCATTCAGTGATATTCTCTCAAGCATAACAGTGTTCATCCGACATTGAAGTCACTGGTGTGTCAAGAACAAGAAGACAACTCGACTAAGGATCAGTTTCATAATGAGTTTATCTATATCCATAGCTGATTTGTAATCTTGTTATTTGTTCTTCATTGTATGTCCTATCTTTCTTTCTTAGAAGATTTGTCTCAGGAAAACCAAATATTCATAAACTTATGAGTTTATGTTGTGACTAGGATTTGTCATAAGTTTGACGTCTTTGTAACTAGAAGATTACCAAAGTGGCTTGTGGTGAGAGTATCACAAGTTAGTTTAAGTCTTTGTAATAGGGTTATTACAAAGTGGTTTTTAATAGAGAGATTGCAAGTTAGTAAAGTTAAAATCCTTCAAGTACATGTCATAGTTCTTTTATCCCCTTATGTGGGATTTTTCCACGTAAAAATCCCTTGTCTTCTTTACTTTCAGATTTATTAGCTTTCTCAGCATTATTACATAGAGGATCAGGTACTCTATAGATTGGTGGACTCATACAAACTAACAATTGGTATCAGAGCATGTTCTTTCTAGAAGGTTAACACCTTAAAAGGTCTCAATGGCTGCTCCACCCAACTTTGAGGAATGATAATCAACCTACAGACCTCCTAGATTCAATGGTCAGTACTGCGGTTAGTGGAAGACTCGCATGCATGATTTTATAATGGTGGAAGGTTGAGAACTACGGGACATCATTTGTGATGGTCCACATGTTCCTATGAAGAAACTGGACCAATGGTGCCGAAAAACAAAAAGGAGTACAGTGATATTGACAGAAAAGTTGTAGAAATGAACTATCACGCTAAGAAAATCTTGGTATATGGTATATGACCCGATGAGTACAACAGAGTCTCAGCTTGTGATACTGCCAAAGAAATATGGGAAGCATTGCAAACCGCACGCGAAAGACCTACTCAAGTTAAACAATCCAAGATTGACATTCTCACCATAGAGAATGATCTCTTCAGGATGAAAGATGATGAGTCTATACAGGATATGTACTCCAGATTCACATCCATCATAAATTAGCTTCATTCACTTGGAGATGTTATTCCCGGAAACAAGCTTGTAAGAAAAATCCTCAGTGTTCTACCTAATTCTTGGGAAAGTAAGGTAAATGTCATCACTGAAGTCAAAGATTTACAAACTCTAACCATGGATGAGCTGATTGGCAATCTAAAGACATATGAGATGAAAAGAAAGAAAGACAGTGAAAGAAGAGAGCCATAGAAGGAAAACAACCTGGTGCTCAAGGCTGAAAGTAGTGACTCGAGTGAAGAGGATAGTGATATGGCCTATCTTACTAAAAAAGTTCAAAAGATGGTTTGAAGAAATGGTGGTATACCAAAGAGGGTCAGTTCAAGTAAAGCAAGGAGCAATGACCTCTATCACAGGTATATAAAGCCAGGGCATTTCATCAAAGATTGTCCACTTGCAAAAAGGGAGCAATACAAACAAAACCCTAAAAAAGCAGCAAAAAGGAACCTGGTTCCAAACAAACGATTCAATCAAAAAAGTGCAGCTCACAACATTATGAAGCAAGCTCTTGCTGCTTGGGAGACACCTCCATTGAATCAGAAAGGGAACCAATTGTAGAAAATAACTCAATGATGACAGTGGAAACTGAAGCAACAAAGTATGACTCACTGTTCGTGTTGATGGCTCAGTCTGATAATGATGAGGTAAATTTCAGGGATGTTCAGAGAAATCTTAAATCCTACTCTTCTAAAAATTTAAGGTCATTAACAGATGTTCTAATTGATGCCTATTATAGCATTGATAATGATAAAGAGATCCTGACCGTAGAACTAGGAGAAGGTGAACAATCTATAGATGATATGGTGGTCTGTGTAGTGGACCTAAATGAGACTATAACTAATCTTGAAATAGAAAAGGATTCCCTGAATAAAAAGATAACTAGTGTATAAAATAAGAGAGATGACCTGATGATAGTGGTTGTTGACTTGAAGGAAACAATAGAAGGTCTTAGTAGTGAGAAACACACTCTAGAAGAAAAAATTATTGCAACTGAGAAAGAGAGGGATGATTTTCTAGTGATAATCACCAACCTAGAGGAAACCATTGAGGGACTCAATATAAAACATAAGACTGTGTGTCTTGGGAAGGGGAAGAAAGTAGCTAGTGAGACACACATCAAGCTTGCACAGGAACTAAATGTTGTTAAAACTAGTATGTGTGGTGAACTTGAGAAAAATCGACAACTTCAAGCTGAATTGGATAAAGTCAAAATTGATCTTGAAAAATCGCTGAAGTGGACTTGGTCCTTAGATGCTATCACTGCCATGTACTTGAACAATAGTAGAAACAGCCAGGGAATCGGGTTTCAAAAGGAGAGAACTCCTTACAACCCTCACAGCAAGTACGTCACTGTTCCTGACAACTGGTTGTGTACCACTGTGGGAATAATGGGCACTTCAAAGAAAATTGCCAAGCCAAGGTTCAATCTGTTCAAAAAAAAAACAAAGTGTTTTCTAACAAAGTGACTACTAACAAGGGACCAAGTACCGCTCGCAAGAAAGAAATATTGCCTGCATGGACTAGAAAATACCTAATCCATCCCTTTTATCATAAGAAGAGACCCAAACTAGTTTGGGTTCTTAGATCTAATCCATAATTTTCATGTGCAGGGAACAGTGAGAGGAAGCGAACTGCAATGAACCATGGACAATGAATTCTATAATTACTTTATTGGAAGCACCATGAATTTCTTCTCAGTGAAAGCCCTGCAGGAAGGGAATGTATCCCCAGACAAAAGAGGGGGTACATTCTTAGTGTTAAAAAAAGGGAAATACCTTTGGCACTCAATTGAGAACGTGTACTATATGGATGGCCTGAGGTACGATCTCCGGAATGTCTTTTAAATCCGTGTTAAAGGGAACAAAGTAGAGTTTTTATCAAAAGTGTGCATAGTTACCAATATGGTAATCGGGAAGAGGTCTTAGTGGTCAAAAGAAACAGGAACATCTATGTTGCTGACCTCGAATCTCTACAAGCTGGTGATATGAGATGCTTGAAGTCAGTTGATGATGACGTAGAACTTTGGCATGGAAGATTGGGTCATGTAAGCTTCTCATTTATGAGTAAATTAATTCAGAAGGATCTGGTTCATGTTCTGCCAAATTCAAAACTCACCTACACACTACTTCTTAGAACAAAGGATGAAACTTTCAAGGTATCTATGGCTTTTATCATGAAAATCAAAGTAAATATAAAATTGAAGATGGTATGCATCAAATGTGACCACGAGGCAGAATTTGACGGCGCCAAGTTTTGATGAGCTTGTAACAGAAATGGAATCACATACGACTTTTTTGCACCAAGGACTCCACAACAAGGCATTGTTGCTGAAAAACCAAACAGAACTCTGGAAGGCATGGCATGGACAGTGCTCATCGACAATGGAATCACCAAAAATTCTGGGCAAAAGAAATAAACTATGCTTGCTACTTGGTGAATAGTTGTATGTTCAGGTCCCTCCTGAGCAAAACCCACTATGAGCTACCAAATGGAAGAAGACCAAAGAAAACTTATTTGAGAATCTTTTTGAGAGAAATGCCATGTTTTCAACAACAGGAAGGACCATCTTGGTAAGTTTGATGCAAAAGACAATGAAGGAATCCTTCTGGAATAGTCCCCATAAAGAAAAGGCCACAAAGTCTATAACAAAAGAGCACACTATATGGAAGAAAGTGTTCATGCTCTACTTAACGAGACATCTTCCTCTAATAAAGGAGGAAACAATGATAATCAACAAAATGAACCATATCTGACACCTAGGAAATATATGAGGTTTCAAATGGGTAGGTTGATATGATGAGTAAGATGAAGGAGACAGGTGAAAGACAATGCAACATCTACCTCCACTTCTCATACGGAAACTGGTACTTCAATTACTACCACTGAAGCTAAAGAAATAATGGAGATGCAATACAAAGGCTCTCCACAAGTAACAGAACAAAAAGTGCAGGAAATCCAGTTAACCTACCAAGTTCCTCAATCAATCAAACCTCAGTCCCAAACTGAAATAGAAATCAAGTTCAAGTCCCAAGGGATCCTACTTGAAGGCTGCCAAAAGAAGTTTCAGATGCCTTAAGGGCACTCAGGACTTGGTCCTACATTACCACCAGTTCAAGACAAGAGGACCAATCACATCGGGGTGAAGCATTGTCTTCTGAGGATCAATGTGGAGAAAGGGTTGATATGTGGAAAGTCATGCGACATAAGAAGACCAAATTCCATATATACTTACCAAAGCCTTGACGAGGGAACATTTTGGAAGAAACAAGGTGAAACTGGAGTTATTGAAATCTAAAGAAGAACCTGATTCTCCATTAGTTGTCTATGAAAAACACCTTCAGGTAAAATTAGCTAAAGTATTTTTTGGCCAAGCCTAACTCACATCGATACTGTCGCAGGTAAACACGCACGACGACCATAGAAGCTAAAGGTACAGTTATGAACTACGAAAGATGAGCTGCTAAAACCTTTTTAAAAAAATTATTCTGGCATCAGGTTCATGTACCCCAGGTTAGTAGTAATGTGCTTGTTCTGCATGCCTTCTCAAAAATGTTAACAAAATTAACTCAATTACCACATCATCTGACTTTTCAAAGTCTGCATGTCATGTCTTTTCTTTCAAATCCCTTCATCCCCTCTACACGGTAATGTTTTTCCACAAATCTACCATCATTTTCAGAACTATTCAAAACTCGTTTCTCTCTCCTCTCATCATTAGCCCTTCTTCCAAAAAAACTTTCTTTCTCCCTCACAACAAGTCATGAACCTTCGGCTCTTCTGTATATCTGTAATTATCTCTTCATCTCTCTCTCTCTCTCACTCTACTTGCCTACCAAATGCTCATATAATGGAAATTGAACTATCACTTTCTTCTCCCATCATTTACACCACTGTCACTTCCTAATCATCCTTATAATCATTTCCAAAGGTTCATTATTCCACTCCCTCCAATACTACTGTATCCCAACCTAGGCTGGTTTCTCCTCCTTTCCTACAGTCTTCCCTTTTCTGACAAACCCTATTTTCCTTCCATATTTTGAAAACCCTACGTCTCATCATTCCTCTGATCTCATCAATGAAAACTCATGAGGTTTCACCTCTCAAGTGTCAGAAGTCTCTAAGGATGATCCTGATCAATATATGAACTCCTTCATTCTGGACTTAGTGACTCTCTCAGAGTCGCCAGAAAAGGAAGTAACGCATAACATCATGGCTATTGCTGCTGAGAGTCTGATGAATGAAGGAGCGTATCTCTTATCTGAGTATCAAGGGGAAGAAACTCCATTCCTAGGAGATGTAAGAACCAATACTCCTCGATTATTTGGCTCATAAGACATTCTAGAAAAACCTTCTGAAGAACCGGATTCTCTTCCATGCAAGCCCACTCCTGCACCTCCTAATCATCCTAAGCTCTTAGAATCCTCCCTCAAGTCACTCACTATCAGGTCTCAACAGAAAAAGGGGTTCGAGCCTACATAGCAGACAAGCAGAAGGAGTGTCAAGAAAAGGAAAAAGAGGTTAATGAATCAAAGGTAATATGTTACTGACAAGAGTGTTCCAGTAGCTGTGGTTGACAAAAATGCTCTAAAGGAACCTTGTTCCTTTGTGAAACAATCTATAAAAACTCAAAAGTCAGTGGATAAGGCTTCCAGTGAAGCGATTGAGAAACAAAATGGTGCATTCGTGAAGGGTAGTAGCAAGACTAAAAAGAATCTAGTTGAGCAAGCCATGTCTGAAGATGATACTGTGGGGGTAGGAAGTAGGAAAGGAAAGACTGTTCAAAGAGCTAGCAAACAAAAATGGGAAACTATAAGAGAACCTGGTTTTTTGAGGACCACTCCCAGTGACAGTGATCTTTGGCAGGAGAGACTAAGAACTCAGAAAGTCTTGTGGGGACGTACATTTAACCCGGCAATTTTAGAAATGGCTGGTATGAGACAAATTTTAGAGATAGTGGAATTTCATCAATGGGAGCACCTATTTGAGGGGAGCATGCCTCTGGTGTACGAAGATGCGGTACAAAATTTCTATGCACCTCTCTTCACCATTGAGGGTGATCACATTTGTGCACTAGTAAATGATGTAGACATTGTACTCGACGCTTCAACATTGGGAAAGGTTCTCAAACTTCCATGTGAAGGAATGTCATTAGTCAAAGGTATTTGTGGTGTCAACTTTAGGAGCGCTATCATGAAAGAGCAAGTTATTTAGTAGGGGGAACAGGTACATAAGAAGGTGTTACTTCCAGAGTATCATTTTCTTTTTAAACTGGTCAAGAAGGTGCTCTTACCTCGTTCCGAGAGGCGGTCTATTGCTATAAAATCGGATATGGTCCTGATGGAGGCTTTGGATGAGTTTATCTCAAATCAATCTACCAGCAATCATGATAGATCATATGCAAAAAGTGGAAAACTTTAAAGGTGAAAATCATGGACTACCATATGGCTTTCTCCTCACTGAAGTGTTCAAATTCTACAAGGTTCCTTTGGGTAATCCCAGAGGGGCACAGGCACGCAAACCTTCTCTAAAACTACTCCAGAAAAATGTGAGTGCGTAGAAAAAGTTGGTAGACCATTTCTCAGTTGATCAATGCTCAAAATGCAGCATCTGAAGAGATTAGAAGGCCGAGGGCTCAAAATGCCATATTGGAAACTCAGCTCAGTCAAGCAGCTAAAGGACCCGATGTCGTAAATGAAGAAGTTTCCCGACTAACAAAGGAAATCGCATAAAATTGCTTGAAAAAAAACTGGCTGCAAATGCTCGACTGGACCTGGTTCTAAAAATCGTTGTTGTCTCCTCTTCCAAATCTCCCTCTCTTAGTGTCCCCTAGGATCCTCTCAGTGACCACCTAGTTTTGGCTCTAATGTTTTGTGGTTGTTGTTTCTCGTTTTGTTTGCCTTGTTTTTATGATAGGCATACTGGATTTCACCATTACTGCTCATGTTTTGCTCAGTCCATTGTTAATATTAATGACACAACTTCTGTTTTTGCATGTACAATGTTGTTTTCCTCTTGCTTCTCTTTTTTGTCATGCTATGTGCACTTATGTTGCATGAGTTAGCTGTGTTAGACTTCTTTATCTTTATTGCCTGGTTGTGTTTCTTTTTAATGATACTAAAGGGGGACAAGGTCTGGGAGACAGGGGAAATTGTGTAGAAAAATCAGGAAACTCGTGTAGGAACTTGTTGCTTGTTGCACATATGAGGGGTCTAATTAAGGGGGAATCAAAAGCAAAAGGTTTCTGGAATTTTTGAGACCCTAATCTGATTAAGGGGGAATCAAACGCAAAAGGTTACTAGAATTCTGAAATCCTATATGGATATTCCGTTCTAAACAAATACTATCAATGCCTAAGTTTGTCATTATCAAAAAGGGAAAAATTGATGGGTTTTCAATGTTTTTTCCTTAATATTCTTATGTTATGATGATCTTATAAACTTATTGAAGAACTAGATAGAGAACCTGAACACATGGTATACATTTCAAATGGATAATGTCCAGTATGGTCTCCAGCAAATGAATGAACAACCACATGGAGGAACACAATAGGTACCTGGTCACCTAGTCCCTTAGGGTTCTCTAACACAAGTACATGTCAACTGTACAATTGGACGTAACAACAGAAAAGGACTGTATCGCAACTGTTAAAAAAGAGGAACACAATAGGGACCTGGTCCCTTATTGTTATCTGACAGAAGTACAAATCAACTATACGGCTGGAACGCAACTACACAAAAGTGACAGTGCAGCAGACAATGCAACCGTCATTTCTCATTGGAAAGAAGCGTGTATCAAGATTTGATATAACTATCCATTGTGATATCGTTTGCAGTATAACAACCTAGTGCAAGGCACAAGATACTCACTTGTACATTCAATGATATTCTCTCAAGCATAACAGTGTTCATCCGGCATTGAAGTCACTGGTGTGTCAAGAACAAGAAGACAATTCCACTAGGGATCAGTTTCATAATGAGTTTATATATATCCGTAGTTGAGTTATAATCTTGTTATTTGTTCTTCATTGTATCTCCTATCTTGCTTTCTTAGAAGCTTTGTGTTAGGGAAACCAAAAATTCGTGAACTTCCGAGTTTATGTTGTGACTAGGACTACTCATAAGTTTAAAGTCTTTGTAACTAGAAAAATCACAAAGTGGCTTGTGGTGAGAGCATCACAAGTTAGTTGAAGTCTTTGTAATAGGGTTATTACAAAGTGGCTTGAAATAGTGAGATTGCAAGTTAGTGAAAAAAGCCTACAAGTATAGGTCATGGTTTTTTGATCCCCTTGTATGAGATTTTTTCATGTAAAAATCCCTTGTCTTATTTACTTTTAATTTTATTAGCATTCTCGGCATTACCTCATAGAGGACCAGGTACTCTACAGATTGGTGGACTCATATAAACTAACACCTTGCATAACTCTTCGTGATTCTGCAAGTTATTTTATCTACTAGCTGATTACATTTTGCCCTGCTACACTTCTTGGAGGATAATGGAAGTCCTATGTATCTAATAGGAAAGGCACCTCCAGTAAAACTTGTCCTGCCTAACAGTTCCTCCTCTATAGTTTCATCCACTGCTGCTAGGAAGATGCTTGATTTGTCAAAATTTGCCACCAAACCAATCACTTTGCTAAAATGGATTACGCTCCATTACTCTTGTTACTTAAGCAATATTACCTTTGTAAAAGATCATTAGATCATCAGCAAATGTAAGGTGTGTAAGTTTAAGTGCTTTACACGTAGGATGCAATTTGAAATTTGGAAGCTCGCACATTCTTCTTAATACTCTTGATAGGTAATCCATGACAAGGACAAACAATAAAGGAAAAATTATATTTTCTTGCCTTAGACCATTTTTTCAGAGAAGTACCCATATCCTATCCCATTTTCCTTCACTGAAAATCTAGCGAATGTGATGCATGTCATCACCTTTTGAGTAAAACTTGCTGAGAATTCATACTCTTCTGTTGCCTCTTCAATAAAGTCCCAACTACCCATGTCATATACCTTTCTCAGATCAATTTTCATCATACATCTACGAGAAGTCTTCTTATTGTAGTGCCTTAACAAATCATGTGAAATAAGTACATTGTGAACCAATGCCTCCCCCGTAACAAATGATGCTTATTTATCAATTACTAAACGAGCGATTGCCTTATTTAATCTGGTACAAAGTATTTTGGAGATACATTTGTACAATACATTGTCATAATATATGGGTCTATACTGGCTAGCATTTCCTGGAACTTTCACTTTTGGAATCATGGAAACCATGGTAACATTCACTTGATTCAATAGTTTCCCATTGTTAGAATATTATAACACTGCTTCCATTATGTCTTTGCCTATTATTTTTCATGCAAATTTATAAAATCCACTTCCATATCCATTCAGATAAGGATTCTTATCACTATCTGTTCCAAATATAGTTTTCTTGACATCCCTCTCTATGAAAGGCTCCACTAACTTAATCTGTTGCTCAATGCTCAATGCTCAATGCTCAATGCTCAATGCTGGACCATTCTTCAGCAATCCTGCATGAGATTTTGTTCTTGTTGTTTCCTTTCTCCCCAACAATTCTTCATAATACTCCACCAATATTCCAGCCATAACATTAGGTTCTAGTTGCACCCTATTATTCTTATCTTCCAACTTATTAATAATTGTTTCATCTTTCTATGTTTTGTAACTTAGAAAAAATATTTTTTATTGTTATCACCTAGTTTGATCCATGTTTTCTTGATTCTTTGTTGCATGAATAACCCATACAAATAAGATAATTGCATGTACTTCTGATACTTTACTTTTTCATTTTGTTAAAGCACTAGATCCAAAGTGTTTGCAAAGATCTGTGAGAAAGAACTAGAGATTCTCTATCTTCACTTGGCTTTGTTAAAATGTTTATGAAATGTTGCATATTCAACGTTTCAGCTTCCTTTTTAGTAACTTAAACTTTTTTACTACCTGCAATATTTTACATCCATCTACTTGGACTTGTCACACCTCTTTCACTTTCTCAACAAATTGAGGATGCTTCGGCCAAACATTACAAAAATGAAATGGCTTCTTAACTCTAGGAGGTGTACTCAACATGGCAACCTTAATTGGGCAGTGGTCACTTATGCTTTCAGGCAGAAGTGTGGCGGCATATGCAGTCATGTTAAGAAGCCATTCACTGTTTACAAAAGCCAAACTATTTTTGAAAACACCATTTGATCTCTTTGTTTGTCATTCCATGAATATCAACTACCACGAGTTGGTAATTCTAGCAATCAACTTGATTTCATGCAAGTCTGAAAGTCCAGTATCTCTGCTAAAGTTGATTCCCTCCAATTTGTCCTCCTGATTCAACACTGAGTTAAAATTACCTAGGACCAACCAAGGGATATTACACCATATACTCTAATTCTCCAAATAGCTCAACAATTCCCTCATTTCTGTCAATTGGTTAAAAACATATACAAATATCAGCATAAATATCACTTGCATAAGAGTATACCTCACTTTCCAAGTAATTGCTTGTGTTTAACTAGTAACATGAGTTGCATGATAATAATCTTTCCTCCAAGTAATCCAAGTTCTACTATTGTAATGATATTCTAGGTTTGTGACAGATTGCCAACCTCCAAAATAATTTGTTTTCTAGATATTATTTGCTTTGACCTTTGTTTTTTAATAAACCAATTAGTCCTACTTCTTGTTCATTGCAGAAAAATCTCACCTCTTTGGCTTATTAGGACAATTGAGGCCCCCCTACATTCCAACTTAAAATACTAATTATTTCCTGAGAAAGGAATAATATGGACTCTCTCATTTTCAACTGAGCTTGATTGAATGAGTACTGTTCATTTCCTTGTCAAGAACTTGGAAGGAATTCTGATTGATTGTTTGTTGGTTTTGTTTGAACTGCTGCTTTTTGACATCACTTGAGTAGTCCACCTTGTGGTCTGATCAACTAGTCTCCCACTCTGCATATTGTAATTCTTCACTATGTTGGTAAATGATTTATCAAGTATCATTCCTTCCTTAGTCATGAACGATGCTTTCATAGTGTATCTTTTCCCGGTTCCATGCTTTTTCAGTGTCCACATTTTGTTTTTCATTCTATTCTTCTTGTTTCTCCTTCCTCACATGTTCTCCTTGTGTGGTGATCCAGGTTTTGTAACCTTCTTCTTCCTACATTTCTCTTCAGAGTTCCATACTCACGGCAAAAATTGCATAATGTAGGTTTGCAATCGTATTAGATATTTTGTTCTAATATTACTCCATTTTCATTCCTAAACACTACCCCATCAAGAAGCTTAGCATCCATTTCTATCTCTATCAATAACCTAGCAAAATTGAGCCCCATTTTTTTCTTCTCGGTATTGTGATCCACATGCCCTTAGGACTCCAATATTTAAATTCGAGATAGCTTGATCCATATAGGAACTGTAAGTAGTTCTTCTCTAGTAAATTCCATATCCGAATTCCATGCTTTAACTATAAATAATTTGTTGTTGAAATAATAAATTCCCCTTGTATCACTTCATTTTCCCCTTCTCTGAATCAAATCAAACTAATACAATTCCATCCAGCACAACAAAAAGGGTGTGTGCCTCAAGGACATAACAAACTACTGCCGACTTTCAATAACCTAGCTCTGAACTTATATCTTTAACTCAAGTGCACAAACAGAAGACTTACCACGAGTTTCAAGAGCGATGTATTCCAATTTGAATATGGCGTTCGAGATTTTCCCAATATCGAAGTTGTCCCAAATTGACCTTTTTGGCACTGTCTCTTCTGCTGCCTTCACTTACTCTGCCAAAGATAATTTGCGACTGCTCGTTGGCGATTGAACTATTTTAGTCCATTCCTCTTACCTTAATTGTACATCCAATTGTGCACTTTCCTTTTCCCTCGGTGACTGATACAATACCACACCAAATTTGTTTGATTTTCTTTTCTTTCTTCATTTCTAGTTACCAGTGATGACGACGCTTGCGCCATTAAAACTTTCTGAGATGGAATTCGTCCCCTCTTCCTCATTAAGCTAACATGGGCTGAGAGAAAAAATGCATCTTTATTTTCTAATGTAGTACTATAAAACTGTCACATATACAAATTTACATTGCTAATGCACTGTTTGCAATCTGATATGAAACTCCACATAAAATGCTGCATAACCTATATGAAAATTGTATGGGTCAGAATTAGATATGTGGTAATTAGCGCGTCTAACTACCTCCTAAACTTGTTCGGACTAATAAAAGGCACAATCATTCGCTGACCAAAGTGCTATGAGATTATTCAACCTAATTAACGAGACCACGACCTACTCATTGGTCACAAATGTCCCTTCGATGCGTCCACGGCCGTCCCTCTCCAGCTGGCAAGATTCATAGCTATAAATACTAAGAGAAAGAACCCTAAAAAGGGGGGGGGGGGGTTGCTTCTTCTTCTTCACCTCCACTTCTAAGAGAAGTGAAAATACATCATTGTAAGGCTCTGAACCTCTCCATGGAAAGGCAGACCAAATCAACATCATTAATAAAAAGATCTCGACTCTCCTCCCCTTAATGCATAACTATTGTCCCTTACACTTTATTCATTTGATCTTTCGATTTATTACGATCTGCTATAATTGGCCCTCCGTTGATTTTAATTGACTTATGCTTATAAAGTGTATAAGAACTTTTAGCTAAACAATTTGGCGCCGTCTGTGGGGATTTCATAGCAGAATCGTGTAGTTTATCCTTAGACCAAAAAAGGAAAGAAAACAACCCAGCTCGAACAAGCCAAAGTGGCATGTCGGATTAAAGGAAGTCAAAGGCCTCGAGACGAGCTTGCTTCCATATCCCATGTCTCCGAGCAAGGGGAATAAGAAGAAGTAGACCCCCCCCCCCCATCCCCATGGGAAAAATGCGCATAAGGTACCTCGCCCCTTTTTCACACGGGATCCTGCTAAAAAAGAGGAAAGCACAAAAGCCTCTCGAACCGAGATCTGTAATGGGGTAACCTGTGCGAACTACTCGAGAAGAATACAAGCTCGAGTTAGGCAAGATCCGAAACCAGAAGCAAACCCCAACGTCGAACACGAAGCGGGTTGTGTGGGAAACCAAAAGTTCAACTACGCTTGGATTGGGACTCAGTCTATGTGCCTTCGACATTAAAATATTACAAAAGTTCAAGTACAGTTGAACAACAACTCAGGCTACGTGCCTTCGACATCAGAAAAATTACAAAAGTTTAACTACGGTTGAACGGCAACTCAGGCTACGCGCCCTCGCCCAAAATTTCAATTACGATTGGACTGAGACTCAGGCTATGTGCCTTCGACATCAAAATACTACAAAGATTCAACTACGGTTGAACAACAACTCAGGCAACGTGCCTTCGACATCAGAAAATTACAAAAGTTCAACTACGGTTGAACGGCAACTCAAGCTACGCACCCTCGCCCAAAATTTCAACTAAGGTTGGACTGGGACTCAAGCTATGTTCCTTCAACATCAAAATATTACAAAGGTTCAACTACGGTTGAACAACAACTCAGGCTACGTGCCTTCGACATCAGAAAAATTACCAAAGTTCAATTACGGTTGAACGGCAACTCAGGCTACGCGCCCTCGCCCAAAAATTCAACTACGGTTGGACTGGGACTCATGCTATGTGCCTTCGACATCAAAATATAACAAAGGTTCAACTACAGTTGAACAACAACTCAGGCTACGTGACTTCGACATCAGAAAAATTACAAAAGTTCAACTACAGTTTAACGGCAACTCAGGCTACGCGCCCTCGCCCAAAAGTTCAACTACAGTTGGACTGCAACTCAGGCTATGTGCCTTCGACATAAAAAAAGTTCAACTATGGTTGAACGACCACTCAGGCCACGCGCCCTCGCCCAAAAGTTCAACTACGGTTGAACTGGGACTCAGGCTATGTGCCTTCGACATCTGAAAAATTACAAAAGTTCAACTACGGTTAAACGAAAACTCAGGCCACGCGCCTCGCCCAAAAGTTCAACTACGGTTGAACTGGGACTCAGGCTGTGTGCCTTCGAGATAAAAAAATTACAAAAAAGTTCAACTACGGTTGAACGGCCACTCAGGCCACGCGCCCTTGCCCGAAAGTTCAACTACGTTTGAATTGGGACTCAGGCTATGTGCCTTCGACATCAGAAAAATTACAGAAGTTCCACTAAGGTTGAACGGAAAGTCAGGCCACACGCCCTTGCCCAAAAGTTCAACTGCGGTTGAACTAGGACTCAGGCTATGTGCCTTCTGTCGATGCCCTTTTTTTCTCTAGGAAAAGCAAAATCGGGTTTTACGACATTATGGGCAAAACAACTCTATTGCCCGTTTGGGAATTGGGTTATGGAATTTGAAGAGTCGCTACCTAATAATTATAGTGCATTAGGACACTTTAAGAAGAGAGAGTATTTTGAAAAGAAGAAAACCAGAGTTCGGGTAAGGGCTTGAGATTATCTCGAGGGGAAGTTGTTAGGCACCCCTCAAGATCCACTAGTGTGGTTCTCGGCCATGTTAATTGTGACTTTATAAAAAGATGAAGATATTAAACAAGTAAGGTTCACACATATAACATTCACACGACTTGAAAAAGCTTTTAAAGAAAAGGAAGGACGTAAATTTTAAAATAAAGATAGGATTAGTTTGGAAAAGCATTACTATTGAAGAACATTTAAATAAAGTGAACAAAAGAGAGAAGGGTCATAGGTTTAACTATAATATGGATCATTCGATGCAATATCCCGCACATATCCCCAAAGAGGGGTCGCTTTATGATATTATCGCATCATCATCTCCATATTCTACCCTTCCCACCCCGTAAGGTTATTTAAGCGCGGGGATTGGTCACGAATACTTATTGTGTGCTATTACCCGTCCCATCCTATAGATCCTAGAGGGCATGTAGGATCGCTATTCCTATGAGGTAAGAACTAGGTGGAACCCTTAAGTTTAAAGGTTAAAAATATTAGGCGACATACAAAACAAGTAGGACTACACGTAATGGAATCATATAAAGGCATATAAGAAGGCTCAAATATCCCTCCACAGAAAAATACATAATTAGCACGTCTCAATCACATTTAAGGTCTAAGAAATGGAGCATTTTAAAAAGCTGGAGTGTCAAAAATATATTTAAAATAACAGCAGAATTCGCAAAAAAGAGTTGGATGAAAACTTTTGGGACTTGAGAAAAGGTAGTGGATGCGTAACAGTTTAGAAATCGGAGGGAAAACATTTTAAACACACTTGAAGATATATGTTAAGACATAACACATATGGTAAGATAACTTTCAGATAGGAGAGGTAGAAAACAGATGTAAAACTATTCAGAAGTGTAAAAGAGCGTGTAAGCGTATTAGTTTTGAACCATAGTTTTGAAAATTGCAGAATACAGTATTCAGACAAGTTTTAGAAAATAGTAGTCTAGTTCTGGACTGGGAAGAAGAGTAACTTAGTAAAATATTTGCACAGAAGTGATTGAAAATAAGGCAAAAGATTGTATAAAAATCAGTAGACTTTAGAGAGACAAACAAATTCTGACTGTTTAAAGAGGGTAAATAGCTTAAGCATGATTAAAGGCGATTAATCAATTTTATCTAACCTAAGGTTTGCCTAGGCGTTGTTTAACCATAAGAGAAAGGTGGACATACATGTTTGTTTCCCAGTTTTAAAAGGAACCAGTTTTACGTCTATTTAACAAAATTAGTGAGGCATTCAACAATTGCAAATTGAAAGACCCTAAGTACATGATATCTAATGCATATAAAGGCCCTAAAACATGGTATCTAAATGCAATGACAGTAACTTGATTATTAACTTATTGTGATTAAAAAAATAACAAGCTGAAAGTAAAATGCCTAAGAACAGGATTTCTATATGTGAGATGCATGTTCTATACATGGTTTCTATTACGCAAATAGATAAGTAAAATCCTATAAACATGTTTTCTACCCATACCCTTAATAATCATGCATAACCCTCCCCAATTTCACTATAATCCCCATTGTTCTTTACAAATTATTACAGCCCAAATAATTAAAATACAACAGTGATAAAAGAAAACAAGAAGCTACTCTATAGAGAGCCTTCAGCCAGGCCCAAACATCTCCAATCTCACTTCTTTCGAGTTTCACAGCCATTACTAAGGCTTGGGTGCGGCCAAGTTCCCTAAAGGTTCGTTTGAACCCCTGTCCAATACCAAACACCCAAAATATCCAGACAAGTGCAAGTGTGGAAATGCCAGCCTTGTGCATCAAAGTTCAATGGGTGCTCAAAGCTCCCAAAGCAATGCTTACACTAAGGGGCAGAACCTAATTTCTAAGAGTAGTGAGATCGTGATAAAGTTTGAGAGAGTTGAAAACAGTTGGGAGACAGTTTGAGAAAGCAATTGAATGAATTGTGAGAGTTTAAGAAAACTGTTAGAAGAGTTGCAAGAATTCTTTTGAAATTATTTAGACTGACCAGTTTTAGATCAACAGAGCATCACACAAATAGGGGCAAAGGGGAAGGGAACAAATAAGTAAAGTGTACAGACAACATATTGGAGGAAAGTAATCAGACATGATTGTAAAACAGGGGTTTAGTTCTTACTGCACCAAACCTCAATACACTTAGCCTCAAGTAGCTAAACAGACATGGATGCATGGTAGTATTACACAAAGAAAAAGTAAGCATTCATTGAGATAGGGGAGGGGGTAAGGGAACATGTTATGTTAAACTAGGTAGACTAACAACTACATGCTAGTGGAAATACGAGCAACAGAACCATAGGTAAAAGCACAGAAGGAATAATATGAAGTGCAAAACTAATAAAAGCATGTCGTTTTGCAGGCTATATCTTAAATAGGGGACATACCAGTTGCAGATAATAGAACACAATAGCAATGAGAAATAGTGCACAAAGGGAGAGTAGTGTGTATAGAGAATGAGAACAGCAGTGTGAGAACAGTAGTGCAGAGAAGCATGCAACCCAAGAAAATAATGCAGTAGAAACCCAGTAGTGTAGTAAACAACAAAGCTTTCTCAGTCTTGGATTTCAGCCGATTGAGTGTTCAAATAGAAGAATGAGAGAGTGCAGAAGGAGTAGAGAAAGTGAGAGAAATAGTGTAGAGAGTTTGAACTTGAGAGATATGAAATGTGTGGTTTTTTGGAAAGAATGTTTAGAGAAATTGTATTCGCGTTTGTGTCAAGTGAGAAGAGAAGAGTAGTACTTATAGGTTTTGAAAATATCAGAGAATAGGGTAGGGAGTATATAATTATAACAATAGTACCAAATTGAATCAATCGCAACACCTTAATTCAAATTAATCAGGGATTCATGATTCGAATGGGGAGACAACTATATTATATAAGGAAAGAATCAAACAGGCGACTAATTACATCATAGTAAAGTAGTAGGCATGTAGTATGTAATAGAGGCCAAATACATAATTTTCGAATAAGGAAAACTGATACTGAATATTGTAAAAAAATATTTAAGAGCACAAATATGGTAAGAATACGAAATTAATTCTGAAATTAGTCAAAGAATCATGGACGAGACTAAAATCAAAGGGAATCAATGCTAATTATAGAGAGCATTTCACAAGCAAGGAAATAATTCAAGAAATTAGTGTAAGAACCTTTAAGGAAAATGCATACATATAGGGATTCAAAGAGATGCACAAAATAATTCGAATAGCAATTAGACCTATAAACACGATAGGCGTGAAAAATCAGAGAATATTGTGCAAGAAATCATAGAGAGTAGAGGGTCGAAACCCTAGTAAAAAAATTTAAAGTATGGAACTCAAAAACAAACATATAATACATGCATACATAATACTCGAAGGAAGTAGAATATGTAGTGACCTTGAAAGGGGGTCGGAAACCCTAGCAATAAAAATTAGAGCATGGAACCCAAGTTAACAAGAAAACTAAACAGATAAGTAAAACAAACAAACACAAACGAACATATAATACTCAGAAAGAGCAAAAGAAACGATTTTGAAGAAGGGGTCAGAAACCCTAATTTGAAAGAGTAGTAACCATCCAAAAATTTGATATAACTGGAAACACTAAGTAAAAATAGAGTAGAAAACAAAATCAAACTGAGAGTTGTTTTATAAGAGCAGAGATTAAAGAGGAAAAATTAGGATTTGCAAACAAATTAGGGAAAATGAAGAACCTGGCCGTGAAAGCCGGAAACAGACGCAGGTGAAGCTTCACTGACCGTCTTTCATGGCGGAAGCTGCTGGGCTTCAAGCTTTAGAGAGAAAACAACAATATGAGGTGCCATGGTGAGTGATGATCGAGAGGTCTGAGGGAGGAGGTGGCCGGAACGGCGATGAAGGCCATCAGAGATTAGAGAGAGAACCAGATGGTTCTTCAGAGACGAAGGGTTAGAGAGCATTTGGGAGTGAAAGGGATACAAGGACGGCGTATTTGGAAATGATTTAGGGTTAGGTTGGTTCGAATAGGTTTTGGTCGTGTAATTTTTGTAATTGGGTCGTGATTGGGGGTGAATTTGGGTTGAAATGTGGCCAAAATTGAAAGACTAAAGGGCTATAATCTAAATACCCAATTTTTCCCTAGCTTAGTTTTATAAAATAGTAAATATTATTATAAAAATCCAATAAAAATATTGAGTTAATAAAATACATATAAGTGTCATTAAAATTATTATGAACGATTTTGTAGTTAAAATACTTTTCAAATTGATAAATGGGCTAAAATTGCAATTTAATGCGATTTTAATTTAGAAATACCTAATGAACTTGTAAAATTTTGCAAAAATTATATAAAATATAATTTCTGTTATAAAATAAAGACATTAAAGTAAAGACAAGTATAGAGAGCGACTGATATATTATTTGAATTCAAACTGATATATATAATGAACTGAAACCACTTCTATTTATAGAAGAAAGGAAGCTGCTGTGTAAGCTGCTACTACAAGCTGCTGTGTAAGCTGCTACTGCAAGCTGCTATGTAAGCTGCTACTGCAAGCTGCTCTGTAAGCTACTACTACAAGCTGCTACAATAAAAGATATGGATAATCTTTTACTGATAGTAATGTTTATCCATAACGGAGTACTGAATGGATAAGTTCATTATACTCAGTATAGATAATCTTCTACTAGGGGTAATGATTATCCATAATGGAGTAGTGAAAGGATAAGCTTATTATACCCGATATGGATAATCTTCTACCGGGGGTAATGTTTATCCATAATCGGATACTGAAAGGATAAGCTTATTATACCCGGTATGGATAATCTTCTGCCGGGGATAATGTTTATACATAACCGGGTACCGAAGTAATAAGCTTCTCCAGGAAGCTTATTTCCAATAGAGTACTAAATAGATAAACATATTTACGGCGGAGTCCTATATGGATAAGCTTCTTTAGGAAGCTTATTTACAACGGAGTACTAAATGAACATCCATAATATAATATATTTATAACACTATCCCTTGGATGTTCATTAAAAGATAATGTGCCTCATTAAAAGCTTACCAGGAAAAACCACGTGGGAAAAAAATCCTAGTGAAGGAAAAAGAGTACACATATTTAGTAATACGCATTGCTTGGCGCCTCATTAAAAACCTTATAAGGAAAACCTTATGGGAAAAAACCTTAATAAGGAATAAAGAGTGCATCGCGTATTTTACTCCCGCTGATGAAAAACTTATTTCAAATAATTGAGACTCCGCATTCCAATCTTGCATTCCAATCTGCTGGATTATCACTTGAACGGATTTGTTGCACATCAATGTCACCATTTTTCTGAAGGTCATGTGTGTAGAATAATTTTGGTGAAATGTGCTTCGTTCTATCTCCTTTTATAAATCCTCCCTTCAACCATATGCATTTCCTGCTTGCTTCATGAATAGCTATTATCTCAGCGTGATTTGAAGAAGTAGCAACAATAGATTGCTTTGTGGAGCGCCATGATATAACAGTACCTCCATATGTAAATACGTATCCGGTTTGAGGTCGAGCTTTATGGGGATCAGATAAATAACCTGCATCTGCATAACCAACAAGATCTGCACTATCTTTGTTAGCATAAAACAAACCCATATCAAGAGTTCCCTTTAAATATTGCAATATATGTTTAATCCCGTTCCAATGTCTCCGAGTAGGAGAAGAACTATATCTTGCTAGTAAATTAACAGAAAATGCTATGTCAGGTCTTGTAGCATTAACAAGATACATTAGTGCACCAATTGCACTAAGATAGGGTACTTCGGGACCAAGGAGTTCCTCTTCCTCTTCTGGAGGTCGGAACAAATCCTTATTCACTTCAAGGGATCGAACAACCATTGGTGTACTCAATGGGTGTGCTTTGTCCATGTGAAAGCATTTTAAGACCCTTTCTGTATAGGCAGATTGATGGATAAAGATCTCGTCTGCTAAATGTTCAATTTGCAGACCAAGACAATGTTTTGTCTTTTCAAGATCATTCATCTCAAATTCTTTCTTAAGATATTCAATTGCCTTTTGGAGCTCTTCTGGAGTGCCAACAAGATTTATGTCATCAACATAAACAGCAAGTATAACAAATTCTGATGCCATTTTCTTTATAAAATATATGGACAAATAACATCATTTATGTAACATTCTTTTAGCAAATATTCACTAAGGCGATTATACCACATGTTCCCGGATTGCTTTAAACCGTACGAAAATCTTTGTAATTTGATTGAATGCATTCCTTGGGATTTTGCTTCAGGCATTTTAAATCCTTCAGGGATTTCATATAAATTTCATATCAAGTGAACTGTACAGATAAGCTGTAACTACATCCATTAGATGTATTTTAAGCTTTTCATGTAGTGCTAAACTGATGAGATATCGAAATGTTATGGCATCCATAACCGGTGAATATGTTTCATCAAAATCGACTCCAGGTCGTTGTGAGAATCCTTATGCAACAAGGCGAGCTTTGTATCTTTCAACTTTATTTTTGTCATTCCTTTTTCGCACAAAAACCCATTTATGACCAACTGGTTTTATACCAGCAGGTGTTTAGACTACTGGTCCAAAGACCTCTTTTTTAGCAAGTGACTTTATTCCGATTGAACTCCCTCTTTCCATTTTGGCCAATAAGATCTTTGTCGACATTCTTTGATAGATCATGGTTTGAGATCCTCACTATCTTGCATAATAGTAAGTGCAAAATTATATGCAACAATATTATCCACCACTATTTCATATTGATTTAAATTAATCCCATCACCGGTCGAGCTTATTAAAAGTTCTTCACTCGCATGAACTTCGGGTTCATTGATTTCTTGGGGAATCTTAGAGCTAATCAGATCTTGGGTCTCTTCAGGAGATCCCATCATAGTATCGTTTTTATCATTTGTCAATTTTCTTTTTCGAGGATTTCGATCCTTAGAACCCAAAGGCCTACCACGCTTCAGGCGTGTTTTAGGTTCGCCAGCTCTCATGCTAGTAGATGGTCCTACTGGGACATCAATTCAGATAGGCACATTCTCTACTGGGATATGTGACTTAGTTATTCTTTTCAAATTAGTAAATGCGTCTGGCATTTGATTTGCTATATTCTATAAATGATGATCTTCTAGATCTCCTGATTACAGATAGGGGTACGTGGATCAAAGTGAGATAATGATGAAACTTTCCACACAATTTCTCTTTTGATTTCCTTTTTCTCTCCCCTTAATTGTGGGAAATTTGTTTCATCAAACCGACAATCTACAAATCGAGCAGAAAATAAATCTCCTGTCAATGGTTCAAGATAGCGAATAACAGAGGGTGATTCAAACCCAACATATATTCCTATACTTCTCTGTGGTCCCACCTAATGCGTTGTGGTGGTGCTACTGGCACATATACAGCACATCCAAAAATTCGTAAATGGGCAATATTTGGTTCATAACCAAAAACTAATTGTGACAGAGAATATTTATTATCATGTGTTGGTCTGAGACGGATAAGTGATGCTGCATGCAAGGTAGCATGGCCCCAAACAGTAGTGGGCAATTTTGTTTTCATAAGTAATGGTCTTGCTATCAATTGCAGGCGTTTAATAAATGACTCTGCAAGGCCATTTTGAGTATGAAAATAAGCTACAGGATGTTCAAATTTTATCCCAACTGATAAACAATAATCATCAAAAGCTTGAGATGAGAATTCTCCAGCATTATCGAGGCGAATAGACTTTATTGGATAATCTAGGAATTGTGCCCTTAATCGAATTATTTTGGCTAATAGCTTTGCCAACGCCGGGTTGCGAGATGACAGTAGCCACACATGAGACCGTCTTGAAGATGCATCTATTAGGACCATAAAATATCGAAACAACCCACTTAGTGGGTGAATAGGTCCACTATATCCCCATGTATACGCTCTAAGAAGGTAGGGGATTCAATGCCAACCTTCATTGGCGATGGTCTAGTGATCATTTTGCCTTGATAACAAGCATCACAAGAAAATTCGTCATTTGTAAGAATCTTCAGGTTCTTTAGTGGATGCCCACACAAATTTTCAGTAATTCGTCTCATCATGATTTATCCTTGATGGCCCAAACGGCCATGCCAAAGCATAAAAGTATTTGACTCCGTAAACTTCTGGTTTACGATAGAGTGTGCTTCAACAGTACTAATTTTTGAATTGTATAAGCTAGAAGATAAAGTTGGTAACTTTTCTACAATGCATTTCTGGCCAGAAATATTCTTTGTAATACAAAGATATTCCTCATTTATTTCATTTATTGTCTCTACATGATACCCATTTCGGCGGATATCTATAAAACTCAACAAGTTTCTACGGGACTTGGAGGAGAATAATGCATTGTCTATAATAAGTTTTGTTCCCTTAGACAAAAAGATAGTGGCTCTTCCGGAGCCTTCAATCAAACTTATATTACCAGAAATTGTTGAAACATTTACCTTTTCCTTATGCAAATAAGAAAAGTATTTCTGATCCCTGAATATAGCATGAGTTGTTCCGCTATCAATAACACAAATATCTTCATGATTTGCCTTTGATCCAAACATAATTTGAGGATTATCCATATTCTTCAAAATGACATAAATAAAATATATTATAGTAAACATCATTATCAAAACGTAACTTTTATTTATGCACAACAATACATAACCATACTATCTATTACAAACAACAAAAATTAAAATATTTATATTCCTACAGATTCACTACGATTACATGACTTGTTTCTCCTTCTGGGAGTGCAAAGTAATCTGCTACATCTAAATGCATGAAGTCCAAATCATCTTCCGCAATAAAATTTGTTTCAACATTTTTCTCTGTCTTCTTCAGGGAGGCTTGATAAATCTCAACCAGGTGTTTTGGCATACGACAGGTACGTGACCAGTGCCCCTTTCCTCCACATCTATATCATGCACTATCTGCATTTGGTGCTTGCACCGCTTCAGACTTTTGTTCCTTCCTTTTCCACCACTGGTAGCGAGGAGGGTTCTTTGGTGCATTATTATTACCATGATTGAGATTTCTTCCCGACCACGACCATGACCACGACAGGGGCCACGACCTCTTCCATGTTTAACTTGGTGGAAGTTCGTCTCATTCACTTCAGGGAATGGACAAGAACCAGTAGGGCGATTTTCATGGGTTTTCATTAATAGCCCATTATGTTGCTCGGCTATAAGAAGATGTGAGATAATTTGAGAATACTTTTAAAATCCCATCTCTTGATACTGCTGCTGCAGGAGCATATTCGAGGCATGGAAAGTGGTGAAATTTTTCTCTAACATATCATGGTCAGTAATATTATAACCACATAATTTCAATTGAAAAATGATTATGAACATAGCAGGATTATACTCACTGGTAGATTTAAAATCTTGTAGTCTTATATGGGTCCAATGATATCGTGCTTGTGGAAGAACGACCATCTTCAGGTGGTCATATCTATCCTTTAAATTATTCCATAGTATGGCTGGATCTTTAATAGTAAGATATTTCATTTTCAGGACCTCATCGAGGTGATGGAGTAAGAATATCATTGCTTTGGCACAGTCTTGGTTTGATGCCTGATTTTTGTCTTTGATGGTGTCTGCCAGACCCATCGCATCAAGATGAATTCCAGAATCAAGCACCCAAAATATCCAGGGCAACAAATTCCATTTTAGAAAGATTTGACATTATTTAGGAAAAGAAAGTTCTTAACTCAGATACTTCCAAAATATTTGCTCGAGATGGCAGAGTCTCGTGCTGATAACATGTTATAAAATAAAGACTTTAAAGTAAAGACAAATATAGAGAAAGACGGATATATATTTGAATTCAAACTGATGTACATAATGAACTGAAACCACTTCTATTTATAGAAGAAAGGAAGTTGTTGTGTATGCTGCTACTACAAGCTGCTGTGTAAGCTGCTACTGCAAACTACTGTGTAAGCTGCTACTGCAAACTACTGTGTAAGCTACTACTACAACCTGTTGTGTAAGCTGCTACAATACCAGATATAGATAATCTTTTACTGATAGTAATGTTTATCTGTAACGGAGTACTGAATGGATAAGTTCATTATACCCAGTATAGATAATCTTCTACTAGGGGTAATGATTATCCATAATGGAGTACTGAAAGGATAAGCTTATTATACCCGGTATGTATAATCTTCTACTGGGGGAAATGTTTATCCATAATCGGATACTGAAAGAATAAGCTTATTATACCCGGTATGGATAATCTTCTATTGGGGGTAATATTTATCCATAGCCGAGTAAGTACTAAATAGATAAACATATTTACGGCGGAGTCCCATATGGATTAGCTTCTTCAGGAAGCTTATTTACAACGGAGTACTAAATGAACATCCATAATATAATATATTAATAACACTTTCATGTCAATGAGAAAATAAAAATAGATTACTTGTCAAAATAATGAGATTTGGGACTAAATACTGGATTTTATAGTACAAAATAAGTCGTAAATTAGTTTTAAAATACTTGAAAAAATGTAGAAAAAATACCAAACCTTTGTGGAGACTTATATATGCATCCATATGCTATTTTGGGAATTTTTTGAGTATAGAAATACATATGGAAAAATTGGGTATCAATAGCTGCCCCTCTTTATCCGAAGAAGATGAAAGAGTTGTCGGGTAAAGATAAGATGGCCAATTTTGACCGGAATTGGCGGTTGTAAGAGGATTTCGACCGCGCTCGGGCTTCGAAGATGCCTACATATCCTTGGTTTTATAGGAATCGGGCCGTATGTAGTTCAAGAACCATTGGCGGGATATGCCAATGACAATTTGGAAAAAGCGAACGCAATGGGGTTTGAGATTTGTCAAGGGTTCGGAGATCGGGCGGGCTACAGAGAACTGGAGCGGGACCGCTCCTGCTGAGATGGCCATGTCGGCCGGTGTACCTGCAGATAAACGGTGTGCGGATATTTTGCATAATTTAAACGTGATGCAAGTTCCCATTGGAACATGAGTGCTGGCCGATTAGGATGGCGTCCTCGGACTATGATGTCATGTGCTATGAAGAGCATAAAGTAAAGATACGCAGGCCATGAAATGGTGTTCTCGGGCTATGCGGATGGTGTCTCTTAACTATGATGCCTTTGAATAAGTTGGCGATATTTCAGCCCATAAGAAGGTGGCAATATTCAGCCGAATGAATGCATGGGTGGCGATGTCTCAGCCAAAGCGAGAATTTAAAATGCAGGGCGGCGATATTTCAGCCAAATGAAATAGGGCAGCGATTTTTCAGCCAAATGCAAATAAGGGAGGTAGAGCTTAACCTCGAAAGGCAGAGAATAGCCTTATGCAATGCAAAAAATGCAAATGGAGATAGAGCTTAGTCTCAAAAGGTAGAAGATAGCCTTATGCATGATGCAGAATTATAAATGAGAGGATGATGGTAATTTTCTTAGCTGGTAGATGATTGAGCCATCAATGACTGCCGAGGAAGCGTTGAATGTAGATAGTAAGCCTTTGCGAGGTAAGTAGTGGTTTCAGGAGCTTCGGTTTTGTGAAGCTCCTGCATCTCCTATTTGTACCCTGGATTCCTGCATCCAAAGAAAGATCGTGAGTTCTGCAAGGGGGAGGTTAGTTCGCATCCCTCGACTCGTGGCGTCTTGTACCATTAGGGGTAGCGTTGCTGAACGATATTGATCCGAATGATTTTATGCAAAATTTGCCAAATATAATGCAAATGTATATATAAGTAAAGCAAAATATAGTTTTTGTTTTATGATGAACCACAACTGCAATGTGGTTCAAGGCACGGCAACCTCGCTGGCTCCGGAATCTTGAGGGTCCTCCTCAAAACTCTACCCCAGTTTACTGAGCTGGAGCTGTTGATGGCGGTGCTGAATGACTGAAAGCGGATTGACCTTAGAATTTTGAGGGTCCTCCTCAAAATTCTTCCCCAGTTTACTGGGTCAATGCTTATGTGGAAACTAACAAACTGACTTCGGAATTTGAGGGTCCTCCTCAAAATTCTGCCCCAGTTCCAAATGCGGGGGGAAATGGAATTTTATTAAGGATGTGACTGAACCCATAGGGCTGCCTACGTATCCCCTCTTAAACGGGAATCAGGTCAGGCGTAGTTCAAATTACATCATAAAGAAAAAGCATGCTGATTAAATTTAGTATCTCTTTACTACATCTGAGTTGATCGGTTTTGGCCACATTTTCCCATCCATTTCTGCAAGAATATGGGCTCCTCCAGTTAGAACCCAGTGAACCATGTATGGACCTTGCCAGTTGGGAGAGAATTTCCCTTTGGTGGCCTCGTCTTGATGTGGGAATATTTTCTTTAACACCAGCTGTCCTGGTGTGAACTTCCTTGGTCGAACTCTCTTGTTAAAGGCTCTGGACATTCTGTTCTGATACAACTGACTGTGGCAAACTACATTCATTCTTTTTCCATCTATAAGGGCTAACTGCTCGTAGCGACCCTTGACCCATTCTGCGTCATCCAGCTCACCTTCTTGTATGATTCTCAAGGATGGAATTTCTACCTCGGCGGGAATTACCGCCTCTGTACCATAAACCAGCATGAAGGGAGTTTCCCCAGTTGATGTGCGAACTGTAGTACGATAACCCAATAAAGCGAATGAAAACCTCTCATGCCACTGCTTATGCTTTTCGATCATTTTCCTTAGTATTTTCTTGATGTTCTTGTTGGCTGCTTCCACTGCTCCATTCATCTGAGGTCTATAAGTTGCAGAGTTTCTGTGTCTGATCTTGAAAGTTTCACACATCTCTTTCATCAAGTTGCTGTAGAGACTGGAACCGTTATCAGTGATTATCGACTCTGGAATCCCAAATCGATAAACAATACAATCTCGGACAAAGTCTGCCATGACTTTCTTGGTTACTGCTTTGTATGATGCTTCTTCAACCCATTTGGTAAAGTAATCAATTGCCACTAGAATGAACCTGTGTCCATTTGATGCAGCAGGCTCGATTGGTCCAATAACATCCATTCCTCAAGCGGCGAACGACCATGGTGAGCTCGTTGCAGTAAGCTCATTTGGAGGTACCTTTATCATATCCGCAGTATCTGACAGCGGTGACACTTCCGGACATACTGTATGCAATCTGTTTCCATGGTCATCCAGAAATATCTTGCTCTGAGTATCTTCTTTTCTAAAACAAAACCGTTCATGTGCGGCCCACAAGTCCCTGAGTGCACTTCCTCCAATAACTTGGTTGCTTCTGTCGCATCGACACACCTTAATAGTCCCAAATCGAGAGTCCTCCTATACAAGATTCCTCCGCTATGAAAGAAATTGTTGGAAAACCTTCGAATCGTGCACTTCTGAGTAGCATTAGCAAGCTCTGGATATTCCCCTATTGTCAGGTACTCTTTGATGTCGTGGAACCAGGGTTTTTCGTCGGCTTCTTCCTCAAGATGTACATAATATTCCGGTTGATCATGAATCTTGACCTGGATAGGGTCGATGAAGTTTGTATCCAGATGCTAAATCATGGATGATAAAGTGGCAAGCGCATCTGCGAACTCATTCTGTATTCTTGGCACGTGATGGAATTCCGTTTTTCTGAACCTCTTTCTCAACTCCTGTATGTAGTGCAGATAAGGGAGTATCTTGGAATTCTTGGTTGCCCATTCTTCTCGAACCTGGTGTATGAGTAAGTCTGAGTCCCCAATCACTAGCAACTCCTGAATGTTCATATCAATGGCCAGTTTAAGCCCCAAAATGCAAGCTTCGTACTCGGCCATATTATTGGTGCAAGGGAACCGAAGCTTGGCGGATACAGGATAATGTTGACCGGTTTCTGATACCAGGACTGCTCCGATACCAACTCCTTTGAAATTTATGGCTCCGTCGAAAAACATCCTCCAACCGTCATAGGATTCTGCATTATCCCCTCCTATGAAAGCTACTTCCTCATCGGGAAAATACGTCTTCAATGGTTCATACTCCCCTCTTATGGGATTTCTGCAAGACGATCTGCCAAAGCATGTCCTTTAACTGCCTTCTGGATGACATAGACAATGTCGAATTCACTCAACAAAATTTGCCACTTGGCGAGATTGCCAGTGGGCATGGGCTTCTGAAAGATATACTTTCGCGAATCCATTCTTGATATGAGGTAGGTAGTGTAAGAACAGAAATAATGCCTCAACTTCTGATCTACCCAAGTTATAGCACAACAAGTGCGTTCTAGCAAGGAATACCGAGCCTTGTACAGGGTAAATTTCTTGTTGAGGTAGTAAATAGCTTGCTCCTTTCTCCCTGTCTCATCATGTTGTCCAAAAAACACAACCAAATGCTCCATCCAAAACTGCGAGATAGAGCAATAAGGGCCTCCCAGGCTCAGACGGAACCAGTACTGGAGGCGTAGACAAATATTCCTTGATCCTGTCGAAAGCCTTTTGACATTCATCGCTCCTTTTGGTGGCGGCGTCCTTTTTCAGCATCTTGAAGATAGGTTGGCAGATGACGGTAGACTGAGTAATGAACCGGCTGATATAGTTAAGTCTCCCTAGGAAACTTATTACCTCTTTCTTGCACTACGGCGGTGGTAACTCCTGAATAGATTTGACCTTTGATGGATCCAGCTCTATTCCTCGGCGACTCACGATGAAACCCAATAACTTTCCCTCAGAGACCCCAAATGCACACTTGGCGGGATTCAGTTTCAAGTTATACCTCCTTACTCTGTTGAAAAACTTTCGGAGGTCCTCCATGTGATCTGCAGCCTTCTTGGACTTAATGATGACGTCTTCCACATATACCTCAATCTCCTTGTGTATCATGTCATGAAAGAGGGTAGTCATGGCCCTCATGTAAGTAGCTCCCGCATTTTCAACCCGAACGGCATCATTCTATAGCAATACATTCCCTAGGGCGTGATAAACGCCGTTTTCTCTGCATCTTCTTTGTCCATCCATATTTGATGGTACCCCGCAAAGCAATCGACGAATGACTGCAACTCATGCTTGGCGCAGTTGTCGATCAGAATGTGTATGTTTGGCAAGGGGAAATTGTCTTTGGGACTAGCCCGGTTGAGATCCCGGTAGTCGACACAGACTCTAACTTTCCCATCCTTCTTCGGTACTGGCACAATGTTATCTGACCAAGTTGGGTTCTCTACCACTTGAAGAACTATGGCTTTAACATGCTTGTTGACCTCTTCTTTGATTTTTAAACTCATATCTTGCTTGAATTTCTGAGCTTCTGCTTTACCGGCGGACATGTAGGATCTGTCGGCAACTTGTGAGCGACGATGGATGTGCAGAGACCAGTCATATCATCGTAAGACCATGCGAAGATATCCTCATATTCCCTCAAGAACTCTGTGTATTTCTCTTTTTCTGTTTGTGATAAGTGCACACTAATGTGTGTTTCCTTGACATTCTCTGTATCTCCCAAATTGACGACTTCGGTTTCATCCAAGTTGGACTTAGGTCTATTCTCAAAATTATTGGCCTCTCTGACAACCTCTTCTGGTATATCATCCTCCTCTGAGTCTATGTCTGTTTGTTGCATAGCCTCATTGCAAGTTACAGTTGTTGGTTCATCATCAAGATACGTAATAGTAATGCTGTGTGAAAATAAAGTAAATAGCAGAGAAAAGTAATGAATAGTGAGATATTTGATAAAACTGAAAATGCTTTTGATTAAAGTCATAAATGTTAAAAACATCGGAGCTCTTTTGGAAAGTAAAGACAAATGCGGAAAATAAAGAAAACAACCAAAACAAAGATGCATGATGCTTGTTCAGCCTTGCTACCCCAAAGGTTTCCGGGAGATGGTGGTCCTGATTGACCAGTTGGTGAGGTGCTCCCCTCGGTTCACATCCTGAATGGAAGGGCCTTCCTCCCCTTCCTCTTCAAAAATCACATAACAGTCCATGTCCTCCAGAAATAGGTTCTTCATCGTTGCAAGAGCCTCGTCTTCTTTTGACCCATAGAGAGTGTCGGCTGGTTGAAATGTATGCTCCAACTGAGGTATGGGGCGTTCCAATGGGTAATATGGGCCGCGCCATGGTGGTGACCAGTTTTTGAATTGTGTACTCGTACCCCAGTCCGAAGGTAGTACCATGCTTCTTCAACTGGATAGGTTTGGTGATGCCCTGAAGATTCTTACCAAGCACTTTTCTTGGTTCATACCCACTCCAATTAAGAATGCTCTCAACCTTGTTGCTCCACCATTTGTCCTTGTCCACTGCGTTGACCCGCTCAATATGATGATATGTTTCTCCGCCTATTTTTCTTCTACCTCCGACCATCGGAATGGTTTGGTGACTGTAGATGGGGTTGTTACCATCTCCATGGATGATCACTTCCTGATGGTTCCACTCGTACTTCACGGCCTGATGCAAGGTCGACGCCACAGCCCCAGCAGCGTGAATCCAGGGTCGTCCCACTAGTAAGTTCTAAGATGCTGGCACGTCTATGACTTGGAAATCAACATCAAACCAAGTGGGCCCCATTTTCAAACACAGGCTAATCTCCCCGAGGGTGGACCTTTTAGAACCGTCAAAAGCCTTAACGTTAATAGCCCCATCTTTTATCTCATGCAATCCTTTGCCCAACTTCTTGAGGGTGATCAATGGATAGATGTTGAGGCTAGAACCTCCGTTGACTAGGATCCTGGTGATGAAATGATCCTCACATTGCACAATGATGTGTAGTGCTTTGATATGATTGAGCCCTTCAGGTGGCAATTCATCCTCGTGGAAGGTGATTTTGTGACTTTCCAATACCTGGCCTACCATGTTCGCCATCTCTCCTCCTGTTATGTTGCTCGGGACATAAGCCTCGCTCAATATCTTCATCAAGGTGTTCTTATGCGCCTCGAAACTCTGCAATAATGCTAAGATGGAGATCTGACCGGAGTCTTGTTTAGCTGTTCAACAACTAAATATTCCTTAGCTTGTATCGTTCTCCAGAGATCATCAGGTCCAGTTTCAGTGGGACGTCGAGAGGCCTGCTTGCTGGACTCAGCTAGGTGCTCTGGTGTGTATACCCTGCCTGTTCTAGTCATACCTTGCGAGGCGATTGCTTCACCTGTGCGTGCTTTTCCTTTCCTTCTCGCCTCATCTGTGTGGTCCCAGGGTATAACATTTGATTAAAATGGGGTTATGTCTGACACGGTGACCGGGATGGGCACCCTTTGGGGGAACCATAGCAACTTCAATTGGTGCGGGCGCCTTTGGAGTCCCGAACTCCACCTCAATAGGTTTTGGCACTTTTACAAGAGGTGCCTCGAACTCAAATGGTACAAATATATTCACCACGTTTCCCTCAAATGGCTGGATTTGCACAACAATAGGATTAAGAGTGACCTCCGGTTTCTTGGGCTCATCTCCTTCAAATATCAAACTGATTGACCCTTCGGGGTCCCAGTTGTCCTCAACCTCAATCATGTGGATGCCTCTACCTTTGTGGTATGGTAGAGGGTTGCGACGAACATTAAGAGTAGGCTCCTTAGCTATGATGACCTTGTTGTCAAATAAGGTCTAAATTTTGTCCTTCAACGAGCGGCACTCGTCGATGGTATGGCCCTTCATCCCCGAATGGTATGCGCAGGTTTTATTTGGGTTGATCCATATGGAGGGGTTTTCTCAGGTTATGGCTGGGATAGGTGTAACATATCCAGTGGCTTTGAGCTTCTCATACAGTTGGTCAATGGGTTCAGCAATAGCAGTGTATTGTTTAGGCGGTTTGTGGTCAAAGTTTGGTCTTGGTCGTGGGAAGTTTTGGCGGGTAGGTGGTGATGGATAGTGAGGAGGTTGGGCATTGTAAGCTTGGTATACGGGTGCGGGTTACGAATATCCTGGCGAGGTGGGCTGATATGTTGGTGATGGAGACGTTTGGTAGACGGGATGAGGATTTTGATAGGTAAGTCAAGGTTCTTGGCAATTTAGAGAGGGTTGGTATGTGAGTGGGGTTGGAGGGTAGGGTTGATATTTCATAGGAGAGTGGTTTCTTTGCGCAGCCATTACAGAGTTTACGTCCTTTTTCTTCAACGTACCACCAGATTGCAAGGCTTTGTTGGTGGCCTGCAAAGCCTCAAGGTTAGTAACCATACCATATTTGATCCCCTCTTCAATCCTTTCTCTTAGCTTGATGATATCAGCGAACTTCTGCCCCTCTATCAGCATCAATCTCTCGTAATATTGTGGATCCTGAGCACGGCCGAAAAATCTGTTCATTTTCTCTTCTTCCAAAGCTGGTCTGACCTTGGCAGCTTCCGAACTCCAACGAGTAGCATACTCGCGAAAGGTTTCGGTGGGCTTTTCTTCAAATTCTGGATATAGAACACATCCGGTGCATTCTTAGTATTGAACCTGAAACGGTCCATGAAATCGGACGCCATATTTACCCAACTCGTCCACTTCTTTGCATATTGGCTGATATACAAAGATAAAGCATCACCTTTCAAGATCCTCGTGAACAGTTTCATGCGTATCTTTTCATCTCTACCAACGCCCACTAACTTGTCACAATACATCCTGAGGTGAACCATGGGATCACCCGTACCATCAAACATCTCGAACTTAGGAGGTTTGTACCCCTCTAGGAGTTCGACATCAGGTTGAACGGAAAGGTCTTCATAATTTAGACCTTCTACACTTTTATTACCTTCCACGCCTTGAACCTTGCTAGTGAGTTTCTTAAGTTCAACAGCCAAGTTTTGAATGAGTGAGTCTGATTCTGACACATCTGATATACGTTGTGTATAGTATGGCATAGTATCCACAAAGATAGGGGTATCTTGATGATTTGGAGCATTTTGGGGCTCCGGGATGAGCGGTGGAGCATTGTTGCGAGCTTGGGTTAGAGTCTTCTATGGAGGTGCAGGGACCTGATTGTTGACGTCTACAGGAGCAAAGGAAATGGAGAAAATTGCCAAACTCCGGGTTTGATCTAGTTTCTCTCGAAACCTTAGCAAAGTTTGCTCCAAGTGAGCAGCAGTTTCTTTGGTGATCGGGGTACCTCGGGAAGTTCCTTCAATTTCCTTCCTTGCTTCATTATCTCCCATCTTTCCTTTGTTCCTGGTTCTGGGAGGACACGGAGGAGGAGAACCCTTAGATCTTTTTGAGTATGCTGATGGTGCCAGAATGCACGAACTAACCTTTGGGGAGGGGAATAAAAATAAAAGAAAAACAAAAAAGGTAAAAAGTTAGTGCGGATTCTAAGAAAGAAAACATTGCGGTATTTGAACACATTGTTGCAAGAATATATGTCGTTTCCTATTTGGGTGCCTCGTTTTGCCCGAGGTAGGCCTAGCGACAGATACGATTTGAAGAATTTATAACACCAAGTGCCTCATTTTATTGACAGAAAATAGAACGAGTCAAAACAGACTGAAATAAAGAAAAATTGTCACTAATGGCCAAGGGCCTTATTGCATCAAGAAAGCAGTAAAATCCTAACTACTTGGTCCCAGAAGGACCTTCCCCAGATTCGGTATATTTGCCTCCCTCGTACAGTTTCATCAGCTCGCGCAGTCCCAGCAACAAGTAAGCCCGAGCCAAGTGCCCACCTTCATTACCTTCAGCTTCCTGACAATCGTTGATCCTTTTCAAAAACTTGCCTTCCAGCTCCACTAGACCCCGTTCTAAGTACCCTAAACAGTTATTTGCGCGGACAGCCAGGTCTTTCCACTCATTGATTACCTTTTCTTGTGCCTCTAGCATTTCCAGATGTTCACTTTCACACTCTCGCATCCGTTTGCACAGCTGATTATACTTAACCTTTGCCGCAACCTCCTCATCAATAACCATGTGACCATGGACAAAACCCGTTTTTCCCAAGCCAATGTGATCATCTTCTAGCCACCCCGGTTAAAGCAGCGCATGCCCCGCCTGATACCTATCTGGCTCCATAGATTCCCTTTCCAAAATGAGTTTAGAGTGCCACATATGCTGAGCCCGACACCTGTATGGGCTATCGTCATCTTGGAAGTCAACCACGTAGTGGCTCATCTTTTCCACCCTTGGTATAATCTACTTCCTTCCCGCTTGCCTCATGACTTGGGGAGGGACATAAGGATAAGTTCCTCTTAAGTCGATGAGTACAAGGAATGGTGCATCCCTAGACCGAATGATAAATTCTCCAGTTGGAAACCACTCGTACATCCATTGTACCTGCTCTTCTCTCAGATTCTCTAATAGTTCCACCCATCCACTGGTGTCTTCCGGGTGAGCGAACATATCCGTCATGAAGTGCATTCGCTTTGGATGATGGTAAGCGATATGGTCATCCCAATCTCAACGTATGATCTCCTGTCTATACTCTCCTTTCTGAAGATGTTCAATGAGCCAGAGTTGTAGTAGCAAATTTCACCCCTCAAAGTGTGGTGCCCCTTGTTGACATTTTTCTAAGGCTCGGTACAGTTCGGCGAGGATCATGAGTGTTATGCTGAATGTCTGCCCGTCGATACCCTCCATTACAGCTTTGGTTACCATGGCTAGTCTTGTATGGATTCTAGCCTTCTTCATCGGAAAAACTATCATGCCCAGGAACAGAACATGAATACAAAGGCTCTCCTATGTATGTGCCCCAAAGAGGTGAGGGCGAACTCGTCCATGTGAGTGCGGTAGGATTTGCTATGTTCGAACCTTTCATACATGAAGTTGAAGGATATGTAGAAGTCCTTTAGACTGGTCAGATTAGGATTCTTCTTGAGCCCCATCATTTTCAGGAACCCTCTACCTTTGCAGTTTTCTGGCACAAGCAACCCCGGGCTATCCCAAGGAATTCCGGCTAGACCCCCAATTTCTTCCAATAGCGGCGTCATTTGAATACCCCCCAAAGCGGAAGACAGACCTTTCACTATCCCAAAAAAGAGTAGCAGCTTCCACAATCTTGTTATCTAGCCTAACTTCCAGGAGTGAAGGAAGATTTCCGAAGTACTTGCGAACAAGAACCCGATCACTACCATGCATATCATCCTACCAGCTTAGCAACCTTGGATGAATGTTTGATACCATACCGAATCTGGGGACCTCGTGCCTCATTTCCTGCAAAATAGAGAGTTAGGCCCTTAACCCCACCGGACTCGACTATTTAAATCAATAATTAGCAAAAGGCAGTTAGTTCTCCAAATCAGTGCACATAACATGAATGTCCATTTGGGTTTCGAGGAAACCCGATGGAGTTTTGGTTTAGGCTATCCTAACGAGTCATTATGCGGATGACATAACTGACTCGGCTAAGTTTGACCGTAATGCATGAACATTTAAGATGAGTAAGGCTTCTATTTTGAAGTGCTAGACAAGGTACCCTTGAGCGGACAACTCAAGAGGGAAAGGCACGGAACCGTCGACTACACCGTTGATCGACTGGTTTTACCGCAAATATGCCTTTGCCAAATTTAGGGGGTTTGTAAATATTGGAAGAGCGCAACCACTCATTGTAAGAGTTGCAATAGTATTGGTTTGGCACGAGTAGAAAATGATGTTGAATGATGCAATTACAACAATGAAATAAGTACATGTATTTTCACGTTCATACAATAATAATTAAAATAAATGCTTGGAATTTAAGACGGAATAGAAATAAAATGAGGTAATAAAGCAGCAAAATGGTTAAAGAAAAAGAAAGACACGAAGAAACAAGTTAGTAATAGTGAAGAAATGATTAAAGCAATAAATAAAGGTAGCAAAAAGAGTAATAAAGTCACGAAACACGTAATGGTAAAAGCCTAAAAATAATTCCCCAGCAGAGTCTCCATGCTGTCGACGCCCCCTTTTTCTCTAGGAAAAGCAAAATCGGGTTTTACGACAGTGTGGGCAAAACAAATCTATTTCCCGTTTGGGAATTGGGTTATGGAATTTGAAGAGTCGCCGCCTAATAATTATAGTGCATTAGGACACTATAAGAAGAGAGAGTATTTTGAAAAGAAGAAAACCAGAGTTCGGGTAAGGACTTGAGATTATCTCGAGGGGAAGGTGTTAGGCACCCCTCAAGATCCACTAGTGTGGTTCCCGGCCGTGTTAATCGTGACTTTATAAAAAGATTAAGCAATTAAACAAGTAAGGTTCACACATATAACATTCACACGACTTGAAAAAGCTTTTAAATAAAAGGAAGAACGTAAATTTTAAAACAAAGATAGGATTAGTTTGGAAAAGCATTACTATAGAAGAACATTTAAATAAAGCGAATAAAAGAGAGAAGAGTCCTAATTTTAACTATAATATGGATCATTAGATGCAATATCCCGCACATATTCCCAAAGAGGAGTCGCTTTATGATATTATCGCATCATCATCATCTCCATATTCTACCCTTCCCACCCCGTAAGGTTATTTAAGTGTGTGTATTAGTCACGAATACTTATTGCGTGCTATTACCCATCCCATCCTATAGATCCTAGACGGCATGTAGGATCGCTATTCCTATGAGGTAAGAACTAGGTGGAACCCTTAAGTTTAAAGGTTAAAAATATTAGCCGACATAAAAAACAAGTAATCATATAAAGGCATATAAGAAGGCTCAAATATCCCTCCACGGATAAACAAATAATTAGCACGTCTCAATAACATTTAAGGTCTAAGAAATGGAACATGCTAAAAAGTCGGAGTGTCGAAAATATATTTAAAATAGCAGCAGAATTCGCAGAAAAGAGTTGGATGAAAACTTTTGGGACTTGATAAAAGGCAGTGGATGCGTAACAATTTAGAAATCGGAGGGAAAACATTTTAAACACACTTGAAGATACATGCTAAGACATTACACATATGATAAGATAATTTTCGGATAGGAGAGGTAGAATACATATGTAAAACTATTCAGAAGTGTAAAAGAGCGTGTAAGCGTATTAGTTTTGAACCATGGTTTTGAAAATTGCAGAAGACACAGTATTCAGATAAGTTTTAGAAAATAGTAGTCTAGTTCTGGAATGGGAAGAAGAGTAACTTAGTAAAATATTTGCACAGAAGTGATTGAAAATAAGGCAGAAGTTAGTGTAAAAATCAGCGGACTTTAGAAAGACAAACAAATTCAAACGGTTTAAAGATGGTGAATAGTTTAAGCATGATTTAAGGCGATTAATCAATTTTATCTAACCTAGCTTTGCCTAGGCGTTGTTAAACCATAAGAGAAAGGTGGAATACATGTTTGTTTCCCAGTTTTAAAAGGAACCAGTTTTACGTCTGTTTAACAAAATTAGTGAGGCATTCAACAGTTGCAAAAAGAAAGACCCTAAGTACATGATATCTAATGCATATAAAGGCCTTAAAACATGGTATCTAAATGCAATGGCAGTAACTTGATTATTAACTGATTGTGATTAAAAAATAACAAGCTGAAAGTAAAAGGCCTAAGAACAGGATTTCTATATGTGAGATGCATGTCCTTTACATGGTTTCTATTACGCAAATAGATAAGTAAAATCCTATAAACATGTTTTCTACCAATACCCTTAATAATCATGCATAACCCTCCCCAATTTCACTATAATCCTCATTGTTCTTTACAAATTATTATACCCCAAATAATTAAAATACAATAGTGATAAAAGAAAATAGGAAGCTACTCTATAGAGAGCCTTCAGCCAGGCCCAAACATCTCCAACCTCACTCTTTTCGAGTTTCACATCCATTACCAAGGCTTGGGTGTGGCAAAGTTCCCTAAGAGCTCGTTTGAACCCCTGGCCAACACCAAGCACCCAAAATATCCCAATTAGACAAGTGCAACTGTGGAAATGCCAGCCTAGTTCATCAAAGTTCAATGGGTACTCAAGGCTCCCAAAGCAATGCTTACACTAAGGGGCAGAACCTAATTTCTAAGAGTAGTGAGATTGTGATAAAGTTTGAGAGAGTTGAAAACAATTGGGAGACAGTTTAAGAAAGCAATTGAATGAATTGAGAGAGTTTAAGAAAATAGTTTGAAGAGTTGCAAGATTTCTTTTGAAATCATTTAGACTGACCAATATTAGAATAACAGAGCATCACACAAATGGGGGCAAAGGGGAAGGGAACAAATAAGTAAAGTGTACAGACAACATATTGTAGAAAAGCAATCAGACATGATTGTAAAACAAGGGTTTAGTTCTTACTGCACCAAACCCCAATACACTTAGCCTCAAGTAGCTAAACAGACATGGATGCATGGTAGTAGTACACAACGAAAAAGTAAGCATTCATTGAGACAAGGGAGGAGGTAAGGGAACATGTTAAGTTAAACTAGGTAGACTAACAACTACATTCTTGTGAAAACAAGAGCAACAGAACCATAGGTAAAAGCACACAAGGAATAATATGAAGTGCAAAATCAATAGAAGTATGTTGTTTTAGAGGCTATATCTTAAATAGGGGACATACCAATTGCAGATAATAGAACACAATAGCAATGAGCAATAGTAAACAAAGGGAGAGCAAAGTGTGCAGAGAATGAGAGCAGCAGTGTGAGAATAGCAGTGCAGAGAAGCAAGCAACAGGCAACCCAAGAAAATAATGCAGTAGAAACCCAGTAGTGTAGTAAACAACCGAGCTTACTCAATCTTGGCTTTCAGCCAATTGAGTGTTCAAATAGAAGAATGAGAGAGCGCAGAAACAGTAGAGAAAGTGAGAGAAAGAGTGCAGAGAGTTTGAACTTGAGAGATATGCAATGTGTGTTTTTTGAAAGAAGGTTTAGAGAAATTTTATCCGTGTCTGTGTCAAGTGAGAAAAGAAGAGTAGTACTTATAGTTTTTGAAAATAGCAGAGAATAGGGTAGGGATTATATAATTATAGAAATAGAACCAAATTGAATCAATTACAGGACCTTAATTCAAATTAATCAGGGATTCATGATTCGAATTGGGAGGCAGCTATATTATATAAGGAAAGAATCAATCAGGCAACTAATTACACCATAGTAAAGTAGTAGGTCTGTAGTATGTAATAGAGGCTAAATACATAATATTTGAATAGGGAAAACAGATACTGAATATTGTAAAAAAATATTTAAGAGCACAAATATGGTAAGAATACAAAATTAATTCTGAAATTAGTCAAAGAATCACGGACGAGACTAAAATCAGAGGGAATCAATGTTAATTATAGAGAGCATTCCACAAGCAAGGATATAATTCAAGAAATCAGTGTAAGAACCTTTAAGGAAAACACATACATATTAGGGATTCAAAGAGATGCACATAATTATTCGAATAGCAATTAGACCTATGAACACGATAGACGTGAAAAATCAGAGAACATTGTGCAAGAAATCATAGAGAGTAGAGGGTCGGAACCCTAGCAAAAAAATTTAAAGCATGGAACTCAGAAACAAACATGCTCGTAACAAAAACAAACATATAATACATGTATACATAATACTCGAAGGAAGCAGAAGATGTAATGACCTTGAAAGGGGATCGGAAGCCCTAGCAATAAAAATTAGAGCATGGAACCCAGGTTAACAAGGAAACTAAACAAATAAGTAAAACAAACAAACACAAACGAACAAATAGTACTCAGAAAGAGCAGAAGAAACGATTTTGAAGAAGGGGTCAGAAACCCTAATTTGAAAGAGTAATAACCATCCGAAAATTTTAAATAATCGGAAACACTAAGTAAAAATAGAGTAGAAAATAAAATCAAACTGAGAGTTGTTTTAAAATAGCAGAGATTAAAGAGGAAAAATTAGGGTTTGCAAACAAATTAGGGAAAACGGAGAACCTGGCCATGAAACTCGTATATAATGCCATAGAAGGCATCATCGGACAAAAACCACAGGAGAAAAGCCGAAAACAGACCTAGGTGAAGCTTCAGTGACCATTTTTCATGGCGGAAGCTGCTGGGCTTCAAGCTTTAGAGAGAAAACAACGACATGAGGTGCCATGGTGAGTGATGATCGAGATGTGTGAGGGTGGATGTGGCCGGAACGGCGATGAAGGCCATTGGAGATTAGAGAGAGAACCAGATGGTTCTTCAGAGATGAAGGGTTAGAGAGCATTTGGGAGTGAAGGGGATACAAGGGCGGCGGATTTGGAAAATGATTTAGGGAAAAAGGAAAGGTTAATTGTGGACCGTTGATCAACGGCCACGATTTAAAATAGGGATCCGGGTGGGTTGGTTCTAATAGGTTGGGGTCGGGTAATTTTTGTAATTGGGCCGTGATTAGGGGGTGAATGTGGGTTGAAATGTGGCCAAAATTGAAATACTAAAGGGCTATTATTTAATATCAATTTTCTCCTAATTTAATTTTATAAAATAGCAAATGTTATTATAAAAGTCTAATAAAAATACTGAGTTAATAAAATACATATAAGTGTCGATTAAAATTATTATGAATGATTTTGTTGTTAAAATACTTGTCAAATTGATAAATGGGCTAAAATTGCAATTTAATGCGATTTTAATTTAAAAGTACCAAATGAATTCTCTCCTTTCTAAAGCTGCGCAAGGCGCCCCCCCCCCCCCCACCAATACAAAGCCCCACCCCTCTTTTCCCTCCTTTAATGAAGGACCCTCGCCTCACTTCCTATTCATTTGTGGGTCTGGACCCGAGGGCACTTGTAAAATTTTGCAAAAATTATGTAAAATATACTTTTATGTAAATGAGAAAATAAAAATAGATTACTTATCAAAATAATAAGATTTGGGACTAAATACTGGATTTTATAGTACAAAATAAGTCGTAAATTAGTTTTAAAATACTTAAAAAATGTAGAAAAAATATCAAACCTTTGTGGATGCTTATATATGCATCCATATGCTATTTTAGGAATATTTTGAGTATAGAAATTCATAGGGAAAAATTGGGTATCAACACCTTCGGCATCAAAAACTTACAAAAAAGTTCCACTACGGTTGAACGGCCACTCAGGCCACGCGACCTCGCCCAAAAGTTCAACTACGGTTGAACTGGGACTCAGACTATGTGCCTTCGACATAAAAAATTACAAAAAAAGTTCAACTACAGTTGAACGGCCACTCAAGCCACGCGCCCTCGCCCAAAAGTTCAACTACGGTTGAACTGAGACTCAGGCTATGTGCCTTCCACATCAAAAATTACAGAAAAGTTCAAATACGGTTGAATGGCCACTCAAGCCACGCGCCCTAGCCCAAAAGTTCAACTACGGTTGAACTGGGACTCAGGCTATGTGCCTTCGACATAAAAAAACTACAAAAAGTTCAAGTACGAGTTGAACTGGGACTCAGGCCAAATGCCTTCGCCATTAAGAATTACAAAAAGTTCAATCATGGGTAAAACTAAGACTCAGGCTACACACCTCCGTCACAAGAGTCACAAACTCAACTACATACAAATTAAAGCCAAGAATGTACGTCCCTGTGGTTACGAGCCGAGCCGCGATCAGGCGAGGCCGAACGCCCCCAAATGTTCAACCACGGTCGAACCCCAGGTCGGGTCAAGCGCCCCCACCATTCAAGTAAGTACGACTAACTTTACACTACAATTTCAGCTCACGTAAAGTTCGGCCCAAGTCGAACTACAAGGCTATGCTTTTCATTACCACGGCCAGTAGTCCGACTAAGATCGAATTGGGACTAAGGCTATATGCCGCCATTGGCCAAACACGGCTACAACCCACTCCCACCAAGTGATGACCAAAAGCGTCTGTCTATGGCCAAAGCCATCTACACCAAATTTTCCCTTAAGGCAAGGAACCAACTCGATAATGATCAAAGTCACCTAACCGGTTGAGACCATTACCGTGCTCACTAGAAAAACTCTAAGGCAAGGCCCTATCGAACGAGCACAAAAAAGAACCGCACGAAATTGACACAAAACAAACAGAAAGGAAGAAAATCGTATATATTTACAATATCTACAAGTGATTACCCCTAGTTACATTGGCCCAGGGCAGGAAAAATAAAAAATATAGCTAAATGGCAACAAAAACTAAAAGAGAAAAGAGAATGAAAACTAAACAAGTATTACAAACTGTCTCTATTCACTCGGCGCCATTAGCAGCCTCTTTGACATCATCAGCACCCTCGGCGCCATCATTAGCCCCGTGCGTTGATGGGTCAAAACCGCAACCGAGGCGAGCATCACGAGCCTTTTGGCGTGCTTCCTCATAGGTGTCCTCAGGCACAACGTCGACTTCCTACAACCGCCTATACACGTCAAGCTGAGCCTCGGCGTACGTCTAAAGCTCACGAGCAGGACCGAAAGAAGCGGCCTGATTCCTCAGGCGCTGGTTCTCAGCCTCCAAGGTCGTATTTCGGTCCGCCGTAGTGCAGGCGTCCTACTAACAAATAGCAATGCGCCCCTCCAACGCCCTCTCTCGGAAAGTAGCGGCAGCCCTCTCCAATACGCGTTCTCTTTCTTGGCGTGGTTGGTTGCCTGCAATATTTCGATCCTTGCCAAGTAGGGGTGTTCATCGGGCGGATTGGGCGGTTTTTACTCTTAACGGTTTGGCTTAACGGTTATCGGCTTTTAAATGTATTAATCCGTTAGCCACCCGATAAGATATCGGGCGGATTGGTATCGGGTTAGCTCTTATAGGGCGGTTATTGGGCGGCTTATCGGCCTAACATACATGTTTACTAGAATTTGATATATCTCTTCAGGCAAGATCAAACACCTATTCCAGTATACTATCATATGAGCTACCTTGTTAATGTCTTTTCAGGGCATTCATTTTATCCCTTAGGTAGTATAGCTTTGCCCTCCTCACTTTTTTCTTGTCCATCACCTTCATTTCCTTTATGTTGGGCGAGTACCTGCAAATCATCTAGATCCCGAGATTAAAAACGCTTAGAAGTAGAAATAAACTTTTGTTAATCATTTTTAAGGGTTTTAGTTTTTTTATATTTAATATATATAAATAAAAATAAATTATATATATATATATATACATAATATATGTTTATATTCTTAACGGGTTAACGGATTAGCCGTTAAGAAAATTGAATTATCCATCCCCAAACCGATAAGCCGTTAATAGAAAAAATTCAATCCATTCCCCGTCCGTTAAGCCGTTAAGCCGTTACCAGTAAGCCGTTAAGCTTCGGTTTGGATTGGTTTTCGGTTTCGGATCGGTTTTGAACACCCCTATTGCCAAGGCATCCTCTGCCTGCTTCCTTAAGGCAGTAGTCTCCGTCTCTAGGGCGGCCACCTGCCTAGTCAAGGCCTCAGCAGCCTCTGCTGCCGTAGCCCAATTTTGGTGCTCTCTCTCAGCGGCCGCCCTCCTTTCGGCGTCCATCTCCTTGTTTCTTTGACGGAGCTTCCCCTCAAGAGCGTTTACCATGTTAAGGGTCTGCTGCATATAAAGCTCCCTCATCGCCAACTCTTCTACCAGCTCCCGGTTCCGCGGGTCGCTCCTTAAGCATTCCCGCAAATCATAGCACCGGTTCCGATAGCGGCGGTACTTTTCCAACAATCGCACAAAGACATCCGAGTGGACGTTAGCCCGGCGAATGCTCTCCACCTCCAACAAGAATGACTGCGGCAAGCAGGACAACAGCTAATATAAAAAGATACACTAAGGAAAGAAATAGACTAAAACTTCACACGTACCTTAATACTCAGAGCGGCCACCTCGCCCATCAACCCAACATCTGAGATGCCTCTCAAAGACGCGCTCTCCGCCTCCGAAAACATAACCTCGAACAACGTCACCAGATTCTCCTCCTCGAGCAGCAGGTTCTGCCCTTTAGGAATCTCCACATAGCGGCAATCCCCTTCGGCCCGCACCGCCGGGCGGGTATAACCCTCCTGAAACAGACGGATGTCCTCAGGGTCCATGTCGGACTCAGAATCATCCCCCTCTCCTGAGGCACCCCTTCCCTCCGTCGCCCTGGAAGTCGAAGCCTCCGCCGCTCGGGAAATTGAAGCGCCCGCACTCGCCAAAACCTCAGCGCCCGTCTCCTCCTCCAAAATAGTTGCTGAGGAACTACCTTCCCTCTCCGCGACAGGAACCGAAGTTTGAATCGCTGAAGCAATTGTGTCACCTTGGCCTAAGCCAACCAGGGCAACCCTTGCTGAACGCTCGCCCTGTCGGGCAGGATCCGCTGTATTCCCTTCCGCTTCCGACGGCGGAGAATCCAAGCTAATCACCACCAGAAGTACTGGTGTGAATGCCACCCTACGCCGAACCAGCGACCTCTTCTCTACCTCCTCGTCTTTATTCGGTGGCAGCTCCACCCTGGAACGCACGGCCCCTGAAGATTCTTCAACTCGGTACACGGACCGTGCTGGAGAGTGAGCCGCAAAGGATTCACTAAGGTCGCCCTCGGGGCCGAGCGAGGCACCGACATCGCAATAAATCGGGCAGTCGCTCCCATCCTACGGAAAGCAAGCTGAGGAGCCCTCCTGCGACGTGGTCGTCCTAACCAGCAAGGGAAGAAGGGTCAAGGAAAGGAAACTAAGAACTACGAAAAAACAACAAAACAGCAAGTCAGATTCTTACTAGCGGCCGGCCTACGGCCATGGACCTCCCAGAAAGATGCCCACGTGTGAATTCCCGCTGTAACAGGGAGCACGGCCTCAACCCACTCACGGATGACAGAAAACGGTGCTGGTGGCGCACCCCCAGCTACGACATAAAAAGAAGGTCAGTATGTACGAACATGAAACAGGACATTTAACCAAAAGAAATCAAGACCAGCGTAAAAGAAACATACGTGCATAGGTCCATTCCTCCGGGAAGTCAGTAGTGCAAGCCACCAGGTGCTCAGTCCTGATGTAGAAAAAGTGTTCATAAGGACGGGTATCGACCTCGTCATCAAGCTCCATAGTTAAGCCGTCGTCCCCACGAGGGACCAACCGAATCATGGTACCTCGTACTCTCTGGGGAGCGTAGAGAGTCAGTACGTGCCCAAGGGTAATCTCCCTCCGTGCCAACTCCACGTATTTTATCAACATCGCCAGTAACTTGTAGCAGGAAGAGACGAGCTAACCAGGGGATACTCTGTAGTAGCGACAAAAGTCCACCACTAGCATTGGGAGATGAAGCCTAAATTCTAGCTTGAAAGGGTAGGCATAAAAGACGCAATACCCTAGGTGGTAGACATGTACCCTCTCCCCACTCCTAGCAAGGACGATGTCGGCGAAGGGAGGAATGCCACACTGATCCTTCAGTTGGGCGATGCTACCTCCCCCATCAACGGGGCTTCGTCCACATGGTCCTCCCCTTCATAATTGGTAAAACTAGTCGCCGGACCGCCGGGCAGAGAAAGAATGTAAATCACCGACGGGAGCCTGTCAATACTCCCCGAATCGGTGGTTCTCACCGCCGTAGATGGGCCCTCAGCCGCCGGAACCACCACCGGAGCAATATCAGAACGAGAACTACTCGCCATTGCCAATATGTTAAAAGAAAGTGGGCACAGTTCCCGGGAAAAGTAAAGGAAGATAAAGATCTGACGATAAACAACAAAGGATAAAGTAACAAGGAGCAGAAGATGAAGCAACCTGAGAATAAAAAGAGTTATCTCTCTAAAAATCTCACTTAAGCAAATATTGGGAAAATGGGAATCGAACGATACAACACTTTATTTATAGACAAAGCATAAATGACTTTCACGAATCCCAAAGGTCACCATTAACTGCCTTAACAACCGTAAAAAGATTCAGGTCTACAGTAACGGGCATCATTATGACAAATACCGTGGAACGGCTATTCACGCGTCAATCGGCATATCACCCTCGAAACGGTTGTAACGATCCCAAGACACCAAAAGCACGCCCCATGCGTCACTAACCTATATGCGGCAAGATTGATCGTATCACTGCAAAACGTGTGTAATCGGCTACGGCTGTCTCTAGATCAATAGTGGTTACGACCATCTTCAAAATAATTCAGGCCACAGCCACCTCCGAAAGTAATATTGATTACATCCATCTCTAAAGCAACAACGACCACTGCCGTATCTTGAATATGAAATAATTGCGGCCACCCCCTTAGTAAGGGCTGCTACGGCCCTCTCAAATCAACGAACGGTTATCTCCGTCTCGCAAAAATAAAGTGACTGCGACCTCCAGCCCCAAAATGGGTACATACAAACAAAAGGTCGCGACCGTTTCAGATATGCGAAAGCAACGACCAGTCACTCGTAGGAAAAACAACCAAATAATTGTGACCACGGTCGTCGATTGTAAATTCACTTAACAAACAGCTCTATTGCAGTCAAGGACTGTCCGTGCAAAATGGCTACGGTCATTTCCAAAATATAAATGGCTACGGTCATCTTCAAAAAAATAAATGGCTACGTCCATCTCCAAAATATAAATGGCTACGGCCATCTTAAAAAAATAAATGGCTACGGCCATCTCCAAATATAAATAGCTACGGCCATCTTCAAAAAAGAAATGGCTACGGCCATCTTCAAAAAAGAAATGGCTACGGCCATCTTCAAGGCAAAAATGGCTACGGCCGTCTCCAAAGCATAAACGGCTACGGCTATCGGCAATATTCGCTCGTCGAGCTCAGCCGGATCCCGACCTCAATAAGCGGAGGGACTATCTGTATGGGTCAGAATTAGATCTGTGGTAATTAGCGCGTCTAACTACCTCATATGCTTGTTCGGGCTAATAAAAGGCATAATCATTCGCTGACCAAAGTGCTCCGAGATTATTCAACATAATTAACGAGACCACAACTTACTCATTGTTCACGGACGTCCCTTCGACACGGCTACGACCGTCCTTCGCCAGGTGGCAAGATTCACAACTATAAATACTAAGAGAAAGAACCATATAAAGTGGGTGTTGCTTCTTCTTCTTCACCTCCACTTCTAAAAGAAGTGAAAATACATCATTGTAAGGCTCTGAACATCTCTATGGAGAGGCAGACCAAATCAACGTTATTAATAAAAGATCTCGACTCTCCTCCCCTTAATCCATAACTATTGTCCCTTGCACTTTATTTATTTGGTCTTCCGATTTATTACGATCTGCTATGATTGGCCCTCCATTGATTTTAATTGATTTATACTTATAAAGTGTATAAGAACTTTGATCTAAACAAAAATAAAAGTACATATATCAATATTTCGATAAGAGCGCCTGAAATAGCTACCGTAGCGTTAAAGTGAAAAGGGTTATGTTTTAGTAATATAAAATTCATTCTTTTAATAAAAATTAGAATCATGGTAAATGATACTCTATCCGTTTCAATGTAAATGACTTAGGCCCCGTTTGGCCATGAGTTTTGTTGAAATAAATTTGAGATTTATTTTCAAAACTCGTGTTTGGCCATAAATTTTGCCCATATTTTGGCCAAATCCCAAATCGCAAATTTCAAATCCCAAAATTAGCTATTGAACTAAATTTGGGCCAAAATTCCAAAACTTATAAATTATATACATGTTTTTTCAAAATAAAGTTGGAAAATATGTTTTGAAAACGTGTGTCCAAATACATTTTCATCTTCAAACCAAACTTTCCCAAATCAGATTTTTCAAAATAAGTTTGGAATCTATGACCAAACGCTAGCTGAATTTGACTTGCCACAAAGTTTAAAGAAAAAAAAAAGAAAATTATTGAAACATAGCTTTGTGGGGCTATGACATTGGTGTGACTATAACACCTTCTCATTAACAATATAATGGGTAAAATAAATAATTTAAAGTTGAATTGTTTCTAATATAGAAATAAGTCATTCTTTTTGGATTGAACTAATAAGAAAAGTGTGTCATTTAAATTAAAATGGATGAAGTAATTTATAATAAGAATTTTAGTAATTTAGTGCCCCTTGGACATAACGCTCGCCCCCTCCCCCTTCCATTTTTTTTAACTTTTTTCGATACCAGCATCTGTTTCATAAAAATTTCAATTTTCACTTGAAGATGTATTTTGGAGATTTTTAAAAATTTAAAAAACTCCAAAAAATTTATTTTTGAAATTTTCACTCATATCACTCACAAAACTTCAAGAATAATCCAAAATTATATTCACGTCCAAACACAACAACAACAACTACCCAGTATACTCCCACCAGGTGGGGTCTAGGAATTTACAAACACAACTCTAAATTTCAAATACCATTCTTTTCACCCTATTTTTTAATTTTAACAATTCTTGTGTCCTGGGCTTTAAACATCAAAACAGGTTCTAAATTTTCACAGTCGTCGCGTAAGGAATAAGGATTTGAAAAACTCCCTTTTTGTTGTGCAAACCCGAAGAAGGAATATTTTAAAGTTAGGACATTGGCTACTGGAAAACTCCCAAGTGCGGCAGCAGCGCGAATTCTTCCCTTACATGGTTTTGTCCCACTGGGTTTTCCTTGCAAGGTTTTTAACGAGGCAACCAATAGGCGCATATTCAAACATGTGTACTCTTTTTCCTTACTTTAATTTTAGAGTTCTATTAGTGGTAGCTAAGTCTTCCTCTCCCCTATAAATAGAGGTGCCCCCTACCATTGTAAATCATCCCTTGAGACCCCTCTCAACTCAATAAGAAGAACTCTCTCTACTCTTCTCTCTATTGCTATTGTTCTTGTTCTATTGTTCTTGTCTTTTGCTTTAGTTTATAACACGTTATCAGCACGAGTCTCTAACCAATTGAAATTTTCGATTGTCTTAACTTTTGTTTGTGTAGGGTTTTGCTTCAAAGAAGGAAAAGAAAAAAAAAAAAAAGGGACAAACGAAAAAAAAAAAGAAAAGAAACAGAAAGCAAGACACTGGAAGGCAAGAAGAAAAAAAGAACGAAAAAGTTGAAAAGAAAAAGGAAAGAAAGAAAGGAAAGGAAGAAAGAAAGAAACATAGAAAATATATTTGGTATACCTTAAAGGTAAGTAATTTACTTTTCCCTTTCAAATTCTTGGAATTCTATAAATTTTATATACAAAGTTTGATTATAACTCTAATGAAGTTTGTGAGAAATTATAACCACACGAAGTGGTAAAATCTCTATGTCCTGCCATGATTAAATTCATGTATGATTGTGGACGTGATAAAGAATTCCGTCCAATTGAATTTGCTCCATTCCCTTTAGAGAATGTGGTAGCAGCTTGTGTAAAGCACATGATTTTGATCCATTCCCTGAAGTGAATGTGATAATTGTAATAGAGCCCGTAAGTATGAACACGCTCTTGATGTAATTGTGTCATATGAAAAGAAAGTTCGTTGCCCTTGAAATTTCGGGCAAGAACTATATGACATGGGTGTTGGATGATGAAATCCACTTAGATGCTATGGGTCTTGGAGACGCCATTAAAGACAGAAATAATGCATCCACCCAAAACTATACGAAGGCCTTGATTTACTTGCGCCATCACCTTGATGAAAGTTTGAAGATTGAACATCTCAACATCAAGGATTCGCCCATCTTGTGGAAAGGCTTAAAGAAGAGAGATGACAAACCTGAAGTTGGTCACTCTGCCACAAGCACGATACGATAAGAATCCAAAAGCAAATAGTTTATAAACTATATATTATCGTTGCGGTGAAAACGGGCACTGGTCTAAGTCTTGCCGTATACCATAAAATTTGGTTGACCTTTATTAAGCATCTCGAAAGAGTAAACGCCCTGAAACGAATTTTGTCTCTGACAACAACTTTGACTTCACCCACCTGGATGTGGCAGACTTCTTTAAGCAACCCGATAGGAAGATAGACCACCTAATCGATGATGGATCGGTGATGAAAGAAGATGGAGCTGTTTGATTTATTTGTATTAGTTAACGAATAAACTAATAGTCATTAGTATTAGCTCGTATTAGCTAGTTCATGATATGATATTTGTATTAGTTCTTCAATATGCTCAAATATCAATAAAACTTTTATTTTCCAGTGGGGGTAATCGACTAGCCTGAAAAACTAGTCGATTATCAACTATTTTCGCATTAAAGTTGAAAAACAATTGATCAACAATCGATTGTCGTTGACTAACAATCGATTGTCTTGAAACAGTAAGGTCTGGAATTTTTCAAAAATCACCCACAATCGATTGTCTATATCTAACAATCGATTGTCGTTAGGCAGTGTAATCTGGAATTTTTCAAAAATCATCCACAATCGATTGTCTATGTTCCAACAATCGATTGTGTGGGTTTAATAATCGATTGTCTTATGAAAAACGCTGAAATTTTCAAACTGCAAAGTAATTGATTATGGACAACATATCTGATTTTGTTTGTCAATTGTTAGTAGCAGATTTTGAAAATATTATGTGACACAAAAGGAATTGAACTTGCTTATTCTTATGTTCCTGTATTTCTTTTGTATGTCATACCATGGAAAGTAAATTGATCGAAGGCTCCGGAAGAGCCAATGTAACTCTGCCCAAGGGCACGACGTTAATCATAGAGAATGCTATGTTCTCCTCCAAGTCTATGAGAAACTTGTTGAGTTTTAAAGATGTACGCCGGAATGGCTACAATATTGAGACAATGGATGAAGATAATCTTGAATATCTCGTCCTCACTTTAAAGAATGTCTCCGGCCAAAAGAGGGTTATTGAGAAATTCCCGTCTTTATCTTGTGGCCTGTATTGGACAAGAATTAGTGCAATTGAGGCACATTCAACAGTAAATCTAAAGAATACTGAGTCCAATACATTTGTACTTTGGCATGATCGACTGGGTCACCCAGGATCAACCATGATGAGACGGATTATAGAAAGCTCATATGGGCATCCGTTAAAGAATTTCAAAATTCTCTCAGGTAATGAATATCCTTGCACTTCGTGTTATCAAGGCAAGCTGATTATCAGACCATCCCCAACAAAGGTTGGGACTGAGTCACCCCAGTTTCTGGAACGTATACAAGGGGACATTTGTGGACCTATTCACCCACCTAGTGGGTAGTTTAGGTATTTCATGGTCTTGATAGACGCATCCTGTAGATGGTCTAATGTGTGCTTGTTGCTATCACGCAACCTTGCGTTTGCAAAGTTAATGGATAATAGATGAGAATAATCTTGAATTCTTCATGAAAACGTGGCTGCCCATTTCGGTTTGGGTTCACGCCATTTTGCATGAAGCAATACTAGTTCGTCGGCTGCCCACTTCGGTTTGGGGTCACGCCATGTTGCATGCAGCAATGCTAGTTCGTCTCTGACTGACGAATTGACACAAATATTCCCCATTGCAATTGGTTTTGGGTCATGAACCCAATATATCCCATTTAAGAAGCTTTGGATGCGCAGTATAGGTGCCTGTAGCACCGCCATCCCGCACCAAAAATGGGTTTGCAAAGAAGGTTAGGAATATATGTTGAGTATGAATCGTCCTCCATTATTCGCTACCTCGAAACATTGACAGGAGATTTGTTCACTGCACTATTTGCAGACTGTCAATTTGATGAGACACTTTTCCCAAAATTAGGGGGAGAAGTCGGTGAAACCAAATGGGAAATTTTGTGGAAAAATGTATCATTATCTCATCTTGATCCACATACCTCTATTTGAAAGAAGGAGGTACAAAAGATTATCCATTTGCAAAGAATAGCAAATCAAATGCCTGACGCATTTACGGACTTGAAGAGGATAACGAAATCCCACATTCACGCGGAAAATGTTCCGATCCGTATTGAAGTCCCTATTGGACGAATATCTAGTGTCATATCCAATGAGTCAAATGCACGCCAGAAGCGTGGCAGACCATTAGGTTCCAAAAGATCGAAATCCTAGAAAGAGGAAAAAGAACGATCTAAATGACACTATGAAAGAATCACATGAGGACGCTCATGATTTTATTAATTCCGAGATTCACGAAGAATCTATTGAGCCTGAGACTCTTGAAAATACGGAATGCAAGAATGTGAGGATCTCGAACCTCAGTCTGTGGTAGTACAAAATTAATTGAGAGCTCTCGAAGAGCCAATTATTACTATGTTGGAGAAACACAATTGAGTATTGTGCTGTAGTAAGTCTCAAAGAAACTTATTCAGTTTCCAAAAGTACACGCGAAGGCGATTGATGATATTGAGACTATAAATAAAGGAAGGCTTTGATTCTCCTATTACTACAACTTGTAGCGGGGTAATTTGTATATGAAAAGCTACCCGCTTTGTTCTCCAGTTTGTACTACACAAAAGAAAGAATGCCACAATAAAGTGGATATCTATTGGTATAAAACCCATGTCATAATAAACCCGAAGTTTATTGATAAGTGCACATGTCATGGTGTAAATTTGAAGTTTACCAATATTGATAATTTATTCAGTTGGCATTCATGTTAGCCATCTCATTTTAAGTATGATGTGCAAATTCACATAGGTGAATATTAAAGAACTAGAAAGTTCTTTACGAATACTCTTGTATCACTTGTTCTCCGTAATGAACTGACCAACTAAAGAGTTCGGGTTGAAGCCCCTTGATTCTGGAAATATCAAAGGTGAATATGGGCCCATTCACCTGCCATGTATACCACATATGATGCATCTATGATATGGTTACATGCGCCATTGTTATTAACCCGCAGCCTGGCAGTGCTTGCGAGGTAAATCGCTCAGTAATCTAACTTCGAGCATAGTTTCCAGATTCTCTACTCAAGACAGTTCATCTTGATAAGTTGGTTTATATTAAAGTTGGTTTAGCAAGATAATTATTGAGTGCTTCCACTTAATAGCTAAACTGTTTCTTATGAGAACAAAGTTATATATATATCAGTTTGATATAAGTTGTATACGAGAGTATATTCTCCCCTCACAAGTGGTTCAGGGTCAGGAACCAAATAATTTCATCTTATTATTAAGGTGCTGTGTATATTGACATAATGCACAAAGATGATTTTCCAAAGTTGAGGAAACATGTTAGCTTTACTAACATGAGGGGGAGACATGATAAACACTTGAGAAAGTGTTACATGGGATGAATTTTCATTTGTATATGTATATCCCCGAATATCATGATATGAACCTGTAGTTCATAAAAGGGAAATGCAATTGCAACATATTGCAAAACATGCTATACGCATTTGCTGACTCAAAGAAAGTAACTAAATGGAAGAGATACAATTCAAGAAGAATTGATTCCATATGAAAGACATGAAGTTTTGAACCTATAGTTCAAATGCTTGAAAGTATAAACCTCAAAGGTATGTATAGTCAGTTTTCGATATCTTATTTGTTTAGTATCACTAATGAAAACTTGATATGCAGCTAAAGTCTATTATGCGACTTATATGACTTAACTTGAAAGATTTAAGTTGCTTGAAGCATATGCAATTCTTGGTCCTGAAGTACCACATCCTAAGTGCAATTTGTGTACATATGTATCTTGCTATAACTATAAGCATGATGGCATTGAGAATGCATCTATGGAGATATTGAAGAGTTATTTCACGACATTATATGAAGATGTTCATATCTATCAAGAATGATGATGCACAAGATTGGAATGCAAATGCTCAAGGATATAAATCGATGTACTCATTAGGGGGAGTCAATGCGCGTTGCACTCTTTTTCCCTTACAAGGTTTTGTCCCACTGGGTTTTCCTTGCAAGGTTTTTAACGAGGCAACCAATAGGCGCATATTCAAACATGTGTACTCTTTTTCCTTACTTTAATTTTTCCCATTGGGTTTTGGTTTTAAGGTTTTATGAGGCACATCATTGAATAGACATTCAAGGGGGAGTGTTATGAAATAGAAGATTCTTACACTTCTATTTAAGGTGAATGTCTTTAATGTATCTAATTAGAGAGATTTTAGAGTTCTATTAGTGGTAGCTAAGTCTTCCTCTCCCCTATAAATAGAGGTGCCCCCTACCATTGTAAATCATCCCTTGAGACCCCTCTCAACTCAATAATAAGAACTCTCTCTACTCTTCTCTCTATTGCTATTGTTCTTGTTCTATTGTTCTTGTCTTTTGCTTTAGTTTATAACAAATACCATTCTTTTCACCCTATTTTTTAATTTTAACAATTCTTGTGTCCTGGGCTTTAAACATCAAAATAGGTTCTAAATTTTCACAGTCGTCGCGTAAGGAATAAGGATTTGAAAAACTCCCTTTTTGTTGTGCAAACCCGAAGAAGGAATATTTTAAAGTTAGGACATTGGCTACTGGAAAACTCCCAAGTGCGGCAGCAGCGCGAATTCTTCCGCTAATCGCAGCTTTTGTACTTGCACAACAATGGCGTCGGGCGGCGTGGGAGGAGGAGTGGTGGAGTGGCACCTAAGGCCACAAGTACAAAAGAACCCAGTTGTGTTTTTTGACATAACCATCGGCAACATCCCTGCTGGTCGCATCAAGATGGAGCTCTTCGCCGATATCGCTCCCAGAACTGCTGAGAACTTCAGGTGTTAAACCCTTCTCAAAAAGAAATAAATTTTAACTATGTTAACGAGGGGATAATATTTCATACTCCGTTGTAGGTCTCTACCCTCGTCTCATTAGAGACTCACACATACAAGTCACAAGTGAACCCCCGTTACTTACTTGTATTTAAGTGTGTAAAAAACTAATCAAACGGAATAATTAACGGAAGATGTTAGGTAGTTAGTGATGTTGATATATAAGCTTAATCCCTTTTGCAGATTTGTTGTAATTTGGGCAGTTGCCCATTTCTAACTAGGGAGTTCAATTTTATACTTATTGACTACTAAGTTCTATTCTAAAGTTGTTTTAATTGCTTCATTGCAGGCAACTGTGCACGGGAGAATTCAGGTCAGTTTGTCAAATTTTGTTTTGTGTACCATTCCCTTTTGTTTGTATATGATGCTATCTCTTGGTTTGTGAAAGTATTATTGGGGATTATATTACTATTTCCTAGTGGCTTTTGCTTATGTTGTCGTACCCATCTTCAAATTTGGTTTTGCAGGAAAGCAGGAGTACCACAAGGTTTCAAGAATTGTCAGTTCCATAGGGTGATTAAGGACTTCATGATTCAAGGTGGTGATTTCCTAAAGGTTGCTTTCTCTAGCCTTAGCCTTGTACTAGGTTTTTATATTGAGATTTGTTTTATAGTGAAGATTCCCAGTTCCATAGGAATTGGGCTGATTGACGACTTTATGAGGGACTTTTCTCTGTCTGTGTGAGACCCTAACTATGTGCTTCTTTGGTTGAAAAGTGTGTGTTAACACCTGTTTGAGATATACATTAATTTCTCTGAGCATCTTGGTTTATATGCATCTGTCTCCCATAATTATTGGTGGGAGCATCCCTTGCACCTTCATCATTGCTGGCATCATCCGTCAGTGAAAATGAGCATAGAGTTCTTTGTCAAGTAGTTCATTCTGAATGCAACCTTCCGTCGCTTAGTTTTCCGTGATTGCTTCATGTGAATCGTATAGGTACATTAACTTTTGCAAAAAAGATGGCAGTGCAGTCTAAAGAATGGCAAAGACTACTGATAGAAATCTTCTGCAGTTTTGTAAAAGATCTTTATGAACTTTCTTCATGATAGACCCTCCATCACTTACGAAAATGCATAAAGTGTGCTCCCATTTTTTGATAAATGAAATATCACCAATTGCCAAAGTACTTCTTGTTCTTTCTTAAAATGATACACCTCCTGAGATGTCCCCTCTTCCTCCAAAAGGGTTGCTATACCCAAAATGCAGCATGTATTTCTTGTTAATCCTCCCAATAAAACTTCTAATATGCATTTAATGATTGCACATATGTAAGATTATTAAGAAAATGCTTTCTTTTCCGGAGTTTGACTTTGTTAGTTTCATTTTCATTAAATTCTTTCTAAGGATACACTTTATTTAGCCTTTCTATGTGTTTGCTTTCTACTCTGTAAAAGAGAAATTATTTGCTTTGCTTGAGATTTGAAATCATGTTATGTAGAGTTAATCTTTCTAAATCATGATGCCCTTCAGCTTTCTGATTAAAAGAGTTATTCTTCACTTTAACCCTTCATCCCACAAGAAAAAGAAAATAAATAAATAAATAGAGAACTGGTGTATACTATCGAACTTTAAAGTTTCCAATGAATCAAAGATTACGTATGCTGATAAGTTCTTTTGTTCACAATCAGTATTGGATATGTAGTCTGCTTCAAATTCTTCATTACTCAAAGGTGTAAATACCAGATGATTGTAGTCCAATTCTGCATATGAATCAGCTAACTATGAATTACATCTTGGATTGATATAAGTTCCTAATTATTCAGAGGTTATATATTAAGTTGTCAACTGGTTTTCCTTCTGATCAACACAACATTAGCATTATTCTCAATCTATATTAACATTGTCTAATTCTTTTTTTTTCCTACAGGGAGATGGTAGCGGATGTGTTTCCATATATGGAAGCAAGTTTGAGGATGAAAACTTCATTGCCAAGCACACTGGTCCTGGCCTATTGTCAATGGTATATGTTCATTTCATGTGTCTATTTGTTGCTAATGGGAATCACAATTTGTTCTTTTTATTATGACAATCTGTGTAATTATTTTCTACTGAATTGTAAGCTTATCTTTCATTCATCTACTTTCCAAGTGAATAACCTGATGTAATAGCTTTTCATGTGAATGATTACAATATATACTAATTGGGGCATATTATAGTATGGAGAACCTCATATTCAAAAAGAAGCTATATGACTCTAATCACTTCCAAAAACAATCACTCCTTGGTGTCTCAGATTCCATGCACCAGAGCGAGGTAGAATTAAATTTTACCTTGGATATGTCAGGATTGTGTATTTGATGGCATAAACACTGATATGTAATGAATATGTTTGGTTTCATTACCTTCGTATTAGAGTTGTTGTATGCAATTATATCAATTTAAATTACTTGAAATTTGATTCTTCAAGCGCATTCATACCTTCTATTTTGACGTAAATTGTGAAATCCTTATTTTGCAGGCAAATAGTGGACCAAATACTAATGGATGTCAGGTAAGTCATAAAGATCATTCATGTTATCAATGTACTCACCCTTAATTAAGTTTTAAGTAGTAAAATGACACTGGACACACAAACTAGATCCTGATCTGGCATAAATGAAAAAAAAGGACACTGTATAACCAAGACAGGACTTAGATTATGCATATTTGTGAAGTCAATGATCTTTAGGTTGATTCATAAAGTGGAATCCTTTTGTATGATGTCCTCCTTAAGCAAAACCAATTTGTTTCTGGGTAGATGTGCGCGCTCGCGCACGCGCGCACACACACACATATATATATAAAAACAATTTCAAGGCCTTATGTTTGAAAGCTCATTAGATCTGATCCACCTTATCTGGGGGAAAAAGTGGATTAGATCTGAGCAAAGCCCCTATGATTCTGATTCTATTGTTTACTCCATGCAGTTCTTTGTCACATGTGCAAAGTGCGACTGGCTTGACAACAAGCATGTTGTTTTTGGGGTATGCTTTGCTTTTGCGTTAGCTTGTTGCATCTTTTGTTTATCCACGTTTCATATTAGAGGTCTCAGTTCAATTTGTTTTGTATCAACATCCTTGACTTGGTCCCATATTGTCTTTAGAGAACTCATTTATAGATTACCTGTCATCAGTGGGGGAGCCACGTTTACCGAATTGAATCCCCTTTGCCAAAAATTTGCAGTGTGTATATATAGGTGAAAGATCTTTCTACGTGTATATTTATAAATTGTTGAGTCCTCCAGGCGCAAGAACCTTTTTTTAATCTCCTTGATGAAATTCATGCCTCCGGCACTGCTGGTCATGACTAATCACTTCATATGTTCATTATTTTAGTGGCAGATAGGGCGTACTAATGTTTCATGTGTCATCACTCATCAGATATTGTTATGGTTTACATAAATTGTATCCAATTCACTCTAATATTTGATAAATGTATACTCACTCTAATAAATAAGCTAGCTTTGGCCATAGATTCCCAAATTTGTTTCGATAAATCTGATTTTGGATGAAGTTTGGTTTGAAGATGAAAATGTGTTTCGGCATACGTTTTCAAAATATATTTCCCAGAATTATTTTGGAAAAACATGTAAATTACCCGTTTGACCATAGATTTTGCCAAAATAAACTTGGGTTTTATTTAGCAAATTTGACCATAGATTTTGCCAATATTAGGCAGAATCTCAAATTCCAAATCCCAAAACCAGTTCAGTAGTTGGTTTTGGGCCAAATCCCTAATAATATACATATTTTTCCAAAATAAATTTGGGAAATATGTTTTGAAAACATATATCCAAACTCATTTTCATATTCAAACCAAATTTTACCCAAATTAGATTTTCAAAACAAATTTGGGAATCTGTGGCAAACGCTAGTGTTTGTAAAGATTTTGGCCCAAACCAGCTTTTGGGATTTGGGATTTTGCCAAAATATAGGCAAAATCTATGGCCAAACATGTATTTGCTAAACGGGTCCTTAAATATCCGGCTATGAGCTTATCCATTGTGTCAACCATTTGGCAATTGATTTTCATCTAAAATTAAGGAACTTTTTATTGAGTTCTTTTCCGTTCTTATGTCATGGATTTATTTGTTTTTCTGCTTTCTTTACAGCGTGTTCTTGGAGATGGTCTTTTAGTGGTCAGAAAGATTGAGAATGTGGCTGTTGGAGCTAATAATAAACCGAAGCTGGCATGCATGATTGCTGAATGCGGGGAGATGTAACTGGTGAAGACGAAATATACACATAGTGATTGGTCTATTGACACTAAGGTTTCAGCACATGATATGTACCTGGTTACATTTCCTTGGCTTAGTCTAGAGGGCCTGTTAAGTTGATTCATGAGCTCATAATGATTTTTTTTGACAATAGACAGAGGCTCTATGGGTGAACTATTGGAGTAAAAAATTTAGTCTCAAAAGCTTTTTTGCTTGAGCTTGAGTTGGTCCTATGCTCACATTTAGTGAATCCTCTAGACTCTAGTAATCATACTTTTGACTTTTGAGATTCCCACTTACCATGACGGGAGAATACATCATTATCATTCTTTTTCTTTCAAGAAGAATTACCTTAGATAGCGGTCGCTTAAATTAATATTTATAATCCCTGTATAATGTGTTTATTTGTGTAAAGGTCTCTTTTCTCAAATACACATTGGTCCTGTTCGAAGTGGAATTCATAGTAGTTCATGATAGAATGAATTCATGAGCTTTAAATTGAGCAATTAGCCGAGATATCTTTCATTTCATTGTACTTTCTCGAATAAAGTCCATTTGAATTGTAAAGTTTTTACCTCATGCTTCAATTGTACTTTCTCGAGCAATTTTCTTGGAGTTCCTAAAAGTTGTAACACATTCATATCGAGAATCATTAGAAACTTTATCGAATGATCCTCCTCGCACCTTACTATTTGGATTCCAAAAATATGTAAAAACACATTTGTAAGATGCAATTTAAGAATAAACCTTAACGGAAACAATAGAACCGTTTATGAGATGTGCTGCGATTTGTAAGTCGGACTTATAATTGCATTTAACTAGGGGCTAAGGAAGAATAGAAGTTGAAATCATGAAACCTTAAACTTCAAATGGTGATTCTACCTTTACAAATCGCAGCAAAGAATTAGCATAGAAACTATAAATTGCATTTGGATGCGATGTTAATGGGGCCTACAGGTCTGTATATCGCATTTAGTTATAAATTGCATTTAATGAATGCGAATTAAGAACAGCAGTTGCACCCACTTTTATTTTACACGTAAGAAATCACCCAGCGGCCAGCACAGTACAGAATTCTCAGCTCTAAGATAACAACGTTAACCGATCACAGTAGCAAAGGAACTCCCATGGCTCCTGTGGCACCCAGATCAGGAGACGCCATTTTCGCCAATGTTGAACGAGTGGTAACCAGTAAACACAATTACGATCGTGCTTTTTATTATTTTGAATTTCCGTTCGTTTCAGGATAAACTGCACACTAATTCTAATATTATTTTTGGTGCGAAAGAATGCAGAGCTGTTCACTCTAACATACGGGGCAATCGTGCGCCAACTGCTGACTGATCTAGAGGAGGTTGAGGAGGTCAACAAACAGCTTGATCAAATGTAATACTACTCTTACCCTTCTATTGATTTTATTTTAATCTAGGTTTCTTGGTAGTTCTACATATGGAAGTGGCAAATGCATTCAGTAGAAGCCTCACTAAATTTGCAGGGGTTATAATATAGGAATTAGGCTGATTGACGAGTTTCTAGCAAAGTCTAATGTTTCAAGCTGTGTTGATTTCAAGGACACTGCTGAAGTCATTGCCCAAGGTCTCTCTCTCTCTCTCTTTCTCTCTCACACACACACACTTTTTCATTCTAAAGAACTATATGTGTATATTTTGCCATTTAAAACAAAAGACGTGTATGTGAATTTTATGCTGTTTGAGCTATGGTTTCCTTGAGTTGTTTTTCTCAGAGTCATTATTTCAAGTGGATTCACAAATCATTATCCTTGTTTAGTAGGAGTACGTTTCACATACTAAATAGTGGATGGTGTATTTCTTTTTCACAAAAATTTGCAGCTGCTGCTTAATATGGTGTATTTCTTTTTCACAAATATTTGCAGCTGCTGCTTAATTATCTGCCTCTTTGAGTGATGGTATCTATGTAGCTTTGCTGTTGAATTTATGCTCTTGCAGAAAAAAAAATTTGTCAAGTCATTTCTATTTGGTTACGCAAGGATAATTAACGTCACATCACATTTGAAGTTGAATATATCGACTACTTTCTCTACTGTACAGTGAAATTTAGGTGTAAGACAACAATGAACAGCTTTCATATTCAACAGCTGTAACATTACTAGTAGTTATTTTTAGTTGCCAAGAGCTGTTCTATCATTGTCCTAGCATTCAACAAACAAGAATCATCGCAGCAACAGAGAGTAGAAGAGAAAAGCAGAAGACGAGCCTTGAAAGAAGAATGAGTAAGCTTGAAGAAGAAAAACAATAAGAAAGGAGCAAATAGAATAAAAGAGGGGACAATAAAGAGAGCATTGAAGCATATCTGGAGAGGAATCCTTAATATTTATATGTCGAAAGGCCCTTCTGGTCCTATTTCCCCCTTTCTTCACCTTTTAAAGTCAACGTCAAAGAAGCAACTGCGTCTCGCTTAGATCGCTTTGCGCCTTATTGCCCGAAGCACTTGCTTCTTCGGATTTGCTTAACTTCACCCTTGTGAATGGAGGACCTCTTGCTTCGCTGCTTCATTGTTTTAAGATGGATTGAAAGTAAGAGCCTAGGCTTCTAGTTAATATTGTGGGATGAGGAGATACATTGTACGCCCCCCTCAATATGCATGAGCTGAGAACCTTAGCTGACAAGTACTTGCCATAGAAATTTGGTAGTGTTTATATAGTACTTCAGTGGCTTTATACTTTTTAGGGCTGTAGACGTCAGTGTTTAAAGTGCTTATTGACCGAACATGGTTTCATGTTGCTCGTGTAAACAGGTTAGTCTCAAAATGTTCCTAGGAGTGACTGCATCAGTGACAAATTGGGATGTTGAGGGAACGACGTGCAGTCTAATTTTGGAGGACAACCCTTTGGTAGACTTTGTTGAGCTCCCTGATACCTGTCAAGGTCTATATTATTGTAACATCTTAAGTGGAGTAGTCAGGGGAGCATTGGAGATGGTAAGATTTTTCTCTCAATACAAACTGATTATCCAATTAATGGTATAATTTCTTGTAATGAACTATCTTGCATAACATGCATAGCCTCAATGTGTTCATGATCGTCTTTATTTTTCTTTCCTTATTTTATTCTTGTTTGGTGCAGGAAGATGCCTAATTTTAAGCAATATGGAATGAACTAGCATGATATTCAACCTGCTCTTTCTCACATTTTTTTCCAGCGTCTTGGTGCTTTATTCCGAGTCATTTAATATTGCTCTGACCATCTGGTCATTATTGTATCCATGCTACAGTAGATCCACATAAAATTTGATGTCATTCTCTTGCTTTGCTATGTGGTAAGAGTAAAGTGGTTATTTTCATAATCTGTCATGAACATAGCTTTGTTTTGGAAAAAGATATATTAGTTGAGAAGTGGTTGCTCTTCATACAGGGTATATATATATAAAAAAAATAGAATATACATGATTCTCTATAAATTGTAGCCAATCATCTATGCTTACTGGAATATTAAAGGTGCTCCGAAAGTGTCAAAAAATTAAGAAATAAAGAGATTTCTCTTTTATCCATACATTTTTCAACTCCCTCAAACGCTCTTCTATTTCTTCCCCTCCAAATTATCCCCTTAAGGGCTATAGATACTATTCCCAAAGGAAGCTATCAACGAAGTCAACACATTGATTGATATGAGAAAGAATACTATTCTGTGCAAACTTCCTGAGTTTGTATGAATAACTAGGATCTGTTAAAATTTTGAGATTGTTGAATCTGCTTTAGACTAAAATATATTGGAATGACAATCTTTATCTCTGTTTTCCCTGCGCTCAGGTGTCAATGAAAACAGAGGTCACATGGCTTCGTGATATGCTTAGAGGGGATGATGCATTTGAGTTGCAGCTGAAGCTTCTGAAGCAAGTTCCAGAGGAGTACCCTTACAAGGATGACGAGTGGCATGCTTTTATGATGCTTGATATTATGCACATGCAATATAAGAAGATTCCTTTCCAGGCATATGTTAAAAGTATTTTCTGTTGCTTTAGTGTCTCTTCCAAATTTTCCAGTACGGTAAAACAACTTATTTGAGTAAAATCTCCAACTTGTTCTTGCCATATTCCTTTTATTCCTGTTAACGGGTTGAATAGTTGTATTGTCATCTCCATTCATCTCCCAAACGTGTACATGGATGTGAATGTCTCAGTTGGAACATTCATTGTGCCTTGGTTGAACAGTAGAAGAGAGAGCTGTTTTCGTATGTTGAGAATCCATTATGGATTGCCCTCTGTTAATTAGTACAATTTTAGGAGTCTAACGTTACATTTTTAAATCTTATTGGGCAATTGTGCCTAGCACGCAAAGGAAACTGGAATTCTACGACAATCTCCAGCGGAGGCCTCTTTGTGCCGACTAGGGTTACTCCAACTCTATTACATTTGCCTCTCTATAGTGTGATATCGAGTATGAGTAACGTGCATAAGTTCTACTGTTGAGTTTAGTGTTCTAAACGATTTTCTAGTTGAATTTCAGTTGATGAGATGTGCTTCGAAAATTTGAGATTTATCTGTATGTACCAGATTGGAAGGACGTGTTCTTGGCTTTTGAAGGTCATTATTTTTTTCCCCTGTACTGCTTCTAAATATCACAATGTGTGAGACTACAGTTTGCTTCCTGCACTTGACATGAAACACAACTTTCGAATTGAGATGAACATATCCAGTTTAAGATTATGCGATCATGGAAATGATTGGAAGACCCAAAAAAAGAAACCAATAATCTCTTTTGTCTGTGCCTCGAAAAGTTCCATCAAGTTTTACCAGCTCTCCACCAGTTTGTCATACGAAATTAACAATGTGTTAAGTTGAAGTGGAAGATATGAGACAGCCACTTGGAGCAGGTCTCTTGAGTTATTAAAGGAAAAAGGCAAGTAAACTACTAAATAAAAACTTGTTTTCGCAATCTCTTTGCAAATGAATGACCACAGAACGGAGAAACGATTAAATACTTCTCCCCCCGCCCCGCCCCCCCCCCCCCCCTCCCCAAAAAAAAAATTTCTTTTGCCTTTCCTTCATTCATAAACTAAATGTCACAGTTATATCGCTAGTACTTTGCTAAATTTAGAAAGTTAAATGGCATCTGCACCCGCAATCTTTAAACTCTCATTCACCAAGCAATAGAACTCGATTTCAAAATCTTAGAAATAGAAGTACAGATGTATTCTCCCATGAAAGGAGAAACTATACATATACATGCCTCCCAAACAGGTTTAAGAAGGCAAGAAAATGCACGCTAAACATATACATGAATAGACAAAAAGAAAAGAAGCTATGCTTTAAAGAAAAAAATTGTCGCAGCAAATTGTTCTCATCATCATGAAAAAATAAGAAATAAAAGAAAAATAAAATTTCTGACAGTGTGTTACAATCTAGGTTCTCTAAAAAGTATACAGATCAAGTACACTAAGCTCCAGATTTGGGGATTTTGAATTGCTTCTTGACAAATTGAGAGGCCTCTGACTCTCCTCGATGACACAGAATCCTAAGTAGGGTCTTGGTATCAGCACCTAACTTGCCTCTTCCGCCCTGCATTTCTAACTCACTTGCAGATCTCAAGTCTTCTATTATTTCCCTGGTCTGTGAACCATAAAAAACAAGTGTTGTACATCAACCATTTAACATATTGTCGCAGAGAAGGATCACAATAAAATGTAATATATAAAAACCAAATAAGATCATCTTAGACATGTACTAGAATTAGTGCAAAATATGGCCTTAATAAACAGTCTTTGAGGAGCGAGCAGATTTTTAAACCTATACATACCATCGCTCTTTCTACAATTGATATTAGTGTTACAGCATCTTTGACCAATTTTAAATGAATAGATGATCTTCATATCCGTTAAGATAGTGCTATATTTACACGTTGTTATTGGGGGGCAAAAAAAAACAAGACTGAAAAAAGTGCATATTGATCAGACAATAATTTCATAATAGAGGCATGGAGAAGCAAGGAGGTACAAGCATCAGTAACCACAGGTACCAAAGTTTTTATGCAGTCAATTCTGCTTATCTTAGTACTTCATTGTGGTTGCCCAACTAACCTCATAACCATGCAGCTTTACCACCTGCCGAACACGTGCAACTTGATTTTCAACCACTCCACGAGGAAGCCCGTCCCCACCCGAAATGAAGAATTCCTTAAACAAACAACAAGCATAGGTGAGAAATAATCATATTTTGTAGGTCCACTAATTCAAGATATCAGGTAGACAAAAATTAGTTTGGATATCTTCAGGTAGATAAAAAAATTTCTCAGGCATTTTCAACAAAAACCAGTTAGAATACCTTCAAGATCTCTAGATCCTCCTCCAATAGCTTAGCATCACCCAGGGAGAATACACGTGATGGTCCTCCATCTAATATGACTCGGAGTAGGCCATCCTGGTGAAATACGATTTCCAAATAATTCAAAAATTACTGCAGTTAAAAACAGAAAAACCAAGCAGCAGTAAGTACACAGACCAGTGATGCTTGAAGCAGTCCTGTCACAACACGATCACGGAGTGGATCCATTATCACATCACAAAGTTGATTAAGAACCTGCAAATATTGGAAGCCAGTTATACCATCTCTGCTTCTCTTTTTTCTGAGCATACATGAAAAGTGGGAGGTACATTCCAGCTCAGCAAAAATGGATTGATGCAAGTAAAAACCATATTATGTTTGTATCACTTTTACAATTATCTAAATCAGGGATCCAGATGACAAAATCGTTTTGCTCAGAAGGATGAATGCAGAAACGGTCTCACATTTCAATATTAGTTACAACCCTAGGTGTTACTATAGGTCATTTATGTCATTGTAGGAAAAAAAAACTCTCAAACTCCAGTTTCTAACGGTTCAAAACCGGTGCTTCATAAACAAAGTTCAGATGGGATTTATGAATCAGGTTTCTATTGCAGCAATTATAGTCCAACCTTCCACATCCCAACATTTCATTACAAGAGAGGTTTGAACAAACATTTAAGACCAAAAATTACTAAGCTGTACTTTCTTTCCATCACAAGAGGGAGATAAGGTGCAAAGAGAGCAGCAGATCAAGGAGCAACAGAGATCAGTTCATCAGTGTTGGAATTTCATGGGATAGTTATTCTTTGCTGTTATTCTTCAGGCTCAATTGCATCTCAAATATCTACAAGTTATTTCTTTTTCCCCTTTCTGGACTTCATCAAAAGTTAATTCATTTCCCGTTTTCCACATTTATACGACGTTACTTATGGATAGAATAGTCTCAAATATAAGACGCAATACCATATCAAGTGGATCCATTACTGATTCCAACCTCGACTGAGAAACGCTGGGTTTATAGAGATTCTCAATGAATGGTTCTCTTAAGTCCCAGAAAATGATTTTCTTTCCTGCAAAAATGACAAAAATGATTTAGGAATTATTTGCAATGAACCCCCAAAAAGTAGAAGACAAAGAAGAAGTCTCTCGCAAATCGCAAGTAAATCCACACATCCTTGAAAGTTATATTATTTGCAGAGAACCCAAAAAAGAAAAAACAGAATATAAAAACAAAAGTCTCACCAGTAAATTCACACATTCTGTCAACTGCGGCATTAATATCTTTTCTGCTTCCATCAAATGAGTCCTTCTTCTGTAAATTTCTTGCCGTCTCTTCAGCTGGGCTCTCTTTGTTAGGAAAAAATTTGATGTTAAGTTAATCCTTTTCCAAGAGGAAAGAGTACCACTACTCAAGTGGCACTCATCATGATAAAGAATTATATCTAGATTCTATAGGCTAAAAGTCCCAGCTGATATCAATTATACAGCAGCTATGCTTAATAGTAAACAGATTTCAAGTCAACTATCTCCCTCGTCTCCTTTTTAATTACAAACAAGAAAAACAGGTTTGCAGTTCTTTATTCATATTTTTGTTTTACCAAATTTATTTTGCAAGACATTCCAAGCACACCAAGTCATAGGCTTTACCCATACATAGCCAAAGCTTAAGTGCTCAGTACCTGAAATAAAAAAAGTTCTGTAATTCTCGGCATTCCTAATTATGACATAATTTCGAAGAATATTCTACGCAGTATTCTTTTTAATTGTCTTGATTAAATACTAACATAATTCTTAGTGATTCACTTGAGTTTCAACGCGCCTCTTCAAACTCAAGGTGATGAAACAACTTAAGATTGCTTATTAGCAAACAAGAGACACTAACAAAAGTCACGGGAATGTAAACAATTCCTTGAATCATCACCAGAAAGAAATTAGTGTTGTATTTTATTTCCCCGAAAACTCACTGGCAATTGCACAGCAGAAAAAATTGCTTCTTGCAATGGCTTGAATTGGCAGCTGACGAGTACCAAAAGTTGTTATAGATCCCAAATTTCAATATTTTTCTATCTAAGAAAAAATCAATTTAGAGAATAGACTCAATACTCGAACTCTAATAACACAAAGAAAAAGAAGAGAAAATAACTTGTGACTTCAAATTAAATGTTTAGAAGAGAGATCTAAATACTATTTGCTACCATAAAAAAGAGGATTTTTGTTAAACAGTAACAGAAAATTCACTGTTTCGACTTTAGAGGAAAGAATCAAGATCCAAATTCTAATACCACGAAGAGATAGAAGAGAAGAACATGTTTTTAGAATTTTTGCTTGAAAGGTTGCAGGACGAATGGCCAGACATGGAATGACCATCTATAATAGGTGCATTACGGCCGTAAAAGTCGCCGGAGGTAAGAGTGGTGCCGCGAAACAGTCAAAGGAATGAATGTATTTGTGGAAAGATGGAAATATTTTAGTTGGGTAGATATTCATGAGTAGGGAAAACTACTCAAGTGTTTACCAAATTTTACATTCTGATACCACCATGTGAAAGAGAAAAAAGAAGAGAGAAAAAACTTATAGAGATCAGATGGTTAACTACATACAAGAGAGCTCCTTATATAAGAATCTTGAACTATATGAATTAAGGACAGTTTTCTAATTCTTAATATTCTTAACTTTTATTTAAGCAATATTCCTGATGGTTTTCCTGGCTTACAACACATCCATCCAACTATTTCTATAAAACAGAAATCTAAAATAGAAAAGTAGCCTCCTCTTCTCCACTTGCCGCCAATGTCTTCCTTTACTGTTCTTTTTTCTGTCTACCATCTTTGCAGTCTGTAAGGAGATAATTCCAATTGTCCACTTTATATAGAACGATTAAAGATGGAGCGCACCTTTTCAAGACGACAAATACTTCTTAACATTACTCAAAATTGTTAGAAAATATTTTTAGCTGTAAATCTAGAATTACATACTAAAAGGAGATAATAAGATAATATCAATATATTCCAAAGTCAAACAGGAGTTGTTCCTTACTTATCGATTTATCGTGATGCTTTTTCCTCGTCCACCGCTCCCAAATGCTGTCCTCCAATTTATTCAGTTGGCTAATAGCATACTGTAAGGATAAACGATGAGGTAAGCCTTAGAATTGCTGAAGACAGAAACACAACATCACACAGGTTACAGGTTGATTTAAGGTCCAGCTTCAAGCTAATGAAACTGGCCAGAGCCATGCTTTTTCACCACAGTAGATACACCCTTCAGACCCAATCAAAAAGGGGAAAGTGAAACAAAGAGCAAATGATTAACCGCTTGAGATCTTAAATCGTACAAAAAGCGAGAAGGTAGAAGTTTAACTCACATGAAGGCTATTCAACTGAACACAAAGCGTTGATGTGGCCACTATGTCAATTTCAACAGACTTCTGGACATCGGGTATCCTTGTATCCTTCAACTCCTTCTTTACAAATGCCTTAATTCCATGTTCCCTTGAGTATCTTGTCAGAATAGGCACAGGTGGAACAACATCTTCCTTATTAGCTGCACACATATGGTAGCAAGTTCACGATGAAATATATATGTTTGAATTAGTGGTAAACAGTTCTGCAGAAACATATGCAAGATATGAAAATGCAAATAGAAATAAAGCATGGTACAACTCTTGAATGCCAATAAAAAGAGAGCCACTAAACATAAGCTTCAAAGCTATTTGAAGATTGAACATGTTAAATCCTGTCGATGAAAAACTGGGCTGGTGATGAAGGGTTGTCAAATTGGTAAATTGGCAATTCATCCATAACTTGAGCCAGAAAAGAGGGAAATATTAAAATGGAGGTTTTCCAATTATTAGTTACTCGGACAGAATATTTACAGCTCCAGTGGGAAGGATAGCTTCGAACTGTAAAGAGGTACCCCTCCCTCCCTTCTGTGAAATGGATTCCATTACTATGATATATCATTCATCAAACAATAGTGCAGGATACAAAATGAACCGGGAGGATAATTAAGCTAAAACTGAAACAGCAGGTATATAAATTTCAGTAAAGAAGAATTCTTTAAGATTGTGCAGAAAGCAACAGTATACCAATCTTATCTAAAATGGTCTTTGCATATACTTGAAATGCATTATCAATGCCGCGAAAGAGGCTACCCAGTTCCCCTGGCCTCATTGGAACTTTCAAAGCAAAGAACTGATCAACCGTCTGCAGTAACAAAATAGTTCAGCTCATTACAAAATTTGGTATAGTATAAAAAGCATTGGTAAATTACTGTTAGCATATGAGAATCAAATGATTAAAGCAAAATGTCCACAGTCTGAGCCACATTTTAAAGTTCACTTCCTATATTTTCTTGTTGTCCCCCCCCCCCCCCCCCTTCCCTGGGCGCTAGATAGGGAACCGGAGCTTCAGAAGCTTTTAGATCTACAAGTGTATGTACTCCACAAGCTAAGTTTTTTTCACTTAAGTTTCACCATATTAACCAAAACTAAAAAGAAGCTAGGCTGCTAGAGATGACATGTACACGAAAGGCACACACAAAAATCATCTTGTAGCTGAGAGCAGTTGGTGTCAAACTTCGCTCTGAAGCACAAAAGACGAGGCTAGATATGGCTTCTTTCATGGAGCATTATGCTTTCATGGGATACTATTTCAAAGTCTGGTTTCCATTTAAAAGTTGTTTGCCTGACGTATATTAAGATAATCTTCAGCTGTCCATAAAACAAATCAATAAAGAAATAAATTCCGTTGTTGCTGATGCAGTTATTGAAACTCTTCTGCCATATTACTATGATTCCAATCTGCATCGGTCATATCGACATGCTTCTGGATTCTCTGCTGTTTAAAGCTATATTAAACAAGCTAATCATTTGTTTTTCTACATATATGGAAGATCCGCGATACATCTACTAGCATATGCAGTCAAGGGTAAATTAAGACTGAATACTACTACATCATCCTAGATTCTCACTTATGGATTAAACATGGACATGTAACATTAAAGTATCCACCCATATGTTGCTGAAAACAAGTTTTCAGATACATTCACCATGTCTGTTTATCAATTGATGCCGTAAAGAAACACGATAAACTTAAGGCGTGGAAATCAGAATTGTGATAGAAAATTGATCCTGGGAAAGACAGAAAATTGCGGAAAACATATGCAAAGAACAGAGTATAATTTGTGAACCTCTTCCACAATCCTGTAGACTTCAACAATTGAGCTTCCATGCCTTTGTTGAGGGGAAACTGGTATCCACCGCTGAAAACCCACAAAAAGGTAATTAACTTCATATGCTAAAAGGAGAATCTTTGTTTAGAAGGAAGAGCTCAATTTATTCTTTTTATCATATTAGTGAACTGAAAAGGGGAGATGCCCCATTTATTAACTTCATATGATAAAAGGCGAGCCTTTGCTTAGAAGGAAGAGCTCAATTTATTCTAATCATCATATCAGTGAATTGAAAAGGGGAGATGCCCCATTTAACTTATACTTCAGAAAAAAAGGATATCAGACATAACAACAACAACAACAACAAGCCCAGTAATTTCCCACCAATGGGGTATGGGGAGGGTAAGATGTACGCAGCCTTACCCCTACCCTGGCGGCAGAGAGGCTGTTTCCGATAGACCCTCAGCTGAAGAATGGATGAAAAAAGAAAAGGTAACTGCAACAAGTAGGAATAACAACAAGATAAAATAAGATCGAATCCAAGAACGCAATTAAACTCTAGGTAGTAATAGCAATCTATGAATAATAGGATGTCATACTAACACTAATACTAGTGACTGAGTAAGACAAAAAGAAACCCTAGACTACCTACTAGCCTTCTACCCTAATCTTTGACCTTCACACCCTCCTATCTTGGGCCATGTCCTCAATCAGCTCCAGTTGTGGTATGTCCCGCCTAATAACCTCTCCTCAAGGCTTCTTAGACCTACCTCTACCCCTCCAGCCACCCATCGAGGCTAACCTCTCGCACCTTTTAACTGTGGCTTCTATACTTCTCCTCTCAACATGCCAGAACCATCTCAACCTCGCATCCCGCATCTTATCCTCCACAGGGGCCACCCCACCTATATCCCGAATAACTTCATTCCTAATCTTATCCAACCTGGTATGCCACACATTCGCTTTAACATCCTCATCTCAGATGGTAGAAAAATCTAAAATGGAAAATGATATATGCACAGAGAGTAGAAGGATTATAATGACTAAGGCAAAAAATAAAATGATATAATAGTTCAATGAAACACAATCAATAGAATTAGCAACTCCCTTAGTTATTACCTCTTGCTGAATAGCCCGGTCAACCCAATTCAAAATCCTTGCAAGTTGTGAATTCACCCATCGTAGTACCAATGTCCCAGATACAGTTTCGATCTAGAATAAATCAAGAAATAAGCTAAGAAAGTCACCAAATTCATTATGAAAATATTAAGCATGATGCATGGAAACTTCATCAGCAAAACTGTCCTACCCCAACCAAAAAAAAGGCTCTGAGCATTTAGAATGCCGAGGTCAGGAGACAATAAATCCAATAAGCTTAATTTACTGGCCATAAGTCTGTCATATGGAACTGCCCCATATAAATTTGGCAAAACAATGTCATCCTAAGTTAATCTAATATAAAATATATAAGAAGCCAGGAAGAGTTTCCTAACCTTGAATAAATTTAACTTTCTGCAGTAAGCATCTGAAGTTCCATCAGCACAAGCAGATACGATAACTTGCATTATATACTGCTCAAGACTGTCAGCAGCAGGAAAGACAGCTATAGTATCCTCAGTCAGATGTTCCGCATTTTCAAGGAATGGTCTCTGAATGATTGACATTCACTCAAACCCCCATACTAAACATATTACCATGAATAATTCAAGCTAAACTAGAACTCCAGGAGATAAATTAATCATTAACATACCAATTTGATACCGTAAAGCTTGTGAAGTATGGATGCAGAAACAGCAGCAGCATTACGATGCCTTTGAGATAATATAGGCATGTAAATAGTATTATCTCTTTGCAAGAGTTTCTTTGTGTGTTCTGCAAGCAATGCTAGAGGATGTTCATTTGTTGCATGAGCTATTGCCTCAACATCTTGTATAATCTGCATAAAGCGATTATTCATGACGAACAGGGAAATTTCATTCATGGCCAATCTATAGGAAACATGGAACTGAACAACAACACTCTAAGAACTAGCAATGATGCACAGAGCATTCTTAGATCCCCACCCACCCACCCATCAACTCCGCGCTCTAGTAAGAGGGGAAGTCCACCAAGCAGGGGGACAGTTGGTCTACTTGTGTTTTTAGAACCATAGGAAGCAAATCAATCAAATGTAACTTCTGGATGAACTTGCAAACAGTCATTTGTCGGGAAATATGGAAAACCCTGTCCTTTCATGTAAGAAGCATCAACAGAAATGCACCATAATCTCACGAGATACATGACATGTTAGCTGTGAAATAGAAAGAGAGAAGACCTGGGCAAGTGACTTGGTCCTTTCTGATCCCTTTATGTTCTCGACTATTTTAGTATACCATTATCGTAAAATTACAGTCTACATTAAAATATGAGAAAAATTGTATGTTCTTGACTATTTTAGTACCATTATTGTAAAACTACAGATTACGTTACAATATGAGAAACTTGTATGGACTGTTTAACTGGTCACAGAACATATCAAAGTGACTACTAATTTCTGTTACTGAAGCTTTTATTAAAAGAGACACGCCTTCTACCTCTAATAGGCCATGCTGGTCTGAGAGGCTTTTTTGTGCTTCAAATTCTTTGGACATTTGGCATTAGAAGGGAATAAGTTAGTCATACAGTACAGAGAGTAAGTGTTATATGATCCGAAGGCTTAGACACAGGACATCAAATCCTCTCCTCTTGAACCAGTCATGCCCATCCCTTAACATACTTCATTATTGGTACATATAATGTTATTCCAACAAAGAAGCTCCTTATGCTGTATACAATGAAGATGACATTCATATTTACAACAACAACAACCACTACTACTACCCAGTAAAATCCCACAAAGTGGGGTCTGGGGAAGGTAATGTGTACGCAGACCTTACCCCTGCCCCGGTAGGGCAGAGAGGCTGTTTCCGATATACCCACGGCTCAGAACGACTGAAATAGAGGAAAACAAGAAAAGAATAGAAAAGGGAATTCATTAGTCCAGTAAAACCATTATAGTAACAGAAGCATAAAAAAATATAAAAATAAAACCCAAAAGATGAATGACATGCAATAATGGTAACCAGAGTCTAAGGCATCTAAGATAAACAATAAGAATAATGTGGGTTCGACATAAACTGCAGGCCATCTAAGATCAACCCTAATCCAACCCGCCTCACCCCCGGTATGCAGGAAGGAAAGCACCACTACCCCTATCCTACAACTCTAATGCTTGCCCTCCATGCCTTCCTATCGAGGGTCATGTCCTCGCAAATCTGCAGACAGACCATGTCCTGCCTGATCACCTCTCCCAAAGACTTCTTAGGTCTCCCTCTACCTCTCCTCATACCCACCACGGCCAACCGCTCGCACCTCTTAACCGGAGCATCGATGCTTCATTTTCTATCTTTAGCTATGGAAAATGAAGATAAAAGAATACAGAAAAGATTTTAATGACCTAACAATGCAAATGGAAGTTCATAGTTAAGGTCCTCTACAATCTTAAGAAACTAATCTAACCATTCATAGAACTTGCACTTTACAGTTAGGGTAATTTAGCAGTCTTTGGACTTGCACTTTGTGAGAATGCGCGGGAGAAATCTGTTGTTAAGAATGATACAATGAACCCTATATATAATACATATTTTACTCCTACTACATATGGGACTAGGACTATTTACACATAACTATATAACACTCCCCCTCAAGCCGGTGCATACAAATCATATGTACCGAGCTAACATATGTAACTAATACGAGCACCAACGAGTGACTTTGTAAAAATATCTGCAAGCTAATCAATTGCCATACAAGGCCCCTAAACCCCCCCACCCCCCCCCCCCCCGAGCAACAAAACAAAGTGGTTGCTACTAAGCAGAAGTTGGCTGAAAGGCCGCCAGAAATTACAAAATAGCACCACCAGAAAACAGAAACTTTTCTGGAAATTACTGTTCACGCCAGAAAAGTGCAATGTTCACGCCGGAAAAAATAAAAGTTGTCATAATTTGATGTAATTTATATGGGTAGGCTCGGAATCACTGAACGAGTAAGTTTTCCTTAAGAAGCTTTGCCAGAAAGTGGCTGGAATGACTCACACACGCCGGAAAACTTATTGTAGCTTGCCGGAACCCTAGTTCTGGCGGTGCGTGGAGGCGCATAAGGGACTTTCTGCCAAAGCAATTGACTGGGGTTTTGTCGCCCGACTTTTTCGAATAAGATGGTAGTATTGGTTTTCGCATAACACTTACCGATGAGGAAATAACGCAAATCAATCTTGAGTCGTCAACCGGAAAGACGCATGGTGATTGAGGGGTTTGGTCGCGCAAGGGTTTCGAATTTGGTGGTGGTACTGGTATAACGAAAGCAGTGATGAACTGGTATAACGAAAGCAGTGATGAACCCTGAAAACAAGATGAAGTTGCTGGAAAATTGCACGGTGACAAGATCTTTCTTCCTGGACGTCGCTGGAATGACGCACGACGATAATTTTCTCACTAAAGCTTTGATATCATATCAGAATGCATGGGAGAAGAATATGTTTTTAACAATGATACAATGAGCCTTATATATAATACATATTCTACTTCTACTACATATGGGACTAGAACTTATTCTACTCCTACTACATAAGGGACTAGAACATATTTTACTCCAACTACATATGGGACTAGGACTATTTACACATAACTATCTAATACACTTCAAGCCAACAGAGCAAAAGGTTTCAATAGCAGTAATAATATTCAGCAATCAGTTATAGTTTCTTTTTCCAACAAGTAACAATTTACCCTAGTAAACGCATTTTTGATTGAAGATGTCACATAGAACTCTATCTGCTCTGTATCTGATATTGTTGCATATTCCATTGCCTGCACAAACATCAATTTTGATACGACATTATTATTTCTGAGCGTCAATGTAAGCAACTCTTATGGTTTATAGTGAACGAACAGACAGCACATAAAACATATGATTATATTTCAATCAGAACAAACATAAAATATTTCACCAGAAACAGGTAATCAGTAGGTAACTCAGACATACCGTTTCAGGTTCTTCTAAAAGAAGCCTTCGAACAAGCATAGCAACTGCCACAGTGTTTTCCATCATTGCTGACCCCTAAACAAAACAAAGATGTGAGCACATTTTTGTTTTTCTTTTCATGTCAATATGAGTTATTTCCGCTTGATGAACTCTCTCAATCTCGGGTAGGGGTAAGGCCCGTCTACATATTACCCTCCCCAGACCCCACCTTGTGGGACTATACTGAGTAGTAGTTGTTGTTGTTGTTGAACTCTCTCAAACCAATAGGAAAGGTAACTATCAAGTGAAACATGTCAGCAAACTGAGTCTTTTTTGAACTACAAGGTATCTTTTCTCTCTAAAAGAAACAAACAGCACTTGAAGGGACTGAGACACATTTTCACAAATTACTGGAACCTTTTCTCCTTTTTTGGAAAATTTTTGGAGCGCATATGAGAATCCAATTACCACAAATGCTTGGTTGCTTTTCCTAGAAAATCATATCTTTCGTACCCAATGTTTACATCTTGTACACGGGGTTTTACCCCCTTTTTCTTTCATCGAAATAACCATTACTAAACCAGAAAAGATATCTTTGAAGGTTATGTTATATAAACAGAGAATAGCATATTAAAACCTCTGCAGCTCTGACGAGATCCCCGAGGAGCAGTGGTACACGGTTCAAAATACAGTTAATAATTGACTCTTCCCCAATTACCACAAAATTGGTTGCTTTTCCTAGAAAATCATATCTTTCGTACCAAATGTTTACATCTTATACACGGGGTTTTTACCCCCTTTTTTCTTTCATCGAAATAACCATTACTAAACCAGAAAAGATATCTTTGAAGGTTATTGTTAGAATATGTAAATAGTAGAACCCTAATCCAATGTGTATTAGGAGTAGGATAGGTTATGTGTATATATATATAGGGCTCATTGTATCATGTTTAAAAATCAATTATATTTTTCTCCCGTGCTTTCTCACATGGTAACAAAGCTCCAGTGAGAATATCATAGCTGTTCGTCATTCCAGCAACTTCCGGGAAGAAAGACCTCGTCGCCGTGCAATTTTCCGGCGACTTAAGAGGCTGTCCTTAACAAAATCACCCTTTTGTTGGTGTTGTGCAAAATCCGAGACCACCACAAGGCTCGGAATATAATTCCGACCAACCCCAGAAAATATCACCGGAAAATAACCCCCCACGCGCCGCCACACGCTCGCCGGAGTTCTGCCGTCGGCGGCGAGTCTATCCCGTGAGACACCTTTCGGCCAGAATTTCAAAAAATTCCTTCAGGACAGTCTAATTGCCCTCGAATTCCGAGCCTATCCATATTTTTATTTTTCAATTCCGACAACTTTGAATTTATTTCGGGTAGCTACAGTACTTTTTCCGGCAGCTACAGTGTTCCCAGTTTTCCGGCAGCTATAGTTTTCAGTTTCTAGTTTTCTGTTTCAGTTTCCGGCAGCTATAGTGTTTCCAGTTTTCAGTTGATTCTTTCAGATTATTTGGTAATAATCCAACGATGTCTTTGGGACTCGATGCTTTCGGGTCTAGAAACTCGGGTTCTGGCAGTTCCGGTGTTATGATTACCTCAGAACCTTTAATAGGAGGTTCAAACTACCTAGCTTGGGCTTCGTCTGTCGAGTTGTGGTGTAAAGATCAAGGTATTCAAGATCATCTAATCAAGGAATCTAGTGAAGGAGATGAAAAAGCCAAAGCATATTGGGAGAAGATCGATGCTCAATTATGCAGTATTTTGTGGCGATCTATTGATTCCAAGTTGATGCCCTTGTTTCGTCCATTCCAAACATGTTATTTGGTTTGGGAAAAGGCTCGTACTTTATACACTAATGACATATCTCGTTTCTATGAAGTGATATCACGGATGACAAATTTAAAGAAACAAGAATTAGATATGTCTACTTACTTGGGACACGTACAGGCAGTTATGGAGGAATTTGAGGCGTTGATGCCAGTTTCTGCTAGCGTTGCGAAGCAGCAAGAGCAACGATAAAAGCTGTTTCTAGTTCTTACTCTTGCTAGGCTTCCTAATAATCTCGACTCAGTACGCGATCAGATTTTGGCTAGTCCGACTGTCCCCACAGTTGATGAATTATTCTCTCGATTACTTCGCCTTGGTGCAGCACCGAGTCACCCAGTGAGCTCATCACAGACACTTGATTCATCTATCCTCATATCCCAATCAGTGGACAATCGGGCATCTCATACTATGGAGAATAGACGAGGAGGAGGTCGTTTTGGAAAATCTAGACCCAAGTGTTCTTATTGTTATAAACTTGGTCACACTCGTGACGTGTGCTATTCTTTACATGGTCGACAACCCAAAAATGCTTATGTTGCTTAGACCGAGACTACAGGTAACCAGGGATCTTCTGTATCTGAAGGGGAGTATAATACAACAACAACAACAACCCAGTATAATCCCACTGAGTGGGGTATGCGGAGGATAGTATGTACGCAGACCTTACCCCTACCCTGGGGTAGAGAGGCTGTTTCCAAATAGACCCCCGGCATCCTTCCCTCCAAGAACTTCCCACCTCGCTCTTGGGGAGACTTGAACTCACAACCTCTCGGTTGGAAGTGGGGGTTGCTTACCATTAGAGCAACCCCTCTTGTCTCTGAAGGGGAGTATAATGAGTTCCTTAAATATCGAGCAAGTAAGCAGACATCTCCACAAGTAGCCACTGTTGCTCAGACTGATACTTCTGTTGCTAATAATTCTTTTGCTTGTGTTTCCCAGTCTAGTCCTCTTGAACAATGGGTTGTGGACTCAGCTGCTTCTGATCATATCTCTGGTAATAAATCCCTTTTGTCAAATATTGCGTATTCACAGTTTCTTCCCAACGTTACTTTAGCTAATGGGTCTCAAACTAAAGCAAAAGGAGTTGGACAAGCGAACCATCTACCCTCTGTCACTCTAGATTCCGTTCTTTATGTCCCTGGCTGTCCTTTTAATCTTGCATCTGTTAGTCGTTTGACTCGTGCCCTCCATTGCGGCATATATTTTATTGATGATTCTTTTATTATGCAGGACCGCAGTACGGGACAGACGATACTTGAATCAGAAGGACTCTACTACCTTAACTCATTAACATCCTCCAAGGCATGTCTAGTTGCAGATCCTCCAGACCTACTTCACAGTCGCTTAGGACATCCTAGCTTGTCCAAGCTCCAGAAGATGGTGCCTAGTTTGTCTAGTTTATCCATATTAGAGTGTGAGTCATGTCAACTCGCGAAACATACCCGCGCCTCCTTTTCTCGTAGTATTGAGAATCGTGCAGAGTCTGTTTTTTCTTTAGTTCATTCGGATATATGGGGTTCTAGTAGAGTCAGTTCAACCTTGGGATTTCATTATTTTGTTAGTTTCATTGATGATCATTCAAGATGTACTTGGATTTTCTTAATGAAAGATCGTTCTGAGTTGTTTCCTATATTCCAGAATTTTGTGCTGAAATTAAAAATCAATTTGGTGTTTCTATTCGCACTCTTCGCAGTGATAATGCTTTAGAATATTTATCCTCTCAATTTCAGCAGTTTATGACTTCTCACGGAATTATTCATCAGACCTCTTGTCCTTATACCCCTCAGCAAAATGGGGTTGCAGAGAGAAAGAATAGGCACATTATTGAGACTGCTCGCACACTTCTCATTGAATCTCATGTTCCGCTGCGTTTTTGGGGCGATGCAGTTCTCACATCTTGTTATGTGGTTAATCGGATGCCTTCATCTCCCATCCAGAATCAGATTCCGTATGAGGTATTGTTTCCCCAGTCACCCTTATACTCTGTTAGAAGTGTAAATATAGTAGAACTCTAACTCAAAGTGTATTAGGAGTAGGTTAGATTATGTGTATTATATATAGGGCTCATTGTATCATGTTTATACATCAATTATATATTTTTCTCCCGTGCTTTCTCACATGGTATCAGAGCCAGGCCCATCCCAATTATTGTTACCGATGTTGGGCCCCCATTTATATTATCCACGCTCAAGAGATCCGGGCGTGAGGGAGGGTGTTGAGTTGTCCCACATCGGAAGGATTTGAGGTCCTTGGTCTCCTTATATGGCTTGGCAATCCTCACCTCATAAGCTACCTTTTGGGGTTGAGTTAGGTCCAAGGTCCATTCTTATCAGTTTGATCCACCTTGAATTCCGAGCCTATCCATATTTTTATTTTTCAATTCCGACAACTTTGAATTTTTCCGGCAGCTACAGTGTTCCTGTTTTCCGGCAGCGCCAGTTTTCAGTCCTCTGTTTCAGTTTCAGCGAGTTTTCAGTTGATAATCCAACGATGTCTTTGGGACTACAGTCTTTCGGGTCCAGAAATCAGGGTTCTGGCAATTCCGGTATTATGATTACCTCAGAACTTTTAATGGGAGGTTCAAACTACCTAGCTTGGGCTTCGTCTGTCGAGTTGTGGTGTAAAGGCCAAGGTGTTCAGGATCATCTAACCAAGGAGTCTAGTGACGGAGATGAAAAAGCCAAAGCACATTGGGAGAAGATTGATGCTCAATTATGCAGTCTTTTGTGGCGATCTATTGATTCCAAGTTGATGCCCTTGTTTCATCCATTCCAAACATGTTATTTGGTTTGGGAAAAGGCTCGTACTTTATACACTAATGACATATCTCGTTTCTATGATGTGATATCGCGGATGACAAATTTAAAGAAACAGGAATTAGATATGTCTACTTACTTGGGTCAAGTGCAGGCAGTTATGGAGGAATTTGAGACATTGATGCCAGTTTCTGCTAGCGTTGCAAAGCAGCAAGAGCAACGACAAAAGTTGTTTCTAGTTCTTACTCTTGCTGGGCTTCCTAATGATCTTGACTCAGTACGCGATCAGATTTTGGCTAGTCCGACTGTCCCCACAGTTGATGAATTATTCTCTCGCTTACTTCGCCTTGCTGCAGCACCAAGTCACCCAGTGAGCTCATCACAGACACTTGATTCATCTATCCTCGTCTCCCAATCCGTGGACAATCGGGCTTCTCATACTATGGAGTATAGACGAGGAGGAGGTCGTTTTGGAAGATCTAGACCCAAGTGTTATTATTGTTATAAACTTGGTCACACTCGTGACGTGTGCCATTCTTTACATGGTCGACCAACAAAAAATGCTTATGTTGCTCAGACTGAGCCTACAGGTAACCAGGGATTTTCTGTATCTGAACGGGAGTATAATGAGTTCCTTAAATATCGAGCAAGTAAGCAGCCGTCTCCACAAGTAGCCACTGTTGCTCAACCTGATACTTCTGTTACTGGTAATTCTTTTGCTTGTGTTTCCCAGTCTAGTCCTCTTGAACAATGGGTTGTGGACTCCGCTGCTTCTGATCATATCTCTGGTACTAAATCCCTTTTGTCAAATATTGCGCATTCACAGTTTTTTCCCAACGTTACATTAGCTAATGGATCTCAAACTAAAGCAAAAGGAGTTGGACAAGCAAATCCTCTACCCTCTGTCACTCTAGATTCCGTTCTTTATGTCCCTCGCTGTCCTTTTAATCTTGCATCTGTGAGTCGTTTGACTCGTGCCCTCCATTGCGGAATATATTTTATTGATGACTCTTTTATTATGCAGGACCGCAGTACGGGACAGACGATTGGAACAGGACTTGAATCAGACGGACTCTACTACCTTAACTCACTAACATCCTCTAAGGCCTGTCTAGCTGCCGATCCTCCAGACCTACTTCACAGTCGTTGAGGACATCCTAGCTTGTCCAAACTTCAGAAGATGGTGCCTCGTTTGTCCAGTTTATCCACATTAGAGTGTGAGTCATGTCAGCTCGGGAAACATACCCGCGCCTCCTTTCCTCGTAGTATTGAGAGTCGTGCAGAGTCTTTTTCTTTAGTTCATTCGGATATATGGGGTCCTAGTAGGGTATGTTCAACCTTGGGATTTCGTTATTTTGTTAGTTTCATTGATGATCATTCAAGATGTACTTGGATATTCTTAATGAAATATCGTTCTGAGTTGTTTTCTATATTCCAAAATTTTTGTGCTGAAATTAAAAATAATTTGGTGTTTCTATTCGCACCCTTTGCAGTGATAATGCCTTAGAATATTTATCCTCTCAATTTCAGCAGTTTATGTCTTCTCATGGAATTATTCATCAGACCTCTTGTCCTTATACCCCTCAGCAAAATGGAGTTGCAGAGAGAAAGAATAGGCACATTGTTGAGACTGCTCGCACACTTCTCATTGAATCTCATGTTCCGCCGCGTTATTGGGGCGATGCAGTTCTCACATCTTGTTATGTGGTTAATCGGATGCCTTCATCTCCCATCCAGAATCAGATTCCACATGAGGTCTTGTTTCCCCAGTCACCCTTATACTCTGTTCCCCCTCGTGTTTTTGGGAGCACTTGTTTCGTTCATAACTTAGCTCCTGGGAAAGATAAGTTAGCTCCTCGTGCTCTCAAGTGTGTCTTCCTTGGTTATTCTCGTGCTCAGAAGGGCTATCGTCGTTATTCCCCTGATCTTCGTAGGTACCTTATGTCAGCCGATGTCACATTTTTTGAGTCTAAATCTTTCTTTACCTCTTCTGACCATTCTGACCATCTGGATATATCTGAGGTTTTACCTATACCGGCCTTTAGGGAGTCTACTATATCTCCTCCTTCACCTTCCGCTACAGAAGTCTTACTCATTCCAAACGTTGAACCCTCTACTGTGGCTCCTCCTAGACTCCCTGCACAAGACACTCCACTCTTGACATACCATCGTCGTCCTCGCCCAGCATCCGGCCCGGCTGATTCACTTCCTGCACCTGACCCTGCTCCTACTGCGGACTTGTCTCTTCCGATTGAACTTCGGAAAGGTATACGGACCACCCTTAATCCTAATCCCCATTATATCGGTTTAAGTTATCATCGTTTGTCATCGCCCTATTATGCTTTTCTATCTTCTTTGTCCTCTGTTGTCATCCCTAAGTCTACAGGTGAAGCATTGTCTCATCCAGGGTGGCGACAGGCTATGACTGACGAGATGTCTGCTTTACATACGAGTGGTACTTGGGAGCTCGTCCCTCTTCCTTCAGGTAAATCTACTGTTGGTTGTCGTTGGGTGTATGCAGTCAAGGTTGGTCCAGATGGTAAGGTTGATCGTCTTAAGGCTCGTCTTGTGGCCAAGGGATATACTCAGATATTTGGGCTTGATTACAGTGATACCTTCTCTCCCGTGGCTAAGATAGCATCAGTCCTCCTTTTTCTCTCTATGGCTGCTGTTCGCCATTGGCCTCTGTATCAGCTGGACATTGAAAATGCATTTTTACACGGTGACCTTGAGGATGAAGTTTATATGGAGCAATCACCTGGGTTTGTTGCTCAGGGGGAGTCTCGTGGCCTTGTATGTCGCTTGCGCCGGTCACTTTATGGTCTAAAGCAGTCTCCTCGAGCCTGGTTTGGTAAGTTTAGCATTGTTATCCAGGACTTTGGCATGACTCGGAGTGAAGCTGATCACTCTGTATTCTATCGGCATTCTGATTCACGTCTCTGTATTTATCTAGTGGTCTATGTTGACGACATCGTTATTACCGGCAATGACCAGGATGGTATTACTAAATTGAAGCAACATCTCTTTCAACACTTTCAGACTAAGGATCTGGGCACACTAAAGTATTTTCTGGGTATTGAGGTCGCACAGTCTAGCTCAGGTATTGTGATCTCACAACGGAAGTATGCCTTAGATATTCTTGAGGAGACAGGAATGACAGGTTGTAAACCTGTTGACACTCCAATGGATCCAAATTCTAAACTTCTTCCAGGACAGGGGGAGCCTCTTAACGATCCTGAAAGATATAGGCGGTTAGTTGGTAAACTAAATTATCTTACAGTGACAAGACCTGACATTTCCTTTCCTATGAGTGTTGTGAGCCAGTTTATGGGTTCGCCATGTGATAGTCATTGGGATGCAGTTGTTCGCATTCTTCGGTATATAAAATCAACTCCAGGTAAAGGTTTATTGTTTGAGGATCGAGGCCATGAGCAGATTGTTGGATACTCCGATGCTGATTGGGCAGGATCGCCTTCTGACAGACGTTCTACTTCTGGATATTGTGTCTTAGTAGGAGGAAATTTGGTATCTTGGAAAAGCAAGAAACAGAATATGGTTGCTCGGTCTAGTGCAGAAGCAGAATATCGAGCAATGGCTATGGCGACATGTGAGCTAGTTTGGGTCAAACAGTTGCTCAAAGAGCTGAAATTTGGTGATGTTAGTCAGATGGGACTTGTGTGTGATAATCAAGCTGCTCTTCATATTGCGTCAAATCCAGTGTTCCATGAGAGAACTAAGCACATTGAGATTGACTGTCACTTTATCAGAGAAAAGATACTCTCGGGAGATATTGCTACAAAGTTTGTAAAGTCAAATGATCAGCTTGCAGACATTTTCACCAAGTCCCTCACTGGTCCTCGTATTAACTACATATGTAACAAGCTCGGTACATATGATTTATATGCACCAGCTTGAGGGGGAGTGTTAGAAATGTAAATATAGTAGAACTCTAACCCAAAGTGTAGTAGGAGTAGGTTAGATTATGTGTATTATATATAGGGCTCATTGTATCATATTAATTTTTCTCCCGTGCTTTCTCACATACTCTATTCCTCCCGGTGTTTTTGGGAGCACTTGTTTCGTTCATAACTTAGCTCCGGGGAAAGATAAGTTAGCTCCTCGTGCTCTCAAGTGTGTCTTCCTTGGTTATTCTCGTGCTCAGAAGAGCTATCGTTGTTATTCACCTGATCTTCGTAGGTACCTTATGTCAGCCGATGTCACATTTTTTGAGTCTAAACTTTTATTTACCTTTTCTGACCATTCTGACCATCTTGATAGATCTGAGGTTTTACCTATACCGGCCTTTAGGGAGTCTACTATATCTCCTCCTTCACCTTCCGCTACAGAAGTCTTACTCATTCCAAACGTTGAACCCTCTACTGTGGCTCCTCCTAGACTCCCTGCACAAGACACTCCACTCTTGACATACCATCGTCGTCCTCGCCCAGCATCCGGCCCGGCTGATTCACTTCCTGCACCTGACCCTGCTCCTACTGCGGACTTGTCTCTTCCGATTGAACTTCGGAAAGGTATACGGACCACCCTTAATCCTAATCCCCATTATATCGGTTTAAGTTATCATCGTTTGTCATCGCCCTATTATGCTTTTCTATCTTCTTTGTCCTCTGTTGTCATCCCTAAGTCTACAGGTGAAGCATTGTCTCATCCAGGGTGGCGACAGGCTATGACTGACGAGATGTCTGCTTTACATACGAGTGGTACTTGGGAGCTCGTCCCTCTTCCTTCAGGTAAATCTACTGTTGGTTGTCGTTGGGTGTATGCAGTCAAGGTTGGTCCAGATGGTAAGGTTGATCGTCTTAAGGCTCGTCTTGTGGCCAAGGGATATACTCAGATATTTGGGCTTGATTACAGTGATACCTTCTCTCCCGTGGCTAAGATAGCATCAGTCCTCCTTTTTCTCTCTATGGCTGCTGTTCGCCATTGGCCTCTGTATCAGCTGGACATTGAAAATGCATTTTTACACGGTGACCTTGAGGATGAAGTTTATATGGAGCAATCACCTGGGTTTGTTGCTCAGGGGGAGTCTCGTGGCCTTGTATGTCGCTTGCGCCGGTCACTTTATGGTCTAAAGCAGTCTCCTCGAGCCTGGTTTGGTAAGTTTAGCATTGTTATCCAGGACTTTGGCATGACTCGGAGTGAAGCTGATCACTCTGTATTCTATCGGCATTCTGATTCACGTCTCTGTATTTATCTAGTGGTCTATGTTGACGACATCGTTATTACCGGCAATGACCAGGATGGTATTACTAAATTGAAGCAACATCTCTTTCAACACTTTCAGACTAAGGATCTGGGCACACTAAAGTATTTTCTGGGTATTGAGGTCGCACAGTCTAGCTCAGGTATTGTGATCTCACAACGGAAGTATGCCTTAGATATTCTTGAGGAGACAGGAATGACAGGTTGTAAACCTGTTGACACTCCAATGGATCCAAATTCTAAACTTCTTCCAGGACAGGGGGAGCCTCTTAACGATCCTGAAAGATATAGGCGGTTAGTTGGTAAACTAAATTATCTTACAGTGACAAGACCTGACATTTCCTTTCCTATGAGTGTTGTGAGCCAGTTTATGGGTTCGCCATGTGATAGTCATTGGGATGCAGTTGTTCGCATTCTTCGGTATATAAAATCAACTCCAGGTAAAGGTTTATTGTTTGAGGATCGAGGCCATGAGCAGATTGTTGGATACTCCGATGCTGATTGGGCAGGATCGCCTTCTGACAGACGTTCTACTTCTGGATATTGTGTCTTAGTAGGAGGAAATTTGGTATCTTGGAAAAGCAAGAAACAGAATATGGTTGCTCGGTCTAGTGCAGAAGCAGAATATCGAGCAATGGCTATGGCGACATGTGAGCTAGTTTGGGTCAAACAGTTGCTCAAAGAGCTGAAATTTGGTGATGTTAGTCAGATGGGACTTGTGTGTGATAATCAAGCTGCTCTTCATATTGCGTCAAATCCAGTGTTCCATGAGAGAACTAAGCACATTGAGATTGACTGTCACTTTATCAGAGAAAAGATACTCTCGGGAGATATTGCTACAAAGTTTGTAAAGTCAAATGATCAGCTTGCAGACATTTTCACCAAGTCCCTCACTGGTCCTCGTATTAACTACATATGTAACAAGCTCGGTACATATGATTTATATGCACCAGCTTGAGGGGGAGTGTTAGAAATGTAAATATAGTAGAACTCTAACCCAAAGTGTAGTAGGAGTAGGTTAGATTATGTGTATTATATATAGGGCTCATTGTATCATATTAATTTTTCTCCCGTGCTTTCTCACATACTCTATTCCTCCCGGTGTTTTTGGGAGCACTTGTTTCGTTCATAACTTAGCTCCGGGGAAAGATAAGTTAGCTCCTCGTGCTCTCAAGTGTGTCTTCCTTGGTTATTCTCGTGCTCAGAAGAGCTATCGTTGTTATTCACCTGATCTTCGTAGGTACCTTATGTCAGCCGATGTCACATTTTTTGAGTCTAAACTTTTATTTACCTTTTCTGACCATTCTGACCATCTTGATAGATCTGAGGTTTTACCTATACCGGCCTTTAGGGAGTCTACTATATCTCCTCCTTCACCTTCCGCTACAGAAGTCTTACTCATTCCAAACGTTGAACCCTCTACTGTGGCTCCTCCTAGACTCCCTGCACAAGACACTCCACTCTTGACATACCATCGTCGTCCTCGCCCAGCATCCGGCCCGGCTGATTCACTTCCTGCACCTGACCCTGCTCCTACTGCGGACTTGTCTCTTCCGATTGAACTTCGGAAAGGTATACGGACCACCCTTAATCCTAATCCCCATTATATCGGTTTAAGTTATCATCGTTTGTCATCGCCCTATTATGCTTTTCTATCTTCTTTGTCCTCTGTTGTCATCCCTAAGTCTACAGGTGAAGCATTGTCTCATCCAGGGTGGCGACAGGCTATGACTGACGAGATGTCTGCTTTACATACGAGTGGTACTTGGGAGCTCGTCCCTCTTCCTTCAGGTAAATCTACTGTTGGTTGTCGTTGGGTGTATGCAGTCAAGGTTGGTCCAGATGGTAAGGTTGATCGTCTTAAGGCTCGTCTTGTGGCCAAGGGATATACTCAGATATTTGGGCTTGATTACAGTGATACCTTCTCTCCCGTGGCTAAGATAGCATCAGTCCTCCTTTTTCTCTCTATGGCTGCTGTTCGCCATTGGCCTCTGTATCAGCTGGACATTGAAAATGCATTTTTACACGGTGACCTTGAGGATGAAGTTTATATGGAGCAATCACCTGGGTTTGTTGCTCAGGGGGAGTCTCGTGGCCTTGTATGTCGCTTGCGCCGGTCACTTTATGGTCTAAAGCAGTCTCCTCGAGCCTGGTTTGGTAAGTTTAGCATTGTTATCCAGGACTTTGGCATGACTCGGAGTGAAGCTGATCACTCTGTATTCTATCGGCATTCTGATTCACGTCTCTGTATTTATCTAGTGGTCTATGTTGACGACATCGTTATTACCGGCAATGACCAGGATGGTATTACTAAATTGAAGCAACATCTCTTTCAACACTTTCAGACTAAGGATCTGGGCACACTAAAGTATTTTCTGGGTATTGAGGTCGCACAGTCTAGCTCAGGTATTGTGATCTCACAACGGAAGTATGCCTTAGATATTCTTGAGGAGACAGGAATGACAGGTTGTAAACCTGTTGACACTCCAATGGATCCAAATTCTAAACTTCTTCCAGGACAGGGGGAGCCTCTTAACGATCCTGAAAGATATAGGCGGTTAGTTGGTAAACTAAATTATCTTACAGTGACAAGACCTGACATTTCCTTTCCTATGAGTGTTGTGAGCCAGTTTATGGGTTCGCCATGTGATAGTCATTGGGATGCAGTTGTTCGCATTCTTCGGTATATAAAATCAACTCCAGGTAAAGGTTTATTGTTTGAGGATCGAGGCCATGAGCAGATTGTTGGATACTCCGATGCTGATTGGGCAGGATCGCCTTCTGACAGACGTTCTACTTCTGGATATTGTGTCTTAGTAGGAGGAAATTTGGTATCTTGGAAAAGCAAGAAACAGAATATGGTTGCTCGGTCTAGTGCAGAAGCAGAATATCGAGCAATGGCTATGGCGACATGTGAGCTAGTTTGGGTCAAACAGTTGCTCAAAGAGCTGAAATTTGGTGATGTTAGTCAGATGGGACTTGTGTGTGATAATCAAGCTGCTCTTCATATTGCGTCAAATCCAGTGTTCCATGAGAGAACTAAGCACATTGAGATTGACTGTCACTTTATCAGAGAAAAGATACTCTCGGGAGATATTGCTACAAAGTTTGTAAAGTCAAATGATCAGCTTGCAGACATTTTCACCAAGTCCCTCACTGGTCCTCGTATTAACTACATATGTAACAAGCTCGGTACATATGATTTATATGCACCAGCTTGAGGGGGAGTGTTAGAAATGTAAATATAGTAGAACTCTAACCCAAAGTGTAGTAGGAGTAGGTTAGATTATGTGTATTATATATAGGGCTCATTGTATCATATTAATTTTTCTCCCGTGCTTTCTCACATACTCTATTCCTCCCGGTGTTTTTGGGAGCACTTGTTTCGTTCATAACTTAGCTCCGGGGAAAGATAAGTTAGCTCCTCGTGCTCTCAAGTGTGTCTTCCTTGGTTATTCTCGTGCTCAGAAGAGCTATCGTTGTTATTCACCTGATCTTCGTAGGTACCTTATGTCAGCCGATGTCACATTTTTTGAGTCTAAACTTTTATTTACCTTTTCTGACCATTCTGACCATCTTGATAGATCTGAGGTTTTACCTATACCGGCCTTTAGGGAGTCTACTATATCTCCTCCTTCACCGTCCGCTACAGAAGTCTTACTCATTCCAACCGTTGGAGAGTCTAGTGTGGCTCCTCCTAGACTCCCTGCCACATAAACTCCACTCTTGACATATCATCGTCGTCCTCGCCCAGCATCCGGCTCGGTTGATTCACATCCTGCACCTGACCCTGCTCCTACTGCGGACTTGTCTCTTCCGATTGCACTTCGGAAAGGTATACGGAACACCCTTAATCCTAATCCCCATTATATCGTTTAAGTTATCATCGTTTGTCATCACCCTATTATGCTTTTCTATCTTCTTTGTCCTCTGTTTCCATCCCTAAGTCTAGAGGTGAAGCATTGTCTCATCCAGGGTGGCGACAGGCTTTGACTGACGAGATGTCTGCTTTACATACGAGTGGTACTTGGGAGCTCGTCCCTCTTCCTTCAGGTAAATCTAGAGTTGGTTGTCGTTGGGTGTATGCAGTCAAGGTTGGTCCAGATGGTAAGGTTGATCGTCTTAAGGCTCGTCTTGTTGCCAAGGGATAACAACAACAATAACAACAACAACCCAGTATAATCCCACTTAGTGGGGTCTGGGGAGGGTAGTGTGTACGCAGACCTTACCCCTACCCTTGGGTAGAGAGGCTGTTTCCAAATAGACCCCGGCATCCTTCCCTCCAAGAACTACCCACCTTGCTCTTGGGGAGACTCGAACTCACAACCTCTCGGTTGGAAGTGGGGATTGCTAACCATCAGAGCAACCCCTCTTGCCAAGGGATATACTCAGATATTTGGGCTTGATTACAGTGATACCTTCTCTCCCGTGGCTAAGATAGCATCAGTCCGCCTTTTTCTCTCTATAGCTGTTGTTCGCCATTGGCCCCTGTATCAGCTAGACATTAAAAATGCATTTTACACGGTGACCTTGAGGATGAAGTTCATACGGAGCAACCACCTGGGTTTGTTGCTCAGGGGGAGTCTCGTGGCCTTGTATGTCGCTTGCGCCGGTCACTTGATGGTCTAAAGCAGTCTCCTCAAGCCTGGTTTGGTAAGTTTAGCATTGTTATCCAGGACTTTGGCATGACTCGGAGTGAAGCTGATCACTCTGTATTCTATCGGCATTCTGATTCACGTATCTGGGCACACTAAAGTATTTTTTGGGTATTGAGGTCGCACAGTCTAGCTCAGGTATTGTGATCTCACAACGGAAGTATGCCTTAGATATTCTTGAGGAGACAGGAATGACAGGTTGTAAACCTGTTGACACTCCGATGGATCCGAATTCTAAACTTCTTCCAGGACAGGGGGAAGCCTCTTAACGATCCTGCAAGATATAGGCGGTTAGTTGGTAAATAAATTATCTTACAGTGACAACACCTGACATTTCCTTTCCTGTGAGTGTTGTGAGCCAGTTTATGGGTTCTCCATGTGATAGTCATTGGGATGCAGTTGTTCGCATTCTTCGGTATATAAAATCAACTCCGGGTAGAAGTTTATTGTTTGAGGATCGAGGCCATGAGCAGATCGTTGGATACTCCGATGCTGATTGGGCAGGATCGCCTTCTGACAGACGTTCTACTTCTGGATATTGTGTCTTAGTAGGAGGAAATTTGGTATCTTGGAAAAGCAAGAAACAGAATGTGGTTGCTCGGTCTAGTGCAGAAGCAGAATATTGAGCAATGGCTATGGCGACATGTGAACTAGCTTGGATCAAACAGTTGCTCAAAGAGCTGAAATTTGGTGATGTTAGTCAGATGGGACTTGTGTGTGATAATCAAGTACTCTTCATATTGCGTCAAATCCAGTGTTCCATAAGAGAACTAAGCACATTGAGATTGACTATCACTTTGTCAGAGAAAAGATACTCTCGGGAGATATTGCTACAAAGTTTGTAAAGTCAAATGATCAGCTTGCAAACATTTTCACCAAGACCCTCACTGGTCCTCGTATTAACTACATATGTAACAAGCTCGGTACATATGATTTATATGCACCAGCTTGAGGGGGAGTGTTAGAATATGTAAATAGTAGAACCCTAATCCAATGTGTATTAGGAGTAGGATAGGTTATGTGTATATAAATAGGGCTCATTGTATCATGTTTAAAAATCAATTATATTTTTCTCCCATGCTTTCTCACAGTTATGTTATATAAACAGAGAATAGCATTTTAAAACCTGTGCAGCTCTGAAGAGATCCCCGAGGAGCAATGGTACACGGTTCAAAATACAGTTAAAAATTGACTCTTCCCCTCTACCCTTCTACACTTAAATACCATACTTTCGTTTGCGGCAGGGTTCCAAGCCCTGATTAGCACGTAAGTAATTATATTGACCGTCAAAACCACAGATTTTTCTCAATTTCCTTTACATCTAAATTACAACTGGCCGTGTTTATTCAGGCTAGCTGGTATTCTTTATCTCATGATTGTGTGCTGAGACAGAACGGAAATTGATTCTAGGTTCGAATTCCTTTATTTTTTCCTGGGTATGCTTTCTTGTCTAGGGCCTGGAATAACCCATAGGATTGGGCCTGGGAAAGCAACAAACTATTATGGACGTTTTGTTTCATTTCACAAAAATCTCAATTGCTGATCATCTGAAGGAGGGGAGAATCAAAAGTGGCATTACAAGCGAAAAAACAAAATGTCCATATTGTTTCAGCCCAGAACAATGCGGAATCCATCAAAAGTTCACGTACCTCACTACATGAAACTCTATCTATCCAATGAGATGTCTCACATCTCAATGATTTGTTGAGTATAGTCCAGACAGTTTAACTAGGGTGTCCTTTAAGGCTTTACAACAACAACAACAACTACCCAGTGTATTCCCACCAGGTGGGGTCTGGGGAGGATAATATGTAGACGAGCCTTACCCCTACCCGAAAGGGCAGAGAGGCTGTTTCCAATCGACCCTCGGCGCATAGGATAAAATGAAAAGCAGCATTAGAACAAAAACAAAAACAAAGACAAAATTAGAAACAAAAACAAGACAAAACAAAACAATAAAGCATTTAAATCCCGCAGAAATAACGTAAATAATTATGTAAACATAGGGAACATAAATACCATCGCATGCAATAATAACAAACAGTAACTACCCCACTAACAACCATAAGGGGGACATAAGCTAATTCACGAATCCTCTATGGGTAACCCTGCTGTCCCACACCCAACCCCGGATGAGGCGAACGAAGAACTCTATGAGCCCCTAGCCTACAACCCTGATTCTAGACCTCCAAACTCCCCTATCAAGGGTCATGTCCTCGGAAACCTGCATTCTAGTCATGTCCTGCCTAATCACCTCTCCCCAATGCTTCTTAGGCCTCCCTCTTCCTCGCCGACCGCCAACAATCTCCAACCGCTCACAGCTCCTCACCGGGGCATCGGGACCCCTCCTCCGAACATGCCCGAACCACCTCAGCCTCGCTTCCCGCATCTTCTCATCCACCGGGGCCACCCCTACCTTCTGTCGAATAACTTCATTCTTAATCTTATCTAGCCTGGTGTGCCCACACATCCACCTAAGCATCCTCATCTCCGCAACCTTCATTCTCTGAACATGAGAGTTCTTCACGGGCCAGCACTCCGCCCCAAACAGCATCGCAGGTCTAACCACGGCTCTGTAGAATTTCCCCTTGAGTTTGTGTGAAATTTTCTTGTCACACAGGACCCCTGAAGCAAGCCTCCACTTAGACCACCCCGCTCCTATTCGATGGGTGACGTCCCTGTCAATCTCTCCGTCCCCCTGAATCACAGACCCAAGATATCGGACACTGTCCCTCTTGGCGATGGCCTGAGAACCAAGCATCACGTCCCTGACTACCCCACTCGGCTCGTCGCCAAACTTGCACTCCAGGTATTCTGTCTTAGATCTGCTTATATTGAAACCTTTAGACTCGAGGGTCTGTCTCCATACCTCTAACCTTTCACTAACACCGACCCTCGTCTCGTCTATCAATACTATATCATCAGCAAAAAGCATACACCAAGGCACATCCCCTTGGATATGACGGGTTAGAGCATCTATCACTAAGGCAAACAAGAGGGGGCTCAACGCCGATCCTTGATGGAGCCCCATTACCACAGGTAAATGGTATGATTCGCTACCCACCGTCCTAACCCTAGTCTTAGCTCCATTATACATGTCCTTGATTACTCTGATATAGGCTTCCGGCACGCTCTTCGCCTCCAAGCACCTCCCTCGGGACCTTGTCATACGCCTTCTCCAAGTCGATAAGCACCATGTGAAGATCCTTCTTCTTATCCCTGAATTGCTCCGCCAGCCGCCTGACTAGGTGAATAGCCTCTGTGGTGGAGCGGCCCGGCATGAAACCGAACTGGTTCCCAGATATAGAAGTCGCCTCCCTCACCCGCGCCTCAATCATCCTCTCCCAAACCTTCATCGAGTGGCTTATTAATTTGATACCCCTATAGTTGTTGCAGCACTGGATGTCCCCTTTGTTCTTGTACAAGGGCACCGCTGTACTCCACCTCCACTCATCCGGCATCCTTTTTGTCTTGAAGATCGCATTGAACAGCCTAGAGAGCCACTCCCCTCCAGACTTAACCATGCACTTCCAGAACTCCACCGGGATCTCATCAGGCCCGGTCGCTCGACCCCTACTCATCCTACGCAACGCCCCTAAGACCTCCTCCACCCTAATGCGCCTGCAGTACCCAAGGTCTCTATGTTGCTCTGAATGCCCCAACTCCCCTAGCTCTATGCTTCGGTCCCCCTCCTCGTTAAGAAGGTCCCGGAAGTACTCCTGCCACCTCTGTCTGATTTGAGATTCCCCCATCAGAACTCTACCATCCTCGTCCTTGATACACCTAACTTAGTCTAGTCATGAGCCTTCCTTTCCCTTGCTTTAGCCAACCGGAATAACTTCTTATCCCCACCTCTCTCCCCTAGTTCCTCATACATGCGACCGAACGCCGCGTTTTTAGCTTCCGTGACTGCCATCTTAGCTTCTCTTCTCGCCTCCTTGTAGATCAACCTGTTCGCTCTCCGCTCCTCATCGCTTGTGCTCCCTGCCAACCTAGCGAACGCCGCCTTCTTCACCTCCACTCTTCCTTTGACTGCCTCGTTCCACCACCAATCACCCTGATGTCTGCCTGAATACCCCTTAGCTACACCGAGCACGTCCCGTGTCCTTTAAGGCTTTGACTACTTAAAAAATTTGACAAGTTTTTAGACACAGCTTTTCTGTAATGTGACTTAAATAGAAGTAAATAATATCCTAAATGGAGTTAATTTCAACAGAAAAGGCAGAAAATTTGACATATTGGCAACCATAATTCATTGGAAAAGTGTAATTTGGAAGTTAGTTTTTAGCTTTAAAATAAAAAACGAGATTTAAATCATATGCCACAACCTCTAAGTTGATCAGTATCTGTATTACTACAACACAAAAATTCAAAATAGGAAAAGACATTCATATAAATGCATAAGTTTAAAAATAAAATAAAAAGACTTAGCACGGGCAAAACATTTGCAGTCACCTGATCAAAGTAAAACAGATTTGTTTACTAACCTCAGCATAATTGAGATGGTAGTCGCCCAACTGCTTATCAGCCCATTTTGATATAGGCAACAAGAAAGACTGCAAGAAAGTCAACTCTTGAAATCCCTTTTCACTTTCAACTATGGAATGCAAACTCTTCAAGTGCATTCTCTCTTTCGTTCCCCTTTGTTCCTTTAATGGTATTTTCTTCAACTGTTCAATGACATATTGCAAGATCCTTTGCTCCCCTGTGATGACAAACTGCACAACACAAGGGGCACAGATCGAAATAGGACCATCAAGCACCAGACAATAAGCAAAGAGGAATTGATGGAACCATCGGATTCAACCAAGCAACCACATTTGAAATAAGGGTAACCAAGCAAGAAAGAAATTGTTGCAACATGTTTGGACTTCGATTTTACATCGGAATTGTTGGCAATTGCCTAACAATTCCCAACAACCTATCGCTGATTGGGATTGAAAATTTTACTTAAAACTGCAGAAGTTAAATAATGTGGAAAGAGGAGAGGATGAGGATTTTGTATTTCATAAAAAACCATAGTTGCCGATAGGTGAAGTTCAGTGAGTTTTAATTGCACCATAATAGCACATTTGATTCGATGAAAACCAAATTTCGTTGAATAACACGAAGAGATGAATAGGAATTGAAGAATAACATTGGACCAAGAAGATTATTTCACTTTAATAAAACATACATTTCAAGTAATCACCTAAATTCTGCTATAATAAGTTAGAATATAAGTGACTAATCATAGACAGTAGGCAGGCTACAAAATCTTCAATAACTTAAACCAAGGGTATTTCAAAATGGTGGGCAGTTTGGTCTTCTTTGGTAGCTTCACCAAGGAATTGTTAATACTTGTATTAATAAACCCATAATACCTAAGGTCAGAAAACGTAGCGTGTGGTATTTTTCGTACAAAGTACTGTTAATTTTTAGTAGGAAAATCCGAAAATGCAATCAAAATAGGTAAAATCAGGTTCCTATAGGTTCCACAAACGGCATACAAAATGGCCACTAAGTAGGGAGCAGCAAGTACAGCATCACATTTGATGCACCATTAGTTTTACATAAGGATGAAGCATCTAAACTGACCAATCAAATACGCAAGGTCATCCCAACAAACGAGAAAGTGAAATAATGGCAACTCTTGGTAACCCCCAGATTCATTTTATGCAAAAAAGTACATTGACATTGAATGTTAACAAAAGACAAGAAGTACTCCAAGAGGATATCAGCAATGCTAACTCGCATAAAAAGAACGAAGCCTTCCATGTTTTTAGCAACTCATTCAGCTGGAAGGCACATGCTTTTCCTGGTTCTTCAAGCAGAATAGATTCAAGAAATATCAGGTTCTTTTCCAAATAGGAAATTGAAGGTTACGCCACAATATTCCATAGAGGTTGTGGTCCATATCCACTCTAATAATTAATAAAGAAAAATGTAGTCCAAACAATTGGTATACCATCAGCATGTTAACAGTCAAGCAACAACAACAACAACAACAACCCAGTATAATCCCACTTAGTGGGGTCTGGGGAGGGTAGTGTGTACGCAGACCTTACGCCTACCCTGGGGTAGAGAGGCTGTTTCCAAATAGACCCCCGCATCCTTCCCTCCAAGAACTTCCCACCTTGCTCTTGGGGAGACTCGAACTCACAACCTCTCGGTTGGAAGTGGGGGTTGCTTACCATCAGAGCAACCCCTCTTGACTAAAATGCTAGTAATTTTTTAAGCAACTCTGAATAAAAACCAGCAATTTTGTCATTTTATACCTGTCGAAATAACACCCAAGCATAGCAAGTGTAGTGGATGGTTTCTGTGATTCCCAAAATACGCCACGTAGACTTAAGAAGCTCCAAAATTTCTTCAACTTCCTGGTGAGAAAATATGAAGTTCATAATTAGTCATTCACAGCTATAAATGGATTTCCAATGGAATGTACTCGCATTTTATCATTCCTTGCACTACTATTCAGTATATTACTGATAAAACAAGTGAATGTGTTTCACATAAAATAGCAACAATTTTCGCAATCCCAAGCAAGTTCGGGTCGGCTACATGATCCTCACCAATCATGTTGTTCCATTTAAGCACCTTAGCCCCATATTATCAATAATAATAATAACAACAACAAGAACAATAATAATAAAAGGTACTAAAAGTTCTATATATTTTCTAAATGCATATAAATCTCAGATAAGACTAAAAGACCCCTAGAAGACATAAGACCTAAAGTAACCCTACTAACATTACCAAAATATAGTCCAAACTAATAGGTATTGCCTAATTAAATCCTTTCTGCTGTCCCCTATTTTTCGCTATGTCTGCGTGGATTCCAGGAGATTGAAGATTTTTCAAGACAACTTCCTTTCATGTGATTAGGGAATCATCCCTTTTAACACCTTCACTCACCATGTCCCTCTATTATTAACGTGCATAACTACACCGCAAACCAAATGACCCCTAAGAATATTACCTTCTTCCTTTTCTTGAGAAAGGTAACAACATAAGAGAATTACTTTCTAATATAAAAGAAGCATGATGGCCATCTTTATCCTGGCACCATAAGGCATAGCAAGAATGGCAAGAAATTCTATAACAGAATCCCAAAATTGTTAAGAGAGAATGACCTTCAAGTGGGTTTTAACTGACCTCTGTAAGCTTTCCCTCATCTAAAACATCAAAAACACTGAGAAGTAGTTTCTCGTATAATTTGACATTCAGGTGATAACCATCAGCCCAGTGGCATACTTCACCAGTTAAGTCACCTCGAGCTGGCCTTTCTGCTAGTGGATTAGCAATCTCTCTCAACGATTTTAAACATTCTGTCCTTTGCAGCTCAGCCGCAGGAGGAGGAAAAGACTGAAACAAGGAATAATAAATTTTATAGCACATCATATGGTATAGCATAACAAAGATGAAATCAAAACCTTAGTTTGAGAGAAAAAGAAGAAGATGAAAGCACACAAACAATGACAGAGAATCAAACAAGCAAACAAGAACGAACATAAAAGACAGCATGTTTGAACTACTTCAATGGGTCAATAAGATTTTAAAAAAGAAAGTCCTTTTGAGGAGAGTACCAAAGAAGAAACAAGAACAAATATAAGTACCAGAAGATAAAACGTGTCAGTTAACAATTATAGACACGTCTTTATAATCGAGAAACTAAATGGATTAGCGAACCCCCAATCTAAAATATGAAAACCCTCTTTACCATTTCTAATTTTTATCCTAAGCAATTCGATAACTTGATATATGATGGTCAAGCTTCAAAACCAAACTTTCAAGTAATTTGTTTGAAAGAAGTGGCATGACCCCACTTGTGGAATTTCACTGGGTTGTTGTTGCTGCTGAAAGAAGCGGCATGAATCCCCAGTTCCAATCCATCCATTTACTATTTAAGATAATTAGTACTTTTGGCAATAAATTAGGAAAATTTGCATCGGCCTTTAGGCAACTTGGTTAATCATGATTTAATTTGTGATTCCCCTATTGACAAGAATGATAGTTTCAAAAATAATGTTGTTAGTTTGTTGTTTGTATAGATGATAGAGGAACACGTGTTTCCTGGCTCATTCTTTTTATTTTATTAGGTAAATATAAGAGATCACTAAACTTAATCAAATACTGAAGTCTTAAAACTGCACCGAGCCAAAGTCATTCTGGTTTGATTGGTTTCTTTGTTTGCGAACTAAAAGTCGGTTGGAAACTAACTAAACCAACTGAATGCATAATGTTACTCAAACTCGGCGGCATGGTGTACGTTAAAGCATGTGCACGCTCCACCTTCAAATCCTAAGTCTGCCATTGAGACTAGAAAGTAAGTAGGCATTTGGATAATATTTGCGTTGAAGCTGAATAAAAGAGTATTTGATGTTCAAGTTGGAAAAAAAAAAAGAGTGAAAGTGGAAGATTTATGAGTAGAAACCAGTATTTCCTTGAAATATGCGTTCAGACCACTATTTTAATATTTTGTTTGAAGTTCAAATATTAAATTTCAGTTATTGCAAGTGCTCATGGCAAACTAGTATTGTAGATACTTAAGTACAGTATATATAATTAAACCAGAAATTTGTCTTCACCAAAAGTAGGATAGAAAGAAAAGTACACACCTCAGATTCCTCAATCTTGGCCAAAAGAACCCTTAGCTCATTTGCTTTTCGCCCAGATTCCCCAAATCCTACGGCAGGATAATTTATGAGCCCCTCCTCCAACATGTTTAACTGAGCTGACAGAAAAAGAAATATGTAACAGAAATGTTAAATACATTTCCTACAAATTTAGTCACATAAATTAACAACTTCGCAAAGCTCATTACAGTAATTAAGAAGAATAGGAGGGGAGAAAAAAATTGCATCTTTATAGTGAGTGGGAAAGACTGCGCTTACTTGTCTTTTTTGCCACTTAATATACGACTTCTTGTCCGAAAACTCGGTTCGTGAAATACAACATAACAATTCCAATGGGATCAAGATTGTATCCATCCTTTTACCCACTTTTCCGACCATCGCATTAAGGAGCCCAAGTCTTGTCCTGACGTCCATGGCCTCAGAAATCTGTACATAACAATCAGGTAAGAACACATTAAGTACGACATTGAAATTTCTAAATAACAGAGCACTGCATAACAATTTTTTTAAATGTTGGTTACTCCTCAGTTCAAAGACATTATATCAAACTTTAGTAACTCCATTCAACCGTTCTCTTATAGATCTACGAGTTTCACTCTAAGTCAAGCTAAGAGTAGTAGACCTGCCTTCACAAGATTAAGACATAACTAAATAAATCTATAATCATGGTTTAACAGTTTTCTCACTCAATTAGAAAACGCTCCCCCCCCCCCCCAAACGGAAATAAAAAGATCAATGGAACTTGTAGCCATCGTCTTTACTTTGCGGACAGTGCCCTATTAATGGATTGTGAAGAGTCCTAAATAATGTGGTCACCATGTAAAGAGTCCCAAATTTTTCACTCATTGATGATAAAAAATGCTGGAGGCTGTCTCTTGGGCAACTGAGACTGTTGAATTATACCAGAGAAACTGCCCTAAAATTGGATATCACAGAATGAAGGCTAGTGGCAGTCTCACAAAATGATGCACCCAAGCCTGGGACTAGCCATTATGAAAGTACAACTAATTTTTAATGCCATTAGCTTTAGGATTGCTTCAGTGATGCATATCCCAAGTGTTGGACAAGCCATTACCGATATATCAATGTCAGAGTGTTAGAGTGACTAATGTAAAGTACTTTGCACATCCCAAGTCCTTTTTCCACTCTGGGACTGCTCATCATTCTGTTACTTCTGACAGAGTGAAAATTATGGCACTCTTTACATCAGAGTTCCCCTTTTTTTGCATTTTGTCACTAGATTGATTCCAACTGTCTCCTTTCTCTAATCTCTACGCAATTAGTGATCTTTTATCTTCCCAAAAAGACCTTCCCCTGTTTCCAGAATGATATTCACTGCCTTCTACATACACATAACCTATCCTACTCCTAATACATATTGGATTAGGGTTATTTTACTACTATTTACATATTCTAACACTCCCCTCAAGCTGGTGCATATAAATCATATGTACCGAGCTTGATACATATGTAGTTAATACGAGGACCAGTGAGGGACTTGGTGAAAATGTCTGCAAGCTGATCATTTGACTTTACAAACTTTGTAGCAGTATCTCCCGAGAGTATCTTTTCTCTGACAAAGTCATAGTCAATCTCAATGTGTTTAGTTTTCTCATGGAACACTGGATTTGACGCAATATGAAGAGCAGCTTGATTATCAAACACAAGTCCCATCTGACTAACATCACCAAATTTCAGCTCTTTGAGTAACTGTTTGATCCAAACTAGCTCATATGTCGCCATAGTCATTGCTCGATATTCTGCTTCTGCACTAGACCGAGCAACCACATTCTGTTTCTTGCTTTTCCAAGATACCAAATTTCCTCCTACTAAGACACAATATCCAGAAGTAGAACGTCGCGATCCTGCCCAATCAGCATCGGAGTATCCAACGATATGCTCATGGCCTCGATCCTCAAACAATAAACCTTTACCTGGAGTTGATTTTATATACCGAAGAATGCGAACAACTGCATCCCAATGACAATCACACGGAGAACCCATAAACTAGCTCACAACACTCACAGGAAAGGAAATGCCAGTTCTTGTCACTGTAAGATAATTTAATTTACCAACTAACCACCTATATCTTGCAGGATCGTTAAGAGGCTCCCCCTGTCCTGCAGAAGTTTAGAATTCGGATCCATCAGAGTGTCAATAGGTCTACAACCTGTCATTCTTGTCTCCTCAAGAATATCTAAGGCATACTTCCGTTGTGAGATCACAATACCTGAGCTAGACTGAGCGACCTCAATACCCAGAAAATACTTTAGTGTGCCCGGATCCTTAGTCTGAAAGTGTTGAAAGAGATGTTACTTCAATTTAGTAATATCATCATGGTCATTGCCGGTAATAACAATGTCGTCAACATAGACCACCAGATAAATACAGAGACTCGAATCAAAATGCCGATAGAATACAGAGTGATCAGCTTCACTCCGAGTCATGCCAAAGTCCTGGATAACAGTGCTAAACTTACCAAACCAGGCTTGAGGAGACTGCTTTAGACCATAAAGTGACCGGCGCAAGCGACATACAAGGCCACGAGACTCCCCCTGAGCAACAAACCCAGGTGGTTGCTCCATATAAACTTCATCCTCAAGGTCACCGTGTAAAAACGCATTTTTAATGTCCAGCTGATAGAGTGGCCAATGGCGAACAGCAGCCATGGATAGAAAAAGGCGGACTGATGCTATCTTAGCCACAGGAGAGAAGGTATCACTGTAATCAAGCCCAAATATCTGAGTATATCCCTTGACAACAAGACGAGCCTTAAGACGATCAACCTTACCATCTGGACCAACCTTGACTGCATACACCCAACGACAACCAACAGTAGATTTACCTGAAGGAAGAGGGACGAGCTCCCAAGTACCACTCGTATGTAAAGCAGACATCTCGTCAGTCATAGCCTGTCACCACCCTGGATGAGACAATGCTTCACCTGTAGACTTAGGGATGGAAAAAGAGGACAAATAAGATAGAAAAGCATAATAGGGTGATGACAAACGATGATAACTTAAACTGATATAATGGGGATTAGGATTAAGGGTGGTCTGTATACCTTTCCGAAGTGCAATCGGAAGAGACAAGTCCGCAACAGGAGTAGGGTCAGGTGCAGGACGTGAATCAGTCGGGCCGGACGCTGGGCGAGGACGACGATGATATGTCAAGAGTGGAGTTTATGTGGCAGGGAGTGTAGGAGGAGACACACTAGACTCTCCAACGGTTGGAATGGGTAAGACTTCTGTAGCGTAAGGTGAAGGAGGAGCGATAGTAAACTCGGGTGAGACTTCTGTTGCGGGAGGTGAAGAAGGAGCTATAGTAGACTCCCTAAAGGCCGGTATAGGTAAAACCTCAGTTATATCAAGATGGTCAGAAGAGGTAAAGAAAGGTTTAGACTCAAAAAATGTGACATCAGCTGACATAAGGTACCCACGAAGATCAGGTGAATAACAATGATAGCCCTTCTGAACACGAGAATAACCAAGGAAGACACACTTGAGAGCACGAGGAACTAACTTATCTTTCTCAGGGGCTAAGTTATGAACGAAATAAGTGCTCCCAAATAACAAGATGTGAGAACTGCATCGCCCCAAAAACGCATCGGAACATGAGATTCAATGAGAAGTGTGCGAGCAGTCTCAATAATGTGCCTATTTTTTCTCTCTGCAACCCCATTTTGCTTAGGGGTATAAGGACAAGAGGTTTGACGAATAATTCCTTGAGAAGTCATAAACTGCTGAAATTGAGAGGAAAAATATTCTAAGGAATTATCACTGCGAAAAGTGCGAATAGAAACACCAAATTGATTTTTAATTTCAGCACAAAAATTCTGGAATATAGAAAACAACTCAAAACGATCTTTCATTAGGAAAATCCAAGTACATCTTGAATGATCATCAATGAAACTAACAAAATAACGAAAACCCACGGTTGAACTGACTCTACTAGGACCCCATATATCCGAATGAACTAAAGTAAAAACAGACTCTGCACGACTCTCAATACTACGAGGAAAGGAGGCTCGGGTATGTTTCCAGAGCTGACATGACTCACACTCTAATGTGGATAAACTAGACAAACTAGGCACCATCTTCTGAAGCTTGGACAAGCTAGGTTGTCCTAAACGACTGTGAAGTAGGTCTGGAGGATCTGCAACTAGACAGGGCTAGGAGGACTTTAGTGAGTTAAGGTAGTAAAGTCCTTCTGATTCACGTCATGTTCCAATCGTATGTCCCGTACTGCGGTCCTGCATCATAAAAGAATCATCAATAAAATATATACCACAATGGAGGGCACGAGTCAAACGACTAACAGATGCAAGATTAAAAGGACAGCCAGGGACATAAAGAACGGAATCTAGAGTGACAGAGGGTAGGGGATTCGCTTGTCTAACTCCTTTTGCTTTAGTTTGAGATCCATTGGCTAAAGTAATGTTGGGAAGAGACTGTGAATACGCAATATTTGACAAAAAGGATTTATTACCAGAGATATGATCAGAAGCAGCTGAGTCCACAACCCATTGTTCAAGAGGACTAGACTGGGAAACACAAGCAAAAGAATTACCAGCAACAGAAGTATCAGTCTAAGCAACAGAGGCTACTTGTGGAGATGTCTGCTTACTTGCTCGATATTTAAGGAACTCATTTACTCCCCTTCAGATACAGAAAATCCCTGGTTACCTGTAGTCTCGGTCTGAGCAACATAAGCATTTTTGGGTGGTCGACCATGTAAAGAATAGCACACGCCACGAGTGTGACCAAGTTTATGACAATAAGAACACTTGGGTCTAGATCTTCCAAAACGACCTCCTCCTCGTCTATTCTCCATAGTATGAGATGCCCGATTGTCCACTGATGGGGATACGAGGACAGATGAATCAAGTGTCTGTGATGAGCTCACTGGGTGACTTGGTGCTACAGCAAGGCGAAGTAATCGAAAGAATAATTCATCAACTGTGGGGACAGTCGGATTAGCCAAAAACTGATCGCGTACTGAGTCGAGATCGTTAGGAAACCCAGCAAGAGTAAGAACTAGAAACAGCTTTTGTCGTTGCTGCTGCTTTGCAACGCTAGCAGAAACTGGCATCAACGTCTCAAATTCCTCCATAACTGCCTGTACTTGTCCCAAGTAAGTAGACATACCTAATTCTTGTTTCTTTAAATTTGTCATCCGCGATATCACATCATAGAAACGAGATATGTCATTAGTGTATAAAGTACGAGCCTTTTCCCAAACCAAATAACATGTCTGGAATGGACGAAACAAGAGCATCAACTTGGAATCAACGGATCGTTACAAAATACTGCATAATTGAGCATCGATCTTCTCCCACTGTGCTTTGGCTTTTTCATCTCATTCACTAGACTGCTTGATTAGATGATCTTGAACACCTTGACCTTTACACCACAACTCGACAGACAAAGCCCAAGCTAAGTAGTCGAAACCTCCCATTAAAGGTTCTGAGGTAATCATAACACCGAAATTGCCAGAAGCTGGGTTTTTAGGCCCGAAAGTATCGACTCCCAAAGACATTGTGAAAACTCGCTGAAACAGATAAAGGAAATATTGTTTTCGCCGGAAAATTACTGTAGTTGCCAAAAAAAATCACTGTAGATGCCGGTAAAAATTCAAACTAATCGGAATTGAAAAGTAAAAATATGGGTAGGCTCGAAATTCTCAGGCGAACAGGCTGTCTCAAGAAAAATTTTCCAAAAAACTACCGTAAAGTGGTTCACGCGCCGGCGCGTGGGCCTGACGCGCCGCCGGCGTCAGAGGATTTGGAGTCGCGTGAGGATGTGTCTGCCGGAGTTGTTCAGTAGGGTTTGGTCGCCGGACTATGACGGATCTTGTGGTAGTGTTGGATTTTGCACAACATTGACGGGGAGAGAAATAACGTAAAAAAACTTTGAAAAAGTCGCCGGAAAAATAAGGCACGGCTGACTTCTGCTTTGTATTTTGGTTCCCAGATGTATCTCACCACTAAGGCTCTGATACCATGTGAAAAGTACGGGAAAAATATGATATATTGATATTAAACATGATACAATGAGTCCTATATATACACATAACATATCCTACTCCTTATACATATTGGATTAGGGTTATTTTACTACTATTTACATATTCTAACAGACTTAAGTTAATCCGTAACCGTGATTAAGCCTACAACATACACTGATCTTTGAGATAGAATGAGCATTTTGATTAAGAATGTAACTACAAGTACAGATAAAAAAAGTAACAAGGTCATTTATTTTCCTACCTCCATGTGGACACGCATCGTCTCCAACAAACTGACAAGTCCAGATAAATGCTGGGACTGGGTCATTACATTTTCGCTCTTACTCCGGCCCAGCTTCCTCATCAATATAGATTTCTTCTCCTTCTTTTTGTCCTTTGATGGTACAATAAGGCCCCTGTGCATACATAATGCATATTAAATACCTTTAATTAATCAGATGGGAGAAGTTGCGAGCAACGGCGGAAATACCCTGAAGCTCCTGCAGCAGCCAGGAGGATCTCATATGCTGTTTCACGGAGGTCATCATCGCCAACACCTACAAAAAAATACAGGTGTAAGTATTTCCTATTCATTCACGTACAAGCGAGAAGAGAACAATTCAAAAAAAGATATTGGATTCTACAAGTCAGAAAATCTAGAAAAAAAGTTAACAGGTTGTTAAAGGTCAGAAATTCATTAACGGGGCATGAAGGGAGTGCTAACTCTTTCTAATCTAGAATGGTTAAAAACACATATAGGATTTGCAGCTAAATTTTTAAATAACGCCTTTCAGCTAGACAAAGTTAGAACATCAAAAAATCACAAGTCTGATGGAGACTATGGTGGACTTCTTATGCTCCTAGTAGAAAGGGGACATATATTGTCCCAACATTAAACCACTATAAAGTATGCTACATTCATGGCAGAGGTGCATTGCTCGAACTGCAATTAACATGGATGAGAATTGAAATCATAATTGGAGGGTGAAAATTGTTTGCCTTGTGTAGTTGCCCACAGGGGTCAGCTCAATTGGCAAAGGTAGGGATGTCATGGGTTCGAGCCCCGCAACAAGCGAACTAACTCTGGTATTTAAGCAGAGAAAAGTAGATGGGCAGGCCCACCATCCCTGAGTTTCAAAGGCTGCGGTTGGTCTAAAGGGTCGGTTCCAGATAGATTTTTCGGTCATGGAAAAAAATTGGTGGATGAAACTGGCACACTAACCTAGAGCAGTTATATGGTACATCAACATCGATGCTATTAATGTTTCCTAGTCACGTGTCAGCCTCGTAAGCACAAAGTAACAAGTAGTACAAATATAGCATCAAAGAATGATCTCGAATTACTCTAACTCTCCTGATCTTCTTTATTTCTCTGGTATAACCAACTACATACATAGCACCTTAGAGCTAAAAAGCAAACAAATCTCAGCCCAATAATGCAAAAAATGGCCACAAAATTATGGAAGTGGAAAAAACAGTCCACCATATGCATATACACCTAAAATAATCATGATTACCGGTGGCAAATGAAGGCAATCCAAGTACAAGATCAGAAGCATCATTGAGAACTCTTCTTGAATACCTTCTATTGTCAACTTCATCTAGATCGTCAAAGTCGTCAAAATCCTCAATGTCATCAACTGTCAACTCTTGTTGTTGTATGGAATTGAGAGAGATGGATTTGGATAGACTGGACGGCTCTTCAAATGGTTCAGTATCAACGGATTCTGACGTTGATAGTGTTGCCAAATTTGGTAATGGCGTGGCAACAGGGACAGGCGGGGGTAACCTTCTAGGAGGCGAACCCGATAATTCAGGATTTGTAGCTAGAAAGAACTCATCAGTTGAACCTGCATTACTCTTATACCAAAAGGAAATCATTGAATGAAAATAAAATTTGTGTGCATAGAAGGCGTGAAATAGTGCTTTGCAATAGGCAACACGTATTGCATAACAATCCCCTAATGGAATAATTATAAGCTATAATAGATCAACCTCAGGAACTGGAACATTCATAAATAGCAGATATTAATGTAGAAGTGCTGTATAACAATCCCCTAGATGGAATAATTATAAGCTATAATATATCAACATCGGAAACTGGAACATTCATAAATAGGAGAAATTAATGTATATGCAAGTCTGAATTTACCATATGAGGGAACAGGGTGCTGTCATGGTAATCTCTAATAGCTTCGGATAGTTCAAGGAGTCCACCTACAAAAAAAAAGGAACAGATAATAAATAAGGCAACTAAACAAGTTGAATAAAGTGAACTGCTAATGCAATAACTACAATCCATATATGTAGAGTATGTATCTTGTTTCATACCTTTTCTTGCACAATTGAGGACGAAATCAACACTCACTTGATCAAGATCCACGTCATCCAAGGAAACAGCTCCTGGAGGCATTACCACCTTCTTGATTAAGCTTCCTGAAAGCATAAAATTCAAGAGTATCCGCCTGTCCCGCCGAAATCTTTGTAGCAGCTCTGTATCATTCTCCCTACACAAACAATTAAACTCTCTACTATTAAAACTTCCTCAAAAATCCAGAATCTTTAAACTTGGCTGCCAAAGGACTTTAGATTTACTTAATTACTTCAAACCAACTATAGGATATATATATGAGTCTTATAAACACTAGCAAAACGAAAAAAGAGGGGATATCAAAACCAAGATTTTAAAGATTACTTACTCTTCCATGGCAGCTCACACTTGCATTCACCAACTGAAGGGAGGAAGACAAAAGTCCGAGTTTAGAATTAAGTGAAATTTGTTTGAACGGGTCAAAAAGGCAATTAGGCTTTGAATTAAGTACCGAAATGCGGAGGGATTCGAATGGGTTAATCGAGAAGAGCAAGAAGGAGTTTGAGACTGAAAAGATCTTAGGGAATCCAAAACAAGTCAACAGTTGAGAAAAAGTTGAACTGAATCCTTCAATTGAGGTGTGAATGTGATGCTGATGAAGACGACTGTAGTGAGAATAAACCCCCAAGGCTTGATTGGGAAAGCTCGGTGGAATTTCAGATTTGTATCATAAGGGACCAAAGGAAAAACATAAGAAGCAAGTACTATTCAGTAGGGAGAGCCTTACAAGAATCTTCTCTCTTTTCCTCGGAGAAGTGATGAAGAAGAAGCAATTAAGGGCTGTAACTATGCTAAGGTTTTGTCCTCACGATAGCAGATAGGCAGTAGCCTTATTGATTGAGTCAGGCTTATAGTGGTGTATCGTGATTAATAATTGGCCATATCATTTAATTAGCTAAGAATTAGTTTAAGATATAATTAATCTTATTCATTATATCGGGGTCATATTGTGACTCATACAGTTAGTCCCTTCACTTATTGAGGTCGTGCCTCGACTGAGCTCGATGAGCGGACTTCACCGAATGCAGTTTCGGTCGGGGCCAAAATGGCCGTAGCCGTTTACATGTGGGAGATTATGCCGTTTGAAATTGATGGCCTTAGCCACTTCGTGTAGATGGCCTCTGGTCATAGCTTGTTGATTTCAACTGCCGTATAATCGAACTAGGTCGACTGTTGGCAATGATGGCCTTAGCCATTTGCGCGTTGGAGATGGTCGTAGCCATTTATATACTAGAGACGGTCGTAGATGTTTGTACATTGGAGATGGTCGTAGCCTTAATATTATGGACTTCCTTAGCCGTTTACATACTGGAGACGGTAGTAGATGTTTGTATATTGGAGATGGTCGTAGCCTTAATATTGCGGACGGCCTTAGCCGTTTACATACTGGAGATGGCTATCGCCTTAATATCGTGGATGGTCGTAGCCGTTTATATATTGGAGATGGTCGTAACCTTAATACATATGTTGAATGATGTTTCGGTCGAGGCCATGGTCTTCTTTGACGACGACCTCTAGCCTTATGGGGTATTGATATTACCTTGGCGTTACCGTGCCGTTGTTCTGGGGAGATCGAATCCCCCCCCCCCCGGCGAAGGCGCTTAGCCTTTGAACTTATTTCGGGCCAGGTCGAGCTCTATGGCGTTTGAATTTTTGTTTGTTTCGAGGGTTTATTCGCCGTCCTTGGTGGACAAATCGTATGTTGCGTGGCCGAAGGGAGCACGGGCACGCTTGGTATGTGATTGGTGATGACATAAGTTTTGGAGGTACTGAGGACGTTCCCTCAATGTTCATAGGTCGTTCCAACCATTTTGGAAGGGAAACGTCAATTGGTGACTGAAAAGCCGCTTCATGAAGTTTGTCATAATGGCGCACGTTTCTATGGAACCGAACCATTTTGCAGTTGGTCATGTAGTTAATGATGACTTTTGGAATTCGTGAAAACTGCCTTTGTTGCCTATAAATAAGGGGTGAGGCATTCATTTCTCACCTTATTGTCATTTGTCTAAGTAAGATCTTTAAAAAATCTCTCTCTCTTGCTAGTTTACTTTCGTAGTTGTTCTTCATTCGTTACAATCCCCATTTTTTCCATCGAATCTTGCTCTTTTTTCGTTTTCTTATCACTAATGGCAAGTGGTTCTTCCAAAAATATTCATATGACAAATATTCCGGCTAACCCTCCGGTGGCTGTAGGGCCATCGCTGGTGGTAAGAGGCGATGAGCCGGTGGATATCGAAGGTGTTCCGTCGGTTGACGAGATGTAAAATTTGCCCGGGGGCCCGGCGACTAACTTCACCGGCGATGGTGGAGAAGATCCGGTAGATGAAGCCCATATAATGAGGGAAGTTGGATGGCCCAACTTCAGGAACAATGGGGTATTGATGGTTATGCCGACATTGTTCTGGCTAGAAGCGAGGAGAGGGTTCATACAGACCGCATGGGATATTGCGTCTTCTACGCCTATCCATTCAAGTTGGGATTTAAGCTCTCGCTCCCAATGTTATTAGTAGATTTTTGCTGCTACTATGGCATATATCCTAGCCAGCTTACCCCTTATCTCTATAAGTTGCTTGCTGTGCTCATCAAGTATGCGTAGCTGGCTGACAGGGAGGTCACGCTGCAATATGTACTCAGCTTGTACGCCCCCTAGAGGACCCGTGTCACGATGATTCGGGCGAGCACTCGTGGGTCGAGGGGCCTGACCGCAGAACTAGATGGTGTGGTCAACTCTCACCCTTTCAAGCAATTCTTCTATATCAGAACCAATCACCTGGTGACGTCTCTGCCTAGGTTCCCAGAGTCTTGGAACCATGCACGTATGATTTCTTTAATCGTCTAATTCTCTTTTTCATTCTTCTTTACGTCTTATGCCTGTAAGCGTTAACTTGTGTTGATTTTGTAGCCGACAGACTGTTGTTGGCTACGATCCCTGGGATACGTGAATGGATCGAGACCGTGCTTCCGCATAGAGCAGGGATATTTCACGTGGGCGTCTTTCTGGGAGAGACGTGGCCGTTGGACGGCAACTGGTAAGGATTCGTGTTATGCTTCTACTTTGTTCATGTTTTTAATTCTATTTATTGATCTTGTATTTATTATTATTATTTTTTATCAGGGAGGGCACGTCGTGTCAGGGCTCCACAACTAGCATTCCATCGACCGGGTGCAACTGCTTGTTTTGCACCGCCGATACCACATATAGTGTCGAGGGCATCATTGGTTGAATCTTTGGCAAAACCTTCCCCAACATGGACTGTACTTCGAACCGAAGAGCTATCGGGGGTGGTGCGTCCCAGGGAGGAGTCGCGCTCGCATGATGAGGAGGAAGAGGAAAGGCCGCTAGTTAGGCGGAGGGTTTCCTTCACGTCGGCCCCTCCAGTGGTGATCAATTTGGATTCTCCCCCATCGAATGCAGAGAGGCGTGAGGCTGTGGTGTCCGTCCTTGAAGGCGAACAAATAGTGGGGGTTGCCTCGGTTGGCTCAAGCCATGAAGATATTGTCGCTTCGGCGACTCAATTTATTGTTCCCGCCGCTGAAGTAGGAGGTAGTTCCTCAGCGGCTTTTTTTATTGGAGAATTGAGATCTCCTTCTTCGGATGCGGCAGAAGGCGGAAGAAGCGCTGCTGGAGGTGAAGATGGGTCTGAGTCTGACTTGGACCCAGAGGACGTCCTTTCATTCCATGCATCACCCGCTAAATGCTGCGTGCGGAGGGGCGATTTCGCTACGTTGAGATTCCTACGGAGCAAAACTTGCTGCTTCAAGGGGACGGCTTAGTGTCGTTGTTCGATGTGATGTGCTCAGAGGCGGAAAACGTATCGTTAAGGGAATTTACGGACACCGGTTTGATGAACGAGGTAGCCGCGATGGGTTTGATGGTACGTATGATGACCTTCTTCTACTTTCCTTTTGCCTTTGTTTTTACTTTAATCGTTATCTTTGCTTTGCAGTCTTATTTGTTGGAGGTGGAGGTATCCGTCGAGTCGACGTCCAAATAGGAATCATTTTGCAGACGTTGGAAAAGTACCGCCGCTACTGGGAGCGGTGCCGCGAGATGCGCGAGCGCCTGAGGAATGACCCTCGTAGCCAGGACTTGGTCTAGAAGCTCGCGAGGTGAGAGCTTTACGTGCAGGAAGTGCTTAACAGGGTACGTTCCCTCGAGGAGTAGCTTCATCAAAATGACAAGGAGATCGAGGCCGAAAGGAGGGCTGTCACTGAGAGGAAGCGCCAGAATCAGGCCATGGCAGCGGAGTCCTCTGCGGCCTTGGATGGGAAGGTGGCTGCTTTGGAGAATGAGGTCGCCGCTATGGGGCTACAAGCAAGGGGTGCCTCGTCGTGGGCTGCGTCGCTGGAGGTGGCGACCTCGTTCATGAGAGGGGGATGGAGTCGGAGAGAGCTGCTTCGGCCTTCAGAGAGACGGGAATAGAGGACCACATCGGTGTCTATGAGGGGGACGCCCAAGCCATGGTGGATCGGATCACGGCCTTGGAGGGAGTGAATCAGCGCCTAAGGCACCAGGCCGGCTCTTCCAACCAGGCTCTAAGCTATGGACGTTTACCGAGGCCTAACAAGATGTTTATAATAACCTGTGGGAGGCTGGCATCGTGCCGAAGCTACTTTTGAGGCAGCCTGCCAGAGGGCTCGTGAAGCCCGTATTGATTGTGGTTTCGACCCACCGACGCCAGGGGCTAATGATGGTGCTGATAATGGCGCGGGTGACGCCGAGTGAAAATTTTGATGTACTTTTGTCTTCCTCTTTTTTATTTTGTTTGCCGTTTGCCGTTTAGATTTTTTTTATATTTTTTGTACTAGTCGCCCTTGGCCGAAAGTAAGAAGGCGTTGCCCGTACATGACTTTGTAAATATATATGCAAGCTTACTTTTTTCATTGTTGGTCTTGTGCTTATTTTGTGTTTTCTCTTCTTTATATTTTTCTATTTCGTGTGTTCGGGGGGTGATTTGCCTTTAGAGTACGACTCTGGTAGGTGCGTTGACTTGTGGTTGTCAACGGTCTTGCTACTTTGACTCGGTGCGCGCGAGTTATAGAAGTTATTTGGCGATAGCGGCACTTAGACTTAGTCCTAGTTCGGGTGTGATTGAAATACCGGCCGTGCTGGTAAAAAACGCGGCCTTGTAGTTTGATCGGGGTCGAACTCTGCGTGGTCCCCAATTGTAGTTCAAGTTGGGAGTACTTACTTGAATAGCGAGGGTGCTAGGCCTGCGTCCCTGTTTGCCGTAGGCCGGGTTTTGTCAAGTTTGGTGAGAGAGGCGTTTGGTCTGAGTCGTTAGGTCCAATGGTGGAGGTGTCTAGCCTGGCTCGAGCGAGGTCGCGCTCGTTGGATTTGTTGGCGTAGGAACGTGGCTTGAGTCTTGGTTCAACTTGTAGTTGAACTTGGATAAATTTTATGGCGAAGGCGCATGGCTTGAGTCCCGGTTCACCGTAGTTGAACCTTGGTAAATTTGGTGGCGAATGCGCATATCCTGAGTCCTGGTTCAACTGTAGTTGAACTTTGATAAATTTGATGGTGCCTAGTTCAAATTTTAGTTGAAATTTTATTTTTGATGGCGAAGGCGCATAGCCTGAGTCACGGTTCAACCGTAGTTGAACCTTGGTAAATTTGATGGCAAAGGCGCATAGCCTGAGTCTCGATTCAACCGTAGTTCAACTTTTGGTGAAGGCGCGTAGCCTGAGTCCTAGTTCGACTTTTAGTTGAACTTTTATTTTTGATGGCGAAGGCGCATAGCCTGAGTCCCGGTTCAACCATAGTTGAACCTTGATAAATTTGATGGCGAGGTGCATAGCCCGAGTCCCGATTCAACCGTAGTTGAATTTTTGGTGAAGGCGTCTAGCCGCAGTTTTTTGGGTTCAACCGTAGTCAAACTTTGGTGAAGGAGTCTAGCATGAGTCCCAGTTCGACTTAGTTGAACTTTTATTTTTGATAGCGAAGGCGCATGGCCTGAGTCCCGGTTCAACCATCGTTGACCTTGTAAATTTGGTGGCGAAGGCGCATATCCTGAGTCCCGGTTCAGCCGTAGTTGAACCTTGATAATTTTGATGGTGAAGGCGCATAGCCCGAGCCCTGGTTCAACTTTTAGTTGAACTTTTATTTTTGATGGCGAAGGCTCATAGCCTAAGTCCCGGTTCAAGCGTAGTTGAACCTTGATAAATTTGATGGCGAAGGCGCATAGCCTGAGTCACTATTCAACCGTAGTTGAACTTTTGGTGAAGGGGTGTAGCTTGAGTCCCAGTTCGACTTTTAGTTGAACTTTTATTTTTTATGGCGAAGGCGCATAGCCTGAGTCCCGGTTCAACTGTAGTTGAATGATAATAGGTGAATTTAACTATATTCAGGCCCTAAATAACCACCTTCTTGCAATGTTTTGGTAATGAAAGTGATAACAAAATGCTTTTATTAGTGTTTTTCATGATTTGCAGGTTATATATGATTAGGGAAGGCTTGGGAGTAATTTTGGAGTAAAAAATGAAGAAAAATAGGCCAATTGTGAAAAATCCCAAGTGACCCACGCAGAAAACAGGCTGAAGTACCAGAGGTATTGTTCTGCCGCAGTTCCACCGCGACCGCGGCAGAACCGCGATGAAACACGATCGCGGACAAAAAGATTATCAGAGGAGCTGTTTGACCACGGTTCTACCGCGATCGCGGCAGAACTGCGGTGGGCGCGTGGAACTTCAAGGGCAGATTTGTCCGAATGTGATTTTTAGCCCTAAACCTATTTTAGTCACTAGGTTTTGCCCATTGGAGGCATGTATTCAGTTTTTAGAGTTCTTTGAAGAAAAAACAATTGTGAGAGAATACATAAACCATATCTCTTCTTTTTTTTGAAATCTATTGGTAGTTGTGATGATTATTAATTTAGTTTGTTCCCCCATTGTTATGAGTAGCTAAATACCTTCATCTAAGGTTTTGGTGGAACCCCTTGGGGATAACTTGGTTGTTTGATTTATATAATTTGGTTTGGTTGTTAATCTCTAGTTGTTCATACGTGTTTTGATTGTATGAACAACATCACTTCTGGAGTATAAACGAGAGTCATAACCGAGGGTTTAGAGGTTGGTTTAGAGATAACGATACTTCGGATGCAATCTAAGTGAACTGTATTGTGAAACTAGTCGTGTCGGGCCTCTAGTTCTGCTTTCGGCAGGATTTCTGCGTTGAAGTCGGCTAGGACTTGCGAGTTAATGGCGTTTCTTGGAAGGTACGAGTTTTCGTGCTCGCTGAGTTCGATGGCCCATTTTGCGAGTTGGCTCGATAGCTCAGGCCTATGTAGGACGCTCCTCAGTGGGAAGGTCGTTACTACTCTTATATGGTGATATTGAAAATAAGGTCGCAGCTTCTGCAAAGCTACAAGCAGGGATAATGCTAGCTTTTCAAGGTGCGAGTACCAAGTTTCGGCGTCCACCAGTATTTTGCTAACGTAGTATATAGGAGATTGCGTACCTTTGTTCTCGCGTACTAGGACATCACTGATGGATACCTCAGATACAGCCAGATACACCAGAAGTGGTTCTCCTAGGCTTGCTTTGGATAATAGGGGCGGCGAGGATAGGTATGCCTTTAGATTTTTTAGGGCTTCGACGCATTCCTCGTTCCACTGGAGCTCCTAACCTTTCTTCAACACGCTGAAACATTTATGGCACTTGTCGGAGGATCGCGAGATGAACCTGAGAGGGCTGCTATCCGACTTGTGAGCTTTTGCACTTGTTTTTTGCTTCTCAGTACTTTCGAGATCGCGTCTATTGCTTTGATCTGATCCGGATTGACTTCAATACCCTTATGAGATACGAAGAATCACAAGAACTTTCATGAGGCCACGCCGAAGGCACATTTTTCTAGGTTCAGTTTCATCCCGTATCTTCTCAATATTTCGAAGGCCTCCTCCAGTTAGTCGAGGTGATCCTCCTTTCTGGACGACTTTACCAACATGTCGTCGATCTAGACTTCCATCATTTTGCCGAGTTGTTCCTTGAACATCTCGGTCACCAATCTATGGTACGTTGCTCCAGCGTTCTTGAGTCCAAAGGGCATCACTTTGTAGCAGTATGTTCCATGGTGAGTGATGAAGGTCATTTTCTCTTGGTCTTCTTCGGCCATCATAATCTGATTGTAGCCGGAATATGCATCTAGGAAGCATAAGAGTTCATGCCCGGTAGTTGCGTCTATCACTTGATCGATGTGGGGGAGTGGGAATGAATCCTTTGAGCATGCTTTGTTCAAGTCCGTGAAATCCACACACATCCGCCACTTCCCATTTTTCTTCTTAACCATGACAACGTTGGAGACCCACTCAGGGTACTTGGCTTCTCTAATGGAACCATTTGCCAATAGCTTGTCTACTCCTTCACTTACGGCTTCGTTGATGGCAGCATTGAACTTTCTCTTCATCTGCCTCACGGGCGGGTATAGCGGGTCGAAGTTCAGTTTGTGAGTGGCGATGTCCCATGGTATTCCTGGCATATATAAATGGGAAAAAGCAAACAAGTCCACATGGTTAGATAAAAAATCCCGATACTTACTTGGGTCTAAAAGGCCGTGCCCGATATAGGCCTTTTTTATGGTGGATCATGGTCGGCTAGCTGTACGGGATCGAGATCTTCGACCGTAGCTTTTCTGGCTTCTGTGATATTTGGATATTTGATGGCATCCTCTATCGGAGGAACCTTAGTCCCCGACAGAGCTGATTGTTATGCTTCCGCGCTTGCTCCTTGGAGTTGTATGGTGTGGGCATAGTCTTGAGCTATTTTGTAACATTCTTGGGCGGTGTGGGGTTCACCCGTATGCTGAATATTCCCCATGGGGTAGGGAATTTGATCATATGATAGAAGCTGGAGGGGACTGCTCTCATGGCATGTATCCATGGCCATCCAATGATGGTGTTGTACGTCGTTTCATGGTTCATCACGTGGAAGGTGGTTTCCAGTGTGACTCATCCTGCCAAGACATGCAGCATTATCTCTCTAGAAGTTCTTTCTACTGCATTGTTAAGACCAGTCAGCGTTATGCAGTGCTGTATTATATTATCCTCAAGTCCCATGAGTGCAAGGACCCTCGGGTAGATAATACAAGCGCCGCTTCCGTCATCAATCATAATTGTCCTAACATCTATATCTACAACACGTAAAGTAATAACCAGGGCGTTGTAGTGAGGAAAAGACAAACCATCGGTATCAGACTTATCGAAGGTGATACTGTCTTCGAAGTAGTCATACCGTTCGTGGGCGATAGCTCGCTTCAACTTATGAGTGGTGGTATATTTGACATGATTGATCATCGAGTCATTGCCGTCGTCAATGATCATATTGATTGTGCATGTTGGCGAGGGCGACCTTGGTGGCCCGTTGGGTTAATCCCGTCTTTGTGCGAAGTTAAGCTTCCCTTTGCCGCTGAGTAGTTCCCTCAGGAATCCCTGGTTCAGCATCCTGACCACCTCTTGCCGGAGGCCTATGCAGTCCTCGATCATGTGCCCTCGCTCCTGCTGGAACTCGTATAGGGAGTTTGATTTTTGGGTGGTAGGGTCCGACATCATCTTTGCCGGCCATTGTACCTTGTTGCCCAGCTTTTCTAGTGTGTACACTACCTCTGAAGGGGAAACACAAAAGTTATGTGCAGATAGTAAATGAGGCATACCTCGTTCGTTTAGTAGGGTGCGACGTGTCGTTGTAGTGCATCTGCATGCCTGGGTGGCGGCGGATGGGATGATTGATATACGGTTGATGCCTTTCCCTGTTGGGATGCAAGATTTGCTCTCGTTGTCCCTCATTGCGTCGGTCCTTCCTGGTCTCCGGAAGTATTGTTTTTAGATGCCGAGTAGGGCCGTTGAGATCGTCCTTATCTGCTCGTACCTCGGCGCAGTATGCATTGTGAATTTCTTCCCACGTGGCAGGGGGATATTTCATTAGGCAACTTAGCAGCTTCTTGGTCGCCCTCGAACCATCCCTGCTTAGCCCATTCTAAAAAGTGGCAACTGCCATGCCTTCCGATACATTCGGCAGGCTCATCCGGACTCTGTTGAATCTGGCCAGGAAATCCATGAGCCCTTCTCCCACGGTTTGCCGAATGGCAAAGATGTCGTTGACCCTTGCCTTCGCCTTCTTCGCTCCCGCATGTGATTGTGACGAACTTGTCCGCCATTTCCTCAAATGTGGAGATACCTTTGGACGGTATTTGGGAGTACCATACCAATGCCCCACCGGTCAGCATCTCGCCGAACTTCTTTAGAAATACTGATGGTACGTGTTCCTTCACCAAATTGGTTCCTTTCACGGTTGTGACGTAGTGGGTCAAATGATCTGCAGGATCGGTGGTCCCATCATACACCCTCATATAGGGGATTTTTGAAGGTCTTTGCGATGGGGTATGGTGCGGCCTCATCTGTGTAATATTGTTCTACGAATCTCCCTACGTCGCGCTTTTGTAGTAGCTTAGGAGCGCCCGGGATCTTGTCCACTCTTTTTTCATGTTCTTTCATTTGATCGCGGAGCGACTTGTTTTCTTGCTCTATTTCTTCCATTTTTTAGTATGGTTGTGAGCGCATCGTTGATGATCTGACTGTTGGCGAGCACATTGTTTGCTCGCACGACCTCGGGTTCATCTTCTGTTACGGTGAGATCCATCACTGGCGTGCGTCTTACGCCACGTTGTGGTAGCTTTTCGACCAAATAGTTCAGAGTCCTCGTGAGCCATTATTTCAGTAGCTCTTTGACTTCCGGGAGTGCTTCCTTAGATGTAGATGCAGAAGCTCCCCTTTCTCGTGGTTCCGTCAGATCTGCGAGCAGAGATGGTAGGGTTCCTCCGCTTATCATGGTGTTAGGGGTTGCGTTCAAGATATTGTTACCTACCTCGTTGAGCTGATCCATTTGCTTGTTCTTCTCTCCTTTTGCACTTGACCAAGTTCATTCATTCTCATTCGTAGTAGGGGGCTTCGTCCATGAGGTTGATCCCAGCTCCATCTATCTCTTTCAGTTTCACACAGTTGTCAGCCATAGTTGTTTGTGTGATGTATGGGATGGTTGTCGGTAGTTTTCTAGGCACAAACTATAACTTTGATTCTCGAATTCCCCACAAACGCCATAAAATTGTTTTGCTCAAAAGATCTATGCACTTTATAAGCTAAAAAACAATCAAAACGATATGGGGGCAAATCACTATCAAGTATAATAAGTCCTAGAAGTGGTTATCGTATTAGGATCGTGGTAGATCCTTAATGTGTCTAAGATAATAGAGAGTTTATGTTGTTGAAAAGAGATATAGAAATGTGAAGAAGTTAGCTTGATAACAGTAGAGAGAGAGAGAGAGAGTTGGTCTATTCAGAGTAATCAATCTGCCCTATTAGAAGGTTAATGTCCCATTTATACACTAGGAGACCTTTTCTCGAAATACACGAAAAGTGAAGTACAAGGGTTGGTGGGTTTTTGTACGATAGAAGCTTAGCTCAAAACGGTGTCGTTCCTCTGTTCAATAAATCAGGACGTCCTCTGTCGGGCCGTCCTCATCTGGTTGGCAAGGCTCTAAGGGCGGTCTCGTTGTGTGGAGCGTACTCACTTAGGCGGCGGCGAGGCGAAACATATTTTTGCCTCATACAATCATAATGCACCTTTGGTCTTTCATATTATGCTCGAACCAAGCTAGAATCTCCACATTGTCTCTAATTCTCGGTTCAATTTATAATTCTTACACAATAGATCAAAGTGCTAAAAGTTTTGGAATTTTATAAGGATTAAGGAAAGCTTTATTGAGGTATGTATGGCTAAAACCCCATATTTTATAAATTGAGCTTCATCGTTGGTTGTGTGATACAGTAAGATTTAATTGAGTTGTTTTATTGATTGATGTATCACTTGACTTGGTGTTGCACCTTATGTGCGTGGATAGTGTGTCTCAATATGATCAACGTACTAATCTTGATAATTTAAAAAGGTATAAGGACTATGAATCATGTAGCGAAATGCTTAGACCCTAGATTGAAATTGAAGTGCGTTGTTGTGCTATTTATATGAAGTATCATTTACGCCTACAATCTTATTTGCTCTTGTCTGCCATACTCTCTTGAATTACAAACCTAATGTCGAATTGGGAGTGATGTGAGATGTTATCTAGTGCCAAATATATGTTGTGACACATGTGGACCCAAGTGCCTATGAAATGATCTGCAAGAAATAAAGATTCAATGAGAAGAGTGTCGGGAAAAGGGAAACGCCTCGGTAAGGCGGCGTAGCTTATCGGGCCGTGATCGGATGCCATGACATATACACATGTCGGTAATGTATTGATGATTGAATCTAGAGATGTGACTGGAATATTGGTAACATCTCCGAGAGACGTCCTAGTCGATCGGGTCAAAATCGGACTCCGCTCTAGGTAGCGGTGGTGATGTGAACGATGTGGAACAGGATGACATCCCCAACTAAAGGCTATGGAAGTATGATGTGAAAGTAGTGTAATCCTTTCATGTTGATAATGTTGTGATGGTTTAAAGCTTTGGAGTGATACTTGTGATTTCCTTATTTGTGTATGAAAGTTCTTTCTAATTTGATGGTGTTTAGTTATACATACTAGTACTATTACGAACGTCCCTTTTGTGGGGGGAGCCACATTCTTAAATGAATGTAGGTGGCTCCATAGCGGATAATGCTGATCATGTGTAGGGAATTATCCTTCTTCTAAGGACTTTAGTGAGCCCCCTTCTCCTTCAAGGGGCTATATTGCACATCTTCTTATTTGGATTTTCACTTTTGAGGTATAGCGGGCTCCTTATTGCCGGTATTGTTATCACTGTCTTTTGTATCCTTAGAGGCTCCGTAGACGTTTGTGTGGGTTATGTATGGATATTGGATGGGTCAATGAACCATGTTGTAATCTTGTACTCTTGCTTTCTTCTAAATTATAACTTGTATGGAATCTTGTAAGCTTAACTACGTTTTAATGTTGTGATATAAAAATGAACTAAAATGTTGAATGTACTATCTTCCCTAGTCTAAATAAAGGTAAGCATGACTTCCTTATTCATATTGAGTTGGGTAGTTAGTGTTTAATAAAACTTGCTCAGTTGAGTTCATTCGATTAAGCGCCGATCGCACCTCCCGAGGTTGGGGCGTGACAACCACCAGCACAACGATGAGTGCAAAAAACATCAGATCAATAAATCAACCAGCCAACATGTCTAAGAGATAACTTTTTCCTTCTTAATTATGTTTTCTTGGTTCATTATTTCGTATTATATAGGTGCTGCTTACTAAACTTTTATTATGACCAGAAATAAAAAAACGCTTAAAATGAACAAAAATTACGAGCCAAAATCTGTGCAAGAGACATTGGTTATATATCTTCAAAAGTGAAGTTTGGTGTCTGTCCTTAATTAGCTAAAATCAGAACTATGAATAATAACGAAATTATTATGTACATTTTACTTTACACAACACAAATAAGGAAATCATTCATTTAAATTAAAAGTTTATCGATTTTAAACTACTAAATATTCAAAGTTCCTATATAATTCGAATAATGAAAGATTTAATAGTTAAAATATAAATATTTTAAAGGTCCTAAATATTTTTTTAAGAAAAAATAAATGACTGTTTTGTTAAGTGTGAAATTTATTTTTTAAAAATTGAAAATGCTAATAATATTTTGTTAAAAGGTCTTAGTGATTTTAATAAAACTATATTAGGATATATGATTGGGCATGTCCGGTATCAATGAATACATAACTTTGAAAAGTTACATAATTATCATTACAAATTGTATTTTAGTTATAAAAACAATTAAAAAGAAAGTATAAGTTCCTTAAATTGACGAATCTAGCTCACATAAATTATCGTCCTTATTGTGATTTCTGATGGCTTATGAAGAAACAATTCATGAAAATTATTGTTATTTTTATGATGTAATACTGAAAATAAATAAGTAACAAAAAAAATTATCACGATTTTTTAAAGAGTTGTCAAATTATACAATTAATATATTAAATATTTTGATCTTTTTTGGAGAATTGGGAATTAGATTAGCCTTCTAACACCTACAAGAAAACTGAAAAATAATAATGTAAAATTTTAAAATGACTAATATTGAGTTAATATTTTATAACAATTACTATATTAAAATATTGATATTACGGTTTTCTTAGGAATTTTTTGATGATAAGTGACAGTTTTACTTATTATATGAAAGCTTTCGTGATATCGGTAGACAATAAATTTACGTCGAAAAAATAAAATTAAGATTGAAAATATCGCAACAATCGTAGTATTTTAATTTAAATATTATAAATGTACAATCTCTATGAATCCTCTCATTCTTCCTGCCAATGGTAAATAAATTCAGGGGTCTTTGAGCTTTATCTTGAATCGATATTTGTTGCCACGAATAATGATATTGAATTCAACTAGCACGAACTTTGATTTGAACTCGCACTCCTTGAATGTTGATTTCTTCTTCGTTCTTAAGTTTGAACTTGATTTGTTCTTTGTTCTTGAGTTTGAATATGACTACCCAAAGGATCATCACCTGTTTTCTTATCCATTATGTGCTTTCGAGGCCTTGAAAACCTCAGTTAAAGCCGTCTCAATTTGTGTGCACCGTTCGGGCGCGTAGCCGGAAAGCTTAAATGTGAAATTTTGTAAAAAAAATTGCTAAATTTTGATGTTAAAATGAACAAATTTGACTTTGGTCAATATTTTGGGCAAATGAACCCGGACATATGATTTGACGGTCCCGGAGGGTCCGTAGGAAAATATAGGACTCGAGCATATGGCCGAAAATGAATTCCGAGGTCCCGAACCCGAGAAATAAATTTTTAAAGGAAATTCTCTTTCTAAAATTGTTAAGGAAAATTGAAATAAAATTTGATTAGAACGTGTTAGTATCGGGCCTGTATTTTAGTTTTGGCGCCCGATACAGGTCTTATATATACTTTAAGCCCTTTCTGTGAAGTTTGGTTAAAATCGGACGCCATTTGATGTGTTTCTGACTTCAAATCCTAAATTTGGAACTTGATGAAGTTTTTGGAAAAACTCTTGATTTTGAGGTTTGATTCATTGTTTTTTATGTTATTTTGGCGATTTCATCGAACGGATAAGTCCGTATAATATTCTTGAGTTAGTACGTGTGTTTGGTTAGGAGCCCCGAGGGCTCGGGAGTGTTTCGGAGGTGTTTCGGAATGATTTTTGGCCTTAGGAGTGTTGCAAATTTTCTGTTGTTGTGCACAAGGAATTTGTTCTTCACGTTAGTGTGGTCTCTAGGATCCCAGTTTCTTCATCGCGAATGCGAGCTTTGGGATACGAACGCGAAGCTGAGGGGGAAAACCATTGCAAGCGCGGCCCTACATTCGCGAACGCGTGGGGTACAGAGGGAAGGGGTCACCAGTTCTACGCGAACGCCAGGCTCCAGGAGAATTACTCTCCGCAAACACGAGCCACTGCATGCAAACACATAGGCTCAACAAGCCGACCTATCGTGAATGGGAGGGACCCATCACGAACGCGTAGGTTTAATTCGCCCAATTATTTTTAAAACCAAAAACAGAACCCTTACGAGATTTTTACAAAATTTCAAAGTTCATTATTCTCCAAAGCTCTAGGGTGACCATTGAAGCATCTTTTCACCATTAACTAGTGGTTTAGTAGTCTTTAACTCGTTTCCTTCATTTTTCATCAACATTTATTGAAATTCTAGGCCTAATTCATGTAACTAAGGGTAGAAATTAGGGATATGGATAGAGTTAGGGCTTTTTATTTTTTCTTGATTTAAACCTCGTTTTGGGGTCGAATTTAAAAGTAAATTATATATCCGAGCTCGTGGGTGAATGGGTGATTTGATTTTAGTCTGAACATCGTATTTTGACCAAGCGGTCCCGAGGTTGATTTTTGGGATTTTGGGAAGAATTCTTGGGAAACTATAATTAGGCATTAGATTCAAATTGTTTAGCATGTATTGATGGTGTGGAGTCATTTATGTAGAGCTTGGATTGAATTGGAGCATAATTTGAGAGGGAAAATGGTAATTGAGTATGTATTTGGCCTTGGAAGTTTGAGGTAAGTGTTCAGTCTAACCTTAGCTTGAGGCATTAGGAGTTGAGTCATATTGCTTCTTGTTGAGTACGACATATAGGCATGGTGAAAAGTATCTATATGTTGGTGTCGATCATGACCGTGAGTCTTAAATTGAAAGTTGTTGTATTCTTAGATGACATTCCGGATGCTTTAATTAATGATCTTCTATATTGAACCGAGATTTGTCTTATGATAGTACAACTTATTTATGATTGAGCTTTGCCATTAAATTGACATGAGTACTAGTTATGATAAGATTGGTAATAGCTGCTTCTCCCTTACCGTGATGACTGTTTTGATATTTTGTTCCCTTGTCGGGAAATTATTATATTATTGCTTTGCTCCCTTACCGGGAAGTTATTATTTTGCTTATGTTCCCTTGCCCGAATTTCTTGTAATTATGTGATGAACCAAAAGAGGCAGCGGGTGGTACGCCTACCACAAGAAATGATAAAATGGGAGCGGGTGATACGCCTACCACAAGATATGATGAAATGAGAGTGGGTGGTACGCCTACCACAATATTGATGAAATGGGAGCGGGTGGTACGCCTACCACGAGATATGAGAAATGGGATTGGGTTGCATGCCTGCAACAAGATGAAACCGAAAATGAAAGTTGCCTTTATTTCTTAATTCCGTATTAGAAGTTAAATTGTAGTTTTCCCCTATTATTCCTAATATTCTGTTTTTATCTGCTACCCCTGAAGCATGTTCCCTCCCCTAGCTTTAATTATTTATTCCTGTTATTTTTCCTTTGTATTTGCATATATATATATATATATATATATATATATATATATATATATATATATATATATATATATATATATATATATATATATATATATATATATATATGCACAGGTTTATCTGGAGTTTGGTCCTAGCCTCGTCAATACCTCGCCGGGGTTAGGCCAGACACTTACCAGCACATGGGGTCGGTTGTGCTGATGCTACACTCTGTGCTCTTTTGCACATATCTAGGTGTCAGAGAAACTTATGGTGCGCAGTAGTAGTCAGGGAGTCGACCCTCGGTCCACGAGACTCCGAGGTAGCCTTGTTGGCATCTGCAAGTCCGGCGTCTCTTCTGTCCACTTTTCATGTTCTGTTGACATTTGTATTCTAGAAGAGTATGTCCTTTATTTCAAACTCTTATTTGTAGTAATGCTAGACAATCCGTGCATTGTTGTGACACCAGGTGCTGGGTAGAGACTTGTATTAGTTTTCTAAACATTGTTTCTATATTTAGTTCAAACTTTCGCTAAATTTTACTTTTCGTCATCTTTTAATTGCTTATTCATTAATATTTTAATTGCGTAATCATGTATGAAGACGAGATGGGTTAATAATTGCATAGTTTTTTGGCTTGCCTAGCTCCATGAGTAGGCGCCATCACGACTCCCGAGGGTGGGAATTCCGGGTCGTGACAAGTTGGTATCAGAGCTCCAGGTTACATGGGTCTCACAACTCACGGACATGATTAGTAGAGTCTGAGGGATAGGTACGTAGATATATGTATTTAACCTAGAGGCTAAAGAGTTAGGAAAATTTCATATTTGATCCTTCTTGTCGTGCAGATTTATTTCTCAATGTTAATTGGATTTCTACTATGTTCTTCCGTACTAGAGGCCGAGGTAGGGGCAGAACTCAGCCCTAAGCAGTAACACTAGTAACAGAGCCTCAGGTTAATTTTGAGGAGGAGGTTCCGACCCCAGTAGTTCCGATAGGCCCAGCTCAGGTCCCAAAGGGATTCATTGCACCCGACGCTCTGGTCCGATTTGTGGGCCTCATAGAGAGTGTCACCTAAGCAGGTTTGCTTCCTGTAGCACCATCCACTTTACAGTCTGGAGGAGAGGCTCAGACTCCTGCTACATGCACTCCGAAGCAGGTAGCTCCCCAAGTTCATGTTCCGACGGTTCCGCTAGCTGTGGCAGTTCAACCGGGTATAGTGGCTCAAACTGGCGAGGGAGCGGCTATGTTCGCAGATGCTTTGTGGAGACTGGATAGGTTCACCAAGCTCTTCACTACTACGTTCCGCGGTGCTTCTTTTGAGGATCCCCATGATTTCTTATATAGTTTCCACGAGGTTCTCAGGAACGTGGGATTTTTTGAGACCAATGGGGTAGATTTTGCTGCATTTCGCCTATCTGGATCCGCCAAGACTTGGTGGAGGGATTATTGCCTAGCCAGGCCAGCCGGGTCGCCATATTTTACATGGGAGCTATTTTCAGTATTGTTTTTGGAGAAGTTTCTCCCCGTTACTCAGTGAAGGCCTATCGGAGGCATTTTGAGTGCCTCCAGCAGGTTTCTATAACGGTCACTTAGTATGAGACCGGGTTCATTGACATAGCTCTCCATGCTCTTATCATACTTCCTACCAAGAGAGAGAGAGAGAGAGAGAGGGTGAGAAGGTTTATTGATGGTCTTATTTAGCCAAATCGTCTTCAGATGGCCAAGGAGGCCAGGAGTGAGATCACATTTCTGGAGGCGGCCAATGTGGCTCGCAGAGTTGAGATAGTTCTGTCATATGGAGGTGGTCATGGGTCGGATAAGAGGCCCCGTCATTCACGCAGATTCAGCGGTACCTCGTCTGAAGGTAGAGATTCATATGGTAGAGGCAATCCTCCTAGGCCCTTTCAGTCAGCTCTCCAGGTCTCCCATGGTACTTCAGGTGGTCGTGGTTCTCAGACGCATTATTTCGATCAGCAACCTTACAGTGCACCACCGGCACCTATCAGTGCACCACTACTTCAGAGTTTCTAGAGTAGTCTGCCAAGGGATTGTTTTACTTGCGGCGACACGAGGCACGTTGCTAGGTACTCGTGCTATAGTACAGACACCATATGTTCCACTGCCTACCCAACCATCTATAGGTGGGGGTAGAGGTGCTAGAGGTATAGGTAAAGGTCCTAGAGGTGGAGCTCAGGCCTCTATAGGTGGAGGCCAGCCAGCAGCAGGTCGTCCCAGAGAGGTAGTTCAGGGTGGGTGGGCCTAGCCCCGATGTTATGCCCTTCCAGCCAGGCCCGAGGTTGAGTCTTCAGATGCTGTCATTACATGTACTATTCTGGTTTGTGATAGAGATGCTTCAGTGCTATATGATCTAGGGTCTACGTATTCGTATGTGTCATCTTATTTCGCACTGTACCTGGTCATGCCTAGTGATTCATTGAGTATTCCTATTTAAGTGTCTACAGTGGTGGGTGATTCTATTATGGTCGATCAAGTTCATCTTTCGTGTGTTGTGGTGATGGGGGTCTTGAGACTTGTGTTGATTATTGCTTTTAGACATGGTCGACTTTGATGTCAAATTGGGGAGGGATTGGTTATCCCCGTGCCACACTATCTTGGATTGCCATGCCAAGATTGTGACCTTAGCTTTACGGGATTTTCCCCATTTAAAGTGGAGAAGGACTCCTGGTCATTCTACCCACAGTGTTATTTCGTATGTGAAGGCTCAACGTATTGTCGAGAAGGGGTATTTGGCCTATTTGCTTATGTTTGCGATTACAATGCTGGGTTCCCTCTATTGATTCGGTGCCCGTGGTTCGTGGGTTTCCTGAGGTTTTTCCTTTAGACTTGCCGGGGATGCCACCCGACGGGGATATTGATTTTTGCATTGATTTGGCTCCGGGAACTCAGCCCATTTCTATTCCACCATATCACATGGCCCCGCCAGAGTTGAAGGAGGAGTTGCAAGACTTGCTTGAGAAGGGTTTCATTAGACCCAGCATTTCGCCTTAGGGCGCGCCGATATTGTTTGTAAAGAAAAAGGATGGTTCGATGAGGATATGCATTGATTACCGACAGTTGAACAAGGTTATGATCAAGAATAAGTATCAACTACTGAGGATTGATGATTTGTTCGATCAGCTTCAGAGTGGAAGGTATTTTCAAAGATAGACTTGAGATATGGCTACCATCAATTGAGGATTAGGGCATCCGATGTCCCTACGACAGCTTTCTGCACTCGGTACGGGCATTGTGAGTTCTTGGTTATGTCATTCAGGTTGACAAATGCCCCAGCAACTTTTATGGATTTGATGAACCGAGTGTTCATGCCTTATTTGGACTCGTTCGAGATAGTCTTAATTGATGATATTCTGATATATTCCCGCAGCCAGGAAGAGCATGAGCAGCATCTCAGAGTGCTTCTTCAGACTCTGAAGGATAGTCAGCTATATGTGAAGTTCTCGAAGTGTGAGTTTTGGTTGAGTTCAGTTGCATTCCTGGGTCATGTCGTATCAGCAGAGGGTATTTAGGTTTACCCGAAAAAGAGTGAGGCAGTCAAAAACTGGCCTGGACTAGCATCAGCTACAGAGTAATGTTGTATGGTAGGCGGGGCCCGGGCCTAAATGGGCTAAACAGGCCTTGGCTTAGTGGTCCCGGGCTCTGGCAATCCTGGGCTTCAAGGTCCCGGGCTTCGTGGTCTAAATGGGTGGAACCAGCCCATGATGGTCCTGGGCTAAATGGGCCTGACTCGTGGGCTTACCGGGACTAACGGGCTTTTTTATTTTCGATTTTTTTAATTTTTTTTTGTTTAAGGTAATTTCTTTTAAGCCATATATGTATGTATGTATGTATGTATATAAATTGCTCTTATACATGGCTCTTATCCTGGTTGAACTAAATTTGAACCTATACTAGGGTTAACCACAGTATCTACACTTGTCCCCTCTTACTGCACTTTCATTTGTAAATATCTAACTTTATCTCTAGGGTGTGTTTGTATGTGCCTAGCATAACTACCCGTGCCGCTACAGTCTCTGGTATATTTATGCGCCAGTAATTTCACACAATTGTTACACTTAGCCTTATTTTGTTCTCTTACTTGAGTAAAAAATTCCAAACTAATGATGTTTCAAGGCGTTTAGAAGGTTGTCTATTAAAAGTAGGGGTTTCTATAGGTGGGTCAGGAGGTGCATCAGTTGGGTTATTAACAGGACTAGTAGGTGTATCATCTAAATTTGGTTGGGTTTTATCTACATCCTCATTTTCCTCATCATTTTCTACGATAGTTTCATTAGGATAAAGAGCATTCATAACTTCTTTATTTAATCTTTGACCTGGTGCAATATTATGGAAAAATTCACTATCGGAAAATTAAAAACAAGGGTTATCACTATCAAGAATAACAATATCAAAAGGACGGGTAATAGGTCTGGGTCGGGGAGCCGGGGGAAGGGTAGTAGGTTGGCGAGTACTTTCACCAATTTTAGCTTTTCGCTTACCACCTATCATTTTTCCAATGAAAATGCCATATTAATTACAATTATGCAAACTAAAACACACAAAAATATATGCTTAATACTTAAGAGTTGGAACGAGTTTACCGAATTGCCGAACAACTTCTTGAAAATTGAAAATCATTGAAGACTTGAATACTTCAATTCACCAGCTTTACAAATTTTCACGAAATTTTAATAATAAAATAAGCAATTATAGAAGAGATATTGAGAGAGATTAATGAATTGGTGAGTAAAAATGAACGAATGAGGGGGTATTTATAGTTGAGAATTGGGAAAAAGTGTAATTATATAAAGTTTGGGGTTAAAATAAAGTTTGGAGGGCAAATGGCTATTTTTTAAAGTGGCCAACGTTTAGATTTTAAAAATCTGAGTGTTTGTCTTTTTTTTTTTAAATTTTTTTTTCAAAAAATAGCCGTTGGAGCACGTTAGGCACGTTAGGCCCGGTGGAACCAGCCCAGGCCCACCTGCCGATCCCGGGCTTGTAGGCTTAAAGAAGTGAATCGGCCCGCCACGGGACTCCTGCACCATTGTGGACCGGCCCGCCAATACCGTTTAACCTGTTAAGACCACGGGACCGGTCCTAGCCCGGCCCACCATACAACATTACTACAGACATTCGAAGTTTCTTGGGATTGGCAGGATACTATAGTTGGTTTGTTGCGGGGTTCTCATCTATCGTAGCCCCGATGACCAGGTTGACCCAGAAGGGTGCCCGGTTTAGATAGTCGGACGAGTGTGAGGCGGGCTTTTAAAGGCTCAAGACAGCTCTGACTACGGCATCGATGTTAGTACTTCCCATGGGTTCAGGGCCTTATACAATCTATAATGATGCATCCCGTATTGACTTGGTGCGATGTTGATGCAAGTTGGCAAGGTCATTGCTTATGCTTCGAGGCAGTTGAAAATTCATGAGAAGAACTATCTTGTGCATGATTTGGAGTTGGCGGCCATTGTTCGCGCATTGAAGATTTAAGGTGTGGCATATGAGGTGTTCATTTATCAAAAGAGTCTTCAGTATTTGTTCAAGCAAAAGTAGTTGAATTTGAGGCAGTGGAGGTGGTTGGAGCTATTGAAGGATTATGATATTACTATCTTCTATCACTCGGGGAAGGCAATGTGGTGGCCGATGCTTTGAGTAGGAAGCCAACCAGTATGGGCAGTCTTGCTTATATTCCAGTCGGTGAGAGGCCGCTTGCTTTGATGTTAAGGCTTTGGACAATCGGTTTGTGAGGTTGGATATTTATGAGCATAGCCGAGTATTAGCTTACACGGTCTCTCGTTCTTCATTATTGGAGCGTATCCATGATCGGCAGTTTGATGATCCCCATTTTTCTGTCCTTAGAGACACGGTGCATCGAGGAGGTTCCAAGCAGGTTACCTTAGATGTTAATGGAGTCTTGAGATTGCAGGGGCAAGTTTGTGTGCCGAACGTGGATGGGATTAGAGAGTTTTATTCTAGATAAAGGCCATAGTTCTCAGTACTATTCATCCGGGCGCCGCAAAAATGTATCAGGATTTGTGACAGCATTATTTGTGGCATAGAATGAAGAAGGATATTGTTGCATATGTGATTCGGTGTTTGAATTTTCAGCAGGTTAAGTATGAACATTATAGGACTGGTGGATTGTAACAGAGGATTGAGCTTCCCGAGTGGAAGTGAGAGCGGATCAATATGGACTTTGTTACTAGATGGCTCCTTATGAGGCTTTGTATGGTAGGCGGTGCCGATCTATAGTTGGATGGTTTGAGCCGGATGAGGCTCGGTTGTTGGGTATGGATCTGGTTTAGGAGGCCTTGGACAAGGTCAGGACCATTCAGAATAGGCTTCGTACAGCTTAGTCCAGGCAAAAGAGTAATGCAGACCGCAAGGTTCGAGATATGGCTTATATGGTTGGTGAGTGGGTATTGCTCCGAGTGTCTCCTAAGAAGGGCGTGATGAGGTTCCGAAATAAGGGAAAGCTTAGCCCTATGTTCATTGGTCCGTTTGAGATTCTTGATCGAGTGGGAGAGGTGGCTTACAGACTTGCATTGGCACATAGCTTATACGCCGTACATCGAATTTTTCATGTGTCCATGCTACGAAAATATCACCGCGATCCATCCCACGTATTAGATTTCATCACTGTAAAGTTCGACAAGGACTTGTCTTATGAGAAGGAGCTGGTAGCTATTCTAGACCGGAAGGTTCGTCAGTTGAGGTCCAAGAGTTACCCTTCTGTTCGTGTTCAGTGGAGAGATTAGCCTCATGAGGCATCAACTTGGGAGTCCGAGTCCAATATGCGGAGCCGCTATCCTCATCTATCCCCCGACTCAGGTACTTCCCTCTTCTATCTGTTCGAGGATGAACTATTATTTTAGAGGTGGGGAATGTGACGATCCAAAGGCTCATCACCTATTTTCTTATCCATTCTGTGCTTTCGAGGCCTTGCAAACCTCATTTAGAGTTGCCTCGATTTACGTACGCAGTCCAGGCGCGTAGGCGAAAAGCTTAAATGTAAAATTTTGTAAAAAATGCTAAGTTTTGATGTTAAAATGAATAAATTTAACTTTGGTCAATATTTTGGAAAAACGGATCCAGAATATTTTTGAAAAACGGGTCGCGAACGCGAGCTTTGGGGCGCGAACGCGAAGCTGAGAAGGAAAACCATTAGCGAAGGCGGCCCTACATTCGCGAACGCATAAGGTACAAGGGAAGGGGTCACCAGTTGTTATAGGCGAACGCGTCTATGTTCACGCAAACGCGAGGCTCCAAGAATTACTCTCCGCGAACGCGAGCCACTTCATGAGAATGCATAGGCTCAACAAGCCAACCCATCGCGAACGGGAGGGTCCTATCGCGAACGCATAGGTTTAATTCACCTAGTTATTTTAAAACCCAAAACAGAACACTTACGGGATTTTTACAAAATTTCCAAAGTTCCTTCTTCTCCAAAGCTGTAGGGTGACCATTGAAGCGTCTTGTCACCATTACCTCGTGGGTTAGTAGTCTTTGACTCGTTTTTTTTCATGTTTCATCAATATCTATTGAAATTCTGGGGCTAAATCATATAACTAAAGGTAAAAATTAAGGAATTGGGTAAAGTTAGGGCGTTATGATTTTTCTTGATTTAGACCTCGTTTTGGGGTCGAATTTGAAAACAAATTATATATCCGGGCTCGTGGGTGAATGGGTGATTATTTTTGTCTGAAGCTCGTGTTTTGACCAAGAGGTCTTGGGGTCATTTTTGGGATTTTGGGAAGAATGCTTGGAAAACTATAATGAGGCATTGGATTCGAATTGTTTAGCATGTATTGATAGTATGATGTCATTTATATGTAGATTGAATTGAATTGGAGCATAATTCAAGAGGGAAAATTGCAATTGAGGATTGATTTGGCCGTGGAAGTTTGAGGTAAGTGTTCGTTCTAAACTTAGCTTGAAGGATTAGGATTCGAGTCATATTTGCTACTTGCTTCTTGTTGAGTACGACGTATAGGCATGGTGACGAGTATCTATACGTTGGTGTCGCGTGACCGTGAGAAAATTGAAAGTTGTTGTATTCTTAAATGACCTTTCGGATGCTTTAATTAATGATCTTCTATATTGAGCAGAGATTTGTCTTTTCCTCGTAGAACTTATTTATGATTGATCTTTGCCATTAAATTGAGTTGAGTACTAGTTACGATAAGATTGGGAGGCTGGAACTTATTTGATGACAAAATGGACTCAAAACATGTTTTTGCTCATAAAAAAGGTTACTTTTCTAACTATTTCGCAATATTTTAGTGCGAAATGGATTAACGAAAAATTTTGCATTTAAGTCAATTCGCAATAAAATACTGCAAAATATTTAAAAAATAATTTTTTAAAATGCAATTCGCAGTAAAATACTGTGAATTGGTTAAAAGCTGGGCTTGGGCTGTATTTAAAGTTGCATTTCACTGTAATTTACTGTGAAATACCCTATTTGGCAGTAAATTACTGCGAAATGCTATTTTAACTACAGCCTGGTCGTCTTCCTCAACGACAAACATATCGAAACCTCCATTTTTAAAATTCCCACTGCCCTGGCCCCCCCACCCCGCTCCTTTATTAAAAAAAATTGGCCCACCCGTCCCACAAGGAACGCGGATTGTAGGTCCCGCATACCAAAAGAAGGTTTGATTCCGTGTTTCGGATAGAAAATTTCGAATTCAAAAAAAATTACATCGAGGTATTTCTATTTTGTTTATGGCAAAACTCGTATATTCATGTATATTCGTATTGCTTGGTATGTTTACATGTGAATTTATATTATGTTTGTGTTCTTTAATATACTCGAATTGATTTATTTGATACCCGAATTTATGTTATATTTATGAACAATAATGGTACTAGATTGTTTGTGTTATTTATTTTATGTTCATATTGTAGAGCCTTGTAACGTAGTAAAAATATAGTTTCTTTTAGCATAGTAAAATATAGCCTTTTAGCGTAATAAAATTTAGAGTTTTGTACCATAGTTAATATAGATCCTTGTAGCGTAGTAAAATTTAGTGCCTTTTAGCGTAGTAAGGATAACTCGGTGGTACCCGGCATCAAAAATCAAGCCTACAACCCTTACATAATTATTTACTCCAATTCAAAAATTTATAATTTAAATATTTAAGATAAGAAAATTCTAAAAATATTGAAATTGAGAATAATAATATTTTAAGGATAACTTGGTGGTACTCGACATAAAAAATCAAGCCTGGAATCCTTACATAATTATTCACTCAAATTAAAAAATTTATACTTTAAATATTTAAGGTAAGAAAATTCAAAAAATATTAAAATTGAGAAGAATAATATTTTAAGGATAACTCGTGGTACCCGACATAAAAAATCAAGCCTGGAACCCTTACATATTTATTCACTCCAATTCAAAAAATTATAATTTAAATATTTATGGTAAGAAAATTCTAAAAGTATTGAAATTGAGAAGGATAATATTTTAAGGATAATTTGGTGGTACCGGGCATCAAAAATCAAGCCTGGAACCCTTACATAATTATTCACTCCAATTCAAAAATTTATAATTTAAATATTTAAGATAAGAAAATTCTAAAAATGTTGAAATTGAGAAGAATGATATTTTAAGGTAAACAGTCGAACAATATTTTTATTTAAACGGGTTAACAAAAACACAAACACTACAAATAAAAAGAAGATGTAAAAATATTGCGGAAATTTATTTTATTTCATAGTGAAAGACACACAAGTAACTTCATGAATTACAAAAACAACAGACAGACAAACTACTAGGGGTATCCTTGACTACACCACAAGGAAAAACATAACAGCCCAACATAATAAAAATACATGCAACATAAAAATGACATTTAACACATACATGCTAATGTTTAGTCCTAGATACCATTTATTCTTCGCTCTAACCACTCAAATCGTTCTTCCATTTGTTCTTTTTCTCTTATAACTCTTTCACTCTCGCCTTCACCTCCGCAAGTTCCCGTTCATATTTTTCACTACGTTTCTTGTATGCTAGACAATTCCATTACGCTCTCCAATTTTTATCTTCCAACTCCTTCACCTTCTCCCTCATTTATGTAATAATTCTATCTCCCTCGTTTTGCATTCTCACCTGGAATAACCACATACCATGAAGATCCTGGAATCTCTTCCTGTAGCTTTCATGAAAACATGGTTCCTCATCCCATTCATCAAATTCACAAGTAGGTTCGTCGGGTTGCTTGTACAATGTATTCATGCAGCACCAGAAGCGGCGTTCAGCGTCAGCCCCTTTCCACATACAGTCCGTCATGCATGGTTTTTCACATAAGCAAATTGGTGGACGACCAAGTTGAGTCATTTAATGAAATATTTTTGGGAAAATTTTTGAGCACACAAAATAACTACAATGCGCCCATTATTTATAGGTGAAACAGCATAGTGTTCAACAATACGTAGTATTTTACTACGATTTAGATGCACATTCTTCGGGGAAAACAACTTTTTTCACATGGTTTTGAACATTTTCAAAAGGACGTGACAACTCAATAATACATAGTATTTTACTACAATTCAGATGCACATTCTTCGGGGGAAAATAGTTTTTTTCCAATGGCTTTGAACCTTTTCAAAACGACGTGACAACTCAACAATACGTAGTATTTTACTACGATTTAGATGCACATTCTTCGGAGAAAAAACAGCTTTTTCCACATGGCTTTGAATTTTCAAAATAACATGACAACTCAATAATACGTAGTATTTTACTATGATTTAGATGCACATTCTTCGGGGAAAAAATACTTTTTCCACATGGATTTGAACATTTTCAAAATGACGTGACAACTCAACAATAATTTCATTAGTAATCCCAATTTTTAATTTAATTATTTAATTTATTAAACTAACACAATCAATTAATTTTATTTACATTATATTAGACGTCATGAGCTTTCCTCCGCCTGCGCATCCCGGGCCTGTGGAGGATCAGCTATTAGTGTTACAGGGCGACCATAGGTCCTCCTATGTGTGGGAGGGATAACTGTCAGAGCAGGCTCTCCGGCCTAGGAGACCTGACGATCTTTCGAACTTTATTGCTGGCTATCTATTGCATCATCATGTAGTACACATCCTTCGGGATATGGGATTATATCCCTTTTTTTAGCTTGGGCTGATCCAGCTAGATTGGTCGCTCATCACTGCATTGGTAGAGCGATGGCGACCGGAGACGCATACATTTCATTTGCCCACAGGAGAGGCTACTATCACCTTAGAGGATGTACAGGTTCTTTACGGACTGCGTATAGACGGACTCGCCTTGACACTGCCCCCATATATTCGAGGAGCGTCGCGTGCATATATGGCGGAGCTGATGGGGTAGTGGACTGGAGTTAGAACCGAAGGTCGGCAGGGGGCATTTGTGTTGCTTTATCATCCATCAGAGATCATATGGCGGATTTGCACCCCGATATTACCCAGCAGACGGAGGATCTCTGGATAGCCCGGTACACATATTTTGTGTTGCTATTGCTCTTCGGGTGTGTATTGTTCCCGGACACTTTAAGTAAAGTGAGCATGCACTTCATACATCATATAGTAGAGCTGGGTCAGGTATCCCAGTACAGATGGGGAACTAGTGTGCTCGTGTACCTATACAGGAGCATGTGCCGGGAGAGCATGGGTACAACTGTTGATATATGCGGTTTTCTCCCCCTCTTACAGGTGACCAAATTTTTGAATATTTTGTTCTTTACTTTGAAATTCAATATCGCTAAATGACACATAAATATTACATCAACATTTTATATTAGGTTTGGGCCTGGCATCGGATCCTTCCGTTGCAGCCACCTACACCAGCAATTTCGCACGATTAGCATTATCCATTTCTCCCTCTAGCTATCAGATGGATTTTGTGGCGTTGGCTATACAGAGGGACGGAGTCTCGCCATAATCTCGCCCTCCTCAGGGATGTTTTAGATATGTTGGTGGATGGACAAGTAAATATGTAGCTACGGTTGTTTTTTACAAACTGAGTTGCATTTGCGTACTAACATTTGTGTTAATATTTGGCAGTTCATCTGGACGCCATACATCGACGACTTGCTTGCTGAGCTGCCAGCTTGTTGCTCAGTCGACCGGCTAATATTGAGCACATTCGCCCCATTGATATTCTAGGATTACGTTGAGTATCATGCCATGGAGCATGTCCTTCGACAGTTTGGCCAGCCGCAGACAATACCGATAGAGCCTATATGGGTTGCCACTCACTATCAGCGCGACGACCGTATCAACATGGATGAGCAGTATGCGGCGTGGCTACAGCAGCAGCTAGTCCTTTGGGACGATAGAGTTGAGCGTATTCCCCCACCATCTACGATTTACCAGGAGGGCACTATTCAGCTATATCCTATGTGGTATCGCCGTCACACCCGACTGATCATCGAGAACATTGTGCATGTACTTGGCGAGCGTTACAGACTGTACGCCGGGAGGCACTAGGCACTGGTATGTTTTTCCGGCTTGTTAATATGTTATAATATGGATATAGCATTATTTAATTACTACTTTTAATGTTTCAAAGGCTATTGGTCATCATCGTTTCTACCAGTTGGGACAGCAGATGCAGCAGCGTACCGACATCCCAGAGTTGGTTGAATTTGGCTGGGAGGTAGAACAGATGGCTCGGCTGACACTTTTGCAGGCGAGAGATGCTGAGAGGATGCACCATGAGGCTCAGTATGCAGCGCCAGATGCATACCAGCGGGGTAGGCCGGTCCCACGAGGGAGGGATGCACCACGAGCTAAGGGTGCCAGACGTGGTCGAGGGGACCATGGGGAGGTGGTCAGCAAGGTGGCAGTGAGGTACCTGTCGACCCACCAGGAGAGGTCCATGCCGAGGCACTTGGGCTTGAGGGGCTTGGAGATGATCAGCACGGTTATATGCCTCATGCAAACGAGCCTTCTAGTAGCATGCCTTCGTGTAGCCTTCAGTTATCTTTGCCAGTATCGCAGCTCACCCCGTCAGGAGCATTGTCGATCTGGGTACATTTGACACGGACGTAGATCAGTACTTTGCATGCCCATCTTCCGCAGCTACGATTGCCTGATACGTGACGTGGATGGAAAGCGCAGGTTGAGTTATCCCACATCCACGGTGGTCCATGTGGTATATGTTTATTACTTTAGAATTTCAATTTGTTTTCTTTTCCTTAATATTGCATCAATGATTAATTTTTAATTTTCATATGAAGTCTTCATCCCAGCCCATCTTCGAGGCAAGTACAGTAGGTGATGAGCACATCACGGATGCATATACCTAGGAGGTCGACAAGACCACGATGAGTAAATAATTTATTACTTAACACATATTTCAAACTAATATTATCTTCATATGCTAATTTGTTAGTTTTTTTGTAGGATGTCGACGGCCCTACGGTATATTCTTCCGATCATGCCAGTTGTATAGTCGATACGGCTGCACATCCTCCGATAAAGAGGCGGCTAGATGACGATGATCCAGATAGTGTACCCAACCGACGGGGGATGCAGCTCAGGCAAACGGCGACAATGAAGCACACTGGCTACGTGCCGCATTGATTTATTTTGTTTGTAATTTATGTAAATAGTGCATTCCGTACATACTATTAATTATTATAAGAGAGCAACAACTTTATCCTAATTGCGCTTCAACAACAATTTTACTTAAATAGTACAACACAAACGCTAACATTGACAACCTAAAATAAAAACAACATTTTATTGGAAAAAGGGGAAATACAAACACAAACACAATAAATGTAAAGATACAAAATATCAAAATTTGGAACAACCATATCAAAATATAATGTTAAAAAATAAGATGAAATTTGTAATATTCTTTTATTTCATTAAATTTAAACATACGTAAGTACAAACTTGAATAAAAAGCAAAAAAACTCAAAATGAAATACTAGGGGTTTCCAGGATAGTTGGGTACGTTAGACAAACTTGCACCGGAATTACCATCGCCTCAGACACTAACTGAAGGACATTTACGACGGTCGAGTCATGTTTGCGAGCATATGCCACATTTACGCGCGTAAACTGTGTCACCAACATCCATTTGGTTTCGTATGCGTGTTCTTTTTTTGACTTGCAACTTGCACAAATAGTCCTTGTTACATACCATCTTAAAAGGTTCCGGCGGTCAATAATGCTCGGCACCTAATAGCTGCAACTTACCACTATATGTGTCTATATATGCAACAACACTGTATTGCATATCAATATAGTTTGTTGCCCCATATCCAACTTGCTGGAAGCACTTCAACGCATGTGCGCACGACATGTGGTAGATGGTTCGTTTTCCACACGAACACAACCTTGTATTTTCATTCACCGTATATAGATTATTCCCACGGTGTCCGCTAATGGATGTCTTAACTTCAAATACACCCCGTTCGTGATCGTACTGAAGAAATGAATGCCATTGTGCTTGCCTCTTCGACCTTTCAAATCTTCTTATGGGTATTGGCATAAATTCAACACCCCGGTCCATCAATGCTGAGGCGGCTACATGCCTTTCAACAAACCTCTCCGTGCTCTGTTTGAATGTCATGCGAACCATGGCAGTGACAGGCAGTCCACAGGCAGATTTCAACAAGCCGTTGAATGACTCCGACACGTTTGTAGTCAATGCTCCCCATCGTCTGCCGCCATCAGCATGCAATGTCCACATGTGAAGCTCATGCCCAATCAACCAAGTATAGGCTCTTGGTTCTATCTACCGGATCGCTTCCATGCGGCGATTGACTTTGCATTGCTGGTGCTTAGTTGCAACCATCCACATTAAGTCACGCAAGGTCTTGTCAGAAAATTTCTTCTGAAAATTGGACTTCAGGTGCCGCAAACAGTAACGGTGGTATGCATATGGTTCCTACCATGCAGGCAAGTGACGCACAGAATTTAAAATACCACCATGCCAATCAGATATTAGACAAATACCTAAACGCTGTTTGACAACGTGCTCCTTCAAGTGGTTCAAAAAATGGGTCCACGCCTCTTCTCTTTTGTTGGCACATATGGCAAAGGCTAATGGAAATATTTGCCCATTAGCATCTACAGCAAATGCAATCAAAAGCTTCATGTCATACTTTCTATAGACATGGGTACCGTCTATGGAAATAACAGGACGATAATGCACAAAACCATCAATTGCCGGTTTAAATGGCCAAACACATAGTTTAAAATATATTCGGGTCTGTACGGACTCCGCTCATGCCTCCATTCAACAACAGTGTCGGGGTTAAGTGTTGCAATGCGGCCATGTACCAGGGCAGATTTTAAAAAGACTTATCCCAGTCGCCATAAATAAGTTCAAATGCACGTCTGCGACCGCGATATGCCTCTCTTTTAGTTATAGTACAACCATGCTCCTTATGGACTGCTGTGATACACTCTTTAATCTTGAACCTAATGGACACTTCCAAATATGGAATCAGGACAAGAGAAATCAAGTCGGCATCCAAGTTGAAGTGATTCTCATTGTATGTGTCAATTTTACATTGGTGCTCACTAATAAATTTTACCCACTTTCCACAAACCTGATTTATTCTTGGTGGCATGCAACATCCAGTGACAACCCATAAAAAATCTACGGCATACAGCCTTCCATTTATCCGTAGTTGACTCAACTACAATCATCTCACGACACTCTATTATGTTGTAGAATTTTACAGCCCTAATTAGGAGAGCTTTATCAGGGAAATACATGCCCTTATTCAAAACAGATGGCCTGGACTCATCCCACATTTGTGATCAAAATTCATCACCTTCTCTTGTGAGGGCATCCACGTTCGGCATTCTTGGAAAATTATCAATGTAGGGGATATTCCGCTAATGAAATGGCACGTGGGACTCGTACACTCTTGGTCGTACAGGAGGTGGAGGAACATGCTCCCTCGCCGGTTCATGTTCAACATTCACTTCCTCCTTTTCATCACCAACCTCAAAAGGGAAGGGTGTGTCATCCGCAGACTCATCCGCATTATTGTCGTAGTCACAATCATCTTCTTGACTCTATGCATCAGCCAAATCACGAGTGAATATGTCGTCTATGGGAAGCTGTATGAGGTTAGGAGATTCAAGAAGCTGGTTTTCGCTGCACAAAAAGAACAACAAGATAAGTTACCTAATACTGCAGAAAAATATTGTAGACATCCTTTATCACTCTACTTACAAGACGTATTGTCTTGACAATTCTTATTGGTGATGACTCCCGGATGGACCACCGTGATCCAATACTCCACAACTAGGAATATTCCAATAAGGGGTCGGATCATAACTCGTAAAATTCATATCCGGAAGGTACCCCTATGAAAAATATGACCGTTAATACAAATCAAATTCAAATGTAAAATAATCAGCGGACAACCATAGCAAAATTGAAGTTTACGAGTCCTCTTGTTGATTATATAAAGTCGATAAATTATTTTGTGTCTGCTCATTCGTTGGTGGTGACAAGTTTAAATCAATGCAAACTCTTTCTTCACCAATCTGTCCGGCAAAAATTGCTCCAGAATAACCACCTGATGATTGGGAGCTATCCATGCTACGCACACCCTCTTCCACCTTAACGTACATTTCCAATTACTTTATTACAATAAATTCCCTGTATTCCTAAGGAATCCGCAAAAAATCTCTAAGGGTATCATCATCATCGATGTTAAACTCCGAATAATAAGCAAACCCATGCGGAGTCACTGAATACGGAAATCTACCGGTTACATTGAAGTTAACCGAACGCCTCCTCTCACTCATTTTTTACGTAACAATGATACCAATGTATCGTACTCCATATTAGGTGGCAATTTAACGTGACACTGTGGAGGTGAACTATACCTCACAGAGTTATCTCTAGCACAACCTCACCACCCCAATAAAGAGAAATCCTTATTTTTTGCACTTCAGATATTATAAGAAAGATTGATAAGAATAAGAGAGAAGTTTATTGAATGAATGTTCATGAAGATCAAACGCCTATAAATAAGGCAAGTCCGAGGTCAGGGTATAGAATTTTTCAAATGAATTCGCAGTAAAATACTGCGTTTTATAATTTTAAATTATAGTCGTTAAAAGAACCTATCCATACCAAAAAAAACAAGGTACATTTCGCAATAAATTACTGCGAATTGTGCATTTTGCAGTAATTTACTGCGAAATGCACCTTTTTGGGCATGGACAGGTGATTAATTAAAATAAATATAAAGACAATTTGCAGTAAATTACTGCGAATTCTATTAAATTTTTTAAAACTATTTCACAGTAATTACTGCAAAATAACTAAAAATGTATCTTTTTTTAACATTAGAAAAGCACTTTGAATCCAAAAAGTTATCATTTCGGTTCCAAACTCATAAGATTGGTCATAGCTGCTTCTCCCTTGCCGGGATGGTTGTTTCGATATTTTGTTCCCTTGCCAGGAAATTATGATATTATTGCCTTGCTTCCTTGCCGGAAAGTTATTATTCTTCTTATTTTCCCTTCCCGAGATTTCTTGTAATTATGTGATGAACCAAAAGAGGGAGCGGCTGGTACCCCTACCACAAAAAATGATGAAATGGGAGTGAGTGGTACGCCTACCACGAGATATGATGAAATGGGAGCGAGTGGTACGCCTATCAAAAGATTGATGAATGTAAGCGGGTGGTATGCCTACCACGAGATATGAGAAATGGGATCGGGTTGCATGCTTGCAACAAGATGAAACTAAAAATGAAAGTTGTCTTTATTTCTTTATTCCGTGTTAGAAGTTAAATTGTAGTTTTCCCATATTATTCCTGATATTCTGTTTTTATCTACTACCCCAAAGCTTTTTCCCTCCCCCAACTTTAATTGTTTGTTCCTACTATTTTTCTATTGTATTTGCATATATATATATATATATATATATATATATATATATATATATATATATATATATATATATATATATATATATATATATATATATATATATATATATAAAACTGGATTCTGGTCCTAGCCTTGTCACTACCTCGTCGAGGTTAGGCCAGACACTTACCAGCACATGGGGTTAGTTGTGCAGATGCTACAATTTGTGCTCTTTTGTACAGATCCAGGTGTCGGAGCAGCTTACGACGCGCAACACTAGTCACGAGCTCTCTCTTGTTGTTTATAGTTGTGGGAGGGAAGAGCTATGATAAAAAAAAATTATTTCCGACCAATGAGATTGAAGAGTGATAAGACCGCATTTAATTTTCCAGATAATGTCACTTGCACATGTGACATTGTTTCATTGACTTTTTAATTTGGCTTGGCATACCTTCTCATTTTGACACGTGGCACGATCCTATTGGATTTTTTTGTTTGACTTGGCATGCCACGTCATTTGACACGTAGTACTGAACCTCTATGAAGATGATCTATTAGGCTTAATAAAGTGGGATCATCACTTTAGCCCAATTAAATGGGCTAGCCAAATAGATTTGGACCTATTTATGTAACCCATATTGGACTTGTGTAATTAATTCAATTATATTTGACCATAATATTTATTTGGCCTAATATGTCATATCGTCCAAGTTATTCGATAAATTTAATTCTAACAAAAGATACATGCCTACAATATCAATTAGCTATGACCTAAGTGTTACAGTGTTATTGGATCTTAGAACTCATAAACAATTTTTTTTTAACAGAAGATACTTATTCTATTAAACATAAGCATTAAGCATTACAACAGTAGTTATATCTTGATGATCATTGATAGAGGGTAACCCATGCATGGCATGCGAATTACCCAAAGCAGCAAGGATTCTGCAACACTTAAAAGAAATCATTTCTTCACAGCCCTCACCACTCTTGTCTGCCAACATCCTGGCCAAGACAAAGGTGGTGGATACAACCAAAATACTAATTTATTTAAAACTAAGGTGGATATTCATGATTTGCTAAATTGTGAGCTACTTCATTCCCCTGCCTGAAGATGTGGTGCATTTCCACGGTGCCCATTTGAGACAGAAGCAACCTGCATCAATTAATAATAAAATCCTAAGTTTTTCAGCCATCACGAATGAAGGAGATTATCTGTGTAGCATCATTCTCGATTTCCAAAGGATAGAGCTTTCTGTTGTTTGCAATACAAAACCCTTCGTAGAGTGCCATGAGTTCCGCATGAACTGGTTTTTATAATAATTTTGAAGCAAAACCAATTAGCCAGTCCCCTGTCTCATGTCTTATTACCCCTCCAATGCGTCTAACACCTTTATCCTTATTATAGGCACCCACCTATTTTTAGTTTATACCCACCCCTATGAGATTTAATCTAGTTGATGGTGAGATTGATTTTCCTATCCCAATTTGACTCCCTATTTGTAACCAAAAGGTATTCAACTGATTGGGTCAGTAATCTTACAGAGCGATGAATGAATGGTAGTATTATTAATATTGTTTCTATTCCTAATAATCCAAATATTTCAAATAATAAAGGAAAATAAGGCATTCAAATTAATTAGTTTATTAGGAATTATTGTACTTTTCAATTGGAGAGATTTAAGCCAGTTTTGGCTTGGAGGTTGAACTGTGGAAGTATCAATTCCCAAGTTATCCCAAAGGATTTTGGCATGAGGAAGTATGAGAAAAATGTGCATAAGGGTTTCAGGTTCCTTACTACAAATGGTGCACTTTTTGTCTATATTCATGCATATATAGGATAGATATTTCTTGCATGGTAGTCTATTGATGTTACATAGCCACAAAAATCATACATATTAATAAAGAAAGTTTAAATAAAGTTAGTTATTTATTTGTTTATCTCGACCTTCTTTCTTTTCTTCAATTTTAGATAGTAAAGAAGAGAATGGAATTTCCGATCTTGTGCCCAAAGTGCGGTACACTGAACACAAACCCAAAATGATCCTTGCATAGAAGTTAAGTTTCAAAGAGCTAATAATTTCCATATATGTTGTTTCGTATTTGATTCGAGCAACTCCCGTCCATATTTTCACGAATAAACTGATTCTCTGCTTGCTTTTTGGGATACTAGATGAAGCCTCTGCTTGGCCCTTTAAATTCTTCTAGTTCCGATTTTTGCTTTTCCAATTCAGAAAGACTTATCGTAAAAAATGGGTTAGTTGGTTGTTGGCCAACGGAAAGCATGGGAGAAAAAAAGTTTTCGGATCCAAACTTCTTTGTTCTTTCTAAGTCTTATTCTTGCATAGAAGAACACAACTGTTGCAAAAATCAAGATTTTAGTAGTAGGCGGCATCCCCTCTTAGTTTTGAGTAGGCGGAACCATTCTGTTTTGGTTCTTCTCCACGGGTGATCAAGTATTTTATTTTATTACGGCATTTGCAATTCCCAGATCCAGTCACTATTAATATCAGGGTGCATTTTTCCTTCCAAAAGTTCGTAGCATGACTTGGTCGTGAAGAGACCATTAGAGTTGTTATCACAGGAGAGTGAGTCTGAATTGATATTGTTGGGAATGAATGTTGAGTGGATAATAGATATAATTTCCTTAGGGATATCCAAGGAAATATTAGCCAAGTTCCATTTATTCTCGAATCTAACATCATAGACCCTAAGGGAGAATTCATCTTTGGTTAAAAGGCTAATGACATAGTTTACAAGGACATTGGAGTTGGTTATCCAATTATACTACAGACATTCGGAGTTTCTTGGGATTGGTAGGCTACCATAGTCGGTTCGTTGATGGGTTCTCATCTATCGCAGTTCTGATGACCAGGTTGACCCAGAAGGGTGCCCAGTTTTGATAGTCGGACGAGTGTGAGGCGAGATTTTAAAGGCTCAATATAGCTCTGACTATGGCACCAGTGTTAGTATTGCCCGTGGTACTGGGCCTTATACAATTTATTATTATGCTTCCTGTATTGGGCTTGGTGCAGTATTGTTGCAAGTTGGCAAGGTCTTTGCTTATTCTTCGAGGCAGTTGAAGATTCATGAGAAAAACTATCTAGTGCATGATTTGGAGTTGGCGGCCATTGTTCGCGTATTGAAGATTTATGGCGTGGCATGTGAGGTGTTCGATTATCATAAGAGTCTTCAGTATTTGTTCAAGCAAAAGTAGTTGAATTTGAGGTAGTGGAGGTGGTTGGTGCTATTGAAGGATTATGATGTGACTATCTTATATCACTCGGGGAAGGCAATGTGGTGGCAGATGCTTTGAGTATGAAGTCAGCCAGTATGGGCAGTCTTGCTTATATTCCAGTCAGTGAGAGGCCACTTGATTTGATGTTCAGGCTTTGGACAATCAGTTTGTGATGTTGGATATTTCTGAGCCTTGCTGAGTATTAGCTTATACGGTCTCTCGTTCTTCATTATTGGAGCGTATCCATGATCGGCAGTTTGATGATCCCCATTTTAGTGTCCTTAGATACATGGTGCATCAAGGAGGTGCCAAGAAGGTTACCTTAGATGTTAATGGAGTCTTGAGATTGCAGGGGAAAGTTTGTGTGCCCAATGTGGATGGGCTTAGAGAGTTGATTCTAGAGAAGGGCCGTAGTTCTCAGTACTCTATTTATCCTGGCGCCGCAAAAATGTATCAGGATTTGCGACATCATTATTGGTGGCATAGAATGAAGAAGGATATTGTTGCATATTTGGTTCGGTGTTTGAATTGTCAGCAGGTTAAGTATGAACGTCTGAGGCCTGGTGGATTGTTTTAAAGGATTGAGCTTCCCGAGTGGTGGTGGGAGCGGATCACTATGGACTTTGTTACTGGACTTCCACTGACTCGAAAGAAGTTCGACACTGTTTAGGTCATTGTTGATAGGATGACCAAGTCAGCGCATTTCATTCCTACGGCAGTTTTCTATTCATCCGAGAGGTTAGCTGAGATTTATATTCGGGAGATTGTTCGTCTTCATGGTGTGCCGCTATCCATCACATTGGACCGAGGTATGGAGTTTACCTTGCATTTTTGGAGAGTAGTTCAACGAGATTTAGGCACCTAGGTTGAGTTGAGTACAATATTTCATCCTCAGACAGACAGGCAGTCCGAGCGAACTATTCAGATATTGGAGGATATGCTCCGAGCTTATGTTATTGACTTTGGTGGTTTGTGGGATCAATTCTTGCCTTTAGCAGAGTTTGCCTACAACAACAACTACCAGTCGAGTATCTAGATGGCTCCTTATAATGCTTTGTATGGTAGGCGGTGCCGATCTACGGTTGGATGGTTTGAGCTGAATGATGATTTGTTGTTGGGTATGGATCTGGTTTAGGAGGTCTTGGACAAGGTCAGGACCATTCAGGATAGGCTTCGTACAACTTAGTCCAGGCAAAAGAGTAATGCAGACCGTAAGGTTCGAGATGTGGCTTTTATGGTTGTGGAGTTGGTATTGCTCCGAGTGTCTCCTAAGAAGGGCGTGATGAGGTTCCGAAAGAAGGGCAAGGTTAGACCTAGGTTCATTGGTCCGTTTGATATTCTTGATCGAGTGGGAGAGGTGGCTTACGGACTTACATTGGCACATAGCTTATCGGCCGTACATCGAACTTTTCATGTGTCCATGCTACGAAAAATCACCGCTGATCCATCCCACGTATTAGATTTCATCAGTGTCAAGTTCGACAAGGACTTGTCTTATGAGGAGGAGCTGGTAGCTATTCTAGACCGCCAGGTTTGTCAGTTGAGGTCCAAGAGTTACCCTTCTGTTCGTGTTCAGTGGAGAGATCAGCCTCATGAGGCATCAACTTGGGAGTCCGAGTCTGATATACGGAGCCGTTATCCTCATCTATCCCCCGACTCAGGTACTTCCTTCTTCTATCCTTTCGAGGACGAACTATTATTTTAGAGGTGGAGAATGTGAAGATCCAAAGGGTCATCACCTATTTTCTTATCCATTATGTGCTTTCGAGACCTTGGAATCCTCATTTAGAGTTTCGATTTACGTGGGCAATCCGGGCGCGTAGTCGAAAAGCTTAAATATAAATTTTGTAAAAAATGATAAGTTTTGATGTTAAAATGAATAAATTTGACTTTGGTCATATTTTAGGAAAACAGACCCGGACCCGTGATTTGACGGTCCCAAAGGGTCCGTAGGAAAATATGGGACTCGGGCATATTCCCGAAACCAAATTCCGAGGTCCCGAGCCTGAAAAATAAATTTTTAAAGGAAGTTATCTTTCTGATATTGTTTAGAAAAATTGAAATAAAATTTGATTAGAACGTGTTGGTATCGGGATCGTATTTTAGTTCTGGTGCCCGGTATAGGACATATATACAGTTTAAGTCCTTTCTATGAAGTAAAATCGGACGTCATTGACGTGTTTCGGACTTGAAATCCTAAATTTGGAGCTTGATAAAGTTTTTTCGAAAAACTCTTGATTTTGAGGTTTGATTCACTGTTTTTTATGTTATTTTGGTGATTTGATCATACGGATAAGTTAGTATGATGTTGTTGAGTTAGTACGTGTGTTTGATTAGGAGCCCCGAGGGCTCGGTAGTGGTTCAGAGGTGTTTCGAAATGGTTTTTGTCCTTAGGAGTGTTGCAGATTTTCTGTTGTTGTGCACAAGGAATTTGTTCTTCGTGTTCGCGCGGTCTTACTCGCGAGCGCGTAAGGCAAGTTTCCTAGGAGCCCAGTTTCTTTATCGTGAACGCGAGCTTTGGGACGCGAACGCGAAGCTGAGAAGACAAAACCCTTCGCGAACGCGGCCCTACATTCGCGAACACTTAGGGTACAACGGGAAGGGGTCACCAGTTGTTCTATGCGAACACGTCTATGTTCACGCGAACGCGTGGCTCCAGGAGAATTACTCTCCGCGAACGTGAGCCACTTCATGAGAACGCATAGACTCAGCAAGTCCACCCATCACGAACGCAAGGGTCCTATCGCGAACGCGTAGGTTTAATTCACCTTGTTATTTTTAAAACCCAAAACAGAACCCTTACGGGATTTTTACAAAATTTCCAAAGTTCCTTCTTCTCCAAAGCTCTAGGGTGACCATTGAAGCGTCTTGTCACCATTAACTTGTGGGTTAGTAATATTTCATTTCCTTCATGTTTCATCAATATCTATTGAAATTCTGGGCCTAAATCATATAATTAAAGGTAGAAATTATGGAATTGGGTAGAGTTAGGGCTTTATGATTTTTCTTGATTTAGACCTCGTTTTGGGGCCGAACTTGAAAACAAATTATATATCCGGGATAGTGGGTGAATAGGTGATTTGATTTTAGTCTGAACCTTGTATTTTGACCAAGAGGTCTCGGGGTCATTTTTGGGATTTCGGGAAGAATGCTTGGAAAACTATAATTAGGTATTGGATTCGAATTGAATAGCATGTATTGATAGTATGATGTCATTTATATGTATATTGGATTGAATTGGAGCAGAATTCAAGAGGGAAAATGGCAATTGAAGATTGATTTGACCGTGGAAGTTTGAGGTAAGTGTTCGGTCTAATCTTAGCTTGAAGGATTAGGATTTGAGTCATATTTGCTACTTCCTTCTTGTTGAGTACGACATATAGGCATGGTGACGAGTATCTATACGTTGGTGTCGCATGAGCGTGAGTTTTAAATTGAAAGTTGTATTCTTAAATGACCTTTCGGATGCTTTAATTAATGACCTTCTATATTGAGCACAGATTTGTCTTTTCCTCATAGAACTTATTTATGATTGATCTTTGCCATTAAATTTAGTTGAGTACTAGTTACGATAAGATTGGTCATAGCTACTTCTCCCTTGCGGGACGATTGTTTCGATATTTTGTTCCCTTGACGGGAAATTATGATATTATTGCTTTGCTTCCTTGCCGGAAAGTTATTATTTTGCTTATGTTCCATAGCCGAGATTTTTTGTAATTATGTGATGAACAAAAAGAGGGAGCGGTTGGTACGCCTACCACAAGAAATGATGAAATGGGAGTGGGTGGTACGCCTGCCACAAGATATGATGAAATGGGAGCGGGTGGTACGCCTACCATAAGATTGATGAATGTAAGCGGGTGGTATGCCTACCACGAGATATGAGAAATGGGATCGGGTTGCACGCGCTGCAATAAGATGAAACTAAAAATGAAAGTTGTCTTTATTTCTTTATTCTGTGTTAGAAGCTAAATTGTAGTTTTCCCCTATTATTCCTCATATTCTGTTTTTATCTGCTTCCCGGAAGCTTGTTCCCTCCCTCAACATTAATTGTTTGTTCCTACTATTTTTCTATTGTATTTGCACACACACACACACACACACACACACACACACACACACATATATATATATATATATATATATATATATATATATATGCACTAGTTTAATTAGAGCCTGGTCCTAGCCTCGTCACTACCTCGTCGGGATTAGGCCAGACACTTACCAGCACATGGGGTTGGTTGTGCAGATGCTACACTCTATGCTCTTTTGCACAGATCCAGGTGTCGGAGCAGCTTACGATGCGCAACAGTAGTCACAAGCTCTCTCTTGCTGTTTATAGTTGTGGGAGGGAAGAGCTGTGATAAAAACAAACTATTTCCGACAAATGAAATTGAAGAGTGATAAGACCGCATTTAATTTTCCAGATAATGTCACTCGCACATGTGACATTATTTCATTGATTTTTAAATTTGGCTTGGAATACCTTGTCATTTTGACATGTGGCACGATCCTATTGGCTTTTTTTGTTTGACTTGGCGTGCCACGTCATTTGACACGTGGCATTGAACCTCTAAGAAGATGATCTATTAGGCTTAATAAAGTGGGATCATGAGTTTAGCCCAATTAAATGGGCTAGCCAAATAGATTTGGACCTATTTATTTAACCCATATTGGACTTGTATAAATAATTCAATTATATTTGACCATAATAGTTATTTGGCCTAATATATCTTATCGTCCAAGTTACTTGATAAATTGAATTCTAACAAAATTTACATGCCTACAATATCAATCAGGTTTGACCTAAGTGTTACGGTGTTATTGGATCTTATAACTCATAAAAATTTTAGTTTTTTTTTAACAGAAGATACTTATTCCATTAAACACAATCATTAAGCATTACAACAGTAGTTATGATCTTGATGATCATTGATAGAGGGTAGCCCATGCATGGCATACTAATTACCCAAAATTGGTAGATAGAACCAAAATACTAATTTATTTAAAACTAAGTTAGATATTGCATGATTTGCTAAATTGTGAGCTATTTCATTCCCCTGCCTGAAGATGTGGTGCATTTCCACGGTGCCCATTTGAGGCAGAAACAACCTGCATCAATTTATAATAGAATCCTAAGTTTTGTTGCCATCACGAATGAAGGAGATTACCTGTGTAGCATCATTCTCGATTTCCAAATGATAGAGCTTTCTGTTGTTTGCAATACAAAGCCCTTCGTAGAGTGCCATGAGTTCCGCATGAACTGGTTTTTTATAATAATTTTTGAAGCAAAACCAATTAGCCAGTCTCTTATCTCATGTCTTATTACCCCCTCCAATGCGTCTAACACCTTTATCCTTATTATATACACTCACCTATATTTAGTTTATACCCACCCCCTATGAGATTTAATCCAGTTGATGGTGAGATTGATTTTCCTATCCCAATTTGACTCCTTATTTGTAACCAAAAGGTATTCAACTGATTGGTCAATAATCTTATGGAGGGATGAATGAATAGTAGTATTATTAATATTGTTGCTATTCCTAGTAATCCAAATATTTCAAATAACAAAGGAAAATAAGGTATTCCAATTGATTAGTTTATTAGGAATTATTGTACTTTTCAATTGGAGAGATTTAAGCCAGTTTTGGCTTAGAGGTTGAACTGTGGAAGTATCAATTCCCAAGTTATCCCAAAGGATTTTGGCATGAGGGCATATGAGAAAAATGTGCATAAGGGTTTTAGGTTCCTTACGACAAATGGTGCACTTTTTGTCTATATTCATGCCTATATAGGATAGGTATTTCCTGCATGGCAGTCTATTGATGTTACATGGCCACAAAACTCTTACATAATAATAAAGAAAGTTTAAATAAAGTTAGCTCTTTATTTATTTATCTCGCCCTTCTTTCTTTTCTTCGATTTTGGATGGTAAAAAAGAGAATGGAATTTTCAATCTTGTACCCGAAGTGCAGTACACAGAACACCAACCCAAACTGATCCTCGCATAGAAGTTAGGTTTCAAATTGCTAATAATCTCCAAATATGTTGTTTCGTATTTGATTCGAGCAACTCCCGTCCCATATTTTTACGAATAAACTGATTCTCTGCTTGCTTTTAGGGATACTAGATGAAGCCTCTGCTTGGCCCTTTAAATTCTTCTAGTTCCGCTTCCTGCTCTTCCAATTCAGAAAGACTTGTCATAAAAAATGGGTTAGTTGGTTGTTGGGCAATGGAAATCATGGGAGAAAGTTTTTGGATCCAAACTTCTTTGCTCTTTCTAAGTCTTCTTCTTGCATAGAAGAACGCAACTGTTGCAAATACCGGGATTTTAGTCGTAGGCGGCATCCTCTCTTAGTTTTGAGTAGGCAGAACCATTCTATTTTTGTTCTTCTCCACGGGTGATCAAGTATTTTATTTTATTACGGCATTTGCGATTCCCAGATCCATTCACTATTAATATCAGGGTGCATTTTTCCTTTGTTCGTAGCATGACTTGGTCGTGAAGAGACCATTAGAGTTGTTATCCCAGGAGAGTGAGTCTGAATTGATATTGTTGGGAATGAAAGTTGAGTGGATAATAGATATAATTTTCTTAGGGGTATCTAAGGAAATATTAGCCAAGTTCCATTTATTCTCGGATCTAACATCATAGACCCTAAGGGAGGATTCATCTTTGGTTAAAAGGCTAATGACATAGTTTCTAAGGAAATTGGAGTTGGTTATCCAATTATTTTCCCACAAGTTAAGAGTATAATAATTATGAATTGTCCAAGACATTCTTTTTTGGCATAATTCCCACCCCTTAATAATAATTTTCCAAATGAAGGAGCCCTTCTCTTTTGGCTTATAAGAGTATCTTTTAAGAAGTGTAGTAGCCCAAATATTAGTGGTATTGTTATCTAATCTCCATGCTAGACTGGCTAGTAGGGTTAGGTTTTTCGAACGAGCTTTCCTCAGCCCCAACCCCCCTTCTTGCTTTGGTTTAGTAACCATGCCATGGTTAACTAGATGAAGTTTTTCCTATTATCATTTGTGCCCCAAAGGAAGTTTCTTTGAATTTGGTCAATTGTCTTAAGGGTTTTTTGGGGGGAGCATAGTATATTGCATGTAGTAAGCTGGTAGACTGGCTAAAGTTGATGTTATCAGAGTGCACCTTCCAACTAGATTAAACTTATCACATTTCCATCTTGAGAGTTTACTCCTTATAATATCAATGATAAATTGATAGTCTTTGTGATTGGGTTATTGTTAATAATAGGAAAACCCAGGTATTTACCAAAAGATTTGCATTCCTTAAGACCAAGGGAGTTGGAGATATTGGATCTCGTTGTTGTACCACAATTCCTCGAGACTATTATTCTAGATTTTTTGAAGTTCATTGTTTGCCCAAAGATGGCACAAAATTACCTAAGGGCAGACTTAATAAAAGAAGTAGTATTATTATTGGCTTTTCCAATTAGTACAAAATCCTCTCCAAAAAATAAATGGGAAAGGGGAGGGCAGTTATTACTCAACGAGATAGGGTCCCAACTCTTTATATCCACTAGGTGATTTATATAGTTTGATAACATTTCCATGCATAAATAAATATGTAAGGGGATATAGGGTCCCTATTTATATAGAATGATTGGGGAGCCTCCCTAACAAATCCAGCGCTTTACCCCGAAGAGAGAACGGGAAAAGACTCAATCTCAATGCATCCTCTTACACGTTTGTTTGCTTGCTACCCCAGCATGTATCCACAAACCCCTTCAAGTGCTTGAAGGCATTTTGATCGAAGGCGCCTGTGAAATACCCTCTTTGCTCGAGCAAGGTCAACATAAAATTTGATTTAAAGTTACCCGCCCAGATTCAAGGAGGAATAATAGCACAGGCGTATCCTTGGTTGGGTAGAACTTTGGGAGCCTCTCTCGGCGGTGGCAGAGGAGGGTCTGGAACGTTATTGTTCTCATTGTCATTTGCATTTGCATTAGCATTTCGGCCTCTTCGTGGAACTTGAGGTAAGGCCTCATCTTAGTCTAGATCGTCTATCCCTCCCCCGCTATCACATTGCCGAGAGGGTAATTTGCATTAAGAGCCATTTGTACCCGATTAATTGACACAAATAAAATTAGTAAAAAGAAGAAAGAGAAGCAAAACACAAAACTAGCTAAACAGATAGTCACCACTGTATGCTCCCCGGCAACGGCGCCAAAAAGTAATCGATGCCGACTCAATGCTACACAACGTGTCGCAATAGCTTTTACCCGAATAGTGGTTCGGGATCGAATTTTCACAGGGAGCTAGTAATGGAGTTGTATTGTCTGTCCAGCCTAGAGTTGCGTTTGTGCTTCTAATTGCACTTGTAACATTTTTGGGTTTTTGTATATAACTAATATTATAAAACTAAGGACTAGAGCTAAATTATGCTAAGAGAATTGCTAAGTCGTAATTAATGGGAATAAGGGCACTAGGGTCGTGGCATCACCTAGGTGGTTAATTAACGAGTAGAAACTACTAAGGATAAATTGACATATTTGAGGCTTATGCTATAACTGTTGCACAATTGTACCCACTCTCATACCTCTCGATAGAGAGAGTGATTTTGCCCAATTGACTCTCTCGAGACCAATTGGGTAGGCCAATTAGACCAAACAACTAGGGTTCAAGTAGGGTGATTACTCTCTCGAGATTTAACCCGTTAATTAGGACTATCATTTCTCATGGGTCCATCCCAATTCCTTGTTGGGTCAATTTTGGATTCATATACTCTCTTTCTCAAGAAGAGTCAAACCCACAAAGCTAGAATTAGTGTTTGCAACCACCAATCTTTAATTAAAATATTAAATCAACCCAAATAGCAAAAACCCAATATCAGTCTAACCCTAGATGACAACACCCAACAATTACCCACATTAGGGTTGAGCCACAACCCTAACAAATGGGTTTAGCTAGACATCATTAAAGAATAAATTGAAGAAATAGATGCAAAATTAAATATATTAATTAATTACTAAGAAATAACTACAATAATCTATTGTTAATAAAGATAAAAAGTGCCAAAAATGTCTACAATATTCGTCTTAGGTGCGCAACAGCATTCTGAACATAAGACTTAACCTGAAAATGGTAAAATATTCTATTTATAGTGAGTTGGAAAAACTGGACGAAAATACCCTTGCGGGGTCAGTGCGGGCCGCACAAACACGATCGCTGCCGTACTGGCTCTTGTAGTTCACTGTTTCTCTTATCTTAAATTGATGGACGCAGACCACATAAAAGGGCAGCACGACCACAGAGGGTTCTGGCGCGGACCGCGTAAAACAAACCGCGGCCGCATGGCTTGTTCTTGGCAAAAATCAGGGCTCTCTAAATCTCCGGACGCAGACCACACAAGTGAGTAATGCGGTCGCGTAGGCATGGATGCGGACCGCACGGAAATGACTGCGGCTGCGTAGCTCTTAATCTTGACTGACCAACTCTCTAAATCTCCCAGTGCGGCCGCAGTTGCTTCTGCGCGGTCTGCACTAGGCCTTCTATCCTTCACTTTACTTGGTCTTTGATACTTGAGCATGTTTCACTCCCTTTTGAGTTAATATTCGATATTTCGTTACTTTGTCACTCAAACCTGCAATCAAGCATAACCTACGAGCATTTTGGAACTATTTTGTAACAATTTATACTCAAAGCATATGCAAGTAGGGGCATAAACACGTTAAAATCTTAACTTATCAGTCCCCTTGCCTAATCCTTCTACTTGGTTGAAAAAATATGATTTTAGTTCCATTCACCAATATAGAAGTGGATTATGTCACTATACAAGACATAATAAGTTTGGAAATATCAGGAGGAAATTTGAAAAAAAGAAGGGTCTTGTATATGAAAGACCATTCAAGATTATCAAAGACCTTTTCAAGGTCAACTTTAATCAACATTTTGCCTTTATTTCCTTTTACTTTTTTGAAAGAGAGAATGAGTTCTTGGATAATTATAGCATTGTTGCTAGCTCTTCTATGTTTTATGAAGCTAGATTGAATAGGACTGATGAGATTATCAAGAAGAGGTTTTATCCTATTTGCAATAATTTTAGTGATAGTCTTGTAGATAGTATTGCAAAGACTAATAGGTCGAAAGTTATTGAGGTTGGCATTAGGAAACTTGGTAATAAGGCAAATGTAGGTAGTATTTATTTCTGGAGGGATTGCACGATCCTTAAAAGCATTGTGACAAAAAACCTTAACAGAATCTCATATTATCTTCCACTATTTATGATAAAAAGGGATGTAAACCATCCGGTCCAGGAGATTTTAAACGGTTTAAAGGAAAAAATAGCACTATTAGTTTCTTCATCTATCAAAGGTCTATCCAGAACTGATAGATCAATTGTACGGAAGCTAGATGTGCTGTGTAGTAAGTGAGTCATATATGTATGGTTGTGACTAGTGCAAAATAACAAAAAAGTGATCAAGGGTATGGTTAATTATATCAAGCTGATTGTCCATCCAAGCTCCTTCATTATTCTTAAAGAAACTAATATAGTTTTTTCTTCTCCTGTTCGAGGAACTAATTTGAAAAAATCTAGTATTTACATCCCCTTCGTTTAGCCAGTTGACTCTAGTTCTTAGTTTCCAATAATCTTATTCTAGTTTGAGGATGTTATTATAATTAGTGATTAGGTTCCTTTCCAAATTCTGAAGGAGAGAACTAGAAGAAAATAAGGGGACTTTTGAATACAATTTATTCTAGCTAGTAGCAGTTTCTTCTCCCTAAAGATATTACCAAAGTGATCACTGCCCCATTAAAGGTAGTGAAGGAGTTGGTAGCCCCCATTAGGTCTTTATTCCTCCATTGGTTTGCAACAATATTACCAAATTTGGGTAGGTACACCAAATATTTTCAAGCCGAACTTTTTTTTCACAATGGTGGGTGATATTATTTAATTTAATAGGTATATGATCCGAGTGTGTCTTAGGAAGATGAGTGATGGTAACATTTGGAAATTTTTTATCCAATCATCATTAGCTAAGACTCGGTCTAATCTTTTCGTTATTAACCTTTTTTTCTTCCGATGATTAGACTGAGTAAACTTACTACCCTTGAAGCCAAGATCTATTAGTTTACAAAAGTCAATATTGTCCCATATTTTAGCCGCCCTACATTTTTTTAGAGGTCTTCCTCCTATCTTTTCATTTGTACTGATAATATCATTTAAATAACCCCCAAGCATCCAAGGACATTTGTAATTTTGCGAGATAGATTTTAGATTATCCCACATAATATCTTTATGTTGAACCTGGGTACTAGCATAGACAACCTTAAAAAGCCAATTAAAATTAAATGACGAACCTGAAGAAGTGCATGAATCTCCTGACCATTTTTGGTGAAATGTTCAGTTACTATATCGTGGTAGTAGAGGGCAGCCATCCCTCATGAATGGCCTTCAACACGAATCTCTATGACTTCCAAAAAATTAAATCCATTAAGAAGGGGTGCAAACACATGCATCCTAGTTTCAAGGAGAGCCACCAAACAAGGTTTGCGAGTATCAATTAAGTCCCTAATGTTACGGCGGAAGTAATTATTATTGGCACCTCAGATGCTCCAGAATATGATAGTGGTTGATCTATTCATTAGAGAGGTTTGAGGTTAGATCACAATGGACTCCCTCTCCACTGAGTTGTGGCTCCTCCTTTGATGGGACTATGATAATAGCTTGCTTTCCTACAGTGGGATCTTGTGGTGGTCGAACATGCATTGAGTATTTGTACATGGTACTCGGGCAGCTGATAATGTATTTCTTGCTCCATAATTATGAGAAGAGTAGTATTTTTACTTCGTTTAGTCTTGAGAATTCTACACTCGGTTGAGTACCTTGTGGATGGTGTTCTTCTTCTTCCTCTACTGGAGGTTGTGGTGGATCTTGTTTTAGAACATTGGCTTGAATATTTGGGTCCAGATTGAGTGGGGCCATGTTTGATGGAATGTTGTTTTCTTGGGCTGCATGGTGACCCCATGGCATGAAGATTGAGTTGATCATCATGCTCTCCTCCGATGGGAAGAAGGGAAGAGTCATTGGGAGATTGATATATTGGTTGGGTGTTTGAAGGAGATTCCATTGACTCTGTATTTCCTGGAGTAGGACGTGGTTCATGTGTGGGGCTAGGGGGTAGAGAATGTTATTGATCCATGTTTGATTTGTGTGTGTTGTTCATTGTCAAGTGCGTCCCCACCGCTATTAGTTGGGATAGGTATCGAGTGTTTTGTATTATTATTACCATTTACTGTCCATTGATCTGGATGTTGAAGGTTATCGCATGGCCTAGGATGCCTACTTCTAGCCAATAGATCGATTGGAAATTATGGGATTGGGGGGAGGGTGACGTAAAGAATAGGGGCTGGTTATGTATTTATGGAGGTAGTTGTGGAGGGTTAGCCATTTGAGGAGATCTGAGTTGGTTTGATATGTGAACTAATTGAAACCTTCTCCTTGCTGTGAGTGGGAGTCTCTGCATTATTATCTTGAGTGGTATATATTTAGTTTACACTGATAGTAGGAGTTATAGCTTCTATGGGATTGATTTCTATAGAGGTCTTTGGCTTGCATGGCTGGTAATAGGCTTGCTGTGTGATGATATATAAGACATTTGGAGGATTTCGGTTTGCCAAATGCTATAAGTGTTCTACCATTTGGACGTCCTCCTTTGCATGCATGTCCATGTGTAATGTAGGTTGGATAGGGGTAGTAATATCATCCGGGTTGGGATTAGTTTTGTTCAATAGATTAGGGGTATCTAAGTAATTCCTATATTTATCTTTAGTGGAAGCTTCTTGTAATGATTGGGATGAGGGTTCCAATGTAGGATTGGTATTCAACACATGACTACTTTTGTCTTTACTATTTTGCATGCATTGGTCGTTAGGGATTGTGTCTAAATTTTCCTCTAAAGAGTCTCAAAAACATTTGGATTTTGACCAGCATTTGGGGAACTATTTCCCCCCTATATTGTCTGGATTTTGGCTCAGTAACAGGAGTATTTGATGGTTCTTTACCCAAATATTTAGAATTATAGTACAGATAATTATGGGATTTAGAGGTATACCTTGATTGTTACTCTTTGCAGTATGGATTTGCCTTACCGCATTAGACTTTTTCTTCTGACTAAAGGTGACACTTACCCAATCGTTTTGGGATCTTGTTGTTGGATACATGTTATGCCTTTTTCAAGATCACTGGTTTGGGGGGGGGGGGGTGAGGAGATTAAGCATTTTAATTGGTTATGACCTAATTTCCCATACTTAGTGCATAAAAAATTTTCACCCTCGTAGTGTATATGCTGTTATAGTTTCCAATATAGACAAATGACTTGACTAGTTTATCCATAGATATCTTAACACAGAGTCGAGCATATCTGCCTCTTAGAGTTGAGGAAGTACATGCATCGATCTTTAAAAGTTGCCCAGTACTATGGTTGCATCATAAGATTCAGTATGGAGTTGAGATAAACGAACCCAAACAGCTAATTTTAATTGTTTTGCCTTACTAGCTACAAAATGAGGCTCCCATTTTTATACTGGTAGGTGATAGCCATTGATAAACCATGATCCGTTATTGAGGGCTCTCGACATGTTCTCTTCTTTGGAGAATTTTACTACGAAGTAATCGGTCCCTAGGTCCACTAGAGTAAAGTTCTCATTTGGTTTCCACAATTGATATACCTTCATTCGGAGGTATTGATGTAGGATACGTTTCCCCATAAATTTAATAATAAGTGAGTATCTCCATGGTTGGTATATCCCTTGGAGATCACCTACTGAGAAGGAGACTTGTAGATTATCATTTAGCTCTTTTGTTTCTTGTGAGTTGGTTATTTGGCTAGCAAATTATAGAGATTATAGTTTGATTGCATGGAAAAAACTTGAGTAGTTGTGGTTGCACGGGGGATTGAGGAACCTGACCGCTCATGGGATCCAATAGGAGGATTTCCTTATATGAAGAACCTTGATGTTGGGGTACTTTTTCTAAAAGTTGTTCGTATTGATCTCTATAAAAATTTTAGTTGATAAGTGACAAATTTATCTGATATTGATAAACAAAACTTTAATTCAAACTGATAAATATAAAAGAATTAGTATGAAAGATATTATGCTACATAATTCAAATAAGTCGAGAATTTTATCAGGTAAAATTTAACTTTAAAACTTTAAATTTTAGAATTTTTTATATAGTAATTTAAATAAGAACTTATCTTAGGTGAGATCTATGTGTAGGATTAAATCTTTCCAAAAATTTAAAAATGGTAAATTTATAGTAGAATTTAGAATCTGACATATGAGTCCTCTAAATAATGATAATATCCTATTTGTTATGAAATAATATAAAAGACAAGAACAATAATACAAGAACAAGAACAATAGAGAGAAGAGTAGAGAGAGTTCTTCTTATTGATACTTAGAGAATGTTAGGGATGGTTTACAATGGTAGAAGACCCCTTTATTTATAGGGAGGGGGATGATTTAGCTACCAAGAATAGAACTCTAGAATCTCTCTAATTATAGACATTCACCTTAAATAGGAGATTTCATAACACTCCCCCTTGAATGTCTATTCAACAATGTGCCTCGTTAAAACCTCAAAACCAAAACCCAATGGGAAAAATTAAAGTAAGGAAAAAGAGTACACATGTTTGAATATGCGCCTATTGGTTGCCTCGTTAAAAACCTCGCAAGGAAAACCCATTTGGGACTAAACCTTGTAAGGGAAAAAGAGTGCAACGCGCATTAACTCCCCCTAATAAGAACATCAATTTATATCCTTGAGCATTTGCATTCCAATCTTGTGCATCATCTTCAAAACGATCTTTGGTAGACGTTTGACAAATCAACCATATTGACTTGAATAAATATTCCGCACCTTGAAATCATCATTCTTGATAGATATGAACATCTTCATATAATGTCGTGGAATAACTCTTCAATATCTTCATAGATGTATTCTCGATGCCATTATGCTTATAGTTATAGCAAGATACATATGTACACAAATTGTACTAAGGATGTGGTACTTCAGGACCAAGAATTGCATATGCTTCAAGCAACTTAAATCTTTCAAGTTAAGTCATATAAGCCATATAATAGACTTTAGATGCATATCAAGTTTTCCATGTCATGCTAGACAAATAAGATATCGAAAACTGACTATACATACCTTTGACTTTTATACTTTCAAGCATTTGAACTATAGGTTCAAAACTACATGTCTTTCATATGGAATCAATTCTTCTTGAATTGTATCTCTTCCATTTAGTTACTTTCTTTATGTCAGCAAATGCATATAGCATGCTTTGCAATATGTTGCAATTGAATTATCCCTTTTATGAACTTCAGGTTCATATCATGATATTCGGGGATATACATATACAAATGATAATTCATCCCATATAACCTTTTCTCAAGTGTTTATCATGTCTCCCCCTCATGTTAGAAAAGCTAACTTGTTTCCTCAACTTTGGGAAATCATCTTTGTGCATTATCATGTCAATATACACGGCACATTAATAATTAGATGAAATTATTTGGTTCCTGACCTTGAACCACTTGTGAGAGGAGAATATACTCTCGTATACAACTTATATCAAACTGATATATATAACTTTGTTCTTACAAGAAACAGTTTAGCTATTAAGTGGAAGCACTCAATAATTATCTTGCTAAACTTACTTTGATATAAACCAACTTATCAAGATGAACTATCTTGAGTAGAAAATCTGGAAATTATGCTCGAAGTTAGATTACTAAGCAATTTACCTCGCAAGCACCGGCCAGGCTGCGGGTCAATAACAATTGCGCATGTAACCATATCATAGATGCATCATATGTGGTATACATGGCAGGTGAATGGGCCCATATTCACCTTTGATATTTCCAGAATTTATGGGCTTCAACCCGAACTCTTTAGTTGGTCAGTTCATTAATGAGAACAAGTGATACAAGAGAATTCGTAAAGAACTTTCTAGTTCATTGATATTCACCTATGTGAATTTGCACATCATACTTAAAATGAGATGGCTAATACGAATGCTAACTGAACAAATTATCAATATTGGTAAACTTCAAATTTACACCATGACATGTGCACTTATCAATAAACTTCAGGTTTATTATGACATGGGTTTTTATACCAATAGATATCCACTTTATTGTGGCATTCTTTCTTTTGTGTAGTACAAACTGGAGAACAAAGCGGGTAGCTTTTCATATGCAAATTACCCCGCTACAAGTTGTAGTAATAGGAGATATCAAAGCCTTCCTTTATTTATAGTCTCAATATAATCAATTGCTTTCGCGTGTACTTTGGAAACTGAATAAGTTTCTTTGAGACTTACTACAGCACAATACTCAATTGTGTTTCTCCAACATAGTAATAATTGGCTCTTCTAGAGCTCTCAATTAATTTTGTACTACCACAGATTCATCAACATCCATGTGGTGAATATCTTTCTTAAAGAGAAAGTTATACCATTATGGTCATGTCAAACTTATATGCAAGATATGTTTCTTGCATTATCGTTGTCCTTTAATAGTCATATTTCCAAAATACTTTGGCGTACAATAGGTACGTGACCAACGATCATTCATGCCATATATCATCTCAAACCTCCTTCTAGGGGTGAGTGTGGTATCATCTCAAACCTCCTTCTAGGGGTGAGTGTGGTATATTTAATACCAATTTCATGTTCATATTCTTCCAATAATGTATATGTATTCGTGAATCAAATGTTGTCACATTCACTTCGAGGATATGTGATTTTTTTATCCTTTTCAAATCTATAAATGCGTCAGGCATTTGATTTGCTATTCTTTGCAAATGGATAATCTTTTGTGCCTCTTTCTCACAAATAGAGGTGTGTGGATCAAGATGAGATAATGATGCATTTTTCCACAAAATTTCCCGTTTGGTTTCACCAACTTCTCCCCCTAATTTTGGGAAAAGTGTCTCATCAAATTGACAGTATGCAAATCGTGCAGTGAACAAATCTCCTGTCAATGTTTCGAGGTAGCGAATAATGGAGGGCGATTCAACCTCAACATATATTCCTAACCTTCTTTGCAGACCCATTTTGGTGCGGGATGGCGGTGCTAAAGGCACATATACTGCGCATCCAAAAATTCTTAAATGGGATATATTGGGTCCATGACCCAAAACCAATTGCAACGGGGAATATTTATGTCAATTCGTCAGTCAGAGACGAACTAGCATTGCTGTATGTAAAATGGCGTGTCCCCAACCCGAAGTGGGCAGCCGACAAACTAAAATGCTGCATGCAAAATGGCATGAACCCAAACCAAAGTGGGCAGCCGACGAACTAGCATTGCTGCATGCAAAATGGCGTGAACCCAAACCGAAATGGGCAGCCTCGTTTTCATGAAGAATTCAAGATTATTCTCATCTGTTGTCTCAATATGATATCCATTTTGAATGATATCTTTAAAACTCAACAAGTTCCTTTTAGACTTGGAGGAGAACATTGCGATTGATATCATTAAAACTCAACAAGTTATTCTTAGACTTGGAGGAGAATATTGCATTCTCTAAGATAAACGTCATGCCTTTGGGCAGAGTTACAGTTGCTCTTCCGGAGCCTTTAATCAATTTAATTCCCATGGTTTGATATACAAAAGAAATACACGAACATAAGAATAAACAAGTTCAATTCGTTTGTGTCACATAATATTTTTAAAATCTGCTGATGTCATTGACTAAAATAAATCAGATAGTCGATTATATGTTTTCCATAATCGATTACTATGCAGTTTGAAAATTTCAGTTTAAGCATTTTCATAAAACAATCGATTGTTAAACACACACAATCGATTGTTGAGCATTGACGATCGATTGTTAGTCATAGACAATCGATTGTTGACAATTTTTGAAAAATTCCAGATCACACTGTTTTAAGACAATCGATTGTTAAATATAGACAATCGATTGTTGGCTATTTTGAAAAATTCCAGAGCACTGTCTTAAGACAATCGATTGTTAAGCATAGACAATCGATTGTTGACTATTTTGAAAAATTCCAGATTACTGTCTAATGACAACCGATTGTTAGACATAGACAATCGATTGTGGATGATTTTTGAAAAATTCCAGATTACACTGTCTAACGACAATCGATTGTTAAACATTGACAATCGATTGTTGACTGTTTTTGAAATTCCAGAACTGTTTTAAAGACAATCGATTGTTAATCATAGACAATCGATTGTTGACTGTTTTTGTAGAATTCCAGATCTGTTTTAAAGACAATCGATTGTTGATCATTGACAATCGATTGTTTTGCAGTTTTTATGCGAAATATGAGATAACCGACTAGTTTTTCAGGTTAGTCGATTACCTCTACTGGAAAGTAAAAATATTATTGATATTTGAGCATATTGATACATTCTAAAGAACTAATACTAACATTATATCATGAACTAACTAATACGAGCTAATACTAATGGCTATTAGTTTATTCATTCACTAATACAAACAAGTAAAATAAAATCAAATAGCTCCATCTTCTTTCATCACGGATCCATCACCGATTAGGTGGTCTATCTTCCCCTCAGGTTGCTCAAAGAAGTCTGCCACATCCAAGTGGGTGATGTCAAAGTTGTCGTCAGAGACAAAATTCGTTTCAGGGCGTTTACTCTTTCGAGATGCTTGATAAAGGTCAACCAAATGTCATGGTATACGGCAAGCCTTTGACCAGTGCCCGTTTTCACCGCAACGATAATATATAGTTTATAAACTATTTGCTTTTGGATTCTTATCGTATCGTGCTTGTGGCAGAGTGACCAACTTCAGGTTGTCATATCTCTTCTTTAAGCCATCTCACAAGATAGGTGGATCTTTGACTGTGATATATTCAATTTTCAAACCTTCATCAAGGTGATGGCGCAAGAAAATCAAGGCCTTAGCATAGTTTCAAACCTTCATCAAGGTGATGGCGCAAGAAAATCAAGGCCTTAGCATAGTTTTGGGTGGATGCATTATTTCTGTCTTTAATGGCGTCTCCAAGACCCATAGCATCTAAGTGGATTTCAGCATCCAACACCCATGTCATATAGTTCTTGCCCGAAATTTCAAGGGCAACAAACTTTCTTTTCATAACGTCAGACATAAAACAAATTTTCATCAAGAGCGTGTTCATACTTACGGGCTCTATTACAATTATCACATTCACTTCAGGGAATGGATCATAATCATGTGCTTTACACAATCTCATGTCAAATATTACTTTCATAAAGTGAAAGATTATTTTGAGAATCTTTATTATTCTCATTATCACAATAATGACGATTATAATTTCGTCTATTGCCACGTCCACATCCATTGATACCTTTACGGTAATAATTTTGTCTTCTTTCAGACTTATCACATACTGCTACCACATTCTCTAAAGGGAATGGAGCAAATTCAATTGGACGGAATTCTTTGCCACGTCCACATTCATTGATACCTTCATGGTAATAATTGTCTTCTTTCAGACTTATCATATACTGCTTCCACATTCTCTAAAGGGAATGGAGCAAATTCAATGGGACGAATTTTTAATTCTTTGCCCACAATCATACATGAATTTAATCATGGCAGGACATAGAGATTTAACCACTTCATGTGGTTATAATTTCTTACACACTCCATTAGAGTTATAATCAAACTTTGTTGTCTATGTTTGTATATAAAATCAAATTATAGAATTCCAAGAATTTGAAAGAGAAAAGTAAAATACTTACCTTTATTTTCTCAAGAAGATTCTTGAGACGGTAGAGTCTCGTGCCTTTTAGAATCACGAACACGGAACCGAGGTCGAAATCTCGAATTTCTGTTTCCAATCTTTCTTTCACGTTTTCTATTTCTGTTTTCTGTTTCTTTCTTCTCCTTTGTTTTCAATTTTTTTTTTCTTCCTCTTCAACGTTTTCTTTTCCTTTTTGCTTCTTCGTTCTTTTCTCTTTTCGTTCCCTTGTTTTCTTTTGTTTTTTTCTTCTTTTCCGTTTCCTTTTTTTTTCTTTTTCTTTTCCTTCTTTCTTCATTCTTTCTTTGGAGCAAAACCTTAGACAAACAAAAGTTAAGACAATCGAAAATTTCAATTGGTTAGAGACTCGTGCTGATAACGTGTTATGAAATAATATAAAAGACAAGAACAATAATACAAGAACAAGAACAATAGAGAGAAGAGTAGAGAGAGTTCTTCTTATTAATACTTAGAGAATGTTAGGGATGATTTACAATGGTAGAAGACCCCTTTATTTATAGGGAGGGGGATGATTTAGCTACCAAGAATAGAACTCTAGAATCTCTCTAATTATAGACATTCACCTTAAATAGGAGATTTCGTAACACTATTCAAAGTCTTACTATTGCTGGCTTTTTAATTTCTCGGGGAATGATTTTGATTTGACAATGGAAATACATTTTGCTTACCCACTTTAGTGTTTATTTAATTGATATGTTACATGTTTGTGATAGCTAAAATCTAAACCTAGGATTTCTTAAATAGTTCGATAAGGAAACATTTAATAACCAAAGTTTTTAGGAATTTTGATATTCTAAATACTAGAAAGTAAATTAAATAATAATTTTGTCTAATATGAAAGCTGTTTTAAAATAGTTAAAAAATCGAATAATATTTCGTTTTTATATGAATTTGTCTAGTATGAATTTTGTCTAAGGAGTTTGATGCTTTTAATACAGTATATATATAAATTGGTAAGAAGGTTTTAGCCAAAATTGAATATTTTGGGGAGAAATTCAATACTTGGAGCGAGAATGTGAAATTTTGGGGTGCTAAAACTATTTTCCTGTATTTATGAGACTTGAAACTAAATTTGATTTTTAAAGTGTAAATCATTAGCAGTAGAGGAGAAAACAGTCAAATAACAAAGAGTAGGGTTTTAAAGGGTTTAAGGCAACTCCCTTTCATTCTCATTTCTCACCCTTTCCCCAAACTTCCCAACAAACCATTACCATTTGCAATCCAATACTTCGAACTAGCTAATTTCTATGGCTATGGAGGAACCCAACACCACGTATATGGAAGTAGAAGAAGCTGACAACTCAGACGACGACAGGGACCAGAACTGGGAAGATTGGAAAGTGGACGAAGATGGAGACGAAGAAGATGAAGGTGAAGCTATGAACTCAGAGTTACTCTGCTTGTTCTGTGACTCGCTATACAATTCCAGCAATGCCCTATTTGAACATTGCTCATCCGCACACCGCTTCAACTTCAGCACTCTCAAGACCACTCTCGCCTTGGATTTCTACGGCTGCTTTAAGCTCATTAATTACGTTAGGTCTAAGGTACTCAACGCATCAATTTTGTTATTACGTGTCTAATGACCTTTTTTCTCATGAGTTTAAGTTGTAGATGGTGTAAAGAATATTTATACAACCACCGACCAGGTCATTTATTAGGTAAATCTCCGGATAAACGTTAATTGATAATTTGGTAAAAATGATAATTAACCTGCTATTACAGGTCAAAATTTACTGATTAGTGTAGAGAAAATGTTAATATATATATATATATATATATATATATATATATATATATATATATATATATATATATATATATATATATATATATATATATATAGCTTAAACCCTTTTTTTTCATATATATTTTGCTATTAGGTTGCTGAGAACAAATGTTGGAGTTGTGGCATTGTCTGTCGATCAAAGGAAGATCTACTGAATCATTTGCACGATGTTATTAATTTTGATGAGGGCTTATTTCCTTGGAATGATGATGAGTTTTTGAAGCCTTTCTTGAGTGAGGATGCACTTCTGTATAGCTTTGACGAAGATGATGAAGGTGACGATGTTGAGGATATTATGTCTATCGACAAAAAGGAGTTAATTAAGGATTTTGAGCTTATTAGCATTGATGAGGATGATTTCGAGTCTGAAACAGAAGAAAACAAAGCTATAGCCTCCAGTCAAAATGGAGGGAAATCTGCTTCAATGACTGATACTACTTTCAGCAATGGCATTGTCTCTGCAGAAGCTGGTGTTTCTTCGTATAGGAATCCGGATGACCTAGATTCCAGCGTATATATAGCAAAAGTTGCAGCAAATAAGGTCAAGGACGTAAATAAAAGCTATTTTGGTGGTTATAGTTCATATGGTATTCACAGGGACATGATAAGTGATAAGGTAATTTTTATCTTGATTAAGCCTTTTCTACGTTATTAGGTTCTGCTTTGGCCCAATTTTTGATGCATAACAACCATCTTTTGTTGTTTAGGAAGATATAGTCAATCGGATTGTTTTTCCCATGTTGAGCTAAATGTTGATTGGACATTTTCAATATCTATTTGTATTTTGTGGTATCCTAGTTTACCAGACCCAGTATTTACTTGAATAAATTTTGTTTGTAATTCTTGTCCAACAAGAATGAACTGCTGCTTACTTCAATACAAAGTGAACATACTTCACAAACCTAAGGAAAGAAGAGAAGACCAGGCCTGATCTAATCTAGTCTAATCTAGTTATTCTGCTTCTCTAACTGGTCCTTAGTAATTTAAGAAAATAAAATTGGATCAGGAAATACTTTTACTAGAAGAAGCACCAATAGAATGACAACTGTCACACATCAAAGTTTGCTAAGCTCCAGAACAAACATTATATACCGCCTAGCACCTTGTCTTCATCAGAAAGTATCTATATCCCTATTATAAACCACATTGCTCTCCATTCTCTTTAATTGACACTAAAGTGAATTTTCTTCCATCAGCTTTTAAATCTAATTGACATCCATTTCCTGCTGTTTCCTTCCAAGCTTTGTCCAATTGTCGTGAAGCTGATGTATGTTCTTCCATGGACTCTTGATAGTTATATTATTGGCAAAAACTATTTCATTATGCTTCTTTGTGCCATATATATGTTTGCCTTCTTTCAGAAAAAAAGCTATGGCTGAAATATTTGGTGACAGGATTGTTGATATTGTGGCCTATGCAGGTAAGAACTGATGCTTATCGGCAAGCCATTTTGGAGAACCCTGCTCTCGTAAAAGGTGCTGTAGTCATGGATGTAGGTTGTGGTACTGGCATATTGAGGTTAGGAGAGATTTTACTCATATTTACTTTATATCATTACAGTTTTAACTAGTGTAGTTGATCATTTGATGCAGTATTCTGATGATTTTGGATCTTCTAAATCCTTTTTAGATCCCTTTCTTTTGTGAACACTTGAATCCTTGGATGAGCTTTTTTGTTCTACTTTAAGGAGAGAAATCATGGAGAAAAAAGAAGAAGAGGAGCAGTAAAAACTACGAAAGGAGGTAGTTGGAAGTGAAAGAAGATAAAGTGAACAAGCATTAAGCTTTGAATCTATTTGCTTTTTAATATTACAGTACCCTAGCTGAAGAAAGGAGAATTAAAATTTCATTGCCTTAACCATAAGGTGAAATAGTAGTGCACGTATCTATTTCTTTCAGCCTTTTAGATGAGCCACTAGCAGGAAGAGCAATGAGCAAACCAAGGAAGAAAACACTTAAAATCCCTATGCAGGGACCGGGAATAGAGGAAAATACACTAGTATGAGGTAGTATGTAGACTCGACCACCAAATGATCTCTTGTCCTATTCTATTCTATGCTCCCATATGTTTTTGTAGTGAGCGAACCATCCTCAGCTTCAAGTAGGTCATGACCAAAGATATGCAAATACTGGCGGCCAAACTTCATCTTACAAATACTGCTTTTAGTATTTGCAAATGAGGTCAGGACCAAAGATCCCAAATTGATCAGAATTTTTGAAAAGCATGCATAACAGGTCACTTATATTGTTAATCTTCGTTTTAGCATTCATAATTAACTATTGAAGGAAAAAGCTCAACTTCTAAATTTAAAAAGGAGTAACTTTATCGAGTATGCCCACCTATTACTTGTCCCTGTTGCAAGCTCTTGCGAGCATCACGGAAAAGCTGGAGATCTTGTGAGCGTATTCAACAGAGCTTTCTTGGGGAAATGACTGTGGAGATTCGGGGTTGAAGAGCATGCTCTATGGAGGGAGGTCATAGTAGAAAAGTACGACTCCACGGGAGGGAGTTGGAGGACCAAGGCAATCACAACACCTTTCGGGTGTGGCATGCGAGGAGCATCATGAAGAATTGGGAATCCTTCAGTGGCAGCATCTCTTACAGGGTGGGAGATGGGAGAAGAATCAGCTTTTGGAATCATAGGTGGTGTGAAGAGGATACTCTGAGGGTCTCCTTGCCCCTACGTCTTTAGAGTTTCAAACCAGAAGGAATTGATGGTCCAACAAATTCGTAAGGAGCATGAAGGGAGGGTAGTATGGAAAATGCAAGATTGGGAGCTTGCAGAGCTCCAAGATTTATTGACAATGCTATATAGGCAAGATAGGTCTCAATCATCTTGTGATTCTTGGAGATGAGGTTTGCGTGGCGATGGTCTGTTCACCGTAAAGTCCTTTTACCAGAGTATGTTGGTGAGAGAGGAGGCCTCTTTTCCATACTCCTCGATCTGGATTCCTAAGGCGCCTACGAAGGTGTGCTTTTTTGCATGGCTAGCGGCGAGGGGAGTGATTTTGACTGCCGAGAATCTGCGAAATGTGTAAATGCTCAGGGGAAGAAGTTGATCATCTTTTGTTGCATTGCCTTGTGTCCTCAGCTTTATGGAGAGCGATCCTGAACCTTTTTGGTTTCCAATAGGTGATGCCAAGCACTGTAAAAGAAATGCTATATAGCTGTGCCGGTTTCCGTGGAAGAAGAAAGCAAAAGGCGTGGAGGTTCGCCCGTTAGTTCTCATGTGGATAGTTTGAGGGAAGAGAAATAGGAGAGCTTTTGAGAGAATTGATTCTCCTTTTTCACATCTTAAGAATAGTCTTTTATCTTTGATCGCGTTTTGGTGCACTTATATAGCCCCTATTTGTATAGAAGATTGGGTGCCTTTTGTAGAGAATCATGTTTTGATATAAATTCTCTACTTTTTGGTATACTTCTTGTATACGAGAGTTCTCTCCTTTTTGATTAATACAATTTACCTTATAAAAAAAGGAGTCGTTCAGTAAGAACTAATTCATGTCATTTTTAGTCTCTTTGCAGCCCAGGCAGGTGCATCAAGGGTGACTGCAGTTGAAGCAAGTGAAAAGATGGCAGCTGTGGCAGCTCAGGTCAACAATCTTCCATTATTAAATTTTCAAGCTGCTTTCCAAATTTAACTGTTTTATCTTCACATTTTGCAGCTCCAGTATTATTTACTAAATTCCATTACTTTCCTAACTTCTTACTATAAGTTTAGATTGCCAAAGACAATAACATTCTGCGGATTGGAAGCAAGAATGGAGGTTCTGATCCGAGCAATGGTGTAATGGAGGTTGTTCAGGGCATGGTTGAAGAGCTACAGAATACTCAGAAAGTTCAGCCACACAGTGTTGATGTGTTGGTGAGTGAATGGATGGGTTATTGCCTTCTTTATGAGTCAATGCTCAGCTCTGTCCTGTATGCTCGTGATCAATTTCTGAAGCCTGGAGGTGCTGTTCTTCCTGACATGGCAACCATGGTAACTCTCAAAAGCTTTTCTTGCATGTGTTTAACTCATCATTCATTTCTAGGTTGAAGCTAACCTCTCTCCCCACATAACTTTTCTAGTTTGTTGCTGGATTTGGACGAGGTGGTACAAGCATTCCATTTTGGGAAAACGTTTATGGGTTCAATATGTCTTGTATCGGCGAGGAGATTGTTAAAGATGCTTCCAGAATTCCAATAGTTGATGTTATTGACAGCTGTGATATAATAACTAATTCAACAGTTCTCCAGGTTTGTCTTTTAATCTGCATGGAGAACCATGAAAACTTTATTGACCTTTAAGTGGTCCTTATTTTAATATCAGTTGTTTGCATTACAGCATATTGGCATCGTCAAGTATTTAGGTTTTAGACACATCATGACAGTCTAAACTCAAATATGTTAATCCAAATATTTGATTAATTTTATACTACCCACGTCATCTTTCTACTCGATTCTAGGATTCACTTGTGTTTTATAAGAAGCCCATAGAAATTGTTTGGGTTTGGCAGGCTATATGGACTTTGTTGTAAATTTTAAATGGTTATGTGGATGTATTATCTGAAAAATAAGAGACACGCGATAGTATTGAGCGAAACCGTGAAGACGACTGTTGCTAGAAATGATTTTCTCCTTGGCTTTTCCCCACAGAATCCCTTGCCTCATGAAACAGTGCTTTCCGGGAGGATAACCAGTAAACATATTTAAAACTGAGGAAAAATCTCTTTATGATTTTACAATAATTCTCTGACATCTCAGTATACTTGAACAGAACTTTGATCTGGTGACAATGAAGCTGGAGGAGATGGATTTTACTGCTAAGGTTGAACTGGAGCTGAAGGGAGAAACTTCTGCAAATGGGTCTACAGGTTCAAAACCGAATACAACTTGGTGTTATGGAGTTGTCATTTGGTTTGACACTGGATTTACAGAAAGATTCTGTAAAGAAAAGCCAACTATCTTGTCCACATCTCCCCATACTCCCAGCACTCACTGGTCACAGACTATCCTCACTTTCTCGGAACCAATTGCAATGGTATCCTCAGGAAAGTTAAACGTTGATAAAATGGCAGCGGTTGGTACTGATGCCTGCCCCGCGGTTAAAATACATTGTCGCATCAGCGTCGTTCGTGCTGCTCAACATCGAAGCATTGACATTTCCATGGAGCTATCAGGAGTTGGGCCTTGTGGTAGAAAACGAAATTGGCCAGCGCAAATGTTTAACTTATGATAAGTTAACCCAAGCAACATTGACTGCAAGTTCAACTTCCTACCATACATTTCCGCCTGCACCTGAGCAGCAGGGGGTCTCAGGGTGAGCGAGGGGATTATTTCCATATCCATCTTATAGGGTTTATACTTGGCAATAGTTCTCCCATTCTTGGTGCATGATGAAGATGTGGATCATTCCAAGTTTCCTGGAGTAAGCACAAACCATATATATACTCACCCTGTCCACCTTTTATTTTGACACTGTTGATTTTGAGCACTTTGGTGGGCTAGTAATTGTAGAAGAGAGAATCAGCATATTCCAGCACATTAGAAATGATTTCTTTCTAGTGGTGATATGTTTGATATAATCTTATCCTATTCTTATTTCTTCCTGATCGTTTCACTGACAAAATTATCTGGTTGCTGAGATATTGTAGTAGTTCATAGAGTTAACATTATCTAATCCTTTCATCCAATTTAATTTTTTTGGGTTTGCTTTTTCAGAGGATCATTTTTGACCAATTTTTGTACTGAAATTAAAAGTAAGGTATTTCATTTTCTGATTCTTTTTTTAGATTTAAGTTTTTACATTTACATTTTTTTTATTTGTCTCAGAATATCTGAATATTATATTGATCTCCATTCTAGATTGGTCACACCTCACTCCAACAACAACAACAACTGCTACTATCAGTATAGTCCCACAAAGTAAGGGTTTGGGGAGGATAATACGTACATAGGCTTTACCCTTACCCGATAGGGCAGAAAGACTGTTTCCAATTGATTCTCGACTCAGGAAAAGGAAAAGAACAACAAAAACAAAAACAAAAAAGCATTAGAGACTCCAGTAGAAATCACGTAAATAATTATCTAAGTACTCCTATAAAATCAAAAATAAAATGGCATGCAATAATATCGACCAGTAACTACCATAAGGGGGCGCAATACAATACACAAATCATCTATGGAGAGCCATACCGAACCCCTCCCAGCCTCGGAAAAAAAGTACGAAAAATTATCATACCCCACTCCATTTGGAGAATCTTAATGTGCACCTTGCTAGTCTGTCTCGCGACTTGTTGTTTATTATAATATGGTTCACTTGCTCTGTGCAAAATAAAATGTCTGAACTTTTTCCTATTCAAGAAGAGTAAAGCGCAGAGATGAACATGGTATAAGCACTTTGCATGTTCAGCTTCTTATAAACTCTTGCTATAAAGTGAATCACTTCATTGATTCTTAGAGTCTTTTCTCTCCAAAGAATTAATGAATTGGAATTCAAGTGTTTGGTTAATTGGTTCTTCCCTTTTTTAGTTTCAAAGTTAGATGTACGATGTATGTGATGTATTTGACATTACTCTTGAAAGGCAAAATATGCAAAAACCACATCCTAAAATCAATACTTAACCAACTTTTTGTATTTTCTCTTGTAACTCGATCGCCTTTTTATGTTCTTTCAAATCATTTAGTTCCAAATTAAAGAATAAATCAGCAGTGTATCAATAATATTTCGAGTAACCAAAGGAATCAATGTTAAAAAAAGTGAAATAGGGCATCACTTAGGTGGCTGATCAAAGAATATTAATATTGCAAAAATTTGAGGTGTGTTTCATAACACAACACTTGTGTATGCATAGGGCGAAAGTGCTTGCTTGTCATGTACTTCAACTTTTTTCCGTTTTCAAGAAATCATTTGAAGAAGCAAGCATCTTCTTCCTTTTTTTTTGCACTCATAGTAAGCTAATAATGCTAGATAACGAGTGAAAATATTGTATGCGTCAACTTGACCTTATGATAATGAATGATATCAACGCATTTATTAAAGCCTATTCATGATTAATAAATGATACGGCCATTTATTAACAAGATTATCGGATGATTACCTAATGTGACAACTAAGGCCACGGTCCCAACCCTTTGACGCCAGCTGGCAGATCTCCTAGCTATAAATACTAAGAGAAAGAACCCTAAAAGGGGGGCAGCTTCTTCTTCTTCTTCTTCTTCTTCTTCTTCTTCTTCTTCTTCTTCTTCTTCTTCATATCTCCTTCTAAAAGAAGGGAGAATACATCATTGTAAGGCTCTGAACCTCTCCATGGAGAGGCAGACCAAACCAACATCATTAATAAAAGATCTTCATCCTCCTCCCTTTAATCTATAACCGTTGTCTCTTATATTTTATTCTTTTGGTCTTTGGATTTATTACGATATGCTATGATTGACCCTCCATTTATTTTGATTGTTTTATGCTTCTAAAGTAAATGAATACTTTGAGCTAAACAATTTGGCGCTATCTGTGGGGATTTCATAGAAGAATCACGTAATTTATTCTTAAACCGAAAAAGGAAAATGAACAACCCAGCTCGAACGAGCCCAAGCGGCATATCGGATCATAGGAAGTCAAAAACCTCGAGATGAGCTTGTTTCCACATCCCCGCGTCTCCGAGCAAAGGAAAGAAGAAGAAAAAGCAGATCCCCCATCCCTATGAGGAAAAATAGGCCTAAGGTACCTCACCCCCTTTCCACACGGGATCTTGCCAAAATGGAGGACATCACGAAAGCATCTCTCTAACCGAGATCTGTAATGGGGTGACCCAAGCGAGCCAGTAAAAAAGGCCACAAGCGTAAGTTGGGCAAGATCTAAAACCAGAAGCAAATCCCAACACCCAGCACGAAGCGGGTTATGTGGGAAAAATCACAAAGGTTCAACTACGGTTGAACGTCAGCCCGGGCTATGTGCCTTCACCCAAAAGTTCAACTACGGTCGAATTGGGACTCAGGCTATGCACCTTCGACACAGGCTACGCACCTTCAAATATAATAAAATTTCAACTATGGTTGAACAGCAATACAGGCTACGCGCCTTCACATAAAGATTCAACTACGGTTGAACTGGGACTCAGGCTATGCGCCTTCGACTTCAAATATTACAAAAGTCAACTACGGTTGAACGGCAATTCAGGCTATGTGCCTTCAGTTTGGGCTATGCGCCTTCAAATATTACAATGGTTTAATTACGGTTGAACGGCAGTTCAGACTATGTGCCTTCAGTTCAGGCTATGCGCCTTCGACTCAGGCTACGCGCTTTCAAATATTACAATGGTTCAACTACGGTTAAACGGCAGTTCAAGCTATGCGCCTTCAGTTCAGGCTATGTACCTTCAATTCAGGCTATGTGCCTTCAGTTCAGGCTATGCGCCTTCGACTCAGGCTACGCGCCTTCGGCTCAGGCTACGCGCCTTCGGCTCAGGCTACGCGCCTTCGACTCAGGCTACGCGCCTTCAAATATTACAATGGTTCAACTACGGTTGAACGGCAGTTCAGGCTATGCGCCTTCAGTTCAAGCTATGAGCCTTCAATTCAGGCTATGCGCCTTCAGTTCAGGCTATGTTCCTTCGACTTCAAATATTACAAAAGTTCAACTACGGTTGAACAACAATTCAGGCTATGTGCCTCAGTTCAAGCTATGCGCCTTCGACTCAGGCTACGCGCCTTCAAATATTATAATGGTCCAACTACGGTTGAACAGCAGTTCAGGCTACGCGCCTTCGATTCAGGCTATGAGCCTGCAATTCAGGCTATGCGCCTTCAGTTCAGGCTATGTGCCTTCAATTCAGGCTACGCGCCTTCACCCAAAAAGTTTAACTACGGTTGAACTAGGACTCAGGCTATGCGCCTTCGACATAGGCTACGCACCTTCAAATATTATAAAAGTTCAACTACGGTTGAATAACAATACAGGCTACGCGCCTTCACATAAATATTCAACAACGGTTGAACTGGGGACTCAGGCTATGTGCCTTCGACTTCAAATATTACAATGGTTCAACTACGGTTGAACGACAGTTCAGGCTATGCACCTTCAGTTCAGGCTATGAGCCTTCAATTCAGGCTATGCGCCTTCAGTTCAGGCTATGTGCCTTCAATTTAGGCTACGGGCCTTCACCCAAAAAGTTCAACTACGGTTGAACTGGGACTCAGGCTATGCGCCGTCGACACAGGCTACACGCCTTCAAATATTATAAATGTTCAACTACGGTTGAACAGTAATACGGGCTACGCGCCTTCACATAAAGATTCAACTACGGTTGAACTAGGGCTCAGGCTATGTGCCTTCACTTCAGGCTACGCGCCTTCAAATATTATAAAAGTTCAACTAAGGTCGAGCTGGGACTTAGACTACGCGCCTTCGAAAGCTACAAAGGTTCGACTACGGTTGAACGACAAATCAGGCTACATGCGTTCACCCAAAAGTCCGACTACGAGTTAGACTAGATTTCGGGCCAAATGCTTCCACCACTGTAAAGTACAAAAGAATTCAACTATGAGGCGAACCAGAACTCAGGCTACACGCCTCCGTCACAAAAGCCGCAAACTCAACCATAGACGAACCCCAGGTCGGGCCAAGTGCCCCGCCGTTCAAGTAAGTATGAATAACTCAAACTAAAGTGTTGACCCACACAATGCTCGGTCCAAGTCGAATTATAAGTCCGTGCTTTACCTTACCACGGCCAGTAGTTCAACTAAACCCTAACTGGGACTAAGGCTATGTGCCGCCACTGCCAGGTCACGGCTACAATCCACTCCCCCAAGTGAAGGAAGGTGATGACCAAGAGCGTCTATCTATGGCCAATGCCATCCACATCAATCGCTTCCTAAGGCGAATGGTCGGTTATACAATGGTCGAAATCACTTAACCGGTTGAGACTATTAACATGCCCACTAGAAGAACTCTAAAGCAAAACCCTTGCAGACATGCACAAAAAATATATAATTTATTCAACACAAAATAAGCAGAAAAGAAGAAAACCTCATATATTCACAATATTTACACGGGATTACCCCCAGTTACATTGGCCCAAGGCCGGCAAAGAAAAAAGAGGAAAAAGAGAACAAAAACTAAACAAACGTTACAAATTTTTTCACTCGGCGCCCCCAACACCCCCTTCGGCATTATCAGCGCCCTCAGCGCCATCATCTCCCCCGGGGGTTAGAAGGATCAAAACCACAGTCAAGACGGGCTTCACAAGCCTTTTGGCGTACCTCCTCGTAAGTGGCTTCAGACACGACGCCAGCCTCCCACAATCGCATGTACACGTCGAGCTGAGCCTCGGCATACGTCCAAAGCTCGCGAGCAGGACCAAAAGCAGCAGCCTAATCCCTCAGGCGCTGGTTCTAGGCCTCCAAGGCCGCAATCTGATCCGCCGCAGCACGGGCATCCCGATCGCAGACGGCAATGCGCCCCTCTAACGATCGTCCTCAAAAATCAGCGGCGGCCTTATCTATTCCATGCTCCCTTTCCTGGGCACGGTTGGTCGCTTGCAGTGCCTCAACCCTCTCCAGGGCGTCCTGTGCCTGCCTCCTTGAAGTGGCGGCCTCAGATTTTAGGGCAACCACCTACCTGGTATAAGCCGCAGCGGCCTCCGCCGCTATAGTCAGATTTTGGCGCTCCCTCTCGGCAACCGCCCTCCTCTCAACATCCACCCCTTCGTTCGCCTGGCGGAGATGCTCCTCAAGAGTGGGTACCCCGCTGAAGGTCTGTTGCAAGCGAAGCTCCCTCCGTGCCAGCTCTTCTACCAACATGACTGTGCCTACGATGACTGCTTTCATTGTTGTGGACTAAGTACCATAACTGTAGGGGAAGTTCATATCTTGTTAAGTATTTGAAAATATTAATACATCTTTTCCACTCACATTAGTGCATTTTTCTTGCACCAATTTACCTGAAGTTTTGAGATATCCGGGATCGATGTATGAATAGGCACTAGAGGATTTGTAATAATACTTACTGTTTTAGATAAAGCCTAATGTTGTACAAGAGCATCTAATTGCCACTATATGCAATTTGGACCGCCGCAATTACCCCGGTTTTTTGTAGTGTATTTAAGTAAAAGAAAAAATATTCTAAATAGGTGTTTTACTTTGTTCTTTAAATTTTTAATTTGTATGTTCCCTAAGATCTGAATTCATATTTTGTAATTTAAGTAGAAGATATAAGAAATTGCTTTTAATTTGGAGTTAATTAACTAATATTTTTGCATACTTAATAAACTTAATTAAATCCTATATAAATGAACGTTAAGCCATTTGTCATCAAGCAGGAAAAAATATATTAACAAATCTATGTTATATTTAATTGATTTCTTATACAATCATACTGTTTTTACTATGATTTTGTTACGCTAGAGTCTTATATTAACTTCGGAAATTTATTGGTAATTTAGTACTCCCTCCGTTCCAATTTATGTGAATCTGTTTGACTGGATACGAAGTTTAAAAAAGATAAAAACTTTTGAAATTTGTGGTCCTAAACAAGTCATAAAGGGGCCAAGAGTATTTGTGTGGTTATAAAAGTTTCTCATTAACGGGTAGAATTGAATGTTTAAGTTAAACTATTTCCAAATTTAAAAAGGATCATTTTTTTGAACGGACCAAAAAAAAATAGGTTCATATGGAATGAAGGTAGTATGTAAAATCATTAACGTGTATCATTGCCTCATTGGTGCATTGTTCGACTCTCACAACACAAGATCTCTCCCCTTCTCTTCCCGTCACGTTCACTCCCAAAGTAATTAATAATTATATTGATTTAATCTTTGTTAAATTATCATAAATTGAGATAGTCGTTTATTTTTGACACACACGATCGTTTATTATTTCAAAAACAGTGTATTAACTTTAGTTAATTGAAGGAAATTTTAGGAATCCTTCTTCTTCGTGCTCTCGGCGTACGTTAGTTAAACATACGCCGAGTTTGTAACAATGGCGAGAGGGAGAGGCAGAGGTAGAGGAAGACCCTGTAAGATATCATTAGCAGCTATTGATAAACTGATAATAACTATTAAGCAACCAACTATCGAGAAAGTAGTCACCATGACCCCACATGTGCAAAACTCATATTCATCAGTTGTAGATGAGAGAGATTCAAGTGGGTCGACATCGCACCAGTCTATAGTCTCAAAGAAGCTGGATCTGACTTCCCCAACTCAGATTGGAGCAGAATCAGATCTAACGAAGAAGGCAACCAACGGAGTAGTAGCCATGCAGAGGTCAATACAGGTCCAAGCGCAACCAGTGCTGGAAGTAATAGAGAATTCGGAGGCCATCAGAAACAGAACCGAGGAACCCAAAAAGATTTGGTCTACCCTATTTCAGAAAAATAGATTTGCAACAAATGGTATGGCTCTAGATTATATACCACCTATAATGGTTGATGGGCGCAATAGTGCAATTGGACAATTTAGAGGTTGAAGAGGAAGAGAAAAAGTGGAAATGTGCCTTAATTGTATATATCTTAGGGGATGGACCTGGTTTCAATGCGATGAAGAAGTTTATTAACCTTCACTGGTCACATGTTCCAGAACCAGACTTGTATTACCATGAGGAAGGTTATTACAAAGTTAAGTTCAGAACAATTAAATATGCTAAGGAAATTCTATGTGCAGGGTCTTATTCTATAGCAAACAGACATATGATCCTTAAACAATGGACTCCAGATTTTGATTTCACGGAGGAATTCCCTACTGATATTCCTCTATGGGTAAAGTTTCCTAAGCTTCCAATGTCTTGTTGGGGAATGCGATCATTAAGTAGGATTGCAAGTGTATTAGGGAAGCCTATCTTTGCGGATAAATGCACAACCAAGAAACTAGAGTCTCTTATGCTCGAATGCTTATAGAGATTAATGTTACTAAAGAGTTACCAAGAGAAATATGGGTGATGGATCCAGATGGGAAGAAATTCCTACATTATGTAGTATATGACTGGAAACCCTCCTACTGTGAAAAGTGTCAAACTATTGGCCATAGCTGCTCAGTCCAAATGAAACCAAATACACACCAGCCTACCCAAGTGAAGAAGGCAAAAGTAATGCAGGAATGGAGAACCAAGGCCCCAGTGCAAACTGTTCCTATTCTAAAAGAGGAAATAGTACAACAGATTGTCGCAAATGAGAAGAATGAAGTTCATAAAGAGCCCAATGAATCTCCAAATCTGATAACAGAGAAGGAAAAACAAGAAGAGAAAGGGAAGAAAGTTCAGAGTCCAGATTTCAATCTCATCAATTTTCCACCTTTGTCTCCCATTACTGTTAGCAATAGATTTGAAGCAGTATCCAATAGTAAGCATGAGGTACCACCAGGGGATACGGGTGAACCAAGCAATTGTGAATGAAGTGGTTATTATGGAATATTAGAGGTGTAAATAAAAGGTAGAAACAAAAGGAAGTTAGGGAGTATATTAGGAGAAATAAAATAAGCCTTATTGGTTTGGTATAAACTAAGGTTAAAAAAACAAATGCTAGTAGAATTGCTAATCTGCTGGTTCCTGGATGGGGTATTCTAACAAATTACAATGATGCTAGAAATGGTAGAGTGTGAATTTTATGGGATACAAATATGTTTACAGTTGCTGGTATTCAGGAGGAAGCTCAACTAATACATTGCAAAGTCAGAAGCATAAAAGGGGATGTTACTTGTTACCTCACTGTGGTGTATGGGTACAATGGAATGGAGTAAAGAAGATCTCTATAGAGAAATTTACAGGCCTATTCATCAGCTATAACAGATGCATGGTTAGTTACTGGGGATTTCAATGCTGTATTATATTATAGACACTCATGTAATCTTGTTAGATATTCTGAGACTCAAGAGTTTAGTCACTGTATACAGCACGCATGACTATAAGAGCTACCTTGGAAGGGTGATTACTATACCTGGACAAACAAACAGCCTGGAGTAGATAGAATATGTAGCAGACTGGATAGAGTATTTGAAAACTATGAGTGGATGATCAAGTGGAGCCATGTGGAAACAGTATATGAACAACCACTAATCTCTGACCATAATCCTATGATAGTGACACTAGCAGCATCTTCTTGGAAAGGCAAGATACCTTTCAAATTTTTTAATGTATGGACTGAGCATGAGGATTTTCATCAGATTGTGGCAAATGTCTGGTACTATAATAATCCTGGATCTATGAAAGCAGTATGGGATAAACTCAAAGCATTGAAAGGCCCTTTAAAGACCTTAAATGTTAAGGAGTTCAAGAGCATTACGCAGATGATAGAGCATACCAGACATGAACCGAAAGAAGTGCAGGAACAAATGGTAAGGGCATATTCTGATGAGTTGCAGCAGAAAGAGAAAAAGATAGTATTGAAGTTGGAAAGGTGGTCATTGATTGAAGAAAGTGTATTACAGCAGAAGGCTAGAGCAAATTGGATACAACTTGGAGATTCTAATACCAAGTACTTTACTGCAGTTCTGAAAGAAAGAACAGAAAGTAAGCAGATCACAGAACTCACAAATGCAATGTGAGTTAAAGTAAATACACCTGCAGATATAAAAAGGGAGATCATTGGATATTACAAGTCACTAATGGGATCAACAGCTGCATCTCTTCCAGCCATAAACAGAATGTATATGGCTAATGGCTCAATGCTAACACAACAACAGAGGAGGAAGTTATGTGTTGATATCACTGATCTTGAAATTGTGGAGAGTCTAAAAGCAACTGGAGATGATAAAGCCCTAGAAATAGATGGCTATAATGCTGTATTCTTCAAGAAGTCTTGGAACACTATTAGTTGGCATGTCATAAGTGCCATCAAGGAGTTCTTTCTAACAACCAAGATGTACAAGCCAATAAACTGTGCCACTATTACCTTAATCCCCAAAGTTTCCAAACCCTCCACAGTTAAAGAGTATAGACCAATTGTATGTTGCTGAGTCCTATATAAAATGATATCTAAAATCCTGGCCAATAGACTACAAAAAATCATGCCTAGTATCATCTGTGCGGCTCAAGCAGGGTTTATTCCAGGCAGAAAAATAGCTGATAATGTCATCCTGGCACATGAGTTAGTCAAAAGCTATACCAGAGCCCATGTGACACCTAGATGCATGATTAAAATTGATCTTCAGAAAGCATATGACTCAGTTGAGTGGATTTTCCTACAACAAGTGATGGAGGGGATTGGACACTAACTGGATCATGGAATGTATAAAAACAGTTAGCTTTTAGTGCTGATTAATGGAGAAGCAACAGAACCATTTGAAGCTGCTAGAGGACTTAGACAAGGGGATCCAATATCCCCCTTCCTATTTGCAATAGTAATGGAGTACCTTAGTAGATCACTTTCTGAGTTAAGAAAAGAGCCAACTTTTCAATATCACCCTAGATGTAAAAAGCTAGGCATTACTCACATGAGCTTTGCTGATGACTTACTATTATTTGCTAAAGGAGACCTTGACTCTATCATAGCCATGTTCCAATACTTCTATCAATTCTCTGAAGCTTTAGGATTGGATGCTAATCTGGGCAAAAGTTCAGTGTATTTTGGGGGAGTTAAATAGGAAGTGCAGAAGCAGATTATTAATGACCTTGGATTTGTTCATGGAGAATTACCATTCAAATATCTAGGTATTCCTCTATCCACCAAGAAGATTGCCTTGATCCAATGTCAACCATTAGTGGAGAAGATTACTGCTAAGATCACATCATGGACTGCGAAGAAATTATCCTATACTGGGAGGCTACAATTAGTTCAATCTGTGGTATTTGGAATCCAAGCATATTGGGCTCAACTCTTCATCATTCCAGTCAAAGTAATGAAGATAATTGAAGCAATTTGTAGAAGCTTTATTTGGTTTGGATCAAATTCCATTACTAAAAAAGCTTATGTCTCTTGGGAGAGAATGTGTACTCCTAAAACAGCTGGTGGAATGAACCTTATCAATCTCTTGTTATGGAACAAGGCAGCAATTGCAAAGATTTGCTGGGATCTAGCTCACAAAAAAGACAAGCTGTGGATAAGGTGGATAAATGCTTTCTATGTAAAACATCATCAGTTAGAGGATATGCCAATCCCTACACAGGCAAGTTGGATGGTCCGGAGAATAATAACATCACGAGGTATCCTGCAAAAATTCCAAGGTATGAAAATGCATGAATGCTCCATCAGACAATTATATCTATTGCAGCTAGGAGACCTTCCGAGAGTCCCATGGAAGAACCTAATCATCCAGAACTATGCTAGACCTAAAGCTGTGTTCAATTTATGGATAGTGCTACATGGAATATTACCAACCAAGGACAGACTAGCAAACTGGGGAATGAATATAAACCAGCAATGTGCTTTGTGCCAAAGTCATACAGAGGCAAGAGATCATCCATTTCTATCATGCCCATTTTCAACAGAGCTATGAGAGCAAGCAATGAAGTGGATTTAAAAGGATCAACCAAAGACATATACCTGGGATCAAAGACTCCAGTGGTTCACCAGTAAAGCTAAAGGGAGATCATGTAGAGCTAGTATATTCAAAATGGTGATTGCTGAAGTATCATATGCTTTATGGCTGGAAAGGAATTCACGTATATTTGAGAATATTTTTCGTAACAGTGAAGTCTTAGTAAGGGAGCTAGCTTATATATGCAGTGTTAGAGGAAATCCTAGAACTAGAAAGCAGATGCAACAATTCAGATTATAGTATACTAGTAGTAAGTTCTGATATGGGTAGTTAGTTTGCTTTGCTGGATAAGATTAGATAGTTCAACTGAGTATAAGCTGGACTATGACATTGTAATGTAAAAATCTTTGGTGATTAATAAAATCTTAATTACCAAAAAAAAAAAAAACTTTAGTTAATTGGAAAAGCAGGTCATGAGGAGGTTGTATCAGTTTTTCCAGATCCCGTTCTTCAACTTCACACAACACGCTCCTGTGATTTTTTGGGTCTTGAATCTTCTTATTATTCCAGATCCTCTAGCTATCACTACAGCCATGGTTCATCTTATGACGTTATTATTGGCGTTATTGACACATGTCCTTTCTACTATAATAAATTAATGAAATAAATAAATTTATTTCTTAATTTTTTTGTAAAAAAACAAAATAAAACTTTTTTTCCCACTATGCAAATTGTTGCATATATTTTCTGGCATATGGCCCGAGTCCCCTGGTTTTGATGACAAGCATATTGGAAAAGTACCATCAAGATGGAAATGAGTCTGCATGGAAGGATGCATGAAAGTACCATCAGTAGGTCACCTTTTTTTCTCTTCCTTTATTTTGTATTTGGTTACACTTATAAAGTTCAACCAAAGAAAAAACTTCATGATTGTAACACATACCAAGAGGTTTGGAATATTTCTTTTTGAGATATTAAAAATATTATTTTTAATAGTTATTTAACGGTCTATCGAAAACAACCTCTTTATTTGAGGTAAATAGTGATTTTAAATAATGTCCTGAAGGTTTGAAATACCGGATTTGCACAACGTAGTGTTATGTTGAGGTGAGACACGCGTTGTATGACGAGTGCAGGATCATTTACTATTGGCAATTGTAATTTGGTCCATCCCGGTTGATATTTTATCGCGTATTTGATAAAAACTTGTTATTTTTAACCATGACTTGGGCTTATTGTCATACTTGAGCTTCGCGCCGACTATTTAAAAATCCTTTGTGAATTTCCATCACTATTTTCCTCACAAATTGGAATATTATTCAAACTCAGTCCAATTGAATTATACTGTTTCATGAACTCAGCTAAATTTGTACTCAACTTGAGATTTGAATGATATTTCTAATGTTGTTTGAGTTGAGCGTCATGGTTTACTGATGCCAATGGGCTTATGAGTATTTTCTGTACTGATTAAGGCCGAGGGCCATGTGAGGGGTAAAGTCTGCGTAAATACTACCCTTCATACTTGCGGAATTATACTGGGTTGTTATTGTTGTTATTTAAACAAGATTGACTTGGAAGAAAATATCATATTTTATTTTCACCAAGCCCAATATAACTTACTCGAAAAAGTATCAGAAATCTCATCAGCCATAATAGAGCGTACCAACTAATACTGGCAAAGCTTTCACAAAACCTCGACCGAGCGTCACACATTCTCAGACTAAAAATTCTATCTAAAGATTCTTCAAAATCTATTTATTGTAGGAAGTTGATAGGGGCAAGGTTTTACAAAATTGAAGATCAAGAGTCCACCTTCACCAAAATACCTAACATTAGCACCACAATACCATCAAACAAACCAAATGGAACACCAAGGGACAAAGTAGGGCATGGAACAAACACAGCTTCAATAGCAGCAGGTGCAATTGTCCATAATGCCAATTACTATGGCACAGCTAGGGGAGGGTTACCTTATGCTAGGATAGCAACTTACAAAGCATGTTCAGAAGGAAATTGTCAAGGTTCTGCAATACTTAAAGCTATTGATGATGCAATTAAAGATGGAGTTGACATAATTTCAGTTTCAATTGGGAGAAGTTTTGTGTTTCAAACTGACCTTAAAGATGATCCTATTGCCATTGGAGCTTTTCATGCTGCTGAAAGAGGAGTTATGGTTGTTTGTTCTGGTGGGAATGAGGTATTAGAATATAATTGTGTGTATCTTTTTATTATTGGTAGAATATTCTCTCATTACTATACAGTCCTATAGTTGGTAGGATTTGATACCCCTGTACTCTATATATACTTTTGTGAGAAATACGAGAAAATTACTTCTTCCAAAACTCTCTACATGGTATCATACGCCAGTGGCTTATCGCCAAAGAGACTCTAATTCTACCCTACCCGCGCCGCCGCCGCTGCTCTTATCGGCAGCCCGCCGCCGCAGCCGCCGCCGCTGCACTAATCGGCAGCCCTCTCTCTCTTGACGTCGATCAACGCCTCCTCTCCTCTACCTCGCGCTTCATGCCTGCTCCGACGTCAAACGAGCTTCTCCAGCCGATTGCCATCAATGCATCGGCTCAGATCCCACTCAAACTGGATTCCACTAATTACCTGGCGTGGAAATTCCAATTTCGAACCCTTCTTACGGGTTACAACCTCCTCGGCTTCTTGGACGGATCGAAGTCGTGCCCTCCAGCCACTATCGTCGACAAGGAGGTGACTTCCCCCAATCCAGCATATCCTTACTGGATTTGCCAGGACAATCTTATTCTCAGTGCCATCATCTCGTCGATCACACCGACGATCATCTCCTTTATTGCCGCTGCGGAAACCTCTAAAGAGGCTTGGGATATCCTCGCGCGCATACACGGCACTGCTTCTCGTGGTCGTATCATGGCTCTCAAACAGCAGCTCCATAATCCGGTAAAAGGTTCTAAATCTGTTACTGATTTTATGCACGGTATTCGCGTGATTGTTGATGAATTATCTCTCCAGGGTGTTACTGTTGATTCTGAGGATCTTGTCATTAAGGTTCAAAATAGTCTTGATGATCCGTATATAGAACTCTCTCATGACATCCAAGCCCGCGAATCTCCCATCTCTTTTGCTGAATTACATGACAAGCTGTTAAGCATGGAGGCTCAGATTACTGCTCGTGTGCCGGCCACCTCCGCCGCATCTGATTTGGCTCCGTCGGCTGCCTTCGTCGCCGAACAGCAGTCAGGCCGTCACCGCTTCGGTAGCCGCGGGCGCGGACGTAGCAGCCGCGGTTCAGCCTCCGGTCGCGGTGGTTACTCCAGCAATGGCCCATCTCGCGGGTACAATGGGAAGGGCTAGCTCTATAGTGAATTTGGCCACTCCGCGCGCCGCTGTCCGTCCTATCCCATCTTCGGCACCAATCAGCCCCCTTACGGTGGACCACTGCCGCGGCCAGCTTATGCTTCGCCGCCTTATCTGGCTGCTCACACAGCCCATCACTCTCCGACGATTTCCTCTGCATCCGATTGGATCCTGGACTCTGGTGCCTCCCATCATGTAACCTCTGATCTTGCCAACATGTCTCTTCACACTCCTTACACTGGTTTCGACAATGTGGTTATTGGTAACGGTGAAGGTTTGATAAATACACATACTGGCCAACATAACAGTTATTCCTCTCTTTTATTACCTGGGGCTCTCTGTGTTCCACATATGCGTAAAAATTTGATCTCTGTTGCCCAATTATGTCGTCACAATAATGTTAATGTTATTCTTTCTGATACTGATTTTCAGGTGAAGGATCGTCGCACGTGGGCAACGCTCATTCGCGGCCCGCTTAGGGGCAACACCTACTACTGGCCGGCGGCCCGTCCGCCCTCACGGCACAAAAGCTCTCTGCGTTATTGTGGCATTCTCGGTTTGGTCACCCGTCAGCTAAAATCCTGCGTCATTTAGTGTCTTCTAGCAGTATAGCGTCCAGTAATGTGTCTGATCTTGCTTGTGTCTCTTGCAAACTTCATAAGTGTCATAAGTTACCTTTTTTTGAGTCAAGTTTATCTTCTACTGCTCCGCTGGAGCTTATTTTCTCCTAGTATGGACCTCTCCAATTATTTCTAATGAAGGTTTTAAATATTATGTCATCTTTGTTGATCATTTTTCTAAGTATGTTTGGTTTTTTCCTTTACGCCGTAAATCTGATGTCTTACAAACCTTCCCCACTTTTAAATCCATTGTCGAAAAATATTTCTCTGCTAAAATCATTACTTTGTATACTGACAATGGGGGTGAATTCCTCGCTTTACGCTCTTTTCTTGCCTCCAATGGCATCTCACATCTCACCTCACCTCCTCATACACCTCAACACAATGGCTATGCTGAATGCCGTCACCATCATATTGTCGATACTGGTCTCACTCTCCTTCATCATGCCTCTGTACCTCTAATTTACTGGCATTATGCCTTTGCTACAGCAGTCTATCTCATTAATCGTCTTCCCAAGACAAATCTCTCGATGCTCTCCTCCTTTGAGTCTCTCTTCCATAAGCGCCCCAACCTTGCCAAACTACGTGTCTTCGGCTGTTCCCTTGGCTTCGGCCCTACACCTCACACAAAATGGAACCCAGATCTCGTGCCTGTTCCTCTTCGGCTACTCTACTACTCAAAGCGCCTATCTATGCTTTGATCCCTCAACGTCTAAAATCTTCGTCTCACGTCATGTTACCTTCCATGAAGATGTCTTCCCGTTCTCCAAATTGTCTAACCCCGAGTCTCCCCCTATGTCCATTCCGGTCTCCCTAGAAGTCCTTCCGGTGCCGCCACCAGTACCTGCCGCCGCTCCCACTAGCGATCCTTCACCGGACGAACTGCCGGCGCCACCGCCCGCGCCACCAGTGCCCCTTCCGGCACTGCCAGCGGCCCCTGCCGCCACTACACCCATTATGCCGCCACCTACATCCTCTCAGGGTGGTCATCATATGCAAACTCGCAGCAAAAATAACATCTTTACGCCCAACAAGAAGTTTGGTATGTCTGCTGTCACCTCTCCAGCTGTTACTGAACCTCAGACTTTGTCTAGTGCTATGTCTGATGAGCGCTGGCGCGCTGCTATGTCAATGGAGTTTGATGCTCTGCTACGGAATGGCACCTGGGATCTTGTTCCACATGATTCTTCACAGAATGTTGTGGGCTGTAAGTGGGTTTATCGTATCAAAAGAAAGCCTTACTAATTCAGCTCTCTGGATTTTCACTGTTGCTGCTTCTACTATTGATAGAAAATTTCAGTCCAATATTGACCTGGGAAACAATGTCTCTTTGAAGGTAAACATCCTTATTACTCCATCTGTTTCTTCTTTCACTTAAACTTTCTGGTGTTTGAGATGCATTTAATATTTGGATTCGCACCACATAGGAAAAATTTAAGGGCCGGGGGAAATGTTTCCTAGTAGGAGTTTCTCTATTCCAAAGACTCGAATTCGTGAGTCCTGGGCGGGGACATCATCCATCCCACCACATTCCTTGGTGATTATTACTCAACAACAACAACAATAACGGCCCAGTATAATCCCATAAGTGGGGTCTGGGGAGGGTAATATATACGCAGACCTTACCCCTATCCCGAGGGAACAGAGAGGCTGTTTCCAGGAGACCCTTGGTGATTATTACTCGATATATTTTTTTCCTTAATGTTTTGGTTTACTCATTCAGTATCCAAGATCCGACTAATTCTAAGGCAAATTAAATGGAGAATACATTCTATTTGGAGTTTCTCCATTCCTGGGACTCGAATATTCATCCACAACTTTGGGTGGTCTACTCCAAATGACTCATTCTATATGTGACTCTTCTTTTTATTTGTTTTTAAATGAATAATACCTCTCTATATTTAAATACTTTTTAACATCCAAACCTTAATGTCACACTCTTATAGTTTTTATTATATTACATCTTTGGTTATTCAAATAGGGATCAGGAATAAGTTACAATCATACTGGTCGCTCTCGACCCAGAACCTATCCCCTTGCTTTTGGTGAAAACATTCCTTTCCACCCCTCGTTAATTTCTCAAGCCAAGTAATTTTCTAGCTATGTATTTTTCCTTTTATTATTATATTTTGCTCTTGCTTTCTTTCATGAAATAAGCAAATAATTGATCATACAACATTCAATCAGTTGCATAATTTCATCTTAAATTAGAATCTCCAATAGCCCCTTCGATTCAATCTAGATGGCACATTTATATATAGTTGAAGGTCAAAACTACGAGGACAAGAGCTAGCTTCTTAAAATTTTTGTTTTCCATTTGATAAGTGCTTCTTGTTCTTAAATTTTATACCGTCACAACTTTCTATAACAACACTTCACTATATATAAGAGTCAAGTTTTTTTGGAACTAATTTTTATGTTATGTTATAATATATGTTCTCTATAATAGCACTTCGCTATAACATCCAAAAATATTCGGAACGAGACTGTTATAGAGAGGTTTGACTGTATGTTCCTATCTGCAAAAATGCAAGCAGGAATTGTACGCCAGGGTCATTGGATGCTAAAAGAGTTGCTGGGAAAATAATTGTTTGCATGAATGATGACTGGACAATATCAAGAGAAATCAAGAAATTGGTTGTGGAAGATGCCAAAGCAAAAGGGCTGATTTTAATTGACGAGGCAGAGAAAAGTTCACCATTTGATTCAGGTAACTTTCCCTTTGCTGAAGTTGGAAAGTTGGCTGGGGCTCAAATACTTCAATATATTAATTCCTCCCAGTAAGAATGTATACCTCTTTTCTCTTTCAAATATGACTTACTATTATTTCTTTACAAAAGATTATCATGTTTTATCATTATTACAAAATATTATGATAAAAATTTATTCGCACTCAGTATTTACATTAAACTGCTGAACGATTTATGATTACAGGAACCCATTGGCAACTATATTTCCGGCGAATGAGATTCGAAGGTTTAGGCCAGCTCCAGCAGTCGCAGATTTTTCTTCACGCGGACCCGCAACACCAAGCGAAAATATTCTTAAGGTTCTAAACACTCTTCTAGACCTCTCTATTATAACATCTCTACATAATAACCATTTACTATAACAATCGAGTTTTCCTCGGAACCGATCGATGATTATGTTATGTAATACTATTTGTTCTTTATAACTACACATTCATTATAACAACCAAAAAAATATCGGAACAAACGATACTGTTATAGAGATGTTTGAATGTATATTAATTTTCAAAGCTATTACAGTCAAACCTCTTTATAACAGTCCCGTTTGTTCCAAATATTTTTCGGATGTTACAGCGAGGTGTTGTTATAGAGAACATATATTATAACATAAAATGCAAATCGGTTCCGGTAAAGCTTGCATTTTATAGTGAAGTGTTGTTATAAGCGGTCTGACTGTTTATGTATATATTCATAATTATACTATGAAGACTTTACTACAGGCTGGTGGAGGTAAATTACTTATCGACTTATACTAAACTATAGAGAGGTTTTTGACTGTATATTAATTTCCAAGCTATTATATGTATATATTCTTAATTATGTTCAACTCAAACTATGAAGAATTTACTGCAAGCTGGTGGAAGTAAATTGCTTATCGACTTATACAAAAATAATTATATTTCAATCTGAAATGAAAGGAGCAATAAACTATGAGTTTATTACACAATAATATTTCCTCTCCGTAATCTTTAATAAATCTTCAAGTATTAAATAAGTGTTCTTATAAATCTCTTGAATGGTTGAACAAAGTTCCCAAAGTAGAAAAGAAAGTAAAGCTGCTTAAAAGAAGTTTGATACTTTTGGAAAAATTGTACAGCTTGACTCAAAACTGGATAATATCACAAAAAGTATTTTTACGCCATTTTAGTCCCAATAACATAATCATATTTGTGGTTTTGCTGAAAGTTACCAACAAATAGTGCAAGAAATCATCGAAAATAACACCCGTTGCTGATGTACGGAGTCATATTTTTATGCAACACATTATCTTGTAAGTAAGATTTGAAGATATGAATTGACCTGTGTCTTTTTTAAAACTATTAATAAATCAAAATGGAACAAACCCCTTCATATCAGCAAATTACTAGTCTCAAACTATCTATTAATTGTTCTCATCAAAATAAATTGCAATGAAACAAAGTTGTACGCAGTAGTTGAAGGATTGCGTATAGGTGTTGGATCTAGGGCATATCTACTATATCCCTAACAGTAGTTGCTAGAAAAACATAAAAGAGAGGGGCTCGAATCACTTCAATGGAATGAACCTTGAAGAGTGAGTAGCACCAATACCAGGCCTGCCGTGCTTCACAGGCTTGTACGAGATTGAAAACTCACCTAAATAATGTCCAATCATTTCAGGCTTGACCTCAATTTGATTGAACGTTTTTCCATTGTAAATTCCAATAACGCTTCCAATCATCTCTGGTACAATAATCATGCTCCTCAAATGTGTTCTCACGACCTCTGGCTTCTCACTAGCTTGAGCCTCAAGTTTCGCCTTGCGCAGCTTCTTTATCAAAGCCATAGGCTTCTTCTTCAAACCCTTCTCGAACCTTCGGCGAGGACGAGCAGGGAAAAGCTTACTGAGATCAGTAATATACATGTTAAGAAGAGTATCCTGATCTACTCCTCTGTAGCTGAACTTCTGAAACGTTCTCTTCTTTGGCTGGCCGGCGGCGGTAATATCAGCACCTTCAACGTCCGCCATTGCTTTGGAGATTGCACCTACGGCTAGGGTTTTGAGGGAAAGATTAACAGTGTTTTTATTATTGAAACAAAGTATTTAACTTGGTCTCCAAGTAATGAATGGCTTGGTCCCTAAGTCAAGAAAATTAGCCTACAAGTACAAAAGGAAAAAGATACAATAATAATTCATATTCTGATATGGAAATTATTTTCCTTAGTACTGGACTGATAATTCTGATTTTCTAGAAAATAAGGGGGGCCTCAAATACCTATACACGTAATATTAAGTAAGCAACTATTGGAAGAAAAAAAACAGTTGATCTAATAACAAATCCACATAAGTACTTGTATATTTTGAATCAATTTTGTGGGTTTTAGATTTTAAAACGATGACTTCAAGTGCTAATAATATGGTTTTAAATTTAATATCTACACATATTTAATAAAATTTTAACACAAAAGATTATCTAGCTATATTATTATAAAAGCATGAATACAATGTCGGTTTACAAAAATAGCCTTATAACATTAAGCAGAATAACTTATAGTGAAAGGATATAACCGAAATTCTAGACATTAATTTTATAATCCTATTAGTTTTAGGATATATTAGGTTTACAAAAATAACCTTATAATGTTAAACATAATAACTTATACAAAAGGATATAACCGAAATTATAGACATTAACTTTGCAATCCTATTAATTTTAGCACGTTACGAATCCTTCGTGATGAACCCCACAATCTCACCTAACCTATTAGCATTAAGTTGGCACAATTAAAAAATGTTAGTTTTCACGCCAAATATTTCAAAGAATAATATTCTATAATTTATTGACTTCACAAATATAGTTAGAATATAAAAATTAAATTGATGTATATGCATTAATTAGTTTATTTCCTAAGCATTTAAAACATGAAAACGAAAAACACGTCAAAGAGAAGTGCTCTAATTTGATCGATTTTATCTATATATATATATATATATATATCTTATTCGGGTAATTTGAAGTTCCTAATACTAATTTAATTTGAAAACTTATTATAATGTCTCGTTACGAAATATAATATTGATAGGCCAAAATAGCCATAGAGAAAGGACATAACTGCAATAACCTATTTTTGGACTACAACATCTTATATGTTAATTTTTTAATATTTAAGATTTGAAAATTAGTAAAATTGTGTCTATTACATCTATATCTATATCTATACTATATTAAAAGCACGAAGGCCGTTAGCGAAATGTCGTTCGTCTTTTTTACCCTTTCAAAATAGATTTCACACTAGATAAAATAGTCATTTAATAAATTTTCTAATTATTAGGAGTTCTAAATCAACTAAATTTTGTACATTATTTTCCTAATATATAAAAATTCCAAATCAGTTACTAAAAATTCTTTGTCTAAACTTCTATATAATGAAAAAACTAAACAAAATTTCCTTTTCTTGAGAAAAAGAAAACTTACGACTTACAATAGGTCGTAGATTGCTTCGTTGGCAAATGAAGTACTATTATCTTTATGTCCTAATTTTAGTATAAAAATATTTTACTTTCAAATAATCTTTTCTATCTATATTTACTTTTACAAAAGTAAGAAAAGGAACAAAAAGCTCAAACAATTAATATTCTTTAATTACAATTAGTGCAAACAAGTGTTAAGAAAAATTATAATTATAATACTATTTTAGAATATTATTTTATGTCTATTTTATTAGGATGCTAAGCATGAAAACCTAATCAAAGCCAACGATACTACTAGAGAAGTAAAAAGATGCATCCAAATCTGCACTCGGGGTACGCATAAGGCTTCAGAACAGGGTTGGAAACGAAATTAGATATTATAGATAGTTATCGGAAAAGAAAGACTTGATGACGGCTGCACATACTCAAAGGGTTCCTTAGCTCTTTACAGAGGGGCATCGCTCTAATCACTTATGTGATTTTTTTATGTAATAACCCTCCTTTTGAATGCCTAGGTTGTAACCTTTTATAGCGATAGCGCGTCGTCTGGGTATGCGACCTTGGATTGCTGTTGCATATTCAGCTCCTGTTGCAGCTGCTACCGCTGTTTTCTTGATCTCCCCAATCGGTCAAGGAAGTTTTTCTGATGGCGGATCAGACCAGGATGAATGGGATTGGTCTGACCTCTCGCTCGGATGTAAGACTCCCGCCGCCGACAGATGAATTTAAATGGGCTTCATTTTCTAATTTCTCATATTATTCAATGAGAATACATATTATATCTACTTTTGAAATTTTAATTACAATTAAGTTCTAGCTTTCTAGATATCGTTTTGATATAATATTTAAAAAGTACACTGATCAATAATTAACAGTATTTAAGAATATAAAAGACAAAGAGAGAAAGAAAAATGTTTGGTAGTTTTATAAAAACAAAAATTCAAAAGTGAAATATAATTTTTAGTCCTCAACAATTATAGTTAAATATTCAAAGTATGAATGAGCTAATATATAAAAAACTTGAATAAACAATACACATACTATTTCCTTTAATGCTCAGAACAAATTTAAGTCTTTGAATTACTAATTAGAAAAAGAATCCACTTTAATTGTTTTTTTTAAATTTATAATATAAGTAAATTGGTTTTAAGGTTAACAAAAATTTTAGGATACACAAATTTATCTCCATAAAAAGGAGCAATAACAGTAAAAAAAATAAACAATTTGGCAAAGAATTTGTATTAAGAGTCCAAGTAGTAAAAATGTAAACTAAAAATAATACAGATGAAATAGTGGAAGACAAAATATATTCTAAATAAGTTGTCGTGAATTATTATTATTATTAATCCTTGCATTTGTTCGAAAAAACGACAATATTTTTCCTATAGTAACTCAAAATCAGTTAGTTTTATTAGACTTTACATTGTCACTTTTTTTTTCTACAAACTATAAGGTGAACCTCATGATTTATCAAGACCAAAAGATTCAAATTTTCAAATTATTTGATTTATCTTTATTAATAAAAGTATATTTTTAAGTATTAAGCTATAGAAATATCAATATTTTTTATAAGATATTCCCAGAAAAAAAGTTACAAATTACAATAAGGTATGCACACTTCTATGGGGTAGTTTTTTCCCTTTATTGAGCTAGCAAAATGGGATCAACAGTTATCATTTTTAAAGAACCAATATTTTTCTTTAATTTTAATTTTATAGGTCAAATGTATTATTTGATCATAAATACATTATTTTTAAAATTATTTATTCAATAATATGGGTACATGCATAAAGCGCGTACCCTAGACTAGTTCTTATTAAAAATATATAGAAAAGTTTAATAAAATCAATTTCATAAGGACCTCCGTATTAGCAACACATTCCCACTTCATAATGTTCAATACTAAGAAAAGATAAAAGTAATATTAAATTGATTGCATAAAACATTGAAATTGAGAACGAAAAAAATCCCCGCAATATATTTTTATATTATATTTAAACTATTTTCCTACTCAAATAATATTTTTTCTTATCAATTTTATGTAATATTGAAAAATATACCAATTATTAAACAACAACCGAGAAATTTTTTAAGAATATTTAAGAAAGAGAAAGAAAAATGATTTTAAAAAGTCAATAAATTCTGCAAATATAAAGATTTAAAAGTGAAATGTCAGATAGATCTTTTTGTTTTTTGAAAATAAAATTTGTGGTGAATAAAATTATAATTATCTAATTAACATAAAATAAATTCTTTCTTATGTTAAGACCAAATAATTTAAATCATTACATTATTATTTAACAAGAGAATCCAATTCAATAATTTTTAAATTCATCGTGAGCGTTAGAGAGTTTAAAAACTAGATCATAAAGTAAAAGATTTAGTATAGTATCAAGAATTAAATTGTAATACAAGTATATGGGGAAGCACAATCAAAGCTAAATCTTAAACAAGAACAAGCTTTCAAGATTATATTATAAAGAATCGACTCTGGTAAAGGGGGATTATCCTTTGTAGATGCCTCTAGCAGAATCGAAATAATTTTTCTATGTCGTGCATTACTTGCAAATATTATATCAACATGCATGATACTGTTAGCAATAATAACAAGTGGTGTACCAACAAGGAGTATGAGGCCATTCACTTATAATCATCACAAATATAACAAAGCAGAGCAATGATGCTAAATTTAAAAGGAAAACATACTTAATAAAGTATTTTTTCAGTTTTTGACTCAGCAGAAAATGATACCAACAATTACTACCAAGAAGAATACTTAAATACTTCAATACCAAATGGCCTTTTACCATACAAGTTTGTTGTCAAATTTATTTTTCCTTATCTATGTTAGTGTCACCTTATATATAATAGGCTAAGTTAAAATTAATCTTTCATTGCATATAGATTGATTTTAAAGAAAAATATGCCTGTCATGCTACTGAAAACTTAGATCCGTCGAATAGCTTATGTAATAGCAAACAGAAGGTATATAAATGTTTTAACAATAACGTCATACATGGAAAAATTATGATACTTATCAATATGCTCTAAGTATAATTTTATCCCAAATTCAACTTTCGTCTTCCTAAACTAAAGAATGTACTTTAAATTTGTGTGTAGATAATTTTCAGTAATAAATAAATCACAAAGTTAAACATCCTAAATATTTGACTATATTTGCCGCAATATATTTTCTTGCACGAACAACTATATGTTTCACTTTCAAAAGGAATATCAATATCGACAACAACAGTTTTAGTTACGGCAAATCAACCAAATCATTGGAAGGAAGCATACACTAAATAACATCATCTACAAAAAAATGTTCGGTAAGATACCATCAAATTAAATATGTTTAATCTATAATACATAGTTATCTAACTAACATGACAAAATTGATCATTTATGCAAGTTCTAATGATGTCATTTCATTTTGAATTCAGGTATTATACTAATGTAATAATATTTTTCGATAGTGAAATAATTTAAATGTTTAAACCATCATATGTCATTATTAATATGTAACACACGTTCACAAATACTAGTTTGATCAAAAAGTACTGAGTTCGATGAACATATAGACACGCTTTTAACTTCGCCCCTATTCTAAATAAAATAAACTAGGAGTTCAAGAATAAGATATGACATGATGTGAATAAATATAGGTAAATCACTTACATTTGAAAAAGAATTAAAACATCATAGTAAAATAAAGACTAGTATATAAATGGGGTTGATTATTTAAAAGGAAATTTATGCATTGCTTGAGAGGGTGGGAGAAAATGTCTAGAGTCTAAAGTTTGGAGAGGCTAGTTGGTTTTCCACAAAAAGTTTGATGGGTGAATAGGGAATGATTTTCATCTGATTTCACAAATATTTTTTATATAAGTGATGTTTTTCTGTTTGTTTTTGTGCAAAATGAAGTTCCTTCATTCTAACTTAATTAATTGAAATTTAATTTAATCTATACAATTTCAAGTATATACTCAAGAAAACAATTTTAAAAATCTTCTTCTTATAAACAAAAACGAAATTTTATGATATTTTACCTAACTTTTCTCATAGAACAAAGAGCACATAAAACCTACTTTCAAAGGTAAACAACATAGAAAATTTGCAGAAGAATGATATTTTGAGTTAATGTCATTATTAGTCCTATATTTCAGTTTCACAATTTTCATACGTTAACACATGACTAACATTATTTTATTCATACCCTTATAATTTAGTAATCATATCATTATTGGATGGTAAACATTTTTCACACTTAATGTTTATATCAAATACAAATATTAAAATATTTGAAATGTATCTTAACATGTATTATTATTATTAATCCATTTTCCTTTATTTTATACTTAATTAGAACAATAAGAGACGTGATTTAGTATAAATACAGGATGCAAATATTGAATTCCTGGTTGAATTGCCATTTGCCACTGCCAATGCTACAGTAAGTCAAAGGTGGTTGATATTTTCTTTATTCATTTGTGAAAAATATCCGAACCCAATAATATCATATTTTGTGGACACGCTTTCTTCGTTAACCCAAAACTTGCACGTGCGTCGCTAAACCGCACGTGTAAAACATATTTGGAAATATTTAATTAAGGGAAAAAGATTAAATACGTTACTAAAAATAACAATAAAGAATTAACATTATTAATAATAATAAATGAAAAGTACAAGTATAACCTACTTTACTTCTTCCCTTTCTTCTTCCTAGGGCGCAACTCAGATCACAAAGGGGCTGAAGGTTTCTAATTCTCTGATACCTTTTACTTTTTATCTTTAATTATTTAATATGTTTGTGTGTGTTCGTGCAGATGGCAAAATTTCATGTTTTTTTTGTTGTTGTGAATTTTAGTCAGTGAATGTTGTGTGTTTATGTAGGAAATTTGAGGAAGGAGATCTGATGTACTTGCTTGTGGATCTTAATTATTCGGGAGATCATGATCGCCGTAGAGCATAAAGGTATGACTTTTATTTTATTTTATTTTTTAATATGGGTATTTAATGCTGTTATGTTTTATGTGTGTGGAATTTGCCATGGTGGGATCTCGACTTTTCAGAAATTATGGTGTTGAACTTAAGGATAGGAATTGTGGGTTTCATGTGTATTTTTTGAATGCAATGAATAAGCATTTGATTCACAGTGGTTTTGGTTTTGAATGGATATGAAAGAGTAAGTTGTTGATCATGTAGTGCTATTGGTGTTTCTTTTCTTATTTTCTATGAAGCTAATACTTGCAATGCTATTGTTGGGGAAAGACTAGGAAGATTTTATGGTTGAATAATTGGTTACCGAACTTTTTTGACAACAGTGGTCGAGGACAGCGTTCTTTCTAGTTTGTGCGCATATTTGACTATTCCACCGAGTACCTGCTACCTCCCACCGATTTAGGCAGATGAGAATAATTCACCTAGTTTTTTACTGTCTCTGTTTTAACCCTAGCCCCCCCCCCCCCCCCCCCCCAAGTTTACACTCACTTTATTGACTCACTATGCCAATACCTTCGATAAACATAATTTCTGGGATGGGGGTGAATAAAGTTTATCTTTAGGTTATGGATATCTTGCATCCCCTTTTTCTAATGGGAGTTTATGTTGGAACTTCAAACTGTAAGTTTTAGTGCTATTTGACATTAAAGTTTAAATGGATATACATACATAATGTTCTTCCAAACCTATCAAAGAACAATGGTTCTTTCATTTTGGAGATACTATTTTGTTGAGAGTTGTTATTTGGCTAAGTCGTTCCATTGTCAATTGTTGGAGTAAATATAATATTGCACTAAATCCACAACCGGGGAGGGTGGGGGGGGGGGGCAACCTCAATCCAGAATAAATTGTGGTCTGTTATATGAATCTTCATTGACCATATTGTTCCAATTAAGCTCATTTTATAACCACTCAAATACTCTTGGTCCTTTTTGATTTGTTTAGGATCACAAATTCCAAAAGTCTTCATTTTTTCTTAACTCCGTGCTCAGTCAAACAGGTTCACATAAATTAGAACGGAAGAAGTATATAAATTACAAATAAAAAGTACTACACGTTCTAATGGCATATACATCTCTCACATGACTAAGAGACTCTTAGAAAACATTGGATCTAAAGTAAATGTATTACTATAACTAAAATATATTCCCAACTAATTAGTATCGCGTATACAGATCGTTTTCTTCCATTATGCCCTATTTTCCGCTAGATTTGTCTGGATTCTCTAGAGATTGTAGGTGTTTCGATATAACTTACGTGATTTTAGATCTACCTCATCCCCATGAACTGGTGAACAGTTTACTTGAATGTGATTTAATGGCAATTTAGAACCAATGTGTTAGTGCACTTTTGGGACCTAAAGTTCACCATTACGTGAAAATAAAAAGCTCTAGCAAGTTCCTCCCCCACCCCCAAAGAAAAGGAAGCCACTGACCCCCACTATATTGGCAACTGGTAAGCGTGTCTCTTATTTGGCAAACAAACCCTTGAACAGAGGTTTCCAGATGTCAAATTTTCATTTTCTGAAATACCTCCTTTTACTGGAAATCTGCTGGTAACATTTTATCTGTGCTTGCTGTAAGTAATTAGCTGGAAGTGATCCCTTTTCTTTTCATAAATTTTCTAGTACTAAATGCTAACTCTTACTTGTGTTTCCAATGATACACCAACTAACCACCTGTCTTCTCACAGAAAAAGGAGCAGTGAATAGGCTTATTTTTCATAAGTAGGACCACTGAATAAAGCTATACCTTTTGGAAAATATGAACTTATAAAATTTGCCTCCCATGAGACTTCTTTATATAAAGCTACATCTTTATTTAAAAATCTTCTTTTGGGTTTGTTTGATTTTGTGGCAATTATGTACTTTGGAATCTTAATTTATTCATGTTTGTGAGACACTTTCATTAGTACCTATGTGATGTATTTGTTATTTATCCTTCGACTGCAGATACTATGCATACGAACTGTGAGGCATCCGTAAGATGCCTCCAGAATGCAGGCTATCCCCATAATCTGCATTACAGTAGGACCGCTGTCAAAGTCTTACCAGAGCCTAGTGATGGCGCCTATATTCATCCAGGTGGGGATAGCTTGGACGGCACATTGAGTGGTGAATCTATTGACTCTTCAAAAGAATCGCCAAACCACACTGTTTATCAGCATGGCTTTGGTTTATGGTCAGCCTTTTATCCTAACTCAAATATGCATCTGCGCTCCGTGAATGCTATTAAAAGCCAGATCTTTCCATATCCAGTGGATAACCACTACCATTATAGCCTATTAAACATGTTCCCTCAAAATTATCAGTATGATTATCGGTTCCAAGATTTTCAGTATTTTGTTGTTATTGACTTTGAGGCAACATGTGACAAGGAAAAGAATCCTCACCCTCAGGAGATAATAGAGTTTCCATCAGTAATAGTGAGTAGCACGACTGGCCAGCTGGAAGCTTGTTTTCAAACTTATGTGAGGCCAACATGCAATCAACTATTGAGTGATTTCTGCAAAGATCTGACTGGTATCCAGCAAATTCAGGTTGGTTGCAACTTTTGATTTGCTACCTATTATAGGATTTCGTCTGAGATGGATGAGAGTTTTAACTAAATAATGGAAGAACCTTGGATAAGCATATTTTTAAACATGTAGCTTACTATCCTTCCATATTATGAAGATTGACTTAATTTGATGGGTTGAAGTTGGAAACTATCTGCTAGTAGTGTATGTTATTCATTTGCTCATTGATTGCTTTCTAGCTTTATTATTATAAAAAAGTTATAAATTAACAACAAAGAAAACTAAGATTTTTTATAGAGCTTGTGGAGGTACTTTCTCTCCTGTGCGGGAATGTGTGTTGCAACTTGCCAGGTTAAATGAGCAATCATGAAATGGAGTAGTTGTATTAGAATGCTATCATTTGTTATGTCAGAAATTTGAAATGGCCAACATGTGGTTTGTGATGTATCCTTCATATGGCTATTAGATATTTGAGAAGTGAATAATAGATTTTGGTATACTGTTTCGGTTATGTGGTGCAAATGATTGAACTTTTAAATTTATGGTATCAACTTCACCCCCCCTGTGATGTGTAGTATCTTATTCATGGTTTTAGACAATATAGAAGAGTTTGTCTCTTAATACAGCCTTTGCTATCTATGTGCTTGTGGTTACCAATTTTATTTACCACCATTGAAGAGATTAATCTAACTAGATCTAAAAGAATGAGTTTGTAAGATGAGGTGGATACGTCCAAACTCCTAAGAAAACACTAGTCTTTCTTGAATTTACGGTGATTAAGTTTCGTCCATTGCTAGGCATGTTTTGTTCCAATCGGACTTGAGTATTCAATCTAGTTTTTGGACGCATTTCACTCTCAAGCAGGTATGATCCTTATTTTCATTAATAGAATTTTTTCAAAGGAAGTCGTGAGAGAACCCTGGTCTGTCATAGAATTGAAGTTTTCTAAAAGGAATGCCTTACTGAGGTTTGAACAATGGTGCTCATGGATTTGTCCTGAAGTTGACGGCACTAAACAATAAATATCTGGCAAAATCATTGATTGCTAAGAAAACATTCTGCAATATATTGATATTAGAAACAGGAATAAGAAATTATTATAAGAAAACTTGTTACTAAATCTCCTTAGTTAGAAAAAGAAATTTTGAACTGCATTTTTGCATCTGCATCAGAAACTTGATACGCACGGTGTTTAACTCCAATGACATGGTTTTCACTTCATATACTTTACTTGATTACAGTATATTTTAAACTTCCGATACTCGTGTTATATATATATATATATATATATATATATATATATATATATATATATATATATATATATATATATAAAATCTCATATTTTTCTTAATCGGTGCCTTTCTTTGCTTTAAGCATTCACTTGAATTGGTTAAAGAATAATGCAGTGTTAAGGACAGGCTTGGAGTTTGGAGTATCATTTCTATTGAAACTTATTGTGCTGCACCTTCTTTCTTGAGTAGGTTTGACCTGTTTTGTGAATATTGGCCAGTCTATTGCTACTTTCTGTGGGTTTAATGTTGTAACAGCTGAGTCATGCAAGGTTGAATTTTTTTTCTTTAACAGGTTGACAGAGGAGTCACCCTAAGTGAAGCTCTCCTTAGGCATGACAAGTGGCTTGAGAAGAAAGGGATAAAGAATACCAACTTTGCTGTTGTCACATGGTCCAGTTGGGATTGCCGTGTGATGTTGGAATCAGAATGCCGATACAAGAAGATCAGGAAGCCTCCGTATTTCAACCGGTAGGTTTATGTTCTTATTTTTATCTGTGTTCTAAAGTGGAACACTTTTTCTTTGGGTTAACATAAAAAACGTATTCCAGATGGATCAACTTGAAGGTTCCTTTCAAAGAAGTTTTTGGAGGTGCAAGGTGCAATTTGAAAGAGGCGGTCCAAATGGCTGGCCTAGCATGGCAGGGCCGTGCACACTGTGGCCTTGATGATGCCAAAAATACAGCCCGCTTGCTTGCTTTGCTCATGCACAAGGGTTTTAGATTCTCTATCACCGATTCTCTGATGTATCAATCTGGTGATGAACCCTCTACATGGAAGCTACCCCCAGATCACCCATTGTTTCCCTCTTATCAACCTCAAAAGACGAGGGACATGCCTCCAGGATTGCAAAATCATCAGCCTTACTGTTTCTGTGGAGTAAGGAGCAGCAAAGGGATGTTCCGGAAACCAGGTCCAAAGCAAGGAAGCTTATTCTTTGGGTGTGGGAATTGGACTGCTGCTAGAGGTGCCTGTTGCCAGTATTTCGAGTGGGCCTTGTCCTGAAGGACCAGAAAAAATGAAGTAACATTATTCAGCCGAATCATCATCATCTCTCTCTCTTTCTCACTTCTTTCTCTCTATGTAAAAAGTGAAACGAAAAGACTTGGTTGATGACTGTTTGAGGAAGTGAGTCTACACTTCTCTTGTGGAGATCTTCACTTCCTACCAAAGTAAATATGGATAGTTCAATCAAACCCTTTGGTTTCCAGTTAATGTTTATGAGCAGTAAACTTAGGAAATGAAAGATGGAATGATCCAACCATTTTAAAACTGACTTGTTGACAGTGATTGAACTCTATGGAGATGAGTAATGGTGTAGTTAGAAGCATGCATTGACATGCCTAGACATGTTTTATTGTGTTAAAAATAACGTGTGAGCATTTGCTATTCAATGGGAATGACAGCAGAGTTGCTTGCTCATAATTTCTCTTTATCCCCCTCCCCTCCCCTCACCCTTTATTTCTTTTCTAAATTTGACCTCTATATTGGACCTGGAAGTGTTGTGCCTTAGTGGACCTCAAATTATTCAAGATTGAATTTTGTAGCAATTTCCAGTTATCTTTTCAAATCGTAGCTTATCTTGAAGATGAAGGGCGTTATAGGAAGAGTCTCATAGGCACACTTTTGGTAGATATTAAGTGTCAATAGGAACAAGCATCAGTATAAGCGTCTGAGCGAAAAAGTGGAGCAACTTTAAACGGCCGCATGTGTAGATTTCTTCTTTCATCAGTTCCTTGTCTTCAATGTAAATTTGTTTAGCCTTTCCTCGAATTGAGTAATCATTTGAGAAACATTTTCATTCTCCGTTAAGTTGAGGATCTATCGGAAACAATCTCTCTATCTCTATGAGCTAGGGATAAGACCTACGTACACACTACTCTCTCAGACCCCATTTAAGGGATCAAACTGGATTATTTATTGTTGTTATATACAAGCCTTTAAGATTTTATCAACCCTTCTATATGTTGTAATTCATTTTATTCCACCATACTAGCTATTGACCCCGTGCGCACTTACTTGCTTCTCGTCTATCACTAATATGGTTTAGCCGCTTCATGTTTTCAGATAAGATTACCAAAAAAAGGGTACATTTACTAAATACCAGCTGGAGGGTAGTCGATGCCTCTTTCAAAAGTTTTTCTTTTGTTTTTTTTTTTTTTTTTTTGAACTTTTGTTTCTGAAAATTCATAATGCACACGAATCAAATGCATTTCTCAATCCTGACAAAAAGCAAGTGAATGCTTTGACATCTTTTCTCCCACCTTAATTGCCCGGCAAAACAGGGAAACGAAGTATCGAGTAAGAACTGCAGAGGATAGAGGCCTTAATATCCGAAGATTGTTACAAGAACCACCGAAAATAAGCAATTCACTTAATTGTCCAAAAAAGGTGATCGAATAAAATTAGAGTCCCATTTGCAAAATAACACAAATTTGGGCATCTGAGTAATTTTGAAACTGCACCTCAAATGTAACGGTTTTGTACTTGATACTTCACTCCTACGTTTAAGTATTAAGGTCTTATTATGAAACAAGCAAACAAAGGTCGTAATCACCTCTTTTGAAGTAATCTAGGGTAGGAAATTCAATAGACTTGCTACTAAATAAACAAACCATACACTTTACTTTTATCAAAAGTCTTAGTTTAACAGCAAAATTGTAATTCCAAAAAACTCGTAATACATAAAGTCTGGAGGGCAAAATACGACAGCATATAAAGAGTAACTCATCTACCTAGGTAAGACAAAGGATCTAAGAATCAGCAATAGTGACCTCAACCTCAACACCAGGTTCAATGGTGATTGAGGTGATTTGTTTGACAACATCTGCAGAGCTGAAAAGGTCAATGACTCGCTTGTGGACACGCAGCTCGAATCTGTCCCATGTATTTGTACCTGTGTGTAGAGACAAATAAACGAGAAGATTAAACTTTTTGATGAAAATAATTTCTCCAGAAAAATAAAACTCCTCGGATACACAGTTTTTTATTGATAGAATCATAGTTCATCAACATGAAACAAAAGTAAAAGAGGCTTCGACTCCATAGATTACTTAATGCAATCTTCTAAGACCTAGAGAATGCACATTAAATTACAGAAGAGGGGCCTGGGGGAATTTATTATGAGTAGATGTAATGGAAATGTGGCTTGTCAGTATGGGTTAAGAGAAGTTTCTTTTTTTTTTGGGGGGGGGGGGGGGGGGGAGTTCTTAACGCATGCCTGACATACAGTTGTGTTGGGGGCTCAAATGTAGATGAGGAAAAGGATGTCAAGTGATTGATTGTTCGATCCAAACGCTGGTCATGCTTTCAGATTGATTGTTCAATACAAACGCTGTTCATGCTTTCAAACTCTTACTATCAGTAACACTGGTGGTAAGCACCCAATCTTATCCAGCAATTAAACTTCCGAAAAAAAGTTCTTTATTAAGGACTTTGGAATACCAGTTTATATTCTATAAAACCACTTGCTAGAAGAAGTCTCAGATGTAAGACTACAGAGACTAACCTTCCAAATTACCAATTTAAAATAGTTCAGCCTAAGTTGACAGATGAACAAAATACTCTCTCCTATTGATACAAGAATCTCGAGATTGGATTGAGAATCAAATATCTCCAGTTAACAACAATAATGTTATTTCAGAGAGGAACAAAAGGGCATAAAAAGGTATGATATGGTAGTACCTTCACCACAAGGAGACTTTCTAGTGGTAATGTTAAGGACCTTTGTGGGCATCCTCACGGGTCCCTTCACCCTGAGCCTCTTATCCTTGGCACCACGAACCAAATCAGCACACACTACATGTTTTTAAATCATGTCAAAGAATAAGAGTATATCTCTTAATAATTTATATAGAACCACAACCACAAGTAAACCATATATGAAATTTCAAAACACAGCTCTGACTGCAGAAGTCATTCCCAGCCGAAACACAATGCTCCAAAATCTACTTTTACCAAAAGTTGCAAAATATAGGGTAATCGAGGTAGAGATACTAAAATTCATTGTCTTTAAACATATTAAGTAGTTCTACTTTAAGCATTTGTAAGTCCAACCATAAATCAAATCTACACACAAAAATTTATTAAACAAATAACCTTCTACCAGATAACAACAAGATGCAGCTTATGACCTGTACCAATGAGTAATGAAATCAAATAGCAGCTATGGGGATTCATACAACACGGTCACATCACATAAAGAGTAAATGCCCAATTAAGTCCATTCAACAACTTTCAAAAATTGAAACAAATTCTTTTAATATCTGCTTTTGACTACATATGAGCTCAACACCATCAGTTGATTTGTTAGAGAACAATGTTTCTCAAAATGGACACACTGATACAAATTCAACTACTCTATTATACTAACTATAATTCTACTTGCACCATTTTCTCATCAAATCTAGGCCAAAAACCAAAACCATAAACGCTAAAAAGTTTAACCGAAACTCTTCGCGTAGAAAAATCACATACTCATGACATTGGAAAACAACATATGTAAAAGAAGCATAAAAGAGGAAACCTTTCTCGAGATTCTTAACATTTTTGGAGGAAAGAGTGATCCTAATCTTGTGAATCTGCTCCTGTGGCTCCTCTAGACCTGGCTTGGTCGGCTTCATTGCTGCATATGCTGCCATCTTTCTGCACACAAAAAGAAATCCATTTCACCATCTCACACACACACACACAAAAAAAAAAACAAATGTTTATTTTCTTCTCTTGGAGAGAAGACAGGAGCGTGGAAATTACATACCAGAGAGTGGAGAGAAGAAGCTCAGAATTATGCAACTGAGACTGAAAACTGCTGCCGCTTCAACTTCTCTTTCCAAAGGCAATAGGAGGCTTTTGTTCGTCTCCGTCTGCTTTATATACCTAAAACCTAGCTAGGGCTTTATTTTCTTCTGTTTGGACTTTGGAATAGAAAACCGATAGAATTAGTCCATTATATCGATATTAGTTTAAAATAGTCCTTTGAATATCATTTGAGCAATTTTAGTCCTTTATGTTTATGAAAAATAAACACTTTTTTCCTATATAATATTTAAACATACTATGGTAATTATCTTTAATTGAATTGTTAAAAAACAAATTGGAATATCGCGTCTAACTCAACCCCAAAAGCTAGCTTATGAGGCGAGGATTGCCCAAGCCATATAAGGATACCAAGGACCTCAAATCCCTCCGATGTGGGACAACTCAACACCCCCGCTCACGCCCAGATCTCTGGAGCGTGGACAACATAAATGGGGGCCCAACATCGGTAACAATAATTAGGATGGGTCTGGCTCTGATACCATGAAAAGAATGGACATTGGGCCTAACTCAATCCCAAAAACTAGCTTATGAGGCGAGGATTGCCCAAGCCATATAAGGAGACCAAAGACCTCAAATCCCTACGATGTGGGAGAACTCAACACGCCCTTAAGTGTAAAATACACCTATATTGAGTAATTATTAATACGAATGATTTAAAAAAACGACTGAACAAGTTGATGAATGATATTTGAAGAAATGGTAACTCATTTGTTTTTGCCAAATATATTTACCATGTAATTAAAAAGTCTATTTGATCTATTTGATTTCTTGTTTGTAAATAATTTTCATGGATCAATTCACCAAGCAGATTAAGGCCCCATTTGTCAATAAAAAATAAAAATAAAGATTCATTTTTTTAAAAATATATTTTTCCATAAAATTTTGCAAGTTTTCGAGAATGATTTTCTTTTTTAAAAAAAATCTTGTTTCTCCACTCACAAAACTGAAATATTTTTTCAACTGAAATGTATGTCCATATATAATTTCAAATTTCGAATACTATTTTTCAACTTAATTCCGATACTACTTTTTTTTCTCTCAAAAAGTACAATTTTTATGTCCAAACGCCTACTAAGTATCTTTCTGTAGCAACTTCAACCTCATAGTTTTAAAATAGTTTTACATAACATGGGGAAGTAGAAAAGAGATGGCGCGAGAAAATTATGCGGGATTGTGCAGGTTGAAACAATTCGTTTGAAAATAAAAAACAAGAGTGGCGTGTTAAATGAATATTAATAAGTTTTATGGTTTTTAGCTCGTCAATTTAGCAAAATAACATTGGAAAAGGGAAAAGATAGAAAAGCTTAAAAGAGGTAGGATGAATTTATCCCTGACTAGTAAAAATAGAGAATATCGTAAAGAGGGTAAGGCAAGATGGGCCAAAAATTTTAATGGATGAAGGCAATCCCCTCTCCTTGCCTTCTCACTGTCATACCCTTATAACAACAAACAACAACTACTCAGTATAGTCCCACAAAGTGGGGTTTGGGGAAGGTAATATGTAGACGGGCCTTACCCCTACCCGAAAGGGCAGAGAGGCTGTTTCCAATCGACCCTCGGCTCAGTGAAGGAAAGGAAAAATAAAAACAAAAGAACATTAGTAACTCCAGCAGAAATAGCATAAATAATTATCTAAATATAAGAACCATAAATAAAATAGCATGCAATAATATCAGACAGTAACTACCATAAATAACTAACATAAGGGAGACACAATCCAATACACAAATCATCTATGGATAGCCCTGCCAAACCTCACCCAACCCTGGATGAGGAGTACGAAAAACTCTAGGAGCCCCTATTCTACAACCCTGATACTAGACCTCCAGACTTTCCTATCAAGGGTCATGTCCTCGGAAACTCGCATTCTAGCCATGTCATGCCTACACATCTCTCCCCAATACCTCTTAGGCCTCCATCTGCCTCGCCGTAAGCCGACCATCGCCAGTCGCTCACAACTTCTCACCGGGGCATCAGGACTCCTCCTCCGCACATGCCCGAACCACCTCAGCCTCGCTTCTCGCATCTTCTCATCCACCGGGGCCACCCTCACCTTCTCTCAAATAACTTCATTCTTAATCTTATCTAACCTGGTGAGCCCGCACATCCACCTGAGCATCCTCATCTCGGCAACCTTCATTCTCTGAACATGAGAGTTATTCACTGGCCAATACTCCGCCCCATACAACATGGCAGGTCTAACCACAGCTCTATAAAATTTCCCCTTGAGTTTCTGTGGAACTTTCTTGTCACACAGGACTCCTGATGCAAGCATCCACTTTGACCACCCCGCTCTTATACGATGAGTGACGTCCCCGTCAATCTCTCCGTCCCCCTGAATCACCGACCCAAGATATCTGACGGTGTCCCTCTTGGCGATAACCTGAGACCCAATCATCACGTCCCTACCTACTTCGCTCGGCTCGGCGGTAAACTTGCACTCCAGGTATTCTGTCTGCTTATTTTGAAACCCTTAGACTCGAGAGTCTGTCTCCATACCTCTAACCTCTCAATAACACCGACCCCCGTCTCGTCTATCCAGACTATGTCATCAGCAAATAGCATACACCAAGGCACATCCCCTTGAATATGTCGGGTTAGAGCATCCATCACCAAGGCAAACAAGAGAGGGCTAAGCACCGATACTTGATGGAGCCCCATAACCACTGGAAAATGGTTTGAGTCGCCACTCACCGTCCTAACCCTAGTCTTAGCTCCATCATACATGTCCTTGATTACTCTGATGTAGGCTTCCGGCACGCTCTTCGCCTCCACGCACCTCCATAGCACCTCCCTTGGGACCTTGTCATATGCCTTATCCAAGTCGATAAGCACCATGTGCAGATCCTTCTTCTTATCCCTAAACTGATCCACCAGCCTCCTGACAAGGTGGATAGTTTTTGTAGTGGAGCGACCCGGCATAAAACCGAACTGGTTCACAAATATAGATGCCATCTCCCTCACCCTCGCTTCGGTCACCCGCTCCCAGACCTTAATGGTGTGACTTATTAATTTGATACCCCTATAGTTGTTGCAGCACTGGATGTCCCCTTTGTTCTTGCACAAGGGCACCACTGTACTCCACATCAACTCCTCCGGCATCCTTTTGTTCTTGAAGATCGCATTGATCAACCTGGAGAGCTGCTCCACTCCTGACCTACCCATGCATTTCCAGAACTCAACCATGATCTCGTCAGGCCCGGTCGCTCGACCCCTATTCATCCTACGCAAAGCCCCCATGACCTCATCCGCCCTAATGCGCCTACAGTACCCAAGGTCTCTATGTTGCTCTGAATGCCCCAACTCCCCTAGCTCTATGTTACGATCCTCCTCCTCGTTAAGTAAGTCTTGGAAGTACGCCTGCCACCTCTGTTTGACTTGAGATTCCCCCATCAGAACTTTACCATCCTCGCCCTTAATGCACCTAACTCGGTCAAATTCACGCGCCTTCCTTTCCCTTGCTTTAGCTAACGGGAATAACTTCTTGTCCCTGCCTTTCTCCCCTAATTCATCGTACATGCAACAAACGCTGCATTTTTAGCTTCCATAACCACCAGCTTTGCTTCTTTCCTCGCCACCTTGTAAATCTCCATGTTCGCTCTTTGTTCTTCCTCGCTTGTGCTCCCTGCCAATAGCAAACACCGCCTTCTTCACCTCCACTTTTCCTTCGACTATATCGTTCCACCACCAGTCACCCTGATGCTTGCCTGAATAGCCCTTGGCTACCCCGAGCACATCCCGTGCTACCTCCCTAACCAAGTTCGTCGTCTCTGACCACATAGCATCCGCTTCCCCAGAACTTCTCCAAGTTCTGCCCTCAACTAACCTCCTCTTCAACTCCTGTCCTTTCTCCTTAGTCAAAACACCCCATCTAATCCACGGTTATCCCCGAGCACCCCTCCTCTTCCTCAACACTAGAGACCGACATCCATCACTAGGAGTCTATGAAGAATCGAAAGGGACTCTCCCGGAATAACCTTGCAGTCCTTGCACATACCCCCGTCGCTCCTTCTGAGGAGGTAATCAATCTGAGTCCTCGCCGCGAAACTCTTGAAGGTGACCAAATGCTCCTCCCTCTTCTAAAATGTCGAGTTCTCAATCAGAAGCTCGGAAGCCCTGGCGAAATCAAGCAGTGACGTACCTCCTCCGTTCCTAACCCCAAAGCCAAAGCCACCGTTCACCTCACCATAACCACCAGCATCAGCCACAATTCATACCCTTATGATTTGTGGAAAACATCATTATTTTTTGCTCGACTTCGATAAAAATCCTTGAAAATGATCCATTAATGCTAAAAGATTTCTAAAAAGCAGAGAGCTTAAGTCCTAATACCCCTTCATTGTTCATGAACCATTCAATACCAGTTCTTTTTTCACTTCGAACTGATGTACTTTCAGTGTCATTTGCTTTCGTTAAAACTACGTTCGTGGACTGTGCGAACATACATCATATTCTAGTTTGTCGTGTAGGCTGTGTTTTTTGTTCTTGTTTCGGAAATATCATCAAAATACAATTTTGATACATGCAGATTAGTGTCCTAAATAAATTTAGTTGAATTGTCCCCAAAAGAAAGGGAGGGAAAAGGGCACAAAGTTGGATTAGCCTACAACATCTTGATCAACATCCGCATCTGTTTCTCCATCAATCATCCCCGTCTCTGCTTCTTCTGTGTCTGCTTCCATCTGCCCTGCTTCTTGAGCAACATCTGTATCAGAGCTTTGCTTCTGGTTATCTTCTGGAGTTGGAGTTTCTTCCTGAGATATGGTAACAGTAGCAATTCTCGTGTCTGTGTCAATTGGAGCAACTGATGCTTCAGGATCAGCTCGCCCCCCTTCATTGTCCATCTCACTTGCTGCTGTCGCGATCTAGCCATAACATTACAGGATAAGACCAAAAGAATTGTTAAGGGCAGAAATGGGAGGACTAATGAACTAGGAAAAAAAAATGCGCGCACACAAAAAAATGAACTACAAAATATTCCAAAGTATGAATAATTGAAGCATCAGACAAGAGGGGTTGCTCTGATGGTAAGCAACCCCCACTTTCAACCGAGAGGTTGTGAGTTTGAGTCTCCCCAAGAGCAGGGTGGGAAGTTCTTGGAGGGAAGGATGCGGGGGTCTATTTGGAAACAGCCTCTCTACCTTAGGGTAGGGGTAAGGTCTGCGTACACACTACCCTCCCCAGACCCCACTAAGTGGGATTATACCGGTTGGTTGTTGTTTTTGTTGAATAATTGAAGCATCAGACAGAAAGAAAATCAGAATTTTAGTAAATTAAGGATAATAACCATTAATACAGTACATCAAGACCAAAACAAATACATTTTAGCATCTATACCTCCAATAATGATATGATACAACCTATTTGGCTCACCATTCTCCAAGAAGAATCAATATTTTAATTATACGCCAATAACACGAGGTGATCATTTCCAGATGTGAATATATGTTGCTTGGTACCATGGAAGTTTTCACAAGTAGGCAGGTTGGAACAGAACATAATGATGTGATAGTTCACGAAAGATATAAGCTGTCGTGACAAAGACAGGCCATAATGAACTACAAAAGGTGATTAAAAAATTTTGTTTTATAATTGTAAGTTATACTCTCGGGAATGGTCAGCATTTTACAAATGTAAGTGTCCAATGTTATGTGAAAGGTTTTCTCCTTCAGACTATGTACAAAGCATGTGGTACAGAGGACGTGAAACTGTGGTAATTTCAAAACGCAAAAGAATACTTGATTCTTATGGTAAAGCCAATTGCTATCTTCAAATCAGCAGAGAACTGCAACAAGGATTAACTTACAGGGAAGAAAGAAATGAAACGGGGAACAAAAGGTTAAGTTCGCTTTCAGGTACCTGATTTTCTTCTGCCTGCTGCGCTGAGGTTTTTGTTTCCTCCTTCTTAGCCCGCTTAGTCCTTTCACTTGGCTTAGCTTGATATCTGGCCCGCACTTCAGCAGGCAAAAGTTCCAGAGGCACAACCCCCTCAATACCGTGCTCTGTAAACTGAAAAAGAAACATGTAACAAATTTCATTGAGAAGTTTAAAATTTTATTATAAAGACTGGAAATCAGACCCATAAGTTAGCTCATACTCTGGAAAATCCCTCCAAGTCTTGGCGGGCTGAAAACCGCAAACCTTTCCAACAATAGACCTGGATAGATCCCAGGATACATCGTTACAATCATGCATCCAGGAAAGAGAAGTTATAGAAATATGCATTGTGGGTAGAGCATAAAGATATATGATGATATCAACACATAACAATTTTCTAGCGAGTTCTCATTTTTACTTTAGAGAGAATTATTACGTACTGTTACATGTAACATCTTCCACACAGCATGAGAACAAAGAATCCTTAATACACCTGCTTTAGAAAGTGCATTTGACCACCACACTATCCCACAACAAATGAACAGAGTGAAATATTATAACATCTTCCACATAGCATGAGAACAAAGAATCCTTAATATACCTGCTTTAGAAAGTGCATTTGACCACCACGCTATCCCACAACAAATGAACAGAGTGAAATATTAGGCAGGGTCACAAATATGTCAGATAGACATCTATTTAATCTTAGGCATTGGTTTTTCATCCCTGAGGGGAGGAAACTTATCATGAACACATAGCTCGTGTCGAACAGCTGAAGGAATCTTAGCATTCCAATTACTTTACCCACACAGGGATTATGACCCAAAATCATTCTACACAATGAGTTTAGATACATGTGCCACTTAATTACTGATTAGAAACTACAGAAGAAAGAAAGTTGATCATGTGTTGGAATCAAGTGACAACTTGGAATCAGTGTTATCAAAGGCAAAAAGCGCAGAAAAAATCTAAGGTCCGTTGGGGCTTTAAACGCAAAGCGCAAATAAAGCGTAGGCTTTAATGAAAAAAGGCTCAACCAGAGAAAAAGTAAAAATATGTATATGTAATTCAAGACTAATAATTATAAGTATGAATAACAAATATATGGACAAAGAAATTGAAAAAAAATTACGATAAAGTGAAATATCAATTGTTTAATGTCGCCTTTTCATGATTACACTCATTGGCAAGAAATAGTATGTTTTAGAGCTTTGATGTGATACTAAAGTGGCCACAAAGTGAGGCGAAGTGCTCAACATGTTTTGAGCCTAACTTCGGGGCTTAAGCTCGTTTTAAGCGCGCTTTTGACAACTCTGCTTGGAATAATTCAAGGGTGTTATGCCAAACATTTCAAGAAAATGTTTTGTTTAAAAATAGATGTACACAACTTGTGTTCTAATAGAAGATTTTGACCTATCAGCTATACACTGAGATAAATCTTTTCCTAATCTCTCTTTTAACAGCAAATATACCTTTTAATTTTTTTTATCTGATACAAGATCGTTACTTAGTCCAGCTTTGAGGCTCACACAAGTCCTTTATATTTTTTTACTAGGTACAAGTTCTGTATATGTAGATTTAAATATGCACTCACCTATGGCAACATGGTTCTATTATATTCTAACGTAAATGAGCTTTAGCCACTTATCGTATGTATATAACCTTAGTTATGAGTTGACCAGTTCTGCAACAACAACAACAACATCCCAGTATGATCCCACAAGTTGGGATCTGGGAGTTGACCAGTTCTGCATTAGAATATATTATGATACAAAAATGAATCCTAATATCACTGTTTTTTGGTGCAAAACAAACTGTTAGAAATAAATCCAAATATTTCAATGAAATAAACCAGAGCTAGTGTTATGGTGTCTTCTTAAACATGCCGTTGTTCAAATAAGAAAAATGGAAGGTCACTTAAGCTGTAACCAAGAACATAATGAATGTCATGGTGGTAATAAGAGGTGTAGGGGAAAATCAAGCAGAAAAGATGAAGACACTAACCCGGTTATTTTTGTGATGGTATTCTGCTTCTATTCCAGCAGATTCATCCATCTAGAAGAGAGAAAAATCAAACTGAGAAATTCAGAAATCAAGGAATTACTACGAAGATACCTGTTCCTATCGAATGAAAGGAATTACACAAAGTAAAGATTAGAAGAACATCTCCTATAAAAGTTGCTTTTCTTAAGAGATTTATTGGATACTTACATCTTCTGCCAGAGGTTTCCAGTAATCTGTGATAGAGGGAGTGCGCACACGTTGAGTATCAGTTAAAGCATTCTGGAGAAAGAAGAGTACGAGAAGATAATTACATTTAGCCATTCAACATCAAAATCTAAGCTACATTTTCTTCAGAGTCAGATACCTTGAATAAGACATGTTAGAAACTACATATTCATGGTTTTAGTGTTTTGGATGATACAATTTCAAAGTCAAGATTGAAAATCAGATGAAACTAGATTTCTTGCAGAAAGAAATTAGTCATACACAGTTCGGGAGCTAGGATAAATAATTTAAAATAGGAGCACGCGAGAAATATTTCTTGGTGAAATCATATTATAGATGATCGCTCAGTGGTGAGGATGCAAGGTCCATATGGAACTATGGAAGACCAAAGCACCTAGGAAAGAGGGGTCCTTCTTTAGATGCCATCTTAAAAGTAAACATATTATGAAATGGAGAAGTATGTTACGAATCGGTGCTGTTTGTACAAAGTGCATGGGAATGATACCGATCATTAACTAATAGTGAAGTTTGCAACATAGCAAACTGATCTTAGTATTTTCTATTTAGCATAAAGGCTATGGAAGACCAACGCCTCTTTATATATTCCAAACAATCTGAAGAGGAAACAAACAGAACTTCTAAAAAGCGAGACCTGCATAGAAAGTCGAAGGAGATCTTGTTCATTTGTAATTTTGGGGTAAACAGAACATTCTTTCTTGTATAGATAGTTGGAATAATATTTCGTATACTTGATATCACACCTTTTGTACAGCTGACATTGTCCCAATGTGATGAAAAATGAAATGATTTTCAATTATCAAAAAAAAGGAAAAAAGATGAAGGGATCATTTTCATTTTATTTAGTTGTTTTACATTTAAATAGCCAGAAATAAATATTCATATCTGGAAACACGTAACATCTCTAACAAGTATCTTAAAATGTGTTCAATGTGTATCATTCATACGGTCCATGATGATTGAGAAGATAATTGGTTTTCACAAGTGCATAGTCCATAGAAGACGATCCATTACAAACAAGCTCATTACACATTATTACTCACTGCAACTATTGTTAGAGGTTTAAAATGAATCATCTATGATGAGAATTCATTAAGAAAAGAGTTGTAATGATTTTGTTGTGTAATTATGACAATATCAGCAAGTTCCTCACACACAGCAACTATATATATCTTGCTACATGGGACTCATGCAAGTAATAAGTTAATAAAAACAAACCGGATACTGATCTGCCCATTTCCACAATTGGGAGAGTTCTTTGTTTCCGAGCCTCCATCGTGGCCGACTGCGAGTAAAGGAAAAAGAAGATGGTTAATTATCACCTAAGTTGCGGGTAAAGGGAGCCAAAAACAAAAGCAACAGTTTGAGTTCCTGAAAACATGTTAAGTAAAAAGGATTAGGAGGAACTAATGACTAAACATAACTATTTATGCTCCTTGGCTTCTCAAGGCTAGAATACAAAACTTTTTGCGGTCAATTGGTTACATAGGCTGCTGAGGAAGGGATAAGCAACTATCCAGTCCACAATGGATTAAGATGAAATAGGTCATAAGGGCACCATTTAGCAGAATATGAGTTTTGTTTCAAAAGGATTTGAGAAAACACAATTCAAATTGCTGAATGACTTCATCTCCTACAGATGTGTGATGTACATAGAAATTTTCAGACGAATTCTTCTGTTACCCAATGCAGTAAGTACCAAATATCACAAACAAACTAATTTCACAAGATTGAAACATCTACCAACTGTTCTGTAAATAGTTTAACCTTAAGCAGTGGATTTAAGAACTGACGATTATACCAATCACACAAGGAAATCTGGGAAGACTTTAGAAGCACAAAATTATGTTGGCAGGCTTTCATTACGGAAAGCTGTGATATGGTTTGCACGTGATCTTTAGTTCACAAAAGTTTACAACAAAATCTACAGGCCACGTAAGGATATTCATCCATGTTATATGTCCAGAATAACAATGGGTCTCATTGGGTCTCATCCAGTCATTGCCCGTAAGGAAGAGAACCATGAAGCATGTGTTCATTGGTTGAATCGTTTCCAATTAAATTCACAACTTTGGCTGTACTAAATGCTATGTTACATGGACTCCTTTATGTTACATACTAAGCATGGTGTGTGGAAGTATTTGGTACAGGTATGTCAAGTTTTTTGCTTAATTTTAAGGATATTTTAAAGAATCTGCACGGAATATACACTCTTATCACACCCCTCCCGAGACAGATATATCAAGGCAAATGAAGGATTCATGTAACATAGACTAAACGTGAAAAGCTTTGAAGAATCTTGCATGCTCTCTGTTGAGTGGGGTATTAGACTTCAGCGTAATGCAAAATATTCCAGGACAAAGTATTCATCCAGCCTTAGTTTGGAAGGGAATAGTTCTCTTAGCATTGCTATGGTGATTGCAGAAGGATTGTATTCTGGAGTGGAGTTGTTGGATCTTCAAAGGGATTGGTCCAATTCAAAAAAAAAGGGATTGGCATACTCCTTGTACCTTGTTTAAACTTTTCATTACGCGTCATTTTCTGACATGTCACTAGAGGGCACTTAGTCCTCCTATGCATTTTCATTCTTTTTAACAAAACTTTTTCAATGCGAGGGAAATGCAAAACTAAGAAAAAACATATGATCTGGATATGTTAACCAATATATTATGCATTGTAAGGATTAAACGCAACAGCACATGCCAATTTGTAGTTACCGTTTTTTTGTTCCACCTTGAACCGGCTTTTTCTCTACTGGTGGCTTCTCAAATGGAGCGCAGCCATCACGTTTCCACCAAACCTACGGAAAGAGCCATCATTCGTACAGCATAATAAGTCGACCAATAAAAAATCTCCTGCATGAAAAAGCGAATAGAGAGAGAAAACTGATGCTCACCCAATTCCTTTCACGCTCCAATATGTGCTCAATGCTACAAAGGAAATCTTTTCCTTTGGGTGGAGTCATTTCAAGAAGCTTCTTTACCCGCTCTTCACTAGTCTTTATTTCCTCCTTCTATAATTTTGAGGAAGCATTAGCTTGTCAGGTAAAGCACAAAATCTCTGAGTGCCACATAAATGATCAAAATATTCCTGTCTAAGGAACAAATTTAAACGCAGAGCATCTTGACTTGCAAACTAGCAAACACCAACAAAATATCAAACCCTACAGAGGAAACACCATAATCTGCAAGAACTTCATAATGGTAGAAAGAAACAAATGAGAAATATGTGATATATCCCGTTAACCAATTTATTTAGATATTTCATGTCCTCAAATTATTTTAAAAATTGGCATTTTCTCCTGACCATAAAATCTATTAATGATGAAAGATGATTATAAGTTCCCAACAAGAACATCATGACCACATTTTCATTCTAGAACATGCATCAAAATAAGGTGCATGCTACCAATTTTTTGTTGGTTCCGAGGCAGTGAGACGTGTTATTGATAGAGGTCTTGCAAAAGCGGACAAGTCAAATCATTGAGGTCATGGACTCATAGGTCTTCTCCTCTTGATTGCAGGTAAAATCCACTCATACTTTAGTTACATTAGATTCTTCATTTATTTCTTTTCCTTTTGATAGCTGCTATTTGTGGGTCAGCTCTTCACGGGGGACGTATTTGATTCCTCTTTTATGAGAGTAGTTCCATAGATAGTAATCCAACTAATGGTGGGTTTATTTTTGCTCATTGTTCCCTTTAAAGTAATTAGAGAAAAGGTAGAAACAAAAGAAAAGAAATTGAAGCACGTTTTCCTCCAGGCAAAAGGTAACACCTGCTAATGAGAATGAAGTAATTCATCAAAGGAAATATAGTCCAGATCTGCAACATCAGAAATTACCAAGAAAGATACCCTTTGTTATCCGCTGCATCATATCTTAAGAGCATGGGTCAAAACATCTAAAATTGTGTTGCAACATTCTAGAAAAGAGCAGTCTAAAGATTGTAAAAGAAAATCACTTCTGTTAACAGTTGCAATGTTTCCTTCAGAGAACTTCTATTCAGAACATAAATTATAAGCTGAGGCCTCACTTGTTCCCTGGTTTTCTTCTGGAAGGAACATATAAATAGTATTCCTCCCCAACTATTAATTTCCACAGTTTTACTTTCACATCTAAGCAAGGATTGATCACGCTCCCAGAGAATTTTATATGCATGAGGATGTGTGTGCCACACACACACACACGCAAGCATGCATGCATGCATGCATTGATACAGCATGAAATGAAATAAACAAAGGCAAGACCAACCATTGCTTCAGAGGGCAATTCCTTCTCACTTTTTCCTGGAGCCTGCATGATTACAAACAAGTAGGAGTTTAGACACTATCTGGTTGAAACTGAAAAAGAGAGCATCTGAAATTATAGTTGAAAACAATAGTATTTGCAAGTTGAAGTGGTGGTTGGATTACTTCAATTGGAAGAAAAAATTGGAAGTTTTGTGAGTGAAACCATCATTTCACTTGACATTCCTCAAAAAGCTTTTCACTTCAAGTTCCCTATTTCAAGTTGAAGTTGAATTAATGCACAAATACTGATGACCAAACTTTTGCAAGTGAAGTCATGGCCAAATGGGTCCTAAATCATCATGATAAGAGAAGAGATCAACAGAAAATAAAAAAACAGGGACAAACTCATTCTAGTTTAGTTACAGAGCACCTAACTCACTGCTATCTCTCTTTCTCTCAGTTTTCTACCATGTTTTTCCTTCTCCTTCCTCGCCCTCAACTAACTTTACTCTCACATCTTCCCTCGGCAAAGCTCCAGTGCAGACCACATTTGGCATGTTTTCATTTGCTCTCCTCACTGATGGAAACCACACCTAAGATATTTAAGTATCATACTGACATTTTATACTAGAGAATCTTCAACTTAATGATTAACAAACAATCATGCGGATTATCATCATCATGATTGAAATCAAAGATAATCCTGAATTTTGATGCTTTGAATATGTGAATTCAACTAGACAATCTTATCCCACATGCACATAGGAGAGACAAAATAACCTTCCAACTTTAGTTGTAGTTCAGTCATTAGTATTTAAGGTCATATTACTACTAAAAGATCAACTCGCACATCGAGCTCAGAGCTACCAAAATGCATATCATTACCTTCAAATAGTCAAACAGAATGAGACTTTGAACCAGAACATGGCGCCTGAAACTAGGATCTTTCAGCTGAGACAAAAAGAACGATCAGAAATAATATGCCATTGAATTTGCTGCTCCATTTTGTTTTAGAAAAGCTTTCTAAATTGAGAAATGCTCCCATACCTCGAGACCCATAAGTTTACTGCTGGTAAGATATTTTATGTTAAAGGTTGCAGCATCATCCTCAAGGTTATGAGCATTGCCCTCTTCATCGCTTAAAGGCTGAGCCTCAAAAGTATTTAGCACGATCTTCAAGCCCATAAAATCGCATAATCACACATTAGATATGGTTAATGAAAAAAAAATGGCACAGAAACATCTCAAATAATTAAAACAGAGAAAGAGGTGTACCATCAAACCGGATGTAAATTTATGCCACTTGACAGGAGCATTAATCAGGGATGGCGGATTGCAGAAGTATTCCTGAGTTAGCAAAGCTAAAAATTATAAAACAAGATAGGACGGTGGGGGAGGTACATGCAAAGAGCCTGTCAGAGGTACTTCAAAGACAGTGATTCATACAGAAATAAAGGTTGTCTGAATTCATCAAGAGATAACACCTTAGAAGATCACAAGGAAATAACTTCAAAATTAAGTTCGGAAGTAGCTCTTTTTTCCTACCCCCACCCTTCTTTTGTGGGGTTTTTTTTTTCGGGAGGGGGGAGGATATTTGCTCCCTTTCAAGGTCTCAAGTTCGAAACCCACTTGGTGCAAACAATTTCTGAGGGTCATCGGACAGGGTAAAATCTAAATTAACCGTGGTGCACTTGCGGGAAACTCCTTGTCGAGGGCTTGTGCACCCCGGAATTAGTCAGGACTCGTAGAGACTCGGACACCCGGTGCAAATAAAAAAATAATAATTTAAATATCCTATCCATTAGATATTATTTCATATATGCAATATTAATTACTAAATTATTGTCAGAATACTTTCTATTTGGACATGGTTTTACTATTACTACTTCTTATCGGCCGTATTAGTGTCTTTGTTGCATTTTTTAATAGTAATTTCATTACTTGAATACTTTATTTGGATGATTGCCGTGAGAATGAGTAACTTTTCAGGCAATTTAATAGGAGTACTTCATTTGGATATTCATTTTTGTAAAAAGAAGAAACATGTCAACTTATAAACTCAAAACCGAAAATCCAAAATATCCAACCCGATTAATCCGAAACCGAACTTAAAAAATCCTATCCAATCCGAGCTTATTTGGATTGGATTTGGATCGTCATTTTCTTCAATCCGAAAACTGAAAATCCAAATCGAAATTTATATTTAATCTGAACTGTCCGAACGCCCACCGGGAGGGGGGGGGGGGGGGGTAATCAAGTTTGACAGAATCAAAGACCTAGAACATGATCCTATCAAATCAACATCCTTTATATCTCCCATGTGAGCAGACTGTATAAGCAAATACTACATAAGGAAGGCTTTTGTAGCTATATGCTTTGCCAACACAAGCTAACTCCTTACTAAATCAAACTCATGGATGCTGATACTTACTGCGTTTAATTGGGTTTCTCTTTGACTTCCCCTCCCCCCTCCCCTCTCTCTCTCGTCATATATCTATAATAACTCCTCATGTTTTCTCTTCAACCTCTCATCCTCGTCATCACTAAGCTTTTCACTTAATATTTCCTTGGGTTCTATGTTTGCCAACAATTCTGTCTCAACAGCTCACCAATGGTCTCATGTGACCTTCATCTATCAACATCAACTAGGATTTCAATGTCACAAAGACAACTGATGACTTCATTAATAACGAAGTTGCTGTATTGATGGTAGAAGTTAAAACTCATGATGCAGTAGTATAATGTAATCAATGGCAAGATGGGAAGGACTTCACAGAAATGCTTCATATTTAGAGTTTTTAGTGGTAAATTCTTTAGAAGTTGCATCAGGATCTCCAGCTCCCACTTATATTGTAAAAGAAGAAATAGTAGGATTTCACCCCCAGTAAAAGAACACTAATGACACTTCTTCAGGAATAACAAGTACGAAAGCAGCTGACCATGTTACCAGGAAATGCAGAAATAATACCATAATACTAGGTTTTCAGAATGCCTATGGAACAGGCTGGTTTAATCACAAGCATTCCCTTAAAAGTACAAAAAAAGCCTGATACCGACCTGTAAACTCCATAGTGTCTTATAGAAGTTGAAATCTATAGAAATACCTGAAACCAAACAAATTGATGCACTGTTAAGCACTAAATAAAATACAAACACAAATCAGCAACTGATGCATTGTTAAGCACACTAAATAAAATGCAAACACAAATCAGCAAGAAAGTGACGGGGAAAATGTATCTACCCTCAGGAGCTTGTGTCTCATATTTTGTCTCATTCGATGTATTGAAAACTCCCTTTATATTTACAGCTGTGGGAATTCAAGCAAACAAATTAGCACCAATATACCGCGCGGGGGGGGGGGGGGGGGGGGGGGAGGTGGTGGACTTCTAAGTATGTATAGAAAAAGGAAATTATGTACCTGAACGCTCGGATAAGGGGAAGAAGTGAGCAAGAAACATGATAATGCGCCCACAGAAAACAACATCATTCGCCTGGATTACAAGATGATTAGACAGGACACAATTAGAACATGTTGTTTACTTAGTGAAGAGAAAAGGTAAAAATGCCAACAAGCATTAATCAGGTTTTACCAGTCATACAAAAATGGAATGAAATACAACGAAATTCAGATTTAAATACCGACTCGTGATAGGTAAATTGGCTTAAAGAAAATATTTTAAAGCATCAAGGAGAGAAACGACGATGGAAGCAATGACTTCTAAGACCTTGTACATTGCTTTTTCTTTATTGGCAATCTAATGATTAATCAAATGGAGAGAAACTTCCACGCTAAGTTGCTCTGTCCCAATTCTAAAGCCTTAATCCCGCCTAAAGTCATAGCATTTTACTTAACACCCCTCCCCCCCCCCCCCCCACACACACACACGCACACACCGAAAATTGCTATAATGAATAAAAATGGAGATAATGGAGCCACCTTCTCAAACCTCTGCATGTAGCAAAAAATCTTTAGATGTCCCGTTTATAATAACTGAAAATGTTACTGTAGATATGCAATTGCATACACCCAACCACTTTTCCCCAGACCCGATTTCTTCCAACAAATTTAGCCAAGTATGATCAACTAACATAATCATACACTTTCTGTATGTTCAGCAGCTTCCCTGTGTCTCCTACTATCCAAGCATTCATTTGCAATAAAAACAGTATCAGTAATCTGCCTTCATTTAATAAAACCCATTTCTGTTTCAGCAACTAAATATTTCATCACCTTTTTTTCTCTCTGCCAGCATTTTGTGTTAAGACATAATATTATTAACAAAAAAATGTGCTTTCCCTAACAGCTTAAGTTTCAAACAGAGTTGTACTCCACGTTGCCGGTACTCAAGGTGTTTGGGTGATTGAGTTCAATTCATCCTCATGACTTGATCAAAACCACTTGGATTCATATTAATAGCACTGGTACAATATGAAGATCCTATTTTAATTCTATATGATACATCTTCATCTATCATTTCATCACCCTGAAAGACAGGGCAAAATAAATAAACATTACAAAACAAACATAAGTTTTCATCCCAAAAAGCCTCAGTATATCTCTTCTTCTATAGCTCCATAACAAACAAAGAAGGAGGTCTCATGACTTGGATCAAAACCACTTGAATTCATATTAATAGCACTAGTGCAATACTAAGATCCTATTTTAATTCTATATGATACATCTTCATCTATCAAGTCATCACCCTGAAAGACAGGGCAAAATAAATAAACATTACAAAACAAACATAAGTTTTCATCCCAAAAAGCTTCAGTATCTCTCTTCTTCTATAGCTCCATAACAAACAAAGAAGGAGGTCTCCCCACCCCCACCCCCATCCCACAAATTTATTTAATATGTGTCACCCAAATGTAAGCAAAACAAACCAAGAAACCACAAGTTAGAGGACTTTCTTGGGGGGTGGGGGGTGGGGATAAGCGAAGTATTCAAATTAAGAGATACTTTAATAATAGCAAATATTTCTTTCAGTTACTTCATATAATAAATTGAGCTAAACTTCTTGATCATTAAGAAATAGGAACAGATATTTGAAATTGGAGCTTGTACTACCAAGATAGTGCCGTGATATAATACAGAGGGAAAGATTTAGAAATATACAATAAATGAAACTTTTCACCATGATAAAATGAAATCAATGGCCAACGCCGTTATTGGATACCGGGACCCTTTCTGTTTCATTGCATTGACAATAAAGTAATGACTTATATTTGCCAAAAAATGACTTATATTTGCTGCAAACTTATTCATTTTCACGATGTGGACCAGATGAATTAATGCGCAAACAGAGACAGATATTTCTGATATCTATTACAAGATGAAGCTGAAGGGAAAAGCACAGTGTACCTTTGATAGACGACGAAGCAACTGATTACACGTCCTTAACATAACAAGCTTCCCTCGTGCAAAGAGTTCTGGCTATATGTCGCAAAATGATCATAAACATTGTAAATGTTAAGAATTTGCCTCACCAAATAAACACAAACCATCAACAAAGTCAGAAATGTTCATAGAACTGAAACCAGCAACAATAATGCATACCTTCCCCAATATGTCTTGTTTGCTCTCTATGTAACCAAAGATATCCTCACAGTTTCTCATTGTTGACATTTCTGTCAAATCTTCTAAAAGTTGAAATATCATGCCACCCTCCACATGCTCTTTCTCACAAAGATATAGAACAATATCTATCAACAAATCAAACAAGGAGAGGTTACTAGGAAAGAACAAGTGACCTTCCATGATAGCTTCATATAGAAGATTAAGATAACATAAATGCATCTCACCAACTCCTATGTGAATCATCCAGAGCATTCATAGGCTTCCTAGAATCCAATTACACCTACCATTATGTACCCACTCATTAGCAATTAAGGCATATTTCAAGGATCTCTCTACCTCTACTGCTACACCAGTTGTGATCTAAGCTGAATTTTTCTATGGGGTTAAACAATAAATGTACATTAATAAGATGAATTATTTTTTTCTACTACTAGTAGTACTATTTACAACCACAAAATCTAAAAGGATCACAATTTCCTGATACTAACCCAAAGGAAAAAACATAGACAACCTTAAGAATTGAAAAACAAATGTATCTCAAGTTTATAAGCTCAAGAAAATGAGTCTTCCACAAGGAACTAACAAGATTGGAGGCAGATGAATTTCAACGAGTCAAAGACGCAAGGGGCAAGTGATGGCTAAATTTCTAGGAGCGAACTCCGGGAAACTATGAAGCGTTGATTTTCCAAAAACACTCACTGGTCATTGGTCAAGACTTGTGGAGATGGAGGGCAAGAAGTGATGATGCTTTTCAGTACAACCATACGACCATAAGCACAATGATGTCGTATGTTTCTACATTTTTCTAGCACTCGAAAAGCAAGAGTTTTCACGTCTCTCCAACCACCGGAACTTAAACAACTGCATAACTTATGATTCCCTAAAATGAAATACTTCAAACATAGCGAGACCAAGAAACAAGCTCATAGGACATATGTCTTCTTGGAAGTATAATCGCCAATGCTACCAGACACTCACCAAGAAGGCGGGGAATCTGACCCTGACTTGATTCACCATCAACAATCGAAATTCCATACTCCATGATCTTCTGCCCCGACTGAACAGCAGCAGCCTGTGACAGGATACAATTGTTCGCTAATCATAAGACAGACATGTTACCCACAAAACTACTCAATAGCATGACCAAAGGTAAAGCTCAAACAAAAACAAGGAAAAAATTATTGTTTTAATAAAAAGGTAGAGCAAAATATTCCCCCATGATACACAGCTCAGGAACAAGAAAGAACCAGCTTCACCCTTTAATGCAATGCAAGGCGGTACAGTTATAGAATGTCAGCTACTGCTAAGAAGTACTCTGGTAAAATCATGTTGTACTCTCTGCGTTTCAAGTTGGAACTCGAATTCAGCCACAACTGGTCCTATAGGTGAAGTCAGTGAACTTGATCTACCCCAGATAACAAATTCTTGCAAGGACATGAGCGAAAAAGATAAGGGGGGAAGGGGGGGGGGGGGGCTTAATCTCTTCATGCTTATCCCCAAAAAGAAAGGGATGCAGCAGTTCCTACTAGATTTACTAAGTCCAATTCTCATCAGTCAACCTTTTCTACCACAAATTGCAACATTGTTATAGACGCAAAAATCCAGGTATTTCCTACTAAGAAAAAAAACACACACATACCACCAGTTCTTGAAGTAGCGACCTGAGAATATTCTCCAGCAGCTGATTCTCGTCTTGGACTAGCTTTATTTGCTTCTGCAGATGACCAGAAAAAATTCAAGACGTTGCATAAGAACTCCATGGCAGTAAGCTCATATCAGTAAGCATATCTCATTCATCATTATTTAACAAGACCTGGTATAATCTATCAAATAAGCTACAATTATGTTATGAAAAAAATGGACTTCTTTATAAAAAAAATACTACCCCTCAAACCAAGAAGAAAGCAAAATCTACAGGCATGTCACCAACACAATCAAATCGCACAGTCAAATTATGTTTGGGAAACACTATCAAGTCTTTACTACTTGTAACACGGGAAAAGGTCCATTTTAAAGCAGGGAGCAAGTTCTTAAGTTGAAACTTGAATATTCCCTCAACGCACCCCCAATGCACAGGAAAAAAAGCAGATTATGGCCAGGTAAAGTGAATGGGTTAGATGAATTTTAACCAATATCAACATCTGGTTGACATTCAAGTTTTAGGTCTACAGAAACGTAAACAATGTAAAGGACATGCATACACTTACTATATGGGATCCAATAGATGAATCTTCTTCCTTGATGTGCACGTTGCCATGTATATTTGTTTAATCTGTATTTTTTCTGTTTTACTTTCCTAGAGTAAATGCTAAATTGTCTCTGTTTCTGTTTCTCATCTGATCTACCCTAGCAGTCAAATATAGAACACACATAGATACACCTCCATAACACGCTACAAGATGCATATACACCTTTTTGCATCTACCCACACCTGCGAACAAACACGCAGATCTATGGACATTTATATGTTCCCTCCATCCCAATCCGAGCGTCCTATTTAGCTTGGGGAATTAACTAAGCGTTGAAACTGGAATCTTTAAATGAATGAGGGTAAAAGATGGAGATAAAACTACTAACATTCACCACATTTGAACAATTTTCTATAGTATTAGGGGGACCAAAGTACCTTTTACACAACTCAATAGTGAAAAGAAGTGAGTAGCAGAGAGAGCACTTTCCCTTAAAAAAATGTACACAATTTGGGAACAATTACTATGCATAACAGAAAGTAGGACAACTAATTTAGGGTATACACGTACTAAACATACCTGAGGTTTTATTGCTTCTTGAACAGTTCGAAGTGCGAACTCTTCAGGAGGCCCTGGGCGCAGAATAGCCTGCCTAAATAAATCCTGTAAAATAGCAAACCAAAACTTTAAGATGTTAATAGATTTTCAATACATAAAATAACTGTTTTTGTGTGTTTGTGCGGAAAGTTCCTATGTCTTAATCCCCATTTTAAAGACTGCAAAAATGGGTGACGAATATCAATGGAAAACTACCACAAGAAAGAGAAACCACAAAGCTTACCATATTGAGGATTGAATGGCTCTTTTTTCAAATTTTCTTTGGCGAGAGACGCTATAAAATCGTGCGAAAGCGATACATCTGTTTGTGAGAGAAGGGAAGCAGAGACTGCTGGGGTTTTGGGGGGTTTTCTTGAATTTACTTACCTCGCTTTCTTTTTCCGGTTTATGCAAAGGAAAGAGTAAGATATATAAAAATACATAATACCCTGCAACCCGGCTAAACTATAAATTTATGGCTTTCGTACCAAAATTATTGAGTGCCCCGAAAACCCCTATCTCATTAGGCCTAGTGCGTATGAGACACCCTCTAAATAAATTATAAAACCTGCTATTTGGCATGTCACATGGATAATTAATTTTAAAATAGACTTAATTAATAATAAAAAAAACTCAATTTGATTCCAACAAGTGGGATCTGAGTTTTAATTAGCCTATAATAATTTAATTATATTGAGTGGGTTTTTACTTTTTCTATTCAGTAAAGATAGTCATTTACTCTCAGTTAAAAAAAAATCATTTTACTCTCATCAAAGAAGAACTGTCATCGGATCAATTATCTTCCTGCGATTTCTCTTCAAAACTAGTTGTTGCTACCATCGATTTCTCTTCAAAATCAGTTGCTGCTATTTCGAATTTGGAGTAAAGGTGAAGTTTTGCTAGTGAATCAGAACAACATTAGGGCTTAGGGTTTTGCTGGTGAAATATCTTCCTCTAATTCTTTGAAGATTCTGAAGGTTATTAAAAAGGATTGCTTCAACACAGGTTTTATTCTTTATTTCCTATTAATTTTGTGCAAAATTATGAAGGGTAGGTGCTATGATTTAGTTCGTAGTAGACAAATTTGAGTCTTTTTTTAAGGTATTACATCTTTCTGCTTGTCGATGTTTGTTTGTTGAATATATAGTTGCATGCATGCTGCTTGTTGTTAAATTAGATTTCGAGTCTTTGTATGTTAGATTAATAAGGTGTTATGTGATTTTGGCCTTATTCTTTGATGTTTTGATTGTTATTTTAGGGTAATGACAGACAAATATCTCAATTTGAGATTTCATATTGATGGTATGTTTGTGAGTGAGATAGGGACAGTTTATGTTGGGAGAAATATTGAATATGCATTTGATGTGGATATGGACAACTGTCTATTCCATAAATTATTGATCATGCCAAAGATTTTGGGTTTACCAATGTAGGGAAAATATTTTATTCTAAGGGTGGCAGTTAGGCAATTAAAAAATATAGGGATTTGTTGGTACTTGCTGAGCTGTTAAGTAATAAGGGTACAATAGACATTTATGTATGTCATAAGGAAGATAATGTAGTCTAGAATAGTCATGTGACTAGTGGGGTTGTTGAAGAATCTTCCAGTAGGGTTGTTGAAGATTTCAATGCACCTTTAGGTTCCCAAATTGAAAATATTGATTGTAGTGGTCAAATAGAACCCCATGAAGAATCACATGTTATATAAAAACTTCCTAGAAACTCCTTAGTAGATAAAACTAATTCTGACATAGAAGATGAAGACTTAGAGGAAGATGACATAGGTAATGTTGTAAATAGTGATAAATCTAGCAGTTCTGATGATGAAGAGCACGAGGTTGATTATGGTAGTGAATTTCATGAAGAGTTGAACATAGTTAAAACAGATTTGAAGGCTTATAAGAAGAAAGAAAGAACACCAAGAAAGAAAGTTAATGTTGAGTGTTTTCTTAGACCAGTTGGGACAAATCCAGGTTTTGAAGACACAGATAAAGGGAAGAAAAATATTTCTGGTAAGTTAGTTGGTGATGAGCCTTTTTATGACAGTTCAGATGCTGATAGTTTTTAGAGTGGCGGTGACAATAAGAGTAATAGTGAATCAGGAAACAAAAGTGGTAACATAAAAGCAAGAAAGGAGAACAACAAGGTAATGCATGATCCAAAATGGCAAAAGGTGGTTTGGAAACTTAGTATGGTCTTTGAAAATGTATACAAGTTTAGGGAAGCTATCACCAGGTATGCAATAGAAAGAGGTTGTGAGCTCGAGAAGATTACAAATGATAAAAATAGAGTTAGGGTAAAATGTAAAAATACTGGATGCCCTTGGTTGTTGTTTGCAAGTAGAGAGTCCAAATCTATTGATTTCATTATCAGAACTTATAATCCTAGGCATAACTGCAATAAGACCAACACAAATTCAGTGTGCAATACCAAGTATTTCGCAAAGTACTATAGAAGTAGGATAATTTTATAGTCGTGCATAAAGGGTTAGGAGATGCAAGATTTGGCAAGGAAGGATTTGGGTTTATATGTTAGGAAAAATATTTTTTGAAGACGAGAAAACAAGTATTGAAATAAGTGATGGGTGATCATGTGAAGGAGTTTGGCAGGATTTATGATTATAGATATGTGCTCCTTCAATCAAGTTTCGGAAGTACGTGTGTGGTAAAAGTGACACATTTTGAAGATGGGGAAAAAATTATTCTGAAGGTGGCAATGTCGTGTCTTTTTATTTTTTTAGTGTCGGACTTGCTTACTAGTTATCGCTTTTGCTTTGCAGTTTTTTATGGATTTTATGTTGTTCCTATTTTTCTTATATTTTTTTATGACTTTTGTGATAATACTGATATTATCTCCTTTTGTTTTTTTATCTTCTTGATTGGGAGTTTTTCAAAAACAACCTCTCTACCCTTTCGAGTAGAGTTAAAGTCTGTGTGCATACTACCCTCCCCAAACCCCACTAGTGAAATTTCACTAGGTTGTTATTTGTTTTTGTACATTTTCTTTGCAGCAGTGGAAAGAGGATGTATTTTTAGGGTGTATAAATATATTGGGTTTGATGGTTATTTCTTGAAGGGAATATCTAATGAACAATTACTTGTTGCTATTGCGAAGGATGGGAATAACTAAATATTTCAAATAGCATGGGTTGTAGTTCGGACTGAAAGTAAAGACAAGTGATATTGGTTTATAAGGGTATTGAAGTCTGATTTGGAGATCAATGATGAAGGATCAGAATTGACAATCATTAGTGATATGCAAAGAGTACTATCTTATTTAAACTAAGAAGATATTTGCTTTAAAGCTAACAGTATCTTTTGAGAGAAGAAATGGGTTTTATAGTTGTGTAAGGTCAACTTATGAAGCTGGGCTTAAAGCAAATTTAGACAATTTAAGTAAGCTAGGTCGCAAAATATGTGAAGACTTGGTAAATTGCTATCATAAGAAATGGAGCAAAGCAATGTTCAGAACTTCTTCCAAGTGTGATAGTGTGGATAATAGCATGGTTGAAAACGTCAATGCTTGGGTTTTGGGTCCTAGGCACAAGACAATTATTAGCATGCTTGAAGAAATTAGGATAAAGGTAATGAATAGGTTCACAAAAGTAAAGGCATTTACATATACTTGGAATGAATACATATCACCAATAGAAATGATGGTATTGATTACAAATGTGGAGAAGTCTATGAGGTGCACAATACACTGGAATGGTGATTTTAGGAATGAAGTTAAGGGGGCTACAGGATTAAATACATTGCCAAGTTGACTGAGGGAGTATGTAGTTGCAGAGCTTGGCAACTAAAAGGGATACCTTGTGTACATGGTATGGTTGCAATTCATCACAAGAGACTTAATCCACTTGACTTCATTTCTAGTGTTACAAGAAGGATATCTACTTAAAAGCTTATTCTCATTTTATACAGCCAGTACCATGCATGGAGATGTGGCCTGAGTCAAAAATTGCAAAGGTTGAACCACCTCATGTTAGAACAATGCCCGGAAGGCCCACACAAGAAAATTGGAGATATAAAAAGCAGTGGCAAGCTTATGAAGAGATGAATATCAATGACTTGCTTAATTTGTAAGTCCACAACTCATAATAGAAGAAGATGCCCAAACCAAACTCAAAGCACCTGAGAGTCACTTTCTATTATTTTCTATTTTTTGTTACATTCTGTTAGCTGTTAGTAATTGATTGTTAATTACTTCTGTTAATTTACTTAGCATTGTATCAGTTGTTACTATTTTTTTTACTGTTTCTGTTACTTTCTTTTATGTTGTTCATGTCATTTGTTACTGTTTTTGTTAGTTTCTGCCTCCTGTTAAAAATTGATTACTAATAACTTATTGGGACTGCTAAATGTTACAATGTTGTTTAGGACTGTTGAATATTTGGGACTGTTGTTAGCTATTGTTGTTGTTGTATTAGCTATTAGTTGAATTTATAGCATTGTATTAGCTGTTAGTTTGGGACTGTTATGAACGTTAGTTATTAGTTTATGCTGAATGTTACAATGCTGTTATAATATTGTATTACGTGTTAGTTTGGGATTGTTGTGTATCTGTTAGTTGTTAGCTTCAGTTAGCTATTAGTTTGGGATTGTTAGTTCTGATTGGAGCAGTTGTGTATCAGTTAATTCAGCTACTTGCATTAGTTGTTTCTCTTAATTGGTATTAGATTGTATCAACAACGTTACTTATTAGATTGGGACTGTTTCTATTTATGCAAAAGGAGTGACTCACTCACAAAAATCAACCTATAAAAAGAGATCAAAGGTTGACTCTCATGCATTTACTGGTAAGAAGAATGCTAAAGCTAAGGGTGGTAAAGGAAGAAGCAATAACAACATGGTGCAGAACTCACAAAACTCAGATGTGCAACAATCTCAAGTTTCAGATGTTCAGGATTCTCATGTTTCATATGTGCAACAATTTCAAGCAAGCAACAGAGATGCCCATATTGTATTTAAGAGGCCAAGAGTAGTAGGATATGGAGTATTTATCAGTAAAGGTGTCTATACATGTGTTGAGGTAATTAGCAATTTGGCTGCTAGTTTTGAGGTTGCAAGAGAAATTTATTGTTTGATATATGTTTTAAAAACTTAATTTTCAGCAAGGGAAGCTTATTAGTAGGGTAATAAATAATGACAGGAACAATGGACAGTTGAAAGTTCATCTGTAGTGACCGGTGATCTTGGTAGTAAAGGCTTGAAATGGAAGGGAAAGAAAACAATCACAACCAGACAACTTAACATAGAAGTGCTTTACTATAATATTTAAGGACAAAATCACCAAAATCTAATGAAAAAGCTGAAGGTGTTTGAGCTTCAACACTACTCTATTTGGAACTGTTATATGTCGTTATTATGATTGTGTTTTGGATAATATTTGTGTGTTGCAAGTTATGATAAAAGTACAACCCAGTATAATCCCACTTAGTGGGTCTAGGGAGGGTAGTATGTACGCAGACCTTACCCCTACCCTGGGGTAGAGAGGCTGTTTCCAAATAGACCCCCGGCATCCTTCCCTCCAAGAACTTCCCACCTTTGCTCTTGGGGAGACTCGAACTCACAACCTCTTGGTTGGAAGTGGGGGTTGCTTACCATCAGAGCAAGCCCCTCTTGGTTGGAAGTGTGTTGCAAGTTATGATGTAAACTATTAAAACTTGTTTTACTTCAATGTACCTTATGGGATATAATGTAAAACTAGTCAATTGCAGGCCTTTTTAGCTCTAATACAATGTATTATTTTTAGCTTTCCTTGTGTTTTAATTATGCGAAAAGATCAAACACATAGCAATGACAATACACTTCATAGCATTTGAAACAAAAGCAACAACCAAGTTTCATATTACGCTTCCTAGCATTTGAAACAAAAGCAACAACCAAGTTTCAAATTGCACCATACCTCCTAACATTTAAACAACCAAAAATACACATTGAAACATATACTAATAATAAGCAGCATCTTCAAAATTTTCTTCTTCTTCAATTCAATCTCAAGTTCCATTTTATCCTTCTGTAAGCCAAGAATTATCAACTTCGATTGGCCAGGAAATTTCAGATCATACCACTGGAAAAATCAACAAGCCACACGATCCTTAGCCTAAATATTTTAAACAAAACCATTATAAATAAAAGTAAAATTTAGCCATATTATATCACATAAAATATGATGATTTGAAAGATGATTTCCCCATAGTACTTGCATCCAGAAAAACATCTTCCTGTATTAGCATTTGTCGTTGATGTTCTCAAATAAGCAGGCTGCCCACAATTACAAAACACATTAAACCTCATGATTCTTCTATAATGTTCTTTCAAATTAATTTGGGTAACAATGAAGGTTGGATAAAATGAGAAAGATAAAAAATAAACCCAATAAACAAGAAGAGAATTTCAAATGGATTAAGATGAAGAAAAAGATAAAAGGGTGAAGAAATAGTTAATAAAGGTGTGACGAAATGGAGAAGGTGGTGTAATATAAAAAGGGGATAAAGTAAAAGTTTGTAAAATAGATGGAATAATTAGCCGTTATTCAAGCTGCCAGGTAGGCCCATTTTCGTGATGATTTTCAATGTTCACTGATCAGGTCGAACCCTACACCAGTAAAAAGTGGCAAGAGCGGTCGAGTGGTCGGGATCGAATCCACAAGAAGCTAGATCATTTGGGAATTGTATTCATATCTAAACTAGTAGTGCATAGTGCTCTTAATCACACTTCCAATCATAATTGTTCGTTTATTCCTAATTTTTATACTAATGAGATACTACATTAAACTAAGATTAATTGCTTTCAAGGTTTCCTAAATGGTTAAAGAGGCACTACGGAAGTGACTTTCTCCTAAGTGAATACTTGACAATCTAAAGCCTAAGGTAAATATGTTATGTTGGAGATTGCGATATAGCTAATGCATGGAATTATTCACTCTATGCCTCTCGATAGCTTGAGTGAATTTGCCCTAATTGACTTTGTCAAGACCAATTGGGTGTCAAAACTGTGCAAACAATATAGGCTCAACTCACGTATTACTATATCTAGGTTTAACCTGTAATTTGGGCTATCAATCTATTGAATACACCCCAATTTCATGTTGAACTGATTTTCCTAGACTCAAGCTCTCTTTCTCAACAAGAACCTAAGTCTAATAGGTACAAATTTATGTTTGCATCCACTAATTCAACATGAAAAACGCAAATCAATCCAAATATCAACTAACCATAAACATCTAAGCCTTAAAACAAAAGACTCATCAAATACCCACACTAGGGTTGAGCGACAACACTAGCTAATGGGTCTAGCTACTAATAATAATGGAAGAAAACAGATAAATAGATGAAGAATAAACCATGTAGTTTGATTACAAACTAAGATAATGAAGATTAAGTGTTAAACTAGCTACAAATTACTCAAAATGGAACAAAATCGCCGTTCACGTGCTCTAGATTCTAACAGATACCCTAAAAATGTGAAAAGAAAGTATTTATACTAGGCCAAATTTTCTGGACAAAAATACCCCTGATGGAGGTATTGCGGACTACAGAAAACGCATCACACCAGCGATGAGGATTTTGGCTTGACTTTTCACTCTTTGAATCTGGCCACCGCAGGCCGCATAAAATACTCTACGGTCGCGGTGGCTTCTCTATGGACCGTGCTGGCTTCAATCGTTCAAACTCCCAACTCTCTGAATCCCCTCTTCGCGGACCGCATAAAAAGGATTGTGGTCGCGAAGAGGCTTCTACGGACGCGAGAAATCCTCCATGGACCGCACTATTTTAATCTCCTAAAGTGCACCTCTATGAACTCATCCACCGCGAACCACACTACAAGGTCTGCGGCCGTTGTGGGTCTGCTGCGGATGTAGTTGATTTTATGTTGCAGTAATCCCTTGACTTGTTCTTGGTACTTGTGCAGGTTTCACTCCTTTTTGAGCTGGTTTTGACTACTTGTCAATTTTTTGACCAAACCCTGCAAACAAGCACAACATGTAAGCCTTTGGGACTATTTATATACATTTTTAATCAAAACTCTAGTAAAAAGGAGAGTAATATGAACTAGAATCCCTAGTTATCAACTCCCCCCAAACTTAAGTTTTATCTTGTCCTCAAGCAAACAAAATAAGTCTCACCTCCTTAAGAGTAAAACACTAAACTAAAAAAATTCAGCTGACCTAAAGTGACCTCATCTAGCATCAACTGGGACTAACAATTGTCCTTAATTCAAATGAATCATTAACAACATTCAACCTTTTAAGCACCATGAATTTAGTACGACACAAGAGCATCAAGAGTTGACTCAACACATCAAGGAAACTCTTTCTACTACTTTAGTCATTTTGGAACCCAAACTCATACAGCCTCAACTCTCCCTAAGCAAACCTCACTTTTAAGTTGTAGCACTCAGAACGAGGATTATGGAAAATACACTCATCTCTCTCAAATAAATGTCACAAGTCCGGCTCTAAGTACAATAAGCTTGCCCCTTATGTGATTCACTACTAATGTAAGCTTCATTCAACTCAAGATCATATAGGGATTTTGTAGAGATATAGTGAAGGCTTTTGGTTCAAGGTAGAAAATATTTGGTCTAAGTAGGTTCCATTTCCCCTTAAGCGTTTCATTTCTTCATTTTGACACACATTCTCTTGACTTTTCGAGTCATTTACTTCTTTCTTAGGGGTTAGAGGTACACTGTCACTCTTTCTTGTTCATTTCAAATCTTCTTCTCCTTTCTAAACTTTCCTCACCTTTCATCTCTTTACTTTTACTGAGTCCCTTCATTTCTTCTACATTGCTCATTCTTTTTGACTTTTTGATTTTCTTTCTTTTCATTGCCTTTCCTTTTCTTCATTTTGTACCTTTTACCGCTTTATTGCATTTCTCATATCTCCCCCAAACTTATGTTTTTGCCTTGTGCTAATGAAAGATCGGGTACCAAGAGAGGGTATTTTCAGAACGGGTAAAGGCTTATATCATGGTCTTTGAAAGAAAGGGGGATATGCCTCAAAAGATTTGACTAAGGATATTATCATTGGTAGGCTATAGAAGTTTTCAAGATATCATTCGCATCAATGAGAGCCTATAATCACTTCTCAAGTCAAACTACACTTAGGATTTTGCCTAAGACAAACATTCAGGGCAAGTTCTAGACTAATGGCACGGGAGTTGGACTTGCAATTATAATTCTCACTATACACGCTATAGGATTGCTAAAGAGATAGATTTGGGGGCCCACAATAACCTTAGATAAGATTTGAGCAACACAATGGTCCCAAAAAACCACTTGATAATTATCGGCCAACACAAGAGCCGCAAGGTCACAACTTTCACCATCCTATACACAACAATTTATTTTTGACCATAGGATCAAAGGCAGATGTGTTAGGTCCAAGTGAAGCTTTGCTTGAGTCACTATTACTTATTAGCTACTAATTACACAATAACAAAAAAGAAAACACACTCAAACCCTTAAGAAGGTTGTCATTCCATCCATCATCGAGAAGAGCCACCTGGTTCACACAAATTCCACATTTGGAAAGAATTGTGGCATTAAGAAAACTAAAGGCTTATTGTACTCAAAACTCAAAACAAAAGGCTACAAAAATGAAGTAAGAAGCCATGAAAGAAAATGCGAAAAGTAAAATGAATATGTACAATCGGGGATTTAGACAAATATACATAAGCGGGATGAATATATACATCATAAAGTTACTTTATATACAGACCAATGTTGCAAAGTACTAAAAGTGCAATAAACTAGTAAAATTATATACATACCAAAAGTAAAAAGGAAAGAATAATAAAAATAAAGTAGTATCATATTTACAACCCAATGTCATCAAAATAGGGCTACCCCCTCAAATGAAAGCTAGCATTATCTTCAATGCTAACTTACCAAAAATAGCTCAATAAAAGATAGAGAGTAAAGAGAAAATCCCTATTGGCCTTCCGTCTGCATGGGATCATGAGCCTGGGTCCCTAGGTCCTGTGACTGCTCGAGAACCTCTGACTGGATCCCGGTATCTCGTGCCTGCAGTGGGACCTAAGGGTGTTCTGGTCTTGAGGCTAGCTAGAGGAACCTCCCTACGGGTCCTCCAACTCTATTACATCATCACCAGCTCGGGGGATCACCCTCTTCCTCTTTGCTGGCCTCTCCAACTCCTGCTCCTACTCCGGCTCAGGCTAGGCTGCTGGAGCTGGGTCATGCAACAGCATCTCCAATGATAAGTGATCAGCGGCCTTCATCTTCTCCACTTCTACCCTCATATCCCTCATAGACTCCTTTGATGCTCGAGTCTTCCTCAGCTTCTTTGTTTCCTTTGTGAGATCCTTCAATGCTTTCCCATAAGTACTTGCAGCCTCTAATATCAACTATTGGTTCTCCAAGAGCTTCTTCTGGTTGTCCAGAAGCTCCTTGAGAATCTCATCAATTGATGCTATAATCTTTGGCTGTAGGGGTACGGACTGGGCTGCCACCGAGCTAGAAAGCACAAACAACTTAGAAGTAGCTGTCTACGTCCAATTGTTGATACTGGCAAGGGTTTGGCTCAAACGGTAGGCAGTCAATGGGTAAGCTGAGGATGAGGGGATATCTGAAGCGGTAGAAGTAGATGGACATGGGGCTGTATCTGGTATGGCTGTAGGTAGCTGAGAAGAAGGGACTACCACTACGAGCTATTCACACTGGCTAGTAGAAGCAGTGGCTTTGCCTTTCAGATTTTTGACTTTGGGGTTATCATCATCCTTTAGGTTGTACCAAGAGAAAGGCATTTTGGGCTTTACCTTCACATCTAACTTCCTTTTCTCCATATCTTGACCCTCAAAGTACATGGACAGGAAATTTAGGAAGGGGTAGGACATATCACCTTCATTCACCACCCTCGAGATTACCCTGGACATAACATTCCCGATCTTAATCGGGTACCCCGCCATGATAGAAGCCACCAATATAGCCCGTGAGATAGGAAGAGATTTCTCATGAATGGTGGGGTATAGCCAACTACAAACAAAGGTCTCCCACTCTTTTGCCTCGAAGTTCAGGGTTCTCCTCAAAATTTGGACTCCTGTTGTCAACCATGCTGGGGTGGTACCTTGGATTGCCAAGTACTCTGCTATCCATGGACGGGATGCCTCATCTAATGCTACCTTTTCTAAGTACAATGTTTCGTCTCCCTCCGGAAAGCCCAGGTAGTCATTGATTGTTTTCCCATCAAACTTTACTATCAGATTCCGCACCTTAGTCACTTTCGTGCCCTTTTTTATTTGGGCGAATTAGCGTATAACTCCTTGACTAGGTTCTAGTTTGCCTCCACAACGTTGCCTGTGAAATAGTCTCAGCCCGATCTCTATCTTAATTGACTTTGAACATTAGGATTGTGAAGTAGAAGATCTTGTCAGTAAATCTCTGTTCAAGTATCAACTTCCTCTCGGGCCACCATTCTTGGATTTTATGGTAAGCAACCTCACTAAGAAATCTTCTTCTCCACACCTCGGGGTTTCTTGTTCTTTCCACACCCTCAGGTTATGGAATACGCCCTCATTCTTCATACAGAACCTCATCATTGACGGGATCCTCTCCAGTTGATGAACCAGTAGGTGAAGTAAATGCTTCACTGTCACTGACCTCAAATGAGCCCTCAAATGGCTTAGAATAAATTGGAACTGAAGCTTGAGCAGTAAGAGTGCTTAGGGGTGTATCTCTCAATCTACACCTCTCCGGCTAGTCACGAACATACTCCGGCACTAAATCGGAGTCAGATGCTTCCCGGGAGGGCAAATACTCACTTCTCGAAAGGGTAACAGCTCTATCCGCAACCTTTATTGATTTCCTGGTGTCCTTAATTTCCTGCCAAACATGGGGGGTCAATCTGATCATACCTAGTCCCCTACCCCGGGAGGACTCTCCTTTCCCTTTTGTTTTCCATTGCCGCCTCGCGATTTAACCCTTATCTGCAAGTGGAATTTAGTTAAAGCTTGTTAGTATCATAGTATCAGAAGAATCAGTAAAGATTATAATTGCAGATAGAAAAGGACCACTTCGGACTGCACAAAATAGCACCGCGGTCCGCATTGAGGTAGGGGTCAGAATACCCATTCTCTTATTCTAGGGGCTGCGGACCGCAAGAAATATTGTGCGACTGCGGTAAGGCACTGCGGAACACGAAAATTCAATTCATGCCACGATCCTCAAGATCAACCTCTCTGAAGTTTTACCATTGCGGTCCGCACAAAATGGAATCTCAGACCGTAGAGAGGCACAACAGACCGCAATAAATCCACAGTGGACCGCGGTAAGCCTTACTCAGCAACAATAACCCAGGGTTTCAATATATATCTTGTTTTTAGCCTAATTGCACATATTATCAATCCACTAGATAGTTAATCATTATATTTAACTAATTAATCCTAATCTGAACAAAATTATGCAACCATACGCTACAAATTGAAAGAAAAGGAAAGAAAAAGAAGTACCACAACTAATTAAAAGAAAATAAAACAAAGTTAAAAACTATGGTAATATTAAAAATAGCAATAATGAGATATAATAAAGATGAATGAGGATCAGTGTTGAGTTTGCATAGTTAGGGCTTGATGAACACTGTTTTTTTCTATTTAATGAACAAATGAACAAAAAGTTTTAAATGAAGGCCTGAGGTCTTATTTATAGAAAAAGGACATGCGAACCACTGTACTTACCCACCGCGGACCGCATAAAATGCACCGCGGTACTCAAACACATGAAGCACTAGGGAGGCAGTCACTGCAGTCCACATAAAATGCTCTACGACTGCAGTAGGGCACCGCAGTCCGCAAGAAATGCAAGAAAATCGAGAAACAAACATAACCGAGAATTAAACAAGAAAACCATATCACCCACTTTGAACTCATTGCCACGAGCATACTTATCATGAAGATACTTCATCTTGTCCTTATACAAGGACGAACTGGAGTATGCATGGAATCAGAATTCATCAAGTTGATTAAGCTGCTTCACATAAAGATTTGTTGCCACATACCATTCAAGATCCAACTTCCTTAAAGCCCATATGGCCTTGTGCTCTAACTCAACCGATAGATGGCAAGCTTTCCAATCACTAACCGGTATGGAGACATACTAATCGGAGTCTTTTAAGCAATCCTATAAGCCCATATAGCATCATCCAATTTCTTTGACCAAACAGTCCTATTTGTATTGACCATCTTTGACAATATATTCTTAATTTCTATGTTTGAGGTTTCAACTTGGCCACTCGCCTAAGGATGACAAGGAGTAGAAACTTTGTGATTAACACCATACTTTGCAAGCAAAGTGTCAAAAGCTCGATTACAAAAATGTGACCCCTCATTACTTATGATTGCCCGAGGAGTGCCAAACCTAGTAAAAATGCTCTTCTTGAGAAACGCAACAACACTTCGGGCCTCATTATTGGGTAAAGCCACGACTTTAACCCACTTCAAAACATATTCAACTGCCACTAGAATGTATGTATTCCCGCACGAACTAACAAATGGGACCATAAAATCAATGCCCCACACATCAAAAATATAAACTTGAAGAATGGTATTAAGAGGCATCTCATCTTTCTTCGAAATTCCACATACTATTTGACATTCATCGTATCTCTTCACAAGTTAACTTGCATATTTGTAGAAAATTGGCCATAAAACCCACAACTAAGAACCTTCAAAGCTGTCCTCGCCCCACTGTGATGACCACCATAGGGAGAGGAATGACAGGCCTCTAAGATACTCAATTGCTCCTCCTCCGGGACACACCTTCGGATAACACCATTTGTGCATATCTTGAACAAGTACGGATCATACAATAGAAGTCCAAACTATCTTGTTTGATCTTCTTTCTTTGGTTAGAAGTTAGCTCACACGGGGATTATACAATTTACAAGGAAAATAGCAACGTCCATAAACTATGGCATACCATTCACCGACACATAAAGGAGTTACTTATCGGAAAATGAATCATTGATCTCTAGGCCATCACGAGGCCTCCCCTCCTCCTCCAAGTGGTACAAGTGGTCTACCACTTGGTTTTCATAACCCTTCTGGTCCACAATCTCCAAATTAAACTCTTGAAGTAACAAGACTCATCGCATCAGGCTAGCTTTGAACTCCTTCTTCGCCATCAAGTACTGGAGTGTGGCATGATCAATGTGAACTATGACTTTGGCACACATGAGATATGGCCAAAAATTTTCCATTGCGAATACAACATCCAAAAGCTCTTTTTCAGTCACCATGTAGTTCATTTGAGCATCATTCATCGTCTTGCTTGTGTAGTACACCGGATGAAATATTTTATTCACTCTTTGACACAAAACCACCCCAACCGCAACATCACTCGCGTCACACATGAGCTCAAAAAGTAAGCTCCAATTGGGTGTGGTAATAATAGGAGTGGTGGTCAACTTGTGCTTGAGAAGTTCAAAGGCTTGCATACATCCCTCATTGAACACGAACATGGCATCTTTATCGAATAGCTTGCACAAGGGATTCATTACCTTCGAAAAGTCTTTGATAAATCTCCGGTAGAACCCCTCATGCCCAAGAAAACGTCTAACTCCCTTGACTGAAGTAGGGGGAGGGAGCCTTGAAATCACTTCCATTTTTGCTTTGTCTACCTTTACACCATGCTTTGAAATTTTATGGCCAAGAAATATGCCCTCCTCAACCATGAAGTGGCTCCCGATTAAGCACAACGTTGGTTTCTTTACAATGGGCCAACACTCTATCAAGGTTTTTCAAACATTCATCAAATGAGTCACCTACAACACTGAAGTCATCCATGAATACCTCCAAAATATCTTCCATCATATCGGTGAATATGACCATCATACACAGCTGGAATATAGTCGATGCATTACACAACCCAAATGGAATACTAGAAAAGGCAAAGGTACCATATGGACAAGTGAAAGTGGTCTTCTCATGATCTTCTGGAGCAATAAAAACTTGGTTGTACCCATAATACTCATCCAAGAAATATTAGAAGAAATGCCCAGCAAGTTCGTCTAGCATCAGATCAAGAAAAGGCAATGGAAAGTGATCCTTGTAGGTCATTTTATTCAACTTGCGGTAATCAATGCACACGCTCCACCCGATGACAGTTCTGATAGGAATTAACTCATTTTGTACATTGGTAACCACAATTTTACCACCCTTCTTCCGCACACATTGTACCGGTGAAGTCCAAGAGCTATCAAAAATGGGGTACACAACACTGGCATCTAACCACTTAATCACCTCCTTTTTCACAACTTCTTGCGTTGTCTCGTTCAACCTCCTTTGATGTTCCAAGGACGGCTTTGCATCATCTTCAAGAATAATCTTGTGCATACAAAAGGCGAGGCTTATTCCTCGAATATTATCTAAGGTCCATCCAATTGCCTGATTCTGCTTTTGGAGCACGACCAATTTTGCATCTACCTACATGTTAGTAAGACAAGAGGAAAGAATAATCGGTAAAGTTGAACTAGGGCCTAAGAATTCATACCTGAGGTGTGGAGACAACTGCTTCAACTCCGGCATCAGAAGTTCCTTAATTGAGGGCTTTGTTGGCGGAGTCTTCCTATTATCAAGATCCAAAGATAGTTTCCTAGGCTCATAAGAGTAAGATCCCATTCTATGTAAAGCATTGACACACTTCACTCGGCCTTCATCCTCATTTATATCAAGATTCAACAATATCGCCTCTAGAAGGTCCTCCACATTAATCATTGTACTAGTATCATCAATTATTACTGTTGTGACAAGATACACAAAAGAGCATACTTCGAAATTGTTGGGCTGCTTCATTTACTTGCACACATGAAAGACCACTTTCTCATCACCCACACGGAAGGTGAGTTCCCCTGCTTCTGCTTCCACCTAAACTAAGGACTTCATAATTGAAAGGAAAAGTCTACCCAATATGACCAGAACCTTATAATCTGCCTCCCAATCCAAAACCACAAAACCAGCTGGCAAGATAAATTTCTCCACCCAGACAAGAACATCATCAATTATACCCAATGGTCTCTTCATTTTCCTATCCGCCATTTGCAATCTCATGGAAGTCGGCATCGGTTGTCCAATAAATCTGAGTATGGCATCAAGTTGATACTTGCCCTCAAATCACATAGAGCTTTTGCAAAGTCTTCACTCCCAATGGTGCAAGGAATGGTGAAAACAACGGGATCTTCTAGTTTTGGAGCCATTGAATGCACTATTGTAGTAACTTGTGGGTCATCTTGATAGTTTCACAATCCATGGATCTTTTCTTTGTCACCAAGTCTTTCATGAAGTTTGCATAACCTGACATTTGCTTTATAGCCTCCACCAAAGGCACATTAATGGATAAGCTCTTCATCATGTCAATAAATTTCTTCAATTGATTTTCATTTTTCTGCTTCGCGAGCCTTTGAGGATAAGATGGAGGTGGCCTTGGCAAAGGAGCCTTGGTTTTGTCATAACTGTTTCTGGCATGTATATTACGTTTTCCCTAGATGGGTTCACGTAATTTTGAGTTTCCACCTCGGCATCTTGGATATCAATCCCCATTTCCTCATTCATGTTCTCATCAATCACATTCTCAACTACCAAAGGGATCTCATCCTCTTGCAGCTCAACTTCTCCAGACAGAATTCCCTTTTTTGGAGGCATTAACATCACCGCCTCTTCCACTTATTGTAGTGACCTCCATTACATGACCGGAATTATTCACACCCTTTGGGTTGACTATCGTATTACTAGGTAGAGCCCCCTTAGGGCGAGTATTCAAGGATTGTAAGATTTGACCTAATTGAAACTCCAAGTTTCTGATTGAAGTATTGTGGGATGCCAACTGGCATTGGAGTCAGCATTATTTTTCATCATATGTTCAAAAATATTTAGATTCTCCCCATTTCATTGTTGGAAGAACCAGGACCTTAGGATTGAAATGGGGGTGGATTGTTCGGTTGTTGATACATTGGGGGACTTTGGAAACCTTGCCCCCGGTTTCCTTGGTTGCCATTGTTACAACCACCCTGTTTGTTGTTTCCACTCCAATTACCCTGATTATTCTGATTATTGTTCTGGTTGCCCCAATTGGAATATTTGTTATTGTTCCCATAATTAATATTCCCTTGTTATTGTTGATTGCCTCAATTGCCTTGGGGTCTCCATTGTTGTTGGTTGGAAGAATTGCCCCTTTCGACCAGATAGTTGTTCACGTATTGCACTTCTTCATTCTGCTCATCATAAACATCATCTTGGAACCCACCACTATCTTGGTCAAATAAATTAGAACTTCCTTGGTTCTGTTTCCCTCTTTGTCTTCTTTTGTTTGCTAGCATGTTGACACCCTCCATAGAATTTACTTGTCGTAGAGTTTGAACTTGTTGTGATTATGCCTTTGCTACTGGTTCATTGTGGCTGTCAGTTCTGTTATTTCCTACTCATGACCATGAAGTTCTTTGTGTAGGTGAATTATTGTGGGGTCACCCTGAGGTACATTTGCTCTACCTTGCCAAGCGGAAGATGTGTCAGCCATTTCATCCAATATTGTATTAGCCTCATCATACAGTGCGTTCATGAAATTGCCCCCGATGAGTTGGTTCACTATGCGCTGATTTGTTGTGTTAATGCCCCGGTAGAAAGTCTATTGTATCATTGCCTCAGTCATACCATTATTTTGGGATTCCTTCACCATGGTCTGGTATCTCTCCCATATCTCGTGTAGTGGTTCGGTGGGATCCTACTTGAAAGCTAAGATTTAATCCCTCAAAGTAGCCATGTGCCCAAGCAAGGAAAACTTTGCAATGAATTTATCCGCCAACTCATTCTAAGTAGTGATGGAATAGTTGGGAAGTCTTTCAAGCCAATCCAAATCCTTCCCTCTAAGTGAAAAAGGGAATAATCTCAATCGAAGTGCATCCTTTGATACATTTATTTTCTTGATCCCCCAACAGGTGTCCACGAAACCCTTGAGATATTTGTAAGCATTTTGATGGGGAGCACTCGTGACATACCCTTGTTGCTCTAATAAACTTAGCATCACATTTGTAATTTTCAAATTACTGCCCGAATTTAGGGTGGGACAATTGAACTAGCATATCCTTTGTTGGGAAGAACTCGAGGAGCCACTCTTGGAGGTGGTGGGGAAGGAACTGGAATATTATCATTGGCCTAGAAACCTCTCCTTTGAGCTTGAGGTACTGTAGGAACCTCATCATCAGTATTGTCATCTACCTCCTCCCCCGGCATAAGATCTCCAAGAGCTGCGTTGTTAGCTACCATTTTGTACCTGAATTTATGACACTCACAAATTAGTAATACATAAGGAAAGAAAGGCAATACACAAAACTATTTAGATAGATAGCCAAAAACCATTAGCTCCCTGGCAACGATGTCAAAAAGTGATCAAGTCCAACCTTACAACACTACAAAGCGGCAAGAACAGTCGAAGTAGCTTTTACCCGAAATGATCAGGATCAATTCCACAGGGATCTGATGATTGGGAATTGGATTTCTATCTAAACTAGTAGCGCGTAGTGCTCTTAATTACACTTCCAATCATAAAATAGTTCGTTTGTTACTTCTAATTTTTATACTAAGAAATGCTAAATTAAACCAAGAGTAAGTGTTTGCACGGTTTTCTAAATGGTTAAAGAGGCACTAGGGAAGTGACTTTCTCATAGGTGAATACTTGACGGGGTCTAAAGCCTAAGGTAAAGATATTATGTTGGAGATTGCGATATAGTCAACGCACATAATTATTCACTCTATATCTCTAGGTAGCTTGAGTGACTTTGCCCTAATTGACTTTCTCAAGACCAATTGGGTGTCAAAGTTGTGCAAGCAATATAGACTCAAGTCGCGTATTACTATCTCTAGGTTTAACCATTTAATGAGGATATTAATCTCTTGAGTACACCCCAATTCCTTGTTAAACTAATTTTCCTAGACTCAAGCTCACTTTTTCAAGAAGAGCCTAAGTCAAATAGGCACAAATTAGTGTTTTCAACCACTAATTCAACATGAAAAATACAAATAAGTCCAAATATCAACTACCCATAAACATCTAAGCCTTAAACCGAAAGAACCATCAAATACCCACACTTGGGTTGGGCTACAACCCTAGCTAATGAGTCTAGCTACTCATAATAATGGAAGAGACAGATAAATATATGAAGAATAACCCATATAATTTGAATACAAACTATGATAATGAAGATTCAATGTTAAACTAGCTACAAATTACTCAAAATGGAACAAAGTCGTCGTTCACGTGCTGTGGATTCTAACAGATACCCTAAAAATGCAAAAAGAAAGTATTTATACTAGGTTAAATTTTCTGGGCAAAAATACCCCAAACGGAGGTATTGCTGTGACGACCCGATCTGTCGTCTCATGTGTTACTGCTCCACTTTCCCCATTTTATGCTCCTTCATGTTTCATTATCAGTGTTTGGTGTGTTAGAGTTGATCTGGATTAGTTTTGGTAGAAAATGAGACACTTAGTCCCTTTAAGGAAGGCTTGTCTTGCAAAAATCAACCGAACATTGACTTATGAGTTAGAAGGTTCGGATTTGATCTTCAGTGATTCAGTTAGCTTCGGGGGATAATTTGTGACTTGGGAGCATGATAGTAATTTATTTTGGAGGTCGAGTATAGAACGCTTGAATTGGCATAGTTAGTATTTTGGCGAATTCCGGTTGATAGGTGAGATTTTGATCCGAGGGTTGGAATGGAATTCTGAGAGTTTTTGTAGCTTTGGTATGTGATTTGGGACGTGTGTGTAAAATTTTAATTGATTCGAAGGTGTTTAGGTCGGGTTTTTTATCGAACGCGAGTTTCTGAAGTTTTGGTTGAACTTAGGCTTGAATCCATTGGGAATTGGTGACTTTTGTGTTGTTGGATATGTTTATATGGTTGGATCAAGTTTGTATGATGTTTTAGTATGGGTTGACACTTTTGGTTGAGGTCCCAGGGACCCAGGGGTGGTTTCGGATGGCCAACGGGAAGAAAACTGGACTTGTGTGTTGCTGAAGGTTGCTGGTATCTGGTGTATTTGCACCTATGGTTTTGGGACCATAGGTGCGGTCTCGCGGAAGTGGGAGGGAAGGCACTGAATCGGAAGGTTGGATTGGAGCATTTTTCGCAAAAGCGAAAGTCTGGACAACTGAAGCGGTCCCGCTGATGCGACAATTAGGCCGCAGAAGCGATCAAGGCCTTAAGTGAAAGACCGCAGAAACGGACGTGGACCAGAGATGCGGTAGTCGTAGAGCGCTATCACCCGGGCAGTTAAATGAAATGGTCCTCTTTGCGAATTTTTAAAGACAACATTTTGGACTTTGGACTAAGAGGGTTTTTGGGCGATTTTGAAGAGGGTTTCGAGGGCTTTCTTCAAGTATGGGTTCTTGGACTTAGATATATTATTATTCGAGAAGCCGGCCCAGGATTCGGGTTTGCTAGCTTTGGAATTTTTGCTATTTCTCGATTGTTTTTAATTGGGTATTTTTTCCTTAGCATATTTTGATATATTCGCTCTGATTTTGGTTAGATTCGATGCGCGTGGAGGCCGGTTTGAGCGGCAAAGGCGTTGGGGGCTAGAGATTTTACCGGTTTGAGGTGATTAATACTTGTACATGATAACCTAAGGGTTTGAAACCCCGTATTTGCACATTATAGTGTTGTATCTAGGTGACTTGCACACCGGGTATGAGCGTGAGGTAGAGCACCATTGGGGATTGCGACCTCGCCCATCCTAGTTGTTGATTATTGTTGCGTATTGGATTGAAACTACTTGTTATCATCATAATTTGGGCTGATTACTATGTTTGGGCTTTGTGCCAACTCTGTGAATCCTTTGGAGATTGATATCACTATTTTCGCATTACTTTGCATATTATTTGATCTCGGCCCAAAGTTTTAATACTATTTTGCAAACTCAGCCGTTTTTCTAAGATTTTAAAACTTAATAACAACAACAACAACAACAATAACAACCCAGTATAATCCCACAAGTGGGGTCTGGGGAGGGTAATATGTACGCAGACCATACCCCTACTCTGTGGGGCAGAGAAGTTATTTTAAAACTTAATCAATATTTTATTGATGTTTTGAGCTGAGGATTATCATGTCAATATTCCCAAGTGGCTTATGTGTATTTCTTGACTGAGCATGGATCAGGGCTGCGCGACGCAACAATGTTACATGTGCATTTCTGGACTGAGCATGGATCGGGCTACACGTCGTAGTAGTATACATATATTATACGTATCGGACTGCACGCCGCACTAGTGTATTATATGGATTGGACTGCGCACCACAATAGTGTATTATATGGATCGTACTGCACGCCGCAATGGTGTATTGTATGGATCGGACTGCACGTCGTAGTAGCGTAGCACTTGGACTGTAGGAGCCCATGCAGAGTCTCTACACACCCCTAGTGAGCTTCGTCAACGTTAAATGGATCGGACTGCGCGCTGCAACGGGTATCGGAGCGTACTGTCGTATGCATTGCATTATAGTCATGCATTTGTTCCTATTTGTACTAGTTGTCATGACATTCCAGCACTCGCATTTTATTGTCTTACATGCTATTTCTTGCATTGTGTACCTTATACATGGTGTTATTTGTTAATGGAGTGTGGTGCCCGAGGGGCAGACTTTTTTACTGACTTGCACTACCTGTTCAGCATTCATTTGTTTAAGTGTTGGAAAAAGATATTTTTAAAAGAGGTTTTAAATTGAGTCAAAATATTTTTTAAAGGATTTTCACTGGTTTTCTCATAGGGTTACACGGTACTGTATAACATGATGACTTACTTTACGCGGTTTCTTGTTGCTCAGTTATTATTTACCTTTACTACTCACTGAGTTGGAGTACTCACTTTACTCCATGTACCTCGCGTACAGATGCAATTATTGATTTACCCGGTAGCGGGTTGAACTGGTTGAGGATTTGCTATCATTGCTGAGCAAGATTACCGCTAGTGTTCGCGGCACTGGTTTTCTTTCTTTTTTATGCCAGATTATATCCATGTATTTTAGACTGTGTAGTTGTGTCAAAAATCCTTCTAGATGCTTGTGACTTGTGACACCCCGGTAGGGCTGTGCGGAGTTGTAAATTTCGTTAATTAATGCCATTAATTCATATTTTTGCTTTTCATTTATTTTTAATTAATTGGAATGGATCTAATTGGGTTAGTTGGTTCGCCTTGTCTTCACGAGAGGCACCATCACGACTAGTTTGGGGAACTGGGTCGTGATAAGTTGGTATCAGAGCCTATGTTACTAGGTCTTACCAGTCATGAGCAGGTTTAGTAGAGTCTCGCGGATCGGTACGGAGACGTCTGTATTTATCCTCGAAAGGCCACAGAACCTTTAGGAAAACTTCCCATTCTCGAATTCTTATCGTGCCTCCTCAATTCAGCTTGAAAAGAGAACTCTTGAGATTCCTTTCACGTGATTGTATGCGCAAGTGAGCGCTCAATATCGGATGTGCCTTGATGGCTTGTAATCCTCGATTGGGGGGCGAGACGTGATTTCTAGGAGTTGATGTTTGGCCAGTATGGAGGACTTGAGGCCGAATCTTCGCTTATGGCTTGAGAACTGAGGTGCTGACTTGGTGAGCAAGTGTTTTTAACTAATATGTTAGGTATGGTCCCTATTAGCCAGAATGGCGGTTGGATATCCATGTGATGAGTATGTTAGTATGGCAAGATGTGTTTTTTGACTTGATAGTGACGAAGGAGTCTGCAATATAGTAGATGGACTGTTAAGTGATTCGACACCTATTGTGGCTTTATGTGTAGCCTGAATTATGGGCACGTGAAGGATATTTTTCTATCTCCTAGTTGAGAGGTGAAATGCATTACATGTGGTTGTAGGAGTTCCGACTCAGGAAGACTAAATTGATTGTGTAACGTAAATGATGGTGGAAGGTATGCCGAAGTACTAAATTGAGAATCTAGGGTCATTTAAGAGAGTGGACTCAATTAATGTAGAGATGGATGCGAGAAGAATAGAGGATTACAATACGAGATGATATGTGTTTTCACAAACTGGTAGATAATTTGAGTTTAATCTCACTATGATATTGTGGCATCATTAGAGTAAAAGTGGTACGAGATGTTGAGTGTATCTTGATATATGGCTTCGAGCCAAGTTGGGGAGGTTACTGTTGATTAGCTGATTGCACATGCATGTGCTATGTTGGTTGAGGTATGCTAGTGGATCAGTTCTGGTTGCAGAAATTGAGTCGAGGATGGCTCTAGTGTAACAAAATTTTGACAAAGGTTATATGATACTTCGTAGATGTGTTGGAATAATATGATGTTTGGATCTGTTGTGGATAAAGAATGCTCAGTGTATTTAGAAGGAATACGTTTGTTGGTATTTGAATGAGATCATATCCTGCGGTGTCAGAGTGCTAATAAGGCATGAGTGGTTATGTTCCCTGAGTCAAGTAAATTGCATATCGAATATGAAGCAAATGTCTCTCGAGAATGGTCTTATTGTGTTTAAGATTCTCATGTAACAATCAGGTGCCTTAAGGTTGTGTATGTGGTTAGAGAATATGTTTCATTGAAAAAGGTCTTGACTTGTGGTATTTTTATGATAATTATGGGATTAGATGTAACAGTATCTAGAAGGTAATGGCAACAGATTCAGATTCACAGTAATTTCTTCAAGCAGAGCATGCGGGATGTGGTATTTCTGGGAATATTTGAGAGGGTATTCAGTGGCTTATGGATCTTAGACAGTATGGTCTCATGTTAGAGTCTCGTGTGGTAACCCTGGGTTGAGGCATTGTGGTGCTACATCGAGGGGGGGGGGGGGTATCAAGTTGATCATGAATCAGAAAGAAAATTAAATAGATGGAATAACTTGAACGTAGACCGAATTGGTATGGCAAGGATATGATTAATTATTTGTATGTGTGCGAGGTTGTGAGCCCTTATAGGTATTGTGCAGCGAAGCTATTGAGTTCTGACAGCTTGCTAAGCTTGGTTTGGATAGCAAGATTCAATCATGGCAATTTAGTCTGTGCAAATAGAATTGGAGAGAGTTCTTGTTGAGTTATATTGTGGTTCAGAGATGTATATATTTTTTTGGGGCATGCAAAGCATGGAATGTGTATTGATTCTTCATCTTGAGGGGATTAACGAAAGGTCTTTTCTAGATGAGTTGTAGTTCAGTTCTAAGAAGAATTTCATAAAACTATTAAGTAAAGAGTAGCATTAGGTAATCAAGAAAATGGTACTGCTAATCGGAAGTAATTTGATGAGAGTAAATATCTCGGAAGGGTAATGTGGTCAGACTGATGATACTACGTTAGTATTGATCGAGTGTTGATATCTAAGTGTGTTTGATGGCACAGGGGAATTTTAGAATATCTCTCTTGGAAGGATTGGGTACTCGAGGTGTTATGTGTATTCATACTGCAAAATTTGGGATCAGGTACAGTGGTAGTGTACTATATGGAGTTGGAGACTGAGAGTTCTTAGGTTCATACTACGTAGTGGTTGTGGATCGTGTGTATTGGTACCATTAGCGGCTATTGGGATTTGGAGGCCAAGTGGATCATTCTTTGCTTAGTATATTAGACTTTGGAAACGATATTGGGGGTGTAGACTGGTTGTCTCAGTGTTGAGTTATTCTAGACTATTGTGCTATGGGTTATGTCAGAGGTTGCATGGCGGGGTGCATCTGATTTTGTTTCTACCATTGATGCAATTATGGTATTGAAGGACTTCTTCGGATGCGTTTCTTGTGGGGGCATATCGCCAGACGAGATTGTGGATTTTGGTATTCTTTTTGTGTCGGGCACCGTATGGTGCGCTCCGACAGGAGTTATAGTGGTGGAAAGAGCAGCTTCAGGCTTATTGGAATTTAGTTCGTGGGAGGCTGATGTGGCTATGTATTTGGCTTGAATTATCTTGGTTGGCCCCGAAATTGTGTTGATGAGGGATTGATTGATTCGATAGTTATTGAGCTTGCTAGTGATCTAAGGAGAGCTATGAGTTGCTTTTCGGTGTTTTGAAACGTCATGATTTGTTGGATATAGGCACATGTGGTGCGGTTCTATTGAGGATTCATAGTGGAAGTCGAGCGGGAAGAGTAATTGAGTGTTGCTCGGTAAATGGAGTATTGGTTATGGCCTATCGGGTTGCATGTCATATGTTATTTGTTTCACCATTGATGTAATGAATTGCTTTGGTTTCAGTCATCAAATGTGTGTGGATGTCAATTTTGATCATAGTGACTTGAGGTGCTTTATGTGTAACAATGTTTGGATAGGATCGCACATTGTAGCGAGACTATGTGGAGTTATGACCCTTCGGGGTAGATTCAGGTACTCTATTTCTATGATGTGAGATGGGGTCCTAGCCTTATGTTGTGATGGTACTAAGGAATTTGAGTTACAGCTCTTTCGTTTGAGTCATTTTTCATGATTTGAGTACGTTTAGACTGTTTCTCATTGGTGCGTGTATTGTGCAAGTTGTGGCTTAGGCCGGTGTTGAGGTGTCATATCACCAGAGTGGTGTGTTGGATTTGAGGTGATCGTTGGAGTCGTTAATGAATATGAACATATTTGATATAAGCTTGTCAGAAGGATAATATCGAGGTTTGGCTCGGAAATTTGTTGTGATATTAGTCGGAAGGAAGTGGCTCCATCAATGATTGATTTGAGGAATGTTTACGGTTTATCGCGTGTTTCACTTGTTGTTGGCAGTATATGAAAGTGCAATGTGGTTCTACGGTTTATGGTCTAGATGGATTGTGAGATTTCAGCTATGTTGTGTTGTCGGACCGATGCGAGATAGGGTGACATAGGATCACCCCGGGTATATGCTTGGTAAGGTTATTCAGCTATTGGTTGGCTTGTAGGACAACTTAGGGTACGCTCGAGGACGAGCGTTGGTTTAAGTTGGGAAGGATGTGATGACCCGATCCTTTATTTCAGGTGTTATTGCTCTACTTTCCCCATTTTATGCTCCTTCATATTTCATTATCATTGTTTGGTGTGTTAGAGTTGATCTGGATTGGTTTGATAGAAATTGAGACACTTAGTCTTTTTAAGGAAGACTTGTTTTGGGAAAATCAACCGGACGTTGACTTATGAGTTAGAAGGTTCGGATGTGATTTTAAGTGATTCGGTTAGCTTCTGGGGATGATTTGTAACCTAGGAGCGTGATCGTAATTTATTTTGGAGGTTCGGTGTAGAATTAGGCTTGAATCGGCGAAGTTAGTATTTTGGAAAATTCCTGTTGATAGGTGAGATTTTGATCCGAGGGTCGGAATGGAATTCCGAGAGTTGTTGTAGCTTTGATATGTGATTTGGGATGTGTATGTAAAATTTCAATTGATTCGGAGGTGTTTAGATATGGTTTTTGATCGAATGCGAGTTTCGGAAGTTTTGATTGAACTTAGGATTAAATCCGTTGGGAAGTGGTGACTTTTGTGTTGTTGGATGTGTTTTTATGATTGGATCAAGTTTGTATGAAGTTTTAGTGTGGGTTGGCACTTTTGCTTGAGGTCCCGGGGACCCCGGGGTGGTTTCGGATGGCCAGCGGGAAAATAATTGGACTTGTGTGTTGCTGAAGGTTGCTGCTATCTGGTGTTTTCGCACCTGCGGCTTTGGGACCGCAGGTGCTGTCTCGCGGAAGCGGAAGGGAAGGCGCTGAAGTGGAAGGTTGGATTGGAGCAGGTTCCGCAAAAGCGAAAGTCTGGACCACTGAAATGGTCTCGTCGATGCGATAATTAGGCTGCAGAAGCGGTCAAGGCCTTAAGTGAAGGACTGTAGAAGCGGACGTAGACCGCAGATGAGGTAGTCGTAGAAGCGATAATTTTGCTGGAGAAGCGGTATCGCCTGGGCAGTTAAATGAAATGGTTTTCTTCGCGAATTTTTGGAAGAAAAATATTTTGGACTACAGACTAAGAGGGTTTTTGGGCGATTTTGAAGAGGGGTTCGAGGGATTTCTTCTTGTGTGGATTCTTGGACTTAGAATACATTATTAGGGTTAAAATCATGGATTAACACTGAAAACGAATGGAATTAAAGGTTAAAAATGGAGATTAGGGTTTGAAACTTAAGAGAGTTTAAACTAAGGGTTTGAGGGGTCAAATGAATTTCGATTCTTGAGAATTTGATATGTATAGACTCGCGGTGAGGCGAGGAGTTCGGTGATGTGAGTTTTGTAATTTTCCGAGAAGTGAGACCGGGGATTGGGTTTTGCTAGTTTCGAGATTTTTGCTATTTCTGGATTGTTTTCGATTGGGTATTATTCCCTTAGCATATTGTGATGTATTCACTATGATTTTGGTTAGATTCAATGCGCGTGGAGGCCGGTTTGAGGGGCAAAAGCATTGCCTGCCTGGAGATTTCACCGGTTCGAGGTGAGTAATACTTGTAAATGATATCCTGAGGGTTTAAAATCCTGTATTTGCACATCATAGTGCTGTATCGAGGCGACTTGCATGCCGGGTATGAGCGTGAGGTAGAGCACCATTGGGAATTGTGAGTTGGTCCATCCCAATTATTGATTATTACTGCGTATTGGATTGAAACTACTTGTTATTATCATAATTTGGATTGATTGTCATGTTGGGGCTTCGTGACAACTCTGTGAATCCTTTGGGGATTTATATCACTGTTTTCGCATTACTTTGCATATTCTTTGATCTCGGTCCAGGGTTTTAATACTATTTTGTAAACTCAGCTGTTTTTCTAGATTTTAAAACTTTAACAATATTTTATTGACGTTTTGAGCTGATGACTATCATTAAATATTGCTCAATTGGTTTATGTGCATTTCTTGGCTGAGCATGGATCGGGTTGCGCGCCGCAATAGTGTTATGTGTGCATTTCTGGACTGAGCATGGATCGGGCTGCACGCCGCAGCAGTATACATATATTATACGGATCGGACTGCACGTCGCAATAGTGTACTATATGGATCGGATTACATGCTGCATTAGTGTATTAGATGGATCGGACTGCACGTCGCAGTAGTGTATTGTATGGACCGGACTGCACGCCACAGTAGTGTAGCGCTTGGGCTGTAGGAGCCCCTCCGGAGTCTGTACACACCCCAGTGAGCGCCGTCGACGTTAAATGGATCGGGTTGCATGCCGCAGCGGGTACCGGAGCGTACCGTCATATGTGTTGCATTGCACTCATGCATTTGTTCCTATTTGTACTAGTTGTCATGACATTCCAACACTCGCATTTCATTGGCTTCCGGACTATTTCTTGCAGTGTGTACCTGATACCTGGTGTTATTTATTAATGGAGTGGGGTGCCCGATGGGCTGCCTTTTGTGCTGACTTACACTACCCATTCTGCATTTGTTTGCTTAACTGTTGGACAAAGATATTTTTAAAAAAGATTTTGAACTGAGTCAAGATATTTTCTATAAATTTTTCACGTTTTCACTTTTTTTCTCACAGGGTTACATGGTACTGTATAGCATGATGAATTGCTTAATGTTGTTTCTTGCTGCTCAGTTATTATTTACCTTTACTACTCACTCAGTTAGAGTACTCACTTTACTCCTTGCACCTCACGTGTAGATGTAGGTATTGATTTACCCGATAGCGGGTTGAGCTGGTTGATGATTTGCTATCATAGCTGAGCAAGGTGACCGCCAGCGCTCGCGGCACTGGTTTTCTTCCTTTTTTATTCCAGGTTATATCCATGTATTTTAGACCGTGTAGTTATATAAAAAATCCTTCTAGATGCTCATGACTGGTGACACGCCAGTCGGGTTGCCTTGAGGATTAAATTTCGTTAACTAATGCCATCAATTCGTATTTTTGCTTTTCATTTAGGTTTAATTATTTGGAAGGGATCTAATTGGGTTAGCTGGTTGGCCTTGTCTTCACGAGAGGCGCTATCACGACTAGTTTGGGGAACTGGGTCGTGACAATTACAGGCTGCAAAAAATGCATCTGGCCACCGCGGGTCGGATAAAATACTCCGTGACTGTGATCGCTTCACTTCGGTATGCACAAAATGCTCAGCGGACTACGCTGGCTTCAATTGTTCAAACTCCTAACACTCTGAATCCCCTCTCTGTGGACCGTATAAAAAGGATTGCGGCCACGAGAAATCCTTCGCGGACCGCACTGCTGTAAGCTCAAAAAGTGCACCTCTCTGAACTAATCCACCGCGGACCACAACTAAATAATCTGCCACCTTGGTGGGTCTATTGCGGTTGCACTTGATTTTATGCTGCAGTAATGCCTTGATTTGTTCTTGGTACTTTGTAGGTTCCACTCCTTTTTGAGCTAGTTTTGACTACTTGTCATTTTTTTCCACCAACCCTACAAACAAGCACATCATATAAGTCTTTGGGACTATTTGTATACATTTTAATAAAAACTCAACTAAAAAGGAGTGTAAAATGAACTAGAATCCCTAGTTATCATTCACGCACTCTTGCGCAACTGATTTCACTCAATATGCCACATAAGCGAGGGGGAGTTATTACGAAGGGGGTATAGTTGAGGGGCTTTTTGGGACACTCGATAGTTTAAGTATTAAACTGACAAGTATTGTATAGTTTAGGTGGGTTTGAGGGTATTAATTCATAAAAGTATGAATTAAACACAAATTTAACGATGGAATGAAATCTTTGTTATTCATATGCCATTAAGAAATGTATAGTTTTTTGTTAAATAGCTACAAGTAAGTTGTTTTATTGGGGAAGGGCGGGGGAATTCCTCCCGTTAGTCATAATTTTTCTTTTTTACTTTTTTCAAAAAATTTGAAAATATTATTTGGCTATAAAAATAATCAGTTTTTTGGAAGTTTTTGAAGTTGAATTTTTCAAGTTTTAAAAACTGGTTTAGATTAGTTTTTCAAGTCTTTTACTCACGAAACTTCAATTTCTTTTCAAATAAAATGCATGTTCAAACAAAATCATCAAAACCTCATTTTTCATCTCATCTTTAAAAACTTATTTTTTAAGTTTTAACCAACTATAATTTCTAACATATTAAAGAAATATCAGATACTGACTCCCTCTCAAGTTTATGTTGTTTTCTGCTCACCAAATACACGTATAACTGGTGGAAAAAAATGCATCCACATAGCCTCTTGAACTTGATGCAAGATTTAATCTTGGCACCCCTATTTTGCATAATAAATGTTGACTAGAATGTGTATTAGAATCCTTGTTACTATCTGTATGACCCAAAAATAGATTTTAGTTTATACAATTGAATTTGTTGATAAGTAGGGTAATTATAATCAATATTAATGTCCGATAACATATCTGGTATCTTATAGTGACTATTTAATGTATAGCGTTAAAGAAGATAACTAGGAATAATAAGTGAGCAATAATGACTTGAAAATATAAAAGACAACAATAGATAACAATAAATAACTTTCAAACAGTAGAAGAGACAAGGATAACCCGACAAGGATGAATTATCCAGATGTCTTTTTGATAATGATGGATGATGACGGACAATCGTATATTCCAATCCTTCTTGGATCGAGAGAGGAGGAAGGGAGGCATAAAGTGAAGCTTTATTTCTATTCAATAAGGTGATAATCTTGTATAGAGAATGTTTGTGAAATATTTGACAAAAGGTCCAATTCCCTCTCTCATCTACATATTTTTCTATTTATATGGGCACATGGGGCGCGAAACCCTAGATAGTATAGCAAAAGAAAATATCCCTAGAATATTCCCATAAAATCCAAATTCTAAGACGGATCGCCACTTCATGTCCAGAATAGAAACTCGTCCTCGTCCTCGTCCTCATCATATGCCAAGTCAGTTCGACTTCGGCACCGTTTTACCTTTCAACCTTGGCCTCGATCTTTTGAAGTCATCGCGACACGCCACAATCGCCATAGGCTTTATTACAGTTGTATAGGTCAAATACATAAAGTGAAGTTTTCACTCATACACCATCCAATATAAGACGATTGAAATTTATACGCGTCGATGTGATAAAATAATATACAAAATAAAATGAGAGTCCAACTAATCTAAAAAGGAAAGTTTTAGGCCCAACAAAAAATTCTTCTTCTTCTTTATTTAGTAATCGGTCAATTTTATTAGGGATTTTTACCTATACATCACATATAGCAAACCTTATTACCATTATTGTGCCTTGTTTGGTTATTACCCTCATATTCCATGTTTTTGTTACCAAAAATGTACCAAACGAAATTTTGCTGATCTTGCAGCCTACAATAACGCCTGTTATTAAGGCTCCATAGTATGTTAAATATTTTGTAGCCTAAAATAGCGCCTGTATTTAAGGCTCCCAATTAATCTTTGATTTTGTACCAATTAAATGCTCAATCAAAAACGGTAAAATCTCATATACAACGTGAATCTCTCCTCTTTTCCGTTTCGAATCTCTCCTCTTTTCTGTTTCGAAAATCAGTCATTCTTCCATTGAAAATCAGAATTTGTAGTTATTCCGTGATAGTCAGGTTCGAAAATCAGAAGTTGTAGTTCTTTCGTGATTGCCAGTTTCGAAAATCTTTCTTTTTTCTACATCAAATACTGAAAATCATAATTGACACCGTGATAGTCAATCAGTACGGAGATTCTACAATGTCAAAATTTTTGATAATGCTGAAATATAATTGTTATTGGGATAACTATGGCAGATTCCGAGATTTTGAAGTTGATGCCATTTTGGTTGATGATAATGCAAGCTACGGAATTCTCCAGTCTACAATTGCAGAACAATTATCGATTGATACATCGGATAAAATTGTAGAAATAAAATACATTGTGAATGATAATTGTCCTCCGTTGCAGATTAGGAACGATATGGGTGTTCGTGTATATATGGAAACCAAAAAAGAGAATAAAAACTTAGGTTCGTATCCCTTATGTATTAGCATAAGAGATTTCAATATGGAATTGGCAATCACTAATGAATGCCCCATCAGTATAGGTAAGTTTGCTTTGAAACCGAAATCTGAGATTTTTGTGTTCTCTAATCAACTACAATTTAACGCCATTTATCTATAAGGAAAATACAATATGAATGTATTGTCTGCAGGTTCTTCAGGATCATTAAGGTTAATAGAAATTCCATCTTCACTAGCTATTGAGGAATATCAAAGTGAAATAATAATTGAATCTTCTCAAACATGTATTGAAGAAGGACAAGTGTACCAGGACAAGAAGACGATAGTTGCTGCAATGAAGAAATATGAGCGGTTATAAGGTTTGATATATGAGATGTATATGTAAAAATCTCATTATGAGAGTTGTGATTAGACTAACCTACGGTGTGCTAATTGTTATTCTAATGGCACTTTCCGGTATCTAAGTCGGTATAAAATAATTATTGGCGCCGCATGAAAAATCACATGATATTTTTACAATCTTTTTGTTTCCTTGTCAAGTCATCCTATCGTCAAACCTCAAATCTCTTTCTTTGCACATATTCTTATAAGGGATAGTTTCATTGACAATCTTATTATTATTTTCGAAGATTTCTAAATTTGTTGGGTAGCATGTAGTGATTTAAGTTAGCATTTTATGTCACATGAGTTAATTTCTATTATATTTTTCCCCCGGTAAATCTCATACCTTTCTTTTTAATAGTGTCATTTCTATTTTGATATTTGTCTAATTATGTCTCGTCATTTAGAGTATTTTAAATTCATGTAAAGGATCTATGATGTTCTTGTGTGAGAATTGTTATACCCTATTTTAAACTGGTTATAGACAAATAGACAATAGAAATGAAGCTCCTCGGGCTCAAAACCCCAACCCCGCTCCGGCTCAAAACCCCAACCTCCCCCCTCAAAACCTCAATCCCCACCTTGCTACGCCTGTGGGACACTTTTTCCAAGGTTCTCCCATCAACAGAAGATCTTACTTGATGATGCAGAAGTTCATCCTTGATGATTATTTCCATGGCAAAAGATCGGCAGAAGATGTGTTGAAGATAGAGGAGAGAGAAGAGTCACGAGTTCTTTTGTGAGAGAGACAAGAGTCTTACCCTTAAATTGGCGAGCAAATTTCTACCATGGCTACTGAAATTGGCGAGAAAAATGGCCGCTTGGACTTAGTTTTATTTCTTAGGTCTGGGGTTAGGGATTAGTTGACGTTTGGGCTGTCTAGTTTTATTTCTTAGGTCTGGGGTTAGGGATTAGTTGACGTTTGGGCTGTCTGCTTGTGCCAGAATTTGGCATCAAATGGGTTATTAGATGGGCATTTTGTTTTGGTTGGATTTTTAAATCTTCAAGTTCAAATTAATTCTTTTGAACTTCATTGTACTAAATCTTAAATCTATATACTATATATGTGTGACAAATAATATTAAATAGTTATTAATGTTATGAAATATTACAAGAACAAGAACAATAGAGAGAAAAGTAGAGAGAGGAGTATTCTTATTGATACTTTTGGATGATTTACAATGGGGTAAGACCCCTCTATTTATAGGCATAGAAAAGACTTAGCCTCAAAGTAAAACTCTAGAATCTCTCTAAATATAGACATTCACCCTAAATAAGATTCTATTTATAATACTCCCCCTTGAATGTCTATTCAATAATGTGCCTCGTTAAAACCTTAACTAAATAAAACCCAATGGGAAAAAATTATAGAAAAGGAAAAAGAGTACACATATTTGAATATGCGCGTATTAGTTGCCTCGTTAAAAACCTTGCAAGGAAAACCCAGTGGGACAAAACCTTGTAAGGGAAAAAGAGTGCAACGCGCATTAACTCCTTTTGAATATGCGCCTATAGGAGGACACTCTTGTAAGGAGCCTGCTGCAGATCAGAACAAAGAAGAACAACAAAGAATGAGAAGAAGAACAGATAATCAACAAATAGCTGCTCCACAAAAGGAGAAAATACTGCAAGAGTGGAGGCCTAAAAGAACAACTTAAGAGATGCAGTGTATTGCAAAGGAAACAGTAATAGCAACAAGGACTGAAACACAAAATGAAGAAGAAGACCAAAGAGAAAAACTAGAGATCACAAGCACACAAAGGGATCCAAACTCCAAGAAGAGAAGATTTGGATATTCAGAGGAATCCAGTCTTGAGCTGCACAAAGGAATTTCCAACATTAACAGACTGTGTGATGAAGGGGAACAGAAAAAAAGAAAGTACAGGTGGAATGGGGTCGTAGGTAAGCTTAGGCTCAACTTATTTGAGGCCACCTATAAGTGTGCAATGACTTGGTTAATATAGAATGTGAGGGGCATGAATAAGAGATATAAACAAAAAAATAAAAAATTACATAAAGAATAAAAAAATAAAGCTAGCAGGATTTGTGGAAACAAGGGTGAAAGAGAGTAGGGCTAACAAGATCTCAAAAAATGTGGTGCCAGGATGGGAAATGAAGAATAATTACCAGTGTGCAGAAAATGGAAGAATTTTGCTTACCCGAGATCCTAAAATATACTGCATTGATATTTAAGTGGTAGAAGCTCAATTGATTCATGGTATGATAAGAGGAAGAGCAGATGGTTTTGAAGCCTGTATAACATTGGTGTATGGATATAATACAATTGAAAAGAGGAAGTCACTATGGAGTAGCATAGAAGATATAGCCAAGCAAGTACATAAACCATGGTTGATAGTTGGTGACTTCAATGCCATGATGCAAGTGCAGGATAGAAAATATGGTAATTCAGTTTCTATGGGGGAAATGGTAGGCTTCACTGACTGCGTAGAAAAGTTGTTCTTGAATGAGCTAACATGGAAGGGTGACTATTACACATGGTCTAACAAACAGTGTGGAGATGATAGAATCATCAGCAGAATTGACAGAGTATTTGGGAATGATATGTGGATGACAAACTGGGACATATCAGCACTGAATATGATGTTCCTGTGATTTCTGACCATTCATCAATGCTGCTAAGAATCAAAGCAGGGAGAACTAATGTAAAATCTCCATTCAGATTTTATAATGTTTGGGCTGATCACAAGGATTTTGAAAGCATAGTCAGAACTGTATTGAACAGAAGAGTATCTGGGGATGTAATGGGAAATGTATGGAGAAAGCTTAAAGACATGAAGCCAGTGTTCAAGAAGTTAAATAAAGTGGAGTATAAGGGAATAATAGGAAAAATTGAAGAGGAAAGAATCAGACTACATAAGATACAAGAAGAAATGCAGCAGCAGTATAATCACAATCTCTTAGAACTGGACAAGCACACTTTGCAGCAGCTAGAAAAGTTGTCACTCATTGAAGAAAGTATCTTACAACAAAAATATAGGGTGAATGGATTAAACTGGGAGATAACAACAACAAATATTTTTTTGCTATAATGAAAGAAAAAAGTAATAGAAAGCAAATTATGGAGATTACAACCGAAGATGGTAGGCAAGTCAAGAGTCATGTAGAAATCAAAGAGGAATTGGTAAGTTTTTACAAAAACTTGATGGGCTCTGCAGCAAGGTACCTACCAGCAATTAACAAAAAAGTTACGAAGAATGGGCCAAGACTCAATCATGAACAACAATTGAGTTTTATTGATGGGGTAACAGAGGAGGAGATATATAAGGGCTTATGTGACATAAAGGAACATAAAACTCCAGGAGTAGATGATTATAATTCATATTTCTTCAAGAAAGCATGGCCAATTTTGAGAGAAGAAGTGGTGACTGCAATACAACAGTTCTTTGCAACAGGAGAATTATACAAAGTCATAAACTGCACGACTATCACTTTGGTTCCAAAGGTGAATAATCCAGTTTCAGCTAAAGATTTTAGGTCTATTGCTTGTTGCACCGTGGTCTATAAGATAATATCTAAAATTTTAGCAAGCAGGCTACAAAAGGTAATTGCTAGTATTGTAAATGAAGCCCAAGCTGGGTTTATACCAGGGAGGAAGATAGCAAACAACATAATTCTTGCCCATGAGTTGGTGAAAGCCTATACAAGAAAGAACTCATCTCCCATATGCATGCTCAAGATAGACTTAACAAGCCTATGATTTAGTGGAGTGGCCATTCCTTGAGCAAGTGATGATACAGCTAGGATTTCCCAATAAATTCCTGAAATGGACAATGGAATACATGCATACAGTGACATACTCAATTATAGTTAATAGAGAATTAGCTGAACTGTAACGACCCGACCGGTCGTTTTGAGCTCTGGTGCGTCATTCAACAGTTTGAGGCTATGCGAAGCTTCATCTCAGGTATATTGACTTATGTGTATGGTCAGAATTAAAATTCAGAAAGTTTGGAGTCAAATCTAAATGGAAATTCTCATTTTGAAAGCTTAAAATTGAAGAAATAAACTAGGATTAAAATTCTGAGTAAACGACCTCAGAATTGGGATCCGATGGTTCCAGCAGATTCGCATGACGATTTCGAACTTTGGAGTATGTCCTAATCGGGTTCTGGATAACCTGGGAGCGTTTTGACGCCTGTTGTGGAAGATAGCATTTTAGAAGAAATTGTATCAGTTTGGCTTAAAATGCATTTCAGTGTTATTGATGTCCGTTTGGAGTTTCAAGACTGGGAGTAGCTCCGCATGATGATTCTAGATTTGTAAGCACGATCGGAAGTGAATTCGGAGGTCTGTATGTCATTTTGGAGTCGTTTGGCTAAATATAGAAATTTGAAGGTTTTTTGAGAAAATTCGACCGGAAGTGAAAATTTTTATATCGGGGTCGGAATGTGATTCCGAAAGTTGGGGAAAGTCCATAATGTCGAATGTGACTTGTGTGCAAAATTTGAAGTTATTCCCGAATGATTTTGGTAAGGTTTGAGACACTTAGTCTCTTTTAAGGAAGCTTAAGTTGGAAATGTCAACCGGATATTGACTTATATGTTAGAGAACTCGAAATGCAAATTTTATGGTTCATATAGCTTCATTAGGTGATTTGAGACTTAGGAGTATGTCCGGAATATTTTTGTGATGACTGGTGTAGAATTAAGCTTGAATTGACAAAGTTAGTATTTTGGCAAATTTTGGTTGATAGGTGAAATTTTGATCCGATGGTCGGAATGGAATTCCGAGAGCTGTTATAGCTTCATTATGTAATTTTGGACTTGTCTGTAAAATTTGAGGTTATTCGGACTAGTTTTGACATGTTTCGGCATCGGATGTGAAAGTTAGAAGTTTCAAAGTTCATAGGCTTGAATCAGATGCGAATTTGGTGTTGTGATGTTGTTTTGAGCCTTCCGAAGGCTGGAACAAGTTTGAATGATGTTATGAAATATGTTGGAATATTTGGATGAGGTCCCAGTGGCCTCGAGTGAGTTTTGGGTGGTTAAACGGGTTATTTCATATTTAAAAAAATGCAGTTTTTTCCTTTTGCTTCAACTGTGACCAGATTTCTGGGGCGAGAAGTCCAATTCGGAAGCTCATATCTTGTAATCTATAAGAAATCAGAAAAAAGTGCAAAACGCAAAAGTTGTAGCCCATACATTATAGTTTGCAGAAAGTTAAACCATTTGTGATTTGGATATTAACTCGAAAAGTTATGGGAGATCTAAAATGGCTGTTGAAGCGATTTCGACAAAATTTACCAGTACACTTTAGAAGCTCATATCTAGGGGTATATAAAGAATTTTATGGTGTACAACCTATCAAATTAAATATCTTTGAGTCTAGTTTCTAAAGTTTCAAATCGTTTGTCATTTGGATATTTATACAAGACGTTATGGGTGTTTAAACAGAAGGTATCCAACAAAGAACAATTTTAATAGGATGTACAACTTATATAGCACAAGTGCAAGGTACAACTCGACGAGCACTATCACATTCTTTTGTACATGGATTTGGCTTATTTATTTCATTTCTTTCAATTGGTTTGGATGATTTTTGAGAGAATTTCAAGGGGGATTTCATCAAGAATCAAAGGCTTGTTTCTACTTATTTCCAAGTTAAAATACATGGATTAGAGATGAAAACTCAAGTAATTTATGGACAAAATGGTGGTTTAGGGCTTGAAACTTAAGATAACTAAATGGTGATCTGCGGGGTCATATGAACTCCGATTTTTGTGAATTTGGTATGTATAGCTCGTGGCAATATAAGGGTCGTATTGATGTAAAAATTTCTGAATTTCGAAACGTGGGCCCGGGCTCACGTTTTTCTAACTTCGTGTTTTTAGTGTTTTTAGAGTATATTTGATTGGGTTATGTTCCTTTAGCACATTGTAATGTATTCGTTGTGGTTTGGGCCAGATTTGACGCAAAAGGAGGCCGATATGAGAGGAAAGGGCATCGCGGAATAGTAACTGGTAGGCTAGAGGTGAGTAATAGATGTAAATGTTGTTCTGAGGATTCGAAACCCCAGACTTTCACATTGTAACGCTATATTGAGGCATGACACACACTCCATGTCAAGTGCGGGGTCGGATACTATTGGGGACTGTGACTTGGTCCATCCCGTGTGATGTTTATTCTATACTGGTGATTGATACACATACTTTATTGATATTAATGGGTTTGATGCCATGTTTGGAGCCTTGTTCCGACTTGTAAAATCCTTCGAGGATTGATATTACTGCTTAGCATGATTTGCATATCATTTAATTTCAGTCCAAGGTTTTAAATGTTGTTTTGCAAACTCAACCATAATTCTAAGCGTTGAAAACTTAAATGACATTTTAAATGTATTTCGGGCTGGAAACTTCTATTTCTTAAAAGCCCAAGGAGCTTACTATATTATTTTATGGACTGATTATAAAGTAACCTGAAACAGTGGTAACAATGACACTGTATGTTATACTTGAAACAGTGGTAACAATGACATTGTAATATATACTTGGAACAGTGGTAACAATGGCACTGTGTGATATAAATTGGTCAGATAACAATGGCTGACCGGTCAGGTAATAATGGTTGACCGGTCAGGTACAATGACTGACCAAGATATTGCGCTTGGGCTGTAGGAGCCTCTCCGGAGTCTGTACACACACCCAGTGAGCGTCGTCAACGATAAATAAATATATGGATGGCTCGGGCTGCACGCCATAGTGGGTAGTGGAATGTACCATTATATGCATTACATTGCATTCATGTATTTATATCAATACTATTGTTTAGCTGCTCAATTCCATATGTTGCAGTATATTGGATTTTAGCTTACCTTGTGTATTTACTGTGATTTCTTATCTTCAGACTGCATTTTATTGTATTACTCACTGGGTTGGAGTACTCACTTTACTCTCTATACCTTGTGTGCAGATCTAGGGCAGTCTCAGGCACAGTAGATCCAGTTGATCAGCGAATCCAGCGTTTCGGGTGTATCAAGGTAGTTGCACAGCGTTCACAGCATTGATTTCTTCCTTTCTATCCTATCCTTTTTAATTTCACATTTTTAGACTTTGGATACACTATGTATCAGGGTGATATTATGTATTCTAGAGGCTCATATTCGTGACATCGGGTCCTAGTGAGATTATATTGTGTATTTTGTTAAATTCTTCAGTACTTTAATCTTAACTTAATTGATATTTCTCTCCGCTATTTTTGATAAATTGGGTTAAGTGTTGAATAATGGTCGGGCTTGCCTAGTAGTGTGCTGGGCGCCATTACGACCGGGATTTGGATCGTGACAAGTTGGTATCATGGCCTAGATTACTTGGTCTCACGAGTCATGAGCCGGTTTACTAGAGTCTCGCGGATCGGTACAGAGACGTCTGTACTTATCCTCGGGAGGCTGCAGAACCTTTAGGAAAACTTCACATTCTTCAAAACTTATCATGCGTCCTTGATTCAGCTTGAAAAAGTAACTTTTACAGTTCCTTCCACATATTCGTATGCGTGAACGAATGCTCAGTATTAGATGTGCCTCGATGGCTTGTAATTCCCTAATCGAGGGGAGAGGTGCAATCTTTGTGAGTTTGATGTTAGGCCAGTCTGGAGGACTTAAGGCCGGGTCTTTGCCTATGGCTTGAGCACCGAGGTGTTGATTATGTCAGCAAGTGTTTTGAACTTATATGTTCGGTGTTGTCCCTATTAGTGGGAATGATGGATGGATAACTACGTGATGAGTATGTTATAACTGCAAGATGTATCTATATGACTTGGATGTGACGGTGGAGACCTGCTGGATGATAGGTGGACTATTAAGTGTGATTTTCATTGTGATACTTTGTAAGTTGTGGATGTGTTGTTAGGATAGTTTTGGTGATTCTCTGGCAGGTGGATAAGCCAAATTACGAAGGAAACTCTCGCGAAATTTTTAAAAAATTTGGGACTTAGTAAATATTTTGTCGCCTAAAGAGTGGGCTTAACTGTGGGGTGAGCGAATGCAAACAAAAATTACAAAAGAGTTAAAATTTTCGATGATTCGTGTTTCTATAAGCTTATGAAGGAATGAGTTTAGTCTCACCATGGTATTACGGTAGAAATAGTGTATATGTGTTGTGATATATGGCTTTGAGCCAAGTTGGGGAGTTTGCTATTGATTAGATAATGGTACGGTAATGTTCTATGTTGGTTTTGGTTTGAGGCATGTTGGCGAATCAACTGTTGTTGCGGAAATTGGTCCGAAGATGTCATGGGTGAGGGAGAACTTTGACAAATTCTACATGGTGCTTCATAGATGTGTGAGAATCACAATATGTCTTAAGTTCTCGTTGGTAAAGAATGCTCGGTGCATGGAGCGGGGAGATATTTGGTTTTATTGGAATGAAGTCATACCCTGCGGTGTTAGAGTGATAATGAGGCACGGGTGGTTATGTTTGTTGGAAAAGGTGAATTGCAGTATGAATAAGAGTAAATGACTTGAGATAATGGTTCTAATGTGTTCGAGAGTCGTGTAATAGTAGCTTTGAGATAAGTGGGAGAGTCCCACCGCTTACGATTGGGTTGCATGGTTAATTACCTGCGTGAATTCTGGTTTTTAGCGTATTGATGGGTTATTGCAGCTACGAAAAAGGACCATGAGTGGTAATTTGAGTAAATGAATTGTTGAATGCATGCTATGGTTAAGCTTATTGGCTTATGTTCAGAATTGAGGGAAGATTCATGATTTATGCCTCGTATAGGTGCATGCTTCGAGGGAAGTGATCCCTCTGGGTGCTTTGTCGAGAGGGTATTCATATGTTATAAAATTCAATAGAGTTGGTTGCATTCGGGTCAAAATCTTAGCCGAGTGGCTCTCAATAGCGGTCCTAGTGAATTCAAGAGGTAAAGTGTGGTGCCTGATGATTCTAAGTCTATAAGTACAATTAAGAGTCAAGCTATTGAAGCAACTTATGAAGAAAGACATGGAATATTCTATGATGTTTTGACTTGCGGTGTAGCATTTGAGAGACATGAAATGATCATGGTTTTTGAGACAGCATGGTCTCATGATTTAAGGTCACTCGGGGTGAGTGCGGTTGGAAAAAGTTAGGTGTTGAAGGGAGATATTGTTATTTCTAAGGCAATAAAGGATAAACTGGAAGGAAGTAGATTGATTATAAAATAGTTGAGTTGGCATATTGGTGTCAATGATATGTTCGTTCAACATGATTGAGTTATGCATGTGATTTGTGGCAGTGCGTGTGAGGCTTGTCGACCGCAGTGATTGATGTTATTCTGAATCATTCTTCTATTAGGGCCTGTTATGAGTAGGCAGATCCCGAAAAGGGTTATGGTGGCTTGGACCACTACTTAGAGATTGGCATATTCGACAGTTTTGAGAATTCGCCTCTATGTTTCTATAGTTCTCCTAAAGTGAGTTAAATGGAAAGTCTAATGTGATGAAGTATTAGCCTATCGTCGGTTCCAGAGTTGTGATAGAGACCGTGTATATCGTATATCGACACGTGAGGTGCAGTGAGTGGTATGGAATTTGAAGTAAGGACCAAGGTCGCAGTTTGGTCAATGAATGTGATGTCAAGAGCTCGGATGATCAGGAAAGGAGTTTCAGTATTTTGAGTAAGATGGGTATTGGTGTCAGTATCACCTGAGAGCGGTGTTATGTGAGAAAGGCTTTGCATCCTGGTTAGGTATTCCTGATCGATTTTCAGTGTTTGTGCAACCGGTGGTTTGAATGTGTAGGCCTGTTAATTATTTCGGAAGATGGTGGGAGCTTGTCCACATGAAGATTGTATAAGTGTGACATGTAGTCACTTGATTAATTTGAAATGTAAACCAAGTATGAGGATTTTGGTAATATCATCCATTTGAGAATTTATGCTTGGAGGGCACTCTATTTATTGGGTTATGGACCTGTGAAAGATTATTGGCCTAGCTTGGCACGATCATGTTCGACTTGAGGTCGGTGGATAGATTTAAATATGGAAGTGAGCCTTACGTCAGGCCAATTGTGTTTATTTCAGCAATGCGCTCTTTTTGGAAGGATAGTCGCGGTCTTATTTCTTGGTCAGTTAATTCATGTAAAGATATATTGTGCCGTATGAGTTGTGAGACAACTTGGTAAATTACTTATGTGTTGAGGTTCTGCTCAGAGGTGATGTTATATGAGCAGGATGGCTCTTGAGACTTAGATCATGTATCCCACCTAGTTGTGCTTGAGTTTGTAGCCTATAGCGCTGTATGTTTCCTTTGGCATGATATTATTCACCTTAGTGTGTTTATGACCAAAATTCGGTATTTTGATGTGATGAGCTATTCAGCTTAACGTATATATCCTTATGTGAGTTCTATATGTGGATCGGGTGGCATGCCGCCATGGGTATGTTGTTTGGATCGGGTTGCACGCCGCAACAGTGTGATGTTTAGTTTAGTGCCCATATTTGCTTTTGTATGTTCTGTTTCCTGTTTTCTAAGGAAGTCTATGTTAGTGTGCGAGTTGAGTAGTTCCTTCTAGAGTTCGCCTTCCTTTTGTATCGCGTTCGAATTGATAGCATACTGGCACATTGTGGCGTCTTGTGGGATTTTTTATTATGTCTGAGGTGGCTTATTAGCTGAGCAGTTCGTACTGGGTGAGACAAGGTTATTAGATTTGGGGTCAGTGCAAACTGATTATATGAAGTATATTATAGAGCAAAGATCATTCTTTGGTTTGGGACAAGGTAATGGAACTTGTTAGGAGTGTAGATCCAATGAATTGTTTATTCAGTAGTTGGTTGTGAATTTCGGCACATCTCTTCAGTCGTATCGATGTTGAAAAAAAAAAATAAGAGCAAGACTTGTGTATGTCATGAGATACAATGGGAGCATTAGATTTGTGGAATTTCGACTATTATGTTTAAAGAATGTTATTGTGGTCCTATGAGTAAAGTGATGCGAAGTGTGAATTCAACAAAGTTATGCAATCATGTTTGGGTACATCGTTTGAAGATTAATATGGTGCTCGTATCATGGAAAAAGGCTTGGCAGGAAATTCAGGATGTTGGAATTGGGCCTAATGACTTCTTTGCTTGAATAAATAAGTATATCTATAGAATTATCGAGCTAATGTTCTCAACTGAGTAGTGGTAGCACGGGAAGGTGATTGATGTGTTAAACAAGTGATTTTAGACTACTTCAATGTAGTTCTCAGCACGTTCAGGGACGAACGTATGTTTAAGTAGGGGAGATTGTAACGACCCGACCGGTCATTTTGAGCTCCAGCGCGTTATTCAGCAGTTTGAGGCCATGAGCAGCTTCATCTCATGTATATTGACTTGTGTGTATGGTCAGAATTAAAATTCAGGAAGTTTGGAGTCAAATCTAAATGGAAATTCTCATTTTGAAAGCTTAAAATTGAAGAAATGAACTAGGATTGAAATTTTGATTAAACGACCTCGGAATTGGGATCCGAAGGTTCCAGCAGGTTCGTATGATGATTGCAGACTTGGGAGTATGCCCTAATAGGGTCTTGGATAACCGGGAGCATTTTGGCGCCTATTATGGAAGATAACATTTTAGAAGAAATTGCATCAGTTTGGCTTAAAATGCATTTCAGTGTTATTGATGTCAGTTTGGAATTCCGAGATTGGGAATAGCTCCGTATGGTGATTTTGGATTTGGAAGCGCGATCGGAAGTGAATTTGGAGGTCCGTAGGTCATTTTGGAGTCGTTTGGCTAAATATAAAAATTTGAAGGTTTTTGAGAAAATTCGATCGGAGGTGGAATTTTTTATTTCGGGGTCGAAATGAGATTCCGAAAGTTGGGGCATGTCCATTATGTTGAATGTTACTTGTGTGCAAAATTTTAAGTCATTCCTGAATAATTTTGGTAAGGTTTGAGACACTTAGTCTCTTTTAAGGGGGCTTAAGTTGGAAAAGTCAACCGGATATTGACTTATATGTTAGAGTGCCCGAAATGCAAATTTTATGGTTCGGATAGCTTCATTAGGTGATTTGTCACTTAGAAGTGTGTCCGGAATATTTTGTGATGACCGGTGTAGAATTAAGCTTGAATTGGCAAAGTTAATATTTTGGCGAATTTCGGTTGATAGGTGAGATTTTGATCCGATGGTCGGAATGGAATTCCGAGAGTTTCTATAGCTTCGTTATGTAATTTTAGACTTGTCTGCAAAATTTGAGGTCATTCGAACTAGTTTTGACGTGTTTCGCCATCGGATATGGAAGCTAGAAGTTTCAAAGTTCATATGCTCGAATCAGATGCGAATTTGGTGTTGTGATGTTCTTTTGAGCATTCCGAAGGTTGGAACAAGTTTGAATGACGTTATGGAATATGTTGGCATGTTTGGTTGAGGTCCCAGTGGCCTCGGGTGAGTTTTAGGTGGTTAAACAGACTATTTCATATTTTAAAAATAGTAGATTTTTTCTTTTGCTTCAGCTGTGCACCAGATTTCTAGTGCGAGAAGTCTTATTCGGAAGCTCAGATCTTGTAATATATAAGAAATCAGAAAAAGTGCAAAACACAAAAGTTGCAGCCCATACATTCTAGTTTTCATAGTCAAACCATTTGGGATTTGGATATTATATCAGAAAGTTATGGTAGATCTAAAATGGTTGGTGAAGCGATTTCCATAGAATTTACCGATGCACTTTAGAAGCTCATATATCGGGATATATAAAGAGTTGTATGGTGTACAACCTATCAAATTAAAGTTCTTTGAATGTAGTTGCTAAAGATTCAAACTGTTTGTCATTTGGATATTTATACAAGACGTTATGGGTGTTTAAACAGAAGATATCCGACAAAGAACAATTTTAATAGGATGTACAACTTGTATAACACAAGTGCAAGGTACAACTCGACGAGCACGGTCAGATTCTTTTATACACGGATTTGGCTTATTTATTTCATTTGGTTTGGATGATTTTCGAGAGAATTCAAAGGGGATTTCATCAAGAATCAAAGGTGAGCTGTTTCTACTTATTTCCAAGTTAAATACATGGATTAGAGCTGAAAAGTCAAGTAATTTATGGACAAGAATGGTGGTTTAGGGCTTGAAATTTAAGAGAATTAAATGGTGATTTGAGGGGTCAAATGAACTCCGATTTTTGTGAATTTGGTATGTATAGACTCGTGGCGAGATAAGGGTCGTATTGATGTAAAAAAAAATTTGAATTTCGAAACATGGGCCTGGGGCTCGGGTTTTGCCAACTTCGTGACTTTTAGTGTTTCTAGAGTATATTCGATTGGGTTATGTTCCTTTAGCACATTGTAATGTATTCATTGTGGTTTGGGCCAGAATCGACGCAAAAGGAGGCCGATACGAGTGGAAAGGGCATCGCAAAATAGTAATTGGCAGGCTTGAGGTGAGTAATAGATGTAAATATTGTTCTGAGGATTTGAAACCCCAGACTTTCACAGCGTAACACTATATTGGGGCATGACACGTACTTCATGGCGAGTGCGGGGTCAGATACTATTGGGGATTGTGACTTGGTCCATCCCGTATGATGTTTATATTATATTGGTGATTGATACACATACTTTATTGATATTACTGGGCTTGATGCCATGTTTGGGGCCTTGTTCAGACTTGTAATATCCTTCGGGTATTGATATTATGGCTTAGTATGATTTGCATTCATTTAATTTCAGTCCAAGGTTTTAAATGTTGTTTTGCAAACTCAGCCATAATTCTAAGCGTTGAAAACTTAAATGACATTTTAAATGTATTTCGGGCTGGAAACTTCTATTTTGTAAAAGCCCAAGGAGCTTACTATATTATTTTCTGGACTGATAATAAAGTGACCTGAAACAGTGGTAACAATGACATTGTATGTTATACTTGAAACAGTGGTAACAATGACAGTGTAATATATACTTGGAACAGTGGTAACAATGGCATTGTGTGATATAAATTGGTCAGGTAACAATGACTGACCAAGATATTGCGTTTGGGCTGTAGGAGCCCCTCCGGAGTCTGTACATACCCTCAGTAAGCGCCATCGATGATAAATAAATATATGGATGGCTCGGGCTACACGCCGCAGTGGGTACTGGAATGTACCATCATATGCATTGAATTGCATTCATGTATTTATATCTATACTGTTGTTTAGCTGCTCAGTTCCATATGTTGCAGTATATTGGATTTTAGCTTACCTTGTGTATTTACTGTGATTTCTTATCTTCGGACTGCATTTTATTGTATTACTCAATGGGTCGGAGTACTCACTTTACTCCCTGCACCTTATGTGCAGATCCAGGGCAGTCTCAGGCACAGTAGATCCAGTTGATCAGCGGATCCAGCATATCGGGAGTATCAAAGTAGTTGCACAGCGTTTGCAACATTGATTTCTTCCCTCCTATCAAATCATTTTTATTTCCGCATTTTTAGACTTTGGATACACTATATACCAGGGTGATATTCTGTATTCTAGAGGCTCATATTCGTGACATCGGGTCCTAGTGAGATTATTGTGTATTTTGTTAAATTCTTCAGTACTTGAATCTTGACTTAATTGATATTTATTTCCGCTATTTTAGATAAATTGGGTTAAGTGTTGAATAATGGTCTGACTTTCCTAGTAGTGTGCTGGGCGCCATACGACTGGGATTTGGGTCGTGACATGAACCTTTCAAAGCAGCTAAGGGATTAAGGTAGGGAGATCCTACGTCTCCCTTCCTTTTTACAATATCACTAAACCCGACCCGACCCATATCTCTCAACCTGTAACACTTATGGTTTAATTTTTACCCGAATTAACCCAAACCCGTTAAACTGTTAAAATCCAACCCGTAACCGGCCAAGAACTGAACCCGTACGGGTCAAAAAAATCCAGGCCCGGCCCGACCAATATGTTAGACACCTTTAAGTTGGACAGGGTCCCAAAGGGCTCGGGTGTATTTCAGAACGCTCGGAGCTAAGTTTAGGAAACCATATTTTTCCGCTCTAGCTTCATTCTTCACGAACGCGAGAGAGACATCGCGTTCGCGAAGAGATTTAGGGGAAGTGAGAAATTTCCCCTCGCGTTCGCTGTCAGGATTGCCCTGTTATGGAGTTTTCAGCTATATTTATGTAATCCATGCTTAGCTAAAATTTTGATATTTTATTATTTGACCATAGTAAGTGTCAAAGTCAACCCCTTGTTACTACTTAGTCGAGGTTAGACTGAATAGTTACTGGGTACATATTGTTTATGTATTCATGCTATATTTCTGTATTTAACATGCAGGATCTAAGGTAGGTGAATCTGTGTCACAATCCTAGTTCACCAATCCTGAACATGTCATGACGGCACCCAGTCTTCGCGGCTAGGTAAGCCTCACACATTGCGGAAATTCGACAATCTTTGCGGAAATGATAAATAAAACATAAATAGCATAAGATAATTTATAGAGTGCCGCCTATCACATACATGTCGACTCAAAATAACGTAGAAACCTCCAAGACCCGAAAACCCACACTCAACACATGCTAAGAGTAAGGTGTAACATATGGCTCTAACATCCAGGAGTATCTACAACAAGTGAGTACATGAATGAAACCACTAGCTAGAGGGAGAATAGAAGGAGACTCTTCGGCTCTGCGGACGCAGCAGATGCATACCTCAAATATCTGAGTATAGCTCCTAATCATTGATAGCACGCCCGATCAGAAGTACCTGGATCTACACAACAAAAGTGTGCAGAAGAGTAGCATGAGTACACTACAACGGTACTCAGTAAGTGCCAAATCTAACCTCGATGGAGTAATGACGAGGAAAGTCGAGGCCCTACTGAGAAGAATATAAGAAATAATGTAAAAAATAAATAAACAATAGATAATGAAGTAAATCCCGAATATCTAACAAGACAGTAATTAAACTGAACGGCTACAAGTACAGACTACGAACACAAGGCAAATCACTCAAAATTTAGGATCTCTACATGGAGCTCCAGGAATCGTACCCGCAGTCCATTGTACCAATATCGGAGGATCTCCCGGGAATCGAACCCGTAGTCCATCACATCTCTAACAGAAGATCTCCGGGAATTGAAACCGCAGTCCTTTATACCAATAACAGAGGATCTCCGGGAATTGAAACCTCAGTCCGTCATATCATATCAGAGGATCTCCAGGGAGTTGAACCCGTAGTCCGTCATGACAAAATCAGAGGATCTCTCGGGAATTGAACCCGTAGTCCAAGATACCAGTAAAAGAGGATCTCCGGGAATTGAACTCGCAGTCCCAAAAGTAAAATACACCACAACAATTCAATATTTAACGGGAAGGAAGCCAAATGCGAACAACAAGCAAAGTCGAAAATCTAACATGCTTCGCAAGAAAGACAAATATGGAAATTTAGTCAAATAAAGCAAATAAGTCCCAAGCATACTTACCAAGGAAAAACAAATATTTCAACTTAGTCAAATAGAGCAAATAAGTTACTAACATGCTTTCCCTAAATCAAAATAAGCGAAGTTTCATTTTTAACAGTTAAATATGGAAGAAAACACAGTCTAAATAAGCTAAGTGAGGTGAATTTCCAACAACTAGCACAAGTACACGCTCGTAACCTCGCGCACCAGTCCTTAAAATAATGACAAAGATATCTTAAGGGGAGAGGTCCCCCACACAAGGTTAGACAAGTCATTTACTTCGAATTTGTACAAAACCGCTAAGAAACAATGCCTTGCCACGAGTATCCGACTCCGAGTGGCCCAAATCTATTCAAACCAATTACATACCATAAATTACATCTCAAGTAACTAACTACATTGTTAAAATTAAAGCTAAGGCGCGAAAATAGGTGAAATGACAAAAATTTCCCTCAGGCCAACGTCTCGGAATCGAATAATATTTACACTTTTAGAAACCTCGTACTCTCAAGAGTATAACCATATAAAAAATTTCCCAAATCGGAGGTCAAATGCCCATTCAAATCATGAAAGTTAGGTCTAAGAACTTTACCCTTATTTTCATTCAAAATTCGAAATTAAAGCTTGAATTCCATATCAGATTAGCGGGTAATAATCATAAAGGAGCAAGGAATTGTTACCCAACGGCTGCCTCTAAAAATCCCTTAAAAAAACCTCCCAAACCAAGCTCTCTAGCTTGAGTTTTTGTAAAAATGGATGAAGGGTTCGTTTTTGAAATATTAATATCTGCCCAGGACTTTTGTACATCGCGATCACGTGGATGGGCACGCGTTCGCGGAGAGTAAAATATTAGTGGCTGAAAATGGCCTTCACGATCGCAAAGGGTAGTCTGTGAATGCGAAGAGCTGGAACCGGACACTACGCGAAGGCGACGCGTTTCACACGATCGCGCAAAAAGAAGAACTAGGGGTCTAGAAATGTCCTACGCGAACGCGTTAACAGGGAACCGAACGCGGAAGAGGCACTGGCTGGACTTTGCGATCATTGTGAGGGACGTGATTGTGATTAAGGGGAGAGGAAAGATTCGCGAATGCAGGGCCTTCTTCGCGAACGCGAAGATTGAGTCACTGACCTGCAATTTTCTGCTGCAATAATCAACTCCGATTACTCTGTTGAGCATCCGAAACACATCCGAGGACCCTAGGACCTCAACCAAACCTACGGACATATCCCATAACCTTATTCAAACTTGGAAAAATCCTTACACAACCTAAAACAACGCCGAAAACTCGAATAAATCAATGATTTGAACTTAAAAACTTTAAAACTTAACCAAACTCGCCTTCGATTCAAAACATAACCAAAACACATCCGATTGACCTGAATTTTTGCATGCACGTCCAAAATGACATGAATGTGCTACAGCAACTTTCTGAATCCCGTTCCGACACTCGGATCAAAAATTCACTATCGGACCGGAAACTTCAAAATTCTAACTTTCGGCAGTATAGCCTAAATGATCTACGGACATCCAAAATACATTCCGAACACGCTCCCAACCCTGAAATTACCTAACGGAGCTAACAAAACTATTGTTTTTCCATTCCGAGGTCGTCTTGAAACTGTTCTAGTTACGAACCATTTTCCAACACTTAAGCTCTCGTTTAGGGACTAAGTGTCCCAAAACACTCCGAAATCTATTACTGAACATCCCGGCAAACCAAAATAGCAGAAATGAACTTAGGGAAAGCAGTTAATGGGGGAGTGGGGCATAAATTCTAAATACGACCGGCCGTGTCGTCACATCCTCCTACACTTATACATTCGTTCGTCCTCGAACGAGCATAGAGAAGATACCTGAAGTAGCAAAAAGATGAGGGTATTGGCCACACATATCCCGCTCGGTCTCCCAAGTCGCCTCCTTGGCCGGCTGACCCCGCCTTTGCACCTTTACTGAAGCTATATCCTTTGACCTGAGCTTTCGAACATGTCTATTCAATATTGCCACTGGCTCTTCAATATAGGACAAGTCATTGTCCAACTGGACTGAAGTGAACTCCAACACGTGAGACGGGTCACCATGATACCTCCGAAGCATCGAAACATGAAATACGGGATGAACCCCAGCCAAACTGGGAGGTAAAGCAAGCTCATAAGCAACCTTCCCAACCTGCTTCAAAATCTCAAATGGACCAATGAACCTCGGGCTCAACTTTCCTTTCTTTCCAAACCTCATGACTCCTTTCATAGGTGAGACCCTAAGCAAAACCCGCTCACCAACCATAAATGAAACATCACGAACCTTCCGGTCCGCATAACTCTTCTATCTGGACTAGGCCGCACAGAGTCTATCATGAATCACCTTAACCTTCTCCACCACATCCTGAACCAAATCAGTGCCCAATAATCTGGCTTCGCCCGGCTCGAACCAACCCACCGGGGATCTGCATCTCCTACCATATAAGGCCTCATAAGGCGCCATCTGAATACTGGAATGATAACTGTTGTTGTACGCAAACTCAGCCAATGGCAAGAACTGATCCCAAGACCCTCTAAACTCATTCGCGCATGCACGAAGCATATCCTCAAGAATCTGAATAGTGCTCGGACTGTCCATCTGTCTGAGGGTGAAAAGCTGTGCTCATGGTCAATCGAGTACCCAACTCATGCTAGAAGGCTCTCCAGAACCGTGATGAAACAGTGAACCCCTGTCTGAGATGATAGAAACTGGAATGCCATGCAGACGGACAATCTCCCTGATATAAATCCCTGCTAACCGCTCCGCTGAGTAAGAAGTGCACACTGGAATGAAATAAGCGGACTTGGTAAGCCGATCCACAACAACCCAAATAAAATCAAACTTCTCGCCGTCAGAGGGAGACAAGTCACAAAATCTATAGTGATATTCTCCCATTTCCACTCCAGAATCTCCATATGCTGGAGTAACCCTCCCATTCTCTGATGCTCAGCCTTCACGTGCTGATAGTTGAGACATCTAGCTACAAAGTCTACTATGTCCTTCTTCATCCGCATCCACCAATAATGCTGCCTCCGATCCTGATACATCTTCGTGGCACCCTGGTGGATGGAGTACCGCGAGCTATGGGCATCAGTCAATATCAACTCCCGAATATCATCAACATCGGGCACACATATCCGCCCCTGCATCCTCAATACCCCGTCAACTCCAACAGTCACATCCTTAGCATCCCCATGCTGAACTGTGTCCCTGAGGACAAGAAAATGACGGTCATCATATTGCCGCTCCCTGATATGATCAAACAATGAAGACCGAGAAACCACACAGGCTAGAACCCGACTGGGATCTGAAAGGTCCAACCTCATGAACTGACTGGCTAAGGCCTAGACATCCATCGCCGTAGGTCTCTCTGAATCTGGTAAATATTCCAAACTCCACAAACTCTCCGCCCGGCGGCTCAAGGCGTCGACTACCACATTAGCCTTGCCCGGGTGATAAAGAATAGTAATATCATAATCCTTCAGTAGCTCGAACCATTTCCTCTGGCGCAAGTTCAGATCCTTTTGCTTGAACAAATGCTGCAAACTCCGATGATCTGGATAAATCTCACAAGGCACACAATACAAATAATGATGCCAGATCTTTAAGGCATGAACAATAGCAGCTAACTCAAGGTCATGGATAGGATAGTTCTTTTCATGCCCTTCAACTGTCTGGACGTGTAGGCAATCACCCTACCGTCCTGCATCAATACCGCTCCAAGTCCAACTCGTGAGGCATCACAATATACTGTATAAGACCCCGAACCAGTAGGCAAAATCAGAATAGGGGCTGAAGTCAAAGCTATCTTGAGTTTTTGGAAGCTCGCCTCACACTTGTCTGACCACTGAAAAGGATCACCCTTCTATGTTCTAGTCATAAGGATTGCAATCGACGAGAACCCCTCCAGAAAATGACGGTAATACCCCGTCATGCCAAGGAAACTGCGGATCTCTGTAGCTGAGAAGGGCCTGGGCCAACTCTGCACGGCCTCGACATTCTTCGGATCTACCCGGATGCCCTCACTCTATACCATGTGGCCTAGAAATGCCACGGAACTCAACCAAAACTCACATTTTAAAAACTTTGCATATAATTTCTTTTCTCTCATGGTCTGTAGCACTGTCCTCTGGTGCTGCTCAGGATCTTCCCAGCTCCGGGAGTATACAAGAATATCATCTATGAACATAATGACAAATGAGTCGAGATAGGGCCTGAATACACTGTGCATCAAATGCATAAAAGTTGTTGGGGTGTTGGTCAGCCCAAATGACATCACAAGGAACTCATAATGACCATACCGAGTTCTGAAAGTAGTCTTCAGAATATCCGGCTCCCGAGTCCTTAGCTGGTGATAACCTGAGCGCAAATCAATCTTGGAAAACACATGTGCGCCCGAATCATCAATACGAGGCAAATGATACCGGTTCTTCACTGTAACTTTGTTCAACTGACGATAATCGATACACATGCGTATAGAACTATCCTTTTTATTCACAAACAATACAGGAGCACCCCATGGTGAAATACTGGGTAGAATAAAACCATTATCAAGCAATTACTGTAACTGATCCTTCAACTCCTTCAATTCAGGAGGAGCCATACGGTAAGGAGGAATAGATATGGGTTGAGTTCCCGGTAACAAATCAATACCAAAATCAATGTCCCTATCGGGCGGCATGCCCGGAAGATCAGCTGGGAACACATCGGGGAAATCCCATACTACTGGGACAGAGTCAACAGAAGGGGTATCAGCACTGACATCTCTCACATAGGCCAAATACGCGGCACACCCCTTATCAACCATACGCTGAGCTTTAAGAAAATTTATAACTCTACTGGGAGTGTGATCAAAAGTACAACTCCAATCAATACGAGTAATACCTGGCATAGCTAGCGTCACGGTCTTAGCGTGACAATCAAGAATAGCATAATGGGGCGACAACCAGTCCATGCCCAAGATAATATCAAAATGGACCATATCAAGTAATAAAAGATCTGACCTGGTCTCAAAACCACAAATAGTAACCAAACATGATCGGTACACACGGTACACAACAAGAGAATCTCCCACAGGAGTGGAAACATAAACAGGAGAGCTCAAGGTCTCTCGGTCTGTACCCAAATGCGGAGCAAAATAGGATGACACATAAGAATAAGTAGAGCTTGGATCGAATAGAACCGATGCCTCTCTCTGACTAACCAAAATAATACCTGAGATAACAGAATCAGAGGCGACAGCCTCATCATGATCAAGAATGTCATAAAATCTAGCTCGTCCCCGACCTCGAGGGCGACCTCTATCTCCCCGATCCCCGCATCTGACTGGCTGGGCAGGTGAGGTGACAGCTAGAGGTAGAACAATGGCATGCTGGCCCTGTAGAGCATGCTGGGGCTATGGAGTCTGAGAAGGCATACCCCTACCACGTCTGGGGCACACTCTATCCAAGTGGCAGGTATCCCCGCACTCATAACAAGCTCTAGGAGGGCGCGACGGCTATGGATGACTGGACCCACCCCTGCTAGATTGACCTCTAGAGGTGCCCTTCAACAAGAGGCACACTAGAAATTGGGGGGTGCATAATAAGGCTACTGAGATCTGGGAGGAGCTGGAGTACTACTGGATGAAGGAAGGGCTGACCAAATTGGGCGACACGTATAGCCCCTACCATGACGTCCTGCTCCTGAAGTACGGGTACCAGAGAAATGACCAGACTCTTGAGACCTCTTGGCCTCTCTCTCTCCTCTCGCTCTCTAGCATGCATACCCTCTATCATCCTAGCTATACTCAACACCTGGGTGTTAGATAATACGCTTAACGCTAGAGGGGGGTGAATAGCGTTATAATAAAAATTAGCGTAAACTTGCGGAATTTAAAAATTGCAGGAAATAAATAAGTGCGATAAGTAAATAAATTAGAACAAACGCACCGATATATCCTGGTTCACCACAACCCGTGGCTAGTCCAGTCCCCGAGAGACTCTCTCGAGATTTCCACTAACTTGTTAAGCTTAGGGGTGCTCAACAGACCGTTACAACTTGAGGACACAAGCCTCAACAACCTTTGCTGGAGATACAACACTCCAAGACTTTAACCAAGGAAACACAAGTTCCTTCTTACAACACAAGGGACTAACACTTCCCTTCAAGTGTACAAAAACACTTAGCACTCAAACAAGACACTCCTTTAAGAGTAGATATGAGTAAAAAGAATACGCTCAAGATCGCAACAACTTTCGACAAGAATTTGGCTCTCAAAAGCTTATGTAATGAATATAAAATGATAAGCAATAAAGTATGCAAGCTTGAGCGCATAAGCACACGCTAAACATGATGTCCGGACGACTAGCAGAAAGATAAAGGAGAGAGCCAATCATACCTCGATACTTTTTGATGTCGACTTCCTTACCTTTCTCATCTTTGTCTAGATGATCGGATGTGCTCATGGGGGTTGCCATTGCTTTTGCATTGGTCATATCAAATCGTTTCAGCAATTCTTTGCAATATTTCACTTGGCAAATGAATGTACCTTCTTTCATTTGCTTTACTTGTAATCCCAAAAAGAATGTTAACTCACCCATCATAGACATCTCAAATTCGCTTGTCATTAAATCGGGAAATTCCTTGCACAAAACATTGTTAGTAGCACCAAATATAATATCATCCACATAGATTTGAACTAATAAAATATCATTGTTTTTATGCTTAACAAAAAGAGTGGTGTCAACTTTCCCCCTAATGAAATCATTTTCCAATAGAAATTTACTCAATCTTTCATACCAAGCTCGGGGAGCTTGTTTTAAACCATAAAGAGCCTTTTTGAGTTTGAAAACATGATCGGGAGATTTAAAATCTTCAAAACCGGGGGGTTGTTCAACATAAACTTCTTCTTGAATAACACCATTTAGAAAAGCACTTTTCACATCCATTTGATATAAATTGAAATTCATAGAAGAGGCAAAAGCAAGCAATAAACGAATAGCTTCTAATCTAGCTACGGGAGCATATGTTTCTTCATAGTCAATGCCCTCTTCTTGATTATAGCCTTTTGCTACAAGCCTAGCTTTGTTCTAGTGATTACACCATTTTCATCTAGTTTGTTTCGAAAAACCCATTTTCGTACCAATTATGGTATGATTTTCGGGTCTTGGCACCAAATCCCAAACGTCATTCCGTTTGAATTGGTTAAGCTCCTCTTGCATTGCCAAGGTCCAAAATTCATCCCCAATTGCTTCGGAGATGGTTGTTGGTTCAATTTAAGAAACAAAAGCAGTATGTCCTAAGGTGTTCTTAAGGGAGTTTCGGGTACTTACCTTTTCTCCGACGTCGCCAATTACCTGTTCGAGAGGGTGATCTTTGATTGTCCTCCACTCGTTAGGCATTTTCGTTTCTTTCTCCAATTGTGGCGTTTCCTCCGTTGATTGTTCCAAGATTTCATCTTGAATTTCCTTAGGAGTTTCCTCTTGTACTTTGTCTTTTAAACTATTTAAAATACCTGCAAGATCAGAACAAGAATCCTTTCTCGCCAAGGAAAACACAATATGAGGGGATTCCTCCACAGTTTGGGTTCTATTATTAAATACCCTATATGCTTTGCTACGTGAAGAATACCCAATAAAAATTCCTTCATCGGATTTGGCATCAAATTTTCCCGATTGATCTTTTCCATTGTTATGAATAAAAACTTTACAACCGAATACTCTAAAATGGGAGATATTTGGTTTCCTTCCCTTGTAGAGTTCATAAGGGGTATTCATGAGTATTGGCCTTATGACTACTCTATTTAAAACGTAGCATGCGGTACTCACGGCATCCGCCCAAAAATGTTTGGGAATCTTAGCCTCTTCGAGCATGGTTCTAGCCATCTCTTCGAGACACCTATTTTTCCTTTCCACCACCCCATTTTGTTGTGGTGTTCGTGGAGCGGAAAAGGTATGCTCGATACCGAGTTCGTCACAAAAGTCCGCAAAGAGATTGTGATCATACTCTCCCCCATGATCACTTCTAATTGAAGTGACGGTTGTTTCCTTTTCGTTTTGAACACGTTTAAGAAAATATTTAAAATTCTGAAAAGCATCACTTTTATGGGAAAAAAATAAAGTCCAAGTAAATCTGGAATAATCATCAACAATAACAAAAGCATAACGATTTCTACCAAGACTTTCAATGCGAGATGGTCCAAACAAATCCATGTGAAGCAATTGCAATGGTCTAGTAGTTGAAACAATATTTTTCGATTTAAAAGATGCTTTTGTTTGCTTCCCTTTTTTACACGAATCACAAATAGAGTCATTTTCAAAATTCAAATTTGGAAGACCAACAACTAAATTTTGTGAAACCAATTTGTTCAAAAGATGCATGTTGATGTGAGCTACTCTACGATGCCATAACCAAGAGTCATCCTCTTTGCTCATTAAACAATTCACATATTCGGGTGAAGAATTTGCAAGATCAACCATATAAATGTTATCCATTCTAAAACCACGAAGGATAATTTTAAAATCGCTACATCTAACAACTAAGCATTCATCCGAATCAAATAAAACAAGATTTCCCTTGTCACATAATTGACTTATGCTCAAGAGATTATGTTTTAAACCTTTCACAAGTAATATATGCTTAATGGAAGAAATTTCATCCTTACCGACTGATCCGATGCCGATAATCTTTCCTTTGTTGTTATCACCAAAAATAACACTTCCCCCTTCCTTGTGTTCTAGTTGAAGGAATTTGGATTCGTCTCCCGTCATGTGCTTGGAGCATCCACTATCAAGGTACCATAGTACACTTGATCCCTTCAAACATACCTACAAAACAGATTAATGAGTTTTAGGTACCCATGCCATTTTGGGTCCTTGGGCGTTAGGCAAATAATAGTGATGTGATTGAGTGTTATGTCTATGTCGTGTAAAACAAGCAGGAGCAATATGTCCAATTCGTCTACAATAATGACAAGTCACGTTCTAGGTTGATAGTAATTGGACGGACGAAATTCATTTACTCTATTCTTGACAATATAACTATTGCGCAAATCATGAAAATCATTTCTCCTACCATTTGTTCTAGGATATGCATCATTTCTGAAATAGTTGTTTCTAGGTTGGATGTCATTTCTAGGTGTTCTAAAAGGTTCAAAATTCTTTCTAGTGTTTGGCCTAGAATGTGCATTATTTCTAGCATGATTATTTCTAGGTTGCGATTGATGAAAACCATTTCTAGGTTTGTTGTATCTAGGATGAACATTTGTTTTATTTATCCTAGGTTGAGCCTTAGGTGGTTGGGGGTTAGCTTCAACTTTCTCTTTAGGCTCGTTTCTAAAACCTATGCCATGCTTGGTCGACTTCAAATTAACAAGCACTTCATTCAAATTTTTATGAGAAGAGTTAAACTTATCTAAGGTGCCCTTAAGCCTTTCTACTTCATTTTTGAGATGCATGCAAGAAGTACAATTTCTAGAACTTTCGGGCTTGTCGGCGCTTCTCTTGCCAAAAAATTTGTTTTCCTCTTTCAACTTCTCATTTTCTAAAATCAGTTTTTCCAATTCCTTTTCTTTGAAAGAGAGTTGTTTTTGAAAATCTTTTTCTTTTAAGGAAGCATTTTCTTTTATACTCTTAACAGTTTTTGAAGCTTTAATAAATTCGCTATACAACTCATCAAAAGCATTTTGCATTTTTTCAAGGGAAAAGAAATTTTTGGAAGAAATTTGACATACCTCTTCTTTGTTGTCTTCTTGTGCCATAAGACAAAGATTTGCGGCTTTGTCTTCTTCTTCCTCACTTGACTCGTCACCGGAGTCGCCTCCCCAAGATATGTATGCTCGTTGCTTCTTGAAGGGTTTCTTCTCCTTTTTAGCATTTGGGCAATTTGATTTAATGTGCCCGGTTCCTCCGCACTCCTAGCACTTTATTTGATCTCCTTGCTTTTTGCCCTTTCGTTCATACTCTTTTCGCATGAACTTTTGAAATCTCTTGATAACGAGTCCGAACTCGTTGTCTCCGTCCTCATCATTTTGAGGTTGGCTTGTGCTTGCGTTGAGAGCGATTCTTTGCTTCCTTTGATCATCAACAAGAGGGTTAAGTATAGTAGATTCATAAGTTTTAAGATTACCTCTTAATGCGTCGATGGTGACATTTGAAATGCCAATGGATTCTTGAAACGCGTCGACCTTGGATCGCCATTCCGGAGTGAGACTTCGGAGAATTTTTCGGACAAGTCCCTTATCCGTGAAGGTCTTCTTAAGAGCATGTAAATCATTTACGATTTTTGAAAATCGTTCAAACATCTCATCGACCTTCTCGCCTTCCTTCATGTGAAACAATTCATATGCATGGGTTAGGAAATTAATTTTGGCTTCCCTTACCTGGTCCGTACCTTCGTACGTAATTTCCAGCTTGTCCCACATTTGCTTCGCCGTTGTGTAACAAGATATTTTTCTGTAATCATCAGCATTTACAGCACAATATAATAAATTAATAGCTTTAGCATTATTTTGCACCTTTCGGATATCATCCGCATCGTATTCATCTTCGGACTTTGGGACCCATTCATTTTCGACCTTCTTGGTTGGAATTTGTTCTCCATTCATTATGACCTTCCAAAGATGAAAACTATTTGATTGTACAAATATTCTCATCCTCTCCTTCCAGTATGTATAATTTGTACCATCGAATAGCGGTGGTCGGGTGGAGAATTGTCCTTCACCTATTCCTGCAAAAGAATCACGAGTAGAAGCCATGGATGTTTCTCTCAAACGGTTAAGTCTTCAGAGAGTTGGGCTTTGATACCAATTGTTAGATAATACGCTTAACGCTAGAGGGGGGGTGAATAGCGTTATAATAAAAATTAGCGTAAACTTGCGGAATTTAAAAATTGCAGGAAATAAATAAGTGCGATAAGTAAATAAATTAGAACAAACGCACCGATATATCCTGGTTCACCACAACCCGTGGCTAGTCCAGTCCCCGAGAGACTCTCTCGAGATTTCCACTAACTTGTTAAGCTTACGGGTGCTCAACAAACCGTTACAACTTGAGGACACAAGCCTCAACAACCTTTGCCGGAGATACAACACTCCAAGACTTCAACCAAGGAAACACAAGTTCCTTCTTACAACACAAGGGACTAACACTTCCCTTCAAGTGTACAAAAACACTTAGCACTCAAACAAGACACTCCTTTAAGAGTAGATATGAGTAAAAAGAATATGCTCAAGATCGCAACAACTTTCGACAAGAATTTGGCTCTCAAAAGCTTATGTAATGAATATAAAATGATAAGCAATAAAGTATGCAAGCTTTAGCAATTGTATGATCAGTTGTTGTGTATTGTTATACTTAAAAGACTAAATTGAAGCTGTATTTATAGTTGAAAAACTTTGTATTACCGTTGCCTAATTGCCAATTAAGAATTGCTGATTTTACTCAGTGACAATCGATTGTCAAATTACCACAATCGATTGTTTGCTAGTTCTTCCAAAAATCAATCCCAGATTTTACGCATAACAATCGATTATCTAAGATCAATAATCGATTACTGGCAACGTTCAAAAAATCATTTCCAGATTTTACTTCAAACAATCGATTATAGGAAATAAATAATCGATTACTCAGCAACGTTCAGAAAATCCTTTCCAGATTTTAATTAAAACAATCGATTATAGGAAATCAATAATCGATTACCTGACGGTATTTGAAAACATTTTGGCAACAGTCAGTTATACAATCGATTATACTAAGTTAACAATCGATTATATATCAGTCTTGAAAAATCAATTTAGACACTGCCTCTTGACAATCGATTGTTATAGGTTCACAATCGATTCTTTAATAACTTTGAAAAAGTCTGGAAGACACCGCCTCAACACAATCGATTGTCATAAGTTCACAATCGATTATTTTGTGACTTTGAAAAATCTGATGGACACTGTCTCTTCACAATCGATTGTCATTAGCTTCACAATCGATTATTTTGAGCTTTGAAAAACTTTGATGGACACTGCCTCATCACAATCGATTGTCATAAGGTTCACAATCGATTGTCATGCAGATTTGAAATATCTGATGCTCACTGCCTTAACACAATCGATTGTCATAAGTTCACACTCGATTGTCAAGCAACTGACTTAAACATAATCGATTATCATAAGTACATAATCGATTGTCTTAGTCCAGATTTTAGAGGCATGTTTAAAAATCATTTTAACTAAAGTAAATATGCATTATTTAAAATCATTTTGCTCTAAATTAAATATGCATGATTTGTTAAAAATATTTTTACGAGAGAAGCCAAGTCTTGAGTTTAAGTTGTTGGATCAAGATCACAATTAAATACCGACTCATATAAAACTTAATCTCGATCTTTGTCTTGTGCTTGAATCTCGTTATATATCAATTTTGCGCTTGTGCTTGGACCTCGTTATATGTCAATTTGCGCATAGTTTGTCATTCATCAAAACCTACAAATATGAACACACGTTTAGTAAATGCCTTGAGAACGTGTTTCCAACACTGGGTATATCCATCTCCAACTCTCGCTCCATGCCAGACCTGATGGAAGGAATAAAGCCCTCGATAAACCTGCAAACCCTCTCACAAATAGTATCCACCAAAGAGGGCGTATGCCTGGTCAACCTAGTATAACAGATGGCATACTAAGAGACAGTCATAGGGCCCTGGTGCAAGTACTCAAACTTCGCGCGCCATGCATCTCGGAGGCTCTGGGGAACAAACTCCCTCTGAAACATATCTGAAAACTGAGTCCAAGTCAGGGAGGCAGCCTCATCCGAACTCTCTAGCTCAAAAGTGCGCCACCAGTAATAGGCGGCTCCCCGAAGCTGGAAAACTGCAAAAGAAACCCCACTTGAAGAAATAATACCCATGGTGCAAAAAATGTGGTGATAATCCTCCAAAACCCCCAAAGCATCAGTTGGCATACTTCTTGAACCGCTCCAATCTGCGCTGCTCATCCTCCGAAGCAGGTGCCCCATCCTCGGGATGAACCGACATTGTAGGCTGGACATGAATAATATCTGGAATCGGCCCCATGTACACCATCTACTCTAGAGTGTAGGCTGCGGGAGTCTGGGCTCCTCCCCCGGCCTGGGACGTAGCTGTAGGAGGTAGAAGCAGTCGTGCCTGTGACAGCGTGGTATACGTACTCATAAACTGCTCCAATGCCTCCTACACAGCTGGAGCAGTTGTGGCTGTGGGAGTCTCTGGTGCCTGAGTCCTGACTGGGTCTTCTGGTGGCACCTCGGCGACTCGCGCAGGTGCTCTGGCTGCACCCCACGCGTGTCCACGACCCCTGACCCGGCCCCTGCCCCTAGCTGCTGCAGGAGGGGGTACGGGTGTCTAATCGTCCCGGGTCGTGTGTGTCCTCACCATATGTGAGAGAATAGGAAACAGTAGTTTAAAACTGAGATAAAAAACATAGTATGACAATAATTCAAATAAAGTGAAGATTTTGCTAAACAATTACATAGCCTCCCGTAGATCAGTACAGGTGTCTCCGTACCGATCAGCGAGACTCTAAATAACCGTCCTGTGTCCCGTGACTCCTATGAACCTAGAGCTCTGATACCAATTTCTCACGACCCTAGTTCACCAATCGTTAACCTGTAATGACGGCACCCAGTCTTCGCGGCTAGGTAAGCCTGACACATTGCGGAAATTCAACAATATTTGCAGAAACGATAAATAAAACATAAATAGCATAGGATAATGTATAGAGTGTCTACTAGTATATACATGTCGACTCAAAATAACGTAAAAACCTACAAGACTCGGAAACCCATGGGAAACACAGGCTAAGAGTAAGGTATAACATACGACTCTAACATCCAGGAGTATCTACAACAAGTGAATACATGAATGAAACCACTAGCTAGAGGGAGAATAGAAGGAGACTCTTCGGCTCTGCAAACGCGGCAGAGGCATACTTCAAATCTCCGAGTATAGCTCCTAATAACTGATAGCGCGCCCGATCAGAAGTACCTGGATCTGCACAACAAAAGTGTGCAGAAGAATAGCATGAGTACACCATAGTGGTACTCAGTAAGTGCCAAGCCTAACCTCGATGGAGTAGTGACTTGGAAGGTCGAGGCACTACTGAGAAGAACATAAGAAATAATGTAAAAATAAATAAACAATAGATAATGAAGTAAATCCCGAATATCTAACAAGACAGTAATTAAAACAGAAGGGCTACAATTACAGACTACGAACACAAGGCAAATCACTCAAAAGTTAGGATCTCTACATGGAGTTCCGGGAATCAAACTCGCAGTCCATTATACCAATATTGGAGGATCTCTCGGGAATCGAACCAGTAGTCCATCACATCTCTAACAGAGGATCTCCGGGAATTGAACCCGCAGTCCTTCATACCAATAATAGAGGATCTATAGGGAATCAAATCAGTAGTCTATCACATTTCTAACAGAGGGTCTCCGGGAATTGAACCCGCAGTCCTTTATACCAATAACAGAGGATATCCGGGAATTGAACCCTCAGTCCGTCATATCATATCAGAGGATCTCCCGTGAATTGAACCCGTAGTCCGTCATGACAAAATCAGAGGATCTCCCGGGAATTGAACCCGTAGTCCGTCATGCTAAAATCAGAGGATCTATAGAGAATTGAACCCATAATCTAACATACCAGTAACAGAGGATCTTCGGGAATTGATCCCGCAATCCCAAAAGTAAAATACATCACAACAATTCAATATTTAACGGGAAGGAAGCCAAATGCGAACAACAAGTAAAGTCGAGAATCTAACATGCTTCGCAAGAAAGACAAATATGAAAATTTAGTCAAATAAAGCAAATAAGCCCCTAACATACTTCCCAAGGAAAAATAGATATTTCAACTTAGTCAAATAGAGCAAATAAGTTACTAACATGCTTTCCCTAAATCAAAACAAGCGAAGTTTCATTTTTAACAGTTAATTATGGAAGAAAACACAGTCTAAATAAGCTAAGTGAGGTGAATTTTCTACAACTAGCATAAGTACACGCCCGTCACCAGGCGCACCAGGCATTAAAATAATGACAAAGATATCTTAAGGGGAGAGGTCCCCCGCACAAGGTTAGACTAGCCATTTATTGGTACAAAACCGCAAAGAAAAATTGCCCTTGCCATAAGTATCCGACTTCGAGTGGACCAAATCTACTCAAACCAATTACATATCATAAATAATATCACAATTAACTAATTACACTATTAAAATTAAAACTATGGCGCGAAAATGGGTGAAATGACCAAAATGCCCTTTAGACAAACGTCTCGGAACCAAATAATTTTTACATTTTCAGAAACCTCGTACTCTCATGAGTCTAACCATATAAAAATCTCCCCATATCGGAGGTCAAATGCCCCTTCAAATCATCAAAGTTAGGTCTAAGAACTTTACCTCAATTTTCATTCAAAATCCGAAATTAAAGCTTGAATTCGAGATTAGATTAGCGGGTAATAATCATAAAGGAGCAAGGAATCATTACCCAATGTCTGCCTCTGAAAATCCCTCAAAAAACCTCCCAAAACCGAGCTCTCTAGCTTGAGTTTTTGTAAAAATGAAAGAAGGGTTCGTTTTTGAAATATTAATATCTGCCCAGGACTTTTGTAAATCGCGATCGCGTGGATGGGCACGCGTTCGCGGAGAGTAAAAATCGAAAATGTCCTTCGCAATCACAAAGGGTAGGCTGCGAATGTGAAGATCTGGGACCGAAAATGGCCTACGCGAACACGTTGGCAGGGACGCGAATGCGGAAGAGGCACTGGCTAGGCTTTGTGATTGCTGGGTGAGGGACGCAATCACGATTAAGGGGAGAGGAAAGCTTCACGAACGCAGGGCCTTCTTCGTACACGCGAAGAAGGAGTCACTGACCTGCAATTTTCTGCTGCAATAATCAACTCTGATTGCTCCGTTGAGCATCCGAAACACACCCGAAGCCCTCGGGACCTCAACCAAACCTACATACATATCCCATAACCTTATTCAAACTTGTACCAATCCTTAAACAACCTAAAACAACGCCAGAAACTCGAATTAATCAATGATTTGAACTTAAAAACTTCAAAACATAACCAAACTCGCCTTCGATTCAAAACCTAACCAGAAGACGTCCGATTGACCTAAAATTTTGCATGCACACACAAATGACATGTTAGTGCTACATCAACTATAGGAATCCAGTCCGACCCTCGGATAAAAAAATCACTATCGGACTGGAAACTTCAAAATTCTAACTTTCAACAATTATAGCCAAAATGAGCTACAGACATCCAAAATACATTCCGAACACGCTCCCAACCCTGAAATCACCTAATGGAGCTAACAGAACCATCGGTTTTCCATTCCAAGGTCTTCTTGACACTATTTTGATTACAGACCATTTTCCAACACTTAAGCTCTTATTTAGGGACTAATTGTCCCAAAACACTCCGAATTCTATTACCGAACATCCCGGCAAACCAAAATAGCAGAAATGAACTTAGGAAAAGTAGTCAATGGGGGAACGGGGCATAAACTTCAAAGACAACCGCCCGGGTTGTCACAATCTGGATATCAGTCAGGCACGCACACTTGATCACATCTACGAGACTACAAGGTGAGTTGCCTTACGAGCCCGTTATACAGAAAACGGAGTCTTCCTTTTGCATATTTTTCTCTGTATTTCATTTCAGACGGTAGAGTAGTATTCTTTTATATATCTTACTAGTATCCCATACACACGTGACACCAACTCTTGGTGATTTATTCTAGTAGACACTTAATGGTTTTGGGTTTTTTAACTTGTTTCACTTGCTTTTATAATTTGATCTATCATATTTATTAAAAACTTTACTTTTTATTTATGCAAAACTTAAAAATCAAATATTTTAAATCTTTAAAACAAAGGATCACAAAGTTAGTTCCTTGTTGTCTTGGCTATCGATATTGTTGGGTGCTATCACGACTCATACAAGAAATTGGTTCGTGACAACATAGTTTCAGAGCACTAGGTTTACGTAGGCCTCGTAAGTTATGATAGGCCTAATAAAGTCTCGCGGATCCGTGCGGAGACGTTTGTAATTCTCTTCGAGAGGCTATAGGGTGTTAGAAAACTACTATTTATTAATATCCTATCGTGCAGTTGATGGTGTACTAAGTTTCTTTCTATTATTCTCTCATAGATGGTCAGAACGCACATGACGGACTTTCCGGACCCTAGAGGAGCTGCTTCCCTTGTTGCTAGAGGCCGAGGTAGAGGCTGGGGGAGGGCATCAGTACGAGGTAGGGGATAAGGATGCCCTAGAGTTTCCCTAGTTGTACCACCAGCGGATCTAGTGGAGGATCCCATTATTGAGGAGTAGTGTGAGGTGCATGCAGTAGAGCCAACCCCGGTAAATTTCATGTCGGCACTGGGATTTCAGGAGGTTATAGGTCTTATGCTACGGTTCATGGATACTATGACCCAAGATAGTTTATTACCAGCAGGCCCAGCCATGTCTTAGGTGGGTGGGGGAGCACAGACCACTATTTATCAAGCTCCTAGACATGCAGCTGTTGTATATCAGACTCCGGGCGTACTACCCAGGGCGGGGCCCAAGCAGTAGCAACAGTCGTACTTGAGCCCAGACCAGTTGCAGCCGACGAGCCAGATAAACTATTTAGACATATAGACTAGGCTACACCCTCCTATCTACGGGGGTGAGCCACATAGGGATCCTCATGGATTAATTGATCGATGTAGGGATAGACCGTAGAAGATGAGGATATTGGAGTCTTATGGGGTGGATTCACTACTTTCTAGCTAGAGGGCGGAGCCCGTAGGTGGTGGTAATCTCATCTTCTCGACAAATCGGGAAGTTCTCCTTCCATGATTTGGGATTTGTTTACACGCCTTTTCTTAGATATGTATATTCCACCCTCCCAGAAGGAAGAGTTGCGACTTTAGTTTGAGCAGCTCCATTAGGGTCAGATGTTAGTGATTGATTATAAGGCAAGGTTCTCTGAGTTGTATCGCCATGGACTTATGATACTTTCTACGGAAGTTGAGAGAATGTGAAGGTTCGTTGTTAAGTTGCACTCATGTATTCATGCCACTATGTCCCTGGAGGTTGAGATGTGGACTTCTTCTCAGCTAGTAGTGGAGGTATCTTGGAGGATTGAGGGTTACCGTCAGATAGGTAGAGAGCAGATGAAGTGGAACAAAAGGATTCGCTATTTTGGAGAGTTTAAAGGTGCCCCGACTAGGGGTAAAGGTCAGCTTTTGAGGGGTCAGCCTAGCAGACCCACATATCCAGTACCACCACCTCCTCGGGGTGCTCCAGTGCGACCCTATTTTAGTGCCATGCCAAAGAGTTCTTACCCTCAAAAGGTGTTTAGGGTTCTTTCAGTTGGTACTCAGGCCATTAGAGTTCTTCCAGTGCCTATTTCAGTGCCATGCTAGAGAGTTATTACCTCTCACCATCCATTTAGTGTTCTTCCAGTGGGTACTCAGGCCATCATGGTCAAAATTCAGGCTAGTAGATCACCATTCCGAGAGGTTATTTCGAGTGTGGAGATTTTAGTCATGTGCGAAGATTCTGCCCCAAGCTTCGGGGGAAGGTAGTGTAGCAGGGACAACTGCCCATGATTATAGCACCAACTGTACAGCCGCCCAGAGGCGTAGGACATGCGGGTAGGGGATATCTTAGAGGTGGAGGCCAGCCAACCATATCCCAGTTAGGTAGGGGCCAACCAGTCGACTCCTCAGCTAGAATCTATACTTTTCTGGCCAGACCAGATAGAATGGCATCAGATGCCGTTATCACAGGTATTATTTATGTGTGCAATAGGGATGCTTTAGTATTATATTATCTAGGGTCTACCTATTCATATGTGTCATCTTTATTTGCTTATTTCCTAACATTTCTCGTGAGTCCTTGGGTACTCTTATTTATGAGTCCACTCTTGTGGGCAATTTTGTTATTGTGGATCGGTTCTATCGGTCTGGTGTAGTCACATTCCGTGGATACGAGACTAGAGAAGATCTTCTATTGCTTGATATGACCGACTTTGAGGTCATCCCGGACTTGGACTGGCTATCCCCATATTATGTTATCCTTGATTTCCATGCCAAGAGTGTTACCTTAGCGATAACAGAGTTGCCTAAATTGAAGTGGAAGGGTTTGTATGTCAGTGCGTCTAGTAGGGTTATATCTTTTTTGAAGGCTCTACATATGGTTGAGAAGGGTTGTTTGTCTTATCTAGCTTATGTTCAGGATACTACCGCAAAGACTCTGGTGATTGATTCAGTACCAGTGCTCCGGGAATTCTCTATTTCGTTTTGACCTTTCAAGTATGTCATCAGATCGTGATATCAATTTTTGTATTGACTTAGCTTTAGGTACCCAGCCTATATCTATCCCACCATACCATATGGTTCCGAAAGAGTTAAAGGAGTTTAAAGAACATCTTGAGGAGTTTCTAGCAAAAGGGTTCGATAGACCAAGTATCTTGGGATGCACCAGTGTTATTTGTGAAGAAGAAAAATGGACTATGCATATGTGCATTGATTACCGCAAGTTGGACAAAGTTAACATTAAGAACGAGTACATGTTGCCACATATTGATAATTTTTTGACCAGTGCTCTCCAATATCGACTTGAGATCGGGGTACCATCGGTTGAAGATTCTGGACTCGGGTATTCCGAATACTACTTTTTGTACTAGATATGGCCATTATGAGTTTCTGATGATGTCCTTCGTCTCGACCAAATCCCTATCAATGTTTATGGATTTGATAAACAAGGTGTTCAGGCCATACATTGATTCATTTGTCATTGTCTTCATTGATGACATTTTGATCTACTCGTGCAGCATGGAAGATCACGAGTAGCACTTGAGAGTGGTGCTTCAGACATTACGAGAACATAAGTTATATGCTAAGTTCTCCAAGTGTGAGTTTTGGCTTCTGTAGCATTCTTGGGGCATGTTGTATCAGGCGAGGGTATTAAGGTGGACCCCAGAAGATTGAGGTAGTTCAGAGATGGCCTCGTCCCACTTCGGCTACTGAGATCATGATCTTCTTAGGGTTAGCATGTTATTACCGTCGATTTGTGAAAGGCTTCTTCTCTATTGCAGAACCTTTAACTAGATTGACCCAGAAGGTTGCTCCGTCTATTAGTCTGATGATTGTGAGGTGAGGTTTCATAAGCTCAAGACAGTTTTGAATACAACACCAGTTCTAGTATTGTCTTCTAGTTAGGGGATGTATACCGTGTATTGCGACGATTCACACATCGATTTGGATTGTGTATTGGTGTAGGAGGGGCAAGTTATTGCATATATTTCACGTCAGCTGAAGATCCACGATAAGAATTACCCTGTACACGTTTGGAGTTGGCCGCGATTGTTCATGCTCTTAAGATCTGGAGGCATTATCTTTATAGGGTGTCTTGTGAGGTTTACACTGATCATCACAACTTGCAACATCTAAAAGGGGTCTTAATTTGAGGTAGCACGGATGGATTGAGTTACTAAAGGATTATGATATCACCATTCTTTATTATCCAGGTAAGGCAAATATAGTCGCGGATGTCTTGAGCAGAAAGGCAGAGAGTATGGGTAGCTTGGCATTCATTTTAGCAGAGGCGAGGCCACTAGCTTTGGACATTCAGTTATTGGCTGACAGACTTGTGAGGTTGGATATTTTTGAGCCCAACCGAGTTTTTCCATGCATTATTGCACAGTCTTTACTATTGGAGCAGATCAAGGCTTGACAGTTTGATAATCCGCATTTGATGGTTCTTAGAGAGACGGTACTACAGGGTGGTTCCAAGGAGGTTTCTATCACCGAGGATGGTATTATGCAACTCCAAGGTCGTCTATGTGTTCCTAATGTCGATTTCTTGAGAGTGAGGATCCTAGAAGAGGCAAAAATTTCTCGAAATTCCATTCATCCTGGTGCTATGAAGATGTTTAGCGACCTAAGGCAACATTATTGGTGGCGGCGGATGAAGACAAACATAGTTGAGTATGTATCTGGGTGCCTAAATTGCCAGTAAGTTAAGTATGAGCACCAGAGGCCAGGTGGCCTACTCCAATAGATGATTATATCGTAGTGAAAATGGGAATTACTACAGACTTCGTAGTTGGGTTACCGCGGACCTTGTGGAAGTTTAATGCAGTTTGGGTCATTGTCGACAAGTTGACCAAGTCGGCACACCTCATTCTAGTGATAACTACGTGTACTCCAGAGAGGTTGGCCCAGATTTATATTTAGGAGATAGTTTGGTTGTATGGTGGGCCCGTTTCCATCATATTATATAGAGGCCCTCAGTTCACTTTGCATTTTTTGAGATCAGTACAAAGTTATGTGTAATCACTTTAATAGATAGAGGCCCTCAATCCGGGCCCGTGGGTGAATTTTAGGAACCTTACATTTAGGGTTAGGTAATCACTTTAATAGTTTGAATATGAACGTTTGAACATGTATTAATTAATTTATATATCATTTGATTAGTTTTGGATTGTTAGGCATCGAATCGAGGGTTTGAGCATAATCTTGGACCGAAAATCAGCCTTGGAGACGATGTAAGTCTATTTTTTAACCTTGTAAGAGGGAATTAACCCCGTAGGTAAACTAAATTAAATGTGCTTATATTTATGGTAGCTACGTACGCACGAGGTGAAAAGAGTCTGTACGTAGCTACTAATTATGCTTATGTCCGGGTAGTCTAGGACCCAAATCATGTTATACTTGCGATGTTTGCACCCTACTTGTTGATTTAATTGCTTAAATCATGTTGGAACTTGATAAAGAAAATTGTAAAAGGTTAAACATCATTTATTGGACAGTTAATAATAATTGGTATTTCTTTGAATAATTTCCCGTTAATAAATCGTAAATTGATTGCATTTTTCTCTTATTGTGGAGTTGTTCGAACGCCTCGGTAGCAGATAGATGCATCTATGGTTTGTGCCGTTCGATCCTTGACAGTGTATAGTTTAAATATTTTTGTATTGGATCGGGCCGTACGACCTCGATATAATTGCGTATAATGAATATTTTGACTATTTGTAATTGACATTGCTTCATTGGCTTGATATATGAATTGTTAAATGTTGGAAATAAACTTGGAGTCTACTATTAGCTAGATGATTGTTTATTATTTCCTGGTATGGAGTTTTCAGCTATATTTATGTAATCCATGCTTAACTATAATTTTGACATTGTATTTTTTGCCTATATTAAGTGTCAAATTCGAACACTTATCACAATTTTTTTGATGGATACTTACAGGGTACACGTTATTTAGGTACTCACACTGTACTTTCGCATTTAACGTGCAGGATCTGAGGCAGGTGCAGTTGGATATTAGTCTAATGGGCACACTTGATCACTCCTACAAGACTACACGACGAGCTGCCTTCCGAGCATGTTATGCAGTAGCAAGAGTCTTCATTTTGCATATTTTTCTATCTATTTCATTTTAGACAGTAGAGTATTATTCTTTTGTATATCCTGCCAGTATCTCATACACTCGTAATACTAGGTCTTGGTGATTTATGCTAGTAGACACTTAATGGTTTTGGATTATTTAATTTGTTTCACTTGCTTTTAAAACTTGATCTATCATTTTTATTAAAATCTTACTTCTTATTTATCCACTACTCAAAAATCAACTATCATAAATCTTTAAAACAAAGGATAACATAGTGAATTCATTGTTGGATTACCTAGCAATAACGTTGGGCGCTGTCACGGCTCATAAGAGAAATTGGATCGTGATAACATGTTATCAGAGCACTAGGTTCATGTAGGTCTCACAAGTTATGGGCAAACTTAATAGTCTTGCGGATCAGTGCGGAGACGTTCGTACTTATCTTCGAGAGGCTATAGGGTGTTAGAAAACTACTCTTTATTCATGTCCTATCGTGCAGTTAATGGTATACTAAGTTTCTTTCTCCTATTCTTTCAGAGATGGTGAGAACGCGTATGGCGAACGTTCCAGACCCGGGAGGAGCTGCTCTCCCTATCGCTAGAGGCCGAGGCAAGACCGGAGAAGGGCACCATCACGAATTGGATTGAATTGCTGCTGATACCCAGCACAATAAGCCCCATATCCTGTATTACTATAATCATAAACATCTCCTGCATAACCATGTAAAGTATTAGAACTTGGAGGGTCACCATATGGGTTAGGAGTGAAATTAGAGATATATAGAGGATTTTGGAACGCCACTAATGGGTTCCCACAGAGCGATGATAGTTCCTATGATATCATTGATGCAACTTTCAATTGGAACAGAAAGTGAAAATGGAAATTGAGCTGCAGAAGAAGAAAAATTAAGAAAAGCAAAACATATCTTCATTCATGCCTTCCCAAATAACTCATACAACGTTGATATATCCTAAAACTAGATAGGGACTAGAATGTAAATAAAGAAAGTAATAAAAGAAAGATACAGGACTAAACAATAATCCTCATGTTATGAAATAATATAAAGACAAGAACAATAATGCAAGAATAAGAACAATATAGAGAGAGAATAGGGAGAGAGAGAAGTATTCTTATTAATACTTGGGGTTGTTTGGGTTGTATTACAATGGTAAAAGACCCCTTTATTTATAGGGAGGTATTGACTTAGCTACCAAGAATAAAACTCTAGAATCTCTCTAATTATAGACATTCACCTTAAATAGAAGTCTATTTATAACACTCCCCCTTGAATGTCTATTCAACAATGTGCCTCGTTAAAACCTTAAAACCAAAACCCAATGGGAAAAATTAAAGAAAGGAAAAAGAGTACACATGTTTGAATATGCGCCTATTGGTTGCCTCGTTAAAAACCTCGCAAGGAAAACCCAGTGGGACAAAACCTTGTAAGGGAAAAAGAGTGCAACGCGCATTACTCCCCCTAATAAGAACATCAATTTATATCCTTGAGCATTTGCATTCCAATCTTGTGCATCATCTTCAAAACGATCTTTGGTAGACGTTTGACAAATCAACCATATTGACTTGAATAAATATTCCGTACCTTGAAATCATCATTCTTGATAGATATGAACATCTTCATATAATGTCGTGGAATGACTCTTCAATATCTTCATAGATGTATTCTCAATGCCATCATGCTTATAGTTATAGCAAGATACATATGTACACAAATTGCACTTAGGATGTGGTACTTCAGGACCACGAATTGCATATGCTTCAAGCAACTTAAATCTTTCAAGTTAAGTCATATAAGCCATATAATAGACTTTAGATGCATATCAAGTTTTCCATGTCATGCTAGACAAATAAGATATCGAAAACTGATTATACATACCTTTGACTTTATACTTTCAAGCATTTGAACTATAGGTTCAAAACGACATGTCTTTCATATGGAATCAATTCTTCTTGAATTGTATCTCTTCCATTTAGTTACTTTCTTTGGGTCAGCAAATGCGTATAGCATGCTTTGCAATATGTTGCAATTGAATTATCCCTTTTATGAACTTCAGGTTCATATCATGATATTCGGGGATATACATATACAAATGATAATTCATCCCATGTAACCTTTTCTCAAGTGCTTATCATGTCTCCCCCTCATGTTAGAAAAGCTAACTTGTTTCCTCAACTTTGGGAAATCATCTTTGTGCATTATCATGTCAATGTACACAGCACATTAATAATAAGATGAAATTATTTGGTTCCTGACCCTGAACCACTTGTGAGGGGAGAATATACTCTCGTATACAACTTATATCAAACTGATATATATAACTTTGTTCTCATAGGAAACAGTTTAGCTATTAAGTGGAAGCACTCAATAATTATCTTGCTAAACCAACTTTGATATAAACCAACTTATCAAGATGAACTATCTTGAGTAGGAAATCTGGAAATTATGCTCGAAGTTAGATTACTAAGCAATTTACCTCGCAAGCACCGGCCAAGCTGCGGGTTAATAACAATTGCGCATGTAACCATATCATAGATGCATCATATATGGTATACATGGCAGGTGAATGGGCCCATATTCACCTTTGATATTTCCAGAATTTATGGGCTTCAACCCGAACTCTTTAGTTGGTCAGTTCATTAATGAGAACAAGTGATACAAGAGAATTCGTAAAGAACTTTCTAGTTCTTTAATATTCACCTATGTGAATTTGCACATAATACTTAAAATGAGATGGCTAACACGAATGCCAACTGAATAAATTATCAATATTGGTAAACTTCAAATTTACACCATCACATGTGCACTTATCAATAAACTTCAGGTTTATTAAGACATGGGTTTTTATACCAATAGATATCCACTTTATTGTGGCATTCTTTCGTTTGTGTAGTACAAACTGGAGAACAAAGCGGGTAGCTTTTCATATACAGATTACCCCGCTACAAGTTGTAGTAGTAGGAGATATCAAAGCCTTCTTTTATTTATAGTCTCAATATAATCAATCACTTTCGCGTGTACTTTGGAAACTGAATAAGTTTCTTTGAGACTTACTACAGCACAATACTCAATTGTGTTTCTCCAACATAGTAATAATTGGCTCTTCTAGAGCTCTCAATTAATTTTGCACTACCACAGATTCATCAACATCCATATGGTGAATATCTTTCTTAAAGAGAAAGTTATACCATTATGGTCATGTCAAACTTATATGCAAGATATGTTTCTTGCATTATCGCTGTCCTTTAATAGTCATATTTCCAAAATACTTTGGCGTACAATAGGTACGTGACCAACGATCATTCATGCCATATATCATCTCAAACCTCCTTCTAGGGGTGAGTGTGGTATCATCTCAAACCTCCTTCTAGGAGTGGGTGTGGTATATTTAATACCAATTTCATGTTCATATTCTTCCAATAATGAATATGTATTCGTGAATCAAATGTTGTCACATTCACTTCGAGGATATGTGATTTTGTTATCCTTTTCAAATCTATAAATGCGTCAGGCATTTGATTTGCTATTCTTTGCAAATGGATAATCTTTTGTGCCTCTTTCTCACAAATAGAGGTATGTGGATCAAGATGAGATAATGATGCATTTTTCTACAAAATTTCCTGTTTGGTTTCACCAACTTCTCCCCCTAATTTTGGGAAAAGTGTCTCATCAAATTGACAGTTTGCAAATCGTGCAGTGAACAAATCTCCTGTCAATGTTTCGAGGTAGCGAATAATGGAGGGCGATTCAACCTCAACATATATTCCTAACCTTCTTTGCAGACCCATTTTGGTGCGGGATGGCGGTGCTACAGGCACATATACTGCGCATCCAAAGATTCTTAAATGGGATATATTGGGTCCATGACCCAAAACCAATTGCAATGGGGAATATTTGTGTCAATTCGTCAGTCAGAGACGAACTAGCATTGCTGTATGCAAAATGGCGTGTCCCCAAACCGAAGTGGGCAGCCGACGAACTAGTATTGCTGCATGCAAAATGGCGTGACCCCAAACCAAAGTGGGCAGCCGACGAACTAGCATTGCTGCATGCAAAATGGCGTGAACCCAAACTGAAATGGGCAGCCTCGTTTTCATGAAGAATTCAAGATTATTCTTCTATTGTCTCAATATGATATCCATTTTGAATGATATCCTTAAAACTCAACAAGTTCCTTTTAGACTTGGAGGAGAACATTGCGATTGATATCATTAAAACTCAACAAGTTCTTCTTAGACTTGGAGGAGAACATTGCATTCTCTAAAATGGATTCTCAAAACTCAACAAGTTCCTTTTAGACTTGGAGGAGAACATTAAAACTCAAAATGTAAATTTAAAACATTCTTGTATGTTATCTGTTGTAGTAATAAGTGACTTTGTAATCCAATATTTAATCAAAATAGTCTCGCCATAAATGCATAACAATAATAATTAAATAAACAATATACTGTTAATACCTTATTATCCACTAACAAAAGCAACAATGTATGTTTCATGATTTCTTATGAAAACAACAATCACACATATTCATTATCTGCCAAAAATCAAATAAAAATCTTATACATTAACTCTGTTAACAATTTTTAATCTTACAACCATATATAGTTAAACTTTGTCACTTGTCTATCAATAGTTATAACAATGATGGACAGCAGTTGTTAATTTATCAAATTAAGTGAATCGCACATTCTATATACAATTTCGTTAAATAGCCAAACAGACACATATAACCATACAACATTTAACACATCAAAATTTATTTTTCAACTACAAATGCTATACAGTATATGCCATGTGTAACAACATGTATTATTGTACGGTCAATCTCCAATCAATTTATGTATAAACGTTATTTTTAACACAAACTAAGAGAGAGCGGATGAGAAACACAAAGCAAATAACCCCACCTTCTTTCATCACGGATCCATCTCCGATTAGGTGGTCTATTTTCCCCTCAGGGTGCTCAAAGAAATCTGCCACATCCAAGTGGGTGATGTCAAAATTGTCGTCAGAGAAAAAATTTGTTTCAGGGCGTTTACTCTTTCGAGATGCTTAATAAAGGTCAACCAAATGTCTTGGTATACGGCAAGCCTTTGACCAGTGCCCGTTTCTACCGCGACGATAATATATAGTTTATAAACTATTTGCTTTTGGATTCTTATCGTATCATGCTTGTGGCATAGTGACCAACTTCAGGTTGTCATATCTCTTCTTTAAGCCATTCCACAAGATAGGTGGATCTTTGACGGTGAGATATTCAATCTTCAAACCTTCATCAAGGTGATGGCGCAAGAAAATCAAGGCCTTAGCATAGTTTTGGGTGGATGCACTATTTCTGTCTTCTTTCAGACTTATCACATACTGCTACCACATTCTCTAAAGGGAATGGAGCAAATTCAATTGGACGGAATTCTTTGCCACGTCCACATTCATTGATACCTTCATGGTAATATTTTAGTCTTCTTTCAGACTTATCATATACTGCTTCCACATTCTCTAAAGGGAATGGAGCAAATTCAATGGGACGAATTTTTAATTATTTGCCCACAATCATACATGAATTTAATCATGGCAGGACATATAGATTTTACCACTTCATGTGGTTATAATTTCTTACAAACTCCATTAGAGTTATAATCAAACTTTGTTGTCTATGTTTGTATATAAAATCAAATTATAGAATTTGAAAGAAAAGTAAATTACTTACCTTTAAGGTATACCAATAAATATTGTGGTATCAAACTTACCTTCCTTCTCTTTGTATCAAAAGCAAGAACTCGACCATCATCTCTAAGCCAATGCAGTGAATCATTCACGTAAACAGGTTTACTATAGACAACCAAATAACTGAAACTATTGCCTAAGTTGATTCCTAATTGGAATTCATGCCACACGCCAGATGGTTTCGACGAAATACATAAAACTTATACCATTCCTTTTTGTCCGTATAGAAATTCCGGAAGAAGGAAGAAATCAAATTCAATTGGTTAGAGACTCGTGCTGATAACGTGTTATGAAATAATATAAAGACAAGAACAATAATGCAAGAATAAGAACAATATAGAGAGAGAATAGGGAGAGAGAGAGAAGTATTCTTATTAATACTTGGGGTTGTTTGGGATGTATTACAATGGTAAAAGACCCCTTTATTTATAGGGAGGTATTGACTTAGCTACCAAGAATAAAACTCTAGAATCTCTCTAATTATAGACATTCACCTTAAATAGAAGTCTATTTATAACACCTCACTAAAAATTATTATATTCAGTTCAACAATCATTGTACTACTCCAGAAGGATAAACTACTACTACTCCTCCTCCTCCTTCTCACAATTGCTATATTTTTAGATCTTATCAATATTTATAGGGAAAAGTTAGAGTTTTTTAAAGGTGATTTTGGGCATGATTTTGAAGACAAAGTTAATACCATTTTGAATTTGAACTTTGGTGTTTGATTAGCCATGGTAAAAGATTGTCCTTGGCAATTCTTTTTTAGAAAATTCAAAAGTTCTTTGGCTTCTTTGTTTGAACAAAACTTTGAAGACGAGAAAGGCAATACTTTGATAAATATGGTGCGACATGCTCTGATGTAGAGGATAAAATGATTTGGAGTTTTACTCAAAGAGGAAAGGAGGTGAAGCGACCGGCGAGTTTAGGATTAGGGTTAGGGAATTTTGAAAGACTTGCACATAACCTGATATGGGTCGAATTTTAGGCTTTTGCATTTGGGCTGCTCATGGGGTGATTCGTTGGGCTACATAGCTTCATATTTTGTGGACTTTTCTTTCTTTCATTTAATTTCTTGGACTTCTAAATAGAACAACATTGTCATACGTTAATTAAAGTATTTAATAGCCTTAACAAAATTTTAATTTCCAGCAATTTAATAAAACAGTTATAAGATACTACAAAATAATTATGACGTGAAATGTCATAATATTATTAGAGTAAACTTCTACAAAGTGTAAGACTAAAAAAATATTATTATTTCTCCTAAATAAAGATGCATTATATTTTCACAAAAAGGCAATAAGAAGTATACTTAAAAAATAATGATGATGATGACAGTAGTAATAATAATGACAATATAAAGAAGAATAGCCGCAGTAATATTTTTTTTTTTAATTTTAAAATTAGAGTATTTTATTCATAACCTCAAAAAAGATATACAATTTTCTATTTATAACTGGTTGGACAGCCAGTTATGTACTCTAGTTACAGTGTCGTTCCTATACTTCTATCAAAAAAAACCAATGACTATGTATGTGCTTTACAGTTTCTAATACTCCAGCTAAGGAAAACTATTTAGCTGTTGTAATCCCTGTTGCCATCTTCGACTGTTTCTGCCTCGAATGTGAATCAACATTGCAACTTCTCTGGCTGTTCTATCCTCATCATACACCATATTTTAAAACCTCATATTATTCCTTGCCTTCCAAATTAAAGCAATGACATGAATGAAAGCAGCAGCAGTAATCGCATTACTCCATGTAGAACTTCGAGCTTTCCTACATATCCATATCAACTCCTCATCCCAGTTAAGTACTTGTCTCGGGCTACCCAACCAACAGCACATACGAGCCCGTAACCTCTTTGTGATACAGCATTCAAAATATAGATGATGAAATGTCTCCTCTTGTTGTTTACAAAATACACACAGAAGTGGAAGTTGAATTCCAAACCTAGCCAATCTATCCACAGTAGGCAATCTGTGATGTGCAGCCAACCAAGCAGTGAACTTGTGACGGGGAATTACATTATCAACCAATAATAAGTTCCTCCAACTGACTCTTTCAAATCTAGGCAGCATAGCAATATAGAGTTTATGTATTTGGAATCTTCCCATACAACAAACTGATTTAAGTCTGTCATAAAGTGAACCATCCATCTGCTGATTCACCATAACACCATCTCTACATTGTATGATCTTCCTTACTACCCAAGCAGCTTGCTTGGGAACATTTGCTGTTCCAACTTCTTCCCTCTTTATGTAATAACAATGAATCCATTTAACCCATATACAATCCTTCTTTCTTGCCAGGTCCCATAGAAGTTTGGCTACTGCTGCTTTATTCCAAATTGTCAAGTTCATTATGTTAAGTCCACCAGCATTTAAAGGAGTACAAATTCTGTCCCAAGCTACTAAAGCCCTCCTGGAATAACTTGCAGAACCAGTCCATAGGAATGTACGACAGATTGAGTCAATTACTTTGAGAACACCCTTTGGTAAAATGAATATCTGTGACCAATAAGATTGAATTCCAAAAATAACAGATTTTATAAGCTGGCATCTCCCTGCATATGAACAACAGCTTTGCAGACCAACAGTTTATTCTTGCTGTGATCTTCTCAATGAGAGGTAAATATTGTTGAACAGAAAGCTTCTTTGAGTCCAATGGAATGCCCAGATAACTGAAAGGAAGGACACCTTCACTGAATCCCAATCTTCATCAGGCTTTAAGAAAGCCTGATGAAGGATCTGTATAGAAATAGTGTCAGCCCGATAGAACATAAGTAAATCATCAGCAAAACACATATGTGAGCAATTTAACTTCCTACATTTAGGATGGAAATTAAAATTCCCATTCCTATGAAGCTGTCCCAATATTCTGCTCAAGTATTCCATAGCCATCACAAAAAGGTAAGGGGACATTGGATCCCCCTGCCTTATTCCTCTCTTAGCTTTAAATGGTTTAGTGAATCCCCCATTCATTATAAGAGAGAATGAAACAGTAGTAGTGCAAGCCATGATCCAATTGATGAACTTTGCTGGAAATCCATAAGCAACTAGAATCTGTTTAAGAAAAGACCATTCCAGAGAATCATATGCTTTCCTCAAGTCCACTTTTAATACACATCTAGGAGAAACTCCCTTCCTAGAGTAACCTTTAAATATCTCATGACTGAGCAAGATATTGTCCACAATACTCCTCCCTTCTATGAAAGCTGACTGAGACAATCCCACAATATCACTAACAACACCCTTTAGTCTTCTAGTGATGATCTTGGATATAAGTTTATACAAAGTAGTGCAACAAGCTATTGGCCTATAGTCCTTAACAGTAGTAGGTGAACTGTTTTTAGGAACCAAAGCAATAGCTGTAGTGTTAATGCAATGTGGCATAGTGCTGGTTTTGAAGAACTCCTTTGTGGCTGCTAATATATCATGCTTGATAACCTCCCAGTTTTTGGTGAAGAATTCCACAGGATAGCCATCAACACCAGGTGCTTTGTCTTTTGGCATATCATTCAAAGCATCAGTAATATCTTCCATACTTATATCTCTGATTAGCATCCTTTGTTGCTCTAGGTTCAAACATTTACCTTCCTTCACAGTAGCTACATCTACACTAGTCAGTTATTCAGCACATCCTCCCAGCAAATCTTGGAATACTGTGATAAACTCATGCTCCACAGCAGCAGGATCAGAAATATGAATTCCAGTCTCAGTATAAACTGAAGTAATGGTATTCTGACAATTTCTAATCTTCCATTGGGCATGAAAATATTTAGTATTTGCATCTCCACATTCAATCCATGTAGCCTTTGATTTCTGCCTCATGACTTGTTCCTCAATATTGCTCCATTTTTCAATTTCTGCCAAAGCTTGCCTTTCCTCAATGAATAAATCCTGTGAATGAGGATTAAACTTCATTTGGGACTGAACAATATCAAGTTTCTCTCTAGCCTGAATGATTCTCTGTTTATAGGAAGCCATATAACTGTTTGTCTCCTTTAATTCCATCTTCAACAACTTCAATTTAGACCATGTCTGCTGCATAGCACTACCTGTATAAACCCGCTGCCAAACATCCTTTACTATATCATGGAACTGTGGGAACTCCATGATACCAGTGTAGAACCTAAAAGGCTTAGGATGTAAGAGTTTTTGGCTACCAAACTTTATACAAATTGGTGTATGATCAGACACAGAAGGGTTTAAGAATTCTGCTTCAATGTGTCCATATTGCTGCACCCACTGAAAGTTTCTCAATGCTCAATCAATCTTGCTATACACTTGTTTATTTGTCCAAGTGAAGTTCCAGCCTATCCTTTTGAGTGGAGTTAACTGCAGATCATAAATGAGCTGTTTAAACCCCCTAACTTCAGCATCAGTCACTATAGATCCAATTCTATCCTCAGATGATAGAACATTATTAAAATCACCACTAAGTAACCATGTATCTTGACTTGGAATAGAAACACCTTTAAGATCAGTCCACAGTCTTTCTCTTAGAACACCAGTATTGTGAGCATACACTACACTGAGATGAGTCTTCACATGGCTATAAGGATCCTCTATATGACATTGTACCATTTGATCAGTTACACAGGAAATAGTGACCTGAATATGAGGCTTCCAGATCACCCAAATCCTGCCATTCACAGCCTCAGAATAATTGCAAAACACCTTCCAGCCTTTAGCAATCTTTCCTTGGATCTTCTGAGCTTTATGTTCTTTTACTCTAGTTTCAAGGCACCCCCAATACATCTACTTTATTTACATTCAAAAAGCTTTTCAATTCCTTCTGCTTATGGGCTAAATTCAGCCCTCTTATATTCCATGTAACAATTATCATATATATGAGGGACCAGGATCATGCTGGCCTTTCCTACCAGCATCAATTACCTCCATTTTAGCTTTTCCCCTGTTGCAGTTGTCCACCAAATCTGCTTCTGTACTCCTAGGTAAATCATCATTAACCATTGCTACCTCTGAGTTGACATCAACAGCATGATCATCTGTTAACTGCATAGGAGTTTGACACAGGCTCCCCCAATTATTTACCAATAGTACCTCTAAATTGACAGCACCAGTTTGATCATCATTTAACTGTTGAGTAATCTGGTCTAATCTCCCCCCTGCTACTATCTGAATTACCTCAAGAGAAGGATCGGCAGCTTGAGATACATTAACAGCATGAGCCTTTTTCACAGTCCATCTCTGCCTAGTAACTTTGACTGGTTTACTAGGCCTCCTAGGTGCTTCCTGAACTTCATTGTTTGTAACATCATCTTCCTTTGCATTGTACCAGCAATCACTAGTATCATGATCAAATTTTAGACAATGATTACAAAAAGTGGGCTTTCAATCATAATCAATCAATTGTATTTTATGGCCATAAGGAGTTTCAATGTCAATTTGATCAGGCAAGGGCTGTGAGGCATCAACTTCCACTAGTACACGAGCAAATGTAATTTTCTCATAATGGGCTGTAATCTTATCAGTGTACAATGGTGTTCCAACTGCACTAGCAAGTTTGCTTAATACCTCTGCTGACCAATACTCTACTGGCAGCCCAGGGACATCACTCTGAAAAGAGAAGTCAGTTTCCCATGGCCTCAACACCATCGGTTTGTTCCTAAATGAATATGGCCCAGATTGTAGCACCAGATCCAAATCCATTTTGCTCATAAACCGAAATATACAATAACCTTCTGAATGCATTAAAATCTGTGGCTTAGAGACAAAATTCCATACATGCAAGACAAAATTCTCCATAGCTTTTTCAGTAGGATTATCCCCAATTATATATCCTATTAATGAATCCTTCCAATACTCAGCTTGTGGCTTTAATTCTTCCTCACTAATAGTAACTATCTTCTTCCCCTCCCTACTAACTGGAGGAACAAACTTAAGAGAATTACCCATTTGAATGAGGCGATTCCCTCGAACAGCTTCAGCAAACGTTGGGGGTGGGGTTTCAGCATCAACAACATTCGAAAACTGCAATTTCCTCACGATCTCTTCATTTTGATTCTCCATTGCTTGCATGCAAGTTTCAGTAACTTTCTCCAATTTTCCTTCATTCGATTACAGAACTGGTGGTAAAAAGCTACCAAAAGTAAGAGGTTCAAGTACTTTAGTCTCCACTGGAGCTGGAGTAACAGTTTGTGAGGCAGTTGAAGGTGGTGGACGACGCCGGCGAGCCATTTTCCGGCAGAATTAGCGCCTTGCTAACGTGCGCCAGAGGATGTACTGTTTTATTGCCAAAAATGCGCCGAGAGCATTTTAACGTGCGCTGCCTCTCTTGCCTATTTTAACGTGCGCTGCCTCTCTTGCCTATTTTAACGTGCACCTCTGGAGGATCATACACTTAATAATAATACTGAAAAGTAATGTATTTGATGTATTAATAATTTAGAAGCTCAAGAAAATTAATTGGAGGAAAGGAGGGACAAAATTGGATATCAATAATAATAGTATACTTTTTATGAGTTCTTTATGATATTCTCCTACTGCAAGATAGTTTGGGTTGCATGGTGTTCACTTTTATATTAAAATTTTGCACTTGTTAAGTTATATTAAGTTCATGTAGCTCGGAGGGAGGGGGCGGGGGATGTTTGGCTCGTCGTTTGTCACTGCCATAATTTTGGATGATCTTAACAAAAGGTTTGTTAATTTTGACTTCACATTTCATATTATTAACGACAACTACCGTAAAAAGTTCTTAAATACTTCTAACATGCAAAATGGCCTTACAATTATTATCAATGAAGTTCAATATATCACATTTATGCGCACGTGTATATATATAATTTACATTCAATGGACTAACTTTAAATAATCTTCCTTTTGTGTAGATCTTGGTTTTGAAAGAGGTGCATCCATAATGCTACGTGTAAACTTGAATCCTTCAAATGGCCTATGTAATGATTACTAATATAGCATTTGAATGTTTTATCCTAGCCTTTTTGAATTTGTATTTTCTCGGCTTTAACTTTGATTTAGTTTATTTTTTAGAGAAATAGGGGCGGGCTAGCTTGATGAAATGGAGGCTTGCACCGGGAGTTTCGGGAGTTTTGTGTAGCAAGCAAATATCACAATTATTCAAAGGCAAATTTTATAGAGCTGTGGTTAGACCGTCCATGTTGTATGGGGCAGAGTGTTGGCCGGTTAAGAACTTTCATATCCAGAGAATAAAGGTAGCAGAGATGAGGATGTTGAGGTGGATGCGCGGGCACACTAGGATAGACAAGATTATGAAGGAGGATATCCAAAAGAAGGTGGGCGTGGCACCTGTGGAAGACAAGATGCGGGAAGCGAGGCTCAGATGGTTCGGGCATGTGCGAAGAAGAAGCCTTGATGCTCCGTGAGGAGGTGTGAATGGTTGGCCATGGTAGGTACGAGGAGAGGTAAAGGGAGGCCTAAGAAGTACTGGGGAGAGGTGACCAGGTATGACATGGCTCGACTGCAGATTTCTGAGTACATAGCCCTTGATAGAAATATTTGGAGGTCAAGCATTAGGATTGTAAGGTAGGGGTAGTGGAGCTTTGTGTACTTCATTCTGGAGGTGAGGCGGTGTTGGAATAAGATTGACCTTAGATAGCTTGCATTTTATGTTGAACTCACACTATCCTTGATGTTTAGCATAGCACCGGGCCTTAGTTACTGGTTAATATTATTGCATATTATTTATCTTTTGATTGTTATGCTTCTGTTATTATTATGGTTTCTAGTAGAGTGAAAAATGAATTGTCTTCTTCTCTTCTCCTTTTTTTCTAAGCCGATGGTCTATCGGAAACATCCTCTCTGCCCTATCGGGGTAAGGGTAAGGTCTGCGTACACATTATCAAATCCAGCCCCCACTCTTTGAGATTTTACTGGGTAATTATTGTTATTGTTAATTGAGTTTACTTGATTTGACTAAGTCAATAAAGTATTTTAACTTAATTTTTATTTCCTTCGAAAATTTCTTATGCAAAGTGGAGAATAACACTAAGACTTTTCTTTACTATTAGAATTGATCCTATTTGTAAATCTACGAAATATTTGGTACTTTAGAATGTCATAAGAAATTTTAACATGCAACGCTAAATGAAGGAAATAACTTTACAAATATTTTAGAATAGTTTAGATTGTATCACCAATAATATGTACCTCACCTTATGCTTATGTGATGTATTTCTTATGTTTCAAGTATGTCAGTGAAGTGTCTTTTCTTACCGTAAGAAAGCATAAGAGAAAATATTATTAATATTAAACATGATATAATGAGCCATATATATATATATATATAACATGTCATATTCCTAATACATATGTGATTGGGGTTATTTACTATTATTTAGTATTTACATAACTTTGCAGTGTGCCCTTTTGGTAGTTAGTGATCGTTGTTATTGCATGTCATTTTATTTACGGGATGTGGCTAAATAAATATTTGTGGATGCGCTTTTGCTTCCGTTATTGTTTACCTTTCCTTTTGCATGTCATGTTATTTATGGTCTATGTTTATATAATTATGTATTGATTCCTGCCGGAGTTACTAATTTTCTTTTGTTTTTGTTTTTCCTTTCCTTTCCCTAAGCCTAGGGTCTATTGGAAACAACCTCTCTGCCCTTTCGGGTGGGGTAAGGCTTGCGTACATATTACCCTCCCCAGACCCCACATTGTGGGACTACACTGGGTAGTAGTAGCAGCAGCAGCAGCTGCTGCTGCTGCTGCTGCTGCTGCTGCTGCTGCTGCTGCTGTTGTTGTTGTTGTTGTTGTTGTTGTTGTTGTTATTAGTATTTACATAACTATTCTAACACTCTCCCTCAAGCTGGTGCATATAAATTACGTGTATCGAGCTTGTTACATATATAGTTAATACGAGGACCAGCGGGGGACTTGGTAAAAATATCTGTAAGCTGATCATTCGACTTCACAAACTTTGTAGAGATTTCTCCCGAGAGTATCTCTTCTCTGACAAAGTGACAGTTAATCTCAATGTGTTTAGTTCTCTCATGGAACACTGGATTTGACGCAATATGAAGAGCAACTTGATTATCACACACAAGTTTCATCTAACTAATCTCACCAAATTTTAACTCCTTGAGCAACTGTTTGATCTAAATTAGCTCACATGTCGATAGACATTGCACAATATTTTGCTTCTGCACTAGACCGAGCAATCACATTTTATTTCTTGCTCTACCAAGATACCAATTTTCCTCCTACAAAGACACAATATCCCGAAGTAGAACGTCTATCATAAGGTGATCCTTCCCAATCAACATATGAGTATCCAACAATATGCTCAAGGCCTCGATTTCCAAACAATAAACATTTGCCTAGAGCTCATTTTATATATCGAAGAATGTGAAAACTGCATCCCAATACTATCACATGGAGAATCCATAACCCCGCTCACAACACTCACATGAAAATAAATGTCAGGTCTTGTCACTGTAAGGTAATTTAATTTACCAACCAACCGCCTATATCTCGTAGGATCGCTAAGAGGCTCCCTCTATGCTGGAAGAAGTTTAGAATTCGGATCCATCATAGTGTCAACAGATCTAAAACCTGTCATTCCCGTCTCTTCAAGAATATATAAGGCATACTTCCGTTGTGAGATCATAATGCCTGAGCTAGACTGAGTTACCTCAATACCCAGACAATACTTTAGTTTGCCCAGATCCTTAATCTGAAAGACTTGAAGTAGATGTTACTTCAATTACCATCCTGGTCATTGTCGATAATAAAAATGTAGTTAACATAGACCACCAGATAAATACAGAGACTCAAAGCAGAATGCCGATAGAATGCAGAGTGATCAGTTTCACTCCGAGCCATGCCAAATTCTTGGATAACTGTGCTGAACTAACCAAACCAGGCTCGAGGAGATTGCTTTAGACCATAAAGTGATCGGAGCAAGTGACATACAAGTCCACGAGACTCCCCATGAGCAACAAACCTAGGTGATTGCTCCATATAAACTTCATCCTCATGGTCACCGTATAAAAAACTTAATGTCTCGTTGATAGAGGGACCAATGGCGAACAATAGCCATGGATAGAAAAAGACAGACTGATGTTATCTTAGCCACGGGAGATAATGTGTCACTGTTCGAGCCCAAATATCTAAGTATATCCCTTGGCAACAAGACGAGCCTTAAGATGATCAACCTTACCATCCTGACCAACCTTGATTGCATACACCCAACCACAACCAACAGTAGATTTACCTGAAGGAAAGGGGACGAGATCACAAATACCACTTGTAGTAAAGAAAACATCTCGTCAATCATAGCATGTCGCCATACTGGATGAGACAATGCTTCACCTGTAGACTTAGAGATGGAAACAGAGGACAAAGCAGATAGAAAATCATAATATGGTGATGACAAATGATGATAACTTAAACCGACATAATGTGGATTAGGATTAAGGGTGGTCATTATACCTTTCCTAGTGCAATTGGTGTACTATGAAGAGACAAGTCCGCAGTAGGAGCAGGGTCAGGTGCAAGACGTAAATCAATTGGGCCCGATACTGGGTGCAGACGACGATGATATGTCAAAAGTGGTGTTCCTGTGGCGGAAGGTGAAAGAGGAGCTATAGTAGACTCCTTAAAGGTCGGTATATGTAAGACCTCATATATATCAAGGTGGTCAGAATGATCAGAAGAGGTAAAGAAAGGTTTAAACTCAAAAAATGCGACGTCAGAGGACATAAAGTACCTACGAAGATCATGTGAGTAAAAACGATATCCCTTTTGAACATGAGAATAACCAAGAAAGACATACTTGAGAGCACGAGGAGCTAACTTATCTTTCCCAGGGGCTAAGCAATGAACGAAACAAGTGCTCCCAAAAATACGAGGGGGACAGAGTATAAGGGTGACTGGGAAAACAATACTGCATACGAAATTTGATTCTAGATGGAAGATGAAGGCATCAAATTAACCAAATAACAAGTTGTGAGAACTGCATCGCCCAAAAAATGCAATGGAACATGAGATTCAATGAGAAGTGTGCAAGTAGTCTCAATAATGTGCCTATTCTTTCTCTTTACAACCCCATTTTGTGATGGGTATAAGGACAAGTGGTCTGATGAATAATTCCTTAAGAAGTCATAAACTGCTGAAATTGAGATAATAATTATTCTAAGCCATTATCACTGTGAAAAGTGCGAATAGAAACACAAATTTGATTTTTAATTTCAGCACAAAAATTATGGAATATAGAAAACAACTCAGAACGATCTTTCATTAAGAAAATCCAAGAACATCTTGAGTGATCATCAATGAAACTAACAAAATAACGAAATCTCAATGTTGAACTGACTCTACTAGGACCCCATATATTAGAATGAACTAAAGAAAAAATAGACTTTGCATGTGTCATGACCCAGTTCGCCCTCCGTGAACTGTCGTGACGGCACCTAGTCTCTATGACTAAGTAAGCCTAACAATGGGGAATATAAACTAACTTGCAAAATAGTAATGAAAACTGAAACAACTAAAGGAAAAATAATATATAAAAATGCCTCTCAACATATACAACTCAAATTTTCAAAATTCGACAACTCTATCCCAAAATCCGAAAACTCACGGGAGTACAAGCTGAAAGAAACATAGTACAACGCTCTAACTCCAGAATGTCTACAACAACAGTAAGAAAGAAGGCTAAATACTTAAAAATAAAATAAGATAGAGACTCCTCGGTCTGCGGATGCGGCAGATGTACCTTGAAGTCTCTTATAAATCTCCTTATCTCAGGGTGATAAGCATGGGTAGAGGTACCTGGATCTGCACATGAAAAACATATGCAAAAAGGGCACAAGTACACCACGGTGGTACTCAGTAAGTACCAAGCCTAACCTCGGTCGGGTAGTGACGAGGAAGGCCAAGACCATACTGAGGTAAAACATAATATAAAGTTCCAACAGTATGCAGTATAACGTTTCCAGTTGCCACTGAGATTGTTAGCCATATCAAAAGAAGCAAAGCTGAATACTAGGACAACAAGTGTTGGGAATGTCGTCCATAACTTACGTTTTTGGTTCATCTTCTCCAAAAGAAGTAAGATCCTCTTCGTACATGCTAGAAGAAGGGAAAAACATCGATGGGGTTGTCACGAACCAATATTTGGTGTTGGGTTATCACGAATGAAAGATTTGAAACCGTCTGTTTATGACTTGAGTTCACCTTTGGAATTTGACCATAAACGACGATTGCAAATGTGAATGGAGACCTTGATGCTATTCTTCAGAGCTTCTTTAGCCTTTACTTCAGGTTACTTATTTGTTCCTTAGCCTTCACCTTTAACCCCTTTATATAGGCATGGGGTGGAGTAGTCTCCAAGAAAATTCTAATGGATCATTGGGCTTGAGGTTTATGGGTAGACCCATTTGATAGACGACCAACTTATGGGCTAGTCCAATAGTATATTGGACCTTTATTTAAATCAATTTTATTGGATTTAAATTATTTATCCATAATATTTATTTGGACTAATATGTATTTAATATATGATAAAATTCAAATTACTTGTGAATTCAAATTTAATAAAATTTTAAATGTCTACAACAGCTTTGGAAAAGGCCCCTCGTGGTTATGCTCTTTTACTTTTAATTAGGTGACGACAAAAAAATATGGGACGAAATTAAAACTTTGAATAAAAAAAGTTGTGCATACTTGACCGTCTTTTTATATATGTCATAGTTGGCTAAACATTTTAGGGATAAATTCAAAGTGGAGAGAAGTATAAAAAATATTCTTATCAAGAAAAGGAAGTAAATAAGCCAAATCACAGATCTTCATAGTGCGACTTGGATCTGATATCAAGAAACCCGTGGATCGGGTAAATAGTATTGATTGTATAGGTAGAAAAAATAAAGGCGATTTTTTTCTATCTATACCATATACCAAACTTTATACCAAAAATGTTCATAATTTGGTATTTACCCGCATAGTCCACAGTTTCACTACAAAATCCGTACCAAACAAAAAAAAGGTAGATTCTCCCCTAAAATGCGCCAAATTTGTAGGAATCAGATTTGCGTGTGATCCTATCACCATTAAATTCAAAATTTAAAACGGAAGAAAATCCCATTGCTGCGTAATTCTCTCCTTCTCCATATATTTTCCACCATTGATAGCAACTAAAAAGTTTGAAAACTTTGAATTCAAATTTGGATTTTCAAAAATCATTATTTTTTTGTATCGGTTGTTGTTGTAAATAATTCGGAATATGTTAGGAGTTTATATCTAAATTTTGAGGGGTTTTTGTGAAGATTAGATTTTGTTTTGACTGAATTTCACATTGAAACTCGTCGAATAAGAAGAAGAAGACATATTTCCATAATTGTAGTTAAATTATAGATAAATTGTAGAATTGTAAATAAATTGTAATTGGAAAGACTATAACTTCTACAAGTCTTCTACAATTATGTTGAAAATTCCAATTATGCTACCATTGAAATTAGAATTGGGATATTAAAATTCAATGTATTCAGTTTGTAGGTATCTTGTAGATAAAATTTCTACAAATAAACTATAAATCAGTTTAAGTATTGTATAAAGTAGTATTGTTTTTAAGAGTATCTACAAAATCACTACGTTTATACTACAATTAAACTACAATCTTGTGTCAAAAAAATATTAACAATAAAATTTGCTCTTCATCTGCAAAATTTCTACATAAAAACTACAAATAAACTATAATTGCACCCACACTGTCAATTTATTGTCTTCCACGAAAAAATTATTTCATTTACAATTGCACAACCTAACTTTAATTAACTTTTCATTAAATTAAAAAAAGCTACTTTGTATTAACATTATAAAATACAAATAATAATGAGAGTGTATGCCACTATAATTTGAATCCACAGTACAAAATAAAGTTAATTTATATTAGCAAAGAAAATAGAAAAAAGAAGAAATAATAATAGGTCATGATTTAGGAGTTGAATACAAAGTTGGAAGTGAATGAAAATGGTGGGGATTCAACATAACGTGATGGGAATTGTGGGTAAGAGTTGTACGAGAATGCGGAAAAAACTGAAGAAAAATCGTGGGGGGGGGGGGGGGAGGGATTAACTGTAGGTAAATGTGGGTGAGGAGAGAGAAGCGGGTAATGTAAAAATTTGGATGATACTGTCCCAAAGTGCACGCTTACAATAAATGAGCATATAATTAAAGCCTTAATTTGAATTATGGTACATAAATTGAAATTTGGAATGCTTATATGTAATAAACACAAACCTTAAATATGATAGGTAATAAGGTTTGATATATAGTATACATAGATAAAAATCTAAAAAATAAATAATTTAGATTTAAGTATTTAAGGATAAATAATTTGGGGTTAATGAATATAACATGCTATTTTCTCTATTTAGATACAAGGAGGACCAATTTAGCAATTTGGTAAAATTAACATGAGGCGCCACTCGTTTACCCTACTCCGGATGCAAGCCGGGTCAAAATTCGCCCGGTCCTAAATCGAAGTAGAGTCTAGAATCCCCTAATTTCTCCTCTCCGTCGGCCCCAATTGTTCACGAGGTATTAACCCTTTTATGTACTAGTATTTGTTTCCAGTTCATAAATACAAGTTTATTTTGAAGTAAAATTCGAACAATTTCTGTTAACTTGCAGCATCTGACTTCAATGTTTAAGAACACGTTCCAATCTGGATTTCTTTCCATCCTGTACAGCCTCGGGTATGTAATCCTTGTCTCTCTCTTTTTTATTTTTTTATTGGTGTAATTCTTGTCTTGTTTATTTCCCTCTTTTGCACTTTTAGTTTTTTCACTTGAATTAAACATTAGCTCCTCTTTTTTGTTTTTTTTTTCCAGGAGCAAGCCTCTGCAGATTTGGGATAAAGAAGGTAATATAAACTAATACTATTTGAAGTTCATTTATTTTCCAAGAATACCAGTAATTAGGATTTATGGATGAATATATGTGTTTTTGTGTTGACTTGTAGCAAGTGTTATTGGGTCTTTCAACAGAGATTTATTACTGTTTACCTTTTTCCTTTTTATTCGAGCAATTGATTTGTCCCTAATTCATATGTGTTAGCAACTTAGCATTGTAGGGATTTTGTGATTTGTTTCTCAATGTAGGAAATTTTATATACTTGAAGCGTTAATTCCATCGTGGTTTCCTCCTTTCTTTGTGCTTTTTAGTTTTTTATTTCTTGGTCATCCTCCTCTTTACCTTTGTTTTTTGTGTCTGCATTCTGTGGTTTTTTTACTTAACAGAACACAGTGTTTTCTAGTTACACCAAAGGTGCAATTGAAATAAAAAAGATCTCTTTATACATTCAACGTCATCCTCACTGTCTTGGAACATTCTCCTATTCCGTTCTTTTGATATGCTCAAAAGAGACATCAGAGGGCCGTCTTCCATGCTGCCATCCTCTCATTAGCAACAACAACAACTACCCAGTTTATTCCCACAAAAGTGGGGTCTGGGGAGGGTAATATGTAGACGGGCCTTACCCCTACCCGAAAGGGCAGAGAGGCTGTTTCCAATGAATACAAAGTCTCGCTCTAGTTCTTTGCACATGCATGACGCACCACCAACTCTCTAATATCCTCAGTCTCTTTCTTAAACTGTCCGTAGCTGAAATGGAGTCCTGCACTGCGAAAGAAAGAAGGCTACTTTCTTCAGATACCTGTTGTTCCAATTCTTTTAACACCTCGTCCTATCTCTTCTTTCCCAACAAGGAAAATAGAAAGATATAACTGTATGCAGTATGCTTAACTCGTCCTTTTCCTGCATGCAGTTGTCAATGGGCATGTCAAACGGCTGCAAGATGAAGATATCCAATCCAATGTCTTGGAAATTGTTGGGTCTAATGTCCAGCAAGCATACATAACGTGTCCTGCAGATCCTAATGCGACTCTTGGCATAAAGCTACCCTTCTTAGTCATGATAGTGAAGAATGTGAAGAAGTACTTCACATTTGAAATTCAGGTTTTAGATGATAAAAATGTCCGGAGAAGGTTTCGAGCTTCTAATTATCAAGTCTGTAAGTCTTTCCAGGAATATAGATTTGTTCCTGTGACTTATTTCTGTCATAATTTGATATCTTTTTGTATATGTAGTCTTTCCCATATATGTCTCTGATTTCACTTTTAACTATATTCAGGAGAGAGCTGCTGAGTGCTGTCTATTTATGATATTTGACAATCTTAGCACTTGAAAGAAGTAGTAGTTGAGTGGAATAATTCTTTTTTTAATCGATACTTATTTGTTAGATGGAAACTACTACTTGAACAGTGTCTTCCTTTTCGGTAAGTGCATATGTTTGATGGCAATTTTTTTGCCTTAGAACAGTAGTGTAGTCATACATTAGACCTTACTTATTGTTGTTATATGGTTTAGGGATTTTCCTAATAAACTGTGAATACACTCATTAACTTTACACAAAATGCAAGGCGGAGGAAGTTAGCAACCCGTGAAGTCCCCAAAACGATAGGAGAAAATCCCTGTTTCCTTGTTAAAATATCAGAAATAGCAGTTTGGTCGCTTGATGGGGTTCTCTTTATGAAGTCTGTGTGGCAAATGATGTTAAGAAGTTTGAGTAGAAGCTTGTTAGCTCACAATAACATCATCTTTATGGTTGGCGCTTAAATTTGATTTGACCACCCTGGTTAATTGCCTCATTATCCTTGTCTTAGAGCTCAGAAGGAAACATAAGGATGACATAATTAGGTAGGATCCAGCACATGCACAGCCGCTTCTTGGTTCAAACTTAACCTGGGATGGTGAATGACCACAGGGATTGAAAGACTAAGAAATGACATTAGAATGGAGAGTTTGGTTGTGGATACTGAGCAAAGGTGGCACCATGGCGGGAAATGGCAGGGAAGAATAATAGAGATGTGAACTGGGGGGACTGGTAATCAACATCAACTGTGATGGAACTACAAATAAAGAGAGCCTATCTGGGTATCTGATTCTTGAAATGTTGGACTTCAGGATTTCTTAAATTATGTTTTTCTTGGACGCGATATCTTTATAATAAAATTTCCTGTTGAGGGGTATCCAGTTACTAGTGATGGTGCTTTGGCATTATTTTGTGCCAAGAACAGTGGATGGTATCAGGTTGTGGGGATATTCTTCTTGATGGAGGTAGTCAATCCTGCTTGATAGAAATGGGATTGTATTTGGCTGAGAGAATTTCATAATTGGTTTGAAATAATGTGAAGGTGATCATCCTATTATCTTGCTTTGGTTAAAATGCTATTTCATGCCTATGTTACGGGGTTTCTTAATTTTGCCGTGAGGCATGGACAATTAACATATCAATCTCAAATGATGTTCATAAATAAAAGGTACTTCATTTGGACCATTCAAAATGCCCTAAATAAACTGTTATATTGGGCTAGCTTGGGTCCTTTACGTACCAATAGGCAGTACATGTGCCTTAGCCCATCTAAGGTAGTTTTTATGCCAAGAACTGCACAAACTACAACTGTTTCGGGCATGTCTCAAACACCTGTAATTCAAACATTTTGAGAAGTAAGGAGTCAAGGATTTTGATAGCTCTATGCAGAGTAAAAACATTAGAAACTGATGAAGGATGCAAATTGTTTTGGCCTACCAAAGTTTTCTATGGAGTATCATTACTCAACTAGCAAAGTATTATGTGACTTAAGACATATCTAAATAAATACTCTAGCATCTGATCAAAACAAGATATGACATATGTAGTGGTGGCAAAATGAATAAAAGAAAATAATTATCCGCCCATATTATCCATTAAAAAATGGGTTGGATGATGAACTTTTTAAAAACGGGTCAAATATGGATAAGAACCATATTATCCACTTAGATAATGGATAACCAATGGATAACTAATAGTTTAACTTTTACATTTGTAAAGTCTCAAATTGGGGGTTCCTCAAGTTTGAGAGATTTGGAATTCTCCGAGAAGTGATCATATTCAAGAAGCCATGGATAATATGGATATCCCTATTATCCGCCGGTTAACCCATTTTTTATCCATATTAAATATGGGCCGGGTTGATAATTTTCCCTTTTTCATTACCCGTTTTCGACCCACCCATATCCGACCTGACCCGAACGTTTACCACCCCTAGACGTATGCATGCCTGGAAATGATCAAGTATGAGGCAATAGAGGAAAGGTTTCCCTCCTCTTGCCTGTATTAGTGTTTAGTTGACCTAAGTTTTCTGTCTTAATGTGATTTCCTTGATGAGTTGTGAAGTCCGCTGAGCGCTTTGCTGCTTTCTAAGGTTTGCAGTTTTGCACTTGCCTAGTAGTCCTTGCCAACGATTGTTCTGTTAGGTGAAAATCAAATTATGGACTAACTTGCTTAGTGTCTTATAGATAGCTTGTAACGCCTGCATTTGCCTAGTGTTGTCTGTTGAATGAAGACCTATCTTATAGACTAATTTGTGTCAGGTATTATAGTATAACTAATTTCGTAGTCAAATAATCCCTTCTTTGGACTTTCCCTTTGGAGTACAGAGTGACATGTGAACTAATTACCAAATTTAGATGGTGTGATGTATAATGCAAATGTCTAATATAAATTCTCTAGCTGTTGGTACATTCCTGTTTTGCTTGGACGCACACCTCTTTTCCGTAACTGTTTATGGAGCATTTTACTTATTTCACGTTACTATTTTGGCGGCATGCAAATTGGTGCTGTTTGCAAAAGCTGAATTAGTGAGGACTGGATAATTAGTGCGCCAAAAACGAGAAAAAAAAGCTACTGAAGTTTTTTGTCATTCTTTGTCCTTGAGATATTGCAGTACTTTGACTCTAACTTTAAGGTTTCTTCACTGCGGAATATACTTGGGTAATACTCAAGCTGTTATATCATGTGCCATTGAAGCATAATCTACTCTGGTTGGATGGTCCTGTCGGACGCCTTTATTTTTAGGATCTAATTTTGTTTGTATTGGCGCCCTTCTTTTTGACAAACTATGTTAATGCTTGATTATTAAATTTCTTCAATGCTGGAGTTTGAAAAGTTTCACCTGTATGTTGCAGGCGGTCACACGAGTAAAACCCTATATTTGCACTATGCCGTTGAGAGTGGATGAAGGATGGAATCAAATCCAGTTGAATCTTTCTGATTTGACCAGACGAGCTTATGGAACCAACTATGTCGAAACACTGCGAGTTCAGGTTCATGCAAATTGCAGGCTGAGGAGGATTTACTTTTCTGACCGTCTGTATTCAGAAGAGGAACTCCCACCAGAATTCAAACTTTACCTTCCAATGCAGGTGAAAGATACTCAGGACTTGCTTTGATTGTACTGTTGGAACGCCATTATGACTTCTTTCGTCCTTTTTAGCCTAATGTTTGTTGTTTTCTTATTGTAGAAATCTTGAGGATTTTCTCTATAAACCAGCAGATAAGGCACTTTAGTTGTCTGACTTTCGTCTCGGAGCTGGTGTATTAATCTTGGAGTGGAACAGTCTGAACTTGGAAATGTTGATGAGTGCACCAAGTTTCTTTTTATTACTTGAATCTATTAGAATTTTAGAGTTTGTTAGTGAATTGTTACACACGATGTTGTGGTTCAGGATTAGAAAGACTGGTGGATACGTACATGTCTGGTTGCACATCATCAGACGAATTATGTCTTGATTTTGTGAAAGCTTCGTTGTTGTACGTTCTATGCCCAGGATTTATTTAATGTTCATTTCGGAAAAACTAAACTTCATTTGAAGCACAAAGGGAAAAGGCAAGTATGACATCCATCTTGTCTGGGGAAAAACCTAACACAGTTTCCTGGCATTTCTTTGTTGCAGAAGTGAATGCTTTTCACACTAAATTTTACGACTCCTCGGGTGTTAATATTTATGCAAAAATATTTAATTGGATGTGACGTTAAGATATAAATTTAATTTATATAATATATAAGTGATCGTAAAATAATAAACATTAAAGTTGTTGAAAATAGCACAAATATTGATATTTTGTTATAAATAGAACTCTAATTAGAGTGAATGTCTATCTTATAGAAGAGTTTTACTTTGAGGCTAGGTCTTTTCTATGCCTATAAATAGAGGGGTCTTACCCCATTGTAAATCATCCCAAAGTATCAATAAGAATACTCCTCTCTCTACTTTTCTCTCTATTGTTCTTGTTCTTATATTATTTCATAACACGTTATCAGCACGAGACTCTACCGTCTCAAGAATCGATTCTCGAGAAAAACTAAGGTATTTCTCTCTTCCTAATTTGATTTTCGATTATGTCTGACATTACAAAAAGAAAGTTCGTTGCCCTTGAAATTTCGGGCAAGAACTATATGACATGGGTGTTGGATGCTGAAATCCACTTAGATGCTATGGGTCTTGGAGACGCCATTAAAGACAGAGATAAAGCATCCACCCAAGACTGTGCTAAGGCCTTGATTTTCTTGCGCCATCACCTTGATGAAGGTTTGAAAATTGAATATCTCACTGTCAAAGATCCACTCATCTTGTGGAACGACTTAAAGGAGAGATATGAAAACCTGAAGTTGGTCACTCTGCCACAAGCACTATATGATTGGGCTCATCTGAGGCTCCAAGACTTTAAGTCTGTTTCTGAATATAATTCTGCGATGTTCAGAATTACTTCTAAGTTGAAGCTCTGCGGAGATAATATCTCTGATTATGATATGCTTGAGAAAACGTTTACAATGTTTCATGCCTCCAATATGGTACTGCAACAACAGTACAGAGAGAAAGGCTTCAAAAAGTACTCTGAACTGATTGCTCTCCTACTTGTGGCTGAGCGAAACAATGACCTGCTCATGAGAAATCACGAAAATCGACCCACCGGGTCTACACCATTGCCTGAAGCAAATAAGGTGTATTCTCATTATGCCAATCATGAAAAGGGCCATGGATCTAATCATGGTCGTGGTCGTAATCGGAGTCATAGCCGTGGACGTAGACAAGGAAGAAATCTCCATGATGTCCGTCACCCCCCGAGGAGAGATAACCGAAAGCAGAAACGGGATTATGAGGATCCTAAGGCAAATAGTTCAGAAACTATATGTTATCGTTGCGGTGGAAAAGGGCACTGGTCAAAAGCTTGCCGTATACCAAGACATTTGGTTGACCTTTATCAAGCATGTCGAAAGAGTAAAGGCCCTGAAACAAATTTTGTCTCTGACGAATTTTGACATCACCCACTTGGATGTGGCAGATTTCTTTGAGCAACCCGATGGGAAAATAAACCACCTAATCGGTGATGGATCTGTGATGAAGGATGATGGAATTGTTTGATTTTATTTGTATTAATTAGTGAATAAACTAATAGTCATTAGTATCAGCTCGTATTAGTTAGTTTATGATATAATGTTAGTATTAGTTCTTTAGAATGTTTCAATATGCTTAAATTTCAAAGATATTTTTATTTTTCAGTAGAGTTAATCGACTAACCTAACCGTTAGTCGATTATCTAATATTTCGCATTAAAAGTGCAAAACAATCGATTGTATATTTGTTAACAATCGATTATATTAAGACATAATCGATTATGTATGTTTAACAATCGATTATATTAAGACAGTGTGATCTGAAGTTTTTCAAAATAGCAAATAATCGATTATGTATGTTTAATAATCGATTATATTAAGACATAATCGATTATGTGTGTTTAACAATCGATTATATTAAGACAGTGTGATCTGAGTTTTTCAAAATAGCAAATAATCGATTATGTATGTTTAACAATTGATTATATTAAGACATAATCGATTATGTGTGTTTAACAATCGATTACATTAAGACAGTGTGATCTGAAATTTTTCAAAATAGCAAATAATCGATTATGTATGTTTAACAATCGATTATATTAAGACATAATCGATTATGTATGTTTAACAATCGATTACATTGAGACAAACGGATTGAATTTGTTTATTCTCATGTTCGTGTATTTTCTTTTGTATGTCAAACCATGGGAAATCAAATATGGATATCTCACAAAGCAAACTTGGATCAAATATTTGTTTAGCTGATTCATGTACTACACATACGATACTCAAAGAAAAGAAATATTTCTCTCAACTAAGTATGTGTAAGGCAGATGTTACTACAATCTCTGGTAGTAGTAAATTGATTGAAGGCTCCGGAAGAGCAACTATAACTCTGCCTATAGGAACAATGTTTATCATAGAGAATGCGATGTTCTCCTCCAAGTCTAAGAGAAACTTGTTGAGTTTTAAAGATATACGCCGGAATGGCTATCATATTGAGACAATAGATGAAAATAATCTTGAATATCTCATCATTACAAAGAATGTCTCTGGCCAAAAGAGGGTTATTGAGAAATTCCCGTCTTTATCTTGTGGCCTGTATTGGACAAAAATTAGTGCAATTGAGGCACATTCAACAGTAAACCAAAAGGTTACTGATTCCAATACTTTTGTACTTTGGCATGATCGATTGGGACACCCTGGATCAATCATGATGAGACGGATTATAGAAAGCTCATATGGGCATCCGTTAAAGAAATTCAAAATTCTTTCAAATAATGAATATCCTTGCACTTCTTGTTATCAAGGCAAGTAGATTATCAGACCATCACCAACAAAGGTTGGGACTGAGTCACCCACGTTTTTGGAACGTATACAATGGGACATTTGTGGACCTATTCACCCACCCAGTGGGTCCTTTAGGTATTTTATGGTCTTGATAGACGCATCCTGTAGATGGTCTCATGTGTGCCTGTTGTCATCACGCAACCTTGCGTTTGCGAAATTAATGGCACAAATAATTCGACTACGAGCACAATTTCCTGATAATCCAATCAAGTCTATTAGACTGGATAATGCTGCTGAGTTTTCATCCCAAGCATTTAATGATTATTGCTTATCAATTGGGATAAAAGTGGAACATTTTGTAGCTCATGTTCACACTCAAAACGGTCTTGCAGAATCGTTAATTAAACGCCTGCAGTTGATTGCAAGGCCATTACTCATGAAAACGAGGCTGCCCACTTTGGTATGGGGTCACGCCATTTTGCATGCAGCAATGCTAATTCGTCTCAGACCGACGAATTATCACAAATATTCCCCGTTGCAATTGGTTTTGGGTCATGAACCCAATATATCCCATTTAAGAATCTTTGGATGCACAGTATATGTGCCTATAACACCGCCATACCGCACCAAAATGGGTCCGCAAAGAAGGTTAGAAATATATGTTGGGTTTGAATCACCCTCCATTATTCGCTACCTCGAAATATTGACAGGGGATTTGTTCACTACACGATTTGCAGACTATCAATTTGATGAGACACTTTTCCCAAAATTAGGGGGAGAAGTTGGTGAAACCAAACGGGAAATTTTGTGAAAAAATGTATCATTATCTCATCTTGATCCACATACCTCTATTTGTGAAAGAGAGGTACGAAAGATTATCCATTTGCAAAGAATAGCAAATCAAATGCGTGACGCATTTACGGACTTGAAAAGGATAACGAAATCCCACATCCCCGCGGAAAATGTTCCAATCCGTATTGATGTCCCTGTTGGACAATCATCTAGTGTCATAACCAATGAGTCGAATGCACACCTGAAGCGTGGCAGGCCATTAGGTTCCAAAGATCGAAATCCTAGAAAGAGGAAAGCAAATGATAAAAATGACACTACGAAAGAATCTCATGAGGAAATTCATGATTTAACAAATTCTGAGATTCATGAAGAATCCATTGAGCCCGAGACTCTGGAAAATACGGAACTATCCATAAATTCAATCAATATTGAGGCAAATTTTGATCGAGTGGATATAGTGGTGGATAATGTCTTTGCTTATAATGTCGCATCTAGCATTATGCAAGAATGTGAGGATCTCGAACCTCAATCTGTTGAAGAATGTCGAAAAAGACACGATTGGCCAAAATGGCAAGAAGCAATTCAATCAGAATTGAATTCGCTAGCAAAACGTGAAGTTTTTGGCCCTATAGTTGAAACACCTAATGGTGTTAAGGCCGTTGGCTATAAATGGGTCTTTGTACGCAAGAGAAATGAGAAAAACGAGGTACAAAGATATAAGGCACGCCTTGTTGCGCAAGGTTTTTCTCAAAGGCCTGGTGTCGATTATGAAGAGACATATTCGCCTGTAATGGATGCTATAACCTTTCGTTATCTCATCAGTTTTGCTGTCTTTGAAAAGCTTGACATGCATTTAATTGATGTGGTTACTGCCTATCTTTATGGCTCACTTGATGATGAGATATACATGAAAATTCCCGATGGACTCAAAGTGCCAAACGCTCATAATTCAAAGTCTCGGGAAATGTTTTCAATTAAATTGCAAAGATCCTTGTATGGTCTAAAGCAATCAGGACGAATGTGGTATAATCGTCTTAGTGAGTATTTGTTAAAAGAAGGCTATATAAATGACGCCATTTGCCCGTGTGTTTTAATAAAGAAAACAACATCGAAATTTGTTGTACTTGCCGTATATGTCGATGACATAAACCTTATTGGAACCCCCATCCAAAAGGCAATTGATTATCTAAAGGATGAATTCGAGATGAAAGATCTCGGAAAGACAAAATTATGTCTTGGTTTGCAAATTGAATATCTAGCAAACGAAATTTTTGTTCATCAATCTACCTATATAGAAAAGGTACTGAAACGGTTTTATATGGATGGAGCACATCCTTTAAGTACACCGATGGTTGTTCGATCACTTGATGTGAATAAAGATCCATTCCGACCGCAAGAAAGGAATGAAGAGCTACTTGGTCCTGAAGTACCATATCTTAGTGCAATTGGCGCACTAATGTATCTTGCAAATACTACAAGGCCTGACATATCCTTTTCAGTTAATGTTTTAGCAAGATTTAGCTCGGCTCCTACAAGGAGACATTGGAATGGGATCAAACATATATTGTGGTACCTAAAAGGGACCACCGATATGGGCTTATTTTATGGCAATAATTGCAGTCCTGATCTTGTTGGTTATGCTGATGCTGGATATTTATCCGACCCACACAAGGCTCGATCTCAAACAGGTTATGTGTTTACCTGTGGAGGCACCGCTATATCTTGGCGATCGACTAAGCAATCAATTGTGGCTACTTCATCTAATCATGCCGAGATAATTGCTATTCATGAAGCAAGTCGGGAGTGTGTGTGGTTGAGGTCTATCATACATCATATTCAAGACAAATGTGGTTTGAAGTGTAATAAACTACCCACGACTTTGTATGAAGACAATGCAGCATGTATAGCTCAATTGAAGGGAGGATTCATAAAAGGAGATAGAACAAAGCATATTTCACCAAAGTTATTTTTCACACATGATCTTCAAAAGAATGGTGATATCAATGTGCAACAGATTCGTTCAAGCGATAATATTGCTGATTTGTTCACAAAATCTCTACCAACGTCAACCTTCAAGAAGCTAGTTCACAAGATCGGAATGCGAAGACTTAAGGATATGAATTGATGTTCTTATCAGGGGGAGTTAATGCGCGTTGCACTCTTTTTCCCTTACAAGGTTTTGTCCCAATGGGGTTTCCTTGCAAGGTTTTTAACGAGGCAACCAATATGGCGCATATTCAAACATGTGTACTCTTTTTCCTTTTCTTTAATTTTTCCCATTGGGTTTTGTTTTAGTTAAGGTTTTAACGAGGCACATTATTGAATAGACATTCAAGGGGGAGTGTTATAAATAGAACTCTAATTAGAGTGAATGTCTATCTTATAGAAGAGTTTTACTTTGAGGCTAAGTTTTTTCTATGCCTATAAATAGAGGGGTCTTACCCCATTGTAAATCATCCAAAAGTATCAATAAGAATACTCCTCTCTCTACTTTTCTCTTTATTGTTCTTATTCTTATATTATTTCACAACATATTTTAATAACTAGCCTGCTGGTAAGCGGGTTGTGCATGTACGTAATCTCTATGAACATACGATTATAAAAGATCATATAGTTATTATATTAAAAGTTATGTTTGCGTTAAATGTTACTTAAAAGTTAAACAATAAAGTATAAGTTCTTAAAATGAATGATTGTGCATCACATTTAACCAACTCATCTTATTTCTGTATATTCAACTAACAATTTAACCTAGTTAATATAAATCACTATTGTAAGAGTAGAATAAAGTTCATTTAGATTAATTTACTCTTTTTATGTTTCGGAGTGAGCCTTTTCTCTGTCCAAGCTTGTAAGCACGCATCTAGATTTGATTACTTACCAACGTATCCAGATTTGAAGGAGAGCCTAGGCGTAGCTGGTAAAGTTTTTGTCATGTGATCAGGAGGTTACGGGTTCGAACCGTGAAAATAGCTTCTTGAAAAAATGCAGGGTAAAAGTACGAAAACTTAGTGCACGAAGCTGCCCGTATTCGGAAGTTGCCTTCTTACGTAAGCAAGAGTGTATGACCGAAATTGAATTGCTTACTGTTGATGACTTCGAAAGGATATGTGTGTTAATATTATTTTAGAAGGAGTCAAAATATGGAATACATGTTAAAATTAGAATTAAATTTATTCTTTCATCAATTTTCGGTCGATGTTTACTTTCTATATATGTCTACAGTCAGCTCTCATTTTATTAAAAGTAAGTATGGTTTGATTAAAAATATTTTAATGATTTATAATCTCTAATATACTTTTATAATAAAAACAAAATAATTTTGTTTAAATAAGATACTGAGTATTTTAGTTTTTCATATGTATTGTGAATTTATAATTGGATTTAAAAATGCTGAGAAGAGATTTTTATTATGTCACCAGGGTGACTTAGATAAAATAATGACTTTGCATCTAGATAATAACTATAACGGTTTAATAAAGCACATGTATTTTTAAATAGCTAATTATACAATTAAAGTTATATTTCAGAAATTTGGAAAAACAATATGTATATTTCTTTACTTAACTTTTAATTTTTATGTTACTATTATCAGATAATTTCAAAATATATTATACAAGAAGTTTGCTACTTATTACCACATTGCGATTAAATATATATAAGATGAATATTGCTTATTACATAACTCTGAGCTGTGATGGAAAACTCTTTGTGATTGTGTGTTGTTATCTAGTTGTTTCTGGAGTTGTAGGAGTTTTACTTTATCTGCGACCTGGGGAATGTCCAGCTCTAAGTCAATTTTATTTTTATTTTTTTGTACATAATGATTACTTGGTAATAAAATATCTATAATTACAAAAATATTAAATAAATATACATAACAAATAATCCGAACATAATTGCAATATTTTCAAATAATTTTCAACTTTATTACAAATACATAATAAATACTGTTCAATCCGATCCTATCAAATTATATTCGCCTATCAAAATGTTTATAGTGTTGACACGCATAAAATTTTTTAGAAAATTTTAAATACATCTCCGCTATGTATGATTTTTTTGGAGGTTAAATTTCTAGAACAACAAATCCATATTGGCTTTGTAGATATTTTTATGCAGAAAAATATAGAAGAAGAAGAATTAATATGCACATAGTTGTAAACGTAAATTGAGAAAGGACATTAAAAATAGAAAACATACCTATAGTGGTTTGGAATTATCGCTTCTTAGTTTTTGTCTAAAATTTGTTTAGTACACCTTATATTGAATAGTAAAATCTAATCGATTTTGAAGGCCTAAATATTAGCAACATTTTATTAACTACAAAAAGAAGTCTCCTAAACCTAAGAAGGAGAATGGCGAAATTTATAAATGGAATTAGAAAGTCATTTTCCTATGTATTAAACGTTTAGGCAAAATTTTACAACAAACAACAACAACAACTACCCAGTATAATCCCACAAAGTGCAGTTTGGGGAGGATAATATGTAGACGAGCCTTACCCCTACCCGAAAGGGCAGAGAGGCTGTTTCCAGTCGACCCTCGGCTCAGTGAAGGAAAGGAAAAATAAAAACAAAAACAAAAGAGCATTAGTAACTCCAACAGAAATAACGTAAATAATTATCTAAACATAAGAAACATAAATAAAATAGCATGCAATAATATCATACAGTAACTACCATAAATAAATACCATAAGGGAGACACAAGCCAAAACGCAAATCATCTATGGATAGCGCTGCCAAGCCTCACCCAACCCCGGGTGAGGAGTATGAAAAACTCAAGGAGCCCCTATCCTACAACCCTGGTACTAGACCTCCAGACTTTCCTATAAAGGGTCATGTCCTCGGAAACCCGCATTCTAGCCATGTCATGCCTAATCACCTCTCCCCAATACTTCTTAGGTCTCTCTCTGCCTCGCCGAACGCCGACAATCGCCAGCCGCTCACAACTCCTCACTGGGGCATCAGGACTTCTCCTCCGCACATGCCCGAACCACCTCAGCCTCGCTTCTCGCATCTTCTCATCCACCGCGGCCACCCCCACCTTCCCTCGAATAACTTCATTCTTAATCTTATCTAACCTGGTAAGCCCGCACATCCACCTGAGCATCCTCATCTCTGCAACCTTCATTCTCTGAACATGAAAGTTCTTCACGGGCCAGCACTCTGCCCCATACAACATTGCAGGTCTAACCACAGCTCTATAAAATTTCCCCTTGAGTTTATATGGAACTTTCTGTCACACAGGACTCCTGATGCAAGCCTCCACTTTGACCACCCCGCTCCTATATGATGAGTGACGTCCCCGTCAATCTCTCCGTCCCCCTGAATCACCGACCCAAGATATCTGACAATGTCCCTCTTAGCGATGACCTGAGATCCAATCATCACGTCCCTGCCTACTTCGCTCGGCTCGGCGCTAAACTTGCACTCCAGGTACTCTGTCTTAGATTTGCTTATTTTGAAACCTTTAGACTCGAGAGTTTGTCTCCATACCTCTAACCTCTCAGTAACACCGACCCTGGTCTCATCTATCAAGATTATGTCATCAGCAAATAGCATACACTAAGGCACATCCTCTTGAATATGTCGGGTTAGAGCATCCATCACCAAGGCAAACAAGAGAGGGCTAAGCGCCGATCCTTGATGGAGCCCCATAACCACTGGAAAATGGTCTGAGTCGCCACCCACCGTCCTAACCCTAGTCTTAGCTCCATCGTACATGTCCTTGATTACTCTGATGTAGGCTTCCGGCACGCTCTTCGCCTCCAAGCACCTCCATAGCACCTCCCTTGGGACCTTGTCATACGCCTTCTCCAAGTCGATAAGCACTATGTGCAGGTCCTTCTTCTTATCCCTGAACTGCTCCACCAGGCGCATGACAAGGTGGATAGCTTCTGTAGTGGAGCGACCCGGCATGAAACCGAACTGTTTCCCAGATATAGATGTCATCTCCCTCACCCTCGTCTCGATCACCCGCTCCCACACCTTCATGGTGTGACTTATTAATTTGATACCCCTATAGTTGTTGCAGCACTGGATGTCCCCTTTGTTCTTGTACAAGGGCACACAGTACTCCTCTCCACTCATCCGGCATCCTTTTGGTCCTGAAGATCGCATTGAAGAACCTGGAGAGCCACTCTACTCCTGACCTACCCATGCACTTCCAGAACTCTATCGGGATCTCGTCAGGCCCGGTCACTCGACCCCTACTCATCCTACGCAATGCCCCCATGACCTCCTCCGCCCTAATGCGCCTGCAGTACCCAAGGTCTCTAGGCAACATTTTATTAACAATAAATGAGTATTCCCAAGTTGTACGGATATTAATTAAATAACTATACCTAAATACTAATGAGATATCAAATTACTATATTGTCAAATGTAAATTGTATATTCTAAAGGGTAAAATAGGTAAATAATATTTTATTAAGGACCTTCGCACTTTTAATATTATATAGACTTTTGATTCTGAAAGTTGTATAAAAATAAAATGGATTTTTACCTATCTATACCATGTAGCAAACCTTATTACCAAAAATGTTCATAATATTGTATTTACCTGCCTAGTCCATAGTTTTGCTACAAAATATGTACCAAACCATAAATAGATAGATTCTACCCTAAAAAGGCGCCAAATTTGTAGGAATCAGATTTAATGGTGATTCTATCACCATTAATTTCGAAATTTAAAACGGAAGAAAATCCATTGCAGTGTAATTCTCTCCTTCTCCATATATTTTCCACCATTGATAGCCATTAAAAAGTTTGAAAGCTTTGAATTCAAATTTCGATTTTCAAAAATTATTATTTGTTTGAATTGGGTGTTGTTGTAAATAATTTAAAATATGTTTAGGGGTTTATATCTCAATTTTGAGGGGTTTTGGTGAAGATTAGACTTGGTTTTGACTGAATTTTAGATTGAAACCCGTCGAAGAAGAAGAAGACATATTTTTCCAAAAATTGTAGTTAAATAGTAGATAATTTGTAGATAACTTGTAGATTGGGAAGACTAAAACTTCTACAAGTCTTCTACAATTACGTCGAAAATGCCAATTATGCTACAATTAAAAATCCCTTTGGATTGGGTGTTGTTGTAAATAATTCGAATATGTTTAGGAGTTTATATCTCAATTTTGAGGGGTTTTGGTGAAGATTAGACTTGGTTTTGACTGAATTTCAGATTGAAACTCGTCGAAGAAGAATAAGAAGACATATTTTTCCAGAAACTGCAGTTAAATTATAGAATTCTAGATAAATTGTAGATAAATGGTAGATAATTTGTAGATAAATTGTAGATTGGGAAGACTAAAACTTCTACAAGTCTTCTACAATTATGTCAAAAATGCCAATTATGCTACAATTGAAATGAGAATTGGAATATTAAAATTCAATGTATTCAGTTTGTAGATACAATTTCTACAAATAAACTACAAATCAGTTTAAGTATTGTATAAAGTTGTATTGTTACATTTATACTACAATTAAACTACAATCTCGTGTCAAAAAAATTTAAGCATACAAAATTTTAATTTATATCCCAATTGAAATGAGAATTGAGATATTAAAATTTAATGTATTCAGTATGTAGATACAATTTATTTATTTTTTTGTAAAAATCTGTTTTTGCAAAAGAATAACAAAAAATTTGAAAAAATCTTCTTCAAATATCTGAAGATATTTGTGTTCCTTTTCTTATGTGACTCAATAGAACGAACTCTTTAAACTCATCTGTACACTAAAAAATAATTAATATCCTAAAGAATAAATAACGACTAAATTTCATAGGTTTCCTTAACATAATTTTTTATTTTCATTTGAAATAAAAAAAAAATTCTAGGTAAAAACAATTTGTTTGGGAAGATTCGATTTTGTTTTAGAAGGCTGATTTTTATGCCATTTCTGATTTTTGATAAGAGATTTTGTCGCCCTTTCCTAAGCTATTTTGGCTTCGAAAGAGAAGAGGAGAAAAAAGGGGAAAAAGAGTATATGCTCCTAAAATCATGCCTAGAATAAATGAAGCAATAATTATACTCTTAATTTGAATTATGGTACATAAATTGAAATTTGGTATGTTTAAATGTAATAAACACAAACATTAAACATGGGAGCTAATAAGATTTGTTATATGATATAATAGGTAAAAATCCCAAAATAAAATAATGCAAGACAAGTCTGAAAACGTCCAAATTACTCCCCTGTTCAAAAAAGATTGGTTTTTTTACTAGTTAATCATAAAAGATCGAAGCCTTTCAATATTTTCTTAATAAAAAATATTTACACCCATATATTACAATTTGTATCAAGTAAAACTAAGACAATCTTGTTGGAATGGAGTGAGTATACAATTATTTATTGGGTAACAAATTTATGCATGTTATAGTGGTAGCATAACTAGTCAAATCGCCTCTTAATTCAGCAATGGTCGAGTTATTCTTACCTTTTTCTAGAGATGTGCATAATGCGATAAATATCGAATTTATTGTATCAAAATCGAAAATTTGGTATATGGTATTTAGTATTTTGCTATTTGGTATGTTATTTGGTTTAAATTTTTAAAATAATTTGGTATTAGGTATGAAATTTGGTATTAAAAAAATAATAATAAAATATCAATATTATACCGAAATATATACTACATTACACATTAAAAATATTGTTGATTAACATACTAAGTTATATAATACTTTTTTTTGGCAATTATGATGAGATTGGCCGTAAAGCCCATATATTTCTTTAGAAAAATAGAGGAATAACGTAGGATGCAGATTCTAATTTTTACTCTCTCGGTTGCAAGTAGTTTATACGCGGCCACCTAAACTTGTTCAATTTTTAGCGTTAGACACCTTATCTAAGAATTGTTCCAATTGAACACTTACCCTACCAAAAATTTATATCCATTAAAAACTCTTTTGATAGCCGGCTAAAAACTAAAGAGAGTGTAACACACTCGCCAATGTGGCAAATTGACGAATTAACTACCTACAAAATGTATTATGAGGAAAAAAATAAAAATATATTATAAGAAAAAAAGAAAAATAATAACCCCCACCAAGACTCTCCCTTCCCTATTCTTCTGCTACACCCAAATGCCGGCGTCGTTAAACAAAATATTATTTTTTTTCTTTTTCTTTTGGTTTAACTCATTTGTAAATTTTGATCTCAGTTTCTTTTAATTTTTGGTCTAATATTTTCTGGAAGAAGAGAGGAAGGAGGATAGAAAAGAGAGTGGTGGAAATGATGGGTCTCCATTTTCCCGGTGAGCAAAATGGTGGTGATTGTCAGAATTAACGAGAATGAGTGAGATAGTGGTGGTGGAATTGAGATCTGAAAAAGATGAAGAAAATGGTGATTGGAATGGTGTTTCCGTTGTGGCAGCAATCATGGCAGAAGCCGATGGCGCTGGTTCGAAAAAGGAGGAAGAAGTCGTGTGGTAGAGGCGGTAATGGTAGATCTTAAAATAGAACGATGGTAGTCGTGGAGGAGGTGATTGCTGAAAAAAGATGAGAAAGGTGGATTATGGTGGCGGTAACGCCGGCGGAAAGGAGAATTTATCGCAAAGAAGAATGAAAAAGAAAGAGATTAAAAAAAAAGAGAAAAACTAAATGTAATACATCTCACGTCCGAGGGTAGGTGTATCACACACAGGTAAATATCAGCAAAAATTATTTAATGGATGTTATAAAATATTTTATTTTAGGTGAATATTTATATTTAGAGAGATTTTAGGGTTTACTTCTTGGTGGCTAAGTCACCAGCTCCCTATAAATAAAGGGGTTCTATTCCATTGTAAACCATCCCAAAGTATCAATAAGAATACTCATCTCTCTACTTTTCTCTCTATTGTTCTTGTTCTTGTATTATTGTTCTTGTTCTTATATTATTTCGTAACACGTTATCAGCACGAGACTCTACCGTTTCAAGAATCCTCTTGAGAAAATTAAGGTATTTCCCTTTTTCCGAATTTGGTTTTAATTATGTCTGATATTATAAAAAGAAAGTTCATTGCCCTTGAAATTTCGGGCAAGAACTATATGACATTGGTGTTGGATGCTGAATCCACTTAGATGCTATGGGTCTTGGAGACGCCATTAAAGACAGAGATAAAGCATCCACCCAAGACTGTGCTAAGGCCTTGATTTTCTTGCGCCATCACCTTGATGAAGGTTTGAAAATTGAATATCTCACAGTCAAAGATCCACTCATCTTGTGGAAATGCTTAAAGGAGAGATATGACAACCTGAAGTTGGTCACTCTGCCACAAGCACGATATGATTGGGCTCATCTGAGGCTCCAAGACTTTAAGTCTGTTTCTGAATATAATTCTGCAATGTTCAGAATTACTTCTAAATTGAAACTCTGTGGAGATAATATCTCTGATTATGATATGCTTGAAAAAACGTTTACAACGTTTCATGCCTCCAATATGGTACTGCAACAATAGTACAGAGAGAAAGGTTTCAAAAAGTACTCTGAACTGATTTCTCTTCTCCTTGTGGCTGAGTGAAACAATGACCTGCTCATGAGAAATCACGAAAATCGACCCACTGGGTCTACACCATTGCCTGAAGCAGATAAGGTGTATTCTCATTATGCCAAGCATGGAAAAGGCTATGGCTTTAATCATGGTCGTGGTCGTAATCGGGGTCATGGCCGTGGACGTAGACAAGGAAGAAATTTCCCTGATGTCCGTCACCCCCCAAAGAGATATAACCACCAAAAGCAGAAACGGGATTATGAGGATCCAAAGGCAAATAGTTCAGAAACTATATGTTATCGTTGCGGTGGAAAAGGGCACTGGTCAAAAGCTTGCCGTGTACCAAGACATTTGGTTGATCTTTATCAAGCATCTCTAAAGAATAAAGGCCCTGAAACAAATTTTGTCTCTGACGACAATTTTGACATCACCCACCTGGATGTGGCAGACTTCTTTGAGCAACCCGAGGGAAAAATAGACCACTTAATCGGTGATGGATCCGTGATGAAGGAAGATGGAATTGTTTGATTTTATTTTACTTATTTGTACTAGTTAGTGAATAAACTAATAGTCATTGGTATCAGATCGTATTAGTTAGTTTATGATATAATGTTAGTATTAGTTCTTTAGAATGTTTCAATATGCTTAAATTTCAAATATATTTTTATTTTCTAGTAGAGTTAATCGATTAACCTAACAATTAGTCGATTATCTAATATTTCGCATTAAAACTGGACTTTACCGCAAGCTAAGTTAGTCGACTATCTGATTTAGTTAGTCGACTAACCTGATGACTGTTTACTAAGTTAGTCGACTATCAACTTAGTTAGTCGACTAACTAATATTTCGCATTAAAACTGGACTTTTCCGCAAGGCAAGATAGTCGACTATCTGATTTAGTTAGTCGACTAACCTAATGACTGCTTCCCAAGATAGTCGACTATCAACTAAGTTAATCGACTAACCTCAGCAGATTTTGAAAATATTGTTGAAACGTGAAACAAACGGATTGAATTTGTTTATTCTCATGTTCGTGTATTTCTTTTGTATGTCAAACCATGGGAAAGCAAATATGGATATCTCACAAAGCAAGCTTGGATCAACGTCCAACTGTAAAAATATTTGTTTAATTGATTCATGTACTACACATACGATACTCAAAGAAAAGAAATATTTCTCTCAACTAAGTATGTGTAAGGCAGGTGTTACTACAATCTCTGGTAGTAGTAAATTGATTGAAGGCTCCGGAAGAGCAATTATAACTCTGCCTAGAGGAACAATGTTTATCATAGAGAATGCAATGTTCTCCTCCAAGTCTAAGAGAAACTTGTTGAGTTTTAAAGTATACGCCGGAATGGCATCATATTGAGAGAACAGATGAGAATAATCTTGAATATCTCATCATTACAAAGAATGTCTCTGGCCAAAAGAGGGTTATTGAGAAATTCCCGTCTTTATCTTGTGGCCTGTATTGGACAAAAATTAGTGCAATTGAGGCACATTCAACAGTAAACCAAAAGGTTACTGATTCCAATACTTTTGTACTTTGGCATGATCAATTGGGACACCCTGGATCAATCATGATGAGACGGATTATAGAAAGCTCATATGGGCATCCGTTAAAGAATTTCAAGATTCTTTTAAAAAATGAATTTTCTTGCACTTCTTGTTATCAAGGTAAGTTAATTATTAGACCATCACCAACAAAGGTTGGGACTAAGTCACCTACGTTTTTGGAACGTATACAAGGGGACATTTGTGGACCTATTCACCCACCTAGTGGGTCCTTTAGATATTTTATGGTCTTAATAGACGCATCCTATAGATGGTCTCATGTGTGCCTGTTGTCATTACGCAACCTTGCGTTTGCAAAACTAATAGCACAAATAATTCGACTACGAGCACAATTTCCTGATAATCCAATCAAGTCTATTAGACTGGATAATGTTGCTGAGTTTCATCCCAAGCATTTAATGATTATTGCTTCAATTGGGATAAAAGTGGAACATTCTGTAGCTCATGTTCACACTCAAAACGGTCTTGCAGAATCTTTAATTAAACGCCTGCAGTTGATTGCAAGACCATTACTCATGAAAACGAGGCTGCCCACTTCGGTATGGGGTCACGCCATTTTGCATGCAGCAATGCTAATTCGTCTCAGACCGATGAATTATCACAAATATTCCCCGTTGCAATTGGTTTTGGGTCATGAACCCAATATATCCCATTTAAGAATCTTTGGATCCGCAGTATATGTGCCTATAGCACCGCCATACCGCACCAAAATGGGTCCGCAAAGAAGGTTAGGAATATATGTTGGGTTTGAATAGCCCTCCATTATTCGCTACCTCGAAACATTGACAGGGGATTTGTTCACTGCACGATTTGCAGACTGTCAATTTGATGAGTCACTTTTCCCAAAATTAGGGGGAGAAGTTGGTGAAACCAAACGGGAAATTTTGTAGAAAAATGCATCATTCTCTCATCTTGATCCACATACCTCTATTTGTGATAAAGAGGTGCAAAAGATTATCCATTTGCAAAGAATAGCAAATCAAATGCCTGACGCATTTACGGACTTGAAAAGGATAACAAAATCCCACATCCCCGCAGAGAATGTTCCAATCCGTATTGATGTCCCTGTAGGACAATCATCTAGTGTCATATCCAATGAGTCGAATGCACGCCTGAAGCGTGGCAGGCCATTAGGTTCCAAAGATCGAAATCCTAGAAAGAGGAAAGCAAACGATCAAAATGACACTACGAAAGAATCTCATGAGGAAATTCATGATTTAATAAATTCTGAGATTCATGAAGAATCCATTGAGCCCGAGACTCAAGAAACTATCAATAAATCCAATCGATATTGAGGCAAATTTTAATCGAGTGGATATGGTGGTGGATTATGTCTTTGCTTTTAATGTCGCATCTAGCATTATGCAAGAAAGTGAGGATCTTGAACCTCAATCTGTTGGAGAATATCGAAAAAGACATGATTGGCCAAAATAGCAAGAAGCAATCCAATCAGAATTGAATTCACTGGCAAAACGTGAAGTTTTTGGCCCTATAATTGAAACATCTAATGGTGTTAAGCCTGTTGGCTATAAATGGGTCTTTGTACGCAAGAGAAATGAGAAAAACGAGGTACAAAGATATAAGGCACGCCTTGTTGCACAAGGATTTTCTCAAAGGCCTGGTGTCTATTATGAAGAGACATATTTGCCTGTAATGGATGCTATAACTTTTCGTTATCTCATTAGTTTTGCTGTCCTTGAAAAGCTTGACATGCATTTAATGGATGTGGTTACTGCCTATCTTTATGGCTCACTGGGTAATGAGATATACATGAAAATTCCCGATGGACTCAAAATGCCAAACGCTCATAATTCAAAGTCCCGGGAAATGTTTTCAATCAAATTACAAAGATCCTTGTATGGTCTAAAGCAATCAGGATGAATGTGGTATAATCGTCTTAGTGAGTATTTATTAAAAGAAGGCTATATAAATGATGCCATTTGCCCGTGTGTTTTTATAAAGAAAACAACATCGGAATTTGTTGTACTTGCCGTATATGTCGATGACATAAACCTTATTGGAACCCCCATAGAACTCTAAAAGGCAATTGATTATCTAAAGAATGAATTCGAGATGAAAGATCTCGGAAAGACAAAATTATGTCTTGGTTTGCAAATTGAATATTTGGCAAACGGAATTTTTGTTCATCAATCTACCTATATAGAAAAGGTACTGAAACGGTTTTACATGGATGGAGCATATCCTTTAAGTACTCCGATGGTTGTTCGATCACTTGATGTGAATAAAGATCCATTCCGACCGCAAGAAAGGAATGACGAGCTACTTGGTTCTGAAGTACCATATCTTAGTGCAATTGGCGCACTAATGTATCTTGCAAATACTACAAGGCCTGACATAACCTTTTCAGTTAATGTCTTAGCAAGGTATAGCTCGGCTCCCACAAGGAGACATTGGAATGGGATCAAACATATATTGTGGTACCTAAAAGGGACTACCGATATGAGCTTATTTTATAGCAATAATTGCAGTCCTGATCTTGTTGGTTATGCTGATGCTGGATATTTATACCCACACAAGGCTCGATCTCAAACGGGTTATGTGTTTACCTGTGGAGGCACCGCCATATCTTGGCGATCGACTAAGCAATCAATTGTGTCTACTTCATCTAATCATGCCGAGATAATTGCTATTCATGAAGCAAGTCGGGAGTGTGTGTGGTTGAGGTCTATAATACATCATATTCAAGACAAATGTGGTTTGAAGTGTAACAAACTACCCACGACTTTGTATGAAGACAATGCAACATGTATAGCTCAATTGAAGGGAGGATTCATAAAAGGAGATAGAACAAAGCATATTTCACCAAAGTTATTTTTCACACATGATCTTCAAAAGAATGGTGATATCAATGTGCAACAGATTCGTTCAAGCGATGATATGGCTGATTTGTTCACAAAATCTCTACCAACGTCAACCTTCAAGAAGCTGGTTCACAAGATCGGAATGTGAAGACTCAAGGATATGAATTGATGCTCTTTTCAGGGGGAGTTAATGCGCGTTGTACTCTTTTTCCCTTACAAGGTTTTGTCCCAATGGATTTTCCTTGCAAGGTTTTTAACGAGGCAACCAATAGGCGCATATTCAAACATGTGTACTCTTTTTCTTTTCTTTAATTTTTTCCCATTGGGTTTTTGTTTTAGTTATGGTTTTAACGAGGCACATTATTGAAAAGACATTCAAGGGGGAGTGTTATAAAATATTGTATTTTAGGTGAATGTCCATATTTAGAGAGATTCTAGGGTTTACTTCTTGGTGGCTAAGTCACCACCTCCCTATAAATAAAGGGGTACTATTTCATTGTAAACCATCCCAAAGTATCAATAAGAATACTCCTCTCTCTACTTTTCTCTCTATTGTTCTTGTTCTTGTATTATTTTCTTGTTCTTATATTATTTCATAACAATGGGTATAAATTTTAAGTAATGTAAGTGTTCAATTGGAATAAATCTTAGATAAGTGGTCTAAGAGGAAAAGCCGAACAAGTTTAGGGGGATGCATATGAATTTGGCCTTTCACATAATATTTTAACGGCTTTGGAGTGTTTCTTGATGGGGACCGCGCGTACCCTCACCCCAACCCCGCATTCGTATGATATTGTCCGCTCTGGGCTAATTTCTCACGGATTTGTTTTTGGGCATCTCCCAAAATGCCTCATACTAATGGAAGTGGGTAATCATATATATTTTGGTCACCTTTCTCCTTCTCATCCGGTGTGGGATGGGATTTGCACCTCAACAAACCTCCCGTCAAACCCAGACCACACAATCCCGTGACCTCCCCTCCAGCGAATATCTATTTCCGATCTGCCACCCATCTTGCACCGCTGCAACTACCGCGGGACCCGCCGCCTGACCATCTGTTTATGTCGGGAAGACTTTCGACACAAGTCATTTCCGCAGACACCTTACCTTGCTAGCCCGGAGATCACCTTTGGTCCAGTTTGGCACACCGTCGACTTCGCACGCGTCGGTCCGCTACTCCGCCCTCCGAACCTGGGCTCTGATACCACTCGATGGGGACCACGCGTACCCTCACCCCAACCCCGCATTAGTATGATATTGTCCGCTCTGGGCCAAGCCCTCACGGATTTGTTTTTGGGCATCTCCCAAAAGGCCTCATACTAATGGAATTGGGTAACCATATATATTTTGGTCACCTTTCTCCTTCTCATCCGGTATGGAATGGGATTTGCACCCCAATATTTCTTACTTCACTACTCTTGTATTGTTGTTACATATGCCAAGTTAGTCAAGTCTTTGTTGTATTGTCTAATTTCAATAATTAAATCCAAGGAAGTAACATGATATTTTTAATAATTAAATATTGTCCTTTATATACCTTTTTTTTCCTTTCTCTTAGTTGATATTTGATGATTTTGGAGTTTGGACAAAGATTTTATCTTGCCAACCGAGGTGAGTTTAATTGTGTACTTTAATTTAAAAATATTATTTTTGATGGTGACCATTGAGGGCGGCTCAACAGGTCTCGTGCATTAAGGCGAAATTATATTGAGAGGCCCTTAAATCTATTCTGTATATTTTTTACATTAATAATAAAAATTATTTTCCTAAATAATAAATTAATCAACAACAACAACAATCCAGTATAATCTTATTTAGTGGGGTCTGGGAAGGATAGTGTATACGCAGATTTTACCCCTACCCTTGGGTAGAGAGGCTGTTTCCAAATAGACCCCCGGCATCCTTCCCTCCAAGAACTTCCCACCTTGCACTTGGGGAGACTCGAACTCACAACCTCCCGGTTGGTACAAAAGATAGTAAATTTTTTTAAAAAACTAGGAAGTAGGGCATAAAAAATAAAGTGATGAATTATTGGATGTTGAAGTCGAGAACTTAAAGTGAAAATTTTGTTTGACTATTAACGCATTAAAAAAATAATTAATCGTACATAATATAATAACTTAAGTTTTAAATATTAACAATATTAAAAATATTTATTTTTCTAATCAATTTAAAAAATAATAGTTTACAGTAAATTTGGGACCTTCAAATTATCGGGACATAAGACAATGGCCTTACTGGCCAAGCCTTTAGGGCGTCCTTGCTATGCACTAGTTAATATTTTAATTGAATAAACTAAAATTACCAAATCGAATAATAAATAGAAATTAAAAGGAAAAAATCCAATCATGTGATTAGGTATAGAATTAATATATCATTTTAAGAAAACAAATATTAAAAATACCGAATCGAAAAGAGTAAACCCTGCCTTACTTTTTCCTTTGAGCATCACGTGATTGGGCAAGCTTGTATTATTCCAACTATTCCTGGCTGTGCTCTTATTTTGTCGACACGTGTACACGGTTGATTACGTGGGCCTTCTTTTCCTTCGCCACGCAACCAAGGAACCAATAACGTAATCTACGCCTCTTTGGTTTGTGGCTCACAATCATTTGCTTTACAATTTGAGGCTCATATTCTTCCATCTAAATCTAATAGCTTATTGGACCACGTGTCATGTGCTTCCAATTTTGCCCTTTAACACCAACTTGCTCAAGTCGCGGGGTGTGGCTAGGTGAGGAAGTTAGATTCGAGGACTTTATGCTTATGGAAGGGTATATTCGTCCTTACGACTCTTTGCTGTAAAACAAGCTTTCATTTTCGTGGACACAAATAAAGAAAAATAACTCAAAACAATATAAAAGGTCGATTAAATTTATAGCAATTGCAATTTACATTTACAATACCACTACCGCCTCTGTTTCCTAAAGTTGCTGAATTGCTGATAATATTGCCAATACAGAAAAATATATATTACTCCCAAAGGTCGAAAACAGTTTCTTCAGTACTCTCATAAGCCAAACAGAAATCTTTACTTCGGCCTTGCTTTCCTCCATTTCTTGTGCTATTTTGGGAGAGTTTTCTTCCTCCTTTTTGTCTTGTAACTTCCTAAAAGGTAAGCTGTTTTCGTTGTATTCAAAGTTTATACTACGTGAATTTGCAGTTTGAGTAGGTCAATATGGTTTGTTGTGTTTTTGAGGGTGGTTTAAGTTTAATTATTTCAATTACGGAAAAAGAAGTGGAGGAAATTTGCAAAGTACATCTGCTACCGATTTGTCTTTTTTTTTTTGGTTGTTCTTGTTTGTGTGGGTATTTTCATCATAAAGTTTGAGTCTTTTTTAGTTTTTTTTTTTGTCAAGAAAGACTTTGACTTAGGCTTTTGATCTGGCTTATAAGCTTGTCGTATCAAAATTTATGGTTGAAATAAGTTGATCAATTCTGTTTCCTTTCATCTTTTTTGCTGTTATTAGCGCTTTATGAGCAGTTCTAGTTATTGCAAATTATTATCTTTGTTCTTTTCTTAAATCTAAGCTGGTTAAATGTTACTAACATCCGTTTAACTGTCTCTGCTTTTATAACTCTTTTTTTTCTGATTAGTATCTTTGAATGGTGGTCAAGGTCTTATAATCTACAATAACTTGTAATTGAAATCTGAGATGTTTTTTTTTTGGAGATGAGTTTTTATGTGTCCTGAGTTGAGGACAACCCTTTCTATCCTCCCAGATCTCACTGGTGGTGGTGGTGGTAAATGAGATGAGAGTCTCTCTATATGTGTATTAGGAAATGACAAATAGGTAGGGGAAATAAGTTGATTAAGATTTATTTCAATGACTTTGTGTGCCTTGAACTTGCACTTATCTAAAGCTGAGAAATGAGATGAGTAACTTCTATCAAGCTTGGGGGTTACTAAGCTTCCATAGTGATATGCTATCTTGATTTCTCAAATCTTTGTAGCTGCTCCAAAAATCTGCATATTAACATTCGTTTGCTATTTTGCCAGTTGGTCTATGGAGTGGTTTTCTCGAGTTGATGGTGGTGATCTTGTTGTTCCTAAAGGCTTAGAAGATGGTTTTCCACCATCTCCTGACAGCTGGTCACAGTGGGACTCAACACCACTTGGGAATTTCAAGTCAGAAATGAAAAGGAACAATATAATGTCGTATGTTGGATCTGAAGATTGTAATAAAGTGGCCAGGAGCGGCGTTGACATGAGGAACTTTGGAATTCAGGAGGAGGGTTTTGATAATTTGGATAGCCAGGATTCGTATTGTGATATGGACCAATGGTCCTCATATCCACATGAGCAGCTGAAATTTCATCTTGATAACTTGGCCTCCATCGATCAGTTGGATGATGTGTTCCTGTAAATCTCTAACTATTATTGAATTATTTTGGTCTATAGATGTTGAATTTGATGGGATAATCCGGGTAGTTGGTATGCCATAGCAGGCTACGTATTCATTTCTCATTTTTCTCGAATGACTGATTAAGTTCTTATACTCTATTATGCAGAAGTTCCTTACTCAAAGAATGTCCAACTGGAATGGATGCTTCTGATAGTCATCTGATTTATCGACAAATTCACGGTGCAGCATGCTGCTCGCTGATAATCAAGTGGGAGATGAATATTCAAATCCAGAGCATGTGACAAGCAACGCTTGTAGCGCCGAGAGTGCCAAATATTACTCTGCACATGCTTTTACCTCGTCAATGGATTGGGAGAGTCAAGAAGTTAATAATTCTTATTTGCTGGAAAAGGTGATGCTTTTGCTCATTTTTGTTTCTGAAGGGCATGAGTTTTCATGTAGCAACTCCATTCAATATGTGAAGCTGGAGTTGAATCATCAACCCCAGAAGAACTTAAAGACAGTCACTGCATCTAAATTATGTCATCTGAAAGCTCAGACTATCTAGATGGACCCAGCCGATAATATAATTGGTCCAGTAGTGAGCCTTCTGGTCGTTATGATATCTTACATGATAAGTATCTTTGGGTCACTTGGAGTTTTTAGTTTTGCATTGAGGCAGATGCAGGGAACAATCCAGGTTATGTCTCTTGCTTTTCAGTGGAAGGAAATATTGGGAATATTTGACTTGCATTCAAGCAGGGGCGAACCTTGCATGATTGTTGAGGGTTGAACTAAAATTTGAAGGTAAAAAATCATAACATCTTAAAAATCTCTAGAAGAAAACAAATTTGAATTTCTCTTTCTGGGAAACTGAGCTTGGAGCAGTTTCCCCTTTCTGACCTATGGAGGTCCGTCCCCACATAAAGATGGCTTAGTGTGGCAAACTTCATGTTTGTGGGTGATGTATATTTTGATAACGTTGAACAGAAAAATGTTATGAAAGTATTTTCTGGTGTTTGGTTTCAAGTATTAACAGAACTATCATCTGTTATCACAGACTAATGTGACCAACTTGAGACAGATGAAAAACTATAGGAAGTTGTTGGGTTGAATCCATCTGTCTCATTATATCATCATTTTTATCGTTGTCTTCGAATCTGGATCATTTCTATGTTAGTTTAAGAGCTGTCTGTTGCTAATGGATTGGACTTTTTGTGCTTTGCATTGCCACTTCCCAGCTTAAACATTTCAATTAAGCATATTAATCTTCATCTAAGGGTTTGCTTTTGGGCCTAAATCTTTTTGTGTCAGTGTGAGCAAGTAATGATTTTTTAAGCTTTTGCTTTCAGTGTGAACAAGTGATTTTTTTTTTTTTTGGATCTTCCTCTCATGTTAATTAGTAGAAACATGTGCATACACGTTTGTTCTCATTTATGACGAGGTACTTTCATTTCAACTAGTTTAAGTGCACTGATTAGTCTATCTGGGTTCCGAATCTAAATCTTCAAATTTTATGCTCTAGGCACCAACTGCAGAGGTTGCTGTGAAATTGGAGCATGATAGAGGAGATAGTAGAGTGAGTGACGAGGAAATATCCACGGAGCAATCTGTCCTACAGCACCTTGAAAGTCTCACAGCTCAGGTAATGAAGGCTTTAAGTTTTGGGCTTACCACCGTAATATTAGCAGCAACATGACCTTACTGAATTTGTACTTATCTTGATACTACCAGTTGACTGAGGAAACCAGAATCTGCTTCCGGGATTCTCTATACCGTCTTGCAGATAATTCAAAACATGATGAATGTCAGAGTTGGAATGTTCAGTCAGATCAAAGTCCTAGATGGTGAGTGCGCATGCTCATTGATTGTTTTAATTACTGAAATAGATTAGAATTTTGAGCTTGTTAGTCAGTTGTTACACATGATGTTGTGGTTCATGATTAGAGAGACTATTATGCATATGTTTCTATCTGCTCTGCCTGGTTGAGATTGCTAGAGGAAATTATACCTTGCTTTAGTAAAAACTTCATCATTTCTTGTTCTTCCTATGTTCAATATTTTAGTAAGTCATTCTTTAATGTACTGTCTGTGCTCAAGATTTCACTGATGTCATTGGAATGGACAAAATAAGGAAAAGGTGACTGTATAAGTTCATTTGAGGATGAAAATACACACCTTAATAACCCAAAGGGGAAATGCAGCATGAAATGTTTATTGCCTTTTGATAAAAAAGTAGATTGGAAAGTATTGTATTGCTGGAATTAACGTCTGACATTTTTTTCATGTTGAAAAACAAAATCAGGTTAAGCAAAGAAGAGACAACAGAAATGAAGACGAATGTAATTGACAGAACTGTTGCCAACCTATTGTTCAGCAACATAGATTTTGGTGCTTCCGGAGGCTCATCTTTGGACTTAACAGAAGTCACCAACACAAGACAGCATTCGGGTGGTATGTTATGGCATATTTCCGGTTCCCAGGGTTGTGATGTGCCTACTTTTAGCGGATAGACGGTGCATTCTTGACTCTGCTCAAACCTTTCTTGAAGTGGAACAGTGAAGTGGGTTGATTGGCGATACTCTGTATCCTGGTGCTTATGCTTCCTTCAAAGATATTACAGCAAGATCGTCTTATGTTATTTGGCCTGACCAGATCTGGCTAAGTTTTGACAAAAGCTTGTATTGCAGGCATGAGTAAAGACCGATTACGGTTACTTTTGCGTCTGCTAGCTCATCAGTAATTTCTGTTATATGATAGTGTTGGCAGAGGAGCAATAAGTTCCGAGAGCTCAAGACTCAGGAATAGTGTTTTGTGAAGGAAAATAGGTAAAATAGTTGAATCCTGGCATTTCTTTGGACTTCCAGGATTATGCAAGTGTCGAATGCTTTAAAGGGCCCCCTATTTTTTTAAGGCTCCAGACATCTTACTTAAGGAAGAAACTTCCCCTGTGAATTTTTGTAAACTGCTAAATATTTTCAATTTGGGTAGTTTCAGTTGTTTTAGTTCTTGGCAGGAGTTGATGGAGTTGTAATATTGACGAGAGGAAAACATAACATGAAATTAATGCTCGATAGTTAGTCTCAAAGATAGCATAGTTAAATTCTCGTTTTCATATGGATTGGATGTAAATAATGTTTGAGTAATTTTTGATTTAATTGCTATTCAGGATGATCAGCACTTGAGTTGGGGTCGGAGTGATTACTCTTATAATTAATAACTAAAGTAGGAATAATATTAATTAGGCAATCCGAATTAGTAAATTAGGACCTCAATGTAAATTTCAAACCCATTATAAATTTAGGGACTAAAGCCCTTGCTTTAGTTTCTTGTCCCTCTGGCCGCCCCTATAGTGGGTTGTTAGCATCAAAGCCTTTGATTTGTACTGTAGGGGAGTTATAGGGTTTGGTCCTTATTGGGAACATATGTTGGGGTACTGGAGAGAAAGTTTAGAAAATCCAAATAAGGTTTTGTTTTTAAAATATGAGGATGTGAAATTGGATGTGTGTAATCAATTGAGGAGATTAGCTGATTTCTTGGGGTTTCCTTTTACAGATGAGGAGGAAAAGGGTGGAATAATAAAAGATGTGTCAAGTCTTTGTAGTTTTCAGAACTTGAGGGATTTACAAGTAAACAAGAAAGGTAAAGGGGCCATTTCAGATTTTGAAAATAGGAATTTGTTTAGGAAAGGTGAGGTTGGTGATTGGGTTAATTATTTTACACCTTCCATGTTTCAGGGGCTTTCTAAAGTTATGGAAGAGAAATTAGGAGGGTCAGGGCTTACCTTCAGTTTAAGTCAAGAAACTAAGTAGGGTGTTTGGATATAAAAACCATAATTTTCGAAAAAAATAATATTTGGAGTTAAGTTGAAAAATAGTATTTGAAATTTAAAATAATGTTTGGACATGTAGTTTACTTGAAAAAAGATTTGTAGTTTTATGAGTGAGAAAAAAAGTTTTTGGAACAAATTGAAATTTGGTTGTTGAAAAACTTATTTTTGAAAAATCGTCAAAAACTAACATATTGTTATGAAATCTCTTATTTAAGGTGAATGTCTATAATTAGAGAGATTCTAGAGTTCTATTCTTGGTAGCTAAATCATCCCCCTCCCTATAAATAAAGGGGTCTTCTACCATTGTAAACCACCCCTAACAATCTCTAAGTATCAATAGAATACTCCTCTCTCTCTATTCTCTCTATTGCTCTTGTTCTTGTATTATTGTTCTTGTCTTTATATTATTTTATAACACGTTATCAGCACGAGTCTCTAACCAATTGAAATTTTCGATTGTCTTAACTTTTGTTTGTATAGGGTTTTGCTTCAAAGAAAGAAACGAAAAAAAAAGAGGCGGATGAAGAGCAATCATCGAAGCTGTTAGCTTCTCACAACTAGAAGCCAATTAAAGTGACTGTAGATATGAGAAATCAACAAGGCCATTCTGTGTAAGAATTTCTATACAGAAAACAAGGAGAGAAAACATTGAAAATATAATTGGTATACCTTAAAGGTAAGTAACTTACTTTTCCCTTTCAAATTCTTGGAATTCTATAATTTGATTTTATATACAAACATAGACAACAAAGTTTGATTATAACTCTAATGGAGTTTGTAAGAAATTGTAACCACATGAAGTGGTAAAATCTCTATGTCCTGCCATGATTAAATTCATGTATGATTGTGGGCAAAGAATTGAAAATCCGTCCCATTGAATTTGCTCCATTCCCTTTAGAGAATGTGGAAGCAGTATGTGATAAGTCTGAAAGAAGACAAAATTATTACCGTAAAGGTATCAATGGATGTGGACGTGGCAATAGACGAAATTATAATCGTCATTATTGTGATAATGAGAATAATAAAGATTCTCAAAATAATCTTTCACTTTATGAAAGTAATATTTGACATGAGATTGTGTAAAGCACATGATTATGATCCATTCCCTGAAGTGAATGTGATAATTGTAATAGAGCCCGTAAGTATGAATACGCTCTTGATGTAAATTTGTTTTATGTCTGACATTATGAAAAGAAAGTTCGTTGCCCTTGAAATTTCGGGCAAGAACTATATGACATGGGTGTTGGATGAAATCCACTTAGATGCTATGGGTCTTGGAGACGCCATTAAAGACAGAAATAATGCATCCACCCAAAACTATGCTAAGGCCTTGATTTTCTTGCGCCATCACCTTGATGAAGGTTTGAAACTATGCTAAGGCCTTGATTTTCTTGCGCCATCACCTTGATGAAGGTTTGAAAATTGAATATATCACAGTCAAAGATCCACCCATCTTGTGGAATGGCTTAAAGAAGAGATATGACAACCTGAAGTTGGTCACTCTGCCACAAGCACGATACGATAAGAATCCAAAAGCAAATAGTTTATAAACTATATATTATCGTTGCGGTGGAAACGGGCACTAGTCAAAGGCTTGCCGTATACCATGACATTTGGTTGACCTTTATCAAGCATCTCGAAAGAGTAAACGCCCTGAAACAAATTTTGTCTCTGACGACAACTTTGACATCACCCACTTGGATGTGGCAGACTTCTTTGAGCAACCCGAGGGGAAGATAGACCACCTAATCGGTGATGGATCCGTGATGAAAGAAGATGGAGCTATTTGATTTTATTTTACTTGTTTGTATTAGTTAATGAATAAACTAATAGCCATTAGTATTAGCTCGTATTAGTTAGTTCATGATATAATGTTAGTATTAGTTCTTTAGAATGTATCAATATGCTCAAATATCAATAATATTTTTACTTTCCAGTAGAGGTAATCGACTAACCTGAAAAACTAGTCGGTTATCTCATATTTCGTATAAAAACTGCAAAACAATCGATTGTCAATGATCAACAATCGATTGTCTTTAAAACAGTGATCTGGAATTTTTCAAAAACAGTCAACAATCGATTGTCTATGTTTAACAATCGATTGTCTTAAAACAGTGTGATCTGGAATTTTTCAAAAACAGTCAACAATCGATTGTCTATGTTTAACAATCGATTGTCTTAAAACAGTGATCTGGAATTTTTCAAAAATAGTCAACAATCGATTGTCTATGTTTAACAATCGATTGTCTTAAAACAGTGTGATCTGGAATTTTTCAAAAATAGTCAACAATCGATTGTCTATGTTTAACAATCGATTGTCTTAAAACAGTGAGGTCTGGAATTTTTCAAAATAACCAACAATCGATTGTCTATGTCTAACAATCGATTGTCTTAAGACAGTGTGATCTGAATTTTTTCAAAAATAGCAAATAATCGATTGTGTGTGTTTAACAATCGATTGTCAATGTTCAACAATCGATTGTGTGTGTTTAACAATCGATTGTTTTATGAAAATGCTTAAACTGAAATTTTCAAGCTGCATAGTAATCCATATAATCGACTATCTGATTTAGTTTGTCAACTGACCGCAGCAGATTTTGAAAATATTATTTAAATGTGACACAAACGGATTGAAGTTGTTTATTCTCATGTTCGTATATTTTCTTTTATATGTCAAACCATGGGAAGTAAATTGATTGAAGGCTCCGGAAGAGCAACTGTAACTCTGCCCAAAGGCACGACGTTTATCTTAGAGAATGCAATATTCTCCTCCAAGTCTAAGAAGAACTTGTTGAGTTTTAATGATATCAATCGCAATGTTCTCCTCCAAGTCTAAAAGGAACTTGTTGAGTTTTAAAGATATCATTCAAAATGGATATCATATTGAGACAATAGATGAGAATCTTGAATTCTTCATGAAAACGAGGCTGCCCATTTCGGTTTGGGTTCACGCCATTTTGCATGCAGCAATACTAGTTCGTCGGCTGCCCACTTCGGTTTGGGGTCACGCCATTTGCATGCAGCAATGCTAGTTCGTCGCCTGCCCACTTTGGTTTGGGGTCACGCCATTTTGCATGCAGCAATACTAGTTCGTCGGCTGCCCACTTCGGTTTGGGGACACGCCATTTTGCATACAGCAATGCTAGTTCGTCTCTGACTGACGAATTGACACAAATATTCCCCGTTGCAATTGGTTTTGGGTCATGGACCCAATATATCCCATTTAAGAATCTTTGGATGCGTAGTATATGTGCCTGTAGCACCGCCATCCTGCACCAAAATGGGTCTGCAAAGAAGGTTAGGAATATATGTTGAGGTTGAATCGCCCTCCATTATTCGCTACCTCGAAACATTGACAGGAGATTTGTTCACTGCACGATTTGCAGACTGTCAATTTGATAAGACACTTTTCCCAAAATTAGGGGGAGAAGTTGGTGAAACCAAACGGGAAATTTTGTGGAAAAATGCATCATTATCTCATCTTGATCCACATACCTCTATTTGTGAAAGAGGCACAAAAGATTATCCATTTGCAAAGAATAGCAAATCAAATGCCTGACGCATTTATAGATTTGAAAAGGATAACAAAATCACATATCCCCGAAGTGAATGTGACAACATCTGATTCACGAATACATATTCATTATTGGAAGAATATGAACATGAAATTGGTATTAAATATACCACACTCACCCCTAGAAGGAGGTTTGAAATGATATATGGCATGAATGATCGTTGGTCACGTACCTATTGTACGCCAAAGTATTTTGGAAATATGACTATTAAAGGACAACGATAATGCAAGAAACATATCTTGCATATAAGTTTGACATGACCATAATGGTATAACTTTCTCTTTAAGAAAGATATTCACCACATGGATGTTGATGAATCTGTGGTAGTACAAAATTAATTGAGAGCTCTAGAAGAGCCAATTATTACTATGTTGGAGAAACACAATTGAGTATTGTGCTGTAGTAAGTCTCAAAGAAACTTATTCAGTTTCCAAAGTACACGCGAAAGCGATTGATTATATTGAGACTATAAATAAAGGAAGGCTTTGATATCTCCTATTACTACAACTTGTAGCGGGGTAATTAGCATATGAAAAGCTACACGCTTTGTTCTCCAGTTTGTACTACACAAAAGAAAGAATGCCACAATAAAGTGGATATCTATTGGTATAAAAACCCATGTCATAATAAACCTGAAGTTTATTGATAAGTGCACATGTCATGGTGTAAATTTGAAGTTTACCAATATTGATAATTTATTCAGTTGGCATTCGTGTTAGCCATCTCATTTTAAGTATGATGTGCAAATTCACATAGGTGAATATTAAAGAACTAGAAAGTTCTTTACGAATTCTCTTGTATCACTTGTTCTCATTAATGAACTGACCAACTAAAGAGTTCGGGTTGAAGCCCATAAATTCTGGAAATATCAAAGGTGAATATGGGCCCATTCACCTGCCATGTATACCGCATATGATGCATCTATGATATGGTTACATGCGCAATTGTTATTAACCCGCAGCCTGGCCGGTGCTTGCGAGGTAAATTGCTCAGTAATCTAACTTCGAGCATAATTTCCAGATTTTCTACTCAAGATAGTTCATCTTGATAAGTTGGTTTATATCAAAGTTGGTTTAGCAAGATAATTATTGAGTGCTTCCACTTAATAGCTAAACTGTTTCTTATGAGAACAAAGTTATATATATCAGTTTGATATACGTTGTATACGAGAGTATATTATATTCTCCCCTCACAAGTGGTTCAGGGTCAGGAACCAAATAATTTCATCTTATTATTAATGTGCCGTGTATATTTACATGATAATGCACAAAGATGATTTCCCAAAGTTGAGGAAACAAGTTAGCTTTTCTAACATGAGGGGGAGACATGATAAACACTTGAGAAAAGGTTACATGGGATGAATTATCATTTGTATATGTATATCCCCGAATATCATGATATGAACCTGAAGTTCATAAAAGGGATAATTCAATTGCAACATATTGCAAAGCATGCTATACGCATTTGCTGACCCAAAGAAAGTAACTAAACGGAAGAGATACAATTCAAGAAGAATTGATTCCATATGAAAGACATGTAGTTTTGAACCTATAGTTCAAATGCTTGAAAGTATAAAGTCAAAGGTATGTATAATCAGTTTTCGATATCTTATTTGTCTTGCATGACATGGAAAACTTGATATGCATCTAAAGTCTATTATATGGCTTGTATGACTTAACTTGAAAGATTTAAGTTGCTTGAAGCATATGCAATTCTTGGTCCTGAAGTACCACATCCTTAGTACAATTTGTGTACATATGTATCTTGCTATAACTATAAGCATGATGGCATTGAGAATGCATCTATGGAGATATTGAAGAGTTATTCCACGACATATGAAGATGTTCATATCTATCAAGAATGATGATTTCAAGGTGCGGAATATTTATTCAAGTCAATATGGTTGATTTGTCAAACATCTACCAAAGATCGTTTTGAAGATGATGCACAAGATTGGAATGCAAATATTCAAGGATATAAATTGATGCTCTATTCAGGGGGAGTTAATGCGCGTTGCACTCTTTTTCCCTTACAAGGTTTTGTCCCACTGGGTTTTCCTTGCAAGGTTTTTAACGAGGCAACCAATAGGCGCATATTCAAACATGTGTACTCTTTTTCCTTTCTTTAATTTTTCCCATTGGGTTTTGGTTTTAAGGTTTTAACGAGGCACATTGTTGAATAGACATTCAAGGGGGAGTGTTATGAAATCTCCTATTTAAGGTGAATGTCTATAATTAGAGAGATTCTAGAGTTCTATTCTTGGTAGCTAAATCATCCCCCTCCCTATAAATAAAGGGATCTTCTACCATTGTAAACCACCCCTAACAATCTCTAAGTATCAATGAGAATACTCCTCTCTCTCTATTCTCTCTATTGCTCTTGTTCTTGTATTATTGTTCTTGTCTTTATATTATTTTATAACACATATTTTTGAAAAAATATTGTGGAAAAAAAGAAAAAAATATATGGACAACGGCGTCTAAAAGTTTATGCTACGGAATAGAATTCTTCCTCCACATGCCCTTGGGGCCAGTTTGATTAAATTACGTGGATATTATTGCAATAATACATTGATTACAACGCAGGAATTAGTACAGGAGTATGATTTCTTGGACAATGTATAATTTAAAGGAGAATTATGTGGTTTGTTTTTTCCTTTTCCCCCATCAGTATGTGGTTTGTTTACCTTTTTTAAACTTATTGTTCAATACATGAAGGTTATTTGAAATAGTTGCTTTAATTCATGCATTACTTATCTATGTATTCTTATTTAATCTTATATAATATAATATATAGATGCCTACATAACTTATGCTTATATATCTTTATGAGGACAACAAAAATGACAACTAAACCGTATACAAGTAATAATGATTTTTGATCAAGTGGAAAAATATAACCAAAGAAGCACTTTATGTAAGCAATCACATTCAGTTATGCCTTATAAAAAAGAATAAGTAGTCGTTGTAAATATAATTTGATTTATAAGTCCGAAGTCAAATCCCACAAAAAATCAAGACTTAGCTACAACTGTTCAATATCGGAAAGAAAACAAGCTCGAATAATTCCTATATTATAAATATTAAGATTCTTGTATCTAATTAACTAACAAATTAAATTAGTAAATTAACAACGGCAAAATACATAATCTACCCATCAAACTTTGGACCAAATCCCTGTTACACACCTGTTCTACACGGGTTTTATTTTACACACCAAACTTTTTAAAAGTGTGTCAATTACACACTACTTTTTTCTATACCAGCTTTTCAGAATATGTGCGCGCCAATAATGTCATGAAACGTGTCCTAACTCAAGAAAAAAAGAAAATATTAAATTTACACAAATTGATAATATTTAAAAGGAAAAAAACAAAAAAGAGCCCCGGAAAAACGATGTCTTATACCGTAGCCATTTCAAATTCACCGGTATTTTCGCCCCTGGCCAAGGTTTCGGTCACCAAATTTCTCATTTATAAATCAGCTTCATTTTCTTATTCTTCTTTTCCTAATTTATCTAAAACCCTAACGAAATTCCCTTCCTTTACCTCTTCTTCTTCTTCTTCTTCTTCTTCTTCTTCTTCTTCTTCTTCTTCTTCTTCTTCTTCTTCTCCGTCTTTACAATTTCAAATTCTTCGGCTTCAGAAGCCGTTACCAGCATCGACATCGATTAAACTCATTAGAAATTCTACAGAATTTTCTACTTCTGCGCCGGTTTTGAAGAGGAAAAGACCGGCAAAATTGGATGTTCCAGTTGTTTCGACAACTTTTGAGAATTTCCCGGAGACTCCGGCAGTAGTGAATTTTGAGGAAGGTTGAGGGCGATAGGTATATGTTTGTTGTAAGCGTGGTAGGAGAGGTCCGATGGAGGATCGTTAATGTGGATCGGGGATTGGGTCTGGGGAAGAAGACAAAGAGAGGGAGGGGTTATTTTTTTCTTTTTATTGATTTTTTAATTGGTGTAAAAAGGAAAATTCTTAAAAGTTAGACACGTGGATACTTTATAAAACTTGTAACATGAAAGTTTAATTATTCACACGCTTGTTTTTATGTGTGTAACACGCATATGACACATAGATAAAGTAGTGTGTAATTGACACACTTTTAAAAGGTTTGGTGTGTAAAATAAAATCCCTGTAGAACATGTGTGTAATAGGGATTTGGTCCAAAGCTTGACGGGTAGATTATGTATTTTGCCAATTAAACACTAAAGATACTAAGGGTTAGAGACAAGATTAAGGAGTTATAGAGTTATGATTTTTCCTATTGTCGGAATTATTCCCGCTACGTTTTCTATAAATTTGCCTAAGTATTCTCTATCGTTCATGAGCGCTCTGACTATACTAACTCTCTCCCGAGTAATTACCATAATTTACTAGACATATTCTCCCGAATTACACTAGCTGGCATTAAGTACGGCTCACTCAATCACACCAAGGTTTCGTTATCCCTAATCCCACATTTAAACCCTTCGTATTGATCCCTCATATGCGTTAGGAGTAATGTTGTTCAACAACTACGTAAATATGCACTCTCTCCCGAGTAAGACACACTAAATAGGCACAGTCGATTGAGAGCTCTTAAACCAACTACAATATTAACGTAGTTGAACAAATAGAGAAAAAGCTACCGCAAATCTATATTAATGTAACAGGAAAATCATCCTCCAATAGGTTCCATCAAAACACTAGATAACAAATTAGCTATTCATAATAGTATGCATAACTAAAACACTAGAATTCATAACCAATAATGAAACTAGGAAGAAGGAAGTGAAAAACTCGTAAAAGAATTCTCCACCTTACTCCTAGTGTGTCTCCTTAGGTCGAATCCTTAGTCTCTTCAAAAGTATGTCCAAGTCCCTCTAAATAGTATTTTTACATGAATTCATACCAAGTAGGGTCGGGCCCAGACGAAATATCTTTTTCTGCGCGAAATAGGACTCTGGCTCTGTAAAAATTTGCACATGCGTGCCGTATAGGGCGACGCACCACGTGGTGTGCTTTTTGGGTAAGTTCATAGAGCTAATTCTAACAGGCTGTAGGAAGTTTTCACAAGCGCGGCATGCCGTAGTTGTGGGAATTCGCGAGAGTGCAAAACATAAAATTTTTGGCCTTTTCAAATAGCTTTCCAAATATATATATTGTGGAGACGAAACGGAGTTGTGAGCGAAAAGTTATGTGCATTTTTTTAGACAATGCGCTGTATGCCTGCTCGATTCTCTGTTGCATTCTTGACTATCATCCGTTGATCCCCGAACACGATCCTGGCTGGATTTCTTAGGCTTTTACTTAGACTTCAAAGCTTCAAATCGCTTGAATTTATTCGATTAATATCTATATAGCTCGAAATCACTCCTACAAGGCATAAAATACACAATTTAATGCAAAACACTAGTGATTAAAGCTCAAAACTAAATTAAAGTGCAGTACATTAAAGTGTAATAAGCGATTAAAATACGCAATTATAACCTATCATCAACACCCCCACACTTAAACTATTGCTCGGGCTCAATAAATCAAACTATATTTTATATAGACATGACCTTTTTAAACATTTCTCTTAATTCATCACACCAAGAATATTTAAAATAGACTAAGCACAAAAGCGTAATATCTTCACCTTAAGATTTGACTCACAAGCACCACACATTATTCACAACTCACTCACTTACTCTAATATAGAGGTCTACAATATTGTCTTTCCTACATGAATCAAGTGCCCTCACACAATAAAAGAGAATAGTTCCATGCACCATAAAAGTTAAGAACAATTAGGAACTCAAGATAGAAAGAACTTACTCATTCTCAAAAATAATATTCATATGCGACAGAAGATGCGCCGTAGACTAGGGGTGTGCATTCAAATCTATTTATCGATAAATCGAATCGAAAAAATAAAATCTTATTGAAACGATAACGATAAGCATATGTACAAATAGATATCGATAAGTAATTATCGATAAGGGTCAAAATCGAATCGATAAATCGAATGCACACCCCTAAATTTATTTCATCCACCACATTTAAGGAATGATCATATTTAAAGCTCAAGAGAATGAAGTTCAAATTAATGGAAAATAGAATTAGTAGTAATGATGTATTTTAGTTTTTTTTAATACCGTTTGAGTGTCGGTGACATACATTTAATCCCTTACTTTAGTTTCGTCGCATGTTCCTATTGACACAATTTTGATGTTATAAATGATATTTGTCTTATTTTAGCTTTTTTTTGTCCATATTAGATAGACATGTTTATAGCGATATACTTTCTATGGAATCCCGTAAATTTTCTTATTGGTGTAATCGATAACCAAATTGATAAGCCCCAAAAATCGATAAATCGAAATCAAAAAAGTTAAAACCTTATTGAAACGATAACGATAAGCATATGTACAAATCGATAATCGATAAGTAATTATCGATAAGGGTCAAAATCGAATCGATAAATCGAATGCATACCCCTACCATAGGCTTTCTCGTAGTGTACTACTCTACTAATCGAGCCCATTCAATTTAGGATCAAGTAGGACTTTATTTGGTTGTAATGTAGGTTGCAGGACGGGTATGATAGATTTAGATATAAGAGTGACTACACTTCCCTAAGCACTTTAATGCATACACTTTAACATTTAAAATCTCACACTTATGTCAAACCAAAACTCCACCTTCACATCAATGTATATTACTCCATACTTCTTTAAGCACAATTATATCAAGAACAACCACTTATCAAGGAATAATTTTCGCAACAATACAACTATTTTTTCTTTCTTTTCCAGTTCAAGTGGCTCTTACTTTTTCAAAATAATGCACATGTATCCTTATCTCATTAGTTCCACTCAAAAGCCAAACCAATTACCCCACACTTTAATTTTTACGTTTATAACAATTCAAGTGCTCATGAGAGGTTAAAAGGTTCAAATAGATTGTTAATTCAAACAACTGGGTAAGGCTTATAATATGATTGCCACAGAAAAAAGATTACATGCTCAAAGGGGTTAACTACGATACATAATAATTATGAGGGTAAAATATATATATGCCTCAACAAAAAAACGCCTATATCACTTCCAAGATTGAATAAACCACTATTCTAGACATCAAATACAATGCACAGAAAAACACACAAGCCTCTTACACACATGACACATAACACACTAAGGATTGGACTCATCAAGACACTCTAGTCAAAGCAGTTAAGCAAAGGTAAGCTTATACAATTTAAGATATTTTTACAAGAGTAAAAAACTGAGTCTAAGCGTCACAACCAAAGTACTCGCTAATCTCAACGCATAACAAAGTTAAGAGATATTGCTTCAATTTATTTCATCTCACACTGACTCCTACTCCTAAAAAAATAAAACTAACTACACCCGATTCAAATAAAACCTTTGAAAAAGAAGCGTGACCCAAAGAAAAATCAAGGGAATTGCTACACTACCTACAAATTTTTTATAAGACTTAAATTTCTCAAGAAAATTGTCTAATAGATCCATCGTCGGGCAAAGTACAATAAATTTTTTATTAAAAATTAATAAATTAATACAACTAAAATAGCATAGAAAGTCACCCAGACAATCTCCTCACCGCACTTAAAATTGTGCATTATCCGCAATACACACCATAACTAATAAGAGGGTAAAAGAAACTCCCTGATAGGCCAAAGGCCGAAGCACTAGCAGCTCATAGGATACTCAGACTTCTCCCAGGCCCGGTCCTTCGTGCAGGTACCTCACACTCAGTTCCCACTATCTGGTTTCTTGTTGCATCATTCCAATAGCTTTGTTTTCTATGCTCATAGAAATAAAAAAAACGACACTATAAAAATAATATAATATAATATTAATAAATAAAAAAGCAGTAAATTTAGGTTGCATCCCAACAAGTGCTTGATTTAACATCGCGGCACGATCCGAATCACTATCTGCCTCCTCAATATCCTTGGTTGCCTCTAGTATCTCTTCTATGACATCGACATCCTCAAAATCTAGTTTGATTGATTGTTGGTGTTCTAATCTGGCCTGCTCCTCTAGCTCCTCCCGTATATTTTTATATCCTCCAGTATAATGGTAATATCTGCAACCAATTCATGCTCATATTGGCTACTATCCACAATGTCAACTTTTTGCAGTTTACAAGGTTCAATTAATTTATTTGCTTGAGCCTCCAAGTTGTGAATAATTGCCCTTGCCTTTGTATCTGCCGTGGTTTCTTACCATATAATTCCATGCAATACTTTAACATATTTTTGATCTCCTTTAGGTTAGCTTCCCTAGGTTCTTTATTCATGTTATCCTCACAAGAAAAAGTAGTGCCATCATAATAAGGAGTTACGGGAAGATAAGAAATATAAGAACAACCATGAAAGTGACCATCTTGACCACCACACATATCACACATATTTCACACATAAGATTGAGTTGGTGCACATAATAAAATACCTCGAATATTTTGATAATTTTCTCCTGGGTGGTTTCATCCAAAATATACATAAGGAAGACCAAAAGTATAATTACCAACAGCAAAATGCCCATAATTTCAAGATGTCATGTCTCTCAAGTCAAACAAAAAAAATTAAATACAAAAAAATACAAATAAAAACTCAAACTTGCAACCTAGAAATATGTATAACTTTCGCTATACCGTTAGTTTTCGGCAACGGTGCTAAAATTTGATCACGCCCAACTATGGCTTATAAAAAGGACTAAGCGGTCGTTGCAAATATAATCCGATTTACAAGTCCGGAATCGAATCCCGCAGAGAACTAAGGCTTAGCTACAACTGTTCAATATTGCTAAGAAGACAAGCTCGAATAATTTCTATATTATAAATAATAAGATTATTGTATCTGATTAACTAATAAATTAAATTAGTAGATTAACAACTAATATTCCTAAGGGTTAGAGACAAGATTAAGGAGGTCTAGAGTTATAATTTCTCCTATTGTCGGAATTCTACTCCCTACATTTTTTTTATAAATTCACCTAAATATTCTCTACCGATCATGAATGCTCTGATTGTCGTAACTCTCTCCCGAGTAATTACCATAATTTACTAGACATATTCTCCCAAATTACGCTAGATGGCATTAAGTACGGTTCACTCGAATTGCACCCAAGGTTTTGTTATCCCTAATCCCACCTTTAAACCCTTCGTATTGATCCCTCATATACGTTAGGAGTGATGTTGTTCAACAACTACCTAAATATGCACTCTCCCCCGAGTAACACACACTAAATAGGTACAGTCTATTGAGAGCTCTTAAAACAACCACAATAATAATGTAGTTGAACAAATAGAAAAGAAGCTACCGCAAATCTATACTAATGTAACAGGAAAATTATCCTCTGATAGGTTCCATCAAAACCCTAGTTAATAAATTAGCTATTCATAATAGTATGCATAACTACAATACTAGAATTCATAACCAATAATAGAAATAGAAAGAAGGAAGTGAAAAACTCGGAAAAAAATTCTCCGCCTTACTCCTATTGTGTTCTTGCCTCCTTAAGTCGAATTCCCGGTCTTCTTAGCCTACTTAGATCTAAATTATGTCAAAAGTATGTTCAAGTCCCTCAAAATAGCGTTTTACATGTATTTATACCAAATAGTATCGGGCCCAGATGAAACATCTTTTCCTGCGCGAAATAGGCCTCTGACTTTGTAAAATTTGCACAAGCGTGCCGCATGGGGCGAAGCGGCACGCAGTATGCTTGTGGAGAAGTTCAGAGAGCTGATTCTGACAGGCTACAGGAATTTTTCACAGGCGTGGAGCATTGGAGTAGCGGGAATTCGCGAGAATACAAAATACAAAAGTTGTGGCCCTTTCAAATAGCTTTCCAATGATATATTGTGGAGACTAATCAGAGTTCTGAGCGAAAAGTTATGTGTATTTTATTAGACAATGCGCCGTATACCCGCTCGATTCTTCATTTCGTTCTTTACTATCATCCGTTGATCCCCGAACACGATCCCGACTTGATTCCTTAGGCTTTTACTCATACTTCGGTGCTCCAAATCATTTGAATTTATTTCATATTATCTATATAGCTCGGAATCATCCTTACAAGACATAAAATGTACAATTTAAGGCAAAATACTAGCGATTAAAACTCAAACTCAATTAAAATATAATACATTAAAGGATAATAAGCGATTAAAATACATAATTATAGCATATCATCAATAAGTTTTAGAAAAAATGTATAGATATGACTATGACCAATTTCCAGTTGCCACGAACCAAAAGATTGTAACTTCCGTTATACCTTTGAAATTAATTATTTAATGTGCTGTTCTTGACTTAATTTTTTAAAACAAGAAACGTGTTATACTCAAAGGTAACCAAAACAAAAAAAGAAGAATGAGTCATGTTTAGAGGGAAAATTCCGCGACACATCAAATATTTATATCGTACTTATCATTCGTAGCAATACTTTTAACAAATTTATCATTTCCAGTTACATTTGAATTTTATAATAAATTCATGAAATAACATATTAACTGTGTTGAACTAAAATAAGAGAGCAACAAGCTCTCGTAGCATAGTTGGTTAGAACACCTGCGTAATCGTCGGAGGTCTTGAGTTTGATTCTCAACAAGAATATTTTATTTTTCTGTTGCGTGAATAAATATAATTGATATACGTTGTATCCGTTGCGCGTTTGAATATAAGCGATACAAGTTAGTAACAATAAAATAATAGTTACGAATAATAATTAGTCAAACTATATAGTTACTACGGCTTTAAGCTATAGTGATCTATGAAAAATCCTCAAATTTAAAAGAGGAACAACTTAAACAAATTTTACACAAGTTTTTAAACAAGATTGTATACAAAGTGTAATAAGAAAACAAAAAAGGGGAGAATTCAAGACAAGAACTACTATAATGTACTTAATTAATAGCTACACCTTTGCAACAATATCATCTAATTGGGCAAGAGGAGTAGTGGGCATTGGCTACAAATTAGGTGGAGAGCTCCTACAAATTGGACAACTCCCACTCTTCCGCAACCATTTGTCAACACAATCCACATGAAAACAGTGTCGACATTCAGGTATACAACGAACCAAATCTTTCGCACAATACTCACACAAGCAAATAGCGCATACATTTGTATTAATTGGAGTGGGCAATCTCATGCTTTCACCTAAAACCACTTTGGGAAATGACTCTATAACAGGCTGATCCAATCCCAGGAAGTAACTATAAATAGTACCATTGGAAGATGCAGGTCTGAAATCTTCAGAAGCAGTTAATTTGAAACGAAGACAAGCGTAGGAAGCAAACATGATAAGAGAAATAAGTAGCAAAATGCCAATGATAATGGCGATACCATATCTGAGACTAATTACTCCGGTTGCGGAATCAGGTAAGTTAGCTATGGACATTTTGTGTGAGAGAGAGAGAGAGAAGATGTAGCTGCAAGTTAAATGGAAGAAGAACTGAAAAGCATTGGAGCGAGGGTCCGCGGATGAACCGGAAAGAAATTAATGAGGTTGGACCGGAGGAGAGTAAATGTTGTCAGAAACAAATAAATGAAAAATATTATGTTGATCCTGTGCATGAGAAATTAAATGTCTACAGAGTGGTTATATAAAAGAAAAAAAAAACAGAGTGTTTGAAAATGAGATCCGGGTCAACTTTGGGAATTGGGCTTAGCAGCGGCGTATCCTGTTGCTCGTAAAAAATATACTCCCTCTGTTTCATATTAATCGTCATAATTACTAAAAATAATTATCTTGAATTATTTATCATTTTAGAGGTTTAAAATGTTTTTTTCCATTTTACTTTTAGTAATAATTATTCTTAAAGATGAAGATAACATATAAATAGAATACATATACAATGAAGAGAGATATCTTAAGGCATAAATAAGGATAGAATATTTCAGTCTCTTTCCTAATTAATGTTTTTTAAGGGGCATATAAAAAAGAAATAGAACACATAATACGAGACGAAAGGAGTAATGTATAGCCGCACTCAAAATAATAGCTGAAAAAATATATTTTTGTATATAATATATTATATAGAAAAATAATACACTTTTTCAGCTACTGAATACAAATAGTTTCTGGTGCGGGCTAAAAGTAAAAAAAATGGATTTTTACCTCTCTATACCATATAACAAACCTTATTACCAAAAATGTTCATAATATTGTATTAACCCGCCTAGTCCATAGTTTTGCTACAAAATCTGTACCAAACAAAAAATAGATAGATTCTACCCTAAAAAGGCGCCAAATTTATAGGAATCAGATTAAATGGTGATTCTATCACCATTAATTTCGAAATTTAAAATGGAAGAAAATCCATTTCTAAGAAGAAGAAGACATATTTTTCCAGATTGTAGTTAAAAAACAGAGTGTTTGAAAATGAGATCCGGGTCAACTTTGAGAATTGGGCTTAGCAGGGGCGTAAAAAATATTCTCCTTCCGTTTCGTATTAACCGTCATAATTACTAAAAATAATTATCTTGAATTATTTATTATTTTAGAGGTTCAAAATATATTTTTTTTCCTTTTTACTTTTGGTAATAATTATTCTTAAAGATAAAGATAACATATAAATAGAATACATATTCAATGAAGAGAGATTATATCTTAAGGCATAAATAAGGGTAGAATATTCCAGTCTCTTTCCTAATTGATGTTTTTAAGGGGCGTATAAAAAAGAAATACAACACATAATATGAGATGGAAAGGTATTGTATAGCCGCTCTCAAAATAATAGCTGAAAAAATATATATTTTTGTATATAATATTTTATATATATGTTATATAGAAAAATAATACACTTTTTCAGCTACCGAATACAAATAGTTTCTGGTGCGGGCTAAAAGTAAAGAAAAATCCTTATCTGCTCTTTGGTACTGATGAATATAAAATATTCATATATTATATACTTGATACTATGCTATTTTAAATAAAATATTTATATAATATTTCGATTCTCTAAATTTTCTAACAACGTTTTGCAGGAAATAAGAATGCTATTAATTAAGCAAGAAAATGAAAGAAACAATAGGGTCGTAACATATTCACTCCACATCACGACACATCTTCTTCATGACGTATCTTCCTCGAGATACTCCTTCGTCAATACACATCTTCATCAAGACATTCTCCTCAAGATACATCTTCCTCACTTGAGATCACTACACTTTCAAGAAGAAATGCACTTCTATAAATTGAAGGGAACTCTCTGTGTAATAGGCATCGATGAATAAGCATTAAAAGAGTCACTTTATTTTCTAAAGCTTTGGTCTCTTATTCTTACTTATTCTTCTTTCATTTTAATTTTAAGATTTCCTAGTAGTATTGGCAATATAGGTCATAGAATTAGTTTCTTTTTCAAATACTCTATAATGGAGTAGTGCCTTTGTGTTGGGATAGTTGATAAAACTTGATATATATATATATATATATATATATATATATATATATATATATATATATATATATATATATATATATATATATATATATATATATATATATATATATATATATATATATATATATATATATATATATATATATATATATATATATATATATATTATAATATTATCTCAGTTTAATACAAAATTGGCTTGAAACTTTCTTTTTTATACTTTGTACTGTGCTGTAATAATAGTTTCAATTAATTATTATTATCACTTCTACATATTTTATCTCTAAGTTATTATTATATTAATTTTGTAATTCTCACGGAGCAAAATTGATATATAATAACTAATGAATAAAATAGTAAAGTGAGTGTAATTTTTAGTAAACTATTATTCCAAATTTGTAATCTTGCTTGCATCAGTTTTAATTCTCACGAAGGAATTGTTGTAGGTAAGATTATTGATTTTGTAGTAAAAGTATTCTCACGGAGTTTTTACTACTTCTTGATACAATTCAAGCAAGAAAAACATTTCGGTTTAATCGTCACTAGTCTTAACTCAATTAATCACATAACCTCACGGAGTGTTATTATTTGGCTACTTCTTAGTGAGCTAAATATAATTGTATTAGCAATAAAAAATTATTCCTTAGAGAAATACATGTAAAAATCAGTGGCGGCTCAAGTTACTACGTGGCCTAAAGCCAAATTTTACTTAGAGGCCTTAATATTTTATTGCAAAAGTTTCATATATTATATAACATTTATATTTTGTAGTATTTTTAGATGCAAAGTTCTTATATATTTTATTATTTCCTTTCACGTATGCACTTCCAATAAACTTAGTGACTTGTTCATATTCTAAGAGCACTCTCATTATTTTTTTAATTTATTTTTTCTTGTCGATTAAAAATTTATCAAGAGCTCAATTATGAGGTTGCATTAAAGTTCCAATCCTTTTATCCATTTTATGAATTTTGAGTAATCACATGATTTATATTTTTTTGTAGATACATTTATAATTAATCATATAAAAAGCAATATAGACCTACGAATTAAAATATTAAAAGATAATAACAAAATTCAAATTAGAAAAAGAAAGTAAAGAAAATAACAAGTTAGAACAATATAATAAAATTAACTCTCGAAGTTGTAACTTGATATTAAAATAAAATTTCATTGTTAGTTTGCTTGTTGCAATGTCTAACAACTCGAAAAAGAACGAAGAAAATGTGCAATTTGTTTTATTCAATGCCCTTATACTTATTTTTATGACAATAGATAGCTTAGAAGGAAAAAATAATAAACAACCCAAAATACAAGGTATTTTTATGAAAATGAAAAAGAGAATAAAAATAATTTGGATTATATACCAGAAATGTATTTTTCTTAAAAATTATTAAATATTTTTTTAAAAAAATTAACACATAAGACTTACTTTTAATAATTAGGTGTCACCACCCAAATCCCGGTCGTAATGGCGCCCGGCCGCAATGCTAGGCAAGCCCGACCAAACAACTACCAAGAATGGCATTCCAGCCCAAAGAGAAACAATTCAAGACTTAAACAACAAGTTTAATAATGAACCTCTCAACCATGGACAAAACAGAACAATTTAGGACACAACAGAACCAGAAATACTCTCAGGACCAAGGTGTCACGAGTACAGAGCCTCTAACAATAGTAGATACAGATCTGAAAGGAAAATAATACAAAAGTCTAAATAGCTGAAAAATGACTAGAAATCAGAGAAATGGATCTGGCGGACACTGGCAGCTACCTCAATACTCTGGTACGTCAGGAATGGACAACAGCAGCAACCCTACGCCTCTAGAGCACCTGAATCTTCACACAAGGTGCATGGAGTATGGGGTTATTCTACCAACTCAGCGAGTAATAAGCATGAATAAAAACCCGAAAGCAAGAATCCACAATAGAGCACAATGTAAAGCTAACTACACAGTTCTACACAGCATAGTTCTCAGATATAACCAAATAAACAGTAGAGAATATATGTATGAATGCGATTCAATGCAATGCATGAACACTTAGCCATCCATATGGGTACCCGTGCTCACTGTGGGGGTTCAGACTCCGGAGGGACTCCTACAGCCCAAACGCTATATCAATATCATACAGTGTCAATAGTTACCACTGTTTTCTTTACAATCCACGGTGTCAATAGTTACCACCATTCCATGAATCATGCACAATCTAGAAAATAGTAAAAACAGTAATCGTCAGCCCAAAATATCTATTAAAAGGCATTTAAGTTTCCAAAACATATAACTGTGGCTGAGTTTTGCAAAACAGTGTTTAAAACCTTTGGACTTTAGTCAAATAATATGCATGTCATGATGATTCAACAATATCAATTCCTGAAGGATTCTACAAGTCGGCACAAGGCCCCAAACATGGCATCAAGCCCAGATAACAACAATATATAATGTGAAGCAATCGCCAACACAACACAATTATCCATCGGATTGGACCGAGCCACAATTCACAACACATACGACCCCGCACTAACCATGGAGTGCGTGTCCCCCCTCATGATAGCGTCACAATGTGATATACCGGAGTTTCGAACCCTCAGGTAATCATCTACACCCATTACTCACCTCAAGTCTACCGGAAACTAGCTCGAAATACCTTTTCCTTTCAAATTCTCCTCTACAAGCGTCGAATCTTGTCAAAACCACCATGAAATATTACAATAGGCTAATAGGATATAACCCAATCGAAATAAATCGAAATACACCCAAAAATACGAAGTTGGCAAAACCCGAGCCACTGGCTCACTTCTCGAAATTTAGAAAATTTTACATTAATACGATCCTTATCTCGCCACGAGTCTAACCATACAAAATTTGTCCAATTCCGACACCATTTGGTCCTTCAAATCTTTATTTTACAATTTGAAAGATTCCAAAATTTTTCCCAAATTTCATATCAAATCACTAATTAAATGATAAATCTAATGATAGATTTATGTACTCTAACCAAATCTGAGTTAGAATCACTTACCCCGATGAATTTCTTGAAAAACCTTCGAAAAATCACCAAAATCCGAGCTCTATAGGTCAAAAATATCAGATAAAACCCAAAATCTCGTATTTATACAAGTACCCCTCGGATTCCAGCTATGCTGACCGCACAAAAATGACTGAGGTCCGCGCCCAGATAGTGCTGACCGCACAAAAATGATCGCGGCCGCATGGAAATTTGACTGCAATGACAGGCTTCACTATTTTGACCATAACTTTCTCTACAGATGTCCCAATGCCTGTTATAATATGTTTCTGAAAACTAGATTCAAATATCTACAACTTCTGTTTTTGAATCAACCCCAAATTCGTTGTGGATCAAAAGATACAAGCTTCCGAAGTAGGACCAGTGAACTGCCGATCTCCAACTACGCGGACCACGCGGAAATGACCGCGGTCCGCGCCCAGCCAGCGCGGCCGCACCAAAAGGACCACCATCCGCGCCCCAATGACTGCCCCTTCCATTTTCTAAGTTTCGGGGTGTCCGTACTCACCCGAAAGACACCCGAGGCCCCCCGGACCTCAACCAAAAGCACCAAAAAGTGTGGAAACACATCATGGACCTAGTCGAGACCTCAAATCACATCAAACAATGCTACAATCATCAAATTACTTCGAATCCAAACTTGATGAATTTTGAAGTTTCCAACTTCTATTTCCGATGTCGAAACCTATCAAATCACGTCCGATTGATTTCAAATTTTTCACGCAAGTCCACAATGACATAACGAAGCTATTGAAACTCTCGGAATTCCATTCCGACCCTCGGATCAAAATCTCGCATACCAACCGGATTTCTCCAAAATCCAACTTCTCCAAATTAAGCTAATTTCTACACCGAGACTCCGAATTCACTTTCGATTTCTCTCCTAAGTCCTAAATCATCCCCCGAAACTAGTCGAACCATCGGAAATCCGTTCCAAGCCCTCTAACTCGTAAGTCAACACCTGGTTGACTTTTTCAACTTAAGCTTTTCTTAAAGAGACTATTGGTCTCATTTCTATCCAATTTCAACTCAAACCACTTTAAACTTACCAAGCACCTATAATCACACACGGGGCATCATATAACGAGGATAACAGGACGGAGATACAAGAGATGACGGGTCGGGTCGTCACATTAGGGGCCTAAAAGATTTGGGGGCCTAAAGCGCCCGCTTCAGTCGCTTGGCCCGTGAGCCGGCACTTGTAAAAATTGAGATTTTATTGTAATATATTATCAAGTGAATTCAACGATTCTCAACTCTTTTAAATTATAAATCTTCCGAAAGTTCTTAATTTTTATTTAAGTAACTAACAAATTTTAAACCTCACTGTCTTTTCATCAATTTGGTTCTCTCAAATAGTAGCTAAAATATTACAAATTTGTAGCATAGATTTTCCAATCTCTATGGGACGATATCTTAAACTATATTAGAATTTGACTAAGCACGAGCAGAAAAATCCTATACATATAAACCTCATCAAATTTTTGGCGCCGCTGCCGGGGATTGGCATAAGTCTACTTCAAATTAAATATTTTATACTAATTGAGAATTTATTATTATGTGTATTGGTATCCTTATTTTTGTTAGTATTATCTTTACCTACTAAATATTTCTATAACTATTACTACTATATCCATTCTAATATTTTTTTTCCATAGTAATATAAAAGTTTTGTTTTCTTCTCTCGTTCTTTCTCATTGTTGTAATTATTACCTATTATTTTTATTATTAACATGTGTAGATATAATTAATATGTATATCTATAACTCTTATGGTATTAACAGCAACTTCACGTCATAGTACTTTCATCATAAAATACTATTTGTACTAACTATCTTTTATTTAATATTGACAATTATTATCACTAAGTGTACTAGTCACTACGACTACTTTTCTTTTACTATTTTCTTTAGTAACACTGTTATTGTAGGAATTAAGTTTAATTGTCTTTAAAAAAATCTTTAATTTTCTTTACTTCAAAGAAAAAATCATTTAGTTTATGACCCGCTCTTCTACAAAAGAGTTGGCATATTATAATCCTGAAATTGAAAGATCTCTTTGTTTACGCAGGAAAGAACAAACATCATCTTCTCAGAGTATAACTTGTGAAGGAATGTAAAACCAGGGAGTCGAAGATATCAATCCACACGAAGTGCCATCACCAGTCCATTTAGAAGATCAATTTGATGAAGTGGCGCCAAGACCAGCAAACAGAATCCTAAGGGATTATGCTAGGTCTGAGCAGTTCAACTGTGAATCTAGTGTCAGAAAACCCCCAGTAGCAACCAATAACTTTGAAATTAGGACCGGCCTAATTCAAACAATTCAACAATCTTGTATCTTTACAGGAGATTCAAGTGAAGATCCACACAGTTATTTAATTGATTTTTTAGAGTTTGTAGACTAAATATAATGGAGTACCTCCTAAAGCTATCAAGTTAAGGTTATTTCCGTTTTTTTTAAAAGGAGATGCCAAGACTTGGTTGCGAAGTTTACCTCAAGGGTCCATTACGACATGGGACCAGATGACTCAGAAGTTTTTAAACAAATGTTTTTCCCTTGCTAAAACAACAAAGTTAAGACAAGACATATCTAATTTCTTGTAGACTGATACCGAGTCTGTTTATCAAGCTTGGGAAAGATTAAAAGCAATGTTAAGAAAATGTCCACACCATGATATTCCTGAACACATGTAGTTGTATATTTTTTGTCACGGGTTAAAACCCTCTTCTAGAAATGTGATTGATGCAGCTGCAGGAGGTTCGGTGATGGGAAAAACCACAGAAGAAGCATTGCAGTTATTGAATAAAATATCTGAAAATGCCATTCAATGGCCATCTGAGTGTGTAATCATCAAAAAGGCTGCTACGGTAAATCAAGTTGACGCTTTAAACACACTAACACAACAAATTGTCTCTTTGGCACAGAAATTTGAATCGTTTCGATGAACACAAAATAATCAAGCCAGTCTGAGGCTTGTGATATGTGCAGAGGAAGCCATCTTAATCATGAATGTCAAGAAATCAGTCAAAATGATGAACAAGTAAATGCAATCGGTTACAAGCAGTACCCCTTTGGAAGTCCAATGGCACATAAACATCCAGGATTTCAATGGAGCAATCCAAATGGGGCCGAGAATTCTCAGAGCTTCCAGAAGCCACAGGTACAAGGTCCACCTGGTTACCAAAATCAAAACCACGGGCAATCAAATTTCAGACCTTATCAGCAAGCAGCTCCATATCAACAAAGGCCTCAGCAAACTCATCCAAGTCTTGATGAACTTTTGTACAAATACATTAAGGTCACTGATGAATAAATGGAAAGTCAAAATTCAGCCATTAAAATTTTGGAAATCCAACTGAGCCAATTGGCAACTCTTGTGTCAGAAAAAGTTCAAGGCCCCTTACCAAGCAATACTGAGAAAAAGGAGCTTGATACAATCAGACAAGAAACGAACCAGTCAGAACAACAGGTAAACAATGGTAAGGATACTGAAACACCCTCTGAACCATTAGAAGATAAAGAAGTCAAGAAAAAAGAAAAGAAAACTATTGAAAATAATATTCCTCTCCCTGCGACAATTCCTTTTCCGCAAAAAATGAAAAGAGAAAAGCTTGATGGCGAATTTGCAAAGTTTTTAGAAATCTTGAAACAAATTCACATTAATATTCCTTTCACTGATGCTTTGATGCATATACCTTCATATGCTAAAGTGCTATGAAACCTAAGGGAATAGGTGTTTCTATCTTTAGAAAATTGGATCTTGGTGAAATGAAAGATATAGGTGTTTTCTTCAATTTGCAGATCAAAGTACTAAAAACCTAAGGGAATAATTGAAAATGTGCTTGTAAAAGTAGATAAGTTTGTTTTTCCCGTAGATTTTATAGTACTTGAAATGAAAGAATGTCCTGATGAACCAATTATTTTGGGTAGACCATTTCTTGCTACAGGTAGAGCAATTATAGATGTCCACCAGGGACAGTTAATTCTAAGAGTTGATGAAGAAAGGGACATTTTTGACATGCAAAAGATACTAAGATTTTCAGGAGATGAATCATCATCTTCATGTTTTTCACTTGACATGATTAGTTATCTTACAGATGAATATAGAGATGATAAATTAACTCCAGACTCAATGGAAAGATGCTTGGCCAAATCAAGTACCATACAGGATGATGATCCCATCATCAGAAAAGAAGCTGAAATATAGGAAAAGATTCTGAGGATCAGAAGATGCAACCAGAAGAAGTTCAACCAAAAATTGAACTCAAAATTCTCCCATCTCATTTAAAATATGATTATCTTGAAAAAGAACAATGTCCGTTGATTATTTCATCTTCTTTGACTGCAGAACAAGAAGAAAGATTAATTCAAGTCTTGACATACAATGGAGCCTTAGGGTGGACTATAGCAGATATCAAAGGGATTTAGTCCAAAAATTTGTACGCATAGAATCCTCATAGAAGATAGCTACAAACCAATAATCCAACCCCAATGGAGATTGAATCCATCAATGCACGAAGTGGTAAAAAAGGAGATTGTAAAACTTTTGGCAGCAGGTATCATTTATCTTATTTCAGACCGTCCTTGGGTAAGTCCTGTTCAGGTATTACCAAATAAATGAGGTATGACAGTTATAAAGAATGAAAATAATGAACTCATACTTACAAGGACTGTTACAAGATGGAGAGTTTGTATTGATTATAGACGTCTCAATGATGCTACCAAAAAAGATCATTTTCCTTTACCATTTATTGATCAAATGTTAGAAAGAATTGCAGGATACGATTTTTACTGTTTTCTTGATGGCTATTCAGCGTATAGCCAAATATCAATTGCACTTGAAGATCATGATAAGATAACTTTCACATGTCCTCATGGAACATATGCTTATAGAAGAATGCCATTTGGTCTGTGCAATGCCCCTGTTACATTCCAGCGTTGCATGCCAGTAATTATTTCTGACATGACTGAAAAATTTCTTGAAATTTTTATGGATGATTTTACGCTCTTTGGCAAAACATTTGAAGATTGTCTTTACCACTTGACTTTAGTTCTTAAGAGATGTGAAGAGACAAACTTGATTCTGAATTGGGAAAATGTCATTTTATGGTTACAGAGGGAATTGTTTTAGCACATAAAATCACTGCTAATAGGATAGAAGTTGATAAGGCTAAAATTAATCTTATAGCAGGATTACCCCCTCCGACAACTGTTATAGGCATTAGAAGCTTTCTAGGTTATGCATGTTTTTACAGACGGTTCATAAAGGATTTTTCAAAGATTCAAAACCTCTGACTAACACTCTTGATGAAAGATGTTAAGTTTATTTTTCAGGTGATTGTATGATAGCTTTCGATACCCTTAAGGAGAAATTATCAATTGCCCCTGTAGTTGTATCCCCTTATTGGAGTCAGCCTTTTGAGGTTATGTGTGATGCTAGTGATACGACAGTTGGAGCTGTTTTAGGCCATAGAAAGGATAAGATTTTTCGTCCCATTTACTATGCTAGTAGAACATGAATGAGGCTCAAATTAATTATGACACAACAGAGAAAGAGTTACTAGCAGTAGTATTTGCTTTTGATAAATTTTGTTCTTATTTGATAAGAATAAAGGTGATTGTTTTTACTGACCATGCAGCTTTAAATTACCTCTTAGCCAAAAAAGATACTCGACCTAGATTGTTAAGATGGATTTTACTTCTGCAATAATTTGAACTTGAGATAAAAGATAAAAAAGGAACAGAAAATCAGGTAGCTGACCATTTGTCTAGACTAGAAGATCCTCCCCTTGAGTTCAGCGAGATAAAAGAACAATTTCCTGATGAACACATTTTTTCACTTGACTCTGTTGTGACTCAACCACCCTGGTTCGCAGATATTGCTAACTGCTTGATTGGAAAATGGACACCCCAAGATATCTCTTACCGGCAGAGAAAGAAGGTTATTTCCGATGCTAAGTATTATTTGTGGAATGAACCTTACTTGTTCAAAATTTGTGCAGATAATATCATCAGGAGGTGTTTACCTGAAGAAGAGATGACCAAAATTTTGTATCACTACCATGATGGAGCAATTGGATGTCATCATGCAGCAAATCGAACAACTTTTAAGGTTTTGGAAGCTGGATTCTTCTGGTCGACGCTCTTTAAATATGCCCGAACATACGTTGCACAATGTGATATGTGTCAGAGAACATGTAACATCACTAAAAGAGATGAAATGCCAATGCAATTGATACATGTATGTGAAATATTTGATGTTTGGGAATAGATTTCATGGGGCCTTTTTCCTCTTCTCACTCTTTTGAATATACTAGTCTCACAATACGCACATTGCGCGTGTATTCTATCTCAATAATTATTAAGAAAATAAAAGCTAAGAAATAATTATGTTAAAATTATATTTCAGTTGAAAAAATAAAAGTTAAAGGATATAAATTCCTAAAATGATGATTGATGATCACATTTAGCCAGCTCAACAAGGGAAAAAGACTCTGCTCATAAAAGTCCTTAGTTATCTCAATTGATATATTAACTTAAAATTTACCCCAATTTTATGATTTTATTACTTCAATTTCGCAACTCATCATGCTTCGTTTTTAGTTTCTTGGCCTATCGCCAGCCATCACTCTGTCTTTCTTTCTTTCATATTCTTAAAAAAAATTAGTTATTTATTTTAATTATTGAGTGTAGTTTTTATATATTATACGAAAATCTAGTGAATAGAAAAGTATAAAAAATTGCATTTCAATATACCAAACATTAAAAAAATAATTAAATGATAATTTTTTCAATATGAATGAACATTGAATATTGACCAATAGTGTGCATAGGAGCTTTGCGAGTTTATCGAATCAATTAATCTATTAATGCATCACAATTAGAATAAATTCATACTACGTGAAATATACTAAATACGAAAAGAATTAGTTTTATAGTCCTATGATCTTTTTAATTAGTTAGGACACTTAACAAAAGCATATATTTCTAAGTTTTGTCCTATCCTTTTATTTCGTTATAATTAATTTAGTCATATTTGTAGCTATCACTTTAACTTTCCTAAAATATTTGAAATGTCTAATTAATTAAAATATTTTATTTCCTTATGCGTGGGACATTAATAATTATTCTTAAATAGTAGGAAATTAATTAAATGGTTAATTCTTAAATACTACAAAAATAATCAAATGACTATTTTGTCTAATATAAATTATTTTTAAAGGGGTAAAAAAGACGAACGACATTTCGCTAAGGGCCTTCGTGCTTTTAATATAGAATAGATTCTTGTGGCTGTGGATTATGTGTCAAGATGGGTTGAAGCGATCCCTGCAAGAAAAAATGATGCTCGTACAGTGTGCAATTTTCTAAAGAAAAATATTTTTACTAGATTTTGCACACCACGAGTCATCATTAGTGACCAAGGAACTCATTTTATGAATAGACAATTCTCTGCTTTGTTATAAAAATATGGCGTGACTGACAAAACTAGAACACCATATCATGCTTAAACACAGGGGCAAGTTGAGGTTTCCAACCGTGAGTTAAAAAGAATTCTGAAAAACGGTTGGAATTTCAAGAAAAGACTGGTCTTTAAAATTAGATGATGCATTATGGGCATACCGAACGGCGGTCAAAACGCCAATTGGAACATCCCCATATAAATTAATCTTTGGAAAAGCTTGCCATTTTCCAGTTGAATTAGAACACAAAGCTCTTTGGGCACTGAAAGAATTAAACTTTGAACTAACCTCTACTGGTAAAGAGAGATTTTTTTCAGGTTAATGAATTAGAAGAGCTAAAGTTGGAAGCCTATGAAAATGCCAGAATTTTCAAAGAAAAAAACAAAAATATGGCATGACAAGTTAATCCGACCAAAGAGTTTCAAAATGGGAGATAAGAGACTTCTTTACAATAGCCGACTCAGGATGTTCCCTGAAAAATTAAAGTCCAGATGGACAGGTCCCTACAATGTTACAAATGTTACTCCATATGGTGCTATTGAGATTCAACAAATTAGTGGTGGAGACAAATTTAAAGTAAATGGTCAGAGGCTAAAATTATATTTTGGAGGGGAATTTGAGAAACAACCATCAGTTACTCCAATTGAATGAAGAACCACGTAGAAAATAAATTGAGCTGGCGACATTAAACTCAGAACTACATTTTCCTACCCGTAGCCATTGAGGGTGAAGCAATGGAGCCTCATAAGTCCAATATAGATTTGAGTAATTAAATGCTTAAATAATTGATCTGGTTAATATTCAGATTATTGTACAACCAGAACATCTCATGAAGGCCTCTACAAAAAAAGAGTTACCCACATAGGAGCAACTTCATGGTGATCGGTATGCCTAAATGACCCGTTAGTTAACCATTTAATGATGCAATTCAAATGGTGGTGCACATGTAAATTTTGATTTATATTTAAACCTGGACCCCATGACTGATAAGGTCTAAAAGCTAGTCCAGTCTATTACGCATAAAATATGTGTGGTCACAGTTTCTTTCAAGCTTTCTTCTGTGATTGTGAATTTGAAAGCCAAAAATATTTCTTTTTACATGCTTGCTAGTTCAGGAGGCTTTTTATTTGCCTCAATAGGATTAGTAAAGTAAGGTCTACGCTGGTTGTGTTATATGAGTAACAATACCGGTGTTATACGCCTTATTTTACTTTCCTATTTGTTGTAATTTTCATTTTTCTATTATTAATAAATAAATAAATAAAAATTGGCCAAAAAAAAGTACATACTATGTTATGATGCGTAAAGCAATGCAAGAATTTTTGGATAGAGACCATAATGTGTACTTTCTGTAATTTATCATAGATTAATAGTATTTTGTATTATTTTATTTTTTTTAGCTTATAAAGTATTCTCCTTGGGACCATTTAGAATAGTCAACCCTAGTCTTTTATCATATTCCCCTCTTCAACCCATCCAGCAGTAACTATAACACACAATAATCATCTTCTTTGTTTTTCTCTTTTGCAAATCTCTCATCACCATTTCCATATGGCCAACAAAAAAAAATCCATTCCCCAAAGCTTTGTAAGTTATTTTCCTATATATATAATATATATATTTTTGGCCTAATAAGATTAGACCCATAATTAATATTAATGAGCAAATCCCATCTATCCGATTGGTTACTTGATGGACGTATCAGATTAACTGAGAACCTCTATAAATTGGTCCTCTCCCCACCCATTATGGTTACTGCTTTTTCTCTCTTCCATCCTAAAATTCGGCGGTAACGAAAGCTAGGGCAAGGGGCGAGAAACCAATTACCGATTAACGCTTCCGCTTAAAGATGATGGCTCACGATTCAGGTATGTTTTCTATGCGATTACATATAAGATTATCATGTTCAAGATCCTGGTAAAATTACAGTTTATGCTTACATGTGGTATCGGAGCCTGGATATTTGAACTGATAATCTTCGCGGATGAAAGCCTAGATGACTTATGCTTCGACGTGATAACATGTTTATTTGAATATGATTACCGTAGTAATCTAATGTTGCATTTTGGAGGCTTAGATTTGTCTGGTAAATGTCGTTTTGGATTCTACCAAAAGAGGAGACAATATTATGTTATTCTGTTTAAAGCATCTACACTTAAATAATTTTATAATGAACTCATGTGCAATTAAAATAAAGTAACGTTTAGGAATTAAGGGATGTTGGTGATAAAGCCATAGAGATGGCGTTCTTAGAAGGTTAAGGTCAGCAGCCTCCACTATCTAATATTTTTGGCTATATATGTTTGATGCTCTCTTAGGGTTACTAATTTTATGGTTTTAGTTTTTTTTAAACAAATCAGTAACTGTATCATCTACTTGAGCCAGAACATGACAAATATAAAGATTAGGCTATTTACCTTTGTATGTGAACCGCCTATGGTCTTTGGACTCAAGAAGATGATGCAGTATAATTCCTAAGTATGTAGGACCACTAATTTACAAATTTTGCATATATTGCAGTAACATTATGTAAACACCACATATTAATTGTAATTTGGTTCTTATATTGTGAAACAATTAATGTATGTGCTTAAAGTATATAGTTTGTTAGCCATCAAAGTGACCAAACTAGATTGTTTAAAGTATTCACATGCATAAAAAACTTATGATCTCTATTTTGTGTGTACTTATGTTATATAGTTTGTTAGTCACCAAAGTGATCAAACTAGTTTGTTTATGAAAATACGCATATATAAAATTGTAGTTTATCCATGAAATTAATGAAATGCCTATAATAAAAATTAGTGGATAAATTAATTTTCACTATTGCTAGAACTTAAGGATTTACCCAAAGGTGAATCAATTATTCTATGAATAGTGAATATGATGAAATAAATTAATATTCTTAGTCAAAGATATATTGTCTGTCCAAATATGGCATATATATTTGGTTAAAAATATTTAATTACCTATTAAAGGCTAAATGGCATTTAAATTATGATAGTGTGTCGTAGTATTTACCCAAAAAAAAATTGCGATATGCTTTAACTGTTTTGTTGAATCCATATGGATTTGTGAGCATGTAGTATCTATTTTGCAGCTATTCTTTTTCATTCGCTTGCTTCGTCTGTTACTGTGTTCAATGAATTGAACTTCTCTTAATGGCGTGAGCAAGTCCAGTTCCACTTAGGTGTAATGGATCTTGACTTGGCTCTACTTAATGATAAGCCTGCTGTCATTACTGATTCGAGCAGTCCGGATGAGAAGTCTTTCCATAAAGCATGTGAGCGCTCTAACAGGCTAAGCCTTATGTTTATGCGAATGAATATTACCAACAACATTAAGAGTACTATTCCACAAACAGAAAGTTCCAGGGAATACCTGAAGTTTGTGGAAGAACGTTTTCGTTCTGCAGATAAGTCTCTCGCCGGTACACTAATGGCTGAACTCACGACCATGAAGTTTGATGGGTCGCGTAGTATGCAAAATCATATCATCAAGATGACTAACATTGAAGCAAGGCTTCAGACTTTAGGGATGAAAGTGGATGACTCTTTCTTGGTTCAGTTTATTCTGAACTCGTTACCTCCTGAGTATGTACCTTTTCAAATTAACATTAATACTATTAAGGATAAGTGGAATGTTAGTGAATTGTCCAGTATGCTTACTCAAGAGGAGTCAAGACTTAAGAAACAAAGGAGTCATTCAATTAACCTCATGGGTCAAGGAGCTGGTAAAGGACTTAAAGTGAAGGCCAACAAGTTCAAGAAGAAGAAAGCACCTGCTAAAGCTCAACAGGATGCTAACAAGGAACATAAGGCAGATACGTGTCGTTTCTGTAACAAGGAAGGACACTATCAGAAATATTACCTGAAACGTAAAGCTTGGTTCGAAAAGAAAGGTACAATTAGTGCTTTTGTATGTTTCGAATCAAATTTAGTAGAAGTTCCTAATAATACTTGGTGGTTTGATTCTAGTGCAACTGCTCATGTATCTACTACATTACAGGGATTCCTTACGATCCAAACTACAAATCCAAATAAGGATTTCTTGTTCATGGGAAATCATATGAAGGCTCCAATTTAAGGCATAGGGACTTATAGTTTGATCATGGAGACCGGACGTCAACTTGATCTATTACAGGCTCTTTATGTACCTTCAGTTTCTAGGAATTTGATTTCTCTTTCAAGACTTGATGTTTCTGGATTTGATTTTAAGATTGGAAATGGATGTTTCAATTTATATAAGAATGCTATTTTCTATGGTTCTGGTTTTCTTAGTGATGGTTTATATAAATTGAAACTTGATATTGGCTTTTTTGAATCCCTTCTTAATGTTCAACATAATGTTGGAATTAAACGTAGTTCACTACATGAAGGTTCTGCTTACTTGTGGCATAGACGTTTGGGTCATATATCCAAAGAAAGGTTAGAGAGATTAGTGAAGAATGAGATTCTTCCGAATCTAAATTTTACTGATCTTACTATATGTTTGGATTGCATTAAGGGAAAGCAAACCAAGCATAGTAAGAAATGTGCGACAAGAAGCACCCGGCTTCTTGAAATTATACACACCGATATTAGTGGACCCTTTGATGTTCCATATTTTGGTGGAGAGAAATATTTTATCACTTTTATCAATGATTTTTCACGTTATGGATACATCAATTTGCTGAAAGAAAAATCTCAAGCAGCAGATGTCCTCAAGGTGTTTGTTACTGAGGTTGAAAGACAATTAGATAAAAAGGTGAAAATCATTAGGTCAGATAGAGTTAGTGAATATTATAGAAAATATAATGAGTCAGGACAATGTCCAGGTCCATTTGCAAAGTTCCTCAAGGAATAGCATATGTGCACAATATACTATGCCAGGAACACCTCAACAAAATGGTGTTGCAGAAAGGCGTAATCGAACGCTTATGGACAAGGTTAGGAGCATGATAAGTAAATCATCATTACCCAAATCATTGTGGAAGTATGCTCGTAAAACCGCTGCATATTTATTAAACAGGGCTCCTAGTAAGGAAGTTCCAATAACCCATTTTGAACTGTGGACAGAACGGAAACCTAGTTTAAGACACCTGCATGTTTGGGGTTGCCCGAGTTTATAATCCACAAGAAAAGAAATTAAATTCTCGAATAGTAAGTGGTTACTTTATTGGTTACCCAGAGAAATCTAAAGGGTATGTGTTTTACTGTCCAAACCATAGTTCCAGGATTGTTGAAACTGGTAATGTAAGACTCATTGAGAATGGTGAGGTTAGTGGGAGTGTTGAAAAGCAAAGTGTGGAATTAAAGAGGTGAGGGTCAATATTCTATTACCCAGAAATGTGCCTACTTCCACACAAATACCAAATATTGCTCCAGTTGTTGAAGAACACTTTGACAACACCGAGCAACATTTGGATGAAATACTTCGTGAAAAAACTAACTCACAAGTATCCGACACAAATGAATCACAAGAAATGCCATTAAGAAAATCTCAAAGAGTTAGAAAATCAGCTATTTTGGATGATTGACCAACGGGTGGGCCGGCCGGGTCCGGGTCCAATTTTTCTGACCCGTCCGGGTCCGGGCCGGTCCGGTCCGGGTTCAATTAGAGGTGGGTTGTTAACGGGCTGGGTTGATCCGGGTCGGGCCGGGCTGGGCCGGGGTTTTTTTTTTTTTTTGTGGAATTACGTATAGTATAAATATTAAGTTATATTAATACTTTGTAATAATTGAATGAACACAACAAAAGATGGGGAAAAAATTGCACTTATTGCAAGTGCTACTTTATTTCTTAAATTCAAAATTTCAAAACTAAAATGTATCATAATTAGTTTACAATTTACATCAAATGGTTTGCATTGCAATAGAAAGTTCTTCAAAATTAATATGAACCGAATGACCTTCTTCTGGAGAGTTAAATTCGGATGGGTTTCCGTGCGTTAATATATCTCCAAGTTCTTCGTCTTCCGGGCTATCAAGATCTTCCTTTCCTTGATTTCTTCGTTCAGATCTTATCCAATCTCTTAGACACACTAAGACTTCCAAAGCATTGCTTCCCAATGAGTGCCGTGTGTCTCCAAGTTGTTGTCTTGCTTGGCTAAATGCACTCTCGGATGCAACAGTGGAAATTGGGACATTCAGGACATCCCGCGCCATAGCGAAAAGAACGGGAAATTGCTTTGAATTTTCACGCCACCAGCCTAACGGTGAAAATTCCTTGGTGCGAGGCTCCTTTTGCTTCTGCAAGTAAAATTGAAGTTCATCTATATTCCTGCTACTACTTTGAGTGTTAGAAAAAGTTGAAAAAATATTAAAACTATCAATGCCTTCATCATCATCTTCGACTACATTAGAAGTGCTACATTGCATAGTGGGATTTGCAGCAGTTGAAGCACGAGCATTATCACATTGAGTTGCATAATAAGTATATAGATATTGTAAATGTTCATTTAGTTGGTTCATAGATTCATACAAATTTGGGCTTTCAGTGGGCCCAATCTCCATATAAGTGTATAAAGCATTCATTAATTGTTGACAATCAGACATTTTAATTGAAAGATTTAAAACTGCACCAATTAAGTAAACAGGAGGAATTGGAAAGAAATATTTTTTGAATTTTGCTTGCATACTTGCAACAGCATCCGTATATTTATCTTTCTTCTTAAATTCATATAGTAGCAAAGAAATTTCAGCTATATGTACTAAAGCCAAAGTAATAGTTGGGTAATATGCCCCAGAAAACACAACAGTAGCAGTATAAAATTTATGTAAAAATTTAATCACATCACTAATGACCTCCCAGGTATCAGTTGTTAACATACGCCTAGGATCAGTACAATGTGCATTAGCAACTTCTGTTATTGGAAATCTATATTTGTAGCAACATTTTAAAAATATATACGTATAATTCCATCTAGTAACTACTTCGTCGGGCATGAATCTAGGTGTAAGGTTATATTGCATACACTTGTTCTTAAATTCTCTTATTCTAGATTGTCTATTATTTCCCTGAATTACTCCAACTGCTCTTCTAACTAGAGTAATCTCATGTAAAAATAAATCGAGCCCACTTTTAACAATTAAATTGTAAACATGACATGCACATCTAACATGAAAAATATCATCAAGAGGTGGATGTAAATTCAATTTTAAAATTGAAACTGCAGCATTGTTGTTTGAAGCATTATCAAAAGACATACACAAAACTTTTTGGTTTAGATTATAAAATTCGACAACTTCAACAATTGTACTACTAATAAATGCAGCAGTATGACTCTGATCTTCATCATATTTAAAAGCAATAATACGTTTTTGCATACAAGTATTGTCATCTATCCAATGACATGTAATTGTTAAATAATCATTTCCATTTACAGCATGGCCAATATCAGAAGTTAGACATACTCTAGAAGGAAGGTGACTAAACAAATAACGTATGTATGTTTGATATTGGCTGTGAAGTCTAAAGATGTCTGATCTACAGGTACTTCTAGGGATACCTTTAAACATAGGATTGTATATCCTTTGAATATACGTAACAAGATAAGAGGAAGAAGCAAATGAAAAAGGTAGACAACCCAAAGCAATCATTTTCGCTAATTCCTCTCGATCCCTCATTTTATCATATTTTAGGAGACCTGCAGTAGTAGGTTTAAGTGTTGTTGCACTTCCATCCCCATTATTTCCCCATTCTATAGGATGATAATTTTGCATATGTCTAATAAGTGTGCCAGCCCCCCCTAAATTACCTCCGGTCAAATGTTTAAACGTTTCATTACAAAGTCTACACTTAACTCTATCACTATCTTCTATCTCATCAAAAAATTGCCAAACAGGACTTCTTTTTCTACGATTAGATTTAGAAGTTTGAGCGACTGGTGGTCTTCTACCCCTTGTTGCACTAGCAACTCCAACTCCAATACTACCAACATTTCCACTAGTAGGTGTAGGTGGTATCTCATCTTCTATTCCAATTTCGTTATCTTCTATTCCGAAATCTTGGTGTAATTGTTCATAATCAATATTTACATCTTGCAAATTAGGCGATGATTCAGAAACATGTGTTATTGGTTCATTATTACTATTACTACCAGAAGCTATAGGACTTTTTTTACTACTTCCACTTCCACTTCCACTCCTACCAGTAACTTTTCTACACGCTCTTTTAGCAGCATTCAACATATTGGAAAAATTAATATATAAGCTAAAATCAAATATGCAATTAAAATATTAAATAAGAGAAAGAGTTGGAGAGAGTGCACCGAATTCGACAATAAATTGAGCACTTGAGTACGCAAATCCGGTGTTACCACGAACAAACGTCAAGCAAGTATTTCAATGTTGAACACTTGAACTTCAAGAATCAAGCTTCGAATGCCGATTTCCAAATAAGAAATTACGATAAATTAAATTCGGGAAAATAAAGACAATAAAATTATGAAAGTAGAATATGAATTCTTGAAAATTGAAGAGAAGAGAATGATTGATATTTGCTAATTTGAGAATTGAGAGAGAGATAGATAATTTTGAGTGAGGAAATGAAGAAGAGGGGAGGGTATTTATAGATTTTAAGAAGGGTTAATAATGTAATTTAAAAAAAACAAAAAAAAAACTCAAAATTGGCTAAAAATGCAAAAAGTCCCGTTGGGCAACGGTGCTGGACCGTTGCCAACGGTCAAGTGGGCCCCATGTTTTCAGAAATTTTTTTTTTTTAAAAAAAAAAAAAATTTACCGTTTGGGACCGGTCCGGGTTGACCGGTTCGCCCGGAATTTTCCTTCCCGGGCCGGTCCGGTCCGGGTCAATTGGACGGAATCGCCTAACGTCCTAACCCCTTTCCTCCCCCTAACCCAGCCCCCCCCCCCCCCTCCCGCTATAAACCGGTCCGGTCTGGGCCGGGTTTGACCGGGCCGGTCCGTGCCGGTCCCGGGTCAACCCGGCCCGGTTGACACCTCTAGATGATTATGTGGTTTAAGAGTTAGATTTTGACATTGGTCTTAATAAGGATCCAGTTTTATTTTACAAGCCATAAAAAGTAATGAGTCTGAAAAATCGGTTGATGCCATGAAGGAAGAGTTAAAATCCATGGAGTACAATAAAGTCTGGGATCTCGTTGAATTGCCAGAAAGTTCTAAAAGAATCGGGTGTAGATGGGTATTTAAGACCAAGCGCGATTCAAATGGAAATATTGAGAGATACAAAGCCAGACTTGTTGCCAAGGGTTATACTCAGAAAGGAGGCATTGATTATAAAGAGATCTTTTCACCGGTCTCAACGAAAGACTCGTTAAGAATTATTATGGCTTTGGTGGCTCATTATGATTTAGAGTTACATCTAATGGATGTAAAACTGCCTTTCTTAATGGAGATCTCGAGGAGGAAGTGTATATGGACCAACCAGAGGGTTTCAAAACTAAATAAAAAGATCAAATGGTGTGTAAACTGAAGAAGTCAATATATGGACTTAAACAAGCCTCACGACAATGGTATATAAAGTTTAATAATACCATAACATCTTTTGGATTTGTGGAAAATACCGTTGATCGGTGTATACACCAAAATATCAGTGGGAGCAAGTTTATATTTTTAGTCCTGTATGTTGATGATATTCTACTTGCTGCTAATGACTTAGGTATATTGCGTGAAACTAAAGATTTTCTCTCTACGAATTTTGAAATGAAAGATATGGGTGAGGCATCATATGTGATAGGAATAGAAATATTACGCGATAGATCACAAAGATTATTGGGATTGTCTCAGAAAGGCTATATCGAAAGAGTTCTAGAGAGATTTAACATGAACAATTGTTCAGCTGGAATTGTTCCAATTCAAAAAAGGGAAAAATTTAGTCTCATGCAATGTCCTAAGAATGATGTATATCAAAAGGAAATGGAATCAATTCCTTACTCTTCTATTATTGGTAGTCTGATGTATGCTCAGACTTGCACAAGATCGGATATTAGTTTCGCGGTCAGAGTGCTAGGAAGATATTAATGTAACCCAGGAATTGATCATTGGAAAGCTGCAAAGAAAGTTTTGAGGTACCTGAAAGGAACAAAGGATTACATGCTCATGCATAGGAGGTCCAAGCATTTGGAAGTTGTTGGATACTCGCATTCAGATTTTGCTGGATGTATTGACACTAGGAAATCCACGTTTGGTTATTTGTTCCAATTCGCTGAAGGAGCAGTATCGTGGAAGAGTGCCAAACAGTCGGTTATTGCTACGTCCACGATGGAAGCAGAATTTGTGGCATGTTTTGAGGCCACAATTCATGCATTATGGCTGCGAAACTTTATTTCAGGACTTGGGGTTGTCGACACCATTACCAAGCCACTGAAAATTTACTGTGATAATTCTGCAGCGGTATTCTTCTCCAAAAACGATAAGTACTCCAAAGGTGCCAAACTTATGGAATTAAAGTACTTTACCGTCAAGGAGGAAGTTCAGAAACAAAGAGTGTCACTTGAGCATATTAGAACTGATATAATGATTGCAGATCCGTTAACGAAAGGTTTACAGCCAAAGATTTTTAAAGAACATGTACACAGAATGGGTCTTGGTTGTATTTATGATTGATGTATTTATGATGATTTGACACTCTGAGCTCATTTATATGTTTCTGATATACATTAATGATTCTTGTTTCTCATAATGGTGTACACATTATTGTTTTGAGATATTTCAGGATAAGTCTCAAGGAGACATTATTGTGGACCATAATATTTTATAGCTTATGAACCGAATACGATAAATTACTAATGTTGTAGTATATGAAAGGAAGTATGTAGATAAATTATGTATAACCCCCATAACTCACATTTACTAGTTTATTTTATTATGGTATTTATGATGGACATTATAGAAGAGATTCATTTATGCGCAACTAATATTCCTATACAAAATAATAATATTATTTGATTATTGCGCCAAGTGGGAGAATGTAAATTATTTTCCTATATGTATGTGGCCCAATAAGCTGAGGCCCATAAGTAATATTTAATTAATGAGAAAATTTCATCCGTCCGATTGGTTACTTGATGGACGTACCAGATTAACTGAGAACCTCTATAAATTGGTCCTCTCCCCACCCATTAAGGTTACTGCTTTTCCTCTCTTCCATCCTAAAAGTCGGCGGTAACGAAAGCTAGGGCAAGGGGCGAGAAACCAATTACCGATTAATGCTTCCGCTTAAAGATGATGGCTCACGATTCAGGTGTGCTTCCTATACGATTATATGTAAGATTATCATGTTCAATATCCTGGTAAAATTACAGTTTATGCTTACAAGCTTCACACAGAAATGGACAGAGAAATCCAAACCCTATTGAAGAAAAAGGAATGGAATTTTTCTCTGAAGATGGTGATTTGATGAATCCATAGTAGAGATAATAAAGCACTATAAATGAGAATTTTTTGTGCATCCTCCTGGAGATTTCTGCTTGGAGCTAGTTTTGGAATTCTATAGGAATCTTAACCAAGAAAATAATGAATCTTCAGTCATGGGTAGAAGAATCAACTTTTCTCCTGAGATCATTAACCACCTTTTTGGTATAGAGTCAGTCAATAATGAGTTGACGCACCTTCTGTTAGCTGCACCAGATTGGGAGGAAGTCGAATGGGAAATTATGTCCATTTGGTGCGAGTTGGGTGTTAAAGCCTACTGGAGAGCGGAAATACTTGATTGGAACTAACATTGGGTACAGAAGCAGACCATGGGTAAGTTTTATAACCAGCAGGCTAATGGCAAATACTAATAACTCTATTGTTTTTTCACCTAGAGTGCTACTGCTCTATGGCATATGCACTCGTCTGCCACTTGATGTTGGAGCTATCATCAATAACAATATTAAGGCACGTGTAGATGATCCAAATGCGAGGAGCATTTTCTTTCCTTCAACAATAACTGCTTTGTTGAGACATTATGGTGTGTATCCACTCCCCCAAATGATTGTCACACCTTCTGCTATGATGATTACAAAAAATTTTTGGAGTCGATGTGATGAAACAGATGGTCCAAGGAGAGAGTCGGGGCAAAGATAAAGGCCAAGGCAAGCATATCCAAATGCAACACTAACACTCTGAGGCAATTGGTCCAGCAAATGGCACAACTTGTTGTAAAATATGATAAGGCGGAAGAAAATAGAGCAGAGATGATGAATAGGATGCAAGACACAATGGAAAGAGAGTTTCGCAGAGGTGAGCATATTACTATGCAAAACACAATACATAATTCTTCTCTTGGTTGTGATTTTTCCAATATGATGCGTACCATGGGTGAAGTTTGGGGATTTCATGATTTACCTCTTTTTCCACCAATAAGATGGTTAGATCCTGCTACTACACCAATTCCGCATTTCTTTTGTGAAAATGATGTCTTGCAAACCCAAGAAACAGTACGTGATGAAATGATCGAACCAGTGATACCACCTAAAGTTGAAGTTCCGAATGGTTCAGATGCAATGTCTGCTCAAAGCAGTAATATTTTCAAAAGTTTGCCACATCTGAAAGATATTACTACTTTTAATAATCTTGAAAGTATATTTCAGCCTCCTTATAATGTAAAAGGTAAAGCAATTGTGATTGATGAAAGTACTCAACATCAGAAAAAAAGGCCGAGAGAAGTAATTGGAAAAGGAAAGGGAGTCTTAACAGAAGGATCTTCGGATTCGGAGGATGAGGGCTAAGAGATGAAGGAAATATCTCTCACGTGGCGTAATTCATTCGGGAGAATGAAACGTTTAAGTGATGGGGGAACTTTAGGTTTTTGGGTAAGAGGAACTATGCAAATATGTTATTATTTCTTAGTGTTTATATAGTACCTAGTTGTTGATGCAGCTGCTAAGTATAAGTTTTTGTTGGTACTAAGCTGTGCAATATTCTCACGTTCTTAGAACGCTTGCTTGCTGACAGGTACGTACTTTTGCTAGTGTCAGCTAAGTATAGTTGGAACATATCAAGATGTTCCCGTGTAAATTAAGTACTTTTTAAGTTAATGTAAATACCATGTTTTAAGTATTATTGTTGTTTTAATTTTTTTTAGTATTTTACATTAATATAGTTTCCGTTATAAAATAAAGACTTAAAGTAAAGAAACCAAAGACAAGTAGAGAGAGAGAAATTTATTATTTGAATTTCAAACTGATCTACATAATTAACTGAAGTCTCTTCTATTTATATAAGAAAGGAAACTGATGTATAAGCTGCTACTGCAAGCTGCTGTGTAAGCTGCTACTGCAAGCTGCTATTATACCCGATATGCATAATCTTCTACCGGAGATAATGTTTGTCTATAACCGAGTACTGAAGTGATAAGCTTTTTCAGGAAGTTGCTGTGTAAGATGTTACGCAAGCTGTTGTGTAAGCTGTTATTATACCTGGTATGGATAATCTTCTACCGGGGGTAATGTTTATCCATAATCGGGTACTGAAAGGATAAGCTTATTATACCCGATATGGATAATTTTCTACCGGGGGTAATGTTTATCCATAACCTGATACTGAAAGGACAAGCTTACTATACCCGGTATGGATAATCTTCTACTAGGGATAATGTTTATCCATAACCGAGTACCGAAGTGATAAGCTTCACCAAGAAGATTATTTTCAATAGAGTACTGAATAGATAAACATATTTACGGCGGAGTCCCTTATAGATAAGCTTCTTCAGGAAGTTTATTTACAACAGAGTACTAAAGAACATCCATAATATAATATATATTTATAACTCTCCCCCTTGGATGTTCATTAAAAGATAATGTGCCTCATTAAAAACTTTATAAGGAAAACCCCATGGGAAAAAAACCTTAGTAAGGAAAAAAGAGTGCATCGCGTATTCTACCCCTAATGAAAACCTTGTTTCAAATATTTGAGTCTCCGCATTCCAATCTTGTATACCATATTCTCAAAAGTTGAATTTGTAGAGAATATAATCCACCACTATTTCAGATCGATTAAATTAATCTCATCAAACCAAAAAGCTGCTATAAGTTATTTCATTGAGTTGCTTGCAATCTGCCTGCATCAGCTGCTTGTAGAAAACTTCAATATAGTACTAAATGGATAATCTTCTTCAAGAAGATTATCTACAGCGGAGTAATAAATGGACATCCACAAAAATATTTTCAAACTATTCCTCCTTGGATGTTCATTATTATGTGCCTCGTTAAAACCTTACTATGAAAAAACCCTGTGAAAAAAAATCTTAGTCAAGGAAAAAGAGTACACTAATAATATACATTGCAAGCTACCTCATTAAAAACCTTACCAGGAAAAACCCAATGGGAAAATATCCGAGCAAGGGAAAAATAGTATAGTGCAGAGACTTGGATATATCTGCACCAAATAGTTCATCGTTCTCTTCAGGAGGTAAGAATGGATCCTCAATCCGTGTAGGAGAAGAACTATACCTTACTAGTAAATTAGCAGAAAATGCTATGTCAGGCCTTGTAGCATTAGAAGATACATTAGCGTACCAATTGCACTGAGATAGGGTACTTCGGGACCAATGAGTTCCTCATCCTCTTCTGGAGGTTGGGACGCATCCTCATTCACTTCAAGTGATTGAATATCCATTGGTGTACTTAATGGGTACAAAGTGTAACAAATTGTGATAATATTTTCTATATAAAAATACATGGACAAATAACATAATTTATGTAACTTTCTTTCAGCTAATATTCACTGAGGCGATAATACCATATGCGCCCAAATTACTTTAAACGGTACAATGACCTTTGTAATATGATCGAGTACATTTCTCGAGACTTTGAACTATATGCTTAAGGCATTTTAAATCCTTCAGAGATATTCATATAGATTTAATCAAATAATCCATATAGGTTATGAATGACATGACATCTTCAGGTGTCTGGACTACAGGTCCGATCCTCACAATCTTTTATAATATTGTGCACTATAATGTATCAAATATATCATCGACGATCATTTTTGTATCGGTTCGCAAATGACATAACTTGTTGAGATCTCATCACTTTCTTTATTTTCAGGTACCTGAACTTCTTCTGGAGTTTCATGAAATATTATGTCGTGTGCTCTTCTAGAGCTCCTTATTATGATCATTTTGATCATTAGCTCCTATCATTTTTCAAGGGTTGTTACCTTCGGAACCGATTGGTCTACCACGCTTCATGCGCACAATAAACTCTATCCTTCAGGGACTTTAATTTTAATAGAAGCATTTGCAGCTGAAATATGATATTTAATTTTGGATCAGCAAATGCTTCTGGCATTTTACTTGAACTATCTTCTGAGTGAGGATCATACTGATGGTAATTCGATTCATATAGCATATTTTTCAGCTATTTATTCCATCCCCTAAGATCTAGAAAACTAAGATATATTCCCAATCTTCTTTGGAAACATATCTTTGTGCATTGTGGTAGAGAAATTAATCATATACCACACATCAAAAGATAGTAAAAATATTTGGTTTATGAAGCTCTGTTCTCACAAGAAATAGTTTAGTCATTCGTAGAAGGAATTCATTGCTAAACCAGCTTGGATATAAACCAACATTATCAAGATGAACTATCTTGATCTCATAATCTGAAAGTTATGCTCTTAAATGAGAAAAGCAATCTCAAATGTCAAATTGCAGGTTGATATAAACATACATGTAACCATCTTATATATGCATCTATAGGAGTTCACATGACAGGTGAATGGGCCCATATTCACCTTTTATATATTTCAGAATCAGTGGTCTTAATCCCAACATTAGCTGGTAGAATCAATATTATGAGAACAAGCAACACAAGAGAATTCTTTGAAGAATCTTCTAGTTCTTCAGTATATGCTTATCTGAATTCTCAAATAGCTCATTTAAAAATGGCAAATGAAAATTTCAAGTTTATCATGGCATGTGATCTCTTAATAAACTTCTGGTTTACTATGGCATAAACTTTTGCTTTAGTAAACTTCTGACTTACTGTGGCTACACGATATAGTACAAATTAAAGAATAAGGCGGGTAACTTCTCACATACATATTATTTTACCCCCTATGATTGTGGAAACATGAAGATTATCAATCTTCCAATTATTTGGAGTCTCAATATGATAGCCATTTGTATTAGTAAACTTCAGGTTTACATATATTTTGACCACAATCATATAGTATGAATGATATATTTGTATACAAACTCTTTGAGAGCCTTCATTTATTATGCACAATCTAATATTTATCAGACATTATTTGTGCCATGTGTCTTCCAGACAAACAGTTAGCTCTTTAGGAGCTTTTGATAACTTTTGTACTACCAAATATTGCCCAGACACTTCTGGTGTCATGAGAGAAAATTATAAACAAACAATAGAAAGACCATACTAAATTTATAAATGTAAAGGATTAAGAATTTCAGTATTTCTACCACCAACTTTGTGAAAAATATCTCCTTCAGGGAGAAATACAATTAACATCAAATCCACAACCACATAGTCATTACATCTTTCAGGGAAAGATACATGAGTTGTTATTTCCTTCGGGGAACTCGATAACTAACTATAACATATTTAATGTGGTTGTAGTACAAAGCATTCTACAGGAATGCTTTTGCCTTATAATGATATTTAACAAAATATTTCAAGATATTTTACATACAACAAGTACATGCGGCAATGATCTTTATGCTACAATAATGATATTTATATTCTTTGTTATTCGACCTCGTCAGGAGGTGAGGTACGGTATTTCTTCATTCACTCCAGGAAATGAAAATGTGCTTCAAAAATAACTTTTAATAGCTCATTATTTTGTTTAAGCATAAAAATACATAGTTTCATAATATTTTCCTACTTCATGAGGAAATTTCAATTATGTTACTTCTTCAGGAGAAATTTTAAAATATGAAATATTGAGTATATATTCTCTCAATCATATTACCTCTTCTGGAGATGAATTGTAATATATTTATATCAAGAGCGCGTTCATACTTATGGGCTTTATTACAATTATCAGATTCACCTCAGGGAATGGATTAATATTATCAAAAGTTCTCTTTCTTCAGGAAATTGAACATAATTATCTGAACGTATATTAATCACATCAAATTGTGATACTTCAACCTCTTTTAAAATATTTACTACTTCAAAAGCAAATCGAGGCTTGCATTTAATATAGAGAAATTTTCTCTAGCTTATCTTAAATTGTAACCATAGAAAGCCTAAATTATCACTTCTGGTGATTATAGGCATATACCACTTCTGGTGGTTAACAAAATTTAGTTATAATGAGATATACAAAACGTAACCACTTCTGGTGGTTATATTTCTTGCAAACTCTGCTGGAGTTTAAGTGGATCCAACAATGTTATCCACTTTATAATCCTTTATTAAGATAATAAGGATGAAAATAAATACCAAAATATGTACTGTATGCGTAGCATATAACCAAGCAAGCGATGATAAAGATATTAAACCAAATATAAGCAAGAAGCTCAAATTACTTTACACAAATTTGGCCACTCCAGGCGTATGTGATATCCACATCACTATTTCTACGGAAAAAAGCTCATCACCTCAAGGATATAACCTGCTTTATGATGCGCGGATGAACAAGATCTAACCACGGACGTAAGAGTGTCGCCTTACATCAGAGATGAACACTGAAATAGAAATTAAATTCAAAGTAAGTGCTCAAAATGAAAGAGTCTCGTGCTGATAACGTGTTATAAAATAAAGACTTAAAGTAAAGAAACCAAAGACAAGTAGAGAGAGAGAAAAATTTATTATTCAAATTTCAAACTGATCTACATAATGAACTAAAGTCTCTTATATTTATATAAGAAAGGAAGTTGTTGTATAAGCTGCTACTGCAAGCTGTTGTATAAGCTGCTACTGCAAGCTGCTGTGTAAGCTGCTATTATACCCGGTATGGATAATCTTCTACTGGAGATAATGTTTATCCATAACCGGGTACTGAAATGATAAGCTTCTTCAGGAAGCTGCTATTATACCCGGTATGGATAATCTTCTATCGGGGGTAATGTTTATCCATAATCGAGTACTGAAAGGATAAGCTTATTATACCTGGTATGGATAATCTTCTACTGGGGGTAATGTTTATCCATAACCGGATACTGAAAGGATAAGCTTATTATACCCGGTATGGATAATCTTTTACTGGGGATAATATTTATCCATAACCGGTACCGAAGTGATAAGCTTCTCCAGGAAGCTTATTTTCAGTATAGTACTAAATAGATAAATATATTTACGACGAAGTCCCATATAAATAAGCTTCTTCAAAAAGTTTATTTTACAACGGAGTACTAAATGAACATCCATAATATAATATATTTATAACAGTTTCATATTTATATATATGGACCTTTGGATCATTCTACTGTAGGATGTTATTGCCTTTAATACCCATTGAGAGTCAGAGAATGAACACATCTAATAGGACAACTTTGCTAGAAGTACTTTTTATTTTTATTTTTTATAGAGCAAGGTCGACACATATTTGATAAAAAAAACATGTTGGCACATTCACTGTGAAGGTGTTCTTCAGTTATAAAGAATTAAGATATCTTCATTATAAAGATGGTCAAAGGCTGTGCAAATGCTTTATTAACTGTTTTGGTTTCATTGTTGAAGAAAAAGTTAAACATAAAAAAAAATGAATCCAAGATACAAAAGTGACAAACATATGCCCGATGCATCAAACCTCCATCATGTGACACAAAGTTTTTTTTTTTAGATACATATGATCTTATAAGTATAGTTTTCCTGGTTTAGCTACTCTTTGCTATCTACACTCTGGTGTTCCCTATGAATATAAATAAACTCCTCTTTTATTTTATTCTTAATTGTTGTTCTTGTATAATATTAAAGTTTTCAAATAAATATTCGCATAGTTTCAAACATTTTTTTTCATTTATGCCATATAACTTCTAAGTTTGTATTTGTGCTTTTGTGATGGCAATAATAAATTTACTAATATGAGAAATAGTTGGAATTGATAAGCATTATGATCTCAACAGGTAGAATCAATAAAGCTTTGCTAGAACTTGCCCCAAATGTCTATCAAGGCGAAATTATAAAAAACATTGAGTTTTAAATAAAATTAGGCTTTCCTTGATCACTTTTTAGCCTCTCTGTTTCTACCACTACACACACATATATTTTCTTTTCGCACCCAACTGTGAGACTTACTAAAAAAATGGTTATTTAACAACGGCATGATAGGAATATTTTTGTTGTATAGTTTATATTTAGATAAAGGTGGATTGGTTCATATATAAAGTAAAAAAAAAAAAAAGAGATGTGAATATACTTATGGAATAAATTCTTGGTGTAAGAAATTAGAACTTATGGAGAATGTTTCTGTTGAAAGGAATATTAACTTAATTGGTGTTAATCATGGAACTGAAGATATTTTTAGAGTTTATCTTCTATGCATTAAGTTGTACCAGTTCCTTTAGTAAAATAATTGGCTCACATTATAAAGATGGAAGGAACATACTCACTATAAATATTTCTTTTACCCTTACCCGCACTAAGCCTAACAATAAAAGCCTGAAAAAGTCGTAAAAAGATTTTAAAAATCAGTGTTGATTCTACATTAGTGGAGACTGACATGAAGGAAAAGCTTATGGACAAAGTTTGAGAAACTCAAGAATTGTGATCATAATGTTATCAATCTCAAAAAGTTCGTCAAAGAAGGAGAGAGAATTTTTGTCAAACCAAAGTAGAAGTAGAAATAAGGTAAAGATTTGGTGACTTGAAAAATGTATAGATTTTGAATGTGTGTGAATTTTTATTTTCTTACTTTTCTATTCTACAAGAAATAATAATTACTAATAAAATAATTTTCATCGAGGACGAGCAATGATTCAAGTATGGGAAAATTTGATGAATATAAAATATTCATATATTGTATACATAATACTATACTATTTTAAATAAAATATTTATATAATATTTTGATTCTCTATATTTTCTAATAATGTTTTGCAGGAACTAAGAATGCTATTAATTAAGTAAGAAAATGAAATAAACTAGAGGGTCGTAACATATTCACTCCATGGCGCAAGAAGATCACGACGCATCTTCTTCATGACGTATCTTTCTCGAGATACTCCTTCCTCAATACATATCTTCATCAAGACATTCTCCTCAAGATACATCTTCCTTACTTGAGATCACAACACTTTCAAGAAGAAATGCACTTCTATAAATTGAAGGTAACTCTCTGTGTAATAAGCATCGATGAATAAGGATTAAAAGAATCACTTTATTTTCTAAAGCTTTGGACTCTTATTCTTACTTATTCTTCTTTCATTACTTCTTTTAATTTTAAGATTTCCTAGTAGTATTGGCAATATAGGTCATACAATTACTTTCTTTTTCAAATACGCTATAATAGAGTAGTGTCTTTATGTTGGGATAGTTGATAAAGCTTGATATATATATATATATATATATATATATATATATATATATATATATATATATATATATATATATATATATATATATTAGTTTAATACAAACTTGGCTTGAAACTTTCTTTTTATACTTTGTATTATGCTGTAATAATAGTTTCAGTTAATTATTATTATCACTTCTACATATTTTATCTCTAAGTTATTATTATATTAAATTTATAATTCTCACGGAGCAAAATTAATATATAATAACTAATGAATAAAATAGTAAAGTGAGAGTAATTTTTAGTAAACTATTATTCCAAGTTTGTAATCTTGTTTGCCTCAATTTTAATTCTCACGGAGGAATTGTTGTAGGTAAGATAATTGATTTTGTAGTAAAATATTCTCACGAAGATTTTACTACCCCTTGGCACAATTCAAGCAAGAAAAATATTTCATTTTAATCGTCACTAGTATTAACTTAATTAATCACATAACCTCACAGAGTGTTTTTAATTGGCTACTTCTTAGTGAGCTAAATATAATTAAGCAATAAGCAATTATTCCTTAGAGAAATAGTTGTAAAAATTGAGATTTTATTGTAATATATTATCAAGTGAATTCAACGATTCCAAACTCTTTTAAATTATAAATCTTCCAGAAGTTTTTAATTTTTATTTAAGTGACTAACAAATTTTAAACCTCACTCTCTTTTCATCAATTTGGTTCTCTCAAATAGTAGCTAAAATATTAAAAATTTGTAAAGCATAGATTTTTCAATCTCTGTGGGACGATATCTTAAACTATATTAGAATTTGACTAAGCACGAGCAGAAAAATCCTATACACATCAGCCTCGTAATGTACAGAGCCTGTACTTTCAATGGACATAAATTTATATGTGAAATTTACTAAAATTATAATAGATATTTATTATGAACCGATAACTTTGTAGGAAAATTACACCGGAAAATAATGATAATAATAATACTAAAATAATATTATTTGTGAGCGAAAATACATGAATTGGCTTGAGTCGTGCTGGGCACTGTCCTAAGAAACTATTTCAGCATGTGAAATATTTTTCCAAGATTAAACAAACATACCTCTATTTGGGAGGATACAGGAATCAGCAAAATTAAATATTACAAATTTAGCAATTTAAAAGAGGGGAATAAAGAAATTTTTAAGAAGGAAAAAAACGACAAAAGAAAGCTTATGAAGACAAAAAGTTAGAAGGAAAGTAGAAAAAGGATTTTTGTCTTGCTAATGATTATTTTTCTTGTCCAATTGAGAGCCTATTTATAAGCACATGTGCATGGATGCACTTGCTGAGAGAAAAGAACATGGCAAAGCAATTGACACTTTTCAAAAGCAAATTGCCATTTATCTCTTCCTTTCTAGAAACCTTGCCACTTGGCTTTGTTTAATATACTTGTCAACAAGAGACTTTAAAATATTGTCACAGTCCTCTACTATTTAAAGACTTTTTTAAAAAAAATTGCTGGATTTGTATGGTCCAAATGTAATAGGTTTGGTGTCTTTAGGACTATGAACCAAACTTAGACAAATAAAACTTTACTCACAGAATTACTGGTGAAATATAATATTTCTATGAACCAATAATTCTTTATTGTAAGTCAGAGATTTTATCAATCACATTTTGACCCCCAATAATTTTGTTGTTCAACGCGATTTTGCGCCCAATAGGCCATGCGCGTGCCTGGTTATTCATGAGAGCTCTAGAGACTAGGCCAAAATCTCATAGGAGCGGCCCATTTCACCCTCATATAGGTAAATTCATCAAGTATATACTGCTTTAAATACACCATCCATGAGGACTATGAATTTCATTAAGAGATATAACTCAGCCTCTCAATTAGTAGTAGTCAAGCACTCTCTTTTAGTGCATCAGTGACAATATTGACTTGTTATTACCCATATGAACCTACTTCATGGGATCTCCAATCACAAAGGTTGGGTTACCACCTCTATTGACAACATGTCGGCCTTAACCCCATCTCTTTTGAGGTTTGAAGAATTAATTTTCTTCCTAGGGGTTCAGTCAGAGGATCGACCAAATTTATCTCTGACTTCACATAATCAGTGGAAATTATTTCATCTCTCAACAGTTATTTTATGACATCATGTCTCAGTTTCATGTGTCTACTTTTACAATTATAAGAGTTATTCTTTGCAATAGCTATTGCCGCTTGACAATCACAATACATAGACACAGGAGGCAATACGTCCTTTATCAAAGGGATATTGGCTAAGAAGTTTCTTAGCCACTCAGCCTCAGTACAGCTAACTCCAGAGCTACAAACTCTGATTTCATAGTCGATCTAGCAATGATCGTCTGTTTAGCTGATTTCCACGATATTGCACCACCACCAAGGGTGAATACATAACCACTAGTGGACTTTGTCTCATCTGAATCAGAGATCCAGTTTGCATCAATGTACCGTTCTAAAGTGGAAGGAAATCCACTATATAGATACCATAATTCATGGTTCCTCTCAAATATTTTATTAGTCTATCTAGTGCAGACTTATACTCTCTGTTGGGATTATGAGTATATATATTCAGTCTACACACAACATAGGCTATATCAGGCCTCATTAAATGCACTAGACTCCCAATAATCTGTGTATTTAGACTGCGTAACTAGGTCACCACTGTCTTTTTCAACTAAGAGTTAGCATTAAAAGAAGTGCTCACTGGTGTGACATTAAAATATTCAAAATTCTTAAGAAGTCTCTCAACTTAATGTTCTTGTGATAACATTATTCCATCTTCACTCCTTATAACTTTAACTCTCGATATTGTTTTACTTCACGCAGATCTTTCATATCAAAATTAGCAGACAAAAATAATTTTATACTTTGTACAATAGTTAAAATTTGTACCAAATATAAGCATGTCATCAACATATAGACATATCATCACATAATCATCGTCTACCACTTTAGTATAGACACATTTATCTACCTCAACTGAAGAAAGCCCGTCTCTCAATAAGACTTATTCAAATTTTCCATACCGCTGCTTAGTAGATTGTTCAAGGCCATAAAGAGATTTAATCAATTTACAAACTTTATTTTCTTGTCCAGGAATGACACAGCCTTCAGGTTGAACCATATAAATTTCTTCTGATAAATCACCATTCAAAAAAGCAGTTTTGACATCCATTTGGTGGATATAAAGCTTACGGATTGAAGTTAAGGCAATTAAAACTCGAATAAAAGAAATTCTAGTCACTGGTGCAAATTTATCAAAATAATCTATTTTTTTTTTTGAAAATAAAACGTTTGCTACTGACTGAGCTTTATATTTATCTAAAGATCCATCTGGATTAAATTTCCTTTTGAAAATTCATTTACAACCAATAGGCTTTGCACCAGGAGACAGTTAAAATCCATGTATTATTTTTCATAATAGAATCAATTTCAACTTTTATTGTCTTTTTCCAATATTTAGCAACTGAAGAAGATATAGCTTTAAAAATAATTTGATGGTTCATTATTGACAAGAAAAGTTAGAAAATCATTTCCATAAGAAAAATATTCTTTCATAGGCCTTTTGCTCCTTCCCAGTTCCTCATTAGAGGTAATTTCATTATTTCTTTCAACAGATATATGAGAAATTTTATCAGATAATGGGTAAATATATTCAAAGAACTCAGCATTCTTTGTCTCAATTATAGTATTGCAATCAATCACATCACTTTTTAAAACAAGAAATCTGTATGCAACACTATGTTCAGCATATCCAATAAGCATTTAAGCAAATTGGTTTGGATATTATGAACATCCAATACATCACTCAATGCTAGAGTTTTACCATATGTAAGTTTGAGAAGAATTTTTTCTTTCCCAAGAGCACGAGTTGTTCTTGGGTCACCAAGATAAATAGTTTCTTCTCCTTCCTCAACTTGGGTGTAAGACAAAAATTTATTTTTGTTTGCACACTTGCCACATTATTTATTTGAAAAATAATTGCAATAATTATATTATTCTCTTTAGTCAAATTTAATTTTGACTCAGCGAGATTATTATTTATCCCAACTCTTCTATTGCATTGATGTGCATTTTTCTTGAAGGTTTTAATATTAGCATTGGATATGTAACCATATCTATTTACATACCTGTATTTTGACATAAGTGTCTACCAAAGTTGAGAATGCAACAACGTATTTGCAATATCATAGATATCTGGTAGGACATCTGAAATAGTAGCAGCAGAGACAACACCAAAATTGATAGCACCATCCAAAATTTTCGCAGTAGAATTCATAGTTTCTTAGCTTGTAGGGAAATTACACCGGAAAATAATGATAATAATAATATTATTTGTGAGCGAAAATACACGAATTGACATGAGTCGTGCTGGGCACTGTTATAAGAAACTATTTCAGCATGTGAAATGTTTCCCCAGGATTAAACAAGCCTACCTCTATTTAGGAGGATACAGGAATCAACAAAATTAAATATTACAAACTCAGCAATTTAAAAGATGGGAACAAACAAATTAAATTACTAAACTTTGAGAAGGAAAAAAACCACAAAAGAAAGCTTATGAAGACATAAAGTTAGAAGGGAAGTAGAAAAAGTATTTTTGTCTAGCTAATGATTGTTTTCTTATCTAACTGAGAGCTTATTTATAGGCATATGTGCATGGATGCACTTGCTAAGGGAAAGAACGTGGCAAAGCAATTGCCACTTTTCAAAAGCAAGTTGTCATTTATCTCTTCCTTTATATAAGCTCTGTCACTTGGCTTTGTTTAATACACTTGTCAATAAAAGACTTTAAAATATTGCCACAAACTTTAACAATATAATAGGTTCAATACTAAAAATCATACTAAACTCATAAAACTTAAATTTTGCGGGCTTAGAATTTGCCATTTTGGGCGGAAATCTGGGAATTGATAGTGGTTATTGTGGAACAAAGTGTGACGTTGATTTCATCTTGAACTTACCAATTTTCGTAAGGATATGTACACACACACACACACACACACACACACACACACACACACACACACACACACATATATATATATATATATATATATATATATATATATATATATATATATATATATATATATATATATATATATATATATATATATATATATATATATATATATATATATATATATATATATATATATATATATATATATATATATATATATATATATATATATATATATATATATATATATATATATATATATATATATATATCAGACCATCTCCAGCCTTGTCCTCATTTTTTGTCCCCAAAATGGGGAAATTCTCATTTTAGGGATAACTTACTCCAATCATTCCCCTATTTTTCCTCCCAAATTTTTTTATATTCTTGTCTCTTCAATATTTATTATTATCTTTCATATCAATTTTATTTTTTTAATTTTCATTAAATAAATTCCATATTTTATTTTTATTAATTTGCAATTTCCATAATTAAAATAATTCAATAAAATTTTAAATAATATAATTTATAAGAAATTATTATAGATTAATTAATAATTCAAATAAAAGTAAAATTATTGCGATACAAGATTAATTAAATACATATTACATAACGATAATTTTTACATAAAAATAATAAATGAACAAAATTAGTTTATCAAAATTATACACCAAAGTTAAGATATAAAATTAATATTATAAAGATATTACATAAACATAATTAGTATATATAAAGAGTTAAAAATAATATTAAATAATTAAAATAATAATAAAATATGGGTGAATAGTAATGGAGGAGATGAATAGTATACCCCCATATTTGAGGAATACTATTCATCCCCTATTACTATTACAAATATGGGGCAGGGTTGGAGCAAATTACCCCTATTTTTTTCCCCATTATGGGGGATGGGGCAAGGTTGGAGATGTCCTCTGGGGCATCTCCAACCTCTCCCCTATCCCCTATAATGGGGGGAAAAAATGAGAATTTTTTTCTCTAACCCACCCCCAAATTTTTAATAGTAATGGGGGATGAATAGTGTTCCCTCAAATATAGGGGTACACTATTCATCTCCCCCATTACTATTCACCTATATTTTAATATTATTTTAATTATATAATATTTTATTTTAACTCTTTATATATACTAATTATGTTTATGTAATATTTTATAATATTAATATTATATCTTAACTTTTGGGTATAATTTTGATAAACTAATTTTTGTGCGTTTATTATTTTTATGTAAAATTATTAGTTAATTTTGTTATATATATAATTATCTCAAGAAAATGAATGGTACAAATTTAAAATATTAGATGTTGTTAATATTGAAAGGTGCGAATATAAAATATTATTTGGCTCTAAATTAAAAAGTGAAATTAAAATGAGAGATAATAATAAAAGATGGAATTTATTTAATGGAAATTAAAAAATAAAATTGAAATGAGAGATAATAATAAAATATTAAAGAGAGAGAAGAATATAAAAAATATCAGGGAAAGAAATGGGGGAATGGTTGGAATAAGTTGTTCCAAAAATAAAAATTTCCCTATTATGAGGATAACATATAGGGGCAAGGTTGGAGATGACCTCAATATATAAACATATTAAATAATGAAAAGTTTGAGGACTCGAACCTAAGATATATGGTAAAACTCAAAAACTCATATGGCAACTCATGAAATTGAACTACCCACAAGACGGTTGAGATGGATATTATTTGGTATATATCAGTTAGTCTAGTTTTTTTTTTTTTGGTTAAACCCACATATATTAAGCTTTACTTTACTTCATCTGACTAATTATGGTTGTATAATTTGTCATGTGCCCATTTCGGTTCAATTAAGAAATTTAATTTGAAGGGTAAAACTAGCAAAGCCTTGACATCATTATTGCTGGTTATTTCTTTCCTTTATCAATCAAATTTAGTTCATTTTACTACCTTCTATTGATCTTCTAACTCTTGGTGGTTTTCATTTATCTCTGTTTTTATATTTTATATTTTAGCATTCCTTACCCTTAATCACTTAACCAAATCTCGAATTGACATATCGATTCTTCAATACTTCGTGAATAAAGTTTACACATTCAACAGCTATATAAAGAGGGTGTTATATGGGTCTTTTTTGGCACCAATAGTCATGGACCGAATATCACGGTATAGCCAGTTTTCACACTAGTCAATTAAAAATAGCTAGTGTTTATCATAGTCAATGAAAAATAGCCACTATTTTGCTGTAACAGGGATCGATCACGTATAATATATGGGAGTTCTAGTGTATTTATGTACGGACTCAACATATTATGCTGGACCGGTATACTTTGCTAACTCCTGTATAATATACGGGAGACTGGAGCACCAGTGCTCCAAACTCCAGTGTATTATACTGGACATTTATACTTGCTGGAACTCCCGTAAAATATGCGGGAGTTCCAGCATAATTAAAATTTGCGAGAGTTCTATCATAGTTATCCTGGAACTCCCGTAAAATATGCGGGAGTTCAAGTATACTTATGCTGGAACTTCCGTAAAATTTGCAAGCGTATTTTTCAGATTTTGAATAGTATTTTCACTCAAATTTATCTTTACATAAAAAATAATAAATGTCGATAACTTTTGAAATTTAACTATTTTTCATCGACCGTGATAACTCTCGCTATTTTTAAATTTCTCCCCTCGAGACTTTCGCACTAAAACTTTTTGCGGAGCCATCTTAGATAGATGCAATTGAACGCAAGAGGCATTATGGAAAATTTGGCTGCTCGCACTTGCTCAGCTCAGCCATTTTAGAATTTTTTACAAACAATAACATTTCACAATATATTTGTCACAAATATAACGATACAAGTAAAAAAAAATTCAATGCATAATTTAGATAAAGTATTTTTCATAAATACAATCTCATAATTTTTAATTCTATCTCATATAGTACTTAGCATTTTTGGATGTGACAAAATGACAATGAGGGATATACTTGTCATTTTAATACTTTTAGAAAGAGAATGAAATCCGAGACACATAACGTGCATTCAAATCAAACCACAAAATCAAACCATCCTTAAAAGGAAAGGATTTTCGAGACTCAAACACAGCCAATCGAAGAAGCAAAAAATTCTACAAGTGGTTCTGCTTCTTCACCTCACTACATTTGAAATCTTTGGTTGGGCTACTATAATTCGCAGTCTAAAGAACCCAAAAATAACCAGCAAAAAAAAAAAAAAGAAATAATGGCTTGTGCTGCTTTATCAGCAAACAGCTGCGCCATAGCCTCATCTTCTAATGGAAGATTGAGCTTTTGCACATTCAAAAAGGACTCAAAATTGAGGCAAAAGCAGAGTCTTATTCGGTTCAGAATTAGGGCAGCTTCAACTGATGATTCTGATTGCAATGATGAAGAATGTGCCCCTGATAAGGAGGTCAGTTTTCCTCTTGCTTCCTTGAGCTTAATTATATAGAACTTCTTTCCTTGTTGAATTTGTGTATGTATTTGTTGACAGATATTGAAAAAAGGAAGTGGGTATGTACAGTTTTGTACTCCCTCGAGTGAACTTTTTCTTTTTTTTTTCTTGAAGTTGTGAAGAATTGTTTAAATACGTAGAGAATTATCAAACTGGCTTAAAAAATCAAACTGGCTAATATGGCTGCTTCTGAATAATTGTGTCAAACTGCTACACCTAATGAAGAAGTCAACAGTTTGAAATCATTCAGAATGTATAAGGTTGACGAGCTAATTCTGGAAAAGATGCAACGGAGAGTTGTATTTGTTTGTGCTTATAGAGGTACATCTATATGCCTCTATATATATGTATCGAGGTACCCTGCTTCTTTTTCACTGTTCTTGAGCAGGGTGTCTACCAGAATCAACACCTCTACCTTCTTAAGGTATAGGTCTGGTCTGTGTTCACATTACCCTCCGTAAGACCCCACTTGTGGGGTTCTGTTGTTATTGTTGTTGTTTCATATAGAGGTGCATGGAATGTTGGGATACTTTTTTCATGTTTAGTGAGGAATTCTTAAGTATGGTGCTATGAGTCAGGAGAAAACTAGAGCAAATTGAACATTTTTGGGGAAAGATATTGAGAGGAGAGCTTGTGGTATGGCTAGCTGTAGGAAGGTTGTGAATAAATGAAGCCTTCATATTTTCCTTAGAGTGAGTTAGGGAATGATGAAGCGAACTTGGTGTACATTCTTTCATGGATTATATTTTCACTGTTAAGCCATTTTACATCTTCTTTAATAAAGTTGTAAACAATATCTCTTAACTTTGTGTAGCAATTTTGAGTTCATGCCTGCTCGTCAGCCCGTACTTGCAGCTTTGTTTAATAATTGTTAGTGGATCAACATTCTATGTCATACTGTCCGGCAAGATGGTAGTTCACACTGGAAATAATATTGATACGATTTTTTTTTTGGGGGATCAGGTGGGGAAGGTGAGCATGGAATGGGTAGCTGGGGACAACACCAAAGTGGTTGGGACATTTCCACCTCGCAAACGTGGCTGGACTGGATATGTTGAGAAGGATACTGCTGGGCAGACAAATATATACTCTGTTGAGGTTAGTACAGTTTTATATGCTGCAATGTCAAAAGTTCTCTTGAAACCACATTGTTCAGATGGTATGGAGCAAAGGATGTTTCAGATTGTGACATGCCTTAGCTTCTCACGTGAGAAACTATCCCGTAGTGAAATCTGTCTGTTGAATTACAAAAATGAATCAATCATTATTTCATTTTGTTGAAGTTCAACTTCAAGTATCAATATAGTATTACCTCTGCAACTGCAATTATTTATAGTGATGCTTGGACAGAGTTAATGGTTGTAGGCTGTTTCACTTTTTACTTTGAGGTATTGGGCTGGAAGGCTCACCCATAGGAGTTTTCTTAATTCACACATGCACTAGAGCAAATCTAGTTTTGAGATGGAGGGTTTATATATTTCTAGCTTTATTCTATTTCTCAGCTTTTCTACGCGAAGGCTAAATCTAACTTCCATTATTCTAGTGAATAGTAAACAAAAAAATACGACAACAATCAGTGTGGGGTCTTAGGAGGGTAATGTGTATGCAGATCTTACCCCTAACTTATGGAGGTAGATAGGTTGTTTCCGATATACCCTTGGTTCAAGAAAAGCAATTGACAACAGGTTTGAAAAAGATAAACAATAGTATATTCAAGTGAATAGAGCCAGGCGGGCATAGCCAAAAGATCAAGGATGTTGGCCATGTAAAGCTGAGGAAGTATAGAGATCTCAGACCTCACATGTTGAGTGTCTAAGGTATTTATACTAGAGATATCACGAACCCAATCTAGGAAATATCAGGGTTCTGGGAAATATCAGAGTTATAAATCTAACTTTCATAGCCTACATCCTTTGCTATTTCACTTGGGACTTAAGATGGAAAATATTTGGAACTTTGGAGCAAGCTCTATGTCAATATATAGGCCAGGAGGGCATAACCAAAGTATGTAGGCTATGTAAAGCTGAGGATGTAGAGATCTCAGACCTCAAATTTTCAGGCCTTAAGGTATTTATTCTAGAGATATCATGAATTGAGTCTGGGACATATCAGGATTCTAGAAAGGAGTCATGCGATGAATCATAACATACCAATTGCTCTTTTGTTTTTCCACAAGACAAGCCATTTTGCTTCTCCTGATTGCCAATGCTGATCAACTCGGCCCTTTTCCCTGCCCCCTGGCCTCTCACTTCATTTAGGATCAATGTGATTCTGTCCAAAATGCATCTCAACTACTGAATAGTTCGGTACAATATCTGATGGGCGAGAGTATATATATCTTGGCAATATCACACTGAATCATCATCCTCTTTTAGTCCTTTTTAAGAGGAAATATTACTATGAAGACCTGTATGGATTCAGTTGTGTTATGTGTGTCGCTAATGTTGCTTACTTTGGAAACAGCCTGCAGTATATGTAGCAGAAAGTGCTATCAGCTCCGGGAGTGCAGGCTCCACTTCTGATGGAGCAGAGAACACCGCAGCTATTGCAGCTGGGATAGCCTTAATATCTCTTGCAGCTGCTTCATCGATACTCCTTCAAGTCGGGAAGAACTCACCTCCTCCAGTACAAACAATGGAGTACTCGGGACCGTCCCTTAGTTACTATATCAACAAGTTTAAGCCAGTGGAAATAGTGCAAGCTTCAGTAGCACCAGAAACCGAAGCACCAACTGCACCAGAAGTTGCTCAAGCTTCAGTAGCAGCAGAAACCGAAGCACCAACTGCACCAGAAGTTGAAAGTTCTGCTCTAGAAGCTCCTGCTCCCCAAGTTGAGGTCCAATCTGAAGCCCCTCAGGACACTTCAAGCTCAAGTTCTGACGTCTCTTAGGACAAACCATGTAGTTTTCATGTTATATATTGGTAGATGACCTAGTATATATATATATATATTTCAGTAAGTTTTGTAATACTATTATTCAAAGAGAAATATTCTGCGTGTCAACTATCAATTTAATTGAATTAATTAAATGATCATATCTCTTAGGTAAATCCTATGTAGTATGTACTGATCCCTATCCACTAGTGACTGTTACATATACGCTTAAGGGGGTCCATTTTACCAGTAAAAACAATTCTATATGTTCTACCCCTGCTTATTTTTTAATATACTCTACTTCTTTCCATTCTCCCCCCCCCCCCCCTCTCCCCCCAACCACGACCACAACAACAACTCCCCCCCCCCCCCCCCCTTTTTTGGGGGGTTTGCCCACCTCTGTGGAAAAACAGAATTGTAAACCTTTCATTGGCTATAATTCCATACTGGATACCTACTTAAGGTGGGTCCATTTTACCTACCACGTCGTTCTATGGGCGGGCATATTGTTTTCCAATCTTCATTAGTATTTCCGATAACTGCTCTTAAAGCTAAAAAAGAATATTAAATATAGGTCTGTGGGCGCTTCTAGTGGCTCAAGTCAGAATTTTTACAAAGGAGTTCTAAAAATAACAAAAGTTAAATATGTGGAGAAGCCAACAGGATTCATGTTGAGAAAGAACACTGTTAGAATGCAGGGGTAACATAATCATTACACACAGAGCCAGTTAGAGTCAGTTAAAGAAGTTTAACTAGTTGTTAAGGAGTTAGTTAAGCTAGTTAATTAGAAAGCCCATTAATGAGAGTGTATAAATAATTTATTATAACACATTGTAAAACACATAATTGAGAAATAAAGATTGATTCACTCTATCTACTCTCTCTCTCTTTCTCATTTGCATCTCTCTGACATCTTCTTCTTCATTTCTGCTTCTCCTATTCTTATTCTCTTAATCTCATTCTATACAATTGTTCTCAGATATTAAAGATTTTCAATTCAACATCTTATACGTATACATAAATTACTTTTTTACCTTACACAATGTAATTTTAGAGAGAAGGAGGTTCGGATGAACCCTTCCGCCTCCCTAACTCAGCCATTGCTCGTGTATAGCTCATTTGTCTTTACAACAATAATAAGTATAAATGAATTTCAAATAAGATGAATCAGCTATATGATTCTCACTAATCATATTCCTCATTTAAATCCAAGGCTAAATGAATTTGAATTCTTAGGCATCATGTAAACCTTGCTACGCGCTGTATGTTTATATTAACCGTGGAGACACAATGATTAATTAAATAGCTTGATCGAATGTGAACTAAGTGCATTTGTTTTGTTTAATAAAATTTGTCATATACAAAAACATCCACAATAACGTCATGATATAACAATGTTTGGCTAAAAAGGTATGTAAATACTTATTAGGCTCAAGAACAATCGAAAATAACGAGGGTTAATCGGAATCAAGAGTAATATAAACTAGAGAAAATCGTATAGCTAAGATCTCTAACAATAGTAAAGATAGCTTGAGATGTAAAAACAATAAGGCAAGTAATAATCTTTGCACAAGAGAGAGAGATAGAGAGTTGTATATTCTGAATGGCAAAATACCCCTTTCTCTTTACAAAGGGAAGGCCCCCTTTATATATTAAGGGACTTTCCTCGAAATAATAAAAAAAGTACAATGGTTGGTGGTCTCAGTGTACGGGAGAATCAGAGCTTCAAATGACGTCGTATTGAGTCATGTCACTCGGTCCGTCTGCTTATTGGGACCGACCTTACTCGAGCCGGCCTGAATTAGGCCGCTCTCTACGTCAAGCGCGTGCGTAGATAACATGAGAACATAGGGAACCAAATTTGCCCAATACAGATAGACCTTCCGTTTGTTGGGGACGTAGCCGAGAGACGGCTTCAACGAACGGATAGATACGTGCTCTTCCTTTCTAGAAATTTGGCCGTACCTGTAGATACTGTGGAAAAGGGTGTGATCATATGCGGAGGTGTTATGCCGTTGACATATAACCTCCTTTTAGGGCTACTTTTTAGGATGACATCATCGATCACGTGGGTGATTATTACTTTTTCTCCCGAGGCGGTTCAGGACATGACGTGACGTTTTGGTTTCCCGCGATGGTTTTCAAATCATGCCTTTTCGATTTTCGTGTGCCTTTCCTTATAAATAGAGGAGACTGGAGAGGTTGAATCCAACTCAACTTTCGAACTTTTTAGAGAGTACTTTCAAAATCTTTTCCTCATCTTTTTCTGGCACTCGTTTTCGTCCCTGGGAATCGAACCCTGTGTCCCTAAAGCGCATTTCTCTCATAACTTCCATCATGGTTAAGCGTCGCTACGATAGTACCAGGACCAAGGGTGACGCCCTCTCTAGGGTTTCGTCGTCCTCAGATGATGGGAAAGCCGCGGAGGTTCTCGTTCCTCTATCAACGGCGAATATACTTCCACTGGATATGGTTGCACCGAAGGATTTTTAGAACAAGTGTAAACTTCCCCCTTGGGAACTTAGTGAACTGACTCCATCTCATTTGGCTACTCTCAGGGAGTCATACGATATCCCTGATTATGTTGAGATGGCTCCCGCTGGGACGGACTATGCTAATGTGCACAGGCCTGGGTATTGCACATTCTACGAGTATGCTTTTCGGATCGGGTATAGCCTCTCGCTCAATCCTCTGGCGTAGGAACTTTGTGATTTGTACGGGCCGTGTCCGGCCCAACTTACCCCGTATGCGCTGAAGGTGTGTAGGATTCTTACCACCTACGCGGCTAAGGCTGAGAAGGAGGTCACCCGTCACCATCTCTTGCAAATGTTCGGCGTGAGCTTCATGAGAGGCTTAATGCTCCAGTTAGTGTTAGATAATACGCTTAACGCTAGAGGGGGGTGAATAGCGTTATAATAAAAATTAGCGTAAACTTGCGGAATTTAAAAATTGCAGGAAATAAATAAGTGCGATAAGTAAATAAATTAGAACAAACGCACCGATGTATCCTGGTTCACCACAACCCGTGGCTAGTCCAGTCCCCGAGAGACTCTCTCGAGATTTCCACTAACTTGTTAAGCTTACGGGTGCTCAACAAACCGTTACAACTTGAGGACACAAGCCTCAACAACCTTTGCTCGGAGATACAACACTCCAAGACTTCAACCAAGGAAACACAAGTTCTTTCTTACAACACAAGGGACTAACACTTCCCTTCAAGTGTACAAAAACACTTAGCACTCAAACAAGACACTCCTTTAAGAGTAGATATGAGTAAAAAGAATACGCTCAAGATCGCAACAACTTTCGACAAGAATTTGGCTCTCAAAAGCTTATGTAATGAATATAAAATGATAAGCAATGAAGTATGCAAGCTTTAGAAATTGTATGATCAGTTGTTGTGTTTGGAAGACTGAATTGAAGCTGTATTTATAGTTGAAAAACTTTGTATTACCGTTGCCTAATTGCCAATTAAGAGTTGCTGATTTTACTCTGTGACAATCGATTGTCAAATTACCATAATCGATTGTTTGCCAGTTCTTCCAAAAATCAATCCCAGATTTTACGCATAACAATCGATTATCTAAGATCAATAATCGATTACTGGCAACGTTCAAAAAATCATTTCCAGATTTTACTTAAAACAATCGATTGTCAGAAATCTACAATCGATTACTCAGCAACGTTCAAAAAATCCTTTCCAGATTTTAATTAAAACAATCGATTATAGGAAATCAATAATCGATTACTCAGCAACGTTCAAAAAATCCTTTCCAGATTTTAATTAAAACAATCGATTATAGGAAATCAATAATCGATTACCTGACGGTATTTGAAAACATTTTGGCAACGGTCAGTTATACAATCGATTATATATCAGTCTTGAAAAATCAATTTAGACACTGCCTCTTGACAATCGATTGTTATAGGTTCACAATCGATAATTTAATAACTTTGAAAAAGTCTGGAAGACACTGCCTCAACACAATCGATTGTCATAAGTTCACAATCGATTATTTTGTGACTTTGAAAAATCTGATGGACACTGTCTCTTCACAATTGATTGTCATTAGCTTCACAATCGATTATTTTGAGCTTTGAAAAACTTTGATGGACACTGCCTCATCACAATCGATTGTCATAAGGTTCACAATCGATTGTCATGCAGATTTGAAAAATCTGATGCTCACTGCCTTAACACAATCGATTGTCATAAGTTCACAATCGATTGTCAAGCAGTTGACCCAAACATAATCGATTATCATAAGTACAAAATCGATTATCTTAGTCCAGATTTTAGAGGCATGTTTAAAAATCATTTTGACTAAAGTAAATATGCATTATTTAAAATCATTTTGCTCTAAATTAAATATGCATGATTTGTTAAAAAATATTTTTACGAGAGAAGCCAGGTCTTGAGTTTAAGTTGTCGGATCAAGATCACAATTAAATACCGACACATATAAAACTTAATCTCGATCTTTGTCTTGTGCTTGAATCTCGTTATATATCAATTTTGCGCTTGTGCTTGGACCTCGTCATATGTCAATTTGCGCATAGTTTGTCATTCATCAAAACCTACAAATATGAACACACGTTTAGTATAATGCCTTGAGAACGTGTTTCCAACAAGTTAGTACGTCGTGGCAAGAATAGTTTTGTGGTGCAAGTTGAAGACAAGGCCAGTCCTAAATTTTGGAAGAGATTTTTCTACGTGCGTACTGAACATGGAACCCGAAGGCTTCCCCGAGGCATGGAACGCGGCATGTCAGCATTCGTTTACGTAATCTTTTATGGCAACCAAATCTCGTTGGCTTTAACCACTGTAGATTTTTTTCACCTGTATGTAGTGACATTTCACACTCCTCGAAGGATTGATGACATTAGGTCGTGGGTGAGAGCGTTGATACAGTTTGCGGAGGAGTGTCGTACCTGGCCTGAATTCCTCAGGTTCTATGGACCGACAGGTAATGGCCTTGCTTGGTTTTTCCTTTTCGTTCTGACTTGGAGGCTCCCCTCAATTTTCTATAGTCAACTCATACATGTTTTGGTATGTCGGAGCGCTTCTAAGAAGGCGTACAAGAAGAAGAAGAAGAAGAAGAAGACTGTGGTCGACCCTTCTAAGGCGGTGTTTGATTCTGACGAGGAGGATATGATCCTCGTTGGTACATCTAGGGGCAGTGTTTCTCCCCCTCAAGAAGAGGCCGCATCGGCGGTGGCTCCCGAGGCAATATCTGAGGCAGCGCCTGGGCCTTACTTGAAATGATGCTCGAGAAGGTACCGGCGGCTGTGCCCAGGACCGTCCCCGAGGTTTCCCCCATAAGGACGCCTATGATCGAAGTGATGCCATCTGAGCCCGACTCGCATCCCATGGAGGGGGACCTCGAAGAGGAAGAGTCGTTGGAGAGGAAGAGACTCCAGATTCGTACTGGCAAGATGGTGGTCACACAAGTAGAGAAGGTTAAACCACCCCGCCCCGAATCTAAGATGGTCTTTATGGCTGAGGCCATTCGTTCGGGGAGGTCCGTTCTTCGAAGGGAAGCCGCTACTAACCTCCGCTCGGCATGTGCTTGGAACGACGGATCGCGAGAGGCCGCGGAATGAAGGGGCGAAAGCGTGGATGTGGCGAGCCCGGAGATCGCCATTGAGGATGCGGGCGGAGAAGGTGGGTTCCTTAAACCAAGTGGAGATGGTGGCTGGCTAGTCTTCCAGTCGCATAGTGATTCCTAGACATTATAATTTGTTGGAAAATTGCAATGAGGTGGCCACCAGCATGACACTTTTGTGTGCGGGTGCTGAGAGCGCGGCCCTAGCGGAGACCAGCGACAAGGACCTGGCTCGAAGAGTGGCGGGTGCGGCCTTGCAAGTACGTCCTTTGACTTGATTGATGATTTTTTTCTTTTGCATTTGTGGAGGGTGATTTTCCCTACTCTTACTTTTCGGTTTTTTCCAAACTTTTATCTTGGAGGCGGAGAGGGGTCAACGCTTGAAGAAAAAAGTGGCCAGATATAATAGGTTGGTGCAGAAATACAACAGGACGCGTGAGGCGCAACAGACCTTGGCCGATATGTACAAACATGACCCTAACTTCAAGGTGATCCGTGAGGGCCTCGTGCAGTCTGAGGAGCTATTGAAGAAGAGGGTGGCTGAACTGGAGAAATTTGATGAACAACTCATGGCCGATGTTGCTCGGACTGTGGAGATGGAGGTCCTTATTCAAGCTAAGGACGAAGAATTGCAGCTCAGCCGTGTAGTGGAATATGAGGCGACGGAATTGCGCACTCGGGTTGCAGCCTTAACGGCGGAACTTAATGCCGAGAAGGCCGAGGTTGAGGACCTCAAGCGGGCTCTTGCACAGGCCGATGCATCTCGTGAGGCACACGAGATGTGGGTGTATGCAGAGGCCCGGCTGGACGTACTTGAAGAATTTTCGGCGGTCGGGCGGGCATCAAAGACAGAAGTTGAGAGCCAACGCCAGTTGGTTAGAGCTTCCCATGAAGCGGCCGGCTATAGTCCTGAATCACCGACCCGGGAGGGGGTAAACTCTGCAGATGTCAACCGTTTGGAATCCAACTCTTGTATTTCTAAGGCTTACCTCCTGGGAATGAAGACGAGCCACATGAAGACCAGGCGGGGCAAGATGATCAGAGTGGCGGAGGCCTTTAGGATTTTTGTAAATATGTTTGTAAATACCGATTTTTGTATCATGGGTGTTGACCTTTTTGAGGATAAAGACATATGACTTTTGCCATAGTTATTCTTTTCTGTTTTCTGGAACATTGTTGTATCTTTTTGCCGTAGTTGAAGCTAAGTGGGTCATTCAGTTGCCTTGATCGTGTAGAAACGATGGTCGTAGCCATGTAAAATTCGACGGCCTTAGCCGTGTAAAAATAATTGTTGTAGCCATGTAAAATTCGACGACCTTAGCCATGAAAAAACAATAGCCGTAGCCATGTAAAATTCGACGGCCTTAGCCGTGTAAAAACAATGGTCGTAGCCATGTAAAATTCGACGGCCTTAGCCGTGTAAAAACAATTGCCGTAGCTATGTAAAATTTGACGGTCTTAGCCGTGTAAAACCAATGGCCGTAGCCATGTAACATTCGAGAGCTTTAGCCGTGTAAAAACAATGGTCGTAGCCATGTAAAATTCGATGGCCTTAGCCGTGTAAAAAAATGGCAGTAGCAATGTAAAATTCGACGGCCTTAGCCGTGTAAAAACAATGGCCATAGCCATGTAAAATTTGACGGCCTTAGCCGTGTAAAAAATAATGGTCGTAGCCATATAATATTCGACGGCCTTGGCCGTGTAAAAACAATGGTCGTAGCCATGTAAAATTCGACGGCCTTAGCCGTGTAAAAACAATGGCCGTAGCCATGTAAAATTCGACGGCCTTAGTCGTGTAATAACAATGGATGTAGCCATGTAACATTCGACGGCCTTTGCCGTGTAAAAACAATGGCCGTAGCCATGTAAAATTCGATAGTCTTAGCCGTGTAAAAACAATGGTCGTAACCATGTAAAATTCGACGGCCTTAGCCGTGTACAAACAATGGTCGTAACCATATAAAATTCGACGACCTTAGCCGTGTAAAAATAATGGCCGTATCCGTGTAACATTCGACGACCTTAGCCGTGTAAAAACAATGTCCGTAGCCATGTAAAATTCGATGGCCTTAGCCATGTAAAAACAATGGTCGTAGCCATGTAAAATTCATCGGCCTTAGCCGTATAAAAATAATGGACGTAGCCATGTAAAGTTCGACGCCCTTAGCCGTGTAAAATCAATGGCCGTAGCCATGTAACATTCGACGACCTTAGCCGTGTAAAAACAATGGTCGTAGCCATGTAAATTCGACGGCCTTAGCCGTGTAAAAACAATGGACATAGCCATGTAACATTCGACGGCCTTAGCCGTGTAAAAACAATGGTTGTATCCATGTAACATTCGACGGCCTTAGCCGTGTAAAAATAATGGTCGTAGCCATGTAAAATTCGACGGCCTTAGCCGTGTAAAAAATGGCCATAGCCATGTAAAATTCGACGGCCTTAGCCGTGTAAAAACAATGGTTGTAGCCATGTAAAATTTGACGACCTTAGCCATGTAAAAACAATGGTCGTAGCCATGTAACATTCGACGGTCTTAGCCGTGTAGAAACAATGGCCGTAGCCATGTAAAATTCGACGGCCTTAGCCGTGTAAAAACAATGGTCGTATCCTTTTCATACATTTGGAGATGGCCGTAACCTTTTCATACATTTGGAGATGGTCGTAGCCCTTCATACATTTTGAGATGGCTGTAGCCTTTCATACATTTGGAGATGGCCGTAGCCATTCATATATTTTGAGATGGTCGTAGCCTTTCATAAATTTGGATATGGACGTAGCCTTTCATACATTTGGAGATGGTAATAATCCAATCCATGTATCATGTCGGGCTTGGAGTGTACACGGAGAAGCTGATATGATACACTTGTACTGCAAACATCTACAGGTGTTCCCTTCGCCGCCTCGTTAAAAACCTTCCCGAGAAAACGTAAGTGGGACAAAACTTGGGTAAGGGAAAAAGAGTACGACTTAGGGGACGCCTTTTAGAAGTGGAAATGTTTGAGGTGAGCGACGTTCCAGTTGTTCTCGAGTATTTTTCCCTCCATGTCTCTAGCTGGAATGCTCCTTTTCCGACTGCCGTTGTGATCTTGTAGGGTCCTTCCCAGTTTATGCCCAGTTTTCCTTCATTTGGGTCTTTGGAGGCCAACGTCTTGGCTTTGAGGACGTATTCTCCTACTTTGAGTGGTCTTATTCTTGCCCTTTTGTTGTAATATCTTTCAATTTGTTGTTTTTGGGCTACCATCCTGATGTGGGCCAGTTCCCTTCTTTCTTTGGCTTCATCAAGATCTTGAAGTATGCTGGTGTCGTTTTCTGTTCCACTGGTGTGCGAATACCTTAGGCTGGGTTCGCCTACTTTGACAGGTATGACCGCGTTGGTTCCATAAACTAGTGAGTATGGGGTTTCTCCGGTGCTGGACTTGGGTGTAGTTCTGCGTGCCAACAAGGCTTCAGGCAGTAGTTCGGGCCATAGCCCTTTAGCATCTGTAAGCTTCTTCTTCAGTATGTTTAGAATTGTTTTGTTGGAGGACTCCGCTTGGCCATTGGCTGCGGGGTTATATGGCGTGGATAAAATCCTTTTGATGTGCCATTTCTCGAAGAATTCGGTCATTTTTTGTCCGATGAACTGACGCCCATTGTCACAACTAGGGGTGTGCATTCAAATCGGTTTATCGATAAATCGAATCGATTATTTGTTATCGAAATCGAGAAAATCAAAATCAAAAAAATTGAAACCTTATTGAAACGATAACGATAAGCATATGTACAAATCAATAATCGATAAGTAATTATCGATACGGGTCAAAATCGAATCGATAAATCGAATGCACACCCCTAGGCTGTAGATACTTGGAAATTAGTAATTACCTATTTGTGTGGATTAATATAACATACATAATATATATATATATATATATATATATATATATATATATATATATATATATATATATATATATATATATTCCGCTACTATTTTGAAAGCGGCTATATAATATCATTTTCCCCCTAATCTATACCCTTTCCTTTACCCTAAGTCACTTGCCTTATTATTTCCTCTACCTCATTTAAGGAATGATCATATTTAAAGATCAAGGGAATGAAGTTCAAATTAATGTAAAACAAAATTAGTCGTGATGATGTATTTTGTTTTGCTTTGTTTTTTATATCGTTGGAGTGTTGGTAGCATACATTTGATCCCTTACTTCAGTTTTGTTGCATGTGCTTGTTGATACAATTTTTATGTTGTAAATGGTGCTCGTATTATTTTAGCTTCTCTTTTCCATATAAGTAAGGCGCGTTTATAGCGATATACTTTTTATGGAATACCGTAAATTTTCTTATTGGTGTAATCGATAACCAAATCGATAAGCCCAAAAATCGATAAATCAAAATCGAAAAAATCGAAACCTTATTGAAACGATAACGATAAGCATATGTACAAATCGATAATCGATAAGTAATTATCGATAAGGGTCAAAATCGAATCGGTAAATCGGATGCACACCCCTAGTCACAACTGATTTCGTTGGGGATGCCAAAGCGACATATGATGTTCTTCCATATGAAGGCAATGACTTTGTTCGCGTATTTGCGCGTATGCACCTGCTTCCACCCACTTTGATAAATAGTCAGTTAAAATAAGTAAAAATGGTACCTTCCCTCGTTCAGCGGGTAGCAAGCCGACTATATTCTTTCCCCATCTGATGAATGGCCAGGGGAAGTGACGGAATGGAGGGGTTCTCCTGGTTGGTGTATGTAACAACCCGACCCGTCGTCACATGATTATCGCCCCGTTTTCCCCGTTTTATGCTACTTCATGTGTTATTATATGCGTTGTTTGAGTTTGAAGTGTTTCGGATTGAATTTGGATAAAAATGAGACAAAGTCTCTTTAAGGAAAGTTTAAGTTAGAAAAGTCAACCGGATGTTGATTTATGAGTTATAGGGATCGGAATGGATTTCCGACGATTTCACTAGTTCCAGGAGGTGATTTATGACTTGGGAGTGAAATCGGAATTTAATTTGGAGGTCCGGTGTAGAATTTGGCTTGAATTGGCTAAGTTTGAATTTTGCGGGACTCTTGTTGATAGGTGAGAATTTGATCCGGTGTTCGGAATGGAACTTTGACAGTTGCAGTAGCTCCGTTAGGTGATTTTTAATATGTGTGTAAATTTTTAGATCATTGGAGGTGTTTAGGTCGGGTTTTGGATCAAATGCAAGTTTCGGAAGTTTTAGTTTAATTAGGCTTGAATCCATGGAAATTTGATGATTTTGATGTTTACGATAGTGTTTTTATGCGTCGACCAAGTTTAAATGAGGTATTAGATCATATCTGTGCTTTTGGTTGAGGTCCCGAGGGCCTGGGGTGATTTCGGATGGCCAATCGGGCTATTTTTGGACTTAGAGGACTGCTAGTCTTCAGCTGTTGGTGTTGCAGAAGATTGTTCTTTGCGTTCGCATGGGTGTGTCGCGAACGCATAGAAGGAATTGGAGAGCCTGGGATTTTGGCGTTCGCGTTCGCGAAGGGAGGCCGCGTTCGCGTAGAGCCTGGGATTTTTGCGTTCGCGTTCGCGAAGGGAGGCCGCATTCGCGTAGGTCTGGGACCTGTGACCTTCGCGTTCGCATAGCAGGCTCACGTTCGCGGAGGGGAAATGCTGAGGGGATTTTTTGTGATGCGCACTCGCGTCCATGGCATGCGTTCGCAAAGGAGAAGGGGCAGTTGTGCATCGCCTTTGCGGGTGGGCACCGCGTTCGCGAAGAAGGAATTTTCACTCAGTGGTTTTTGTGCATCGCGAACGCGGAAGGACCTCGCGTTCGCGAAGAAGGGGTCGTCGGCTGGGCAGAATGTTTTAAGGGAATTACAATCGCGAACCCAACCATATTTCCACCATTTTTGCACCACCTTGAGAGCTTGTTGGTAGATTTTGAAGAGGGTTTTGACGAGAAGTGATTGGAGGTAAGTCTCGTGGTCTAGGAACATCATTTAATCAAAGAATCATACATTAATTCTCTGAATTTGGGTATAAATTGAAGAAGCTAGGGCTTGAGTTTTTGATATTTCAAATTGGGATTTGATAGGTCATTTGAGCTCGGATTTGGGAGTTCTTGGTATGACTGAACTCGTGGAAAGACGAGGATTCCGAAAATGTAAGTTTCATAATTTTTTGAGAAGCGGTCCCAGGGCTCGAGTTTTGCTAGTGTCGAGATTTTTGTTATATTTCTATTGTTTTCGATTGGATGTTGTCCCATTAGCATGTTATGACACATTTGTACTGATTTTGGTTAGATATGACGTGCGTAGAGGCCCATTTGAGGGGCAAAGACGTCGCAAGCGAGGAATTTCACCGGTTCGAGGTGAGTAATACTAGGGAATGATATCCTGAGGGTTTGAAACCCTGGATTTTCACATCCTAGTGCTGTATTGTGGTGACTTGCGTGCTGGACCTGAGCGTGGGGTATAGCACCGTTGGGGAACGTGACTTGGTCCGTCCCGGTTGTTGGTTTTACCGCTAAATTGTAAATGTTTTGTTGTTATCATTATGACTTGGGCTCATTGCCATACTTGGGTCCTTTTGCCGATTATTTAAAATCTCAGTATATCACATTGTGAAGCTATATGAGGCGAGACACGCACTCCCTGGCTAGTGCGGGGTCATATATGTGGGAAATCGTGACTCGGTTCAATCCGAGGGATGAATTATACTATAATGGCGATTGCTTCGCACCCTATACTGATGTTATCTGGGCTTGATGTCATGTTTGGGACCATGTGCCAACTTGTACAATCCTGTAGGGATTGATATTTCAGAGTTAGCATGATTTGCATATTATTTGCATTCAGTCCAGGGTTTTTTAACACTATTTTTGTAAACTCAGCCAAAATTCTATGTTTTGAAAAAACAAAAGATTCTCAAATGATATTTCGGGGTGACGATCATTATCACACTATTTTCTGGACTGTATATATTTTTTGGAATGGTGGTAACTATTGGCACCGCGTGTCGAAATGGAAACGGTGGTAACTATTGACATCGTGTATTGTAATGGAAACAATGGTAACTATTGGCATTGTATGATATTGCGCTTGGGCTTAATGAGCCCCTCCAAAATCTGAACCCCCACAGTGAGCGACGTCGACGTTAAATCATATGCATGGTTGGCTCGAGTTGACGTTGTAGTGTATTCATGTGCATTGCATTGCATTAATGCATTTACTCCTTTTTGTACTACGTGGCACGACATTTAGCACTCATATATCATTAGCATACATACTATTACTTGCCTTGTTGACCAGATACTCTGGTGTTATATGTTAATGAGTGCTGAGCCCGAGAGGCTGATGTTGGATATTGTGAGTTAATATTGAGCCCGAGGGGCAGGTTTCTGACTACTTCCCACTTGTTGAAATTACCTTGGAAATTGTTGAAAAAGCATATTTTCAAAAGAGATTATTGAACAGAACTTGGGATTTTCTAAAGGGATTTTTCACAGTATTTTAGTTTTTCTCAAAAAGAGTTGTTCTATCTTTTATAGCTGCTTGGTGTGCTCATACGTGTTTTCTTATCGCTCAGATATTATTCTCTCTTATTACCACCGAGTTGGAAGTACTCACTTTACTCCCTGCACCTTGCGTGCAGTTGCAGGTACTGTTCACCTGATAACGGGTCATTAGCAGGATGCAAGACTATATTCTGGTAGTTAAGCAAGGTGACCGTCAGCGTCTGCGGCACCGCACTCCATCCTTGTATTCCGGTTTTACCTTGTATGTTTATACATTGTTGGTCCAGTAGTAGTGTTCCTACTCAATAGATGCTCGTGAGTTGTGACACCCCGGTCGGGCTGTATTGGTATTTATATTAATTAATGTCATAAATTTAGATTCGATCTGTTATCACTTATTAATTGCTTTAAGTGGTGTAATTGAAACGGTCTGGCTGGACTTGTCTTCACGAGAGGCGCCATCACGATCGGATATGGGAATTGGGTCATGCCGGTGTATCATTGGGGCGTACTTTTGGCATTGTTCACATCGGCGAACATACCCATTTGCCTCTCTTTTCATGGTGGGTCAGTAGTAGCCGGCACGTTTGATGCACCGCACAAGGGCGCGGTTGCTAGTTTGAGCACCGCAATGGCCTTCGTCTACTTCTTCGAGTACCGACCTCGTTTGGTGCGGCCTTAAGCATTTGTCTAGAGGGAAACCGAACATCCTTTTATAAAGGACGTTGTTGACCATGTAGTATTGGACGGCCTGTAGAGGTTGCGATGACAGATATGCCTTCAAACTTCTCAGGGCGTCTATGCATTCTTCATTCCATTGTAGTCCTTGGTCTTTTTTCAATTCAGCGAAGAATTTGTGGCACCTGTCGGAGGAGCGTGAGATGAACCGGGAGAGGGCGCCTATTCGACCCGTCAGCTTTTGCACTTGTTTTTTGCTACTTAGTATTTCTGGGATGGCTTCTATGTTCTTGATCTGGTCTGGGTTGACTTCGATGCCCCTTTGTGACACCAGAAACCCCAGGAACTTTCCTGAGGCTACCGAAGGAGCACTTTAGGATTCAGTTTCATGCCGTATCTTCTTAATATTTTGAAGGCTTCTTTCAAGTGATCGAGGTGGTCCTCTTTTTTCGATGACTTCACTAGCATGTCATCAATATAGACCTCCATCGTTTTGCTGAGTTGCTCTTTGAACATTGTAGTCACTAGCCTCTGGTATGTAGCCCCCGCATTCTTGAGCCCGAAGGGCATTACCTTGTAGCAGTATGTTCCTTGGTGAGTGTTGAAGGTCGTTTTCTCCTAATCTTCCCTGGCCATTATGATTTGATTGTAGCCGGCTTACGCATCCAGGAAGCTTAACAACTCATGCCCTATTGTTGCTTCTATCAATTGGTCGATGTGGGGCAGTGGTAACGAATCTTTCGGACATGCTTTGTTTAGGTCGGTGAAATCCACTCACATCTGCCACTTCCCTTTTTTTCTTTTTGACCATTACAACGTTGGCGACCCATTCTGGATACTTGGACTCCCTAATGGAACCGTTTTCCAGCAGCTTATCTACTTCTTCATTTACTGCTTTATTGATGGCGGCATTGAATTTTCTCCTTACCTGCCGCACCGGCAGGTGTAGCGGATCGACATTCAGTTTGTGGCAGGCAATTTCTCGTGGAATTCTTGGCATATCTGCATGGGAAAAAGTAAACAGATCTGCGTGGTTAGATAGAAATTCATTATACTTACTTGGATTTGAAAGTTCGTGGCCTATATAAGCCTTCTTTGTGGAATCGTTATTGCTCAGCTGGATGGGGTCGAGGTCTTCGACCATAGCCTTGTTAGCCTCAACATCGTCGGGATCTTTGATGGCGTCCTCTGTCGGGTGGCCTTAGTCCCTGACATGGCTGATTGTTATGCCTCCGCACTTGCTCCTTTGAGCTATTTGGTGTGAGTGTAATCTTGAGCTATTTTATAACACTATTTGGCGGTGCGTGGCTCGCCCCGTATGATGTACATCCCCCATGGGGTAGGGAATTTGATCACTTGATAGAAAGTGGAGGGGACTGCCCTCATGGCATGTATCCACGAACGTCTGATGATGGCGTTGTATGCCGTTTCTTGGTTCATTACATGGAAAGTGGTTTCCATCGTAACTCCTCCTGCGAGAACGGGCAGTATCACCTCCTCAAAGGTTCTTTCCACTGCATTGTTAAAACCAGTTAGCGTTATACAACGTGGAATTATCTTATCCTCGCGTCCCATTAGTTCAAGGACTCTTGGATGAATGATACATGTGCCGCTGCCGTCTTCGACCATAATCCTTTTAACATCAGTATCTACTATGCGTAAAGTAATAACTAAAGCTTCATAATTAGGGGAAAACCGTCGGTATCAGACTTATAGAAGGTGATACTATCTTCGAAGTCATCATACTGTTCGTGGGCGATGGTTCGCTTTAATTTGTGAGTGGCGGTGAATTTGACATGGTTAATTGCCGAGTCATTACCGTCCCCAATGATCATGTTGATGGTGCGTATTGGTGAGGGCGGCGGCCTTGGTGGGACGTGGAGTTGTTCCCGCCCGCGTGCGAAGTTGAGTTTTTCTTTGTCGCTGAGCAGTTATTTCAAGAATCCTTGGTTCAACATTCGGACCACCTCCTGCCGGAGACCTATGCAGTCTTCGGTTTGTGTCCCATTCCTGGTGGAACTCACATAAGGCGTTTGATTTTTGGGTGGCGGGATCGGACTTCATCTTCATTGGCCATTGTACTTTGTTGCCCAGCTTCTCCACTGCGTACACTACTTCTCAAGGAGATATACAAAAGTTATGTGCAGATAGTAAATGAGGCATACCTCTGTCGTTCCCCAGTGGGGAGGCATGTCATTGTAAGGCATCCGCGTGCCTTGGCGGATGCGAAGATCTGATATATGGTTGGTGCCTCTCCCTATTGAGGCATGGGACTTGTTCCCGCCGTCCCTCGTTGCGTCGGTCCCTTTCGGATTTCTGAGTTTACCGTTATTAGCCGCCTGGTCGGGCCATTAAGGATGTCGTCGTCTCCACTTACCTCGGGACAGTAGGCGTTGTGAATTTCTTCCCATGTGGCGGGGGAAATTTCATAAGACGGTTAAGAAGTTTCCTGGTCGCCGTGAGCCGTCACTGCTGAGTTCGTTCTGAAAAGATGCGACTGTCATTCTTTCAGACACGTGTGGTAGGCTCATCCCGACCCTATTGAACCTGGCTAAGAACTCTCTGAGCCCTTCTCCTGAGACATGTCGGACATCAAAGATGTCGTTGACCCATGTTTCTGCTTTCTTGGATCCTGCGTGGTCGGTGACAAATTTATCTTCCATTTCCTCTAATTTGGAGATGCTTTTGGTCGGTAGCTAAGAGTACCACGTTAAGGCCCCTCCTGTTAGTGTTTCGCCGAACTTCTTCAGAAGTACGGATGGTACCTGCTCCTTTGATAAATCATTACCTTTGACTGTCGTGACATAGTGAATCAGGGGGTCCTCGGTATCTGAGGTCCCGTCATATACCTTCAAGTAGGGGGCATTTTGAAGGTCTTTATAATGGGGTATGGTGCAGCTCCTTAAGTGTAGAGTTTTTCAACGAACCTCCCCACGTCTCGCTTTGGAAGCAACTTAGGTGCACCCGGGATCTTGTCCACTCTTTCTTGGTGCTCCTTCATCTGGTCGCGAAGCGACCTATTTCCGTTTTCCATTTCCTCCATCTTTATGAGGATGGTTGTGAGTGTCCCCCCGTGAGCTTGATCATTGGCGGGCACATTGTTTGTTCGTGTGACCTCGAGTTCATCTTCGGTTACGACATGGTCTGTCAGCGGTGTTGGTGTGCATCTACCGTTTTGGGGTGGCTTCCCAACTAAACTACTCAGAGCATTTGTCAACCATTCTTCCAGTAACCTTTTTTACCTCTGGGGGTGCTTCTTTAGTTGTAGATATAGAAGCCTTTTTTTCTCGTGGAACCGCCAGATCATCATAAGGGGAGGTGGGTTTTCCACGTTTATCAGGGTACTAAGGGTTGCGTATGGAGCATCCCCTTCAGCAGCCGCATTGAAAGAGCCCATATGATCGGCTCTAGCAACCGTGATAGCTTTCATTCTTATGTTGTTTTCAGCCATTCTAGGTTGTAGAAAGTGGTTTTTGAAGGATCTCTAGAAGCAAACTACAACTTTGATTCACGAAATCCTCACAGACGGCGCCAAATTGTTTGGCTGAAAACCTATGAAAATACTTATTAGGCTCAAGAATAATCGAAAATAATGAGGGTTAATCGGAATCAAGAGTAATATGAACTAGAGAAAACCGAATAGTTAAGATTTGTAATAATAGTAAAGATAGCTTGAGATGTAAGAACAATAAGGCAAGTGATAATCTTTGCACAAGAGAGAGAGAGAGAGAGATAGAGAGTTGTATATTCTGAATGGAAAAATACCCATTTCTCTTTACAATTAGTTTTGGGTGATGATTTGTGACTTAGGAGTGCAATCAGAACTGAATTTGGAGGTCCGGTGCAGAATTAGACTTGAATTGGCTAAGTTTGAATTTGGCGAATTCCGGTTGATAGATAAGATTTTGATTCGAGAGTCAGAATGAAATTTTGAGAGTTGCAGTAGCTCCGTTAGGTGATTTTGGATATGCATGCAAAGTTTCAGGTCATTCGGAGGTGTTTAGGTCGGGTTTTTGATCAAATACAAGTTTCGAAAGTTTTAGCTTGACTTAGGGTTGAATCTGTAGTAATTTGATGATTTGTATGTTTATGATAGTGTTTTTATGCTACGAGCAAGTTTGAATGAACTAGTAGAATATATTTGTGCGTTTGGTTGAGGTCCCGAGGGCTTTGAGGTGATTTTGGATGGCTAGCGAGGATTTTTTAGTTGAAAAATACACCAGAAAAATTGTAGAGAATTTTTGTTCTATGCGATCGTATAGGCATAATTACAATCGCATAGAAGGTTTGGCACGGGGCTCATATTTGCTCTATGCTATTGCGTAAAGGGCTGGGAGATCGCATAGGCTTGGGAGGATGGCCAGTGCGTTCGCGTGACTAGTAGTGCGATCGCGTAGAAGTGGAAGGTTGTGCTATGCGATCGCAGAGCCGGTGATGCGATCGCAATGGTAGTGATGCGATCGCATAGGGTTAAAAATACCTGGGCAGAATGTTTTGAGGGTTATTTTATCCGCGACCCATTCATAATTTCTACCATTACTCCGCCAAGAGAGCTTTTTAGTCAATTTGAAGAGGGTTTTCGACGGGTATTGATTGGAGGTAAGTCTTTTAACTTAGAATTACCATTTTATTGAAGAATCAACACTCAAATTCATAAAAGTGGGTTGAAATTGTGAAGAACTAGGGCTTGGTTTTTTATAACGAATTTTTAGGATTTGAAAGGCCATTTGAGTTCCGATTTTGGTAAACTTTATATGTACAGACTCATGGCGAGACGAGGAATCCGTTGATGTGACTTTTGTAATTTTACGAGAAGTGGGCCCGTGCCTCGGGTTTTACCAACTTCGTGATTTTGTAGTATTTTTTGAGTAATTTTGATTGGGTTATGTTTCTTTAGCATATAGTAATGTATTCGTTGTGGTTTTGACTAGATTTGACGCGTTAGGAGATCGATTCAAAAGGAAAGAGCATTGCGGACTAGTCTACAGCTGGCTTGAGGTGGGTAATAGATGTAGATGGTGACCTGAGGGTTTGAAACCTCGATGTCTCACATTGTGATGTTGTATTGAGGCGAGACACATACTCTACTATGAGTGTGGGGTGGTTTGTGGACGGGACTATGGCTTATTCCGTCCGAGCAATGTCTATGCTGTGTGATATGCCTAGAAATTGGCTAGTAAACATCCCACTTGGATTGTTATGAGCATATTGGGCTGCGAGCCAACTATTTAGATTCCTTAGGGAGTATCATCGGTTTTTTCGGAAAACTCTATTTATTCTGGTGTGGGTGGCTGGCAGGCCTATATTTCTTGGTTTTAATAGGACTCCTTACAAGCGTTGTTTCTATCTACTATTATCTAAAAATAATAAAGTTATTAATGACTGGACGAAACCAAGAAATAACCCCTCACGTGCGAAATTATAGAAGATCCCCTTTAAGATCAAACAATTCCATCAAATTGAGTATGATTGTATGTGTGATAGCATCTATTATACCAGGAATATCAATGAACCCAAATATTGCAATTGCTCAGGATAGCCTTTTTTAGCTTCTAGGGTCGATATTGTGCATATTTCCATAATATCAGTCCTGAGTTAAATACTATCTAGAAATGAGTAGAAATCTTCTAAGGCTTTAATCACTTAAACTATAATACATGTTAAATGGAACCAAACATGGTAATTGATTGTGCCTGTATGGCTTGCATGCATATATATATGATTGGACTAATTGTGGACCGGGATGCACAGTGAATGCTACTATGTCATTGCGTTTGGGCTGTAGGAGCCCCTCTGGAGTTTGAACCCTCACAGTGAGCGCGGGTACCCAATAGATCGGGTTGTACGCCGCAACGGTCATGTGCATTGCATTGCATTCATACATTAATATCTATCTGCCTATCTGTCATTGAATTACTGCGGTTTCATCTTTAAATGAGCTAAGTGGTAAGTTTCAGCTTTACATTGTGGTATTTCGGGATTTCTTACTTTCAAGTCATTATACATGTCTATTACCGCTGAGTTGGAAGTACTCACTTTACTTTCTGCACCTTGTGTGCAGATTCAGGTGTTCAGGAGACTTAGCTGAGCAGTTGCTGTCTTCCAGAGTTTATTCAGAGTTGTCGAGATAGCTGCCTAGCGTTCGCAAGACCCGACTCCTCCCCTTTTATTCAGTTTTATTTCCGCTTTCTAGACTTATATATATTTTCAAATATTGCTACTCAGTTGTCATCTTAGAGGCTCTAGACTTATAACCCCAGGTCTTTGGGAGGTTTATTGGCAATTTCTGCTGTCGATTACTCATGGTTGAAAAATATATTACTTGATAATTAATACAATAAATTGGAAATAGGTTGTGTGGTTGAGCTGTGAGTGTTATTGGTCGGGCTTGCCTAGCAATGGTGTTGGGTGCCATCACGACCTTATTGTTCTAATTAATGAAACATTCATTAAAGGAATAAAAGGTATTTTAAAAAAAATTCCGTAATAATTAAGGATATTGTATATGTTGCTTAAGAGGAAAAAACTTTTAAAAATAAATACTACTATCAACCAAAGATATTACTAACAGATAAACTTACCCGTTGAAATTACAAGTTATGCTATGACTATATACTTTCCTCACCAATCAAAATTTCACAAGATTCGTATGCCTAATTTTCTTTTTCAAATTTAAAATCCCCAACCCTTCATGTTTTCCATTTTCTAAAACCAAAGACAATATACTCTTCACCAAAAGCACCAACTACCATATTCCAAAAGACCAAAATACCCTTCACCAACTCCCTCCACCTCCCTTTTCCCTCTCTGTCTCAATTCTTATATAACACCTGTTACCCTTCTTTTCACCAAATATCACTAACAATGGCTATTTCTCTAGCTGTTGCAATTCCTTTAGCTTTCATTTTCACATTTATAGCTTATCACCTTTACTATCGTCTCCGATTCAAGCTCCCGCCGGGCCCAAGTCCACGCCCAATCGTCGGAAACCTGTACCAGATAAAGCCCGTCAGGTTTCGATGCTTTTACGAATGGGCCCGAACTTACGGACCTATCATTTCGGTTTGGTTCGGGTCGACCTTAAATGTTGTCGTTTCCAGTTCGGAGTTAGCTAAGGAGGTTCTGAAAGAAAAGGACCAGCAGCTTGCTGACCGGCACAGGAGCCGATCGGCGGCTAAGTTTAGCAGAGACGGGCAAGATCTTATTTGGGCCGATTATGGGCCTCATTATGTTAAGGTTAGAAAGGTTTGTACGATTGAGCTTTTTACGCCGAAAAGGCTTGAAGCCCTTAGGCCCATTCGAGAAGATGAGGTCACTGCTATGGTGGAGTCTATTTACAGAGATTGCACTAATCTCGGCACTGGTACGTTTTTTACTAGAAATTTTATTGTGTGCCTCACATAACTCGCATAACTAACATTAGTTGTGTCAGACTCCTTTTTGTCTTGCAAATTTGTGGACCCTAATGTTACATTCTAGATCCACAAAAGTGTGAGATAAACAATATGCCTATAAAATTTTTCGTTTTTAACGGGGTAATATTGTGAATTCCTCTTTTGTTTATTGTTTTACATTATTTTTCAGTTGGTATAATTTCTCTTTATCAATTTGTAATTGCTATGATGCTCAGAAATTTTATTGTTGAAACCATATAAAATATCATTCATGCCTTAAATTACCCTATTAAATTTTAGTTAGTCATTGAAAAATTATGTTTTAAGAAGGATGTCTATTAATTACTTTTTAAAAGTTCAATATCTAGCTCTTTTAAAAGTATACCTGATTGGACTTATCAAATACAAATAAGATATACACAATTAGATATACATAATCTTCAAAAAGGGGGGGGGGGGGGGGGGGGGGAACAGTGTTCCTTTCTTTTTGTTTGTGGAATTTGAAATTTTATTATTACTCGTTCTGAGCAGATTTCCTTGATATATTCATGTAAATCTAATTTTATATATATATATACACACACACAGTGACAATGCAAAATAGGTTTATACTTGTGGTGTATTTTAACCTACTGTAACAATTAATTTGCTGTTAGTAATTTTGCTTTTTATAAATAGCTGTGTATTGTAATATGGAATAGAATTTAAAGTGTATTTAGGTACGTGGATGTAGATAAGAAAATAAGTCTTGTCTTTCTTTTATAGTAGTTTGAGGTTTTTTTGGTGAATGTTTGGTGGTTCTCTTTTTCATTTGGGACCCGTAATGGTTGTTGGAGATGTGGTCAACTAAGATGGATGGGTTGACTAATATCCACCTAACTTTTTCCAAAAATAAAAAGATAATAAAAAGAAAAAGAAATGGTGAATAGCGACTATCTTAACTAGCAGGCATATTTGGTGGTTAATGATATTATTGATACTGGTACACCGAACTTTGAAAAAGACCCGCTATAATAGCTTACTTGGTCATGTGAGGATCACGTGACATTATGGTCACCCTGCAAAAATCAAGGTTGCATCATTATTTGGTGTCTTCCTCTTTTTTATATTAGGATAGGATATAACTTATAGATACCATTACAATGTAAAAAAAATTTATATTTTAGACGTTATAGCAGGTATCTTGCTTTATTTTTTAGGCTACTAATCAGCGGCAGAGCTGGAGTGGCAGGAGTGATTTCGGTCGAACCTAGTAATTTTAGTTCGAACCTTGTATTTGTCTTAAAAAATTTATTAAATATATTTTAATTAATAATTTAGAACGCAGTAACTTAAAACAATTTGAATTTCGAATCCATAAGCTTGAAGCCTGGCTCCGCCTCTGCTACTAATCCCATTTTTATGGGACAATAACCTATACTTATCTTTTAAATAATATTATCGATAACTAGTACTATGAAAATCTTGAGTACTCAACCGTGAACCATATGGTGTTAAATGCCTAAGAGTGTGGTGTTTGTGTAGATAACATGGGGAAGGGTCTGCTTGTGAAGAAGTACCTTGGAGCAGTGGCCTTTAACAACATAACAAGGCTCGCCTTTGGGAAGAGGTTTGTGAACTTTGAAGGTGTGATGGATGAGCAAGGAAATGAGTTCAAGGCGATTGTCGCCAATGGATTGAAGCTTGGTGCATCCCTTGCCATGGCCGAACACATCCCATGGCTTCGCTGGATGTTCCCTATTGACGAGGATGCCTTTGCTAAGCATGGAGCACGTAGAGACCGTCTTACCCGAGCTATTATGGAGGAGCACACCCTTGCTCGCCAACAAAGTGGAGGAGTCAAGCAACACTTTTTTGATGCATTGTTGACCCTCCAACAGAAATATGACCTTAGTGAAGACACTCTCATTGGCTTACTTTGGGTAAGTAAATTAATATACACTTACCTCACAAAAAGAGCTAAAATGATTGCTGCCACGTTCCTATGAGATTCAACTTGGTTCACAAGAAGAGCTGAATTGAGAAATGAAATATCTAATGGATTATGCTTTTAGACGAACGCCTATAATAGTGAGTGCCATTCTGGGGATGAACTTTGAACTATTCTCCTTGAAATTGCAGGATATGATCACAGCTGGAATGGACACAACTGCAATCTCTGTTGAATGGGCAATGGCTGAGGTGATCAAGAACCCAAGGGTGCAGCAGAAGGCCCAAGAAGAGCTCGACCGAGTGGTCGGCTACGAGCGTGTGATGAACGAAACAGACTTCCCCAACCTCCCATACCTACAATGCGTGGCCAAGGAAGCGCTAAGGCTGCACCCTCCAACTCCTCTAATGCTCCCACACAGAGCCAATGCCAACGTCAAGATTGGTGGCTACGACATTCCTAAGGGCTCCAATGTGCACGTGAACGTCTGGGCAGTTGCTCGCGATCCCAAGGTGTGGAAAAACCCGTTGGAGTTCAGACCAGAGAGGTTCCTTGAGGAAGATGTGGACATGAAGGGACATGATTTTAGGCTACTCCCATTTGGCGCTGGTAGAAGAGTATGTCCGGGGGCACAATTGGGTATCAACTTGGTCACCTCTATGTTGGGCCACCTTTTGCACCATTTTCATTGGGCTCCTGCTAATGGATTGAGCCCAGAGGAGATTGATATGGGTGAGAACCCTGGGCTTGTTACCTACATGAAGACTCCATTACAGGCCGATGCTAATCCCAGATTGCCAGCGGAGTTGTATAAACGAATTGCAGTGGACATGTAAAAGAAAACCAAAGGGGAAGAATAGGATTACCCTGGTGCAAACAGCCACTTCCCAGAAAGTGTTTTTGTTTTTTTTATTTTTTGTTTTTGTTGTACTTTATTTGTTTGATTTAGTTGTTACATGAAGAGTCAAATTATTACTACAATTTGAGCCCCAAGTCCAATTTCTTTTGATTTTTATTAATATCAGTTAGTACTTCCTTGAATAACAATGTTTCTGGAATTCAGGTTAGTTGAGCGAAAACTGCAGCTATCTAAGACGTGAAGTTCGAGAACTGATCAGTAAAATAGCTGGTACACGGTTAATTAAATCTACTCAACTTTATATATATATTTGGAGGGAGAAGAATAATTCAGTTCATTGTCAAGTGACAGAATAGTAGTAAGATCTTTGTTCTTTTCTTTTTGCCAAGCGATAAATGACAAATTATAGCGTTTAAAACTTTAGAATATGCAGAAAAGTTCACAAAACGCATAAGCTACTACTTTATAGCTCCCTGTTGACATCATTTCGATATCAAATAGGTTTTTGTACAATTTCTCGTTTTCTCGTTTTCAAACTCTGAACCTGCATTATCAGCACTCTAAGGACCTGTTTGTCTATAAAAAATTCCTTTTTTCATTTTGTAAGTTTAAGAATTTTTTTAGAAAATGAGTTTTTCAAAACCCAAAAAATGATTTTGATCACTTTTTCAAAAAAAATTTCCCTATTAACAAAACTATAATATTTTTTCAAGTGAAACTCCAAATACTAATTTGCCAAATTGAAACTCAAAACTCTAAAGGGTCATTTTGTTCGTAAAAAAAATTGCAAATAAAATTTGGTTATAAGTTATGTCAAAACACTAAAGCCAAATTACCAGACATCTGATACAATTCTGCAAAGAAAATGGAGAGGACGATATATGCATTTTCGCGCCCCAGTTCATAGCAGACTTCCAATGGGAAAAGAATAATGAATAGGCGTGGCCTTTTATTGTGATATGCTATACTACCACACAAAGGACAAATGGCTTAGTTTGTGCAAAAACAGCAGTATGTATGATCTTTCTACGAGTCAAAGTTTCAGTCTATAATTCTCCAGATTTCTGATCATCTTTCGCAAGAGCTACATAGTTTACAGGTATTACAGCACCAACATTCCCGCTCCCTCTCTTTTCCTTCCCTATGGACACACCATAACGACCTGAAGGTGTAGATACACGACGACTATTTGGAGTACCAAGTATTGTGTTAGCATTACCCAGAGGTTTCTTGGCAGACTTTGAACCATAGATTGTTTCTTGTTCTGCAGCAAATTGATCTTGGAGCCGTTTTTGTTCCTGAAATATATACACTATAGTTGATCATCCAAGCATCCAAATCTAACTCCTGTGCTATATTGACAATGGTATGCACGGTTGAAACATCCAACACAATTATTTTCAGTTTCAAGCATGCATACATATAGATAGTTCACGCGACATATACTGCTGCTACGATCACAATCACAATCACAAAGCAACCAACAAAAATCCAACAGTTTAACTAGAAGTGCTAATTATCTATCAAAATCAACCAAGACAAAATAACAATGCAAAGTTTATGATATAGATCCTTGCTCAGCTAAGAGTAGTTCTTCTCTAACGTCAGTTAAAAAAAAGATTCAGAAACTAGTAGACAGGAGAATAAAAAGTGATACCCGAGATCTACGTTTCTCTTCTTCTTTTTCCTGTCGTGAGATGATGTACTCTTCCAAAGTATGCAACAGAGGGGCCTAGACACAAAAAAGTTATGGTCTGAAGCTACTGCCACAAAGTAATATCTTGAACAAAAATATCTTGAACAAAGAAAATGTTGAACCCACTTTGTGATACAAAAATGGCATTCCTTTCTCCTTCTCCCAGGCCTTTACCTTGGCGGTCAAGTTTTCAACAAGAGCTGCATTGTAGGTTTTTTCAGCCAGTATATGATAATTGCTGATATAGAAAGAATATTCAAACATACTTTAGATTATTAAAATTGCAGAAAATAGACCTGAATTTAAAATTTACCAGGTTCTTCATTAATTTAAAATTTACCAGGTTCTTCATTAATGTACTAGGTGATTACCACCTTACATACGGGCTACGAGCACCTTTTTAGGCTTAACTGATCAGTGAAATCTACATAATATACCAAGTAACATGGAACAATACAAAGAAAAACCAAATGAGTAGACCTGAATGGTACTTTAACTTCAAGTACCAAAAGCTCTCTGACCCTGAATATTTAGTTTCCAGAGTGGACTAGTACGTTTGTTACCAGAAAAAGAGAAGAAATTTGAAGATAGGAAAATTAAAAAAAAAGGAAAGCGTGGGGCAATGAGCAAAAGAAAGAAGCTTCTCCGTATAAGTAATTAATATAGATCCACAATTATGTATAGGATTATCCTCCAAAAGGGAACAGTTGATTCACAAAGCTACTAATAGTGGTCGATCAGGAGAGAACGAGGGAAGAGGTGTACATCACATGAGATAAATGAGTACAGGCTCACATGGTATTTTGCTGACCAAAATCCGCGCTTTCTCTGCACGTTTCAAGTTGATGTGGACACCTTTCCCTGCACTATAACGATTTTCATCCTGTAAAACAAGTGAATCATGATTTAATGGGAAGCCAAGTTGCAAACTGTATTACACCCTCAAAACGCCTGAACTAAAACTAGTCAAGCCATCTAGGGAATAAGAAAAGGTAAAGACTCGCGATTCAAGAGAATGATAGAGATGAAGGGATGAGCAAATCGAGTAAACATGTTATCACCTAGTTTGTAGACTGCACGTATGTTTCATAGTTTATGCCAGCATAAGAAGCATGTAATACAGAAAGGGTCAGTTTATCTGGGGTATCACAGAGAGCACCCAAAACAATTTGTGGGACACATCCAACTACCACAATGCCCAACTTTTAGCTACACAAATGAATAATTAGACTGATTGATATAAGCTATCAACCAATTGAGAACTACTTGACTGCACTTAAACACAGCATTTGCTACCAGCCTATAAGCACAAACAACTTAGAAAAGGCCAGCAAGGCATGCCTCTATGTAACTTTTGTAGCTTGACCACTGTTGTCACAAAAAGCTTATAATACTGCCCTTCTACCAGGGCTTTAAGCACAAAGTACAATTGAAGTGTTAGCTTTAGTGAATAAAGGACGTAGATGATAAAAAGAATTTAAAAAAAAAAGTATAAGTAACCAAAAGAAGAAAAATGCTAGTTCTACAACTATAATTATATGGACCAAAATATTGAAAAACTGCAATAAGTGGAATGAATTTTAAACACCGTGTCAATCAAGTTCAAAACAATTTTAAATTATAATTCATATTAGTTGCTAATTTTCATTTCAATTTCTAATTTCTTATGCCAAAATTCTAACATATTTATCCAACTCTTAGTAATTAAGATATCGCTTTGCAAACTATATTAATTATGTAGCGTTGTCCTCTTTTAAGACATGCTCATGAACGTACACAGTGTATGCTGAAGCACTTTCAGAGTGAGGCGAAGCACCAACTCCACATTGAACTGAGCTTCGCAAGCAGACTTTTGGCTACACTAAGTTTGACATGCCAAACTTCCCTAAGTAGCTTGCAACAGGTATTGGATTGTGACATATCTTTGAAAGATATAAAGTTGACCTACAATATAAGGATCTTAGAATGCTTGAAGGATGGGTGCAAAAAGGATAAAAAAGACGAAAATGAAAGAGGTAAATTCAAATGCATGTCCTTTATGTACAGGTGCTCCATATGATTCATAACTGAGTACAATGCAAAAGTAAACACCTATATTTATGTCGATGTTATACCTTTTCATACTCATCAAGCCAGCTTTCCTCTTGAGATGCATGTTTCCACTTCTCCACTTTATCCAAAACTTCTTTCCTGCTAGCAGCTTGCTCTTTGGCTTTCACCACCTGATCATCCATGCTTGAAAGAAGATAAGAGAGATCACTGCCTGTATTGGATTATAATAAAAGAATGTATAAGAGATCGTAAACCTTATACCAACGAAATCTATATTTCAATTCAACTGATGATATATATAACAATAGACATAGTGTTATCAAAGGCGCGCCAAAAGAGCGCTTAAGCCCTGAAGCGAGGCTTAAAACATATTGAGCACTTCGTCTCACTTAGCGGGCGCTTCAACATTGTCATCAAAGCTCTAAGGCATACTTTCCTTGCCAATGAGCGTAATCCTGAAGAGGCCACACTAAACAATTGATATTTCACTTTATTGTAAATATTCTTCAATTTCTTAGTCCATATATTTGGTATGCTTATAGATATTAGTTTTGGACTATACATACATATTTGTAGTCTTTTTTTTTTCTATTTGTGCCTTTCTTTGTTAAAGCACACGATTTATTTACGCTTTGCGCTTAAAGCCCCAACAAACTTTAAAGTTTTTTTTGCACTTTTCGCCTTTGATAAGTGCTGAATAGACATGCTAAGATGCAACAGGCCTGGAAACATTTCCATTCCTGCTTCAGAGTATGGGCTAGTGTGTTACTGAACTAGATCAACAGAAACCGAGAATGTAAGCACAACTCAGCTAAAAAAGTACATGTCCTCTTTCGTATCATTAGTATCAAAGTTGTAAACTGTCAATTGATATTGACAGTACCCCTTTCTCCCAGCAATTTTCGAATATATTCTTTCACCAAAGGTGATAAGGAGCCATTCATGGAGAAAACAAAAGAGTGCAAAAATGAGGGAGAAAAACATATCTTGTGAGGAGGGGAATACAAGCTACTAAGATCGGGATTCTTGACCTAAGTACTCAGTAACTGCAGTGGCAGCTAGTAGACTTGCTTTGCTGCGTAAAGTTTAAGCCTAAACCTATGTTACTTAGACTCTCCGAAAATGTCTCAAAGGTGTGTGTCGGATCCTCTAAAAGTAGTGTATTTTTGGAGGATCCGACACGGGTGCGGCAGCATTTTGGAGAGTCCGGAAACATACCCTAAACTTATTAGAACTGTTGCCCTCATCCATTACTCAACCTTATGTAACTCCAGTTAGGAGGATCCATCCAATAGTTTAATGATTTGCTTGGGCATCTAAGAGGTAAGGCCTCCTCCCATTGACCATAGGTTAGTGCCTTATCCCTTCTCTTGTTGCAGTTGACCACTCATTTAGAGGTCCTTCAGAACCTCTGGAAATAGTTCTTTGAAGATTTTGACTGCTAACTCAAGCTGTAACCAACAAAAGTTTCTTTGGAGTCGACCGTTCAAAAGAAGGGATATGCAAGAGCAGAACATGCCATCAAGGACTATATCATCTCCAACATAAGGACTTAGATCTCTCACTAATTGTTCTTTTCCAAGTCAGATGTAAAGAGCCTAATACACAGTCAAAATGCAATTTATAACAGGTGAGACTGAGAGATGGTAGATTCTTTCCCTTGTCAGCATATGATGAAAGCTAATCCAAACCAACCATTACTTTTCAGAATCACCCCCACAAACTTGCCTCTACCAAAAAACATACACACCACCGCTAAAAGATCACAAATGGATTTTAACAGCTTTCTCACTTAAAACCCAGCACAAATAATTACAACAATAGAAGAACAAATGATCAGTTGAAAGTTGAAACAAAATAAGGAAATTGAAAGCAGGAATAATTCAAGAGAAATATCATTTTTCAAGAGAAAACTTTTGTTTTAAGAAAGAAGCAGTTAAATCCCATCAAGTCACACAACAGAAATGAGCGTAAAGTGAACTGAATGTACCAGACTCCATAAGCTGGATTAAAATCTGGCGTGCAGTCTCACTATCTACATCCATATGAACACTCCTATAAATTTCCTCAAGCTCATTTTGTCTCTTAAATATCAATTCCTTCAGCTTACTGGTCTTTAGAACATTTAAACGCTCAACTTCCACTTCAGCCTAGCAAGATAGAAAGGAGAAGCAGTAAGAGACTGCAGAGAAAGAAGGTTAGTTAAAATTGAAAACCAGAAGAATATCTTCGCAGGATTTCTTCCCACATCCCCCAAAGACTAAGATGAGAAAAGAGAAAGGAATAATGACTCAATGTACCTGCTCAACGATGTGAATGGCAAGAGATCCTTGTTTAGATACCTCATCAATAGAAGAAGAAACTAAGGAAGTAATATGGTTAAACCTCAGTTGTTCCTCCATTGGCATGTCCATGAGGTTCCAAAGTTCTATTAGGGAGCTGCCAAGATCTTGAAGCTTCACCAATAAAATAAAATGAAAAAGAATCAAGATCATTTTTGACAAGGTTAAGTTTTATATAGTAATCAGCATTAAATGTATGCCGGTACTATAGATATTTAAGTGCTAATCTAGTTTCCCAAACGGGACCAGAAATACCCTAAGATTCCAAACTGGCTTCCAACATTTTCTTGACCTTGAAATACCGAAGTTATACTATCTTGTGTGTTAGAAATATCCGTAGTTCACTTTATATGCTTCATAAAACAGGTGCACTCACTGGAACATGGGTCTAATGTCCAAATCAAACAAGGGGCAAGGTTCCAAGTGACCGAGCGTCAATCACCACAATGTATAAACAAAATAAATTGGACCTTCTCCAAAGATCGGGTTTCAAGAAACAGAGGATTTTATCATTTAAAGGATAGGGATAAGCTCCATCATATAAACAGCTTGGCTGCTGATGGAATCAATATTAACGAGTGCATTCTAAATAGGGTAGTTTAAATCTGAAATTAATGGCACAAAAACAGAATAACTAACAATTCTCAGTCATGCTTATCCATTTATATTCTTAGTTGTTAAGATTTTGTAGCAAATACCATTCTTTTAATCATTTCATGCAATTTAGCCGAAATTTGAGTTACAGCAACACAATTTTCAAAATGTCATGTGACCAGAGACTGATACGGAACAGTACTTGCATGTTATCAAATTTAGTGCTGTAAACAAGAAGGCGAATGCACCACTAGGTACACTGATATGATTCGCATCCATGCAAGTGTATTCAAAACGAATTAAAAACAAGCCTTCAAGTTTGCTCTCTATACATTTTAGAGAGACTATTCCACTAAATGTGAATTGCAAAATACTGGAAAGATTGTGATTGATAATTCACCCACCCTTTCTAACCGCTGCTGTTTCAATTGCTTCAGTGAATTGACTTCACTGGTCAAGCTAGCAAGTGTTTCATTGCTTATGCTCTTTGATTGTACAGTCATATGATTCGCTAAGCTTGGATTGATATTAGCCATTATCTGCTTGAAATCAAGTGACATAACAACCGAAAGCTCATGAATTTCACTCATATAGCTATTCACTTGTTGCAAACGGAGTTTCTGCAGAAAAGGATGAAAGTTAACAGATTGAATTGAAATGATAAGTCATTTGTCTTATTCCAGTAAAAATAAGAGGCAGAAAAATCAGTAGAGGAACCTTTTCAGACTGAAGTTCCTGAAGATGTGACTTCAGTTCTCCCAATCTCTTAGCTGTCAGGTCTTGTTCATCTACTTGAATATCTGTGGGGCCAATAACTCTGTCATTTCCTGCTATTTCTGCACAAATCACCGCTATCTGTGTTTCTATGTTCAAGAATTCCTTAATCCTTTCTTGTTTCTTTGTCCTTATGTCCTTTAGCACAGGATCAACGACAAACAATTTCTGCTTAAGGGTGCCTTTTATCTTTCCAGACTAAAAAGGAAGGAAAAAAGTAAATTATAATTTTTTAAATAAAAAAAAGATATAAAACCTGAATATAGGAAGGTTAACAATTCGAAGGAAACAAAGGACAAACCAATGGCAAAGAAGCTTGTTCTCCAAGGGCAGAAACAAGTTTGGAAATTTCTGCCTCAGCCTCAGCTAATGAATGATGCAATTCAGCTCTGTATTTTCTCTCTTTCTCTACATTTCTGCGGTAAATGTCAAGGCATTCCTGCTCAACCTGAAGAAGCTTCTTGTCCCTCTCGCTGTCACTCTCCCCAATCTCATCCCATATTTCCTTCAGACAAAAAAAGAAAGATTATTTGATTAGATTCTACCTACAACATAAGTGATAATTCAGCAGATGAAATAAACTGGAAAGAATATATATTCTTGAGGGCGTCGATACTGACACAAGTGGGGAAGTAGGAGCAAAATGCATCATTCTCCAAATTAAGAAAACATGGACTTCTATTAAAAAAAATTAAACGTACTCTAATTCACTTAATAATAAATAGAGCAATAAGAACATATAGATACATGAATAACCGAGCTATCAAGATGTATACTTAAGATGCCAAACAGGAGCCCATAAAGAATACAACAATCAACCAAATTTGGCAAAAGACATTGGCAAACTGTTGAAACATCCAATTCGTTAAACCAACAACCAAGATATTTCTACTTTAAGAACTATCCTTCACTGACAGTTTTTCAGAATTTCATTTGTGGAACAAAGAATACTCCCGTTATTGGCACGGAAGAGGTTCGGACTAACCCAATAGCTTTTTCTTAAAACTTGTATTTGTATTACAAAATTTATAAAATATGTATAAATATTTAATTGTGAACCCAGTAACTAAGACAAACTATGGGTTCAGTGATAAATTAAGAACCCATAAACTTCAAATCCTAGCTCCCTCTCTGGTTATTGGCATATCTAATAATATACCACTGAAATCCCAAAGGTCAAGCTTGTAGCATCCAACTCGTTCTTCGACAAATCTTAGATCTTCTCCTATGTATGCGTGTGTGTGTGAGTGCAGATATGTATGTATGTGTGTATAGCAGAAAGAGGAGAAAAAAAGAAGGAAGAGAGCAACAACAAGAACAAACCCACTTGATAATTAAAGCATACATTACTACAAAAACGAGGTTATGGTTAGTTCTCAACAAATCCTACTGCATCTCCCACACAATTAAAAAAAAAAGGAAACAAGAAAAGAAATCACAAGAACCTAAAAACTGATTGAATAAATATACTCAAGAATACAATTTAATATTCCTATAGTATCTCCCTACACCGCCAATCCTACTCCACAAAAAGCTCTGGGTACCTAAAAGAAATTTAATAAAAGGCCAAAAATCACTTTCAAAATCACATTCAAACAAAGAAAAAGAAAAAGAAAAATAGGAGCCGTTTGAAATGAATACCTGCAATTGTTGAAGAAGAGTGGCACAAGTAGTAGTGCCCGATTTAGAAAGAGAGAGCGGAGAGGAACCACTCATTGACGACATTGTCTGTCTCTATTCTTCACAAGAAAAACCCTAGCAATTACTGAGTAGAAGAAGAACGCTAACGTTATTCAAATTTTCACATTTAGGGTATATCTTTTGTGTGTACATATAAATTTTAAAAGATTTGGCGTTACAAAAGTACTGAGATTTTCGTTTTTTGTTTTTGGGCGGGAAAATTGTTCTAAAATTCTAAGGCGAAATGGGTTGTGGCCATTAAAACTTGTAGCCTATTTTAAAGGTTATATACCAACTTACAAGTTTCCTATTTAAATATTCTAACTAAACAAAATGAATATCAATAAAAATCTTTGATCATTGCCTATACTTATGTAGCATTGTCTATGTGACAAAAATATGTGCTATTAACGCTTAAAAGGCGCGTTGAAAGAAAAAATTTGATTAAAAAATTATTAAAATATAAATAATTACAAATAAGGTAACTAAAAGAATAAAAAGAAAAGGCAAATATGACAAATCAAATTCATCATATCTCATCCTTTCTCCGCCACTCCAAACAGCCCCCCACTGCCCCTATAACCAGCTTCACCAAGCTCCAAATGCACCACCTCGCGACCAGCTGCTCTGTCCATCCACGACCACCTCCATGCCTCTTCCGCTAACCAACCAAACTGGTAGACCGCCTCACGACAAACCTACTAACTCGCTCTCAACTTTTCCTGATTCGATATCCTGAAACAGTTTCTTCCCAGTAACAAAAGCATCCCGAACCACCTTATGCAACTCAGCTAAATCATCTTTATCAAAACTATCAAATATTTTTTCATCAAAAATCAAATCAGATACTTTCTTGAACTCCCCCATTTTCCTTTTAGGTAATGATAATCCCATTTTTGAAGGGAAAATAGGATCTTGACTCATACTGTTTAGTCTACTGAATTTGGAGTTGGAATCAAATGGTGTAGAAATAAGTTGAGAGGATTCTAACTCAAACCCAAATATTGAAATCAAAGGTATTCCAAAGTAACTAACATAAAATAAAAAAACAATAAACCCATCAAAACTTGATTCGATATGAGTCGACTCACTGAGATTACTGAGCCAAACCTAGCTCATTTCATTTTTAAACAAAAAAAAAATCAAATCTTTCTTTCTGGGTGTTTCTTTAAAGCATAAAGAATGATTTTTTGAAGAAGTAAAAATCAAGGAGAAGAAGTAAACTCAAAAACCCTAGATTTTAAAGAGAGAATCATTATAGTTCATCAACTCAAAACTGATGTTACACACTTTTTTTAGTTTATAGAGGTCGAAGTTTGAGGTCTGTAGGAGAAATTGAAGAAGATGGGGCTATTGATGGATAGAAAAATTGATAATAGGAAGAAATTGTATTGAGGATAAAGAGAAAGAAGATAATAAATAAGAAATCTGGTAAATTGGCACTATAAAAAATGTGGTACCCACAAATTACATGTGTCGAATAATAAAACGTCACAGGGTGTGACTTGACATTCTTGTTAGACAATTGAAGCTCACGCTCTGATGGATGTGTTTATTGATATTCATTTTATTGAGTTGGAGTGTTCAAATGGGAAACTTGTAAGTTGGTATATCGGCTTTAAAATCGGCTGCAAGTTTGAGTGCCAGGAAGCCATTTAAAGTCGATCGCCAACTTATGAGTTTCACATTTGAACACTTAAACTCCTCAAACTTATAACTAATAAACATATTCTATCTGCACATGTATTACACATTCGCTAACGTGTCCATCCAGTTAGCACTGACCCAATCGTAATGTTACATGTCAGAGGCCGGACCCAGATCGCCCCGGCCCCAAAAATTCATCTTCTTCTCCTGCTAATTCTGAGCTCCAAAGCAGCCATTCAAGACACTATTCCAAGACCCAACAAACTCAATTCTGCATCTGGGTTTTCCATCACATACTCTTCTTTCACCCCTCGGAATGGGAGAGAACAAAGAGAATCGACAACTACAAGGAATTTCAGCGACAAAAACAGAGAAGAGCGATCGGCGAACAAATTTTTGCAGCTACGATAATTACAGAGCAAGTCATATTCTGAAAATAAAAGTCAAGCACTAGAGGAATTTCTACTCTCATTTCAATTGATCACGTCACATGTACTCCATAGAAAACTATAAGATAACCCATTACTTGCAATTACAAATATAGTTGGTATGCAGCGATCTCAGCTCCTATCACATCCATGAAAATCATTTTACAAGATCTGGGAGACCCGCCAAAATACATAGAGGTCTGGATTGTACAGCAAGTAAAAACAAGTGTTGCTACTCTCAGTTCAAATGGCATGCTATTGGCTTAAAATTTGGGGTCACATTTCTTGAAAACATCTTCAATCCAAATTTTAGAATCGCCGAATTCATGGCATACAAGGAATGAGTATGGAATGAAATTGTCACGAAAAATGGCATGGTTCATACCCAGATGGAGGAGATATCAAATTACAAATTCCTAGACCTTTTCTTTAGTTGCCCCAAGATTTTATGCACCAGAGACAAAGCAGATGCAGCGACCTTTATGCTTCCACCCATGGAAGGATTTGATAAGAAAAGGCATGGTGTAGATTTGCTTGGAGAGGGTGGTTTTGCTGCTTTGGTTTTGCTGGTATTGGGAAAGGGGCTCTCACTCTCCTAAAAGTCAGTGACTCACGCACAGAGCTGACTAGGCCCAATTGATGCCACATGAGATGAGTCAACGGTCAAACATGTTTATTAGTTATAAGTTTCAGGAGTTTAAGTGTTCAAATGGGAAACTCATAAGTTGGTGTATCGGCTTTAAAATCATCCGCAAATTTGAGTGACCAAAAAGCCATTTTGCTTATAAAAAATATTTCTCCCTCGTCCCAAATTAGTTGTCATGTTTTATTTTCCATAGTCAATTTGACTCATCTTCTAAACTAAATTAGATTAGATGAACTCAAATTTTTAAAACAAAAATTTAAATATTGAAACGAAAAATATGGCAAGTTATAGTTTTTCTCATTTTAACGTGATTAAAAAATAATTTAAAATATTGGTCAAGGTTCCCAAAGTTAGAGCTTCGAGAAATGAAACAAGACAAATAATTTAGGACGGAGGGAGTAGTCAAAAAGAATTACTCCGTCTATCTCAATTATGTATTATACTTTACTTTTTAGTTTGTCTCAAAAAGAATATTATACTTTTTTTATAAACAATTTATCCTTAAATTTCCTACTTTACCATTAAATAAATAATTTTTAACCGGGGGTGGACCTATGTATAAAGAACGATCATCGGCACCCCAAAAGTTTAGCAAATTTTCCACGTGTACATGTATATATTTTTTAAAAGTACTGATATAATAGTAGTAACACCCTATATACAAAACATATTTTACTTGAATACAAACGTGCATCCCCAATCTTCAAATCCTGGGTCCGTCTCCGTTTATATCCACACAAATTTCTATGACTTATTTTACATTACAAATTTCAAAAATCTTATTTTTTTTTTGTTTGTTTCAAGTCAAATATTGTCACATAAATTAGGAAAGATGAAGTACTTAGGGGTGGTTTGGTTTGAATACAGCTTATGTCGGGATAAGTTATACCGGTATAAATTATGTTGGGATAAGTTATGCTGGATTATTTATGCTGTGATTGTTTTTACCCATTGTTTGGTATGTTGTATTACATATAATAATTGCATAATTTATAAGAAGAATGTATAAGTTATACCGGTGCTAATTACCCTCCCTCCCCCCTCCCCCCTCCCCCATAAGGTATAAGTTATTCCGATATCAATTTTAATCATGGAATAACTTATACCTGGTTTGCTAACCAAACGAAGTATTAAGGTAGTAATAAATTTTTATATCAGCATTATACCTTCTTATGCCTCATACCAAACAACCCCTTATAATATAAATGTTATATTTTCTATTTTCATGACGTTCTTACAGATTTCATGGTTTGATTATTCAAAAAAAAAAATAGCAATAATTATTTTGAAAGAAATAACCGTCAAAATCTTTAAATAGTTCAAATTGATGTGAACGTAATCCTAAAGCATAGTTTAAATAGTCCAAAAAGGGATTCTCTATTTCAGTTGAAAGACGAGTGAACATAGTTTCCTTACCCAAAGATTTTAACATTTAATAATTTTACAATAATATCAAGGTAATAAAATACAGTATAAAAAATTTCGTAATATCACTAAAATCCTTGTTTATTTTTTCCCTCACTGTTGTGCTAACTATGCAGTGAAAGGAAATTCATTTTCCTTAGCCTTTTCTTTATTCCTCCTTTAAGGTAAAAAAGGTGTAGTATGTATCAACCATTCAGTCAGACAACTAATATAAAAAGAGATTTTTACCTATCTATACCATATACCAAATTTTATTAGCTTTATTGTTTAAAAATTATATTAATTATATTTAAACACATCAAATTACCATTTATATACCATAATTCAAATTAAGGGTATAATTATTGCTTCATTTATTTTAGGCGTGATTTTAAGAGCATATATTCACTTTATTTCGTTTACCCGCCTCTCTCTCCTCTCACCCCCACACCCCCACGATTTTCCCTTTTCTTAACCATTTCAAGAAAAAGCCACCACTAATAACCACAAATTTCACCACCCTTTTCTTAATTGTAATTTTCATCTTTACCTGCCTGCAAATTCCCAAGATTCTGATCTTGAGACTGATTGCACAAACAAATGGATCTATATTGGACACTTACCACCACAATTCAACCTTGACTTGTTATCAAATTGCTCTGAATATCCTCTATTTGATAATTTCTGCCCTTATTTGCCAAATCATGCCTTGGTAAAAAAACTCACATAAATCACATAGCTAATATAGGACTGACCCTTTTATGCTTGAGCTTGTTTTGCATCGTAGGATGCTTGAATACCCTTGTCTAACTTCTGATGCTAGTCATGCTAATGTCATTTATGTTCCTTACTATGGTGGAATTGATAGCATGAAGTACTTAGTTGGTCTTGAAGTTAATTCTAGTTTTCAACATGGTCTTGATTTGTATGATTTTTTAGCACCTATACCAATACAATAAACGGTGATGATTTTTGTAGATGAAGAGCAAATTTTATTATCAATATTTTTTTGACATAAGATTGTAGTTTAATTGTAGTATAAATGTAGTAATTTTGTAGATACTCTTAAAAACAATACAACTTTATACAATACTTAAACTGATTTGTAGTTTATTTATAAAAATTTTATCTACAAGATATCTACAAACTGGATATATTTAATTTTAATATACCAATTCCATTTCAATTGTAGCATAATTATCATTTTCGACATAATTGTAGAAGATTTATAGAAGTTTTAGTCTTTCCAATCTACAATTTATCTACAATTCTACAATTTATCCACAATTTCTGTTCCTCTTCTTCGAGTTTCAATCTGAAATTCAATTTATCTTCAATTTATCTACAATTTATCTACAATTCTACAATTTATCTACAATTTCTGGAAATATATTTTTTATTCATTTAGCTATTATATAAAAATTGAACAATATTGTATAAAAGTTATATTTAAGTTGTGCGATATTTTAGTTGTATATAACCGAGTAAAATTACATACGAAAATTGTAGATAAGTTATATAATATATAATTAGTTGTATGAAATTTATTTTTATTAATTACAAATTATATACAAAATATACAAAAATTGTATAAAGTTTGTATTTAAGTTGTATGTTATTGTAGTTGTATTTAAGCGGGTAGAAATAATGTGTGAAAGTTGTAGCTAAATTATATAATATATAATTAGTTGTATGAAATTTATTTTTACTATGTATAAATTAGATACAAAATATACAAAAGGCATATTGTATAAAATTTATATAAAAATTGTATTTAAGTGAATTATATTATAGTTGTATATAACTAAGTAGAAATATGTATGAAAATTGCAGATAAGTTGTATGGAATTTATTTTTAATATGTATAAATCAGATATAAATTACACAGAAGACATATTGTATATACATTATATTTAAGTGGTATGTTATTGTAGTTATATATAACTGGGTAAAAATAATTTGTGAAAATTGTAGATAAAGAAAAATTAAGATAGGATATAAACAATACGAGGTCAAAAAGTCAACACTAATTTTGAAAGAAAAATTTTGCGAATATCTGGTAATGATTATGTGGTCTAACTCTTACATTTCTTCATGTGGTGTTTGTTTTAAAATATTTTATAAAAGATTGTGGACTAATTTTCTAATTTTTTTTATAAAAAAACTATTTTTGTAAAAGAATAATTTTTTTAAAAAAAAAATCTTCTTCAAATATTTGAAGATATTTGTGTTCCTTTTCTTGTGTGACTCAAGAAACGAACTATTTAAACTCATTTGTACACTAAAGAATAATTGATATCTTGGAGAATAAATAACGACTAAATTATAGGTTTCCTTGACATAATTTTTTCTGTTCATCCGAAATAAGATATTGTAATTTGGTAACTTATACACCTAATGTATTTAATAGTGATTACCGTATATTAAGGTGGAGTAAACATAAGGAAAGAGAATATGAGGGGGAAAAAGGAAAAAGATGTAACTAAATCCCTTAATTGAAGGTACTAATATTGGATTGAGAGCCTTTTAAGATGGAATATATATATTTTGTAAACAAAACTTGTGTAGATGGGATAAATTACTAAACATGAATATTTAGGATAATATAGTTTATTATATGGCATAGGAATGTAAAAATCCCATATAAAAATGGTGTCACTTAAGTAGATAACTTGGAGGCCGTTTGGCTTGGATGATTTAGAGTAGCTGATAAGCATTAGGTACTGAAAAATACTTTTAAGTGTTAAAGTTGATTTAAAAAATAAGCAGTTACGTGTTTGGATAAAAGTGCTGAAATTAATAATAAGTAATTGAAGAATTGGGTATACGAAGAGTTTGTTTTAAAAAAAAGTATTTTAGGGATATATAGTAAATATTTTGGTCAAACTTAAAGTGCTTATAAGCTGAAATTTGATAAGCTGGGGGTGACCAACTTATGACTCTTGGCTTATTTTTGATTTATAAGCACTTTGTAAGAAATTACCATCTCTTCTAGAGACTTCTAATGTGACCCACATATAAGGTAATAAATTATTTTTCTTGTCTCCCAAAGAAAATAATATATCAGATAATATTTTGTAGTTATGTATATATGGTAGTTTCTTTGATGGAAAGAAATTACCATATATTAATAGTCCCTATGGTAATTATAACTTATGGATAAATCCTTAGGGCTAAAGTGTTTGCCTAAGAGTCCCTAGTCTACTTGTAAATATGTCTGTGACTCCATCAGTCTGACATCCTAAGATAGGCACAGGCTAGAAGACTCCCTAGGTTTTCTGTGAAAGTTTACAAGGCGATTCTATAACACTTGAACAACTATGGGTGAAGATACGTTTCTCTGTGTTTATATTCGAATTTCAATATATAATATCAGAGCATGCCTTTAGCTGTGTTGTTCAGTATTATGTTTTGCCAAGATTAATATAAAAGGATTTAAGTTTATATTTCTGTCACCCAAAAGGTTTGAAACAATGTGCAGTATATGTGTCAGTTCTATAAGTTTATGTTGGAGTAAATGCGGTTGACATCCTTTAATTTTGCGGGGAAGATGATATAAATGACATATAGACTTACTCTCATTATTTGTTTTGTTAAGTGTTTGGTAACCTTTGCGGACTGATTCCTGATTTAACTCGGTTACAAATTGGTCATTTTTTTAATATTCTTGGAATTGTCGAAACCTTTCTGTGACACGACAATAGCTTTGTTTTTTAAAAGTTTGTTTTAAGATATGGTGACATAATTGTTTGACAAAATAATTCTTATGTGTTGATGCTACACTTGTCATGAATTGTTGTGTATGCCTCAAGCAAACATAATGTAGATTAATTAATCAGTCTCTGGTCGTTTCGTTTGGAAGGTGCTTTTGTACGTTTATACCGAAAATAAATTTATATGATGGGATACAAAGTTGTTTTCCTCAGTTAATTTAGCAATCACTTGGCAATAATTTAAGTAGGATACTTATATTCATATGGTATAAGATACTTATATTCATTCATGAGACCATCTTTGAATATGTTGTGATTTTGATTCATGAGCTAAGTACTTATTTTCAGAATAAAATTTCAAGTCCTTATTTCGATCTCGTTTTGGTTTGAAACTTAAACAATCTGTGCGCGAGGTATAGAAAATAACTTGATTAAATTATGTTTGTTTTACTATTTGTTTAGCTCAAAAATTATATTCGAGATGATTATCATATCTGTAAATGTGTAGAAAAATAGACTTAGCTTAAGAGAGAAGCAATGGTTGGAAAACCAAGAAAGAGATAGAGATAGAGAGAAAAGTTATATTTTCTGAGAATCACAATGATGTCTGTTACAAGGTGAAGGTCTCCTTTATATAGTAGAAGACCTTCCTCGAAATAATTAAAAAGTACAAAAATTGGTGGCTTTCACTCAGTAAAGAGGTCAGGCACTAAAGAACGTTACTTCTTCTTCACCAACTTGGATCGTGCCCTCACTTGGGTAGCCATTATTATTAGGGACGTGCCCACTCGGCGTGCAGACGTTACGAGCCAAATTTAACCATGTACAGTTAGTCCCTTTGTTCGTTGGAGACGTACTCGATGACCATCTTCAATGGACGGACATGCACATTCGCTTTTACGGAAATTTGGCCGCACCCATAGGCGCCTCTTTCAAAGAGCACGAGCATGGATAATATTTGTTGGGCCGTTGACATGTGAACCCCTTCTTTAAAGTGACGTCACTCAGGCGTCATAATTATACTTGTTTCCAAGACTGTTCAGAACATGACGTGACATTTTGGTTTCCCGTGCCAGTTTCAGAATTGTGCCTCTTCGATTTCCGTGTACCTTATTCCTATTAATCAAGGAGTGGTTCAATGAGATTCATCTTTCGAACCTTTAGAGAGTTTTCCTTTGTTTCTTTCTTCATCTTTCTTTCTTGTAATTGTTGTATCACTTTCAGAGAACTACCATTTCTAAGGATCAAACTTGTTATTAGCACCTTTGCTAATAAATCATATTGTGGTGAAGCGCTGTCAAGAAAGCAAAAGGACTAAGGACAACGCTCCTTCTAGAGTTCCGCCTTCTTCCGATGGTGAAGGGGAAGAAGTGGAGTAAACCCTTATTCCTTTAGCGGTGGATAATGTTCTACCGAAGGACCTGAGCATTCAAAAAGACTTCAACTCGACAGGCCCCTCTTATCTCTAGGAGCATAGTGAGTTACGGCAGTCTCACCTAGACGCCATCAGAACTACATACAACATTCCCGGCCATGTTGAAATGGCTCTGGCTGGGACGGACTATGCCAATGTGCATAGGCCAGGGTTCTGTACGTTCTATGAATACGTGCTTAGGATCGGATATAGCTTTCCACTTAACCCCCTATTGGAAGAGCTTTGCCATTTTTATCGTGTATGCGCGGCTCAGCTCACACCTTATGCCTTGAAGGTGTGTCGAACTCTTACCACGCTTGCGGGTGAGGTCGGGACCGTCATTTTCGTTCACCACCTACTGCAGATGTTCAACCCTAGTTATATGAAAGGCACAATGCTCTAATTGAGGAGCCGTGGTAAGAAGAGCTTTGTGGTGAGGGTTGACGACAAAGCTAACCGTAATTTCTGGCATAAATTCTTTTACATTAGAACGAGACATGTGGTGTCCAATCCCGAAGTGTTTCCAGAGACGTGGAACGCAGGATGTAATTATCTCTGCATGTAATTTTGCGACGCCTTGTTTTGACTGATCAATCATTCTGACTTTCTTTCCTTTTGTAGTGGCTTGCTTACCTCGTCCTGTTGATGACATTAGGTCATGGGTGGCGGGGTTGATACCGCATGCGGAGAGATGCCGCACTTGGGCAGAGTTTCGTAGATTGTACGGTACAATTGGTAGCAACCTTCCCTGGTCTTTTCGTTCTGTTTTGGCTTGGAGACCTTTTTACCTAATGTGCTTTCGTTTGGTAGGTCAGGATGCTTCTACAAAGACGAAGAAAAAGAATATCGATGCTGGCCCGTCTAGGGTAGAGTCCGACTCCGATTGGGGAGATATATTTATGTAAGGCTCGCCTAGAGACAGCTCCCTTTCGACCCCTCAGTAGGGGGCTACACCGGTGGCTACATCGAAGGTGGTGCCTGAGGCTGCTTCCATAGAGATACCTGAGGCCGTACCAATAATGGCGCCTGAAATCGTTTCTATACCTGTATCTGAAGTCGCTCCATCGGAGGTAGCTTCTGAAGAAGAAGAGCCATCGGAGAGAAAGAGGCAGCGACTGATTATTGGAAAAGGAATTGCAACTGAGGGCGCGAGGCCCAATGAGCCCCGCCAAGAGCCAAGACCAGTTTTTATGGATGAGGCCATTCTTTCAGGGAGAATGGCTCCTCGGAGAATAGCTATCGCCGTCTGCTGGCTCGTGCCTCAGGAGGCGGGTTGTCTTTCACGGTTAGGGGAGTGGCCGTGGAGATTGAGAGGACAGGCTCTGAAGCCGCTCTTGGAGAAGCACCGGGTGGCTCGGCCCGTGTGGACACGAGGGAGGGCAGGTCTACTCACCGTATCGTGATCCCTGGCGGGTATAATTTCTTAGAAGACAATGAGCAAGCTGCAGCGGACATGACCTTGTTATGTGCGCTTGCGGAGCATGAGAAGTTGAGAAGTGTTAACAAGAGGGATCTATCGAGGCAGATAGCCGGCTCAACTTTGCAGGCAGCTTTCAGTTTTTTTCTTTTGTTTGAGTCGTAAAAAACAACTTTGGTACGTACTGACGCGTTTCTTCTCTTCTTTTCAGACCCTCATCTTGGAGGTGGAGAGGAGGCGGCATGGACAAAAGAAGGCAGTCACCTTCACTAAAATGGCAAAGAAATATAAAGAGTTTCATGCCAAGCATCAAGACTTGGCAGACGTACTTAAGCAGGACCCCCAGTTCTGGACTTCCGTAAGGGCCTTGAGGAATCAGAGGCTCTTTTGAAGAAGAGAACGGCCGAGCTAAAGGATATTAATGAGCAGCTGATGGCTTCTTTGGCTCGAAACATCGAGCTAGAGACCCTCCTTCAGTCAAAAGAGGAGGACTTGGAGATAAGCTGTAGGGTGGTGGCGGAGGCTGCGGAACTTCGGGACCAGGTCACGGCCCCGATAACTGAGCTTGATGCTAGGATGACCGAAGTTGAAGTTCTTAGGAAAAATGCCCCACAAGATGCTGTGCATCGTGATGCACATGAGATGTGGGTGTATCATGACGCCAGGTTGGTCATTTTTGAGAAGTTTTTGGCGGCAGGTCGAGCTTTTGAGGTGGAAGTTGAAAAGCAATGGCACTTAACCCGTGTTGCCCGTGAAGCGGCCGTCTACAGCTCCAATTCACCTGGTAGGGAGGGCTGTAACTCTGAGGACGTCAATCGTTTGGACTCCAGTTCGTGGATTTCTAAGGCTTATCAGCCTAGAGATGGAAACAGATGGGAGGAGCGGTAAAGGCTCTTAGGGTTTTTATGTATATATTTTTGTGTAGATAGGGCCTTATATAAGGCATGATGTATGTATATCTTTTGTAGATAATGAATATGATTTTTTTGCTGTCGTTGTTTTTCTTTCGCTCCTTAGAGCTTTTATTGCATTTTCGATCGACCTTCGGCGTTGATGGCCCTAGTCGGACTTAGATTTACGGCTTTAGTCATAATGGAGTCAATGGCCCTAGCCATAAAGGCGACTTCGACTATCGTCGAGTCGTCTGCTTACCGTAGTCCAATCTAGGTCGACCGTTGGTGGCGATGTCCTTAGTCATAATAGAATTGATGGCCTTAGCCATTATAAGCGACTTCGATTGTCGTTGAGTCATTTACTTACCGTAGTCGAATCTAGTTCGGCCGTTGGCGGAAATGGCCTTAGCCATAATAGAATTGATGGCGTTAACCATGATAAAATTGATGGCTTTAGCCAGTAGTCGGCCTCGACTGTCGTCGAGTCGTTTACTTACCGTGGTCGAATCTAGGTTGACCGTTGGCGGCGATGGACTTAGCCATTAATAGAATTTATGGCCTTAGCCATGATAAAGTCGACGGCCTTAGCCATGTAGGCGGCTTCGACCGTTGTCGAGTCATTTACTTATCGAGTCGAATCTAGGTCGACCTTTGGCAGCGATGGCCTTAGCCATAATAGAATTGATGGACTTAGCCATGATAGAATTGATGGCCTTAGCCATGTAGGCGGCTTCGACTGTCGTCGAGTCATTTACTTACCTTAGTCGAATCTAGGTCGACCGTTTGCGGCGATGGCCTTAGGCATAATAGAATTGATGGCCTTTGCCATGATAGAGTTGATGGCCTTCGCCATGTTAGAATTGATGGCCTTAGCCTCTCATACATTGGAGATGGTCATAGCTTTTTATATATTGGAGATGGTCGTAGCCTTTCATACATTGGAGATAGTCATGGCCTTTCATACATTGGAGATGGCCGTAGCCTTTCATACATTGGAGATGGTCGTAGCTTTTCATACATTGGAGATGGCCGTAGCCTTTCATACATTGGAGATATTCATGGCCTTTCATACATTGGAGATGGCCGTAGCCTTTCATACATTGGAGATAGTCATGGCCTTTCATACATTGGAGATGGCCGTAGCCTTTCATACATTGGAGATGGTCGTAGCTTTTCATACATTGGAGATGGTCGTAGCCTTCATATATTGGAGATGTCCGTAGCCTTTCATATATTGGAGATGGTCGTAGACTTTCATACATTGGATATGGCCGTAGCCTTTCATATATTGGAGATCAAGCTAGTCCAGTCCCTTTATCATGTCGGCCTGGAGGTCGTAAGGAGAGGTTAATATGATAAACTTGTTCCGCAAATATCTCCAGGTGTCCCCTCCGCCGCCTTATTAAAAACCTCCACAAGAAAACCCAATTGGGGACAAAACTCGGGTAAGGGAAAAAGAGTACGACTCGGGAGACGCCTTTCAGAAGTGGAAATACTTGAGGTGGGAAACGTTCCAGTTGTTTTGGAGTGTTTTCCCTTCCATTATTTCCAGCTGGAATGCTCATTTGCTGGTTACTGTTATGATTTTATAGGGTCCTTCCCAGTTGGTGCTCAGTTTCCCTTCGCTTGGGTCTTTGGATGCCAATATATTGGCTTCGAGGACATAGTTTCCCACCTTGAGTGGTATTATTTTAGGCCCTCTTGTTGTAGTATCTTTCGACTTGTTATTATTGGGCCACCATTCTGATATGGGTCATTTCTCTCATTTTCTCAGCTTCGTCGAGGTCTTGGATCCTGTTTGTTTCGGTTTCTATTCCACTGGTGTGTGAATATCTTAGGCTTGGTTCGCCTACCTTGACGGTATGACTGCATCGGTTCCGTAGACCAGTGAGTATGGTGTTTCCCCCGTGCTGGATTTGGGTGTGGTCATGTGTGCCCATAGCACTTCGGGTAGAAGCTCGGGCCATAGCCCTTTGTCGTTCTCGAGCTTCTTCTACAGTATGTTTAATATTGTTTGTTGGAGGATACTGCTTGGCCATTAGCGGCGAGGTGATATGGCATGGAAAGTATCTTCTTGATGTGCCATTTCTAGAAGAATTTGGTCATTTTTTGACCGATAAACTGTCGTCCGTTATCACAACTGATATCTTTGGGGATGCCGAAGCGGCATATAATATTTTTCCATGTGAAGGCGATCACATCCTGTTCGTGTATTTGTGCGTACACACCTGCTTCTATCCACTTAGAAAAATAGTTAGTTAAAACTAATAAAAATCGTACCTTTCCCCGTACTACGGGTAAGGGGCCGACCATGTCTATTCCCCATTGATGAAAGGCCATAGGGAGGTGAATGAATGGAGGGGCTCTCCTGGTTGGTGTATCATGGAGGCGTATTTCTGGCATTGTTCGCATCGGCGAACGTATTCTGTTGCCTCCTTCTTCATGGTGGGTCAGTAGTAGCCGGCCCGTATGATGCATCGTACGAGGGCGCGATTTCCTGTATGGGCACCTCAGTTGCCCTCGCTTACTTCTTCGATACCGACCTCATTTGGTGCGGCCCTGGGCACTTAGCCAATGCTCAACCAAACGTTCTTTTGTAGAGGTCATCGTTTCTTAAGCAATACCGAGCAGTTTGCATGCAGAGTTTCTTTGCCTCTTTTTTGTCGGGTGGCAGCGTTCAATCTTGTCGATAGGATACAAACTGGTTGCGCCAGTCACAAGTCAAATTAAAGAAAATACCTCGGTGTGATCAATGGCGGAGTGAAGGAGGGTGACCATGCTTTCTTTGCTGAAGTTTTTTGTGGCCGTAGCCAGCTTTGCTAAACCGTCTGCTTCGATATTTCATGCCCTTGGGATCTGTTCCAACTGGCATTCGTCGAACTCAGCTATTAACCTGCATATTTCTGACTGGTACTTTTGCAGTCTCTGTTCTTTGATCTGGTAAGTCCTAGTAACCTGGTTTACTACAAGCTGGGAATCGCAGTGGAGGATGAGTCGGCGGGCCCCATTCTTGATGACCAGTTTCATGCCTGTAATTACAGCCTCATACTTAGGCTCGTTGTTAGTTATTTTAGGTCATCGTATGGATTGACGAATTGTTTCGCTCGTGGGGACCTCGAGGACGATTTCCAGTCCCGATCCCGATGCATTGGCGGCGCCATCACTGTAGAGGACCCACTAGTTGTTATTAGTGGAGGCATGTTGTGCCTCAAGTTCCGCTTTTGGTAGTATTTCCACGCTAAAGCCGGCTATAAAATCGGCCAGAACTTGCCACTTAATGGCAATTCTTGGAAGATACGAGATGCCGTGCTCGCTGATCTCAATGGACCATCTCGCGATCCAGCTCAATAATTTAGGCTTGTGTAAGACGCTTCTTAATGGAAAGGTCGTTACTACTTTTATTGGGGTGGCGCTGAAAATAGGGTCGTAGCTTTCATGAAGTACCAACCAATGCCAATCTCTCAAGGTGTGGGTACCGAGCTTCGGCGTCCACTAAGGTTTTGCTAATGTAATAGATATGGGATTGTGTACCTTTGTTCTCGCGAACCAGGACGAAGCTAACAACGACTTCATATAAGGCCAAATATACAAGCAGGGATTCGCCTGGGCTCGCTTTGACCAACAAGGGCGACGAAGACAAGTATGCTTTCAGATTTCTCAAGGCTTCGACACATTCCTCGTTCCACTGGAGTCTTGATCTTTTCTTTGCACATTGAAAAATTTATGGCACCTATCGGATGACCCCGAGATGAATCTGGACAGGGCGGCGATACGCCCCGTCAACTTCTGTACCTATTTATTTCTACTCAGCACCTCAGGTATTGTGTTTATCGCCTTGATATGGTCTGGGTTGACCTTGATGCCTCGTTGTGATATGAGGAATCCTAAGAATTTTCCTGAGGCTACACTGAAAGCGCATTTCTCGGGGTTCAACTTTATCCCGTACATCCTCAGTATCTCGAAGGCCTCTTTTAGGTGGTCGATATGGACTTCTTTCTTTTCTGATTTTACCAGCATATCGTCTATATAGACTTCTATTGTCTTATCGAGTTATTTTTTGAATATTATGGTGACCAGCCTTTAGTACGTGGCTCCTGTATTTTTGAGCCAGAATGGCATTACCTTGTAGCAATATGTCCCCTGGTGGCTGATGAAAGTTGTTTTTCCCGGTCATCCTCGGCCATCATGATTTGGCTATAGCCACAATATGCGTCTAGGAATCTTAGCAACTCATACCCTGCGGTCGCTTCTATTAGCTGGTTGAATGTAGGGAAACGGGAAGGAATCTTTTGGGCACGCCTTGTTCAAGTCGGTGAAGTCTACACACATTCTCCACTTCCCATTCTTCTTCTTAAACATGACAGCATTAGCAACCCATTAGGGGTACTTTTATTCCCTGATGGAGCCGTTAGCCAGAATTTTGTCTACTTCCTCGTTGACTGCTTCGTTGATAGCGGTGTTGAACATTCTCCTCAATTGCCGTATGGGCGGGTGTAGCGGGTCGACGTTCGCGATTTCTCGCAGGATCCCCTGTATATTTGAACGGGATAAAGCAAACAGGTCTGCATGGTTAGATAAAAATTCATGATACTTACTTGGATTTGAGAGGACGTGCCCGATGTAAGCTTTCCTTGTAGGGTCGTCGTTGTCCAGTTGGACTGGGTCGAGATCTTTGACCGTAGCCTTGCAGGCTTCTATGATATCGGGGTCTTTGATGGAGTTCTCTGTCGGCTAGACCTTAGTTCCCGACATAGCTGATTGCTATGCATCTGCGCTCGCCTCTTTGAGTTGTTTGGTGTGGGCGCAGTCTTGAGCTATTTTATAGCATTCCTGAGCGGTGGAGGCTCGCCTAAAATGCTGAATACTCCCCACGGGGTGGGAAATTTGATCATTTGGTAGAAGCTCGACGAAACCGCTCCCATGGCGTGTATCCACAGTCGTCCGATGATGGCATTGTATGCTGTTTCCTGATTCATCACGTGGAAAGTTGTTTCCAGCGTGACCCCTCCTGCTAGGACGGGTAGTGATATCTCCCCGGAGGTTTGTTCTACTACATTATTGAAACCAGTTAGTGTTATGCAGTGCGGTATTATCTTAACCTCGAGTCCCATTAGTACGAGGACCTCGGGTGGATAATACAGGCTCCGTTACCGTCATCGACCATCTTTTAACATTTGTATCTATGATGCTTAAAGTGATAACTAAAGCATCATAATGAGGGAAAGACAAACCGTCGGCATCAGAATTATCGAAGGTGGTACTATCTTCGAAGTCGACATACCATTCATGGGCGATAGTTCGCTTCAGCTTGTGCGTATTGGTGAACTTGACATGATTGATCGCCGAGTCCTCGCCATTTCCAATGATCATCTTGATCGTGCGTGTTAGTGAAAGCGCCTTTGGTGGCCCGTGGTGCTGCTCCTGTCCACGTGCAAAGTTGATTTTTCCTTTGTCACTGAGCAGCTCTCTCAGGAACCCTTGGATCAACATCCTGACCACCTCTTGCCGTAGGCCTATCCAATTTTCGGTTATGTGTCCTCGCTCCTGGTGGAACTCACACAATGCATTTGTTTTTCTGGTGACGGGGTCCGACTTCATCTTTGTCGACCACTGCACCTTGGTGACCTGTTTCTCAAGTGCGTACACTATCTTTGAAGGCGACACACAAAAATATGGGCAGATGATAAAGGGGGCATACCTTTTTCGTTTCGTGGTGAAGCGACATGTCGTTGTAGTGCATCCGCGTTCCTGGGTGGCGGTGGGTGAGAGGATATGATGTAGGGTTGGTGTCTCTCCCTATTGGGACGTGGGACTTGTTCCCGTCGTCCTTCATTGCATTGGTCCCTCATGATTTCTTGATGTATTATTACTAAATATTTGGTCAGCTCATTGAGGTCGTCCTCATCTGCATGTACCTCAGCACAATAGGCGTTGTGAATCTCTTCCCACGTGGTGGGCGGGTACTTCATGAGGCGACTTAGTAGTTTTTTTGTTGCCCTCAAGGCGTCCCTGCTTAACCCGCTCTGGAAAGAAGCGACCGCCATACCTTCCGACACATTTGATAGGCTCATTCGTACTCTGTTAAACCTGGATAGGAAGTCCCTGAGTCATTCTCCTGCGGTTTGCCGAATAACAAAGATGTCATTGACCCTCGCTTCTGCTTTCTTTGCTCCTGCACGGGCGGTGACAAACTTGTCCGCCATCTCCTCGAACGTGGAAATGATTTTGGCCGGTAGCTGGGAATACCAGGCTAGTGCTCCTCCTGTTAGTGTTTTGCCGAACTTCTTCAGCAGCACAGACGGTATCTGTTCATTGATAGGTCGTTACCTTTTACAGCAGTGACGTAGTGGATTAAGTGGTTCTCGGGATCTGTGGTTCCGTTTACACTCTCAAATAAGGCAGCATTTTGAAGGTTTTTGGAATGGAGCATGGTGCAGCCTCTTCCGTGTAGGGTTGTGCAACAAACCTCCCCACATCACGCTTTGGAAACTGTTTGGGGCCACCAGGGATCTTGTCCACCCTCTCCTGGTGTTCCTTCATCTAGTCACGGAGTGATCTGTTTTTGTTTTTCATTTCCTCCATCTTATTGAGGATGGCTGTGAGTATGCCACCATTGGCTCGAGTATCGATGAGCACATTGTTTGCTCGTCGATCTCGGGTTCACCTTCGGCTGCAGCAAGATCTGCAGTTGGCCTGCATCTGACATTGTTTTGGGGTGACTTCTTAACCAAACCACTTAGATTGCTCATTAGCCACTCTTCCAATATTTTCCTGACCTCTGGGGGTGCTTCTTCAGATGCAGATGTAGAAGCGCCTTTTTCCTGCAAGATCTTTAGATCTTCGGGTGGTGGAGGTGAGATTTTTCCGCTTGAGGTGATGCTAGGGGTTGAGATCGAAAGCCCTTCTTCACCGGCTTCGTTGAGAGGACCGATGAGATTGGTTGCAACATCTGCTATTGCTTTCATTCTTGTGTTGTTGTTAGCCATTTTTCATTTATGTATTGTATAAAAGGATTTTTTATGGTTCTCTAGGTGTAAACTATAGTTTTGATTCTCGAAATCCCCACAGACGGCGCCAAATTGTTTAGCTCAAAAATTATATTCGTACTTTATAATCTTAAAAACAATCGAAAATATATAAGGGTAAATCATAATCAAATATAATAAGCCCAAGAGATGATTATCACTTCAAGATGTTTGTAGATCTGTAAATGTGTAGAAAAATAGACTTAGCTTAAGAGAGAAGCAATGGTTGGAAAACCAAGAAAGAGATAAAGATAGAGAGAGAAGTTGTATTTTCTGAGAATCACAATGATGCCTATTACTAGGTGAAGGTTTCCTTTATATAGTAGAAGACCTTCCTCGAAATAATCAAAAAGTATAAAAGTTGGTGGCTTCCACTCAGTAAAAAGGTCAGGCACTAAACGACGTCACTTCTTCTTCACCAACTTGGGTCGTGCCCTCACTTGGGTCGCCCTTATTATTAGGGAAGTTTCCACTCAGCGTGGGGGTGTTATGAGACAAATTTAACCCTATACACTATTGTTAAGAAGTGTTCTTATAATATTTAAATTAACTGTAAGAACTAATTATGGGTTATGGCATGGTGCCTTTTTAAATCCGTGTGTCTATCAACATTCCGAATAAGTTGATTATTTGAAAAAATCATTGTAAGATGTCATTAGGATTTTTATTTTATATCGCGTATTTAGGTAGTAGCCACAACATCTTGAATATTTGATATAAAAGAAATTAAGTTGTTCAATCACATCAAATTTAGTGATTAAAGTTATAATTATATCTATTTAGTCCAGTTATATTATTGAAATGGTAACCCGGACCTACAGGGAGGTAACCATTTTGGTGAGATTAATTGGAATGAGATAGTAAACCTTTAAGTTAAAATTATCTTATGCCCACAGGTACAGATAATATTTTATGTATTTTGGTTTACTAGTCTAATAAAGTTAGTAAATTCTATGCATAGTTTGCAATCTTTGCCCACAGGAAGGTCTAGAATTTACAATGAATCAGTATTTTACGTGATTCACCCTTGATGGATTGTACTTCATAGCTTATATATGTTTATCCTTGTTTTGTAGTATTTACAGCTTTCCCTACTGCTATTTTTAATGAGAATGCTAGAATTCCAATGCTTTATGATGACAATTATACTGAGTGGAAGGAGAAAGTTCTTCTCACTTTAGGGTGCTCGTATCTAGACCTGGCACTTCGTATAGAGGAACCACCTATTCCTACGGAATCAAGTACGCCAGCTGCTAAGGCTAATTATGAGCGGCGGGAGCGATTTAATCGCTTAAGTTTAATGCTCATAAAAGCTCACATAAGCCAAAGCATTAAGGGTTCCATCCCTAATAGCGATAAGGTCAAAGCTTACATGAAGGAAATTGATGAACACTTTGTAAGCTCTGATAAGGCATTGGCCATCACCCTTATGAAGGGGATCTCAAGTATGACTTTCGACAGAAGTTGTACAGTGCCTGAGCATATTATGGAGATGAGAGACATTGTTGCTAAACTCAAGTCCGTCGAGGTGGATATGTCTGAACCATTTCTTGTGCATTTCATTCCCAACTCCCTTCCGGCAAAATATGGTCCGTTTAAGATTTCTTACAACACATATAAGGATAAATAGTCAATCAATGAACTTTTGACCTTGTGTGTTCAAGAAGAAGAGAGGTTGAAGTATGAGACACCAGAAAGTGAATGGTGACTCATAGTAAGAGAAATGCGAAGAAGGGAAAAAGTGTTATCATGAAGAAGAAAAGCACCTTAGACAAAAATGCTTGTCGTTTCTGTAAAAAGAAGGGACACTGGAAGAAGGATTGCCTGACATACAAAATAGAAGTAGAGAAACAAACTGGTGCTCAGATCAAAATTGTAAGATCTGATAAGGGTGGAGAATATTATGGTAGGTACACAGATAAGGGACAAGTTAAGGGTCCATTTGTTGAGTTCCTTGAAAGTGAAGGTATAATTGCTCAATATACCATGCCAGGAACACCACAACAAAATGGTATGGCAGAAAGAAGGAACCGGACATTAATGGACATGGTAGGAAACATGATTATCATATCAAGTTTACCTCTATCCTTATGGAGTGAAGCCGTATAAACCGTTGTGTATATTTTAAATAAGATTCCATGCAAGGCTACCCCCAAGACACCTTTTGAGTTATGGAAAGGATGAAAACCTAGTTTAAATCATTTAAACATTGGGGGATGTCCAGCTAAAGTGAGGGTTTATAACCCACAACTAAAAAAGTTGGATGAAAGAACAATAAACGGTTATTTTATAGGCTAAGTGGTTAACTCTAAGGGAGTTAAGCTTTATTGTCCTTCCCATTCTCCTAAAATTGTTAAAGCTAGAAACGCTAATTTCTTGAGGAGCATGAAGAAAGTGGGAGTGGATTGACTCAAAGGGTAAAATTGAAAGAAATAAGGGAACCAGTTGTGGTACCTTTATATATTGGAAACTTGAATGTTGCTTAGAAAAATCCTCATGAATTATCTGACAACAACAAGTTCAAGAGCCACCACTTCTTGAAGAGCCACATGAAGATCAACCCACTTTACATGAACCCACTAAAGAAGTGTCTGAACCAGTGGGAGTGAGAAAATCCTCAAGAATTCAAAAACCAACAATTTCTAGCGACTATGTTGTATATCTCCAAGATTCTGATTATGATATTGGACTAAAGGATGATCCATGCTCGTTTTCACAAGCCATGAGTGGAGAAAACTCCACACTTTTGTATTATGACATGAAAGAAGAGTTAGAATCTATTGCTAAAAATAAAGTCTGAGATCTTGTCGAATTACCAAAGGGATCCTCTACCATAGGTTCCAAGTGGGTCTTTAAAACTAAAGAGACTTATTTGGTAATATCGAACGATATAAAGCTAGACTTTTAAACAAGGTTTTTACTCAACGGAAAGGCATTGATTACCATGAAACCTTCTCTCCAGTATTGAAGAATGATCCATTGAGAATAATCATGGCATTAGTAGCTCATTTTGATTTACAGTTACATCAAATGGATGTGAAAATAACTTTTCTGTATGGAGATCTTGAAGAGGAGGTATACACACGCCAGCCTGAAGGATTTTGTGATAAGGACAAAATTCACCTTGTTTGCAAGTTGAATAAATCTATTTATAGGCTAAAACAGGCTTCCTGCCAATGGTATATTAAATTTCATAATGTTGTTTCTTCATTTGGATTTACGAAGAACATCATTGATCATTGTATATACCTTAAGCTAAGTGAGAGAAAATATATTTTTCTAGTCCTATATATGGATGATATTTTGCTTGCAAGTAGCGATTTGGGATTATTGCACGAGACTAAACAGTTCCTTATCCAGAAGTTTGAGATGAAGGATATGGATGAAGCCTCTTATGTCATTGGCATAGAGATTCACAGAGACAGATCCCAAAGATTACTTGGACTGTCTCAAAAGGCCTATATTGAAAGAATTCTGGAAAGATTCGGGATGAAGAACTGTTCGTCTATAACAACACCCATAATTAAAGGTGACAAATTCTCGTTGAATCAATGTCCACAAAATGCATTGGAAAAGGAGCAAATGAAAGACATTCCCTATGCTTCGTTTTGTTGGGAGCCTTATGTACGCACAGGTCTGTACTAGACCTGATATTGCTTTTGCGGTAGGAATGCTTCGAAGATATCAAAGTAACCCTGGTCTTAACCATTGGAAAGCTGGTAAAAGGGTCTTGAGATATTTGCAAGGAGCCAAGGATTTTAAGCTCACACACAAATGCTCTGACTCATTGGAGGTAATTGGATATTCAGACTCTAATCTGGGTGGATGCAAAGACACTGATAAATCTACTTCAGGATACATTTTCCTTCTTGCTGGAGGTGTTGTTCTTGGAAAAGTGTCAAGCAGACCATTGTTGCAACATCTACAATGGAAGCTGAATTTATAGTATGCTATGAAGCTACATCACAGGCGTTATGGTTGAAAAACTTTATTTCCGGCCTTAGGATTGTCGATTCCATTTCAAGACCATTAAGAATATTTTGTGACAATTTAGCTGCAGTTTTCTTTTCTAAGAATAATAAAAGTGGCAGCCGAAGCAAGCATATCGACATAAAGTACTTAATGGTTAGAGACTATGTGAAGAAGCAAGACTAAAGGTCTGCCGCCTACTTTAATGATTGCTGATCCTATGACTAAAGGTCTGCCGGCTAATATTTTCAAGGATCATGTAACCCATATGGGTCTCAGTAGCTTAATTTAGCTTGCTTTATTCTCTAACAATTTGTCTAGTCATTATGATTATTTTGATATACATAACAGTTGACACTTTTGGTTTTTTATGTATTATTTGTGATCATTGGATCAATAAAGTTAGACTATGAATGACTTATATTAAGTTCATCCATAAAGTTGTTAGACACTTTGTTAGAATATATTGTGCATTGTAATACATGGAAGGAAGTATTTGTTTAAAAGCATGGCCGCCATGATTCGTGTAATAATATATTCTAATCAAAGTAATTATTGCATAACTTTTAGTTGAGTGATAAAGTTTATGGCTATATTGTATGTTTGTCTCTCATAAAGGATTATCTGATTTTAATATGTGGACCAAGTGGGAGAATGTAAGAAATTACCGTATCTTCTAGAGACTTCTAGTGTAGCCCACATATAAGATAATAAATTATTTACCCTGTCTCCTAAAGGAAATAATATATCAGATAATATTCTATAGTTATGCAAATATGGTAGTTTCTTTCATGGAAAGAAATTATCATATATTAATAGTCCCTAGGGTAATTATAATTTATGGATAAGTCCCTGGGGCTAAATTATTTGCCTAAGAACCCCTAGCCTACCTATAAATACGCATGTGACTCCATCAGTCTAGCATCCTAAGATAGTCACAGGCTAGAAGACTCCCTAGGTTTTCTGTCAAAGTTTTACAAGGCGATTCTACAATACTTGAACAACTATGACTGAAGGTAGGTTTCTAGTTTAATTTCCACTGCGTTGGCTCTGTGTATGTATTCGAATTTCAACACACTTAACTTATAAGCACTTTTAATTTTACCAAACGCGTAGATAAGCCAAAAAGTACTTATAAGCCAGTTTGACCAGCTTATAAGCTTAGCCAAACACTCTCTTACTCAGAAAATAATAGTAAGTAAATAACTTTACACATATGTAACAAAACACATCAAAACAAAGTTAATGAATCATCTCTTCATAAAGCAGTTTCCCTTTGTTTGGAGATGGTCCTTTATGTTTGAGATGAATCTTCTCTCTTTCACATCCTTCTTGAGTATTGGCTAATGTAGGACTCCAACTTTTTGATGAAGTTGTTCTGTAAGTTGAACATGAAGATGCTGCTTCTGTTCCAAGGATTTTATCTTCTTCTTTGCCTTTGACATCCTCTTCTTTACTATAATTACTATTATTATTGTCACCTATATGAACATACGAACTTGATTCTATAGGGTTGAAGTCTATAGAATTATCAGTACTTCCTTCCATTATAAGGCTCAAAGTTTTAGCCACCTGCATTAACAAAATATATCGATCAGTAAGTTAAGAAACAACAGTAACAACAAAATGATGAATCAACAGTGTGAGAAAAACCGTAAAGTAAAGAGTGTTATATATGACCTCACTCGCACGTAATATAATAATATATAAGGCTCTTCTTTAAATACGTAACCAATCCAATAAGTCTTCCTGGCTGGATCTCCCCCAATAGACTCCTTTTAGTAGGTGTCCCCGAGAATGCCTGTCATAAGCATAAGAAGCTCGATCGGAGGGCTTTAGGAACCTATTTCCTCTGTGACTTCGTAACCTCAACGTACTTTTTTTCTTACTGTAGCATAGGCCTTCGCCACTTCAAACGGGCGCTTCGCCCCTCTTTTTTTTGAATTAGAAAGAGCGGGGTCTTACTTATTTAGGGATCCAGCACCCAAGGGAATGGAGTAAGCCATAATAAGAGCACCCATACTATCTCTGACAACACCACCACTTCCACAAATACCATCTCTACAGCTACCATCACTATTAAGCTTGACAAAAAGCAGTGGTGGCTTGATCCACCTAACCAAAGCCACAGATTTCTAAGTCATTGAATCATCACACAGATGATAGAGGAGCTTTCCCTTTCTTTCCCGTCTGTGCTTTCCTCTCCTTCTTTGCCTTCTTTGAATAAAAAAGCCAGGAAGTCAGCCAGTCTGTTCTTAATAAGGGTAAGCCAGTAGAGTAATCCGTCTTTCTAAGAGTCCTCAGTCCTAGGGTCCTCGTAGTTGAGTACCTTACAACAACAACATACCACGTGTAATCCCACAAGTGGGGTCCGGGGAGGGTAGTGTGTCGGGATACTCAAATTAAATGACGGGATTTTAGATCATATTGATGAAGATTATAATAGTTTAAGAAAAAAGAATGATGGACCTACTAACCATATCTTATAGAATCAGAAAAATTTAAGAGAAAAATAAGTCTCATTTTAGTCTGACGCTACAAGCAAAACTTACCCATTCCATAGTTTGCCTCTTATTAGGATCCTTTTTGAGACATTTTTCTGCTATTTCAACCATCCAAAATAGCTGATGGAAATCATGGGAATCCACAATCCTCTTGTCCACTAGACGAGGATAATTTCTTTGCTCCAAAAGAGGCATTGCCTGCACTTAAAAGGGATGTCCTATTATGTAATACATTTTACATTTTCGTAATTAATATGACCTTGGGGATTTTCTTTTCACACCTAGCTAAGTTATATATTCCTTGTAATTTTGCTTAATAGAAAAGGAAGGAGAAAAGAGGAAATACTTGTCTCACGAGCTATAAAGTATCATTTTTCAGAACGAAACAAGCACGCGTTATATGGTGAAATGTAAGAGACGGTCTTTTAAATTTACCCATTCAACAAGACTTTTATCTTCAGGATGATTATCTGTGGTCTTCAGCCCAGTGATCAGCTGCAGCAGGACGACCCCAAAAGCATAAACATCTGTTTTAGTTGAGAGCTTCCCATTTGCTGCATATTCTGGTGCCATATATCCAAGAGTGCCAACCACATTGTTACCAGAAGAATTTTGTGATTCATCGTACCCAGCTTTTGCAAGTCCAAAATCTCCTAGCTATGTGATCGATGTTACATAGTTAGATAAAAATATATGTCTAACTAACACCTAAGCTAACAACAACAACAACAACAACTACCCAGTATACTCCCACCAGGTGGGGTCTGGGGAGGGTAATCTGTAGACGAGCCTTACCCCTGCCCGAAAGTGCAGAGAGGCTGCTTCCAATCGACCCTCGGCGAGTAGAGTAAAAATGGGAAAGCTGCATTAAGAAACAGAGATAAAGTTAGAAACACAAGCAAGACAAAATCAAATAATAAAGCATAGGTACTCCCACAAAAGTAACGTAAATAGTTATGCAAACATAAGCAACATAAATACAGTCGCATGCAGTAATATCAAGCAGGAACTACCATACTAAAACACTAATCACCTATGAGCCCCTAACCTACAATCTTGATTCTAGACCTCCAGACTCCCCTATCAAGAGTCATGCCCTCGGTAACCTGCATTCTGGCCATGTCCTGCCTAATCACCTCTCCCCAATGCTTCTTAGGCCTCCCTCTCCCTCGCCGACCACCAACAATCTCCAACCGCTCGCAGCTCCTCACCGGGGCATCGGAGCCCCTCCTCCGAACATGCCCGAACCACCTCAGCCTCGCTTCCCGCATTTTTTCGTCCACCGGGGCCACCCCTACCTTCTGTCGAATAACTTCATTCTTGATTTTATCCAGCCTGGTGTGTCCACACATCCACCTAAGCATCCTCATCTCCGCAACCTTCATCCTCTGAACATGCGAGTTCTTCACGGGCCAGCACTCCGCCCCATACAACATTGCAGGTCTAACCACGGCTCTGTAGAATTTCCCCTTTAGTTTGTGCAGGATTTTCTTGTCACACAGGACCCCTGAAGCAAGCCTCCACTTTGACCACCCCGCTCCTATCCGATGGTTGACGTCCCCGTCAATCTCTCCGTCCCCCTGGATCACAGACCCAAGATATCTCACACTGTCCCTCTTGGCGATGGCCTGAGAACCAAGCATCACTTCCCCGCTTACCCCACTCGGCTCATCGCCAAACTTGCACTCCAGATATTCTGTCTTAGATCTGCTAATCTTGAAACCCTTAGACTCAAGGGTCTGTCTCCATATCTCTAACCTTTCACCAACACCGGCCCTCGTCTCGTCTATCAATATTATATCATCAGCAAAGAGCATACACCAAGGCACATCCCCTAAGCTAAATGAATGTCAATTATCCATGCATTTTATGATCATGTCCATTTTAATCTCACCACATTTCACACCAGAGCATTTCACCTTAATTTGCTTGAACCCAACTAAGTTATAACTAAACTTACTAATTAGTGCATCCTACATAATCACGAATAGCAGTGTATGTTAACATTCTAAGGTAACACAGTATTTGTTAATATACTATGGATATAATTAATCCATGGACAACATACCAGTGATTCATGATCATGTGTGATGAGGATGTTGTTAGGTCTGATATCTCTGTGGATGATGTTATGTTTGTGAAGATATTCTAATCCTCTGGCAGCACCCAAAGCTATTTTCATCCTCCTCTCCCAATCGCGAGGCATTGTTATATCTCCTGCAAAGTATAAAACAGTTATGCGTCAGCATATATAGATGTTCCAACATGGACGAATTAGGTGTATTGGTGGGTCATTTGATCCCCCGGGTTTTACTATTCTTAAACTAATGCATTATCAATTTACCTGTCAAGAATTGGTCTAGCGAACCATTGCAAACATACTCATAGACAAGCAACTTTTGGTTTCCTTCAGAGCAAGATCCTAACAACATAACCAAATTTGGATGCCGAGCCTTGCTAAGAACCTCAACTTCACACTTGAATTCTTTATCCCCTTGAAGGCTCATATCATTGTGCTGCTTCACAGCAACTCTTAGCCCATTCTTTAAAACCCCTTTGTAAACAGAACCAAATCCACCTTCTGACAGAAAGTTCTCATTGGAAAACCCTTCTGTTGCTTCTTCAAGCTCCTTATAGCTGAAGTCTTTAAGCCATCCCATCTTTGGCCTTTTGTTCCCACAAATGGAACATTCTGATTTGTTGGATATTACACCATAAAATAATTGATCATTGATCTCCTCTTTTTCTTTGTCCTTGAGTAATGGTTGATGCTTTTCGGTTTGGTCAATGGAGACTCGGGAAGGTGAGTTTTCGGTTGTGTTTTCTTTCTGGTGAGAAGAGCTTGAGGAACTATTAGGATTTTCCAAGCTTGAACTTGAATCTACTAGGTCACTTGCTGAAGATATTTTTACCGAGTTTTCACAAAACTCTGTGGAGGGCTTTCCCATAATACTGCTTACTTGTTCTTTGCTTGAGGTTCTCCCATAAGAAATAACTTTCGAGTCTACAGTTCATAAAATTATAATAGATGGTGTTAGAGCACTGTCAAACATAAGTAAAAATGTAATGACAGAAGAATATATTACCTCGGTAGAAATTTCAGTTATGTAGAGGTACTACAACAACAACTACCCAGTATAGTCCCACAAAGTGGGGTCTGGGGAGGGTAATATGTAGACATGCCTTACCCCAACCCGAAAGGGCAGAGAGACTATTTTCAATCGACCCTCGGCTCAGCGAAGGAAAGGAAAAACAAAAACAAAAGAGCATTAGTAACTCCAACAGAAATAGCGTAAATAATTACCTAAACATAAGAACCATAGATAAAATGGCATGCATTAATATCAAATAGTAACTACCATAAATAACTACCACAAGGGAGACACAATCCAATACACAAATCATCTATGGATAGCCCTGCCAAGCTTCACCCAACCCCGGGAGAGGAGTACGAAAAATTCTAGGAGCCCCTATCCTACAACCCTGATACTAGACCTCCAGACTTTCCTATCGAGGGTCATGTCCTCGGAAACCCGCATTCTAGCCATGTCAAGCCTAATCACCTCTCCCCAATACCTCTTAGGCCTCCCTCTGCCTCTCACGCCGACCACCGCCAGCCACTCACAACTCCTCACCGGGGCATCAGGATTTCTCCTCCGCACATTTCCGAACCACTTGAGTCTAGCTTCTCGCATCTTCTCATCCACCGGGGCCACCCACACCTTCTCTCGAATAACTTCATCCTTAATCTTATCTAACCTGGTGAGCTCGCACATCCACCTGAACATACTCATCTCCGCAACCTTCATTCTCTGAACATGAGAGCTCTTCACCGGCCAGCACTCCGCCCCATACAACATGGCAGGTCTAACCACAGCTCTATAAAATTTCCGTGGAATTTTCTTGTCACACAGGACTCCTGATGCAAGCCTCCACTTCGACCACCCCGCTCCTGTACGATGAGTGACATCCCCGTCAATCTCTCAGTCCCCCTGAATCACCGACCCAAGATATCTGAAACTGTCCCTCTTGGTGATGACTTGAGATCCAATCATCACGTCCCTGCCTACTTCACTCGACTCGGCGCTAAACTTGCACTCCAGGTATTTTGTCTTAGATCTTCTCATTTTGAAACCATTAGACTCGAGAGTCTGTCTCTATACCTCTAGCCTCTCATTAACACCGACCTTCGTCTCGTCTATCAAGACTATGTCATCAGCAAATAGCATACATCAAGGCATATCCCCTTGAATATGTGGGGTTAGAGCATCCATCACCAAGGCAAACAAGAGAGGGCTAAGCGCCGATCCTTGTTGGAGCCCCATAACCACCGGAAATGGTCTGAGTCGCCACCCACCGTCCTAACCCTAGTCTTAGCTCCATCGTATATGTCCTTGATTACTCTGATGTAGGCTTCCAACACGCTCTTCGCCTCCAAACACTTCCATAGCATCTTCTTTGGGACCTTGTCATACGCCTTCTCCAAGTCGATAAACACCATGTGCAAGTCCTTCTTCTTATCCCTGAACTGTTCCACCAGCCTCCTGACAAGGTGGATAGCTTCTGTAGTGGAGCGACCCGGCATAAAACCGAACTGGTTCAAAGATATATATGTCATCTCCCTCACCCTCGCCTCGATCACCCGCTCCCAGACCTTCATGGTGTGACTTGTTAATTTGATACCCCTATAGTCGTTGCAGCCCTGGATATCCCCTTTGTTCTTGTACAAGGGCACCACTGAACTCCACCTCCACTGCTCCGGCATCCTTTTGGTCCTGAAGATCGCATTGAACAACCTGGAGAGCCACTCCACTCCTGACCTACCCATGCATTTCCAGAACTCCACCGGGATCTCGTCAGGTCCGGTCGCTCGACCCCTACTCATCCTACGCAAAGCCCCCACGACCTCCTCCGCCTTAATGCGCGTGCAGTACCCAAGGTCTCTATGTTGCTCTGAATGCCCCAGCTCCCGTAGCTCTATATTACGATCCCCTCCTCGTTAAGTAAGTCTCGAAAGTACGCCTGCCACCTCTGCTTGACTTGAGACTCCTCTATCAGAACTCTACCATCCTCGTTCTTGATGCACCTAACTTGGTCGAAATCATGCGCCTTCCTTTCCCTTGCTTTAGCTAACAGTAATAACTTCATGTCCCCACCTTTCTCCCCTAATTCCTCGTACATGCGACTAAGCGCCGCGTTTTTAGCTTCCGTAATCGCCAGCTTTGCTTCTTTCCTCGCCACCTTGTAGATCTCCCTGTTCGCTCTCCGTTCTTCCTCGCTTGTGCTCCCTGCCAACTTAGCAAATGCCGCCTTCTTCACCTCCACTTTTCCTTGAACTACATCGCTCTACCACCAGTCACCCTGATATCTGCCTGAATAGCCCTTCGCTACCCCGAGCACATCCCGTGCTACCTCCCTAACCAAGTTCGCCGTCTCTGACCACATAGCGTCTGCTTCCCCAGAACTTCTCCAAGCTCCGCCCTCAGCTAACATCCTCTCCAACTCCTGGGATTTCTCCTTAGTCAAAGCACCCCATCTAATCCGCGGTTGTCCCCGAGCAACCCTCCTCTTCCTCTTCACCCAGAGACCGACATCCATCACTACGAGCTTATGAAGAGTCGAAAGGGACTCTCCCGAAATAACCTTACAGTCGTTGCACAAACCCCTATTCATCATAAGAGGTAATTATACATATTGCTTACATTGATGAGGAGAAGTAAGTTCATCTGATGAGTCATCGTCGCCTGGAATCATTTCATCATAAGAAAATCTATTTCTGGTAAGGGAGACCACGGTTTTCTCAATTAATGTTAGTGGCCCTCTTACAGTTTCTATAGAGTTGTCACTTTTCAATTTTGATATTCCACATGATAGCTTCTCCATAAAGTACCTCTTCTCCTTTTTCATTTCCCTACAAACAAAAAAGCACAATTATAAGACCAAAAGGAAGTTAAAAAGAAAGATGCTCAAAGCAATAACGTTTTATGCTACGATCTTCATGTAGGTTCAAGCCGTGGTGTAAACAAGAATTTCTTCAACTGGATTCAAACAAAAGAGCTTTTGTGTCTACATGATTCAACAATTTATACATATAAATACTCTAAGAAAATTATCCATATGCAATAGTACAATTTTTCGATGAAGAGGATTTAGTTGAACCACTTTGGCAAGCGCCGCTCTGGCACCCGCACTAGGTTCAAGTTGACGATACCTTGGCTATTAACCCAACAATACAGATAGTAATAATCCTTCCACCATTTACATAACCTCGTTTTCTATTTTCAGATAAAATATTTGACTCCTTTTGACAGATACTACTAGTTTGTACAATTTTCAGTAATTTCAACAATTCAAGATTGTTTAACTATTCAAATTCTCCTTTGGTGTTGCTTTCACGCCAAACTAACTTTTCAATTATTACTTTATATTCCATTCTACTCCCGCTAGCTAAACTGCCTACGTAACATCCTTGGGTGCAGCCTCCCGGACCTTGCGTGAATATAAAATGCTTTGTGCACTAGGTTGTCCCACTAAATTTCAGGTCTAGTCAAAAAAAGTTATATAAAACGGGATATAGGGGAGTAATAAATGTCAAATTCGGTAAAATTCTAAACTACCTACTTTGAGTTAGGTTAATTTGTTAATTTATCACTAACCTATCTAGAATGATCCAAGTTGCTTCCAATCTCTTGATTGCAATCACAGCTACCACCTTTCGTGAATTTCCAGCTTGAACTTCTATGTGAAACTTCACCTGCAACACCAAATAGTGAAAGAATTAACACTAGAAATTATTTTGAGACTATCATTTCCAAGATTTAAGATTCTATATGTGAAAATTTTCTTATTTACTTCTTCGGTACAGTTTCCTGTGTAGAAATTCTAGCTCCGATTGATCGGAGAGAAGAGGAATTTTGGCTGATTGCTAACTATTCACAGTGGAAAAACCTAGTGAAATCCCACAAAATGCATTCTCCTCTTTTCCCGCCATAAAAACAGATTGGGTAAGCGTGAAGAAGCTCTACTCTATCACTAATCTCATTAGGTGTTGAAATGTCAAACTTTCCAGCATTCACATCGGTTGGCAAATGTTTAAGGCTCTGTGTTAGTATGCTTTGTGGTTGCTGTCTAATATTCTACGTCAAAAAGAAAATAATTTTGATTTGTGTCATCAGCTATTAAATAATATTTGTATTAAAATGGAAGATAATAAATAAGAAAAATCTATATCAAGTGTCAGCATTACGTCATTATTGTCGTCTTCGCTTATGACCATAATTGTGTCAAATGCGAAATTTACGGTTGAAATTTTTGACGGATCCGGATATTTTGGGATGTAGCAAGGTGAGGTTCTAAATGTCCTTTTTCAACAAGGGCTGGATCTGGCCATTGAAGAAAATAAACCAGATATTATTGGAGAAGAAAATTGGAAGATTCTCAACCGTGTTGCTTGCGGTACCATTCGATCCTACCTTGCTAGAGAGTAGAAATATCCATACATAAAGGAAAATTCTGCAAGAAGATCATGGAAAGTACTAGAGGATAAATTTTTGAAGAAAAACAGTCAATATAAATTGTACATGAAGAAGAGACTGTTTTACTTCACCTATGTTCCTGGTACCACGATGAATTAACATAACATCAGTTTCAATAAGTTGGTCACAGATTTGCAAAATATGGATACAACTTATGATGATGGTGACTTGGCCTTAATGTTGTTGGCGTCACTTCCTAATGAGTACGAGCACCTTGAAACTACTCTACTCCATGGAAACGACGAAGTTTCTCTCAGAGAAGTTTGTTCGGCTTTGTACAACTATGAACGAAGAAAGCGAAAAAAACATAAGGGCAGAGAAGGAGAAGCATTGTTTGTGAGGGGTCGTCCTCAAAATCAAAGGAGGACGAAGAAAGGAAGATCCAAGTCAAGATCTAGACTCAGCAAAGATGAATGTGCCTTTTGTCGAGAAAAGGGGCACTGGAATAGAGACTGTCCGAGGTTGAAGAATAAGGCCAAACATAACAATGGAAAGGCCATTATGGATTCAAATGTAGCTGATTGTGATGATTCAGACTTCTCATTAGTTACAACAGAGCCATCAACATCATTAGACATATGGTTGGTGGACTCGGCTTGTAGCTATCATATGTGTCTCAACAGGAACTAGTTCATGGAATTTCAAGAAGGAGAGTATGGAATCATCCACACAGCGGACAACAACCCTCTTACCTCATATGGAATTGGTTCAATATGATTAAGGAACCATGATGGAATGATCTGAACATTAACAGATATTCGATATGTACCGGATTTAAGGAAGAATCTCATCTCTGTGCGAGCCCTAGAATCAAAAGGATTCAAAGTCGTCATAGAAAATGAAGTGACGAGAGTATGCTCTGGTGCACTAGTGGTAATGAAGGCAAATCGGAAGAACAATAATATGTACCGCTATTGTGGTAGTACAGTTATTGGGACAACGATAGGGACGTCCAGTGACGACAAAGAGGCAAAAGCAACCAGGCTATGACACATGCGCTTGGGACATGCTGGAGGAAAATCTTTGAAGGCTCTATCAGATCAAGGATTGTTGAAAGGAGTAAAGACTTGCAACTTGGAGTTTTGTGAGCATTGTGTCAAAGGGAAACAAACAAGGATTAAATTTGATACAACGATCCATAATACGAAAGGCATTTTGGATTATGTACACTCTAATGTTTGAGGTCCTTCCAAAAAACCTTCAATGGGTGGAAAGCACTATTTTGTAACCTTTATTGATGATTTTTCCCAAAGAATATGGATGTATACAATGAAGAGCAAAGATGAAGTGCTGAGAATTTTTCTCAAATGGAAGATGATGGTGGAAAATCAAACAGGCGGGAGGATCAAGTGTATTCGCACAGGCAATAGAGGTGAACACAAAAATGATCATTTCAACAAAGTCTGTGAAAATGATGGCATCGCCCGACACTTCACTGTCAGACATACACCACAACAGAATGGAGTGGCAAAACGCATGAACCGGACCTTGCTGGAGAAGGTACGGTGTATGTTGTCCAACGCTGGCTTGGGCAAAGAATTTTGGGCTGATGCAATTACATATATATGCCACCTAATTAATCATCTACCATCTGCTGCTATTGATGGCAAGACATCGTTTGAAAAATGGTATGGAAAGCCTGATGTAGATTATGACTCTTTGCACGTGTTTGGCTCAACTGCATATTATCATGTGACAGAGTCAAAATTAGATCCAAGGGCAAAGAAGGCTATTTTATGGGGATTACTTCTGGAGTCAAAGGATATCGCTTATGGTGTCCTATGACAAAAAAAATAATATTCAGCATGGATTTTATCTTCGATGAATCTGCTATGGTAATAAGGTAACAAGTGAAGATACCAAACAAGATGATGGTGCTTCTAAGCAGGTGGAGTTTGAAGGAAAATTTATTTTTCCTACACAAGAAGCAGAGGAGAAAACAAATGAATATTACCCTCTGGATGGAGAGCCAGTAGAGGAGATTCCAACTCAGGAACCTCAACAACAACTTGAATCAATAGCAACCAGCAGGCCAAAAAGGATAATAACGAAACATGTTCGTCTCATAGAGACAGTTGCTTGTGCAACCGCAATTGTAGCTGATGATGTTCCTACCACTTATAAAGAGGCAGTCCAAATTTCAGAAGAAGATAAGTGGAGGATTGCCATGAATGATAAAATACAGTCCATTCATCAGAATCATACATGGAGATTGGCCAATCTCCCGAAGGGAAAGAAAGCAATTGGGTGCAAATGGGTATTTGCAAAGAAGGAAGGATTTCCTAACCAAATAGATGTTCGCTATAAAGCAAGATTGGTGGCCAAAGGATATGATCAAAAGGAGGGAATTGATTATAATGAAGTGTTTTCTCCAGCTGTAAAACATTCCTCTATTTGAATTATGTTGGCTTTGGTAGCACAGTTGGATTTGGAACTAGTTCAGATGGATGTAAAAATGCGTTTTTACATGGAAACTTGGAGGAGGAAATCTACACGACTCAGCTAGAAGGATTCAAAGTTGCTGGAAAAGAAAATATGGTGTGCAAACTTGAAAAATTGTTGTACGCTTTGAAATAATCTTCTAGACAATGGTACAATCGATTTGATAAGTTTATGTTGCAGCAAAGGTACAAGAGAAGCAAATACGATAATTGTGTGTATTTGCGCAGGCTTTAAGATGATTCCTTTATATATCTTCTCCTATATATTGATGATATGTTGATAGCTTCAGAATTCGGAAGAAATTGATAAGTTGAAGATTCAAGTGAAGAAGGAGTTCGAGATGAAGGATCCGGGTGAGGCAAAATAAATTCTTGGCATGGAATAATAAGAGATAGACGTTCAAAGAAACTCTGTTTATCTCAGGAAGAATACTTGAAGAGAGTACTACAACGTTTTGGCATAGATAACAAGACTAAGCCAGTTAGTACTCCACTTTCCCCCCATTTTAAGCTAAGTACTACTATGTCGCCAAAGGATGAAGTTGAACGAAAGTATATGTCAAAGGTATGATACGCAAATGTTGTTGGTAGCTTGATGTATGCAATGCTCTGTACGAGACCTGACATTTTACAAGTTGTTGAAGTTATTAGCAGATATATGCATAATCCAGGAAAGGAGCATTGGCAAGCTATGAAGTGGATTCTACGGTATATTCATAATACTATAGATGTTGGGTTAGTTTTTGAGCAGGAAAGCAATAAGTCTGTAGTTGTATATTGTGACTCAGATTTTGCGGGTGGTCTGGACAAACGAAGATCAACTACTAGTTATGTGTTTACTTTTGCAAAGGCACCAGTTAGTTGGAAGTCTACTTTGCAGTCAATAGTTGCTTTGTCTACAACAGAGGCAGAGTACATGGCTATTACAGAGGCTGTGAAGGAGGCAATTTGGCTTCAAGGATTGCTAAAGAAGCTTGGTGTTGAACAAAAAGGTATCACAATTTTTTGTGATAGTCAAAGTATTATTCAATTAGCGAAGAATCAAGTTTATAATGCAAGGACGAAGCACATTGATGTTCGGTATTATTTCGTACGAGAAATCATAGAAGAAGGTGGAGTCACGTTGAAGAAAATTCATACTACGGAGAATCCTGCTAATATGCTAACAAAAGTGGTGACTGCGATCAAGTTTCAACATTGTTTGGATTTGATCAACATTGTTGAACAGTGAAGATTGAAGATGAAAACACATCCAAAATTTGTTACATAGAGAAAATTAAAGATGTGAAATTTTACCAAAGTGGAGATTTGTTGAAATGTCAAACTTTCCAGCATCCCACATCGGTTGGGAAATTATTTGGGGGGGGGGGGGGGGGGGGGATTTTATCCCAATAAAATAAGACTTAATGTTTAGGATTTAAACACACCTCTCATTTGCCTTCTCATCTGTTTAAGGAATTTGTATCTTCTCTCTTTAGTATTATTTCACTTGTATTTTTGGAGTGGAATAAAATATTGGTTGTGTCCGAGGAGTAGGCAAAGTTGGCCGAACCTCGTTAAATTCTGGTGTACCTTTTATTGTTGCTTTATTGTCTTATTTATTATTTGATGGCTATCATATTTTTGGTATAGTAGTTGTGACTCATTCACACTATATACATTTGGCTTCCGCAATATTAGGCGCATCTTCAATATCTACTGATCAAATTTACAGTTTTTTTGTATAGTATTATATCACAGTTCTCATACTATATCACAGGTGAAAAGGTTTAAATATGTTCCCGCACTTGCTTAATTTTGGTCTTTCTTACATTTTCTTTTTGGTCCATTTACATTTTTGAACAAATTGATCCAAATTCACCCCATTTCTAATTATAGTTTATTGGTATTCAGTTAGGTCTCATATATTTTTATTAAAGTTTATATGAACAAATTGATTTTGTAGCTGCGTGGCAGCTATGCTACTCTTCAGAAAAAAAATATCATAATTTTTCTGGCAGGAATATACAAATGATAAACAATTTAAACCATTGACTCGTAGAACCTTCATTTGATAGGTAGTACACATAATTTTTCATATTTTGGGAGTTAGTTGTTGTATTGAAATTCCGTTAGGTGTCATAATTTTCTTCTTAACGACAAAAATAATTTTGGATCAAAAGCTTAACAAAAGACAAAAATTATGTAATTTCAATAACAAAAGAGCAAAACTATGATTATGGCAGGGTTGATGTCTGCATTCACCTCATATTTCCATTTACAAATGATAATTAATGAAAGAGCGAATGGAAATGGAAAAGTATGGAATATCCGAAACTTAATTAATGATTTTTAGACACAATTATATTTTTAACATTAAAAAAAACGTTACAAAAATAGGTAATTTGCAGTATTTTACTGCGAATTAGGTAAAAAAAATATTTTTTTAACTTTTTATTTTTTTTAAAATAAAATTAAAATTATAGATCATCAAATTCGAAAATTTATAGATCGTCAAATTTATTTGGAATATTGAATATATTCCCAGTAAAGAGGTGTAAGATTGTGTCATTGTGAACTACCCACCTTTTACACAAAGACATTTATCTATCTGCATGAGATTACCTCCTTCATTTCTCATTTTATGTTTAACAATTTTTCCTTTTTAAACTGTCAAAAAATACAATTTTTTTCATTTAGAAAATTTTAAATAATAAGACAAAAAATTTTAAGACTTATTTTAAGTGATAAATTTAATACAATAATAATAACAAACCCAATGTAATTTTACAAGTGGATCTGAAGAGAGTAGAGTGTACACACTGTCCCCAGAGGAAGGAAAAAGGGAGGGGCAAAAGTTATAAATTTAAGTATTTTTTATAAAAAAAATTATCTAGATAAACAATATTGCTAGTCACATTAGTGCTTCTATAGGTAATTTGTCCTTAAACAAGAGTATATCCCTCCCTAGCAAGTAAGGACAGAGTAATTTTATCCTCTCTTCAGACCCACTTATTAAATTACATTGGGCTTGTTATTGTTGTTGTATTAAATTTATCACTTAAAATAAGTCTTAGAATTTTTTGTTTTATTATTTAAAATTTTCTAAATGAAAAAAATTGTATTTTTTGACAGTTTAAAAAGGAAAAATTGTTAAACATAAAAAGAGAAAAGAAAGAGGTAATCTCATGCAGGGAAACAAATGTCTTCGTGTGAAAAGTGGGTCAGTTCCCAATGGCACAATCTTCCACCTCTTTATTAGAAACATATTCAATATTCCCAATAAATTTGAGGATCTATAAATTTTCGAATTTGACGATCTATAATTTTATTTTTATTAAAAATTGTAATTCACAGTATTTTACTGCGAATTAGGTAAAAGAATTAATTAAAATATTAAAAAAATTATTTAAAAAATTTACCTAATTCACAGTAAAATACTGCGAATTACCTATTTTTATAATTCTTTTAACATTAAAAATGTACTTTATGTCTAAAAAATCATTAATTAGGTTTCGGACTCATTCTTACAATAATGATTATTTGCCGTATGACCTTTAGGCCAATCTTTAAGTTTATATCCATTTCACTTTAGTGGGAAAAATTCCCCCTTTCAAAGTGGTTGGACTAACGTCTCATTTGTTTTTTTAAGATTAAGACGTCTAAATTTAAATATATATATGAATATCAAGATGTTTATTAAAATTAAGATATTTAAATCTGAATAAATATCTAAATATTAAAATGAGTATGACGATATGAATACTAAATAATTAAGATTGTTTGATTTTTAACATTTGAATGTATAAAATTTATCTTTAAAATTTAATAAACATAAATTCAAATAAAATACTAATTAATATAATATATAGTATTTTAAAATATGGTAGTTGCTGGTGGTGATGGGATGATGGCTTACGATTGTATTTGTGTATGTCGATTTGAGGCGGTGGTTGGTGATAATTTTGGTTGACGTTGGTGGTTTAGGATAGTAGATAGTGGTGATTTGTAGTTGTGGCAATTATGATTGGGGAGGGAGGTGGTGGTGATAATTAATAATGACGGGGGTGATGGTAGTTGTAATTGAGGAAGGTGGTGGTGGGTGGTGGTAGTTTATAATGATATGCAGTGCCAGCTATGGTTGTTGATAGTGATGTGTTGGTTAGTAATGGTAGTTGAGGTGGAAGAGTGTTGGTTGTGGTTGAGAATGATAGTGGTGGGAGTGGTGGGGATGGCGGGTGGTGATATTGATAGTGATGACAACTATGATTGAGGATGATAGTGGTGATGGTGGTGGTTGAGTATGGTTGTAGGAGGTGGTACGGTGGTAGTTGATAATGGTAGGTGGTGGCGGCAATTAGTAATGAATAAGGACGATAGCCTCTTAATGAAATTAAGTCTCTATTATAGATCTTAATTATACATGCCCATTCAGACCTATTAAGTGATTGTAAAATAAATAAAAATACACTTAGGCCTCATTTGTTTGCACTTAATGGAGGTCTGAATCTTAATCATTCAGATCTCAAACATTACATGCGTTTGTTTTTTAAAATTTGAATCTTAATTATTAAGTGTGTTTGTTTTTTTACTTCACAACCACTTGGTGGGTCTGAATAAGTCTGTATGATTAAGATCTATAACAGAGACTTAATTGCATTAAGATGCTATCACATATTCATTATTAACTGCCGCCATCGCCTACCATTGTGAACTACCACAATGCCGCCACCACTACCATACTCAACCACCGCCCCTACCACCACCACCGCCGCCACCTCCACCACCACCATGCCACCATCATCCTCAATCATAGCTGCCACCATTATTGACCATCACCACCCACAATCCTACCACTCCGACCACCATATACCATTCTCACTCATACACCCCAACTACCACAACTAACTACCCCAGCACCATTAACAATCACAACCTGCATTGTCCATCATTATAACCTACCACCACCCACCCACCATCTTCCTCGGTCACAACTACTACCACCACCCGCCAATATATTAACTATCACCACCCACCACCACAATCCTCAATCATAATCGCCACACTACCAATCACTACTAGCTACTAGCATGAACCACCATCATCAACCAAAACTACCACCAACCACCGCCTCTAGTCGGCATTCACCCGTTAGCCATCACCACCAACAACTATCATATTTTAAAAAACTATATATTTTATTAATAGAATTTAGATTAGTTAGTATTTATTTGAATTTTATGTTTATTAATTTTCAAATAAAGATATATTTTATACATTCAGATGTTAAAAATCAAAGTCTTAATTATTTCTATTCAGATCTTAATACACATCTTTATTTACTCAGATGTGTATTCAGATTCAGACGTCTTAATCTTAAAAAACAAAAACAAATGAGGCCTAATTATTAAGATCTGAATAATTAAGATTCAGACTTTAAAAACAAAGACATTTAATGTCTGAGATATGAATAATTAAGATTCTGATATCGATTAAACACAAACAAATGATGCTTTTTTTTTTCTTTTGCAAACAAATTGAGCTAATGGGATCGGAATTTAGATAATGGCTTAAAAAGGGCCATTCGTGCAAATGCCCCCTCTCGAAGAGTTACTAAAAAATGAAGTGCATAATTGCATGTCTATCCTACATCACTAAGGTAACATCTTATTCTCCTTATTTGTATTTTTTCTTTTGAATATAAATAAACGTGTAGAGCTCCATGCTAAAAAGCTTGGGTGGATGGATTAGTTAAAGAAATATGAAGCGAGTAGTGAAAGTTTTTAGAGACTAACCTTTTGAACTTCACATTGTTTCAATAGCATTAGCATCTCCAAACTCTTATTATACTCCTCCGTCCTTTTAACTAGTTCTTCTTCCACCAGTTTATGGTCTACTCTACTCCGTTGCCCCACTAGAAAAATAAACAAGTTGAAGAATTAATGAGATATATATTATTCTATAATTTTTTGTATACAAAAATATGAACCCTTAATTATTACTATTAACTATTTCTATTGCTATAAAACGTACTTACGAACTAATTTGGTATATAATTAATTCTAACCAGGGGCAGAGGGAGAGTAGAATCTACAGGTTTGGCCGAACTCAGTAGCTTTGGTTTAAAACATAAATTTGTCTTAAAAAATTATTGAACACGTACAAATTATTAATTTAGAACTCAATAATTTAAAAATATTAGAATCTCGAACCCATAAATTTCAAATCCTAACACCGTCTATGGACTTCTAATAGGAAGTATAGAAGACTTACAAAGTTTTACAGTACCCAGGAAAGCTGATGTAGTGGTTGAGTTATTAAATTGGTGAACAACTCCAAGTAATATGAGCTCATCTCCAGCCTTCAGACGTAAATTATGAAGTACCCCTCTAATGGCAACCCAGCTTACCTCTTTTGATGTATCATGGACCACCGCCACTCTCTTGCTTCCCATGAAAAAAAAATTCCTTCTTAAAAAAAAGGTTTTTTAAGAAAAATTTGATATATTATAAGGAGAATGGTCCGATGTGGGTGATTTTTTCAGGGGTGATATCTCCGAAAGGGTAATGAAAGTGTCCAAAAGTACGATCTAAGGTAAAATTCTGCTCGTAATCTTAACGGTATAAACTTGTTGTCTAAATGTGAAACCAACTAGTTGAATAGAGACGAAAATCAGCCATAAAGGAAAAGGTAAGTATATTGCTGGTATAAGAAGGTTGTAGATTGGTAATTTCTATGCTAAGCTGTACGAAAGAAAACACAAGAGCTGATGTAGTGATTCTGATCATTACAAGGTATCTAATTTGTTGCAAGTGAATTGTTAACTTTTAAGGAGCCGATGAATTCCATAGCTTATAACATTCCGAGATATAGAATCTCTAACGTAGGCAGATTCCTGTTATTGTCGTTTATTTTTAGAGTTTGGACTAGTTATGCTAACATATCAGTTGACTTTCTACATATTCTCTCCTTTTGGGACGCATCGCATACATGCCGAATACAAATATAATGGTAATGAAAATTAACTGCAATGAAAAGAAATAGATCATCCAATTTGTTTTCTATAGAAGTTCAGTGTTCTATTTCTGCAGAAAGTATCGTATGAGGTGCGTGGTCATAAAATAGATAAAAGAAATATATCTTTGGAATGAAGAGGACTAGAGGGATGACCGATCCCAATGGATTAAAGAGGGCTTATTGTCCTGAAATCAAGTGGCGATCCAAAATTAGTTGGCCAATTATTCTCTGCTTCAGAGATTAGGAAAAAGACCCTTTATTGGCCAAGTCTCGTTTTGTCCTTTCGAAGAAGGAAGAGCTTTTGGAGAGAAAATTAAAAGAATAAGGAAGAGCTTACCAGAAAACTTAGTCTCTGTTAACTGAAATATTAGGAGGATGTAATTAAAGTTCAGGACCGGGATGATTTGGCCAAAACTCAATTAATATTTAAGGACACAGGCATCAACGAAGTACATATTAACCTGATACAATGAAAAAGAGGGGAACAACGTGATGTTAACATTAAGGCTTTTGTCCTTAAAAGAGGCCATTTCCACCTTGAATCCATCATAAAATGGAGATGCTTCATTTCTATATCTACTCAACAAGTTCCATGGGACTCGTTCTTCTTTTCATCACATTTTATTGTTAATTCTATTTCCAGAAGAAAAAAAATTACACATGAATCAACATATTCCCGAACAATTACCGGAGAACTCATAATCCATCTTGTATGATGCGGGTCGAGTGAACCCACAAGGGTCGTTTTCCAAAGCAGTTATCAAACACGCCCAGATATATAAAAGCCCCTAATGCAAGGTCAAAGACTCGATCCAAACAGGTAGGGGAATAAAACCAAGCAATTTTTTTATGAAGATAGGAATCTAAATTACGAGGCCAACCATCAAAATAAATAGAAAGATGCATAACTTTAGGTATCATCGGTATTTCCCATCAAATATTAATGTATTCCTGTATAGTAACTTCACAATGCCGTGCTGATAGTATGATATGTAAATGCTACTGCTTAATGACAAAAATGGCCGCGAAAGTGGATGGTATGTTGTCACATTTCACGTGTGAGCTTGTTGCGGCTGCTCCTGAACAATAAAAGGATAGAAATCGGAAAAACTAGACTCAGAAGTTTCAACCACCACTAACCTCACACTGCACCTTTCTTGTTCCTGAAGTTCTCTTTGAGTAATGCAAACTTCTTTTTACACTGGTTCATGGTCTTCCCAGGGACTGCAGTTGCAACTCGTTCCCACCGTTGGCTGGTTTCCTTGGGGAAAGTTTTCAGAGCTTGAACTAAAGCTTTTTCTTGAACAGCAGACCATATGTCTGAATCGGAACTTGAGGAAACCCCGTTTGCAGTAGGTGCATCCTCAGTGTTCTGGCTGTTTGTGTTTTGACTTGGGGACTCCTGAGAATCAGCTAACTTGGCACTTTCACTTTCAGGCTTGCTACTGTTTTCTACCCCCTCTACTTCTGCTCTTGTGGAAAGAGGAGATGCAATAGTTGGTGCGGGCTTTCTCTTCTCGAGGAAGGAGTCGAAGGCTTTAGCAGAGTCAGGCTTCTGGAGCAGAACTGTTTTTGTAGCCTTCAAGATCTCTTCAACTGTCCTTCCGGTACCAATATACTCGGAAATAACTTCCCATCTTCGAGATGTTCCTTTAGGAAACTTCAGCATTCCCTTTCTCAGAAGATCAATTTCTTCCTTGCTCCAAGGTTTCTCCCTTTTCTCACTGCTCATCAGAGGAACTTGTCTTTTACCATCCAAAGAACCATTTTGATGTGACTTAATTTTTTCTCCCTTATTCTCATATTTCAAGTTGTGGTCATGTCCAAGTGCCTCCCTGAGAAGTTCACCTATCATAAGCTCATCCTTTCCATCGGCTTTATCACACAAGTTCCTCAGTTGCTCAATGTCAAGTGACATGCATAAACCTTCTATATCATCATCAGCTAGCCCAAGCAAATGTTGGGACAAAACAGGAGCTGCAAGTGTTCTTAAACGGCTCCGCTCTTTTCGCAACAATTTCTTTTCTTTCTCCTTCAACTTCTTCTGCTGCAAAGCAACTTCGGCAGCTCTTTTTCCCTCCTCCTCCTTCTTACGCTTTTCCTCCTCAACAATCCTAGCTGCTTCTTCCTCCTGTAATTTCTTTGCCAGTAGTTTAGCTTCCTTCTTTTTCTGCTTCTCTGCTTTCTCTGCTTCTTTTCTTCCCAGGATTCTAGGGTCTCTCTTATAGGCATTGTCAACAAGTGTGCGTACCCTAGCTATTTCTTCTTTTCTAGCCTTCTCTGACAGTTTCGCATTCTGCCTCTCCATCCACCTCTTATGATCACGAGATTCAGCTTGTTCAAGATCAAACTCATCAGCATGTGGGAACTCTCTCCAGCTTTTGAAGCTGTACCAGAAATTATAAAAGCTATCCACTTCTTTAATTGGAGTATTCTCATCACCCAATGAAGGGACAGGTTGGGTGACAGACCAACGTCCATTCCTCAAAAATGCAGGTCCAAAAACCTTAAAAAAATCTTGTGGAGCACATTCAGTTGGGATTTCATCGTCAAATTCATCCGTGGAATCATAAATCCTTCTTCTAACAGGGTCAATAAGAACCTCATATGCTTCCTGAATAGCTTTGAAGTGGTTTTCTATTTCCTCCTTCTTAGCTTGTTTTGCAGCTTCAGTTTCTTCAGCTAGAAGAAGAGAAGCCAGCTTGTCAGGATGATGCCTCAATGCAGCATCACGATAGCTCTTCCTTATCTGATCCTCAGAAGCAAGATACCTTAAATGGCTCAACCCTAACAATGCATAATGATCTTGTACCTTTTCCCCAGTTGAAGATTTCTTTTTACCCTTAGAGCTGTATGATTCTGATGAATATGTAAATGACTGTTCCTTTTCAGTAGGAACATCTTCTTTACTGTCTTTGGAGACTTCTTTCTCAACATGCCCACTCAGTCTAAGAGCAGCAGAGTGAAAAGAAAGCCCAGCAGGCTCATATTTGAGAGCTTTAATTGGAAAGCAGTTTGAGGAAACATAGATGGGTTCACCATTTATAAGCTCTTCTGAGTATGAAATAAGACGGATGCTACTCCTGGAAGCCATAGAGAATGTTTAGCCCTCAAGTTTAGAAGATGAATATGAACACATTGACCAACTACTACACTTGGGGCAGGAGAGAGCAGCCTTTTACAGTTTCCAGCCTGCATTAATGAGGAAAAATAATTACAAGACATCAAATAATAAGTCAAAGACAGTGCGGAGACTGGGAAATAATAGCTGCCGATCATCACAAAAGAAGTGCCTGTCTTACTGCATGCAGCAGCTTGAAAAAATCACTAAGAATACTTTATGGCTATACCAGGTATTTAGCATTCAGGTTTAGTTGGGTTGTTATATACATTAGATGCATGAGCCTTTTTATTCTTCTGGTTAAAACTTGCATGGGCCAGCAGTTGCGACATTTACGAAGGGTCAACCTCCAATTTTTACTTACTGGCCTCTATTTACACAACATTATATGCTTGTGCGGATAGCTACTGAAAGGTTGTTGGCTGTCTGTGTAGGCATAAGTATGAGACTAAAAGAACCTCCAGTTGTAAAAAGCTCCTAATTTTCCTAGTAGTATTGAATTGAAATGACCATAAATAGAACAAAAAGACACAGGATGGGATTCAGGTGTAGTTGATTGATATATTTCATGAAAGTGTTAAGGCACAAGAACAAAGTGGAGTCAGATTACTACAACAGCTTCAGAAGCAAAAAGTTGGAATATGAAAATAGAGGGGATGCTTGCATCAGGGTAGGCTGCCTACATCACAACCCTAGGGCAAAGGTCCTAGCCCAGACCCTGCATGAATGTGGGATGCACGAGGGCTGCCCTTTTTTAAGAAAATAGAGGGGGACCATGTTGCTTTGATATCTTGATATACTTTATCATTGTTTGTAAGCAGCAAGAAAATAAAATGATTACAACAACCAACACTTTCCATCAAAAAACAATCTGGGTAATAAAAAACTTATCACATGTCAAATGATTTAAGACTGCCAAAATCACAGAGGTTTGCTTAAAAAAATACGTTTCAAAACATAAGTTGAATAGGTTCCAAAAATTTTGGTCTGGAACATAATTGCGTGTATCAAAACTAAAGCTTATAATTAACTCCAAGGAAAATATGACAACATTAATCTTTCTCCGTGGAAAAATGCAGGTGATAAAGCTATTGAAACTATAGAGCATCAATAAATCATTTTGCCAAGCTACAATCAAAATAATTCATAGTAATACTTAATCCATGACCTTGATCATATCCTCAGATACATGCAAAGTCACTATGTACATTCAGTACAAATGAAATCAACGTTACTTATATAAACACACACAATTACTTTGTCCAAACAGTATCGATAAATACATTCCACTTTCTTAAAAAATATAACATTACTCTCAACCCCAAAATCATAGACATCAATTTAACCGATATTTTGGCCTAAAAGCGGTCATGTACCAATCTATTCGGAAACAACACTTAGAAATTTGGAAACTTCCTGAGCAGTACTATGAGTAACCTTTTCTCCAAAGTCTTAGTCAAAATTTTCTTCATATTAATAAAATGAGAATAACACATAAACTTACATAGACACAGGTATAAGTTTAAGGAATAAGCTAACAAATAGAACCAAAAAACTCAGCATTTAAACATTTGATTCCCTTTTCATAACAAAGCGACCAAATAGGGAGAAAAAAAAACAACACAGACGCAAATAGAAGAAATTACAAGTATCTACTAAACATGAACAAAAATCAGTATTATTAAAAAGGTAAAAATAAAAAATAAAAATAACGTTGCATAGATTCGAGAGAAGCTATATTGAGCACATCGCACTACATCGTTTCTTCTATGTTCAGATAAAAATGAGAGCACAACTTTAGAAATGGGAAAAAGCAAAAGCAAAAAAAAAGGGACAGAGGGACGGATATTACCTTTTCTGATAATCTACCGATCTTAAAAATAGATTAAGCTGTGTGTTAATGGAGAGATAAGAGAAAGTGGAAGAAGGAGGAGGGCAGAGGAGCTAGGGTTTAATTTGCGGAGCTCAGCTGCCTCAACCAGCTGAAGAGAAAAGGAAGATACATGTGATGGATTGTTGAAATTTATACCTAATTGTGTCTGCGGAAAAAGTCTATGGGCTGGGTTAGTAAGAACCTAGACATCTATACCGTGGGCCTGGACCAGTAAAAAGTGTAGAGATGGGCTCTATCAATTCTAACAAGTGATTTGAATACCGTCATATTTTTTTAATGGATTTTTTCTTAACTATACCATATATAATTATCCTGAAGACACATAAGTTATTAATTATCCATCCAGTCTACACTTTAAATATAATTTAAACACCATTCGACTATTAGGTATTAAAAGGGCAGAATATTTCCTAAAAAACACGATAAAATTAAGGAGATAATCTTGGTGTTATTGATTCTACACTAAATTTAATTTTTTAAAAGGGAAAGGAGATTTCTCATCTGTGTATTTTTTACAGAACCACAATTCAAATTCTCGAAGAAAAAAAAAGAACGAACAAATCAAATTTTCGAGTTTCAATAACTCAAAGTTGAAAAAATCTGTTCTTCCATATATTTTCCATCATTGATAGCCATTAAAAAGCTTGAAAACTTTGAATTCAAATTTGGGTTTTTAAAAATAATAATTTATTTAAATTGAGTGTTATTGTAAATACTTCAGAATATGTTTAGGAGTTTATATCTCAATTTTGAGTGGTTTTGGTGAAGATTAGACTTGGTTTTGACTGAATTTCAGATTGAAACTCGAAGAAGAAGAAGAATTGTAGATAAATTGTAGATTGGGAAGACTAAAACTTCTACAAATCTTTTACAATCATGTCGAAAATGCCAATAATGCTACAGTTGAAACTCAAAGTTGAAAAAATATGTTCTTCGATATATTTTCCACCATTGATAACCATTAAAAAACTTGAAATTTTGAATTTAAATTTGGGTTTTCAAAAATCATTAGTTGTTTGAATTGAGTGTTGTTGTAAATAATTCAGAATATGTTTAGGAGTTTATATCTCAATTATGTCGAAAATACCAATAATGTTACATATTTCCAGAAATTGTAGATAAATTATAGAATTATAGATAAATTATAAATAAATTGTAGATAAATTGTAGATTGGAAAGACTAAAACTTCTACAAATCTTCTACAATTATATTAAAAAATGCCAATAATGCTACAATTGAAATGAGAATTGGAATATTAAAATTCAATGTATCCAGTTTGTAGTTATCTTGTAGATAAATTGTAGATTATTTGTATTCTCATTGTAGATGCGTTGTTTTTTGTTTTTACAAATCCAAAATGACTAAAGCTTCTACAAAATCTTCTGTAAAAAATAGTCTATAATTTATCTACAATTTTTCTAATTTATCTACAATTTCTGAAAATATGTCTTCTTCTTCTTCTTCGAGTTTCAATCGATTGTGTTAACCAGTAACCTTCAGCCACCGCCCAAAAAAAAATATTTAAAAAAGAGGTCAATGAAAATAATAATACATTGATGTTTTGTACGTGTAAATAGAGAATTGGTAAATAGCTAATCATTGTTGTGTAAGCTGATATTCCTTGACTTTCTCATTCCAGAGGGCCACGCATATGTGCAAAACTGGAACCCGTCTCAGTTATTCGAAAACCTTCCAAACTCTAAGATGATATGGAAGAATATAATTACAAAATATTGATGTCCATCTCGAGACTAAAGATAGTGCAAGCTTTAGTCTAATGCACAAACTAAAGTAGTGCAAGCTTGAAGTTTGATACGGAGAAGTAAGTGTTTGATTTTCTTGGATTTCCTTGGCTCGAACCGAATGAAAGGAACTTGTGAGATCTGCGACACGAACTTGATCTTTCTGCTTGTTTTGACTAGATACCAACACTCAAAGGGAGATAAAAGTTGATCAATTTTGACTTCCGTTATAGTAATAATGTAAAATGACGGAAAGACTTAAATTAAGGAATATAAAATATCAGATTAATTATAACCTTGTCACAGCCCAATTTAGAATTGCGACCGGCACTTAGGAGCAAGTGCTCCCAAGTAAGCCTCATCGGTATTTTACAGAAAATCGGATAGAGTTTCCCCTGTTTTTGGACCATCCCAAAATTTTCCTGTCTCAAATCAACAACTAATCATCCTAATATCATACCAAACAATTGACAACTTGTCAATTAATCAATACAAGTTTCCACCATAACTAAACTACAAACTAGCCACTAGAAAATACTAATTTATCTCCAACCTTGATAAAGGAGAAAGAAACTCTACATAAGACTATAATAGCCAAAGAATACTCATGACACTAAAATAATGACTATGGAGCAACTCTAAGAGTTCAATGAAAAGACCATAACGATAATGAAAATCTCTGCCCACGCGCACAAATGCGAGGTTCACCGAGAATTTATCAATTTGGCGCTCTAATTAACGAAATTCTCGCATGCGTCAACTGCTGCCTCTGTACAGAAAAAAATTAGCGGGGAATGAGTCGCTAGCTCAGTGAATAATAACACTTAACCACAACCGTTTTTAATTTGGGGACAAGTCAGAAAACATGCTTGCATAATAATCACAATATACAACGCCCTTTTTAAAATGGTAATAATAATCAGTCTCATCATATATTTCCTGTAACAAAATCAATTTAATAATTCGGTAATAAACTCGGTAAATACTGTGTCATAGCAAATCTTTATATTTTGGGAGGTTTCCATAAACAGATCATGTAATCTGTACCAATGTACGGACCCCTTCGTAAAAGAAGTCAATATAAATGTAGGTCCCTACTCGAGGGAAAACTGTAACTGTATGCTAGTTTTACCTTCCCACTAGCGAGGGCTCTAATTGTATTCGGTAATCGGTAAATACAAGGTGCACCAGGTCAAATGAACCCGCCGTTAGCTACGGGATCCTTCAAAGTCTCCTCCCATTTATATTCTTTCTTGTAAACCATAAATACTCGTACAGAAGCAATTTCAAAATAATAAAGAGCATATCATTCCTTTTCAAATCTTGTGAATCTTATTTCGGTAACAGTAATCATGTCTCAAGTAACGATAAAACATATCTAGTAACAATGAAAATATTTTGATTAATCGGTAAACATCTCAAATAAATTGTTCAGTATCATATCAAGTAAAGGACTTGTCCCACATGCAAATTTCAAAGTATCGGCAATACATTTATTTTCAAAAATCATATATAAACCATGCATGTTATGAAAACACAAATTGCAGTAAGGTTACTACTCACAGTACTAATGCTGAAATACCAAATGCTTCACCTCGAGCATTCGTACAAATTCCTCCAATCAATCTATAATTACATAATATTAATCTCATGTTAATTTCTTTATTTAGGCTAATTCATAGCTAGTTTAGAAAATCCAATCATCGGGGTTCATATTTGAATCTTAATTCATCGAATTATGATAACTCAACAAATCCCTCTTATTCTACTTGAAATATCAAGACCCATTTCAGTATCCCAACTTACTGGTATAGTTAACTTAAACCAATTCAAAATCTATTAAATACAACCCATCCATATAATATACTTAGTTAATTCATTGAAAAGTCTCATGAATTTCTCCAAATTTTCTTAACTTTATGTTTTAAACTCTTAATTCAATCCCAACCTCATATCCATTCAGTCCCATAAGGAATCATGTAAATAAAATAATAGTGGTTTTTAAAGGAAAAATAAGAATACATGTAATTACCTTTTACCGAGGCGCAAAAATATAAATATTTTCCAGTTGGGTGTGAGCTTTTCGGTACCAAGACTGCACCATCAACCTTTCTGATTTGTATTGAGTAAAGGATTTCCATCAAATCCTTTCTCCGCCTTCTTTTCCTTTTACTCGTATAAATCCTCCTCTAGATTTTAAGTTTTTAAATTTCTAACTCCTCTCTAATTATAGTTTTTCTTGCCTTTTATATCACACCACTAGTCTTCAGATGGGCTAGGCCCACTAGCATCCTTTCTTTGTTTCTTATTTTATTTATTTATTTATTTTGTTTTTTTTTGTTTTATTAGTTTGTTCCTTTTTTTTTGGATTTAAATTATTTTCTAAATGTCAAATATGTACCCATTTAAAATATTGGAGTATTACATCCTCCTCACCTTATGAAATTCGGTCCCTGGATTTAACTCAAGTATGTACCTATAGATTGAAATAAATGGGGGTACTTGACTCGCATAGCATCCTTTATTTTCTAAGTAGCTTCTTCAACTGTATGATTTCGGTATAAGGTTTTTATGCACTAAATTTCTTTTGAATGTAGGTTTCTTATTTGTCTAACCACATAGTCATAGGCTCCTCATTTTAAGAAAACTTTTCATTTAGCGGTAGAATAGGTGTTTCAAGCACATGAGATGAGTGGTATACATTTTCTTAGCATTGAGACGTGAAACACTGGATGAATAAAAGATAATTCAGGAGGAAGTGCGAAACCATATGCCACAACTCCTACTCGTTCAATTATCTCGTACGGTCTTATAAAATCTATGACTTAATTTTCCTTTTTTTAAATCACACTACACCTTTCATTGGAGAGATACATGGTAAAACTTGATCTCCGGCTAAAAATTCCAAGTTCTTTTTTCTTTTACCAGCTAAAACATTTGTCTGCTTTTAGTTTTCAGCAAATTTTTTTTGCCTAATCAATTCGACCCTGTCAATAGCTTCTCGTATTAGCCATGTCCCCATAAGTTAGTCTCACCAGCTTCAAACTATCGATAGGAGAACAACATCTCTTACCATACAATGTCTCGTATGGTGCTATCTGAATGCTGGACTGAAATTTATTATGGTAGGGAAATCCAGCTAAAGATAGATAGGCATCCCAACAACCTCCAAACTCAAGAATATAATCTCTCAGCATATCCACCAAGATCTGAGAGTATATTTGGACTTTGCGTTTGTGGGTGATAAAACTAGTAGCTACTCGTGTGCCCAACGTCTCTTGAAAAGATTTCCAATTCGTGTGATCATCTATCAGAGATGATAGACAATAAAGCTCTATTGAGTCAGATAATTTTTTCATTCATGTATATCTGTGCATATCTTCCTTATTATAAGAGTTTTGACTAGCAAGAAACGTGCCTACTATGTAAGCCAGCCTCTAATGGTTTAGACAATTTAGACATATATGTATTGTAATTTTATTGCGTTTCTACTTCAGAATCTTGTGCTGTTGTAGTGGGCATGTGATTCGCAAGTGCTTGCCTTAATATACTGACATGTCAAATAGTTAGAAACAAAGTTAACGATTTTTTTCCTTCTTTCTTTTTCGACCAATCATTTGTTTTTTTATAGTCATGTTCCATCTTATAGACATGAAATATACTGTGTATCTAGAGTTGTGAGTTCAATCACGAATAGTCTGTCGTAACCCATATATGTTTGCTACACATAATTAATTATATAGTCAGAGAATACCCTTACTATTAACAGTCATCCTCACTTTTACCAGCTAGATACTAATCTCGGTAAATTAAACAATCGCTCTTCCTCGTATTGACTAGTCTTCATGGACTCTACATCAGGATTAAGCAATAGCTAATAATTTCTTTGAATTTTTTTAATATCAAATCCACTATGTGTACCCTCTAGTCTATGCATATCTTGTCCAGAAGTATCTTTACGGGAGCCATATGGGCCAAATCGCCCCTTTTTCATAAACTATAATATTTTATATTTCCCATACAATATAAAATAGTACAGTTATATCTTCAGTAATTTCCTCCATCGGCATTTATAAATATTTATATTTGTTGTGATTTTAAATGTGCTTCAGGCCCTTATACTATGTATAAATCTCATAGGTTTCTTCGTATAATTAACATCTCTAAATTCTAAATGGAAATACCGTTGTGTCCGTCTCCAACTAATGAGTGGCATCATACAACTTGCACTTCTTCAACTTTATTGAAGCATAAGCTATTACACAACTATTCTGCATGAGAAAATATCCTAATCCTACTGTCGAGGTATCACAGAACATCGTGAATCTTCTAGAGCCTATTGGAATAAGGATAACACGGGTATGGTTGTCAAATATGCCTTGGGCTTCTGGAATCTCGTCTTACATTCCTATATTCATTGAAATTTTGTGACTTTCTATGTTAACTTGGTGAGTAGTGGTGCTATTCTAGAGGAATCCTATACAAATAATGCTTGTAGTAGCCTGTCAAGCCAAATAAAAAAAAATCAATCTCTTTAGGAGAAATGGGTCTCGATCATTTAGGAAGTGCTTCTATCTTCACATAATCTAATATCATGTATCCTATGAACACCATTGAGTCTAGCTAAGTTCACACTTCAAAAACTTGATGAAAATCTAATTTTTCAACAGTATATATAACATAGTTTTTTTTCCCCAAGTAATTCTTCGTGTTCTTTCTAGCTACAAGAATATACTAAATATCATAAATAAGGACCATGATACTTTTTTTTTCAGAAACAATTTGAACACCATATTGATTATATCTATGAATGCGGATAAAGAATTGGCCGTTTCGAAAGGAATCACAAGTAACTCATAATATTTGTACTGTGTTCTAGAGGCTTAAATCAAAATATTTTCTTTTCTTATTCTAAACTGATGATAACAAAACTAAAGATCAATCTTTTAAAAGTGGGAGGATCCTTGTAACTAATCAAACAAGTCATCGATGCGAGACAATAAGTACATATTGCATATTGTTGTCTTAGTTAATTGTATGTAGTCAATTTACATTCTTACGGACCTACTCTCTCTCTCTCTCTCTCTCTCTCCCCCCAAAAATATTGGTGCTCCCCATAGTGAAACGCTCGGTAAGATAAAACTCTTATTCAATAGGTTTTTGCAATTGTTCACTTAGCCCTCTCGACTCTGTTAGTTCCATATGATATAGTTTGTACGTTAGGTGTCAGCTCCATATCGAAGTTTATTTCTCATATTTGGGGTAGTCTTAGTAAATTCTTAGGAATATATTAGAGAATCTCTCATTATGATTTCTTTCTCTCAAACTAAGTATTTCTTCTCTTATGCTCCTTATCGTATCTATGAGACCTAAACAATTTCTTTTATAACTATTAAGCCTTCAAAATATATACTTTGCTCATTTCTAAAACCTATAATCCTTTTTTTTTTTTGGGATAAAACTATAATCCCTTTTCTGGACAAAACTAGTTTTTAAAGTTGACCAAACCTAATAGTATTTCCATTGTAATCGAGGGTAGCATGGTAAGAAGATAATTAATCCATATTCATCTGTACGTTAGAGTCAACCATATCAAGTACAACTTGGTTAGCTAGGGTTTCCTTCTCTTAACTTGAATCTCAAAGGTTTTAAACACATGTCTAACTACTATAAATTTTTCACATATGTGGCAATCCGAAAGGATCGCTTAATATCTTATAGCGTTCTTGATTTTTAAATCGTCGATTCATATTAAAATCCATACTAAAAGATATTCTAATCTCGATCTTCTTATGTGAGTTTTTGCACGCCTATCATGTCTATATTTTCAATCTTTCTGGTAAGTGCAACTGCTATTAAATAGGTTTTAAGTATTCAATCTTCATATATGTAGTTAATACCTTGTTTAAACAATTGACGAACCTTTCAACATGCCTCTAAACTTAAGATGTTACTTGTGTATCCAGCTGAGAAAGTTTGGTGTTATATGTAAGTATACCTAATGTCTAAATCAATTTCTTAAATGATCTAGAAGGCAAGTTCATGTCACAAACTGTCAAAAAGGGAAGTGATTCATAAACACTTTAGTGAAGTTATTCTCAAATTAGTTGTGTTGCTCTTGTTGACATTTCTAAGAGTATAGTAGCATTTCATGCATTCACTATATTTTCTAGTCTAAAAGTTACTTGTTCCATAGACCTCTTCATGAAATATCTTATAGCTCAAAATGTGGTAAGTATTCCACTAAAACATTTAAGGATGCTTTGAACTATCAGAAATATTAAACTTAGTAGTTTCAACTCTAGGAACTTTGTTAAGAATATTTTGTTGTCTCACACAATCTTCTAGGTGCATGAGGACTTTAGAGTCCCCATTCTCTTGCTCATTCTTCTCATGTTTATCTATTATCTCCATAGAGATCTCTTTTTTTTTCTTTCATGGAAGTAAGTACTTTTTTTATGATAGCACTCATCTATTGTTGTAGTGGTGGACTAATATAAATTTCTGAAATGGATTCTATTACGCAACTTACCAAAAAGTACCTCATATGGCACAATGAACCCTTCACTGGTCTTGTATACTACTTATGTAGCATTTCTTAGCTCGGAGATGGCTGCATGTCCATTAGCAAAATTTGACATCTTTGAACTTTGAACCTCTAACCAAATCCTATTATATGGTAATTGGTCCGAGTCATACACGAATAGGATAAGTAATGATAGATTCAGTTATTTGACCCTAATCTCTACACACGTACGATGGAATAAAAAAGAAAGACAATACACATCCTATCACGCCATCGTAGAATCACGATTATGGGAATGGCCGGCTACATAACCATAATTGAGATTCTACTACCGACGTGTGCTCCATTAGTCACAAGAATAACATGACTCTGATACCAACTTTGTCACAACCCAATTTAGGATTGCAACCGGTACTTAGGAGCAAGTGCTCCCAAGTAAGCCTCATCGGTATTTTACAGAAAATCGGACAGAGTTTTCCCTGTTTTTAAACCATCCCAAAAATTTTCCTGTCTCAAATCAACAACCAATCATCCTAATATCATACCAAACAATTGACAACTTATCAATTAATCAATACAAGTCTCCACCATAACTAAACTACAAACTAGCCACTAGAAAATACTAATTTATCTCCAACTTTGATAAAGGAGAAAGAAACTCAACATAAGACTATAATAACCAAAGAATACTCATGATACTAAAATAATGACTATGGAGAGACTCTAAGAGTTCAATAAAAAGACCATAACGATAATTAAAATCTCTGCCCACGCGAACAAATGCGAGGTTCACCGAGAATTTATCAACTTGGCGCTCTAATTAACGAAATTCTCGCATGCGTCAATTGCTGTCTCTGTACAAAAAAAATTAGCGGGGAATGAGTCGCTAGCTCAGTGAGTAATAACACTTAACCACAACCGTTTTTAATTTGGGGACAAGTCAGAAAACATGCTTGCATAATAATTACAATATATTACGCCCTTTTTAAAATGGGAATAGTAATCAGTCTCGTCATGTATTTCCTGTAACAAAATCAATTTAATAATTCAGTAATAAACTCGATAAATACTGTGTCATAGCAAATCTTTATATTTTGGGAGGTTTCCATAAACGGATCATGTAATCTGTACCACTGTGTGGACCCCTTCGTAAAAGAAGTCAATAAAACTGTAGGTCCCTACTCGAGGGAAAACTGTAACTGTATGCTAGTTTTACCTTCCCACTAGCGAGGGTTATAACTGTATTCGGTAATTGGTAAATACAAGGTGCACCAGGTCTAACGAACCCACCGTTAGCTACGGGATCCTTCAAAGTCTCCTCCCATTTATATTCTTTCTTGTAAACCATAAATACTCGTACAGAAGCAATTTCAAAATAATAAAGGACATATCATTCCTTTTCAAATCTTGTAAATCTTATTTCGGTAACAGTAATCTTGTCTCAAGTAACGATAAAACATATCTAGTAACAGTGAAAATATTTTGATTAATCGGTAAACATCTCAAATAAATTGTTCGGTGTCATATCAAGTAAAGGACTTGTCCCACATGCAAATTTCAAAGCATCGGCAATACATTTATTTTCGAAAATCATATATAAACCATGCAGGTTATGAAAACACAAATTGCGGTAAGATTACTACTTACAGTACTCATGCTGAAATACCAAATGCTTCACCTCGAGCAATTCGTACAAATTCCTCCAATCAATCTATAATTACATAATATTAATCTCATGTTAATTTCCTTATTTAGGCTAATTCATAGCTAGTTTAGAATCATCGGGGTTCATATTTGAATCTTAATTTATCGAATTATAATAACTCAACAAATCCCTCTTATTCTACTTGAAATATCAAGACCCATTTCAGTATCCCAACTTACTGGTATAGTTAGCTTAAACCAATTCAAAATCTATTAAATACAACCCATCCATACAATATACTTAGTTAATTCACTGAAAAGTCTCGTGAATTTCTCCAAATTTTCTTAACTTTATCTTTTAAACTCTTAGTTCAATCCCAACCTCATATCCATTCAGTCCCATAAGGAATCATGTAAATAAAATAATAGTGTTTTCTTAAAAAAAAAAGGAAGAATACATGTAATTACCTTTTCACTGATGCGCAAAAATATAAAAATTTTCCAGTTGGGTGTGAGTCTTTCGGTACCAAGACCACATCATCAACCTTTCTGATTTGTATTGACTAAATGATTTCCACCAAATCCTTTCTCCTCATTCTTTTCTTTTTACCCGTATAAGTCCTCCTCTAGGTTTTAAGTTTTTAAATTTCTAACTCCTCTCTAATTATAGTTTTTCTTGCCTTTTATATCACACCACTAGTCTTCAGATGGGCTAGGCCCACTAGCGTCCTTTCTTTGTTTCTTATTTTATTTATTTATTTATTTTGTTTGTTTTGTTTTATTAGTTTGGTCCTTATTCTTTTTTCATTTTTTTTGGATTTAAATTATTTTCTAAATGTCCAATATGTACTCACTTAAAATATTGGGGTATTACAAACCTTAATTAGATATGGTATATAAATAATAATTTGGTATGCTGAAATGTAATTAACACAAACCTTAAACATAAAGGGTAATAAGGTTTCATATATGGTATAGGAAGGTAAAAATCGCTTTTTGTTAATTCAAATAACTAAGGTTTGGTCATGCATTAAAAAAAAGCGATCTGATGCACTACGCTCTCGTTATGCACGACAATGCATAAAAAAAAGGAAAACTCCTTTGACATCAAGGAAGAGGGTTTCTGAATAACAACAACCTTTGGTCATGCATTTCAAAAAGAAAAAAGGAAAAAAGAAGATAAAGAAAGGAAATATTATGCTTTGTCTCTGTAATATATATAACTTCTTTTGTCCCAGTTTAAATGTATATACCTTATTGGGAACGAGAGTTAGGTATTGTTGACCCAGTGTAGTATTAGTAGGCGTCTTGTAATATTACTTGTTACTATACTAGTCAGTTTTGCCTGGAGCGCTAAGGATTGCTTAGTTAAATGACAGTTACAAACCTTTGACATCAAGGAAGAGGGTTTCTGAATAACAACATACCAGTATAATTCTACAAAGTGAGATAGAAAAATGATAGTGTGTACGCAAAACTTACCCCAAATAGACAGGCACAATAGACCTATCGATCATCAAAGTGGATATCCTGTTTGTTTTTCTTTAAGCTGATTAAAAAAGATTTACCAAAAAACTGGGCATACATTTGAGAGAGAGAATTAGTTAGGGTAACCAGCAGAGGTAAGCTAAACATCAAAATGTGTGTAGAACAAGAGACCAGCACAACTCTGGTATTATGTATGCTGGAGTAGGCAATAAGAAAATAGTAGGGGCAATTCGAGTGGCACTTTAACCCCTTCTAGTTTTTGAAAATTTTATGGCACCCTTTTTCAGCAGAAGTCAAGGACTAATATTATGTAAATCGAATAAAGATACAAACTAGTTCTCCCTTGCTATTTCATACAGTAACAGGTACATGGAGTGCTGGTTGGAGCAATACACACTTCCTACTTATTTCTACTTGGAAAAGAGAAAATGGTTAGAGGCCATTACAAGACTGGAGTCACAAAGACAACTAAGAAATACATATACTGCAACAAATCACAAAGGGAGGCAGAGGGATTCATGCCCTTTATGTTAGGGCCCATAGGAACTTGCTACCAAATAAATAGCATATGCCGAATAGGCCATTTGTTTGTTATTTTATCTGTCTACTCTTCATCATAATCTTCTTCCTCTTCCGCCAAACTTGAATTCAGTTGTGACATATGGGCAGGGCCGATAACCATTCTCTCCATTTCGAGAGACCATTGGGGGCCTTCCTCCACTTTCTCATTGGCAGGCCTTGGCGATGGATTGCAGGCTGCTATATCTGGTGCAGCTGATTTATCAACGCTTCCATCTACGCTGACTTTCAGATTAGGAGTTGTTACAACTGAACTTTCCCTGTCACAAGCACTGGAATCCAGTTTAGGTGATCCCTTCGGTTCAGTGCAGTTGTCTGTGTGAGTTCCAGGGTTTGGATTCTGCAGACCACTCTGCTGAACAGAGGTGCAAGATTCAAGTTGCATATCAGGCCGTGAAAGCTCCCTATCAGCACGTCCGCGGCCACGACCTCTTCCTCTACCCCTACCTCTTCCCCTACCACTAGCATGACCCGTCTCCTGCAGGAAAAAATGCCATTCACGTCATGACTTGATAACAGAAAATATAAAGTGATCACTGTACACTGTAAGTTGATTACTATGTGAAAACATCATGGTTTCACAAATCTCATGACAACCACAGATGATTGTGTTATCACAGTATACAAAAAACACCTGATCTGTGATATGCGACATTGCCTTGTCACATTGCATCTTCCTCCGAATTTAATTATGCCATATAAAAACGCTAACTAACTGAGAGAAACAATAACATACACCTCAATGTCAAGGTAGTTGGGTCAGTGATATGAATCCTTTATCCGTTTTGCTCCATTTAGAACCAATTTAAATCCAATATCCCATAATTTGGGTCATTTAACACTAATTTATTTTCATTTTCTATTGACATAAAAATCTTTAACAGAATAAAAGTAAACAAAAAAATGAGTGCAACCTTAGTTTAATCTACATCACTCTCTTGGAGAAAACTCAACTGCAATGAGTGAATGTTATGGTGCAACTCCAAATAAATTCTCGATTCATATAAGGAAGGGAAAAGGGTCAAATTTACCCCTGAACTTTCGAAATTGTCTACATTTGTCCTCCGTAAATAGTTGGGGTCATCCGTATCCCTGCCGTTACAAAAGTGGCACAAATTTGCCCTTCTGAGTTCTGACTAACGGTCAACTATTAAAAAATTAATTAGTCACTAAATATCTTATTTGCACCAGCAAGTGACATGTGGCATAAAATTAACCCACCCCCTTACCCCTCCCCCTTTTTCCTGTTAAAATAATCATCGTCTTCCACCTTTCTACTCTCACCAGACTCGCTCTCGGCCGATCCCGCATCTCTTTCACTTTAACATACTTGGAGGCCTCAGAAACAAATAACCTAACAGGTTCAAGCTTTATCAAGCTTCTAGACTCTAGTCCAAAAAAGCAAGAAAGTTCATATATTTGGCAAGTATGGCTTAGATGCTCCCTTTCTTCACAATAAGGAAAGAGAGCTCCAACTATTATCAAATCTAAAAAGCTATATGGAAGGTAGCTGACAAAGTAATAAAAGCCAACTTACAATTTCTGCAATAAAGTGAACGAGTAAGCACATGGGTGGATAAAACGTATGGCAGGTTTAATGGGGCTTTTCAGATTCAGAAAGAAACAACCAATTAAACTTAAAAACTTTATATGAATTACAGAAATCCCATAACATAAATTAAGATCAAGCGCCAAAAATAACAATTTCCAAGATATAGAAATTCCCTTCTTCACCTTACGAACCAGAAATTACTAGACTCTGGAATTGATGACATCCCATAGAACAAAAATATGGCAAGTATTTTGTCTCGACTGACCGATGACAACTGCTGTAAGCAGCGGCAGCGAAAACGATAACCAAATCGGAGAGGTTGAGGACAGCATAGTTTCTTTGAAATAGGCGACGATGCTGATATCAGCGATGAAAATTGTAAATGTTTGAAGAACAATCTTTTGCTGCAAACAAGTATACATTGTTTGGTCCTTCCTCAACCAATGGAAGAGAGAGAAGGGATGGCTTGGGGGGGGGGGGGGGGGTAGGAGCGGGTCTAGAAAGAGACTGAAGAAGGCGATGACAATACTCTGACAGAAAAGGGGAGGGGGTTAAGGGTGAGGGTTAATTTTTAAGCCATGTGTCACTTGCTGGTGCAACAACAACAACAACTACCCAGTATATTCCCACAAAGTGGTGTCACTTGCTGGTGCAAATAAGATATTTAGTGACTAATTAATCTTTTAATAGTTGACCATCTCGCAAAGTTCAGGAGAAATTCGACCCTTTTTCCTATAATGAAACCCATAAGATGGTCAAAAGTAAACAGTTGATGTCCATTCTAAAAAACCTTATCTCCATAAAAAGAAAAGGTTATCACTAACTAATGGATAGAACATTATTTCTGACAAAAAGATAAAGATTAAGAGAATCAAAGATATTGATAGTGCAATGTTTTCTTGAGCTAAATCAGTTTGTCCCGTGAAAACTTCATCTCAGAAAATAAATCAGCAATTACTTGTTTATACTATCACTACATTCAGAGCATTTTTTATTCTTTGAGAGAACTAAACGTTTTTGCATTAGCAATAATTAAATGCTTTACAATAAATAAGTTCTTTTTCAGTTTTTAGCCTGAGAAATTACGAGGAATCTAAACTAGAAGAGTCAACGAAGTGTTTCTCACCGTCCTACTCCTTTTGAACTCATCCTCACTGTCATGATGTTCTTCCATTGCAACTTTCCTGATAAAACAATAATCAACTGAATAGAAGAAAAACTACCAACTTTAACGTTATAAGACAAACAAGAAGTGATCCTAACCTTCTTTTTGGCATTTCACCCGCAGCATCAGAATGGCCATAATCAGGAACCTTGCTGACAACTTCCCGAAGAAAGTCAAACACGTTGTAGCTTTGTACACAATGCTTTCTACAAATAGATGTTAGATGCAATCAGTATGCATGTAATAGGATAAATGAACCAACAAGCCCATTATTTCCGAATTGACAAGTGAGTGAGAAAGGCAGCATCATCCTACTTAACCTGTACAGAAAGACGTGTTCTGGTAGTAGGAGTGGGATCTTTCAGCACATTGCAGAAGAAAAAAATGATGCATTAGCTAACACAGATTAAAGATGACATGAACATTAAAAGAGGATCTGTGGAATGCGTTGAATTCTAAATTCTATGTATAACATTCTTTAGAGTACTATTTTCAATTTGTTAGACAATTCCAAGGTGCATTAGTAATGTTGAAATTTAATTGCTCTATGTTGCAGCAGCTAGCCTTCAAGGAATGCTCAGGAAGCAAGTCCATTACAGCTGCCAGCTGGTTTGACAGAGAGTTGTTGCTTGATTTGGTAGCTGTTCTTCCCTTAGCCCCCAAATTTTCAGGAGGCAGAAAATTGGCTTGTTTTAATGACAAACTGTTTCCCTTTGTGCAACTATTCTGTGTGCTTAAAGCTTGAACAGTTTCAGCAGGCAGAATTCCTTTAAGTTTCTTAGACTTTCATTTTTTAATAAAGAATCTTGAAATATCATATGTGAATGTTACCCCTAATCCTCCTAGCATTTGAGGTTAGGATTTACAGAACATAGACAGTGTGGCAATTCAAGTCGTTCTAAAGCCTTTCACTCTTAACTAAGTCGTTTAACTCTAACAGCTAGTACTCAGTCCACCTATTAATTACAAGATAACCTGATAACTGATTTTGATCAGTAGTGTCTCTCAAGCTACAAAAAGATCAAAAACAACCCAAGCATAAGACTGTCAGGATATCAATACACAGCAAAATTTTGTAAGCTGTACATGTTCGCACTCACAAATAAAGCATTTTTTACATAAGGTCCCATGAGTATCAACAAAAAGGAAGAAAAATTTTAAGAAATAACTCAAATAAGTTGAAGTAGAGCAATGGAATAAAGTACATTCATTGGCATTTGATGTATTTACAAAAGATAACGAAACTCTTGATTTGAACTGAACAGCTGAAGTGGAGACAAACACTAACTTCTGTTGTACTGTTAGAGAATGCACTTATCCCTCATTGGTTGCATAAGGGTTCGAAAATACAAGGAGTTATAATGTCTTGGGACACTCCACCCATTGTCTTAAGGTTTTGAGTTGGATGCTTCGATTCCATGTGAAAGAATCTGAGCATCCAATCCAAAACCTTAAGGTATCAGGTTGATAAGAATTTAAATCTTCAACCCCGTGTAAACCCTAGAACTGGGTTACACGTGCTGTTGGAGAATAAACTTGTTTTTCATTGGTTGCGTGATTGTTTCCAAAAGGGTTTAAATGTCCTAGACCACTCCACCTATTGCATAAAGGTTTTGGGCAGGTAGCTTGGATTCTTTCAGACATAAGATACTGCACCGTGTTAAGAGGAAGCCATGATACTCCACTATTGTCAAAAAGACATCATGATTTCTAGATCCTCTCAGTTGGCTTGCAGTAGAGATTGGCAGACTTGGAGAGAGCATGTAAGAAATGAACAGCAATAGCCAAACAAGTTTCCAATGACAGAAACAGATGAGAAAAAATAGCTTTGAAGTGGCAGATATTTTCAGAGAAAAGAATCAAAAAGACTGAACAGGTTTTCACCAAAAGCACCACAACTATGAAGACTATGGTCCTCTCATCAACCAAACATGTTAAAAACAATAATGGGACCGAGATGAAGCACTTTGCAGAAATAAATTCATCAAAATGTAAAAGACGTGCACTAGCAGACCTATATACAAGGCAAGTGCATTTCTTGAAACAAGCCTGAGAACTTAGCAAACAACCAAGATAACATGTGCATATTGAAATCAAATTACCATCCTAGTAAAGCCATAAAGATTTTGTGTTTCATCTATGTAATATAATAAGTCTGTAGCACTACTCAACACAGCCAAGTCGATTATCAGGATTAAGTTACCATACACAACACGGATTAACCAGATCAGAAATCAGAGACGAGATTGAATAGATAACGGCTCATTATTAGCTTCCAAATCTGATCTATACGGATGAATGGAGATTTTCGAAAAGTCACTCACAAATGCAGTGAATTAACAGTCTTTGCTCCTCTTCTAAGAGTTATGTCATATGTCCGATCACAAAGGTCTTGTAAGAATAACTCCAAGGCTTTTGCTGCATTTAATGCCATGAGGAGAAGGGTTAGAAAAAGATACCAACGAGTAAATTGACGATGGACAAACATTATATGGGACTTACACACTAGAACGGGCACGGCCATTGCAATCTTACCAACATCCTCATCAGCTTGCATAATCTTCTTGATCCGGGCCTAAACGTTTTTCATGAAGAAAAGGAGATATCTCAGATATTCCACATTTGATAGAACTAAAAGCTGAGAAATAGTAATGGCAAATACAGCAATAAGAACATCAATGATAACAAATAAAAAAGACTTGAAACTGATTAGACGTTCTTCTATGTGTTTTCATGTTAATCCTCCAATCCATCCTTTTCTTTCTTAATCGAATAAAGAGTTATTCACTGAAACAGAGACCCACTTGAATCAGAAATGTAGAACTCAGATCCTATAGAGCATACCTGCTCATTTAAAACACAGTTTTTTTTTTTTTTGTTTTTTTATAAGGTCATTTAACACAGAGATAAGAGAGAGATCCCACTTCTTGTCACAAAATGCACCTCCTACGGGCAGACAAACTGGCACGAGGATAATCCACACTTGATATGATTGATCTGTTACCAAAGTAACTCGGACATAAAACTGTACTTAATGTGTCATCACAGAACCCACCCACCCCCCACCCCAAAAAAAAAGAATAAGACGAATAGTTGGATGTGTCAGTACCAATTAAGAAGAGTGACTAAGAGGTTATCACACTTGATATGATTGATTTGAGGTAATCTCCCATCATGATAATGCAACTTCTGGAATATAGAACTATTTCCCCCTTCGTTGGCTGCTAGAACAATGCTAACACAGACATCATTATTAGGCCCTTGCACATTTTCACTAGGTGTGATTTTCATTGCTCTTGGCAATAGACACATCCCAACGATCACTTCTTTGAAATACGGCCTCAATGTCCACAACAGCCATTTTTTGTCAAGTTTGAATGAGTTGGCTTTCAATGCTTGCCCTGCACTAGTTAAGGTTAATAGGTTCACGACTTCAACGAAAACATACAACCCGTTTCGTTCAAACAGTCAGCTCCAAACGGCAAAACCCACCTATCATTCGCATGTCCAATGCGACAATACTCATGAAACTTCCTTCTATTTCCAACCAAAGCAACATAAAGAATTAATATAAGTTGAAAAAGTTCCAAATGCTCCCAAGATATTACACTGTAAAACAATTCACAGCAAAATGTAACTTTGCTGATTTGTCTTTCTGTATCCAACAATATCCACATTAACTACCACAGATGACATGCCACACCACAGCACTGCCTCACTTAAGCCATTTCAAGGACCAAAATACAGCTACAAAACCTCTACTACTACGCCTCAGTCCCAAATAAGCCGGAGTCGGCAATACTAATCCTCACTGACCATGTTACTCCATATAAACTCATCAGAGACAAATATTATCCAAAATAAATATAATAATATAATATATTAAATTAAATTAAAAAGTACTAGAGTTCATTACATTTTCTAGTGATGTACAAATCTTTGAAAGTCTAAACAACTCCTAGGAAAAACATAGTTAGGTAAAGTAAAAGCAAGTATAAAGCCAGTATGACTAGCAGCAAAATAATTTTCTTTTTAATTGACCAATAGATTGAAGCAATTACTTTAACCCACAATACAAAATCCTAGCTCTTATACTTTTTCTTTGGCTACACTAAGCTTAGCCAAGTCTGACTAGTAGTTCAACCAAAAATTACCATGTCCCTAATTTCAACTTGAAGTTACCATATACGTAATATTTTCACTGCGATTTTATGACGAGCCACTATAGAAGTGAAGTCAAAATTCGAGTTATCCCTTGAGCAACAACCCTAGAAACCCGACCCACTAAGCAAAATAGGTCCAGCTAAATAGCTCAGAAAATACCAGATTCGTTGAAATTAGCAGATGCCATAGGCAGATCAAGGAGAGTACAAGTAAAAAAGGAAAAAAAACAAATGCATTAGAGAGGAAAGAGGGAAAAAGTAAAGCAGCTCACCGCAGGGAAGCGAGTGTCGAGTTTTTTCCTCATGACAAAAATCAGTTTCTGGACATTCAGAAATTGGGAGAATCTGAAGGATATTAAAATAAATAAGAGAATCTTGAGATGTAAATTTGTGAAATTGGGAAGAATCAGAAGAACACAATCATTGGGAGTGAGAGAGGGGCAAATCGAAGGTATTTTTCAATTGAAAAGAAAAGGGAATTTTTTCGGACTTGACGTACAGGTCCTTTTACCAAAGGACATTTCAATTTGAGACCCATTTTGCTTTGTGTTTTCTTCTATTTAACTTTTATTTTATTTCAGAAAAAAATAAAATAAACGAGGTTGATTAATGAGTTATGTAAAAATTGTTAAGAAATAGATGTAACAATACAAAATAAGAAAATAACTAATAGAATAAGAAAAGAAGAGATAACATTCTTATTTTATCAAGTGTTCAAGTGTATTCCATCTCATATTTCATGCCTCTATTTATACTATTACGTATGAAGGTTACAAAATGATTGTCTTAAACATGACATTAACAATTGAGATAAAGGGAGAGGTTATGGAGGTGTTAGAGTTACAATCATAATAGTTATGAGTAGTGGGGGGTTATTTACATCATGAGTGAAAATAGTGGGAGTAGTGGATATTCATATTAACCATAGGTTTTACAACACTCCCCGTTGGATGTCTAAAAATATAAAATATGCCTCGTTAAAACCTTACTATAAAACAACTCTGTGGAAAAAAAAATTAGTGAAGGAAAAAGATTACGCATATATGTATAGGCTTTATTTGCTGCCTCGTTAAAACCTTATTAGGAAAACCTAGTGGGACAAAACCTACGTTAAGAAAAAAAAAAGTACAGCGCGTATTTTACTCCCCCTAGTGAAAACATCATTTTATTTCTCGAAGACGTCGCATTTCGATCTTTTGTTTAAACTTCTCAAATATTAATATTGGTAATGCATTAGTGAACAGAAGAGCCAAATTTCACATGAACGAATATCTTGAACATTGATTTCACCATTTTGTTAAAGATCATGCGTGAAAAAAGAACTTTGGTGAAATGTGCTTTGTTCTTTCTTTTTTGATGTATCCTCCTTTCAGTTGAGGGATGCAAGCAACATTGTGTTCATATAGTGTAGTTGGATTATCTTTTTTCATAAGAAAACCACATATTTCCCAAATATGCTAAGTCATTGGTTTCAACCAAACACATTCCCAACTAGCTTCATGATTAGCTATTATCTCAGCATGATTGAGTTGTGGCAGCTACCGTTTGTTTTATCGAACGCCATGATATAATTGTACCTCCATATGTTAACAGATAGCCTATTTGAGATCGAGTTTTATGTGGATCAGACAAATAACTTGCATCGGTATAGCCAATCATCTCTGGCTTGAATTCATTAAAATAAAACAATCTCATATCTATAGTTTTCCGAATATATATATATATATATATATATATATATATATATATATATGCTTAACACCATTTCAATGTCTTCTTGTTGAGGAGGAGCTGAATCTTGCTAATAAGCTTACTACGAACGCAATATCTAGTCGAGTATTGTTGGCAAGATACATCATTGCCCCAATTAGATATGGAGTTTCGCCATTTTCTTGAGACCGAAATGGATCTTTATTTATGTCAAAAGATATCACAACTATTTGGGTACTCAGTGGATGTGTATTATCCATGTAAAATTGCTTTAAAACCTTTTCTGTGTATGTTGATTGATGAATAAAAATTCCATTTGTTACATTCTCAATTTGTAGGCCAGACAAAATTTTGTCTTACTAAGATCTTTCATTTCAAATTATTTATTCAAATACTCTACAATCTTTGGAAGCTCTTTAGAAGTGCCAATGATATTCAAGTCATCAACATACACAACTATAATGACAAATTCAGATCCAGACTTCTTAATAAAGACACAAGCGCAAATAGGGTTATTTTTGTACCATTCCTTTAGCAAATATTCGCTAAGATGATTGTACCACATCCTCCCTAATTGCTTCAATCTGTATAAGGATTTTTTAAGCTTTATTGAACAAGTTTCACTTGAACTTTTATGTGCTTCAGGAACTTTAAATCCTTCGGGGGTTTTCATGAAAATTTCATTGTCCAGTGAGCCATATAAGTAGGTTGTTACAACATCCATCAATAGCATATCAAACTTTTCATATACTGCCAGATTTATTGAATACCTTAAGGTAATTGCATATACCACATGAGAATATGTCTCCATATAATCTATTCCGGGACATTGCAAAATTCTTTGTGCCGCTAGTCGTGCTTTATATCTTATGACTTCACCTTTTTTTATTTTATTTTCGCACAAAAACCCATTTGTAACCCCACTGGCTTGACACCTTCAGGTGTTCGGACTATTGATCCGAAAATTTTATGTTACTCGAGTGAAGCCAATTTCCCTTGAATTGCGTTTTTTCATTTTGGCCAATCATTTCTCTATCTATATTTATCGATAGATTTTGGCTCAAGATCCTCATCTTGTTGCATTATTTCAACTGCAACATTATATGCAAAATTATTATTAACAACAACGTTATTTCGGTTCCACTTTTTTTCGTAGAGATATAACTTTGAGATCTCTTCATTTTCATCATTTTCAGGTACTAGAACCTCATGTGAAGTATTATCGATTACTATGTCTTTATGCTCCTCTTGAGAAATTACCTCCGTGTTATGATCAACTTGATCATTTGTTGCTTTTCTTTTTCGGAGATTCTTATCCTTGAAACTGATTGGTCTACCACGTTTAAGGGGTGACTTAGACTCATTTGCATTATCATATTGTCTAATTGGGGTATCAACTCGAATTGGAGCATTTACAGCTGGAATATGCGATTTAGTAACCCGTGGAAGGTTAGTAAATGCATCTGACAATTGATTTGCAATATTTTGCATATAAATGATTTTTTGAACTTCTTGTTCACATTAATTTGTACGAGGATTCAAATGAAATAGAGATAATACGTTCCAATCTATCTCATTTTCCACCTATTTATTTTCTCACTCTAATGTTGGAAAAACTGATTCATCAAAATGACAATCAGCAAATCTGGTTGTAAACAAATCTCCTGCCATAGACTTTAGATATTTAATTATATAAGGAGATTCATAACCAACATATACTCCCAACCTTCTTTGGGGATCCATCTTTTTGTGCGTTGTGGTACGGTGGATCTATTGGAACATATACCACGCGCCCAAAAATTCTTAGATGGGAAATATTTGGCTCCTGACCAAAAGCCAATTATAATAGGAGACATCATGATAAATGGTTGGCCTTATGCGCACAAATGTTGCTGCATGCAAAATAGCATGTCCCCACACTGAAAGAGGAAGTTTTGTCCTCATTAGCAGTGATTTAACTATTAATTGGAGGCATTTAATCAAAAGTTCTGCTAGATCATTTTGAGTAGGAAAATAAGCAACCAGATGCACAACTTTTATTCCAGTGGACATACAACAATCAATAAAGGTCTGAGATGTAAATTCACCAGGATTATCAAGATGAATTGTCTTAATTACATAATCAGGAAATTGTGCTCTTAACCTTATTATTTGGGCCAACAATCTCGCAAATGTCATATTGCGAGTTGACAATAAGCACACATGTGACCATCTTATAGATGCATCTAGACCATAAAATACTTGAATGGTCCACATGGAGGGTGTATAGCCCCACATATATCACCTTGTATACGTTCTAGAAATGAAGGGGATTCAATCCCAACTTTAGCTGCTGATGCTTTAATAACTAATTTTCCTTGAGAACAAGCAACACAATAGAATTCCTTAAATTGAAGAATCTTCTTGTTCTTCAATGTATACCCATTTGAATTTTCTATTATTCTACGCATCATGTTAAAACCGGGATGGCCCAACCGGTCATGCCAAATGATAAAATCATTAGAAGTTATCTACTATAGCATGTGATTCAACCATACCGATATTTGTGTGATACAACCCAAAAGAAAATTGGTAATTTTTCGTGCACAAATTTTTTTTCATGTGTAGTAATATAAAGGTATTCAACCTTTCCTTCGTTAGAGCTCTTAACATGGTAGTTATTTTGGCGAATAGCTTTGAAACTCAACAAGTTTCTTTGAAACTTACTACAATACAATGCATTATTAATAGTTAATATCGTTCCTCCATGTAGTAATAAGGCCACTCTTCAAGAGCTCCAACTTTGTACTACCAGATATTATATTAACATAGGTCTTTTTCATAACTAAATAAGAGAAAAATTTATTTATTCTTAATATTGTGTGAGTTATAGCACTATCCAAAAGACATAAATCTTCATTACTCGTCTTGGATCCAATTAAAGACTGTTGAATTTTAATTTATTCATAAAAAAAGTACATCATGAGAAATACGAAAAAATTAACATCACCAACAACAATATAAGACAAGTTAAGTACTGCTTGGAAATAAAAACAACTTTAGAACGAGTCAAACATACTGAAAATAAAAATAACAACATAATATCATTCCCCTGTAAAATGATCAAACTTTAGTTTTGATGTCCAAAGAAGTCTTTTACTTCCAAATGAATAAGATCATCGAGGCCTTCAAAATCATCATCATTCAAAGCAAGATTTGCCTCTACATTGTTATCATTTTTGTTTGAAGGCCCTTCCTCAAATCATTTTTAAATGTCAAGTGAGACTCCACTGGAGCATTAGCAGAAGATGCTCCAGCATTATTTTCCTTTCTTTTGATGGAGTTTTATAAAGCCTGAAAAATGCTCAGGTGCACGTCATTGAATTTTTCAATGACCTTTCATGCCACAACGGTGGTAGTTACCGTTTTTGCCTCTTGAGGGGTTGTTTTAAGAACCCATATTGTTCTCTCGTTTTCCAAGACCACCATGATGATGATTATTATATCGTCCATTTCCATTTCCACGTACATTTATACGACTATTATGATTATTCTGTCTTTTTCCAGGCTTATCACATCTCGCTACTATATTTGTTTCAAGAAGCGGAGCTGACCCTGTGGGGCGGGCTTTATGATTTTTCATCAAAAGGGTATTATGTTACTGAACCACCATAAGGTATGAATTCAGAATACTTTTTAAAATTTCTTTCACGTGTTATTGTAATACCAAATTTGAGGCATGAAAAGTCGTAAGAGTCTTTTCCAATAAACCCTCATCATTCATAACATCTCCACATAATTTCAATTGGGAAGTTATTCGAAATACAACAGAGTTATACTAACTTACGGTCTTAAAATCTTGCAACCGTAAGTGCATCCATCATATCGAGTCATTGGCAATACCGTAACCTTAAGGTGATCATATCTTTCCTTCAAGTCAGCTCATAATTCAAGTGGATCTTTCACTGTCAAATATTCAATCTTTAAAGCTTCACCCAAATGACGACAAAGGAAAATCATGGCCTTCGCTTTGTCCTAGCTTGATGCCTCATTACCCTGAGTAATGATATTACCAAGGCCTTTAGCGGCTAAATAAATCTCAGCATCGAGAACCCATGATAGATAATTTTTTCCAGAAATATCAAGTTCCACAAACTCAAGCTTTGACTAATTCGATATAGTGAATACTATCAAAGATGATAAATAATTAGAAATTATTAGGATAATAGCGTAAAGAATCTTAAAAATTAACATAATATCAAATTTGTTATCTATATACACTAAAGTAATAATTCTATAGAAAAGAATATTATTTGTTTCTTCAAATTATTAGTATATCTTTGATGTTAACTAGAACAAAAATATCTTCTAACTTTAACACAATTTCAAATGTCGAACAACATAAAATAAATATTCTTCTCTCAATTAATTATATTAACATGAAAATTAGCAACTTTCACATGACAATCATGCAAATAACTTAAAATAAAAAAATATAGAATTCTTTATTTTTACACATATATAGAGATGTGAGAAATTATGAAACTGCATATTAAAGATACTAATGATGAAATCAAAATATACAACGAAGAAAAAAAAATGAACAAATATACGTGAATAACGAAAAAAGCTCAACTTCGTGCTGATGACATTTTAAGAAATGTAGCTCAAAGTAACAATATAAACAAGAAGATAAGTAATATAATAAGAGAAGAAGAGATAACTTTATTATTTTACCAAGTGTTCAATTGTAGTCCATCTCACATTTCATGCCTCTATTTATACTATTACATATGAAGGTTACAAAATGATTGTCTTAAACATGACATTAACAATTGAGATCATGGGGAAGATCATGGGGAGACGTTATAGAGGTGTGGGAGTTATAAGTATAATAGTGATGAATAGTGGGAGGTTATTTACATTATGAATAAAATAGTGGGAGTAGTGTGCATCCTTATTAACTATAGGTTTTACAACAATTATTATAATGTAAATTTTTTACTAGGGTGAATAATAATTACTAGTATTACATAATCCGGGAGTCATTTGGTTCCTTCTTCAGACCTCAATATTTTACTTCCGTTCTTTGAGACTTCTAAGTAAGTTGCTAGTTTTTACTTATTTTCCACCCAAATTAACGCACTTGACCCTTCATCTTTCAACCTCTCTTGGCGATGGCCTGAGAACCAAGCATCTTGGCGATGGCCTGAGAACCAAGCATCACATCCCTGCCCACCCCACTCGGCTCGTCGCTGAACTTGCACTCCAGATATTCTGTCTTAGATCTGCTTATTTTGAAACATTTAGACTCGAGGGTCTGTCTCCATACATCTAACCTTTCACTAACACCGGCGCTCGTCTCGTCTATCAATATTATATCATCAGCAAAGAGCATACACCAAGGTACATCCCCTTGGATATGACGGGTTAGAGCATCTATCACTAAGGCGAACAACAGGGGGCTCAGCGCCGATCCTTGATGGAGCCCCATTACCATAGGAAAATGGTCTGAATCGCCACCCACCGTCCTCACCCTAGTCTTAGCCCCATCGTACATGTCCTTGATAACTATGATATAGGCTTCTGGCACACTCTTCGCCTCCAAGCACCTCCATAGCACCTCCCTCGGGACCTTGTCATACGCCTTCTCCAAGTCGATAAGCACCATATGCAGGTCCTTCTTCTTATCCCTGAATTGTTCCGCCAGCTGCCTAACTAGGTGAATAGCCTCAGTGGTGGAGCGGCCCGGCATGAAACCGAACTGGTTCCCAGATATATTCGTCGCCTCCCTCATTCGCGCCTCAATCACCCTCTCCCAAACCTTCATCGTGTGGCTCATTAGTTTAATACCCCTATAGTTGTTGCAGCACTGGATGTCCCCTTTGTTCTTGTACAAGGGCACCACTGCACTCCACCGCCACTCATCCGGCATCCTTTTAGTCTTGAAGATCACGTTGAATAGCCTAGAGAGCCACTCCCCTCCAGGTTTACCCATGCACTTCCAAAACTCCACCGGGATCTCGTCAGGCCCGGTTGCTCGACCCCTACTCATCCTACGCAACGCCCCTAAGACCTCCTCCACCCTAATGCGCCTGCAGTACCCAAGGTCTCTATGACGCTCTGAATGCCCCAACTCCCCTAGCTCTATGCTCCGATCCCCCTCCTCGTTAAGAAGTTCCCGGAAGTACGCCTGCCACCTCTGTTTGATTTGCGATTCCCCCATCAGAACTCTACCATCCTCGTCCTTGATACACCTGACATGGTCTAGGTCACGAGCTTTCCTTTCCCTTGCTTTAGCCAGCCGGAATAACTTCTTATCCCCACCTCTCTCCCCTAGTTCCTCATACATGCGACCGAACGCCGCGTTTTTAGCTTCCGTGACTGCCATCTTAGCTTCTCTTCTCGCCTCCCTGTAGAACAACCTGTTCACTCTCCGCTCCTCCTCGCTTGTGCTCCCTGCCAACCTAGCGAACGCCGCCTTCTTCACCTCCACTTTTCCTTTGACTACCTCATTCCACCACCAATCACCCTGATGACTACCTGAATATCCCTTAGAAACCCCGAGCACGTCCCGTGCTACCCCCCTAACCAAGTTTGCTGTCGCTGACCACATAGCGTCCGCTTCCCCATAACTTCTCCAAGCTCCGCCCTCCACTAACCTCCTTTCCAACTCCTGAGCTTTCTCCTTAGACAAAGCTCCCCATCTAATCCTCGGTTGACCCCGGGCGCCCCACACGAATAAAAGTTGGCTTTGTCCCCAATTCCAACTATCAAATAAGCATAAAAAATCACAAGAAAGGATATAGGAGGACTCCCCAAGCTTGGTCCATCTGCATGGGGTCATCAGTGGTCCCCTGGTCCTCTGTATGTGCAGGAACCTCAGACTGGTTCCTGGTCTCTTGCTGCTCAGCTGCTGGAACTGGGGCATGGATCTAGACAGGCTGGATATCAGGTGCATCCTGTAGCAAACTGGAGGAAGCCTCCTGTGGATCTGCTAACTCAATGAACGCCTCAGTTGTACTGGGGAGCTTCCTCTTCTTCCTTGGAAGCCTCGGTGCCTGCTCCTACTGTAGCTCTGCTACTGGTACTGCTGCTAGAGCTGGATCCCCTACCAATAGCTTGTCCACATCTGCTTTGAGCTCCTTCATAGACTCCTTGGAAGCCCGTGATTTCCTCATCTTCTTATGCTCTGGGGGAAGCTCCTTCAGAGCCTTGCCATGTGAGTCCACTGCCTTAGACAAGGCATCATGTGTCTTCATCATCTTTTCCTGGTTCTTCGGGAGCTTATTCAGTGAATCCTCAATGGACTGAGGAATCTGAGTTGTTTGAGGTACTGACTGGGCCTCAATGGTAGAAGATAATGCAGACAACATGGATATCGCTGTTGACATCCAGTTGTTCACACTGGCCAGTGTCTGGCTCAAGTGACGGGTAGTGAAAGGATGAGCTCGGGAGGATGGAACCCCTAGGCCAACTGAAGTACTGGGACCAGCAACAGAGGAAGCCCTTGGAGGCAAGTCATTAACTGTAATGGCAACAGGCATGGTGGAAGACTCTACAAAAGGCTCTATCGCAACTAGCTCCTTAGACTAGCCAGTTGGGGCAGAGGCAGGTGGCTTGCAGCTCTTGTCCTTGGGGTTGTCTGGCCCCTTTAAACTGTACCACGAGAATAGGGACACCGGTCTCACCTTGACATCAAATGATTTCTTCTACATTTTTAAATCCCATAAGTACATGGTGAGGGCGTTAGGAAATGGGTAATTTTGGTCACTCTTAGACCCCACCGATGTAAATCGCCCGGTACATCACACTTCCCACATTGATAGGGAACCCCCCATGATAGAAGCAATCAGAACAACATCGGGAAGTGGATAGTTTAATCATGGGAATTGGGGTCAAGTCTATTGCATACAAAGGTCAAACACCCCTAGCTTCAAAGTTTAATGTCCTCCGAACAATATTCATCCCCGCTTGTAACCAATACAGAATAGTATCCGGGTGAGCCAAGTATCTAGCTAACCAGGGGTGAACCTCTGCACCCATGTCCAATTTCTCATTATACTGGGTCTCATCTTCGTCATCAAACCCCAAGTAATCATTGAAAGCTTTCCAGGAGAATACCACATTTTTCGTTCCGCACTCTGGTCATTCTTGAGCCCTTTTTGACGTGGGCCACATTGCAGCAGACCTCCTTGACCATGTGCTCATCGGCTCTTCTGTTGTCCGTTCTACTATCACAGAAACAAAATCTAAAACTCTCATGATGCTGAGTATTATTCAATCACTCAGTCCTTAATTCACATTTAATTTACCATGTTCTCCAGCCCATACTGATTTCTATTATTCTGGGGTCTAACTTTTCCTTCCGACAGTTGTGTTGGAGTCACGAACTTATTTCTCGAAGTGAGGATAGGACTTTATGGCCTATACTCTTTTGTTATCTTAAAGGCTGTCACCTCTCGACTTTTCCTTCAATGGACCATAGACTATGTAATACTATCATCTTTTTGATCTACCGTATTCATCCATGTATCATATCTTACTCATAATGCTTCAGTAACTCTTTTCTTATTTTACGCCAACATTATGTCTATCACTTTATTCTGAAAACTAGAACAAGACATTGCTTTGATATTAGATCCCCTTGCTCCATCCACAGACTCTCTGGATTACTTAACATTCTTGCGTTACTAGGGACGGGAGCCACACTTAGGTAATATTTATCCCTTCAAGGCTTCCAGTTCTTATATTTGTGGTACTCATATTCAGTTGTACTATTTTAGAATGTACCATCTGGATGTCTCACAAGGAGATTTATTAGCACTTTTGCAATATCCTTCGGAAACATCAAGTAATATCAATAATCCATCTACCATATTGGGTTACTCTAGCCCCAGCCAAATTTCGATATCTCGTCCTTCTCTTAAACCATATATATTAGCTCCTATAGAGAATAACTGAGATTGATGTGGCCAGCTGTACATATCCCTATTACAATTGAAGGTAACTCAAAATGCTTATATCTCTTTTCCCGAATTAAAGATAATGATCATCTTCATTAACTGAGCGCCTCGTTCCCTTCTTCACCTTACTTCTTTTATTTGTTGAAACTTGTATCTACCTTCCGATTCTTTTATTCCTTTATACGATAAGAATGGATTGACATTCTTGCCTTAATGATCCTTATCAAGAAGCTTAGACACATTAGTACACACATGATCTGCTAAATACCTCACATTTATTCATCATAAGCATGATGCAAAAATCGAGTTCCTCTAACTCAGTTATTCCACAACTATGTCTCTTACCAACCGTCTTTATGGATGTAGGCATCATCGTATTATGAATAAGATAGAGTTTAGGAAATTGAATTCTTACAAGTGAGCTCTACAGGATCTAGAGTAAAAAGGAAGAGTGACAGTCTAAATGCCCTGTAGCCTCCTACTTATAAGTGTGGTGTACGACATACCCATAAACAAGATTCTACTAGACACGACTTATGCCTAGGACAGAACTGCTTTAATACCACTTTTATACGACCCAAACCGATGGGCCACAATGGGCACCCAGTACCTTAGTACTCAATTGGGTACCAACATAATGTATCCTTTATATTATTCTACAATAGGTAAATGAACCGGAGTAACGCATGAGGGAATACAAACTTATACATATGAAGTACGGGCCTATAAGGCCGGCATGATTCTTTATATACTCGAAATATAGTCCAACAAGCCATACAAGTATCCGTATACATGAAATATATCTATAAGCCTATAAGAATACATAATATCACAAAGGTTGGGACAATGTCCCTCCATACCAAGCAATACATGTACTAATTATACTAACCCAAGAAGCAACTCCGGAGCAAATGAGTGCAACAACATATTCCGCTGAGCTGATAACCTAATTGGAGGAATCTCGACCTGTCAATCATGAGCTACCGGCATGATACGCAGTGTTCCCATGCAAAAGGGACGTCAGTACAAATAATATACTGAGTATGTAAGGCCCCGGAAAGTTTCGCTAAGTAAATTAAGATTTTGTAGCGTCACACATGCTTAATATAATATATTTATATACTATTAACACGGTGGACATCAATTAGACTAGTTAAATATGAGTATAAGTCTTATGGTAAGTGATGTGAGGTCCAAATGGAAGCCTAAGTGTATGCCAAATGAGAAATTTTTTGAAATAGGCCAAAATTCCAAATAGATTCGCACAAGGCTCCACTGTAAACTTTTATATATAATTATGTGTAAGTTTTTATGTGGTAAATAGCATATAAATTGAAATCTCTTTGAGTCTAATTTCTAACGCTTCAAACCGTTCATCATTTGGACATTCCTACACAAAGTTATGATCAAATTACTAAAGGCTGGAAAATACGATCCGGTGTCATGTCAGATCTGTGGTCCGTATTTTCATTCTGCGGTCCGCATTTTAGTTCTGCGGTTCGCATTTTGATCACAGATTGAACCAGTGTAGCTCATTTTTGGGCACCGATTTTGCGGTGCATTCTGCTATAGCATAATTGATATTGGAGGGTTAAAATTTTTAATTTTTATAACCCGACCCCTTTTTGATATATAACCTTTGGGGCTTCATTTGGGGTCATTTCCTATTGATTTTAGAGAGATGTAAGAGTATTTTAGAGAGATAAGGAGGAACCCAACATCTAAATCATCCATATCTTGCATCAATCTTCTAGAATCAAAGAATCCAATCGCAAGTTCTTCATCTAAGAGGTAAGATTTTATGCCCTAGGTTTTTATTTTGATTTTAGAGTATAGGATGGGTTATTGAGGTATGATTCTTGGGTATTTTAGTATTGTGTATACATGCATATAAATTAGGTTGTGAGAGGATTGTTTAACATAAATGGGTAAAAATTGGGTTGGGAAATGAAGGACACCTTGTAAAATAGATTTGAAATCAAGATGCTCATCTAGTGTTTGATAGAATGCTCAAATGAGCTAAAACCATGAATATCTTTCTAATTTTTTCTCAATTTTGCTATGTCTCAAAATAGATTGAAGTTTCTAGAATTTTCGGAACGTTGTAGTAACTTAAGGTAAAGCTCTTCGAGGTATGTATGGCTAACTTTGATCTTTGTGAAATCGTCTTGCTTGGTGTACGAATATTTGGTATGTGATAGCTACGTGGATTGTTTGTGAAACTCTTGTGATTGTTTTGTTGGGTATTTGATTGGTTTGATTAAGTGTTATGTGGTAAGAGTTGAGAAACAAATGATAGAAGGAAATTGTAAATGATGCAATTGGAAGAACTGTGGTAGTAAAATATTTGGCTTCTTGTGGGTAATTATTGAGATGACTTGAATTACTTACGAACTGTTGAATATAATGGAATTGGTACTGCTGGCTATGGAAACACTTGTAACATTGTTGTGGTGCTGACTTGAGGAGTATTGTTGTTTATCTTTGTGATTTGTTGTTTGGTTGTGATTGTTGTGAATTGAAACTGTACGACGGGGTCGGGTATCACACCGCAACACGGTGTTATAAGGTGGCAGGTTGTGGTGATAAGAGTGGCCGAGGTAATAAGAGTGGGAAAGTGATCGAAATCACTATTGAAATATTCACTTGAACAAATTGTTAAATCATTGATGTGGAATTGTGAAAGGAGACAACAGGAGAGTTTGTAACCTGTAGGGCACTAATTGCCCCTTTGTTTGACTTGATTGTACCTTTTATGTGTGTTTGGTTGTTGCTTCTATTGTTGTTTTCTACTTGTGTTTGGTTTGAGTTTACTTAGAACAAAGTTAGATGTTGAAAACTTATTTGGCTTGATTGTTCCTTTGCTTGTGCATTTGATTGTTGTTTCTATTGCTGTTATCTACTTGTGTATGGCTTGAATTTACTTGGGACAAAGTTTGTTCATACATACCAGTACAATTCAAATATATTGACGTCTCTTTTTCTGGGGGCGCTACATTCATATTATGATTGTAGGTGGATCCATAGCAGGTGCTCCAGTCCACCGACCGTAGCTCCTCATCACTTCCCGTCAGCTGATTCGGCAAGCCCCTTTTCATTCGGGGCCCTATGTGGCTCACACCACTTTCTGTTTTGGGATCTTGTTTTAATGTTGTATAAGATATAGCCGGAGCCTTGTTGCCGGCGTTTCCATATTATTCTTCAATTGTATTTAGAGGCTCCGTAGACAGGTTGTGGGTAGTGTCGGTCATGATAATTTAAAAGATAAATAATGATGTGTGATAATGATGTATAAAAATTGGAATACCTTTATTATGATGAATGAAGTTGCTAATGGAAATTGTTATTGTTATATTTATAAAATTTGGTTAATAGAGTCCATATCCTATAATTGTTATTTCACTTGGTTATTAGGTAAAGAGAATGAGGGGTAACACGTGGGGTAGAAAAGGCACCCAGGTTCGCTTGACTGGGGGTACCCGGTTGAGCGCCGGTCATGTACCTCTAATTTGGGGTGTGCCAGAAAATCGGTGACTAATAGACATGAGAAAAACATAGAGTAAACGACTCAACATGTATATCTAAATAACTCCGAATCATTTAATATTATAATGGCGTGCATATGTGTATCAATGTCATACCATGCATGGGTATATGCGTTCATAACCTCATCAAGCCTCTGAGGGCATCCCATCATATCATCTTGGCCACTATGGGCAAATCATCGACGTATACTAGCTGATGAGGTGGTGGTGCGTATATAAAGCCATAACCTTTTCCCATATCCCATACACACACACATACACACACATATATATGCATATATAGCACCATCCGGTCATGGGTTAATGTACATGAATGCAATACATGAGAAGTACGTCAATAAAATCTCTTGGAGTGTCATAAGACGCTACATCCGGTCATGGGTCAATATATATGAATGTAATGCATGAGAAATACGTCAATAAAATCTCTTGGAGTGTCATAAGACCATTATGCCTTTAAATAATATCATGAAGTAACTTTTTTCAACTTATGTATTTTTCTGAGACCCACAAACAGATGATAGAATAATATGACACATGGAGAATCAAGAACATAAGCATCTCTAGCATTTCTATAAATAGAGTTATTTATAAAAGTTGTACATTTTCTCGTTTCATTTGTTTCGTATTGATCATGCCAAAAGAAATACGGAAAAGCCTTAACATGCTTGAGTTGATTCTCTTGACAATCCCTCTAACACGTGTTAATTGTGATAAAACACGTGACGACAAGATTAGAGTAGAGAAAAATACATGTAAAATTTTTAAGAAAAATTGCACCGTACTCCGTTATAATTACAAAATCTCACTTTATTTGAATTGTTGAAGCCTTGCGTTGCTTATGTTACATAAGCTTGTAACACTCAAATGTTTTACGTTTGTAACTTACATGGATAAGATTCTTGCACTTCCTAGACTTAGTGGATTTTCTTTATTAAATAATGTCTTATATTAAGCCAAGACTCTCCAAGACTTTCTTTTATTGAATTCCTTTTATGTGGCTTTCTAAGACTTAGTTTGTGAGGTAGTGCCAAGTTTCATGTCTTTAATTTAGCCATATAGTATAGTGCCTTAAAGAGTCACCGTGTGATTTTGAGGGGTGTTGCCACGTTAGTACTTACTTATCCAATTATCCATTCCTTTTTCTTACTCAATCCACTAATTTCTCCACTAGTCGAATAATTAATCTATTACCTACATAATTAATAATTATCTCAAATTTATTAAAATACTATTTACTTTTAACATACCTTATACATTTTATTTTCATGGCCATGTGGTATCTTGTATGGTACTAGTCCATAAATATTGGGTATTATAGCTCGGACCGTATTTTATCCCAAAATATCGAACTTCGGCGAAATTTATTTTCTTTGACTTGCTTCCCCACTCACCTTCACGAATTTACTCACCACTTGTTTGAAATATCATAAACCTTATAATTTTCAAATAATCTTTTCATTGGGCTGATGTCAATTACTTTACGATAAATTCAACGTACAATACTGCAGGGTGCAACATCTAATTTAATACTATAGAGCGTAACATCATCATCATCATCATAATGTAATACTACAAGGTGTAAGATCATTTTATTATAATATTTCAGGACATAACATCATCATAATATAATATTGCGGGACGTAATATTGTGGGGCGTAACAAAAACGCTCCAAAATTTTTTTAAAATAAAATTTTTGAGTTAGACTCAATAACTTTTTGAAACTGTCTCTTTGGATCTTAACTCCAAGGATATAGTTTGCCTCACCCATATATTTCATGTCAAATAACTTTGAAAGCCAAAACTTGATAGTTTTCAAATACTCAAAATTATTTATGGCCTATAAAATATCAATACACATAAAGAGAAAGAATTACAAACATCCCATTAAACTTCTTCACATAAATGAATTAGTCCTCACTAATAATGGTGAAATCATATGAGATCAAATCCTTGTGAAATCTCAAATACCATTGTCTTAAAGATTGCTTCAAGCCATAAATATATCTTTTCAATTTACAGACCTTTTTTTCTTGGCTTTTACCGATAAAGCCTACAGGTTGTTCCATGTAGATTTTTTTCGTTTAGTTCTCCATTGAGAAAATTTGTTTTCATGTCCATTTGATGTAATTTCAAACCCAAACGTACAATAATAGCCAAAAGTAAGTGAATTGAGGTAAATTTCACAACAGGTGAAAATGTTTCATCATAATCTATTCCAACTTCCAGAGTAAATCCTTTTGCCACAAGTCGCGACTTGAATCTTTCTATTGACCCATCCGTTTTGCGTTTAACTTTGAGACACCATTTGTTCCCAATGGTTCTTCATCCAGACAGAAGGTCAACTAGATCCCAAACTTTGTTGGTTTTTATGGACTTTGCTTTCATCCACTCATCTTTTTTGGGGCTCGATAACGCCTTAGTCACACATTTTGGCTCACCATTTCTATGGGAGAAACCAAAAAAATATAATCTTGAATATCATAAGTACACTTGAGTATTTTTTTCTAGAACTCCTTTCGTGGTTGAAGTTTAGATTCGTCAAAAGGATTTTGGGATTGAGAACTCCCACTCAGATCAAGAACAAGATCCTGATCAATTTGATTATCAAATATGTTAGAAGATACTTATTAACTATTCAAGTTCAACATTTCATAAAGAGGCTCTCCATTCTTTACCTCGCTCTTCTTTGGACAATTATTTTCCAAAAATATGACACATTATGATTCAATCTCAGTAACACTTCCATCCTCTAATTCACCAATGAACACATATCTTTAGGAGCGTTTTGAATATCTTATGAATATACATTTCTTGTCTTTTTGGACCTAATTTTCAAACTTACTAAAAGAATCTTTTACATACACAGCACAACCTCAAGGCTGTAAATTATTTAAGTTTGGTTTATGACCAGTCCATAGTTCATAAGGAATGGAAAAAACTGATTAAGAATACACTTTATTCAATGTTTAGGCTACAGTCAATAACACGTCTCCCCGAAATGAGATAGGTAATTTTTCTAGTGCTATCATGGACCTTATCATGTCCAACAATGTTCTATTCCTTCTTTCTGCTACACCATTTTATTAAGGTGTGTAAGGACTGGTAACTGTCTAGTGATGTCATTTTTATTACAAAATTCATCAAACTGATTTGATAGATATTCACGCCCTATATCAGTTCTTAAGTTCTTAATCATTTTATCTTATTCATTCTCAACTTCATTCAAATATTTCTTAACGCATTCTAGTGCTTCAGATTTATGAGAAATCAAATAGACATAACCAAAGCGCGTGAAATCGTCAATAAATGTAATAAAATATAAAGCATTAATCCTAGCACTAACATTCATTGGACCATATATATCAGAATGGATTAATTGTAATGGAAAATCAACTCTTTTAGCCTTTCCAAATGATTTACGTGTAATTTTTCCGCAAGATAATTTTTCACAAGTTGACATTTAGCAAAAGAACCTAAATGTCTTCCTTAGCCAATATCCTGCCCAATGTTCTCTAATTTTGCATCCCGTATAATAACAACAACACCATTATTACTAGAATAATATGCCATAACACAACGGTCAACATAATAATTATACGTTGAATCCCAAGGATGAGTCTACCAAACGTGTCGGAAGGCATGGCGGTCGTTGCTTTCCAGAACAGGTTAAGTAGGGACGGCTCAAGGGCAACCAAAACTACTAAGTCGTCTCATGAAGTACCTGCACAATACGTGGGAAGAGATTCACAATGCCTATTGTGCTGAGGCACGTGCAGATGAGGACGACATAACGGACCGACCCAACGTTTAACAACAATACACCCAGAGATCAGAAGGGACCGGCGCAATGAAGGACGACGGGAACAAGTTCCACATCCGAATAGGGAGATACACCAACCCTACATCAGATCCTCTCACCCAAAGCCACCCAGGCACGTGGACGCACTGCAACGACATATCGCTCCCCTACGGAATGACAGAGGTATGCCCCTTTATTATCTGCCCATAACTTTTGTGTGTCTCATTTAGAGATAGTGTACGCACTTGAAAAGTTGGGCAACAAGGTACAATGGCTGACAAAGATGAACTCAGATCCCCTCACCAGAAAGTCAAATTCCCTGTTCGAGTTCCACCAGGAGCGAGGGCACAAAATCAAAGATTTCATAGGCCTACAGCAAGAGGTGGTCAGGATGCTAAACCAAGAGTTCCTTAGAGAGCTACTCAGTGACAAAGGAATAATCAGCTTTGCACGTGGACGGGTTCAACCCACGTGCAACCAAAGCCACCTTTGCTAGCACGCACGATCAACATGATCATCGGGGATGGCGATGACTCAACAATCAATCACGTCAAGTTCACCACTATGCACAAGCTGAAGTGAACTATCGCCCACGAACGGTATGACGACTTCGAAGATAGTATCACCTTCGATAAGTCCGATGCCGACGGTTTGTCTTTCCCTCATTACGATGCTTAAGTTATCACTTTAAGTATCACAGATACAGATGTTAAAATAATAATGGTTGATGACGGTAGCGACGCCTATATTATCCACCAGAGGTTACTCGTACAAATGGCACTCGAGGATAAGATAATAATGATGCATAACACTAAATGGTTTCAATAATGCAGTAGAACGAACCCTCTTGGGAGATATCACTACCTGTCCTAGCAGGAGGGGTCACGCTGGAAACAACTTTCCATGGGATGAACCAGGAAACGACATACAATGCTATTATCGAACAACCGTGGATACACGTCATGAGGGCGGTCCCGTCGAGCTTCTATCAAATGATCAAATTTCCCACCCCGTATGGAGTATTCAGCATTCTAGGTGAGCCTCGCACCGCCCAAGAATGCTATAAAATAGATCAAGACTGTGTCCACACCAAGCAACTTGAAGGGGCGAGCGCAGACGCATAACAATCAGCTATGTCAGGGACTAAGGTCTACCCGACAGACACCGCCATTAAAGACCCTGACGTCATAGATTCCTGTAAGGCTACGGTCGAAGATCTCGACCCGGTACAACTGGACAACAACGACCCTACAAAGAAAGTTTACATCGGGCACGACCTCTCAAATCCAAGAAGTATCGTGAATTTTTATCTAACCATGCAGACCTATTTGCTTTTTCCCATTCAGATATGCAGGGATCCCGTGAGAAATCGCCACTCACAAGTGAACGTCGACCCGCTACACCCGCATGTGCGGGAAATGAGAAGAAAATTCAATGCCGCGATCAACAAAGCGATCAGCGAGGAAGTGGAGAAACTTCTGGCCAACGACTTCGTCATGGAATCAAAGTATGTTGTCATGGTTAAGAAGAAGAATGGGAAGTGTAGAATGTGTGTAGACCTCACCGATTGAACAAGGCATGCCCAAAAGATTCCTTCCCACTACCCCACATCAACTAGCTAGTAGACGCGACCACAGGGCATGAACTACTAAGTTTCCTAGACGCGTACTTCGGCTACAACCAAATCATGATGGCCGAAGAGGACCAGGAAAAAGTAACTTTCATCACCCACTGGGGGACATATTGTTACAAGGTAATGCCCTTCGGGCTCAAGAATGTAGGAGCCACATACCAAAGGCTGGTCACCAGAATGTTCAAAGAACAACTCGGTAAGACCATGGAATTCTACATCGATGATATGCTGGTAAAGTCGACAAAGAAAGAAAACAATGCCGACCACCTAAAAGAGGCCTTCGAGATACTGAGGAGGTACGAGATGAAGTTGAACCTCGAAAAATGCGCTTTTGGTGTAGCCTCACGAAAATTCATAGGATTCCTCGTATCGCAACGAGGAATCTAGGTCAATCCAGACTAGATCAAGGCGATAGACGCTATACCTGTGGTGCTGAGTAGCAAGAAACAGGTACAGAAGCTAACATGGCGTATAGCCGCCCTGTCCAGATTCATCTCGCGGTCATCCGATAGGTGCAATAAATTTTTCAACGTACTGAAGAAAGATCAAGGACTACAGTGGAACGAGAAATGCGTCGAAGCCTTGAGAAAGCTGAAAGCATACTTATCTTCGCCGCCCTTGCTGGTCAAAGCAAGCCTAGGCAAACCCGTGCTGGTGTATCTGGCCGTATCTGAGGTCGCTGTCAGCGCCGTCCTAGTTCGCGAGAACAAAGGTACATAATTCCCTGTCTGTTACATTAGCAAAACCTTAGTGGACGCCGAATCTCGGTACCCACACCTCGAGAGACTGGCATTGGCATTGGTCGTAGCTTCACGAAAGCTACAGTCCTATTTTCAGTGCTACCCCATAAAAGTGGTAACGACCTTCCCATTAAGAAGCGTCTTACATAAGCCTGAATTATTGGGTTGGCTCGCAAGATAGGCCATTGAGTTGAGCGAGAAAGACATCTCGTATCTTCCAAGAACTGCCATTAAGTTGCAAGTTCTAACCGATTTTATAGCCAACTTTAGCGCAGAAATCCTGCCAAAAGAACAACTTGAGGCATAACATTCCTTCACTAATAACGACCTATGGCTCCTATACACTAATGGCGCCACTAATGCATTGGGATCGGGACTCATCCTCGAGGTCAACACGGGCGAAACAATTCGCCAGTCCATACGATGCCATGAAATGACTAACAACAAGGCCGAGTATGAGGCCGTTATTGCAGGCTTGAAACTCGCCATCAAACATAGGGCCCGCCGACTCGTCCTCCACTGGTATTCCCAACTCGTAGTAAACCAAGTCACTAGGACTTACCGAATCAAAGAATAAAGACTGCAAAAATACAAGTAAAAAATCTTCAGGTTAATATCTCGTTTTAACGAATTCCCTTGGAATAGATCCCAAGGGCGTGAATATCGAAGCAGACGGTTTAGCAAAACTGGCTATCAAACGGACAAGGCTCAAGTGAAGTTGAAATTTGAAGGAAGAGCTGTGTTGCTGCTTCTATCATATCGCATCTGTGGTTCTAGGATTGCAGCTTCAGTCAGCCCATCGCAGAAGCGGCTAGTGGCCAGGTCAGGAGAAAACACAGATGCGGCTCCAAAGGCGCAGAAGCGACTCCAACACCGTAGAAGCGGCTCCGCATAAGCGGGCCATAGACCGTAGAAGCGGTCCAACCACTTTCACCCAATTACACAGATGCGGCCCCATTTTCGCAGGTTCTGGACCGCATATGCGGTCCCCAAACCTCAGATGCAAAAATCATTGGGCAGTGAGCTTCATTTAATTCGAAGATCAAAGACCATTTATTTCATTTTTACTCTACACTTCGGCGATTTGGGAGCTTCCAAAGAGGGAAATTCAACATAGCATTGTGAGGTAAGTTATTTCCATTCATCCTTAGTCTAAATACATGTATATTAGGTAGAATAAACATTAAAAATTAGGTAAAATCAAAGGGTTAGAGTTTGACCTAGGGTTTTAATAAAATTAAGATTTAACCATAAAATTTGTTATGAAATGAACTAGAAATCATATATTAATGATCCTTAGGTGGTGGAGAACAAATATTTTCGAAAAATCTCGGAATCCGGGCATGTGAGCCCGGGGTCGGAATTTAGGAAATTCGTGTTAATGGTTGGGAAAGCACTTAAATAGCTAGAATTCGATCTTGTAAGCCTATATGAATTAGTTCTTACTTCATTCAACTAGTTTGGGATCATTCGGCTCCAAAAATGAGGGTTTGAGCTCGTTCTTGGCATTTGAAGTATATTTGGAGCGAGGTAAGTCTCCTTTCTAATCTTGTAAGAGGGAATTATCTCCATAGGAATAATAATTGAGTAATTGTTGCTAAATGCGGGGGCTACGTACGCACTAGGTGATTAGAGTCCGTGTGTAGCTACTACTATTCTAAGTGTCAGGGTAGTTTAGGACCCACACCATGCTTTATTTATAAAAAGTCTCTATATTGTCTTGCTAATATTATCACTTAGCAAATGCTAGAGACTTGAAAGGGAATAAGAGTAAACTTGTATACTTTATGAACCCTTGTATGGCCTTATTGGATATTAATATGCCTTCGTGGGTATTTCTTGATATTGCTTGTTATTTGTGGATTGGGTCGATCGTCTCGGTATGAAATAGATGCATCTATAGGCGCGTTGTCGACCTTCAGCAAGTGCAGAGTTTATTTTTATTAGATCGGGCCGTCGCCTCAGCATAATGTGCGCATGATATATATGTGGAAACTTATATATGATCTGTTTTGCTAATATTTCTAAATGTAAATAGCTAACTGGAAAATTGTTAATAATATGATTTTTCCTCTTGTTATAAGCTATTGATTATTGGTGACCCACATGCTTAGTATAGCACTTTATCATATTAGTTGACCCTGGTAAGTATCAAATCGACTTCTCATCTCTACTTCTTCGAGATTAGACGGGATACTTACTGTGTACATATTGTTTATGTACTCATAATACACTTCTGTACTTAATTGTACAAGATCTGAGGAAGGTGGATCTGGTTATCCTTCCGGTATGCATCCTTGAGCGGACCCGAGACTTCTACGGTGAGCTGCTTCCCCTCCATGTCGATCAGCAGCCTGAAGAAGTCTTTCTTTTGTACCTTTGTTTTTTTGTTTATCCTGATTCGGACTGCAAGATAGTATGCTTTTTGTGTATATTCTACTAGTCGCCCATAGCTTGTGAAACCAGGTTATGACACACAATTTGGTAGACATTTATTTTTGGAATTGTATTATTATGGTATTTATCCTATTGATCACTTATGATTTAAAACTCCAAATTGAATTATCGACCTTATTAGTTTTGATAAAAGTAACATAAGAAATTTAGAGATGTTTTCGCGTTGGCTTGTTTGGCAATGGTGCCAGGTGCCTTCATGGCCTATTATGAAAATTGGTCGTGTCAACAAGGTATCAGATTACTAGGTTCACGTAGGTTTCACGAGTTATGGTCAATAGAGTCTTGTAAATCGATACGAAGACATCTGTATTTATCTTCGAGAGGCTATAAGGTATTGGAAAGACTACTCTTTATTCATTTCCTATCGTGTAGTGGTCAGTGTACTAAATTTCCCTCTTTTATTATCTCATAGATGGTGAGGACTCGTACCGCTAACGTCCTAGACCTGTGAGGAGCTGCTCCCCCTGTTGCTAGAGGCCAAGGTAGAGGTCGGGGGATGGCACTAGCCCGTGGTAGGGGATGAGAGCGTCCAGAGCCATTCCGGTAGCACCACCAGCAGATCGTGCGAGGGATCCTATCATTGAGGAGCAGGGGGGGTGCCCGTAGCTAAGCCTACCCCGGCAGATTTCGTGACGGCACCGGGATTTTAGGAGGTCATATGCCTCATGCTACGGTTCATGGATACTATGACTCAGGCTAGTTTATTTCCAGCAGATCCAACTATTTCACAGGTAGTAGGGGGAGCATACACCCCTACTGCTCAGGATCCAGGCCATGCAACTGCAGTATACTAGACTCCGGGTATACTACCCACAGATGGGGCTCAGCCAGTTGCTGTAGTGGCACCCCAGCCCAGGCCAAATGCGGATGACGATCCGTAGAAGCTATTGGAAAAATGGACTAGGCTTCACGCTCTAGTTTTCGGGGTGAGCATCATGAGGATTCTCAGGACTTCATAGATATGTACAGGGACAGACTGCACAACATGAGGATATTGGAGTCGCATGGAGTCAACTTCACTACTTTTTAGCTTGAGGTCAGGGCCCGTAGTTATGGCAGTTCTATGTTCTTGGCAGGACAGCATGTTCTCCTCCCATTAGTTGGGGTCAGTTTGTACAGTTGTTCTTGGACATGTATATTCCGCCCTTTAAGAGGGAAGAGCCGCGGTATCAGTTTGAGCATCTTGAGCAGGGTCAGATGTCTGTGACCGACTATGAGGTGAGGTTTTATGAGTTGTCCCGCCATGCACTTATGATACTTCCTACAGATGCAGAGAGAGTGCGGAGGTTTGTCGCAGGATTGCAGCCCAGTATTCGATCTGGTATGTCCCGAGAGGTGGATATGGGTATAGAGTATCACCTAGTGGTCAAGATTGCTCGCTGGATTGAGGAATATCACCAGAGGGGTAGAGTGTATATACAAAAGGGTAAGAGAGATAGATTCTTCAGAGAGTTCAGAGGTGCCCCAGCTATGGGCAGAGGTTAGTTTGGGAGAGGTCGGCCCGGTAGGCCCCCATTTTCAGCACTACCACTAGCTCGGGGTGCTCCAGCACACCTCTATTTCAATGCTATTCCAGAGAGTTCTTATCGCCCGCTATCTATCTAGGGCTCGGACGGTGCGTATTCAGTACCCTAAGGCTTTTCTGGTTCTTACTTCAGTGCTTTACTAGAGAGTTCATATCATCCACCGGCTATCCAAGCTTCTTCCAGTGGATGTACGAGTTATCAGTGCCAGCCATCAAGGCAACAAGTCATCGCACCACATGGTTGTTTTGAGTGTGGAGATCCTAGTCACATGAGGAGATACTGCCCCAGACTTGGGGGCAAGGCAGTGCAGCAGAGTCGACTACCCATGATTTTAGCACCAGCTGCCCAGCCTCCTAGAGGTGGAGGGCAGGCTGGTAGAGGCTGTCCCAGAGTGGAGGTCAGCTAGGGAAAGGTCATCCAGCTACCGCTCAGTCAGGTGGAGTCTAGCCAGCCCGTGCCCCAGCTAGATTCTATGCTCTTCCGGCCAGGCAAGATGCATTGGCCTTAGATGCAATTATCATAGGTATTATTTTCGTCGGTGGTAGGGATGCTTCGGTATTATTTGATCCAGGGTCTTCTTAATCCTATGTATCATCTCTGTTTTCTCGTTTCTTGGTTATTTCTGGTGAGTCTCTAGGTGTTCCTGTTCATGTGTCCACTCCTGTAGATGATTCTGTGGTTGTGGATCGGATATACCAGTCCTATGTGATCACTTTCTGTGCTATTGATACTAGATCATATCTTATGTTAGTTGATATGATCCATTTTGAGGTCATCATGGGCATGGATTGGTTATCGCCATATCACGTCGTCCTAGAATTCCATGCCAAGACTGTTTCACTAGTTATGCCAGGGTTGCCGAGATTGGAGTGGAAGCGTTCCACAGTAGATACACCTAGCATGGTTATTTCTTTCCAGAATGCTTAGAACATGACCGGGAAACGGTGTTTGGCTTATCTAGCTTATGTTTAGGACGTCACTGCAGAGTCTCCAACGATTGATTCAGTGCCATTAGTCTAAGAGTTCGCCGATGGCTTTCCTTCTAATCTTCCTGGCATGACTCCGAATCGTAATATTTATTTCTGTATTGATTTGGTTCCAGGCACTCAACATATATCTATCCCACCGTACCGTATGGATCCTAAGGAGTTAAGAAGTTGATGGAGCAGCTTGAGGAGTTGTTGGCGAAGGGGTTTGTTAGGCCCAGTGTGTCGCCATGGGGTGCACCAGTGTTATTTGTGAAGAATAAGGATGGGACTGTGCGGATGTGCATTGACTACCGCCAGTTAAACAAGGTCACCATCAAGAACAAGTACTCGTTGCCTTATATTGATGATCTGTTCGACCAGTTGCAGGGTGTTAGGGTGTTCTCTAGGATCGACTTGAGGTCAGGGTATCATCAGATGAAGATTCAGGACTCAGAGGTTCCGAAGACTGCATTCAGGACTAGATATGGCCATTATGAGCTTCTGGTGATGTCCTTTGGCTTGACTAATGCCCCAACGACATTTATGGACTTGATGAACATGGTATTCAGGCCTTATATTGATTCCTTTGTTATCGTCTTCATTGATGACATCTTGATATACTCATATAGCCTGTGGGAGCATGAGCAGCATTTGAGAGTAATGCTTCAGACCTTGCGAGAGCAGAAGCTATATGCTAAGTTCTCCAAATGTGAGTTTTGGCTTGCGTCAGTGGCATTCTTGGGGCATGTTGTGTCAAGAGAGAGTATTAAGGTGGATCCCAAGAAGATTGAGGCAGTTCAGAGTTGGCCACGTCCTACTTCCGTGATCGAAAACTTGCTCAGTTTTTATCCGCTAGACCTTTCGTCCCTACAGGCCTAGCCCAGCTAAGGCCTTCTTTCCCGCCTTTACCTAGTCCGGCCCAAAGCCCATCTCAAAACAAATTTACTGTCCTTGGAGACATCCCCAAACTTACAGGCCCAAAACCTGAATCCTCGTCTGGATCTACTTCCAAGGTCCAAAGTAAACAGAGTTACGAAATGAAGACCCTTGAGTCCTTCGCCCAGGCTGTGGACCCAAAGGTCCAAAGTCCTTCCTCTCAGGCACAAGATCCTTTCGAGTACCCACAGTAACCAAATACTGATAGAAAACCCCTTTTATTAGCTGAAGTCTTATCCCAACACCTTTATATACTACCAACGGCAACTGAAACCCACGATAAACCGAACCCATCTCTCAGATCAACCATTCATGAATCCATTTCCCTCTTGATGATACTACAACAGATTTTGAAGCCAAACATCGATTTTACCTTTCTAACAAGCTGAAATCAAATATGCTCGTACTAATTAATGACTCCAACAATCATCTCAACTACAACACGCCACTCTCGTGATATGAGATCTCAACACTGGCCTAAGCCACAACGTGCTCAACACAGGCACCAATAAGAAATGATCTGAACACGCTCGAACCAAGACAACTGACTCAAACGAAAGAGCTGAAATTCTAATTCCTCCATACGATCACAACACAGAACTGAGATCCCATCTCACATCGTAAAAATACAGTAACTTAATCCTCCTCAAAAGGTCATAAAATCATGTGGCCTTGCCACAACGCGCGATTCTATCTAAGCACTATTACCCATGAAGCACCTCAAGCCACCATGCTCAACACAGACTACCGTGCACAGATTGAGGTTTGTACCCAAGCAATCCATCACACCCACGGCGAAGCAAGTAGTATACACTATTCAATCCTGAAAGGACACAACCAATGCGCTATTTCCCGAGCAATACCCAATATTGATTTTTTCCCCTCACAAACCAGGAAACAAGGCATACAAAGTTACATATAGGAAACTATTCTCCACATCACACTGTTGCGGTGCGCAACCCGGTCCAGATAACATACCCATGGAGGCATGCCACCCGATCCAGATACCATACCAGTGGCGGCGTGCCACCCGATCCGCACATATATCTCATAAAAGGAGATGCACTTCGACTCAAATATGCTCATTACCATAAACACATATAGCCTCATGCCCGGCCACAAGAAACGCATCTGAAAAGTCCTTCAATACCGGAACTGATTCAATAGTAGAAACCTCTGCACTGACATCCGCCACGACGGCCCAATCAATACGCAATGTTTGCCAGCTGTCTGCTAGTCTCAGGAATACAAGCTACCCCGCTAGAACATAATCCGATGTACCTTGCCACGCAACCTGTGGCATTTCCTGACATAGCCCATAACACATTAGTCTAGACCATCTGACCCTGGAACAACAAGTCTGTCATCAAATATCATAACCCAAATTTAACATACCACTCAAAGAAAGATCCACTCAGACCTTCAATTCCAACAACAGCTAGATGATGTCGGTACACATGACCCCCAACCACAGCATGGTCGGATCACGAGAACTTATACTCTCCAACACACATAACACATGAATCACTGTGCCTGATCCCACACTCCACCGTATGAATACATAGCGCACATCAAGTATCAATTAATACTACAAAATATATTCAAAATTCCATGCGCCATCAACAACCTCAAATATCTGCAGTCGATCCAACAAGAAAATGTCGCAATGCTACTGACGTATTATCAATTTACATCACCTTAATCACCTGAAGATCGGCTCTTTACTCACCTGTAGCAGACCATGCTACTCAAGAATTTAATGATTTCCCATTATGAACTGAACTAATGCCTTGAACCCGCAATTCTCCATATCACAACACACATACCATGCCGCACTAGGATAACATGGCCATTTTCAAAATACGATGAAACACATCAAGAACTCCTTCTCCCAAACCAAGTTAAGAAAATTGCTAGCACTTAAAGCTTTGTTGAACAATACCTATAAGGCTCATTACCTCGAACACATACAATAATTAATCATATCCTTACCATACCGATTCGGTTCATTATCAAGCTATTCCATTTCATCGAATTTCCTTCCCGGATCATCTTTAATTTGATATTCTCCCTTATTGTAGCACCACAATACCTTGACCGAGGTTACCACACAAGACTCGCACATAAAACCACACTGTCCAAGTCCCATAGCCACGGAATACCCTCTCAAACGTTTCCCAGAAATGCAACATTCCAGAATGCTTTACCTTGAAGAATTTCCTGCGATTCTAAATTCGTTTAACATTACCTTCCAAATGCGGATACGTAGAATCCCATGATTAACACAAAGTACCACAAGTCTTGATCTTTTCTAATGAAAAAACAATCTCTAGCAACATACCTGATTGTTACATGCAAAATCTTGAACACAATAAAACCATTCTCGAGAGTCGTTCACTCTTATTTAGTTGCAATTCACCTGCTCTAAACGAACGGAACCACTCGTGCCTCATTAGCACCCTGACACCGCAGAACATGATTTCATGCAGATACAAACAACCATTTTACTTCTTTACGCATCGAGCATTCTTCATCAACACCGGCTCAAAACATCCTAATATATTCTCACATTTACGAAAGCACCATATAACCTTTGTATAAAATTTCCTTCACACGTGCCATCCTCGGCTCAATTTCCGTTACCAGAACTGATCCACCACCATACCTTAAAACAGAACCAACATAGCACATAACCATGCAATCACCTGACCAACAGCAACCTCCCCAACTTGGCTCGAAGCCATATATTAAGGCATTCTTAACAACTCATAACACTTTTACTCTAATGATGCCACAATGAGATCGAACTCAAATCATTTATAAGTTTTGTGAATACACAGATTTCTTAAGCATCCTAATACTTTCAAAATAAAACACATACCTTCTACCATCATATACGTAATACACAGCCATTTAGTCTTTCTGAGTCTATACTCATACTGATACATGGAATGTACTTTACTTGCCAACTAAGAGACATGAAATATTCTTCACGCGTCCAAATAACTCGGACTACACATAAAATTACAATAGGAGTCGAACACTCGGCAACACATCTATTATTCAGCAGACTCTCTCGTCACTACCAAGATCACATAGATATACCCCACGGTACTAACATACTCATCATATGGGTATCCGGTTGCCATTTCGGCTAATAAGATCAACAATAAACATATAAGTTTGAAACACTTGCTCACTCAATCAACACCTCGGTGCTCAAACCATAGGCAAATATCCGGCCTCAAGTCCTCCAGACTAGCCCAACATCAAACTCACAGATATTACATCTCGCCCCTTGATCGAGGAATCACAAGCCACCAAGGTACATCTGATACTGAGCACTCATGTGCGCATACTAACGTGAGGAAGGAATTTAATGAGTTATATTCTAAGCTGAATCAAGTACGCACGATAAGATTTCCAAGAATGTGAAATTTTCCTAAAGGTTCTACAGCCTCTCGAGGATAGATACAGACGTCTCTGTACCGATCCGCGAGACTCTACTAACCCTGCTCATGACTCGTGAGACCTAGTAACCTAGGCTCTGATACCAACTTGTCACGACCCAAATTCCATACTCGGTCGTGATGGAGCCTCTCGTGAAGACAAGGCCTGCTAACAACCCCAAATATCCTTTAAGCAGCTATAAAACATAAATGAATAGAAAGACTACTAAATGGTATTTAACTATGTTCATTCAAATACAACCCGACCGGGGTGTCACAAGTCACGAGCATCTAATGAGTAGGGACACTACTATTGGGCCAACAAAATATATATACAAAGCAAAACTGGAACTCAAAGTCGGAATACGGTGCCGCGAACGCTGGTGGTCACCTTGCTCAGCTACCAAAATATGGCCCTCGGTCCTGCTAACAACCCGCTACCGGGTAAACAATACATGCAACTGCACGCAAAGTGCAGGGAGTAAAGTGAGTACTTCCAACTCAGTGGTAATAAGAGAGAATAATATATGGGCGATAAGTAAACACGTATGGTCACTCAAAAATGCTATAAGGAACAGTACAACCCTTTTTTGAGAAAAGTCGAAATACTATGAAAAATCCCTTTTGAAAATTTCAAGTTCTGTTCAAAAATCTCTTTTGAAAATATGCTTTTTCAACAAATTCAAAGGTAATTTCAACAGGCAGGAAGTAGACAGAAACCTGCCCCCCCGGGCTCAATAGCAACTCACAATATCCAACATCAGCCTATCAGCTCAGCACTCCTTTACATATAATACTAGGGTATCTGGTCAACAAGGCGAGCAATAGTATGCATGCCAATGATATATGAGTGCTAAATGTCGTGCCACATAATCCAAACAGGAGTAAATTCATGAATGCAATGCAATGCACATGAATACAGTGCGGCGTGCAGCCCGAGCCAATCATGCATATAATTTAACGTCGACGACGCTCACTGTGGGGGTTCAGACTCCGGAGGGGCTTCTTCAGCCCAAGCGCAAATAGTTACCACTGTTTCCATTACAATACACGGTGTCAATTGTTACCACTGTTTCCCTTTCAACACACGGTGCCAATAGTTACAACAGTTTTCATTTTAATACACGGTGCCAATAGTTACTACCGTTTCCATTTCAACACACGATGCCAATAGTTACCACCGTTTCCATTTCAATACACGGTTCCAAGAATAAAACAGTCTACAAAATAGTGAGATAATGATCGTCAGCCCGAAATATCATTAAGAATCTTTTGTGTTTTCAAAACATACAAGTTTGGCTGAGTTTGCAAAAATCGTGTTGAAAACCCTAGACTGAATGCAAATAGTATGCAAATCATGCTAACTCTGAAATATCAACCCCTATAGGATTCTACAAGTCGGCATAGGGCCTCAAACATGGAATCAAGCCTAGATAACAAAAAACCCTATGGTGCGAAGCAATCACCATTATAGTATAATTCATCCCTCGGATTGAACCGAGTCACAATTTCCCACATATATGACCCCGCACTAGCCATGGAGTGCGTGTCTTGCCTCATATAGCATCACAATGTGTTATACAGAGATTTCAAATAATCGGCAATAAGCCCCAAGTATGGCAATCAGCCCAAGTCATAATGATAACAATAAATCATTTGCAATTTATCGGTAAAAACCAACAACCGGGACAGATCGAGTCATAATCCCAACGGTGCTCTACCCCACACTCAGGTCCATCGCGCAAGTTACCATAATACAACACTAAGATGTGCAAATCCGGGGTTTCAAACCATCAGGATATCATTCCCAAGTATTACTCACCTCGAACCGGCAAAATCTAAAGCTCGCGACGTCTTTTCCCCTCAAATTAGCCTCCACGCGCGTCGAATCTAGCCAAAAATAGAGAGAATACATCACAATATACAAATGGGACAATACCCAATCTAAAACAATCGAAATACACCCAAAAATACAAAGTTGGCAAAACCCGATCCCCGGGCTCACTTCTCTAAAAATTATGAAATTCATATTTTCAAAATCCTTGTCTCGATACGAGTCCGTTCATTTAAAATTCACAAAAATCGAGGTTCATTTGACCCCTCAAATTATTGATTCTAACCAAGAGAGTTTTCTACCCTTTCCAAAAAAAATCCTCAAATTAAACACCAAAACTTGGAATAGATTCGAGTTATACAACCAAAAAATAAGTTAAGAACACTTACCCCAATGTTTTCCTTGAAAATCACTCGAAAAATCGCCTCGCCCGAGCTCCCTTGGTCCAAAAATGAAAGAGTGAGATGATTTTGGACTTTAATATGATGCCCAGGTATTTGTGCAGAGGGGAGGTGCCAAGGAGATGACTTTGGGAGATGATGGTATATTGAGGTTGCATGGGTGAGTCTGTGTGCCCAACGTTGATGGTATTCTGGAGTCAATCTTAGCAGAGGCCCACAGTTCTCGGTATTCTATTCACTCGGGTGCCGTGAAGATGTATCAGAATTTGAGACAACATTATTGGTGGCGTAGAATGAAAAAAGACATTGTTGCATATGTGGCTCGTTGTTTGAATTGTCAGCAGGTTAAGTACGAGCATCAGAGGCCCGGTGGGTTATTTCATAGGATTGAACTTCCCGAGTAGAAGTGGGAGAGAATCACCATAGATTTTGTTACTGGCCTTCCGATGACTCGGAAGAAGTTTGATGTTATACGGGTTATTATTGATAGGCTGACTAAGTCAGCGCATTTCATCCCAGTTGCCACCACCTATTCATCCGAGAGGTATGCTGAGATTTATATCAGGAAGATCGTTCGCCTTCATCGGGTGCCCATATCTATTATTTCGGATTGGGGTCCGTAGTTTACCTCGCATTTCTTTAGAGCAATGCAGTATGAGTTGGGCACCCATGTCCAGTTGAGTACATCATTTCACCCCCAGACGAGCGGTCAGTCCGAGAGGACTATTCAGATTCTAGAGGATGTGCTCTGAGCCTGCGTTATTGATTTTGGAGGTCGTGGGACCAGTTCTTGCCTTTAGTAGAGTTCGCTTACAACAACAGCTACCAGTACAGTATTCAGATGGCTCCATATGAGGCATTGTATGGTAGGCGGTGTCGGTCCCCAGTCAGATGGTTTGAGCCGGGAGAGCCTCGATTATTGGGTACAGATTTGGTGTACGAGGCCTTAGATAAGGTCAAGATCATTCAAGAAAGACTTCGGTCAGCTCAGTCTAGGCAGAAGAGCTTTGCATATCGTAAGGTCAGGGATGTTGCTTTCATGGTTGGTGAGCGAGTATTGCTCCATATTTCGCCTATGAAGGGTGTGATAAGGTTCGGAAAGAAGGGCAAGCTCAGCCTTAGGTATATTGGCCCATTTGAGATTCTCGCCCGTATGGGGAATGTGGCTTATAGACTTGTATTGCCGTCTAGCTTGTAAGCTTTGCACCCGGTTTTTCATGTATCCATGCTTCGAAAGTATCATGGTGATCCCACCCACGTGTTAGATTTCAGTACTGTCCAATTGGACAAGGATTTGTCATATGAGGAGGAGCCGGTGGCTATTATAGACCGGCAGGTTCGACAGTTGAGGTCGCGGAGTTTTCCCTCAGTGCGTGTCCAGTGGAGAGGTCAGCCTCCCGAGGCATCGAACTGGGAGTCCAAGTCTGATATACGGAGTCGTTATCCCCATCTATTCCCCGACTCAGGTACTTCTTTCTGTTGTCCGTTCGAGGATAAACTATTGTTTTAGAGGTGGAGGATGTCACAACCCAAAGGGTCATCACCGTAATTCTCCCTTTCTTTATGCTTTTGAGGCCTTGAAAAAACCCCTTATTTGGTTGCCTCGATTTACGTGCGTAGTCCGGGCGCGAAGCCGAAAAATTTTTATGTGGAAATATTCGAATTCTGTGTTAAAAACTATGAATTTTGATAATAATATTGCTATAGTAGACCTTGGTCAGTGTTTTGGGTAAAAGGACCAGACCTGTGATGTGACAGTCCCGGAGGGTCGATAAGAAAATTTGGGATCCGAGCGTATTCCTGGAATCGAAATCTAAGGTCCTAGGCTCGAGTACGGATCTCTTCTGTGAAATTGATTTCTGAAAATGCTTAAGGAAAAATGAAAATGAAAATTGATCAAAAGTGATAGTATCAGTCTCGTATTTTGGTTTCGACGCCAGGTACAAGTCTTAAATGAGCGTTAAGCGCTATCTGTAAAGTTTGGTTGAAAACGGACGTCGTTTGACGTGTTTCAGACTAAAAATGGAAAATTTAAAAGTTTTGAACTTTGAAATGAAAATCATGAGTTTTGGAGGTTGATTATTTGATTTTGATGTTACTTGGCTTTGATCGCACGAGTAAGTCCGTAGGATGTTTTTGAGGTGGGGTGCATGTTTGGTTTGGAGCTCCGAGGGATCGGGTGAGTTTCGGATAGGTGTTAGGCTTATTTGAAACTTTTTTAGTTGCTGGTGTCTGCAGTCTTCGCATTTGCGAAGACTTATTCGCAAATGTGAACTCCCCCCTTTTGCCTGCTTCTTCGCAAATGCGAGGAATAATCTCACAAATGCGACCCTCCCTTGTTTGGCCAATCTTTGCAAATGCGAAATTCTTCTCGCAATTGCGATCCTCCCCCTTTGCAACCCGACTTCACAAATGCGAAGTCAAATCTCGCAAATACGACTACCCCCGCCAAATGCGAACCTCTTCTCGAAAATGCGAGTTCCTCCTTTTCCCTGCCCAGTTCGCATTTGCGAATCCCCTTTAATTTATCCCAGTTCGCAAATGCAAAATGAATATCGCATTTGCGACATCTGCAACTGTGCAACTTATACTTAACCGATTTCAAACTTCATTTTCATATTTTCAAAATCCAAACCTCCATTGGCGATTTTCTCTCGACTCTTTCTCTCCCAAATCACTTGTAAGTCAATTTTTACTCAATTTCTTCAAACTTTATCATCTTTTATCATGATTTAAACTTAAAATCAAAGCTTTCAATGCGTACAAATGAGGATTTGGGTAGAATTTTGGTTTTTCAAAAAATTGGGGATTTGGACCTCAATTTGGGGTCCGACTTCAAAACAAATTGAATATATGAACTCGTGGGGGAATGGGTAACCCGGTTTTTGTTCGAACCTCGAGTTTTGACAGCGTGGGCCCGGGGGAATTTTGGGTAAAACTTTGGGAATTTCATTCTTATGCATTCAAATTGATATAACTAGCATTTGTTGATACATTTGATTAAATTATGGTTAGATTCGAGCGGTTTTGAGGCGAATTCGAGGGGTAAAGCTATTCTATAGGCGTGACTTGAGTTGGAAGCTTTTGAGATAAGTGTTTGATCTAATTTTGGCTTGAGGGAATATGATTAGGTTGATATTTGTTATGTGCTACGTGGAGTTAGTGTATAGGTATGGTGACGGTTACCTATGTGCCCGAGTCAAGCATGACCGAGAGTCACATTTGTTATTAAAAATTGCGAAAGAAGTGAACAATTGTGATAATTTACTTGTTACAAGAACTATGAAGTGAAAGTTGAGAAGTAAATGAACTAAAGAGGAATTTTGGTACTTTTCCATTGCCTGGACCTATTGTTGAGTTGTATTCCCTTGTCGGAATTCATTGTTGAATTATTCTCCCTTGCCGGGATGTTTTGTTTGATTTATACTTCATTTTCCCATTTGGTTGTGACCATTGATCGGGTGTGGAAGAGAGAGTAAAAGCACGAAGGGTGATGCCGTGCACTATGCATATGAGAGTAAAAACACGAAGGGTGATACCGTGCACTGTTTATTGAGAGTAAAAGCACGAAGGGTGATGCAGTGCACTGTTTATCGAGAGTAAAAGCAAGAAGGGTGATGTCGTGCCTTGTATTTTATATTCTTGGTGAGAAATAATAGTAAAAGCACAAATGGTGATGTCGTGCATTATATTTGACCGTTTTGGTGAGGAATGAGAGTAAAAGCATGAAGGGTGATGCCGTGCAGTTATTGATTCATTGGATTTCTTATTTAATTATTATTTATTCAGTTCCATCTCTTGATTGTAGAAGTTAGAATTGCTACTTCCCCAGCATGCCCCTTCCCTTTTATTCGTTTAAATTCTTGATCTATTTCTGTTATTGCATATATCTGTACAGGTTAGTTGTGGTAGGTATGGTTTAGCCTCGTCACTACCTCGTCGAGGTTAGGCCGGGCACTTACCAGTACATGGGGTCGGTTGTGCTGATACTATGCTTCTGTGCCTTTTTGTGCACAGGTCAGGTCACAGCCTACAGACCGCAGCAGTAGTCAGGGGGCGATCCTTCAGTCCAGAGACTGTGAGGTAGTTCACAGGCCCCGAGTCTCCTCTATCTATTTCTCTCAGTCTGTTTAATTGTATCAAATAGACAAGTTGTGTATTTAGACAAGAGGGTTGCTCTGATGGTAAGCAACCCCCACTTCCAACCGAGAGGTTGTGAGTTCGAGTCTCCCCAAGAGCAAGGTGGGAAGTTCTTGGAGGGAAGGATTTCGGGGGTCTATTTGGAAACAGCCTCTCTACCCGAGGGTAGGGGTAAGGTCTGCGTACACACTACCCTCCCCAGACCCCACTAAGTGGGATTATACTGGGTTGTTGTTGTTGTTGTTGTAGACAAGTTGTGTATTTCTTTCAGACTGTTGCTTTTAGTAATTTTTTAGTCGTCCGTGAGCAGTGACACCAGATACTGGGTAAAAGTATGTTTTTAATTTTTGCATTATTGTCATTTCTATTATTGCTAAAAGTCTTCCGCGTGTTTTAATTAATTATTTCTATATTTAATTTGCTTTGGATTAAAGTTATTGTGAAAAGTATTAATAAGGGGCTGGCTTGCCTAGCTTCGACAGTAGGCGCCATCACGACTCCCCATGGTGGGTAAATCTGGGTCGTGAAACTTTAATTGTTCATGCACATCCGATACTTCTTCTCCCATAAATTCACAAACTCTTAAGGAAAACGCCAAGAGTACCAATATATGTGAGAAGACGTTATCGTCTAATTCAACTTCAAAGAGTATCCCTAACACCAAACATGGCAAACAACCCTCCCCAAACCCCCACAGAATCCAACCCGACAACCAAGAAGAATCTTGATCCAACCACCTTTGCCACAGAATCATCAACCAATGTCATGAGTGGAGATGGGATTACTTGGATATCTAATCTCCTTCAACATCATGTTAGAGGGGAGGGAAACTGTCATAGTCTTTCAAAACACCCATTTCCTAGCACAATTAATCTCAGAATGGGTTCGTTAGGCAATGAACAATTACACCAACCAAGTACGGTTGAACAACATTCTGACCCCAATAGCTCCAAACCTCACAACCAGCCAGATTCAATCCATGAGGGGTGGGGGTGGAACATGTTACAAAATTTCATTCCAATCTAGAGCCTAATCCCAGCAATAAAACTCCCATTCTTCACTCCAGAGTTTGCAACCAACATCAACTCAGTGTTCATCCTTTGAAATGCTCATGCAGACCAACCTCCACCATCAAGTGCACACACTGCTCACAACATGCAAGCCCCACATAATCAACAAAATCAGAACCGAATGGAGCAGGCAATAGAGGAAGAGATAGATCCTGTAAACTTAATCCCACAAAACGTGGTCGAGAATTCAAACCTAGAAGCTAAAAATATTTCTATTCAAGGAGATGCAAGAGCAGAAGTAGATTATCTTTTGTCCAATGGCACCTTACAAGTTCACAATGGACATAAGACCCCAAGAAGACCTAAGTGGAAAAACATGCAATGATTTTGGTCCCTTTTGAGATGAGGAATCCAAGCTTTGCACGCAGGATGAGGGAGAATGGAGATCTAAACAACCCAACGTTCAACATGAATAGGTCAACTACCTTTATTATTTGGAATATAAGAGGGTGTAACAACAATAACTTTAAGCTAAGTTTCAGAGACCTAATTAATACTCGCCACCCAAGCATGGTAACTCTCCTAGAGACCAAGATGTATAGTAATCTTCCTCCCTCAATCTGTTTGGTTTTACTAATATGATAGAAATTCCGGCAGAAGGTCAGTCGGGAGGTATGGTCATTTCGTGGGATCACACCAAGGTTACAGTCTATAGCTTCGTCCGTAGAAGCCAGGAGATTAGTGAAACTATTGAGGTATTTTCTCTCAACAAATCTTGGATTTTTACTTCGATTTATGCTAGCACAGACAAGAAACTTAGGCATGTAATGTGGAACAATATTTTAAACATGCACAATGTAGTTAGAGGTCCTTGGCTAGTAGGAGGCGACTTTAATGATGTCCTAGCCTCGGATGAAAATTTGAAGGAAGGAAAATCGTTAATAAAAAAACTAATCTCCTTTGGGATTGTATTAACACTTATAACCTAATTGACCTAGGTTTTAAGGACCCTAAATTAAGTGATCTAATAAAAGGAATAAAATAACGACCTCATAATGGAAAGGCTCGACAGAGTTTTTGCTAATGAAGACTAGATAAATATGTTCCCGGAGGCCTCGATCACTTACCTCCCGAGGACCCATTCGGACCATAATCCTCTCCTTAAAATTTTTAGTCCCAAAAAATATGTAACTTATAATAAACCTTTTAGGCTAGAAACTTTTTGGTGTCGCCACCCGGACTTCATAAATCTTGTTAAAGAAAGTTGGCTTAACACTAATTACGTCCAAGGTTCCCAAAAATTTCAGGACAATATAAAAAGCTGGAGTAAAAAACACTTTGGAGATACCCATAGAAAGAAATTAAGAATAATGGATAGACTAAAGGGTATTCGATACTCCAATAATTACCACTTATGTTCATTTCTCCAAAATTTTGAATCAAAACTTCAGCAAGATTACAATGAGATCCTTAAATTAGAAGATGAATACTGAAAAATTAGGGCCAAGATGTCCTAGATTCAAGATGGTGATGCAAACACTAAATTCTTTCATATAACTACCACAAACAGAGATATGAAGAACAAAATAACCTATTTCAAAGACAATCCAGGAAATTGGATCAATGATCCAACTCATATCCTTTACCACACCCTTAATTACAAAATGTATTCAAAACAGACCACTCCTCTACTAATTGGTCTTCTATTAAGAACAACTCTCAAGCCTTTGTTACTCTTGATCTCTCAATCATAGACCATCAATTAACAAAAGGTGAAGTTGTAAAAATAATTTTTTCCTTTAATCCTTTTAAATCACCGGGACCTGATGGCACAAACCCCTTTTTGTACAAAAGTACTAGAATATAGTAGGCCAATCAGTCACATATCTTTGTACTCAAGTTTTTAACACAGAAACCCTTCATCCGGATATTAACAATACTTTCATTTGCCTAGTCTCTAAAGTGCCTAACGCCAATAACCTAAAAACATTTAGACCCGTAGGTCTTTGCAATACTATTTATAAAATTATTTAAAAAAATCATTGCAAACAGGATCCAACCCTTTCTTCATCAAATTATTATCCCCTTCCAAGCTAGCTTTATAAAAATAAGAAGGTTTTCGGACAAGGCCATCATAATCCAAGAATGAATAGCCCATTTTGGAAAAATGAGGGGGAAAAAGGGACACATAATCCTAAAATTAGACCTGGAAAAAGTATTCGACAAATTGGAATGGTCTTTTATATACATAACTCTCACTCATTTCAAATTTCCAACAAGAATAAAGAGTTACAATATGAGTTGCATCAGTACAAGCAAAATTGCAATTTTAGTAAACGGGGTAAGAACTACCTTTTTTGCCCCAAGTAAGGGGATCAGACAAGGATGCCCTCTATCATCTTACATTTTCATCATGTGTATGAAAATATTATCTCGTCTAATCCTTCATCAAGTAGACACCTATCTTTGGGTCCATATTAGCCTAAATAACCATCACCCATGTATATCTCACTTATTCTTTGCGAACAACCTTACCCTAATGGGAAAATATGACAAAACAATTATTGCACCATTAAAAATTGCCTCAAAAACTTTTGCGATCTGTCAGGCCAAAAATTAATAACGAGAAATCTAAAATAATTTTCTCCAAAAATTGCCCGATAATTTTGACCAAGGAAATAGCCTCGGTTTTTAATATTAAAATAGGCAATTTTTTTGGGAAAACCTAGGCATTCCAATCCTCAATAATGCATCCAAGATATCTGACTATCAATTCATCATTGATAAATACGCGCCAGACTTTCCACCTGAAAAACAAATCTCCTGAACATAGCATGATGGACTACACTAGCCCTAGCTACTCTTAAATCAATTCCCAATCATGTCATGCAACACACCATGCTCCCTACAAAAATTCACAAATAAATTGATCAAATTCAAAGGAATTTTATCTGGGGCACTATATGCAAATCATAAAAAACTCCATCTAATTAATTGGAATACTATTACAAATCCTAGAGATATGGGAGGGCTGGGCATGAAAAATGCATATTCAAAAAATAGGATATTGCTATGTGGTTTATCCTGGAGACTCCTTATAATGCTACCACTCCCTGGGCAAAACTTCTGATACTCAAATATGATAATAAGAGATATAATAATTCTTCTTTTATATGGAAAAGTATTCTCAAAGGTTGAAAAACTTGCAGTCAAGGAATCCAATGGCTCCTCGGTAAAAATTCCGACCTAAATATTTGGGAGACTCGATAGATCCCTCACTTATCACCCCTGAGAGAATGTATTGAAGGTCCTCTCCAAAATAATAAAAATACTTTGCCAATAAAATACCTTCGACATAATGGGAAGCGGAACTTCGATAATATTTCATTCAACATTCCTCCCACCATTATGGACAATGTTTATTCTATTCCCCAACCACTTCAAATCATTGATAAACTTTTGTGAAGACTAAGCTTAAACATGATATTCAATACCAAATAATGCTACCACTTACTAAAAAATTGGCATGCAGAGAATAACAATACGTTCGACTGGATATGGAAATTACAGTGTCCTAATAAAATAAAATAAAATTCTTTGACAAGGCCTACATAGTAGAATCCTCTGCCGATCATATCTCTATTACATTGGGATAAATATCAACCCTCATTGTCCTAGTTTCCAAAAATCAAGAGGAAACAATCAGTCATATTTTTCTCGAATGCTCTATTTTCTCAAACGTATGGAAAACTTTAAAAATTAGAAATTTTGATATTAACGGGGACACACATTGGCTCATTAAATTAGAGGATATCAACATTAACACTCTTCCACTAAAAATTCCTTGGGCAAATCTACTTTCTTTTATTATATGGGGAATTTAGATTAATAAAAACAATAACAACTTCAATAACACTCACTACCACCCCCGCATGAAAGACATTCAAAATCTGGCCTCGAAATTCCTATTTCTCAACTCCATTGGAGTTTCACCCACCGATAAATTTACTATCAAAATTAAATGGCATCCCCCGCAATATCACTGGTACAAACTCAATACAGATGGGGCATTCAAAAATGTTGGTAACAAATCAGCCATGGGAGGAGTATTCAGAAACTATCTTGGCAACTAGATAATAGGTTTTCAGAAGGTAGATAAAGCTTTCTCTCCTCTTCATGCAGAGCTTCAGGCAATCCATGAGGGCATTCAAATAGCAAATAAGAAATGATCTATTCACATTGGAAGTGGAAACAGACTCCACGAAAGCCATTAAAATAATCAATCAGGATCATTTTATTATATCTAATACTGTTCATGCATGTAGATCTTTGATGCTCCCACGGAAGGACATGCTCCTACGACATATTTTTTGAGAAGGAAATCACGTGGTGCATCTTCTAGAAAAGGATGCATGCAAAAAGGAATATAGGCAGTTATGCAATAAAAATGCAAAAAAACATCCCTCCACCTCATTTTGTGAGCTAACAACTGTTAAAGGATGTTAATAGAAGCTACAACTACAAGAAGTCATTAGATATTACGGCATGTAATAGACTTAAGTTAGTAGGGAACCAAAATATCACTTACATTGGATCACCAATGTGTGGGCGATTTTAAATTTCGAAATATATATACTAGCAACAACTTCTAGTTTCTATATATAATATATCCATATTGTCAAAAAGATAATAATTGTGTTGTGAACAATCAATCCAAGTTTTATTTTTTATTATCACAGCTGAGTAGGGGTTTAATTTTAGCTTAGAAGAAGGTTCCTTAGCATTTTACATCTCTAAGTTTTTGTTTGAAAAAAAAACTATTACTCACGCCCAGGCCTGTCCAATCTTATTGCCATCCCTAAGTTTGCTTGAATGAGGAGGATTAATCTCTTAAATTCAGCATAATTCATATATGTTTGGTCTTTGCATATTCCAATATTTATTTACTTTTTGTTTAATGGATGGTTTTTTTGGGTTGATACATAGAGGGGCGAGCTTGTTTCCCTAGGGAAAGTAGGTTACTTAGCCAATGTATGAACTATTACTATTGCTGTCCAGTACTTGTCTTGGAAAACTAATTCCTAACATATATGCCTAAAAAGTTTCATTTGCAAACATCAGAAGAACTATTAGCATAGTTAAACTACCCAAAAAAAATTTGTTGACTATTTCTTTTGCCAAAAGATAAGTTCATTATGTTACCTATAGTTGTGCTTGACCGTTATCCTGTTCAACTTTTGAATAAGCAACATGCACTCAAAAAGAATAAGATCCTAAGCACCATTATCAAAGTTTAGCATTCTAATAACCCCGTGGAATCAGTAGCTATTTCTAGTGGGATGAGGTTCTTTTCCTCTGCAATTTATAGTTTTTGCATCTTCTTATACTCTATATAATAATGATATAAGTTAATAATACATTGACTATTAATCACTATATAATAATGGCTTTATTATTAATTATCATATAAATATTTATTGAATTGTAATATTCATAAAAATTAGTATGTGAATCAAATTATTTGTTAGTTTATCTTTTGGTTACTTTACTTAACAACTTATTTGGATGGGTGTTCCCAGTGTATCATATTGTATTGTTATTTCAAAATAATGTTTGTTTTGATTATTTCATTAAAGCTGATTGTATTGTATTGTTAAATCCATTGTTTCGGAACAAAGAAAATTTCCCTTTTTTGAAACAATCGATTTGGTATGGTGAGACTGTTTCCTATTTTTCTTTCCAATTATGCCATAACTTATTACTCCACATTTATATTTTACCCTTTAATTTTTTTATTACTATTTTAACTCCAAATCTCCAATCTATGACTTACTTTATTTTTTTCCGAAACATTTGCCTCCAAGGTTAAAGGCGTTTTGCTGCCTTCTGTTTTACTTTTTCTCTCAATTTGCTTTTAACTCAATTCTACTTAGCTGTGCTCCTTTGGTTTGCCTTCTTCTGTCTCGCTCCTTTGTTCTGCTTTCTTAAGGTATTTTGTCTTCTTCTGTTTTGTTTTTTAGAATTATTTTTATGCATAATTTGTGATAAATTTAATATTTAAACAAATTGAGGATACTTTAGTAAACTTATCAGTTAATAGTCAAACCAAATAACAAAATATTATTTAACAGTAACAAACAATACAATCTACCAAATATTTATTCATAAAACGATACGATACGATACACTATAATATATTATAAAACAATGGGGAACAATGATCCCAATAGAGCGTAAGTTCATTTTAATTTAAGAGATATATAATAAAACATCTCATTGCTACAAAACGGAACATGTAATGATAAATAGCAATTTATGGTGGGTGTCTACTCTTCTTCCATAATCTTCATTTCAACTGGTTTATGATATATTCAATGACATATTTTATATGTTCAATGACATATTCCATGATATATTTTCTTCACTTTTTATGCCTATATAAAGGCCTTGTAATAGATAAGAAAATACACAATCGAAGAAGAAAATCTCTTCCTTCTCTCTTTCTCTCTATATCTCTATATCTTGTTCATGTTTTACTAAATTACTTTTATTTTACAACATATTATCAGCACGACTCTAGCCTCGTCGAAAGTTAAGTGCAATTCTTTATCCGAAAGGTAATGATAACCTTAATCCATTTATTAAGTACTTATGCGGATTTGAGAATGAAAGTTTACGTATTATACCAAACAACAATTTCTATAAATGAAGACAAAATATTGATAATAATATAGGTTTAAGGTGATGTATTTTAACGTCAATAATTAGCAATTTATCATGTTTGCCGCAGTGTAGTGTGATTCATATTGATTCGTAATAATGACGTGAGTAGTGTGATTTTTAGTAGTGTATACGATATTTTGTATTGTTACAATTTGTATATTTACGGACATTATGCTTACACAAGTTTAATGTACATACACATTGCGTGCAAGCAGGTAATTGAGTAGTGTATTTTTTTAGTAGACAATTATATAATATTAATATTATTACTATGTTGTTGTGGGGGCCTTTTGTGGTTTATAATGGTTTTAGTGTTCAAGTAATATGTTTTTAATTATTATTCGTTATTGTTATGCAAGTATAATAGGAAACTCGCTATGTCATAATGGGATTTATTCAAATGTTTGCACACGTTATAATGCATCATGGCTTATACATAGATTGAATATTATATGCATGGATGAACTTCATTAGCTCATATTTTATTATCAGTATGACTATATTTACTTGAGTTTGCTTTATAGGATTCACATATATTAAAACATTTGTATACATGTATGTTTTTGGAATTTTTATTAGGATATTTTTTACATTATTGCATTGACGTTACATGGTGTATTGTTATATCATCAGTTGCATTGTTTGGTAACAAGTTTGTTTGTTTTTCATACATATAGAATTAATGTTGAGCAACAACTTGTGATACTGCATAGAAATCATAGCATTAAAATTGTATATTTTGTCATAGTGTTTGCATGTTTAATATTAATAATATGTGTAATAGTAATAGTATAATGATTAATAATTTCACACATGTTGGCTTTTGCAGTATACACCCTTTTATTTATTTTCTTTGATAGTTTTTACTATGTCAAATTTGTCAAAGCTTGAGTTTGTGGCACTTGACATTTCTAGAAAGAATTACTTATCGTGGGTTCTCGATGCAGAGATTCACTTAGCCGCTAAAGGCCTAGGTAACACCATTACTCAGGGTAATGAGGCATCAAGCCAAGTAAAGCGAAGGCCATGATTTTCCTTCGTCATCATTTGGATGAAGGTTTGAAGGTTGAATATTTAACAGTGAAAGATCCACTTGAATTATGGACTGGCCTGAAGTAAAGGTATAATCACCTTAAGGCTACGGTATTGCCAAGGGCTCTATATGAGTGGATACACTTACGACTGCAAAATTTTAAAACTGTAAGTGAGTATAACTCTATTGTATTTCGAATTTCTCAATTGAAATTATGTGGGGAAGTTATAAATAATGAGGATTTGTTGGAAAAGATTCTTACGACTTTTCGTGCCTCAAATATGGTACTACAACAGCAATACCGTGAAAGGGATTTTAAAAGGTATTCTGAATTGATCGCATGCCTTTTAGTGGCTAAGAAATATAATACCCTTATGCTGAAAAATCATGAAGCACGTCCCACAGGGTCAGCTTCGCTTCCTGAAGCAAATATGGCAGCCAAACGTGATAAGTCTGGAAAAAGACTGAATAATAATTATGGCCATATAAATGTACGTGGGAATGGAAATGGTAAGAGACGATATGATAGTCGTCATCGTGGTGGTCATGGCAAACGAGAGAACAATATGGGTTCTCAAAATAGTCTTTCAAGAGGCAAAAGCGATAACTGCCACCGCTGTGGCATGAAAGGTCATTGGAAAATTGAGTGTCGTGTACCTGAGCTTTTTGTCAGGCTTTATCAAAATTCCATCAAAGAAAGGCAAATAATGTTGGAGCATCTTCTGCTAATGCCCCAGTAGAGTCACACTTGACCTTTAAAAATGATTTTGAGGCAGGGCCTTCAAACAAAAATAATGACAATGCCGAGGCAAATCTTCCTTTGAAAGATGATGATTTTCAAGGCCTTGATGATCTTACTCATTTAGAAGTTGAAGATTTATTTGGAGATCAAAACAAAGGTTTAATCACTTTATTGGGGAATATCTCGTCTAATGTTGTTTTATTTTTAAGTAGCCCTTAAGTTATCTTATATTGTTGTTGGTGATGTTAGTTTTTCAGTATTTCTCATGATGTACTTTTATTTTTTATGAAGAAATTAAAATTCCCCAGTCTTTAATTAGATCCAAGATGAGTAATGAAGATTTATGTCTTTTGGATAGTGCTACAACTCACACAATATTAAGAGAAAAGAAATTTTTTCTCTTATTTGGTTATAAAAAGGGCCTATGTTAATACAATATTCTGTAGTACAAAGTTGATTGAGGGATCTGGAAAAGAGGTCTTATTATTACCCAAAGGAACTATATTAAATATTGATAACGCATTGTATTGTAGTAAGTCTCAAAGAAACTTGTTGAGTTTCAAAGCTATTCGCCAAAAATGGCTACCATATTGAGACATCAAATGAAGGAAAGGTTGAATACCATTATATTACTACAATAAAAGCGGGTAAAAAATATGTGCATGAAAAATTACTCGTATTTTCTTCTGGGTTGTACCACACAAAGATTGGTGTGGCTGAATCACATGCCATAGTAAACAAACGGTTTACTACTTCTAATGAATTTATCATTTGGCATGACCGGTTGGGCCATCTCGGTTTTAATATGATGGCAAAATAATAGAGAATTCAAATAGCACACATTGAAGTACAAGAAAATTATTCAATTTAAGGAATTCTCATGTGCTGCTTGTTCTCAAGGAAAATTGGTTATCAAACCATCAGCAGCTAAAGTTGGTATTGAATCCCCCGCATTTCTGGAGCGTATACAGGGTGATATATGTGGGCCTATACACCATCCGTGTGGACCATTTAAGTGTTTTATGGTCTTGATAGACGCATCTACAAGATAATCACATGTGTGCTTATTGTCAACTCGTAATATAGCATTTGCGAGATTGTTGTCCCAAATAATAAGATTAAGAACATAATTTTCAAATTATGCAATTAAGACAATTCGTCTTGATAATGATGGTGAATTTACATCACATGTCTTTACTGATTATTGTATGGCTACTGGAATAAAAGTTGAGCATCCAGTTGCTCATTTTCATACTCAAAATGGTCTAGCAGAATCATTGATTAAACGCCTCCAATTAATAGCTAGACCATTACTAACGAGGACAAAACTTTTCCTTTAAGTGTGGGGACATGCTATTTTGCATGCAACAACACTTGTGCGTATAAGGCCAACCAGTTATTATGAAGTCTATCCATTGCAATTGGCTTTTGGCCTATAGCCAAATATTTCCCATCTTAGAACCTTTGGTTGTGCGGTATATGTTCCAATTTCTCCGTCACAACGTACAAAGATGAGCCTACAAAGAAGGTTGGGAATATATGTTGGATATGAATCTCCTTCTATTATAAAATATCTGGAGCCTATGATCGGAGATTTATTTACAGCGAGATTTTCTGACTATCATTTTGATGAATCAATAGCCAACATTAGGGGGAGAAAATAAGCAGCTGAGAAATGAGATAGACTGGAATGTATTGACACTATCTCATTTAGATCATCAAACAAATCAATGTGAACAAGAGGCTCAAAAGATAATTCACTTGTAAAATATTGGAAATCAACTGCCAGATACGTTCACTAACCTACCAAGGGTGACTAAGTCATATATTCCAGATGTTAATATTACAGTTTGAGTTGATATCTCAGTAGGACAATCAATTAAAGCAAATAAGTTTAAACCACGCTTGAAACGTGGTAGACCAGTCGCTTCTAAGGATAAAAATCCTCGGAAAAGAAAAGGAGTAAATGATCAAAGTGATCATAATACAGAGGTAGTGGCTCAAGAAGAGCACATAGACATAAAAAATAATAAGACCTCAAGGGAGGTTCATGTACCTGAAAATGATAATGATGGAGAGATCTTAATAAGTTATGTCACAATGGGGAATACTTGGAACCGAATAATATTGTTATTGATAACGTTTTTGCTTATAATGTTGCTGTTCAAATAATGCAAAAAGAAGAGGATTTTGAATCAAAATCTGTCGATGAATGTAGACAGAAAGATGATTGGCCAAAATGGAAAGATGCTATCCAGGCAGAATTAACTTCACTTGCGACACGTGAAGTTTTTGGACATGTAGTGCAAACACCTGATGGTGTTAAGCCTGTTGGATATAAATGGGTCTTTGTACGTAAAAGGAATGAGAAAAATGAGGTACAAAAATATAAGGCACGTCTAGTTACACAAGAATTTTCACAAAGGCCTGGTGTCGATTATGAAGAGACATTTTCACCCGTTACGGATGCTATAACTTTCTGTTATCTCATTAGTTTTGCTGTCCTTGAAAAGCTTGACATGCATTTAATGGATGTGGTTACCACCTACCTTTGTGGCTCACTTGATAATGAGATGTACATGAAAATTTTCGATGGATTTAAAATTCCAAATGCACATAATTCAAAGTCCCGAGGAATATTTTCAATCAAGTTGCAAAGATTTTTATATGGTCTAAAGCAATCAGGACGAATGTGGTATAATCGGTGAGTATTATTAAAGGAATGCTACATAAATGATGCTATTTGCCCATGTGTTTTTATAAAGAAAACAACATCGGAATTCATTGTACTTGCCGTATATGTTGATAACATAAACCTTATTGGAACTCCTATAGAACTCCAAAAGGCAATTGATTATTTAAAGAAGGAATTTGAGATGAAAGATCTCGTAAATACAAAATTATGTTTTGGTTTGCAAATTGATTATTTGGCAAACGAAATTTTTGTTCATCAATATGCCTACATAGAGAAGGTATTGAAATGGTTTTACATGGATAGAGCACATCTAACTAATGTATCTTGCTAATACTACCAGGCTTGACATAACTTTTTCAGTTAATGTCTTAGCAAGATATAACTCTGCTCCTACGACGAGGCATTGGATGGGATCAAACACATATTCCGATATCTAAAAGGGACTACAAATATGGGATTATTTTATGGCAATAATTGCAGTCTTGGTCTTGTTGGTTATGCTGATGTTGGGTATTTATCCGATCCACACAAAGCTCGATCTCAAAAAGGCTATGTGTTTACCTGTGGAGGCACTGCTATATCTTGGCGATTGACTAAGAAATAAATTGTGGCTACTTTATCTAATCATGCTGAGATAATTGTTATTCATGAAGCAAGTCGAGAGTGTGTGTGGTTGAGGTCTATAATACATCTTATTCGAGAAAAATGTGGTGACAAATTACCCACAATTTTGTATGAATGTAATGCAGCATGCATATCTCAATTGAAGGGAGGATTCATAAAAGGAGACAGGACACAACACATTTCACCAAAGTTATTTTTCACACATGATCTTCAAAAGAATGGTGATATCAATGTGCAACAAATTCGTTCAGGTGATAATATGGCTGATTTGTTCACAAAATCTTTACCAACGTCAACCTTCAAGAAGCTAGTGTACAAGATCGTGATGCGAAGGCTCAAGGATATGAATTGATGCTCTCATCAGGGGGAGTTAATGCGCGTTGCACTCCTTTTTCCTTATAAGGTTTTGTTCCACTGGGTTTTCCTTGCAAGGTTTTTAACGAGGCAACCAAAATGGCATATTTCTAAACATGTGTACTCTTTTTCATTCACTATAATTTTTTTCCTATAAGTTTTTTAGTAAGGTTTTAACGAGGCACATTATCTATGGACATCCAATGGGGAGTGTTATGATAAATAACAATTTAAGGTGGATGTCTATCTTCTTCTATAATCTTCATCTCAAATGGTTTATGACATATTCAATAACATATTTTGTATGTTCAATGACATATTCCATGACATATTTTCTTTATTTTTTATGCCTATATAAAGACCTTGTAATAGATAGAAAAATACACAATTGAAGAAGAAAATCTCTTCCTTCTCTATTTCTCAATATATCTTTATATCTTGTTCATGTTTTACTAAATCGCTTTTATTTTATAATAGAACACTTATTGTCATGTCATAATAAAAGAGTATTTTAAGTTGTTTTATCTAGTTGGCAAATGAACAGACAACAGTAGTTTGATGGAAATATATATACATACTAGTTGCAGTAAGCTCGTGTTGAGCCCGGGCCCAAATTCAAGGTCAAAACGTAATACATATGATTAAAAGGAATAATTTGTATTATGTTTTTAAGTTTTTACCAAATATCGTATTTCTCCTGATAAAAAATAATCGAGCATACTCATATTATAATCAAGATAAATTTTAAGTATACCGGCTCGTTTTCAGTTTGGTATTCCTTGTGAATCCCGAATTGATATACCATGTATCATATTTAAGAGATTTTCTTAGAACTCATATCAACATACAAAGAAATTGGGAATAACATTACTTAAGTTCCTACAATTTTCTTAACCAAATAAAAACTATAAATGTCCACACGCCAATAGAGTTTTAAAATATTAAGCTTAATATTTTTTACTCATTTTGTTAATATTTGATCGTTTTCACTTTTAAAGGATGCATTTTTGCTAATGTAGCGATAGAATTATTAAGGCCGATAAATAGGAGTTTGGATGCTTAAATATTTTTCTTTAGTTTATAAAGATAAAAGGTACATAAAGCTATAGTACTTCAACAATTCGAATCATAAACCAAACATTTTAGTTAAGATGCAACCATGACTCCATTTGAAGGTTAGTGTAGGGTGGGAAATGATTGTAGAAAGATACTATGTACTATCTCCTATAAGAAATCCATAGAATTACAAAATAGATTTAAAAGTGGTATTGTTAATTCAACACCCTCAAAACTGATAGAGTAAAAAATAGCAACTTTGAGGGTAATGGTTTTGAAAACTTAATGTGAAGACGGGAAAAAAAATTCCTATTGCCCCTTATTATAAATAGAATATTAAGCCAAAAAATATTTACTTGCTTCTAAACATTATTAAATCAAGAGAAATGAATATGTAACACACTTTAAAATTACATAATTAGTGTCATGTTTAATAAGGGTAGTTGTTTAAGGGAGAGCTGGATGTGAGATGATAATAATCATTGATAGTAGTAGCTATTTAAGTGGGGCTCACATTATCATTCTAATATAAATATGTAGGAATAATGCATAAATACCCTGATCCATACCCGTATTCCCAATTACAATCTTTTTCTTTGCGGGAATCCTATTACCTCACTAAATTTATTTTAAATAAAATTATTTGCACACTTAATACTGACGTGGCAGAGTATATGTATTGCACTCTCCCAAAGGAGAGTGAGAAGCAAGAAAAAATAATTTTTAGATTATTTTTAATTCTTTTTTTACCCTTTTTCTTACTTTTTTTCCTTTTCCTTTTTCTTTGTATTTTTTTTTTCCATTTCTTCTCCAATTCCGGCGAATATTCATTCACCGACGATTTTGTCTAACCGTTTCTCTTTTATTTTTTCTTTTCACACAAATTAAACTCTAAAAAAGATCTATTCGTAAGCAAAGTAAAATACACTCAGATTTGCCTCTCCCTTGTCAAGTCTTAGTTATCCGTGAATGAGAACTCGTTTTGCTTGTTGGCTGGGAAAAATTCATCATATAAAATAAAATACACTTAGATCGAGATAAAAATCTGTCATCATGAAAAAAATTCGGTGGAAAAAATATTATTTGTAAAATTCCAACGACCACCATTTTATGCCGTCGGTGACCAAAACAAAAAGAAAGAGAATGAAATAACCAAAAAATGAGAAAAATAAATAATAAGAAAAAAGGATAAGAAAAAGAAGAAAGAACACAAAAAATACTAAAAATACATGTGGGCGCACGTGTAGATCACCACTAGCCAAGAGTTTGGTTGTCAATGGTTAGGATGCAAATTATTCTATTTAAAATACGTTTAGGGATAATAGGATTCCCGCGAAGAAAAGTGTGTAGTTAAGATTCAGATACAGGTCAGGGGGTACTTATGCATTTTCCCAAATATGTACAGAGGAATGTGTGAGTATGACAAATTTACGTGGGGTCCATTCACCTTTAGCCTTGCTTAACGTGTAAATTACAAATTCAATAGGGCCTACTGTTGCAGCAAACTCACACGTGTTACTGAGACATTAAATGATATGGCAAACTGTAAACCGTAAAACAAAAAGTAAATTCCATATTAAAAATAAGATTAGGACATAAAAATAATTAACTAAAAAGTTTATACATTTTTTGGAAATGTGAGGACTACAAAAATCATTTGATTCTCCCTTATTATATATAGTAATATATTTGTGTTGTTCCTTTAATAAATTTAATTTTCAATTTTTAGGTTATTAAAAAAACAAAAAAAAGGAGTTTAAAAAACCTCTTTTCTCTCTCTCTTTTGTATACCCAAATTCCTTCAGAATTGGAGCCCTAATTTACTCCGCCAGTAGACACCACCACCTGCGCATGTGCTCCCAAAACTTTCTTGGACTGTATTGTGAGTTATAATTTCTCTGTGTCTGCTCCCACCAGTTTTTATTTGTTCAGAATGGACAGCGGCGCCAGCAACCCATTAGCTCAGCTGACGGCTGAGGGGGCCGCACAGTTACAGGAAGGCATCGGGTTGGTTCTAGGTAGATGGACGGCCCTTCAGATGGCTATCGAGAACGACTGGGGTGGTCGTGGCTCTCGTGAAAAATCCAATCAGCTCAATGTCGACATATTTTCGGCTTTCACAAATTCCAAAGGTAATTCTGCATATGATTCATTCTCCGTCTGTCTCAATTTGTGTGTTTTAGTTTTACTAGGCACGGAATATCCTTTGATCTTGTGGTTTTAAACATGGCATGTCATTAGGAGTTTCATCAAGGATAAAATGGAAATTTGAAACTTAAAACTTACTAAATATAAAAAGAGGTAACTTTTTGAATCAAAAGAAAAAGAGAATCAACACATCAATTGAAATGGAGTGAGTAACATATTTAAGCTATTCCCAGCTGCTAATATACCTTTGTGTTATTCCCTGTTTATTGTATTTGATTAGAAAATTGGTTTTCTTTTATTGTTTTTGTGGGGTCCTCATTGTTTTTCATTATTCAGAAAAAGTATATATGGATGATATAGAAGAGATTCTAGATGAGTTCATGTTATCTCTAAATACTGAAGTCAATGATGGCAGTCTTGAGGAGGTACGGTGCCCACTCCTTGTCCTGTAATCCCTTCATCTCTTTTTGCTGTGTTAAGACAACATAAAATATTCGTAATGATTTTATAGGCAATGAAATTGAACAGTTTTAATGCCTGTGTTTGGAAAACTTCAAACAAACTCCTCGTAAGTGCTTTCTTTTTGAAAAGTAAGCACTTCTAATTTTCCAGAAACTTAATCAGGCTTTGAAGTACATCTCATCCTTTTGAGATAATTCAACAACTATATGCCGTGTGCAAGCTTCTGGTGTGATTCTAGTGTGTAAATTTTCCAGATTGTCCTGGTATTAATATTGTAGCAGAAGTCATTAAAAGAAAAAAAAATTGGGGTCTCGGTAAAGGTTTTTGTCGTTATCAATCAAATATGTTTACTCTGATGCTGTTCTCTCCTTTTGGTTATGCTAAAGGTTATGATATTGCGTTTGACTACACTTTCAAATTTAATTCATTTGGTGAATCCGAAAGAGGAGGCTAATTACTATTTCGTGTTGGCCAAAACAGGAAGCTAGGAGTATAAATTAGTTTTGTGGGGAAAAAAAGAATATTACGTTAATAGTATACTGATATGAGTTCAATTTGGAATTGATCGCATGACTAGCATCCTCTTTAGAACCAATCTTTATTGCTGCTCTGATGCTTTGTTTCATGCAACCAAACTGTCCATATCAATTGGGAGTATCAAGGTGACTTAAGAACCATATCTTAAATTCAGTGCGTTTACCTCATTTAATTGATGAAAAATGAGATAAACGTCCACATAATATCATTATTTACCTGTAATAATAAAGCTTAGAAGGCTTAGTAATAACTTGCTACGGATATCTCATGGGAATATATAAATGAATTCTGGGAATCAATTGATAGTTTGGTCCACAACTTGAAGAAGCATGTTTGTGGTTTTCCCTCCCTTTTGTGGTACTCCACCTCCCTACAGGCAGCCATTTCCCAGTTCTCCGTAGTTCTGCTTCTGCCCCATTCTCCCATTCTTTATCTGGGATGAGAAGTTATGTCCCACTCTCCTCGCTTCTATCCTCTAACCTTTGTACGATGAGGCATCAAGTGAACCAAAAAGAAGATCAGGAAAGGGACAGGGTTTTTTCTTTGATATTTTCTAGTTGTTATTGTTATCTTAAATATTGACCAAACTGTTCTGTTCCTGTTAGGCAGAAGTACAATTTTAGAATATAACGACTAAAATGGTAATTTACCCTTTCTAAATTATGTTGTTTACAGTGATTGGAGAATTTATTGTTCGTGTAATCATGCATTTGTGTAAGGCTTTGGAGTGAGATCTGATGTATGCTTCCCTAACAATTAATATCGGTGTTTTCTTTCAGGTAGCAGAAAAATTGATGTTTATGCATGAAGAGTGCCTGGAAGGCAATTTCAATTCAATCAAACTGCTAAGGGAAACAAATGTTGGTAGGAGACCTGCTACTTATGTCAGACAAGTAAGCATCCCCTTTGTTATAGGCAGTATATGTTTTTTCCTCTGTGATCGCTATAAATTGTTTCTCTTGATGGTTGCCTACTACTTTGCTGTATCCTATCATATGCATGAAAAAAGTGATGAAGAAGAACTAATATGTCGGATGAGTTACTTGTGTGTAAGTAATATAGGCCTTAATTCATATTTATTACAATTGAAGCTTGGGGAATGGAGGTATTGGATAATGTTAACTGTATGAGATGATGGTAATTATGCACAGTGCACTTTTGCTAATTGTTCTTAGGAAGTAGGAACTTGAGAAGAATGAGAAACCTAATATATTCAACCATTTTATAAGATAACAAGCACAACGCTATATTCCTCGATTTTCCTAGCTGAAATGGTTGGTGGGAGGTGCATGTTACTGGAATGTGCTAGTATATCAAATAATCAATTACTCTTCAATCCCAAATTAGTTAGGTTCCAGTATATGAGCTCTTTCTGATAAGTAAGGTAATCATTTGTTCATTAAGTGTAAAGCAACAGTAGGAAGATGCTGAATGTGTACTGTACGAAAGAGGCAAAAACTCAATTCCTTATCTTATTCAGGATAAGGAGCTGAGAAATTCTAGCTGTGTCTACATCATATACATCAGCCTTTTGCACCACAAAGTTAGCTAGAATGAACATCTACATTTAAGGACAGTCTCCCTTTTTCATTCGAGTGTCTTTGGTTTCTTTCACTCATTTTGTCGATATCATATTATTGATAAAAAAAATCTTTGGTTTCTTTCACGAGCCAGCAAATACATGTCCATTTTCCTTTGAAGTATCATTGATACATGCTCTAGTCGGTTCATAGTTTGTGTTTGAACTATTTGTTGCATGGAAACATTATTTTAATATTCTACTTGTTATTTTTATAGTCGAGAGTTTTCCCCTGATGGCCTTGTTCTTGAATTCTATTTAAGTGATTTTTGAGGAATTCTATAAAATTTCTTGAACTTCTATTATTTTTAGCAGCACCAAACCGTTAAATTCCATCCCAGGTTGATGCCTTTGATGTATTGACTAATATCACCCCCAAGGGAAAAGTGCCCTAAATTGAAACTGTTGCTCTTGAATTTTGCACCTGTGATGCATCATTCTTGTAATTGGAGAATGTTGTCAGTGATAATTTGCTTTGTTGATTACTTTTGCAAAATTTTCTAGGATGCCAGCGATGACGACGACAGCAGTGATGACGGGAATGAGAACTTGGGCAACAATTCATCAGATATGGCTATTGATTATGTGGAAGCACAACCAAATTTGGGCGAGGGTATGGTAGTTGATGAGCCTGTGACGAAGCAGCCAGCTGAAGTGGACGAGGACGGGTGGACGAAAGTAGCTACTAGGCGTAACAAAGGTAGAAGGTATTAAAGCACTACTACAGCCCATGGAGTATACAACAATTTTGTTCCCTAACCTTGAAAATGAAGATAGCTTGGTATGTTGGTGAACTATTGTTTTAACAGTTGTAATTATGGCGATTGTAATGTGGTTTTTGCATCCTCGTGCATTGATGAATTCTCCCCCCAATTACCATCTAAGGCTCAGAGACGGTCTTTTTTACCAACTGTACTGAAAAAGGGAAGCAAGGCATCAGTACTTCCTTCAGTTATGCGATAAACTTTGTTACTATAAATGATTGTCGAATTTCTCCCTTTTTCAATTAATTAAGTGATTTTTCTCGTAAATGACCAAATAATCTACCTTCGTCTTACAACTTGTTATTAGCAGTTGAAAACACTATACAAATAACACCAGAGGTGAAACCACACCGAAGGAAAAAGCATGAAGTTAGCAAAGATAATAAATAGAAGATGCAACTAATATAACCCTTTCATATAGACGAATGTTTTAAACAGCAAAACTAAAGTCCCTAAAACCTCACCCTTGTCGATCAGATATACAAAGCAAAGCCAATGCAGTGGCTTATGGGGAGACAAAGCACAGTAAGTTCCACTAATACTAATAGTAAGTTCTAATATTTAACAATAGTACAGAACTACAGTTCCCCTAAATATTAGTTTTTTCTCCAAATGGAAGATTTAGCAGAAGAACATAGAACTTCGCACATTCCTGTGAAGCCGTGGCAATGCGGGAACTGGAACACCACCAACTGCTGTAACTCCACCGTGGCTCGACGATGGCTCTGACAGTTCATCAAACTTGATAAACTGTGACATCTGCGCAGCTGCCAAGTGGGCATAACATATAGGTGCAACTGCGCAAAACAAATTAAGATAAAACAAAAATGTTCATCAGATCAGCATTAGGAGTAGTACGTGATGATATTCTATATTTTACACCTTTCAAGCCAGTAAAGAATCATAATTCCTGAAAAGCAATACTAGTAAAACACAAATGATTTTTCTTACCAATAGAGATGGCTGTAGTACTTCTCTGATACCTGCAGTGCAGTAGAGAAGATGAATGAAATCTCTCAAAGAAGGAATGAACAACAAATAACATCTACTCATAGAAAGAGACTGTTCACTTACACATGATACTGAATGGACCAACTCTTGCATGTCATCTGCTGAAAATCCAATTTCATCATGCATGACATGATAGTGAGTCGGTCGTGTTGTTCCCTGAATAGCACAAAAATGACAGAAGCTCATCATAGAATAGAAGCAATTAATATGAATCATAGAGCAGACTCGAACAAGGGATTTACAATACTCACAATAGGTCCAACATGAGCACACATGTAGAAGTCGTTGTTCTTAGGATGGCAAATTGCATTGTCGATCACAGTCCCTGCATAGAAAAATATTTCAAAGGAAGTTTGTACAGAACGAGTCAATCAAATTATACTCCAGTAATAACACAAACTAGGTAGCTAAAAGTACAAACCAGGAAGAACATTATCAGGTGAGTTAGTCTGGAAAACTTTGTGTGGTGGTTCTTTTGTGCAACGACAGTGAACTTTGGAAACCAATTCTCATCCAGATGATTGCAGGCCTAGAGAATAAAGTCATATTAAGTGATCAGGAAAAGAATAGGTTTCATGGAAAAAACTAAGTTGCAGTTACTGCACATTCAAACCTCAATAATCTGATCGAGCTCAATGTTTATGACTTGGTTGAACTGGGACTCGCTCACTCCGTCTCTGTACATCCATGACAGCTTAATCATTAGCAACTATATAAATTTTTAATGTGCACGAATGAGAAGAAACCAAAAAGTATACATCATGTGCTAGTGTGAAGACTATGCTTAAGTTACAACAACAACAACTACCCAGTATAGTCTCACAAAGTAGGGTCTGGGGAAGGTAATATGTAGACGAGCCTTACCCCTACCCGAAAGGACAGAAAGGCTGTTTCCAATCGACCCTCGGCTCAGTGAAGGAAAGGAAAAACAAAACAAAGACAAAAGAGCATTAGTAACTCCAGCAGAAATATCGTAAATAATTATCTAAACATAAGAACCATAAATAAAATAGCATGCAATAATATCAGACAGTAACTACCATAAATAACTACCACAAGGGAGACACAATCCAATACACAAATCATTTATGGATAGCCCTGCCAAGCCTCACCCAACCCGGGTGAGGAGTACGAAAAACTCTAGGAGCCCCTATCCTACAACCCTGATACTAGACCTCCAGACTTTCCTATCAAGGGTCATGTCCTCGGAAACCCGCATTCTAGCCATGTCATGCCTAATAACCTCTCCCCGATACCTCTTAGGCATCCCTCTGCCTCGTCATACGCCGACCATCGCCAGCCGCTCACATCTCCTCACTGGGGCATCATGACTTCTCCTCCGCACATGCACGAACCACCTCAGCCTCGCTTCTCGCATCTTCTCATCCACCGGGGCCACCCCCACCTTCTCTCGAATAACTTCATTCTTAATCTTATCTAACCTGGTGAGCCCGCACATCCACCTGAGCATCCTCATCTCCGCAACCTTCATTATCTGAACATGAGAGTTCTTCACTGGCCAGCACTCCGCCCCATACAACATGGCAGGTCTAACCACAACTCTATAAAATTTCCCCTTGAGTTTCTGTGGAACTTTCTTGTCACACAGGACTCCTGATACAAGCCTCCACTTTGACCACCCCGCTCCTATATGATGAGTGACGTCCCCGTCAAGGTACATAATCAATAGATGGTGCATAATCAATATAGCCCTAAATCAGAAAGCTGGTCTTGAAAGCACAGTGAAGGTACATAAGAATTAAAGCCCTTAGAAGTAATGTCTTCCATTGTTTTTTATATTTTTGCTTCAAGTCTACTTGAGAAGGGGAGAAAAGGTTGTGACAAAATGGGGAACTTGCACAAAATGTAGATATGGAGTTGAAAAATACAACAGTTTCTAGTTTCAGATTCACAGAACTGAATTTGAGTAAACGATTCAAGACTGAATCAGTTCTCTTAACTTACTTTCTAGAAATTATACCTGAAAATTATGATATGCTCAGGTTTCACTTTGCTAGAACTTGAGTAGAAGTCCACCAGCAGCTCCCTGTATACAGGACAAACTTCTTAAGCAACAAAAAATGGGAGCATTCGATATACTTACATAGCTTAGAGAGTACTCTAGTATCAATTGAAATCAGCTCGGCACAGTATATATAAAGATCTAAACACAGACAACTACATTGAGTCAGCAACTACCTGATAAGACCATCATCTTGAGTATCTGATACTTTTTTGTACAGAGAGTCTATCATTTCAAGCTTTGGGGATTGAGTACGAACAGCTGCTCGATAGCGCGAAATGAGGGGCCAGTGTCTTGAACTGACCACCTTATACACAAATACATAGAATCAGCACTATCTAAGGCATAAAAATGAATTAAGCAATATAAAATGAGCAACATTATCTTTGAGCACCGCTGCAATGGATGGAACATCTGCTCGTCCAGGTGAGCCATGAGAGACATCCATTCCAATAATGATTGTGGGAACTTTTGAAATCTGAGGTAGTACAGGGGAAAGCTCCATAGCCAAAAAGGAATTCATACCGCCCAGCTGTGCGAAGAAGCACCACACATGGAAGAGGTAATCAATCAGGAGTCGGTAAATATTGTGAGTGAAAACCTTTTGCCAATTCAAACTTCCCTTTGCATTGATTTTCAAGAGCACATTGGTAAGGTAATGATCGTTGATCTTTGTTGGAGCAATACACTGTAACAATTCCAAGATCGGATAAATTCCCTCTCTTCCAGGGGCCTTCAACATGGAAAATTACCAAAAAAGAGACAATTAAAAAAGAGAATCCAGCCATTATTATATAAAATTTTAAATGTTAATTTATGAAGAAACCGAGATTGATCGGCTCTAAGGCAACAACCATAAAGGTCAGAATTCTTCCTCTCTGGAAGTATGCAGAGAAGGAACTGAGGCGGAGATGGAAGTTTTGATTTCACTGCTTCTAGCATCTTCTCAACTCTCACAGGAGCAGGATTGCGTCTGAACTGCGGATTCTCCTCAAAGATATGATCAAATGGTTTACTGATGGACTACATAGATGATGGAACACGTTAATGATGCAGAAATATGATTATATATGTGTATATATACATGCACCCTAGAGTTGGAAAGGTACTCACAATTCCTTTTTCTTGCCCACACCTTTGTAGATCCATACAAAGCTTACGGACATCACAACGGGCAGAGAAGTTCACAACTGGCCAACGCTCAAGTTTGCACGGTTCAACCAATTGCTGTGTTGGTAAGACTCCAAAATCAAAGGACTAGCATTGATAAGTCATCAGGAGAAAGTAATATTGTTAAGCAAGATACCCTTACCTTCTAATTAAAATTCCACCTTCCGTTTCTAGGAAACAAGTCTTGATCTCTGCCTACCTTCAACTGTAGAATAAGAAATAAAAAATGTCCATTCTTGTCAGTCATTATGTACAAACTCAAATTTTCTAATCCAAAAGTGCCAACCTGAGAAACATCTAGCAATTAAAAATGACAAAAGACCAACACCAGGAAATTGAACATCGATCATGCTCACCTTTGGAGTTGGCAAGATACGACCTTCAACTTGAGTAAACTGATCAGTGATCGAAATTCCAGCATATCCAAGAAGAGATCACTGATCGAAATTCCAGCAGATCCAAGAAGAGGGTCAGCCTTATAGTTGCTGGTCTTTAGAGCCTGCAAGATTTACATGATAGTGAAATGCATAGCTCGTATGACATAAGTACAGACTACAATTGATTCTAGAGCTTACATCACTCAATGTTCTCATTCTTTTGGGGCTTCTGTCTGGATTTTTCTACCAGGGAAGCCCTCTGTAGATTGGACAGCGCCTTGGTATAGCGTTGCAGAGACACCAGGTGGCAAAGCTGACAAGACAGAAAGGAAAACTGTGAGGTCACAAACATTAAAAGCTGCACATATTAGGTGTAAATTGTCTAGTACCTCAAGAGGAATAAAAGTTGGATGTTTGGGTTTCCCAACGTTTATGCAAGGAAAATCTCCAGAATAATTCAAAGGAATATGGCGATGATGAGTGAAATATTCATAAACAGTGAGCTCAACCTCTTTCTCTTCCCCAGCCACACCATTTCCACTTTTCTGAATGTGAAGCTGAAACACAAAACAATTGAGCTTAAATCTGTGCATGCTCTAAAGCAAATCAGTCCACAACATGTGGAAAAAAGGATTCATAATGAACAAACAAAGTAACAAACTGACGTCTGCTCTTTGCAAGGCTTTTCAGTGAGGCCGGTGATTTTGTATTCCCTATATGAGGGGCTGGCTTTGATCCTCAGACTCTTGAGCATCTTCTTGGCCTGGGATAGAGGAGCAAATACGAAAATTGAAATGCAACTGCTGCAAAGAAGGAAAAGAGAATGAGTAATAAATTACCTTGGACCAGTCAATCTGGTAAGGATCTCTAGCATTTTGATTATGTAGAAGGAAGTCTACCACTGGCCCTGGCTGCACAATCATTGTTGTTGATGCATCTGCAACCTCAAACATTATAAGATAATGATTTGGGGGAGGTGAGAAAATGCAGTGATTTTTCTGGATAACAATTTACCTATTTTCAATGATAGGCCTCCTTGAGTTGCCCGGAAACTTGAATGGAAACCCCTGCATCCTAAAACTCCTCCACCAAGCTCAGTGAAGTTTCTTGGCTCATCATGAAAAAAAGACTGTCGCATAATCAGGCAGCCACTGTAACAAAACAAAAAAAAAAATTTGAGTTTTAGATAACCAGAATAAGTTGTCAAGCCAGAGAAAGAAGCAACTCCATACCATTTGGCAGCATGCTGCCTCAAAACTATGTCCAGCGCTCTCACTGTCTCTTGATATTGTTCAGAGTCTTGTCCCCGGAGTGCATTAGTGATTGCTGGCATTGGTATTTTGGCAGCATACTTAATAACCACTTTATATGCCTTTGACCGTGGCTGCCTCTTTGACCTTTTTTTATCAGCCTCACCGGGGCTCTCTTCAAGACTTCTACCTCGAGTAGTGCTTCTGTACACATGAAGCAAAAGTTTAGTTGATACATAAAATTGGTTTCTAAAAAACCAAAATCGTTTATTGTAAAATGTAAAAAGAAATTTCGTACTGCACCTAGAAGAAGAAGAGAGATCCTCCAACACAACAGTAAACTCAAGTTTGTTGTGAGGTAGTGCACCAATTGTAAACAGGCTCTTCTCCCCATCATAGGCAAAATCTTTGCCGGCTAGCTCCAATGTATACGTTTGTTGCACCTTGTCCAGAATTTTTCGTCCTATACCTTTTGCCTCTACTGGATTTCCATCTTCATAATTTAGAGCAACCTGAGGCAATAATAATCAATATTTTTTCAGTTCACTTTGAAATTTATTCAAGTCAAACACAACATTTCACATTGTACTTTTGCACAAATAAATTGAATGATGCATTATAAGCAGATGAGAGCTTACACTATAATGGAAGAAGTATCCATCCGAGTTGATCATCCCTACTTTAAAATGGTTAGTGAGTAGACGAATCTTTTGCCCTTTTGATCCAAACCCTGGTCGAGCCATAGGAACACGGTTTGGTTTTGTTGTTGTAGCTTCACCTTTTGAAGATGCCATTCTAACGACCAACCTAATTCAGTAATTTGTTCAGAGAGAAGTTAAAAAACAAGACTAATGGAATTTTAAGTGTCATAGCATTATAAGATGATTTTTCATCTTTCTGGTGTGAATAAACCAGTAAGATCTAATATATCCTGTCAGTTTGTCAAATAAATGATATGATATAGTTCTAACATCATGTAATCTTAACAGAACATATCACAACAGGACTAAATTTTCGTCTGTAGATTCAGATATGCAGCAGTTTGTGGCTATAAAAACATAATCAGACAAAGCTTCAAAAAGTAACAGAATCTGAGAAGAAAGAAAGAAAAGCTCAGCATACAAGTAATGCACAGACACATTGAGGCACATAAATAGACAAAAGAAATGCATGTATTCATTCCACTTAGCCAACTGAATGATCATGCATGAATCCTAAAATAAATGGCCTAGTATGTTGAATGCAAGTTATTAAAACAGAGGGCCTTTGATCTGGAATGAAATGGGAATATAGAAGGTCATTCAAACATGAGTAACAAACTATTACCTACCAGTAAACCAATGATAACATAAAAGAACAAAAATTGTACCCTTTATGGTTGATCATATAAAAATATCCGGTTTAAGGGTGGCACACAACCAACAGAGTTTGAAAATCATATTCCAGATATTATCATCTAGCTGTCAGGACATTAACTGCAATAAATCTTGAGCGGCGACTATAAAATCTCAATAGAACATGTTACGAATGGTTCTCAGTATTCATTTTCCAGTAAAAAACACAAGAAAAAATAAAGTAATATAATATTCTGGTAACATGAAGATTCAGATGAGATACTAGAAGTATTCATCTTTCAGAAAAAGGGGAATTAAGGGAAAAGATTAAACCAGAAAATACAATAAAGCTCCAGAAATTATGAGGGATTTACAGGAAGAAAAGACTCTATATCAACATGAAGAAGCAACCACATAATTCATAGAACACGTGCAGTCATACATGCATACAAACATGGTACTTACATTTTAAGATCTTATAATGCCTGAATTAATCCATCTTCAACTAAGATAGCTAACACACAAGATCCAACTCCAGCACATATTCTCATCTAAAATTATACGTGTAGACCACAGAGACACAGGCATATACAAGCAAAATACAAATATTTTAGCAATCTAAACACATGCACATGCATATGTTTGCACACACAGTCCCAAGCTATAAGCACCCCCTCCCCCCTCCCCCCTCCCCAAAAATTTTTACTTAATTCCTGAAATTATTGGTTTGTCTCAACATTTTTTTTAGCTTTTCTAATTAGTAAAAAAGTTCCATAGCACTCACATTTTAGTCTACCTAATACATCTTTATTTCCAATGCCACTTCTCTACATAAACAAACTCAAAAATATATCTTCACATGTTCTTCAACAAAGGTTACTCCATATAAATCATACATTCATCTCTCTCTTAATAATGATATAATGTCTAGAGAGGTCAAACAAATTATGATATACCTGAAGGACTTAATTGATGGTGGAACCTCATAGAGTTGTAAAGTTAGACCTTAGGCTTCTGCAGAAAAGTCAATAAAAATTCAAAAATCAGAACATGCCTCTTCACTTTATGCAAAAAGAACTAAAGGACAAATATACTTTTTCCAGAGTTGGAATTCTTTTTTCATGATTAGTGAAAGCAACCATGACTAATAGTTTAATTTATACAAAGAAAACAAACTAGGAGTATTTCTTTTCAGAAGAAAAAGTTGATCTGCATAGCTGGAATATGGCAGTTGCTATGGACCAAAAAGAGCAAAGATTTCCATTTTTGGTAAACAGATTCAGAGCAAGAGATTGACTCAAAAACAACGCACACACATAGAGCACACACACAGTGAACATGCAGATAGCAGAGACAAACACTGGCAAAAGCAAAATAAATGTAATGTATACATGCATAACCAGAAACAGTACATATGCAGAGAGCAAAAAAAACTCAACACAAACAACTATATCCATGTTACGCACTCACACATATATATAGAGACTTAGAGAGAGAGAGAGAGTAGATACCTCAGTTTTTAAAATTTAGAGAGTGGTAAAGCAGACCCCAAGAATCCCTGCAAAAGTTTCCTCTCTTTTGTAAGTAAAGGATAGTACAATATTCTTGTATTTACTTATATGCAAAATTAAAGTAGTATATATATATTATAAGGAGAGGACAAATTTTACGAGTAAATGAGCACATCTTTTACAACTACTACTGGCAATAACAACAACAACTACCCAGTACATTCCCGTCAGGTGAGCTCTGAGGAGGGTAATATGTAGACGAGCCTTACCCCTACCCGAAAGGGCAGGGAGGCTGTTTCCAATCGACCCTCGGCTCATACTGGCAATAAAGTAATGTAATTAGCAGATAATTAAAAGTTCAAAGAAATCAAAGAGACTATGTTTATAACAGCTGTATTAAAGACTAAAGTTTTCCTTTTTTGGCTAACGAATTAAGACAATGGCTCAAGAAAAGATAAACAAGAAAACAAAGAGACTGCCCATTATGACATCTGTTCGTTTCCAAAACCCTTTTACCTAAACCGGAAAACGGAACTTCTTCCAACGAGTTACTGTAAAAGGATATATGAGCAGACATTGAACTTCATGAGAAGACGAAGCAACAAACCATCTCACATATAGACTCATACATATGTACATACAATATATACATGCATATATACATGCATGTTTCATTATTACCCATAAAAAGACCCTCCCTCAAAACCCCATTAGCAAGAAGCCACAAAAAAACAGAGTGAGTAAAAGCCTTTTTACCAAAAACGGAAAACGTAGCTTCTTCAATGGCTAACTGCAAAAAGATACTATATGAAGCTACAGTTTTTGAAAAGAAAAAGAACGTTGGACTTCAGAAGAAATAGCAACAAAGCATCTCATAAACTCATATATACATATGCATTAAGGGTCGTTACGACCCAAAAAATCTCAAAAACAACAAGTTTTATCCAATATTTTTTTACATAGACTTACAGAGAGAGCAAAGCAAGAGATGAAATAACAAGAAAAAAAACAAAGGCAAGAGGCGAAACAGATACAGTAGTCATGAAACATACAAACACCGTAAAACCAAAAAATCTTTTCGCTTCAAGATACAGTAGTGATGAAACCCAAAAGAACAGCGGTAATGCACAATGCTTTGCAAAAAAACAAACAATGTAAGACCCAAAAATCTTTTCAGTTCAAAGATACAGTAGTCAAGAAAAAAAAACCATTAAGAAAGAACAAAGTTAATGCTTACAAAAACATATAGAGAGAGAAGAGCAGAGGATAAACCTTAGAAAAACAGCTTTGTTAGAAAGAGAAAGATGGTAGCAAAAAAAAAAGAAAGAGAGGGGGAGAATAATAAGGTTATATATCTATATTACACTGATGTCTATAGCGGTGGCGGGGGTGGTAGGGGACTAGGGGGTGGGGTAGTAAAAAGATAGGTTATTGGTACTACTGCAACTGCTGCTAGTAGTATACCGTATTGTATTTTGAGTGTATTTTGAGTGGAGAAACACGTACGGAAGATGGACCACCTAATAATAATATGGGTGTCCTTTTCATATCTTTCTTTCATCTGCCCTAATTTCACTCCTTATTTGACCTAAGGAGTATTTTATTGCATTACGTTTTATTATTGTTCAATTTGTATTGGAAATATTTTTTCCATAATAATTTATCGCGGAATTGAAACTTTTTCCATAATATTCCTGTGTTTTCAGTTTATATGTGATAATTTAACAAGAGATAGAGTTTTATAAATAAAAACATACTGCTTTGGAACTCGTGGCCTTAAAGATGCCACAAATTTTTTGTGATAATACAAATATATCATTAAAGATAAAATAAAAGGATTTAACATTAAATTGATTTCAAATAGAAAAGGGTGTCAAATGCATTTTCATTTTTTAATAATATTTTAAGGTTAGTTTGTTATCCTTTTAAATATATATATATTTGGTTAAAATTGTACATATTTTTAAAGTTTAAAATTGAGTGGTTTGAAATTTGAATAGCCTAGACAAATAGTTTCTTTTTCTAGGATTCCACAAAGTATCTTTAACTAAAGTGTTATGAATAATATAAAGATAAGAACAATAATGCAAGAACAAGAGCAATAGAGAGAATAGAGAGAGAGAAGTATTCTTATTGATACTTAGAGATTGTTAGGGATGTATTACAATGGTAGAAGACCCCTTTATTTATAGGGAGTGTGATGATCTAGCTACCAATAATAGGACTCTAGAATCTCTCTAATTAAATATATTCACCTTAAATAGAAGTGTAAAATCTCTCTATTTATAACACTCCCCCTTGAATGTCTATTCAATGATGTGCCTGTTAAAACCTTAAAACAAAACCCAATGGGAAAAATTAAAGTAAGGAAAAAGAGTACACATGTTTGAATATGCGCCTATTGGTTGCCTCGTTAAAAACCTCGCAAGGAAAACCCGGTGGGACAAAACCTTGTAAGGGAAAAAGAGTGCAACGCGCATTAACTCTCCCTGATAAGAACATCAATTTATGTCCTTAAGTCTTCGCATCCCGATCTTGTGAACTAGCTTCTTGAAGGTTGACTTTGGTAGAGATTTTGTGAACAAATCAGCCATATTGTCGCTTGAACGATTCTGTTGAACATTGATATCACCATTCTTTTGAAGATCATGTGAAGAATAACTTTGGTGAAATATGCTTCGTTCTATCTCCTTTTATGAATCCTCCCTTCAATTGAGCTATACATGCTGCATTGTCTTCATACAAAGTTGTGGGTAGTTTATCACACTTCAAACCACATTTGTCTTGGATATGATGTATTATAGACCTCAACCACACACACTCCCGACTTGCTTCATGAATAGCAATTATCTCGGCATGATTAGATGAAGTAGCCACAATTGATTGCTTAGTCGATCGCCAAGATATGGCGGTTTCTCCACAGGTAAACACATAACCCGTTTGAGATCGAGCCTTGTATGGGTCGGACAAATATCCAGCATCAGCATAACCAACAAGATCGGGGCTGCAATTCTTGCCATAAAATAAGCCCATATCGGTAGTTCCCTTTAGGTACCGCAATATGTGTTTGATCCCATTCCAATGTCTCCTCGTAGGAGCCGAGCTAAATCTTGCTAAGACATTAACTGAAAAGGATATGTCAGGTCTTGTAGTATTTGCAAGATACATTAGTGCGCCAATTGCGCTAAGATATGGTACTTCAGGACCAAGTAACTCTTCATTCCTTTCTTGTGGTCGGAATGGATCTTTGTTCACATCAAGTGATCGAACAACCATCGGTGTACTTAAAGGATGTGCTTCATCCATGTAAAACCGTTTCAATACCTTTTCTGTATAGGTAGATTGATGAACAAAAATTCCGTTTGCCAAATATTCAATTTGCAAACCAAGACATAGTTTAGTCTTTCCGAGATCTTTCATCTCGAATTCATCCTTTAGATAATCAATTGCCTTTTGGAGTTCTATAGGGGTTCCAATAAGGTTTATGTCATCGACATATACGGCAAGTACAACAAATTCCGATGTTGTTTTCTTTATAAAAACACACGGGCAAATGGCGTCATTTATATAGCCTTCTTTTAACAAGTACTCACTAAGACGATTATACCACATTCGTCCAGATTGCTTTAGACCATACAAGGATCTTTGCAATTTAATTGAGAACATTTCCCGAGATTTTGAATTATGCGCGTTTGGCATCTTGAGTCCATCGGGAATTTTCATGTATATCTCATTATCAAGTGAGCCATAAAGATAGGCAGTAACCATATCCATTAAGTGCATGTCAAGCTTTTCATGGACAGCAAAACTTATGAGATAACGAAAGTTATCGCATCCATTACAGGCGAATATGTCTCTTCATAATCGACACCAGGCCTTTGAGAAAAACCTTGTGCAACAAGGCGTGCCTTATATCTTTGTACCTCGTTTTTCTCATTTCTTTTGCGTACAAAGACCCATTTATAGCCGACAGGCTTAACACCATTAGGTGTTTCAACTATAGGGCCAAAAACTTCACGTTTTGCCAGCGAATTCAATTCTGATTGAATTGCTTCTTGCCACTTTGGCCAATCCTGTCTTTTTCGACATTCTTCAACAGATTGAGGTTCGAGATCCTCACATTCTTGCATAATGCTAGATGCTACATTATAAGCAAAGGCGTTATCCACCACAATATCCACTCGATTAATATTTGCCTCAATATTAATTGGATTTAGGGATAGTTCCGTATTTTCCAGAGTCTCGGGCTCAATGGATTCTTCATGAATCTTAGAATTTGTTAAATCGTGAGATTCTTTCGTGGTGTCATTTTGATCATTCTTTTTCCTCTTTCTAGGATTTCGATCTTTGGAACCTAATGGTCTGCCACGCTTCAGGCGTGCATTTGACTCATTGGATATGACACTAGATGATTGTCCAACAGGGACATCAATACGGATTGGAACATTTTCCGTGGGAATGTGGGATTTCGTTATCCTCTTCAAGTCCGTAAATGCGTCAGGCATTTGATTTGCTATTCTTTGCAAATGGATAATCTTTTGTACCTCTCTTTCACAAATAGAGGTATGTGGATCAAGATGAGATAATGATGCATTTTTTCACAAAATTTCCCGTTTGGTTTCACCAACTTCTCCCCTAATTTTGGGAAAAGTGTCTCATCGAATCGACAGTCTGCAAATCGTGCAGTAAATACGTCGCCTGTCAATGCTTCGAGGTAGCGAATGATGGAGGGCGATTCAAACCCAACATATACTCCTAACCTTCTTTGCGGACCCATTTTGGTGCGGGATGGCGGTGCTATAGGCACATATACTGCGCATCCAAAAATTTTTAAATGGGATATATTGGGTTCATGACCCAAAACCAACTGCAACGGGGAATACTTGTGGTAATTCGTCGGTCTGAGACGAATTAGCATTGCTGCATGTAAGATGGCGTGACCCCATACCGAAGTGGGCAGCCTCGTTCTCATAAGTAATGACCTTGCAATCAACTGCAGGCGTTTAATTAACGATTCTGCAAGACCGTTTTGAGTGTGAACATGAGCTACAGAATGTTCAACTTTTATCCCGATTGATAAGAAATAATCATTAAATGCTTGGGATGTAAACTCAACAGCATTATTCAGTCTAATGGACTTGATTGGATTATCTGGAAATTGTGCTCGTAGTCGAACTATTTGTGCCATTAATTTCGCAAACGCAAGGTTGCGTGATGACAACAGGCACACATGAGACCATCTACAGGATGCGTCTATCAAGACCATGAAATACCTAAACGACCCACTAGGTGGGTGAATAGGTCCACAAATGTCCCCTTGTATACGTTCCAAAAACGTGGGTGACTTAGTCCCAACCTTTGTTGGTGATGGCCTGGTAATCAACTTGCCTTGATAACACGAAGTGCAAGGATATTCATTATTCGAAAGAATTTTGAAATTCTTTAACGGATGCCCATATGAGCTTTCTATAATCCGTCTCATCATGATCGATCCTGGGTGTCCCAATCGATCATGCCAAAGTACAAAGGTATTGGAATCAGTAACTCTTTGGTTTACTGTTGAATGTGCCTCAATTGCACTGATTCTTGTCCAATACAGGCCACAAGATAAAGACGGGAATTTCTCAATAACCCTCTTTTGGCCGAGACATTCTTTGTGATGACGAGATATTCAAGATTATCTTCATCCATTGTCTCAATATGATAGCCATTCCGGCGTACATCTTTAAAACTCAACAAGTTTCTCTTAGACTTGGAGGAGAACATTGCATTCTCTATGATTAACGTCGTGCCTTTGGGCAGAGTTACAATTGCTCTTCCGGAGCCTTCAATCAATTTACTACTTCCAGAGATTGTACTAACGTTTGCCTTACACATATTTAGTTGAGAGAAATATTTCTTTTCTTTGAGTATTGTATGTGTAGTACATGAATCAACTAGGCAAATACTTTTACAGTTGGACGTTGATCCAAGTTCGCTTTGTGAGATATCCATATTTGCTATCCCATAGTTTGACATACAAAAGAGATACACGAACATAAGAATAAACAAGTTCAATTCGTTTGTGTCACATAATATTTTCAAAATCTGCTGCTAACAGTTGACTAACAAAATCAGATATGTTATCCATAATTGATTACTTTGCAGTTTGAAAATTTCAGTTTAAGCATTTTCTTCAAACAATCGATTGTTAAACACAAACAATCAATTGTTGAACATTGACAGTAGATTGTTAAACACACACAACCGATTATTTGCTATTTTGAAAAACTTCAGATCACACTGTCTTAAGACAATCGATTGTTAAACGTAGACAATCGATTGTCGGCTTATTTCGAAAAACTCCAGAGCACACTGTCTTAAGACAATCGATTGTTAAATATAGACAATCGATTGTTGGCTATTTTGAAAAATTCCAGATCACACTGTTTTAAGACAATCGATTGTTAAACATAGACGATCGATTGTTGACTATTTTGAAAAATTCCAGATTACGCTGTCTAACGACAATCGATTGTTAGACATAGACAATCGATTGTGGATGATTAATGAAAAATTCCAGATTACACTGTCTAACAACAATCGATTGTTAGACATAGACAATCGATTGTGGATGATTTTTGAAAAATTCCAGATTACACTGTCTAACGACAATCGATTGTTAGACATAGACAATCGATTGTCGATCAATTATTTTTCAGCTTTAATGCGAAAATATTAGATAATCGACTAGTTTTTTAGGCTAGTCGATTACCCCTACTGGAAAATAATAATATTATTGATATTTGAGCATATTGAAGACATTCTAAAGAACTACTGCTAACATTGCATCATGAACTAACTAATACGAGCTAATACTAATGACTATTAGTTTATTCACTAACTAATACAAATAAGTAGAACAAAATCAAATAACTCCATCTTCTTTCATCACGGACCCATCACCGATTAGGTGGTCTATTTTCCCCTCGGGTTGCTCAAAGAAGTCTGCCACATCCAGGTGGGTGATGTCCAAGTTGTCGTCATATTCAGGGCCTTTTCTCTTTCGAGATGCTTGATAAAGGTCAACCAAGTGTCTTGGTATACGGCAAGTCTTTGACCAGTGCCCTTTCCCACCGCAACGATAACATATAGTTTCTGAACCATTTGCCTTAGGATCTTCATGACCCCGTTTCTGCTTTCGGCGGTTATCTCTCCTTGGGGGTTGACGGACTTCATTGGAATTTCTTCCTTGTCTACGTCCCTGGCTATGACCCCGTTTACGGCCATGACCATGGCCCTTTTCATGTTTGGCATAATGAGAGTGCACCTTATCTGCTTCAGGCAGTGGTGTAGACCCAGTGGGTCGATTTTCGTGATTTCTCATGAGCAGGTCATTATTTCGCTCAGTCACTGGTAGAAGAGAAATCAGTTCAGAGTACTTTGTAAAGCCTTTCTCTCTGTACTGTTGTTGCAGTACCATATTGGAGGCATGAAACGTTGTAAACGTTTTCTCAAGTATATCATAATCGGAGATGTTATCTCCGCATAGCTTCAATTTAGAAGTAATTCTGAACATTGCAGAATTATATTCAGAAACGGACTTAAAGTCCTGGAGCCTCAGATGAGCCCAATCATATCGTGCTTGTGGCAGAGTGACCAACTTCAGGTTGTCATATCTCTCCTTTAAGCCGTTCCACAAGATGAGTGGATCCTTGACGGTGAGATATTCAATCTTCAAACCTTCATCAAGGTGATGGCGCAAGAAAATCAAGGCCTTCGCACAGTCTTGGGTGGATGCTTTTTCTCTATCTTTAATGGTGTCTCCGAGACCCATAGCATCTAAGTGGATTTCAGCATCCAACACCCATGTCATATGGTTCTTGCCCGAAATTTCAAGGGCAACGAACTTTCTTTTCGTAATGTCAGACATAATCGAAAATTAAATTAGGAAGAGGGAAATACCTTAGATTTTTCGAGAATGGTTCTTGAGACGGTAGAGTCTCGTGCTGATAACGTGTTATGAAGTAATATAAAGATAAGAACAATAATGCAAGAACAAGAGCAATAGAGAGAATAGAGAGAGAGAAGTATTCTTATTGATACTTAGAGATTGTTAGGGATGTATTACAATGGTAGAAGACCCCTTTATTTATAGGGAGTGGGATGATCTAGCTACCAATAATAGGACTCTAGAATCTCTCTAATTAAAGACATTCACCTTAAATAGAAGTGTAAAATCTCTGTTAGTTTTTATTTTATTTGTTAGAAGAAATACACTTAACTATTTTTACTGCACTCTGACAGTCACTCAATCAGATTTATTAATTTTTTTGGTAGCAAATGCTAACTTGGCATTTACATGTACTTTTCGACAACATAAAATAATTAATACCAAAACAAAATAAAAAAACTCAACCATACACCCAATCCGTCTCGATCCGACATGTTTATAAGAAAGAGCGTTGTAAGACTTTTTGGTGGATTTTTATGTTTATAAACGGTCCGGATCAGGTGTATGAGTGGGTTTATATGCTTTGTTCGAGTATTAATTATTCTATACAGTCCAACCATATATGTTGAGATCATCAAAGTGTAATACGGACGAGTGACTTTCTTGTTACAAATGAAAGAAAAATAACATTTACTTCATAATTTTATACAGTTCAGTGACCATCTGAATAATGGTCAGACATAAATACTTATCAGAGGTTTACACCAAACAAGATATTTAATCTTAACTTTTAATTCTAAAGTAAAAATGCATATCGATTAACCATGAATATGTGCATCAAAAACATATATATTGTAAATTCATTGATCTAATATAAATACCAAAGGCAGATTCATGAATAGGTATCTGTCCTCTTAGAATTTAGACGTTACTATCAAAATGGTGTAAACAAAAAGCCATACAACTATTAATCCTTGGCAGCGTTCTTAACTAATTAGTTCCAATATTGGAACTTTAGGTGGGAAATTATCTTTTTCTTATAGATGTGATAATTTATTAATATGTAAAGAGTTCAAGGTGTACATGTTGTAATAGTTTGTTAATGTTAGACTAAACTATTCTATCTCACACTATTACTCTACAATGGCTTCAGAAACCTTATTATTTTAGATTAAGGGTGTGTTTGGTACAAGAAAAATATTTTCCTAGAGATTTTATCACTTATTTTTCTATGTTGGTTGGTGAGTGAAATTTCTTTTTTTCGGAAAATAGTTTTTAATGTTTGTTTAGAGAGCATAAGATATTTTTTAGAAAAATAATTATTTATGCCTCTTTTCTTACCCCTCTGCCCAAATCCCTATGTTTCCTCCCCTCCCCCAAAATACCCAATATTTTCAGCACTATTTTATTCAAGAACTTAATTATTCTTTTAAAAATTCATATATACCCAAAAAGTACTAATGTGCTTAATCTTCTTTACTTTTTCACTCAAAAACGTTGAAATTTGTGTTATATAACTAAAAAAATACTCTTTTTCTGTCAAAAAAGAAATTACTCTTTTTACATGAAAAGAAATATTCATTTTATAAAAATGACAGGAAAAATATCTTTTCTACGACATGAAAAGAAAAATTCTCATTTTATTGAAATAAAAAAATACATTTTACTCCATATTTTGTTGAAACGAAAGAAAATACCTTTTTCTACATCATAAAAGAATTTTTTTTAGAAATAAAAGAAAATACTCATTTTGTTGAAATGAAGGAAATATTTTTACCACATCATTTTGTTGACATGAAAGATGATACTTTTTATTATATTATTTTAGTGAAATGAAAGAAAATATTTCTTCGATATCATGAACATAAGGAATTTTTTTTGTTGAAATGAAAGAAGATATTTTTACTACATCATTTTGTTAAAATGAAAAAATATACTTTTTCAACACCATGAAAAGAAAGCACTTTTTTTTGAAATAAAAGAAGATATTTTTTTCTACCTCATTTTGTTGAAACGAAAGAAAATACTTTATCAACATCATGAAAAAAAGTATTTTTTTTTTGTTGAAATGAAACAAAATACTTTTTTTATTTCATGAAAAAAGTTATTTTGTTAAAATAAAAGAAGACAGTACTCTATCTACAACATAAAATAAAAGTATTCTTAATAATCTTTCTATTTAGGGCTGGGGTAAAACAAGGCTGGGAGGGTGGGTGTGTTGGGGTGGGGTGGGATAGCTGTGGGGTGATAGGGACTAGGGAATAGGGTGAGGAAGGTTGAAGAAGAGCTTTGGAAAATGCTTTCCCTTCTCTTGATAAGGAAAGTATTTTCCTCCAATTAAAGAAAAATGAGTTCATGAAGAAAATATTTTTCAAAATATTTAAGCTAACTAAACATGAAAAAAAAATTAAAAATATTTTCCGAATGTTTTTCTTCATATCAAACACACCTTATAAGTCAAATTATATACAAAAAGAATGAAGGGAAAATTGGAATTTGATTAAACAATATTTGGATGATATTTAGTGGGCGTTTGGACATAAGAATTGGTGAAAATGGTATTTGAAATTTAGAGTTGTGTTTGAACATAAATTTCAGTTTGGGGTTATTTTGCAATTTTGTGAGTGATTTGAGTGAAAAATTTAAAAAACAAGTTTTTGGAAAATTTTAAATTCTCAAAAATTTCCAAAATGCATCTCCAAGTGAAAATTGGAAATTTTCTGAACAAATGATGATTTCGAAAAAAAGTAAATCTTCTTTAGAAAAAAGGAAACTTTTTTATGTCCAAACGCGCTTTAGAGTTGTGTTTGGACATGAATATAACTTTGGGTTGTTTTTGAAGTTTTGTCAGCAATTTGAGTAAATTTTTTTAAAAATAACTTTTTTGGAGTTTTTCAAATTTCACAAAAATTTAAGATGCATTTTCAAGTGAAAATTGAAAATCTTATGAACAGATGTCGATTTCGAAAAAAAGTACGTAAACTTTTTTTTGGAAAAAAGGAAAAATTTTCTTATGTCCAAACGGGCTCTTAATGTCATTGATAGACCAACAATACTTGTTTTATATATATTGTAAATATCAGATTTTGAAAGAAAAACTATTTTTTAACATTTATGGCTTCTTATATCAAATCAAGCCTTTTTCAGAACAGACATAATTATTTGTCTGAACATTTTCTATTTAAACCATAGTTATAACATCATCTCCTAACGCTATAAATTTTAACTTTTGCAGGTTGTCACTCAACACAGTACCTTACAAAATAACTGCACTTATGCTCCTTTATATTAATTTAGAGAAAGTGGTGGTAAAATGTCAAATTCACAAAATCAGTAAATGAATATGTAGCCTCTTATTAATTTTAAGAATAAAATAATTTAGATAAGTTCAGACACATTAAATGGTTAAATCTTACAAAAATAAATGCACTTCTTACATTGATATATGAATTATTTAGATTCAGATTTTCATTAGTGTAATAAGTAATTCCTTAAACTCCTATATATATGGCACTCCTTTAATCTATGCTTTTCTTTTTGTCTCTTCACTTATGCTCCTCTATAATTACCTTATCCTTTCCTTTCATTCGATATAACATAACTAGTTAATCAGTTCGTGCTTAGTGTATTCTTCATATAAGATTGATTATCTTTTTCACTGAATAAGTCAGTTAAATTACCTTATTTTAACAAATGCTCTACTTTACCTTGTAATAATTTGCATTCTACTATTTTATGGCCATGGTCATTATAAAAATCACACCAAAATCTTAATTTCTTCTGCTATGGTTTGATCACATTTCATTGGACCATCGCACCTTATCTCCCATATCCTTAGAACAACTAGCAACTCGGAAGTTTTAATATTAAAACTATAATCATTGATCCTTGCATTTGTATTAGCATTACTGTCTCGCATATCTCGTCTTTTTTCAAAACTTGTATAATGAACCCGCATTTCTATGCCTTGATCTAGAATTATATCATATATTTTCTTATTTAGACGGTGAATCCCGTCCTGCATGTCTCGTGTAAGGATCATACTTATTTTTACCGGATCTTTTTTCAGATTTTGGTCATCTCGAACTTGTTCTTTTATCATCCCTTACATGAGTGATCGTGTCTTCTTCTATTCGCAACTTTGTGTTGTACCTATTGTACACGGCATTCCATGTTGTAGCAGGAAATTCTCGTAAGCTTTACTTAAGTACCCTCGTGGATTCTAAGCTCTTTTCATTTAAGTTACTTGCAAGTGCCATGGTTGCCCAATTATCAGGTACTCGCGGTAGCATCATCCTTTTATGTTGAAATCTATCCACAAATTCCCTGGGTAGCTCAATATCCCCTTATTTTATTTTAAAGATGTCTACCATCCTCATCTCAGCTTTTTGAGCTCCCGAATGTGCTTTTATTAATAAATTTTCAAGCTCGACAAAAGAATCAATAGAGTTTTCGGGAAAGAGATAATACCATATTAGTGCTCCTTTCGTGAGTGTTTCACCATTTTTTTGACCAACAGTGATTCAATTTCTTGCTTGGTTAAATCGTTGTCTTTCACGCCAGGTGTAAATGTTGTTACGTGATCTCATGGGTTGGTTTTTCCATCATATTTTAGAATATCAAGCATTTTAAACTTCTTAGGAATCGACAAAGGTGATGCACTTAGCTTCTAGGGATGTTCTAAATATTTATCAATATCCACTCCTTTAATCACGAGTGGTATGCTAGGTATTTGTTCTATGTGATCATTCTGTTCTTTCAGTTGTCTCTACTAAGTTAGTACCAAACTTTGCAAATTAGAATTATTTGGCGTACCTGACCTTCCATCATGAGATTTACTGGGAGTTCCTCCACTTCCTGAATTAGCAAGCCCCGAGCGTGGGTTTTCTATAGTCGTGGTATTGTTTTGAGGAGGTGTTGGTGCGCAGTTGGAAATCCATTAACAAAATCTTGAAGGGCGCTATTGACGTGTTCTGCGGTTAATTGTTTTAATGCATCTTGTTCGGCAGTCTGACCATCTCTTTGTTGATCATTCGTATGTGATGTTGATTTTTAAGTGTTCCCTCTCGAGACTGTCGAGGAGATTCTTGTGGTGAAGGGATTGGTAGAATTCCTCCCTCCTGTTGATTTAGTTAGTTATTGTCGTTGGCAATTGACATGATTGTTTGTCAAAAAAGTGAATTTGGAAAGTAAAAAGATTATCAATTTTTCGGTAACAGAACCAATTTGTTTAACAAAAAATAAATCTTTTGGTCAAAATATAATTTTAGAAGAAAACGGGTTATTGATAACCAAGTTTTACTTCACTTTCACAATGATATCAAAGGAAATTAATAAGAATAACTTAGGAATACGTTATAGATAAATTATAAAGTCAGGGTAGAGAATTTTGAGAAAGCAAAAAAGTAAAGAGTATATTTCAATATTGTCTCAGATCTGTCTCTACAAATAGACTTATGTGCCCTTATTTAGGAATATACAATAGTAATAATTTTTTCAACATAATTTGAGTTGATTTGGGCATTAATGATATTGATTGCCCATTATCTCAGATATCTATAACCGGCATATTTATTGCTATAAATGCCTCATATCTGTTCCGATTCCCTTTCCTTATTTGCTTTCGGTTCATGTACATTTCCTTCTTTTTATTCTTTATTCATTCCGTCCTCATTTATTCTTCTCCAACGGTTAGGCCCGGTTCTCTTTTCCGTACCATCTCATGGTTATTTCTTCTCGTGCCTTCTCTTCTCTATCAATTAATAAAGCCACTTGTTGCCATATTATTGTTCCACATGCCATGACATGTCAGTATTCCAATATTCCACGTGTAATACTTTTTCACCACCATTACGATTGCAATACTTCTGGACCTTCACACACATTAATTTTTTGTGAATAGAGATGTCATATTCAAGGAAATAGAATTTCCTTTTGCCAAGGCATCCATCACCGCTCAGGCCAAACACCATGATATTTCTGCTCCTTTAGAGCATAACAACTTGTTTGATGATTATTTTTCAGGTGAGGAACAGCCAAATGACAGTGCTGACCAAGAACCTGATGCTGTAAAACAGGACTATGTCATTGAATATCATAGTGAAGGGCAGAATATCAATAGTGCAAAACATGCACTCGCACCTATTGATGAAGAAAAATTGATGACATATATAGGAGCAACTTCATCTCTTGAGGAGTTGCATGTTGAGGCAGGTGAAGTAATGACATATGATCAACCTACAACCCTTAAGAAGTCTTCCAAAACAAGCAAGCAACCTATTTGGATGAAGGACTATATAGTCCAAAGTGGCAAAACAGGGAACAAATTATCCCATTTCCAATCATTTGTCATATGACAAGGTTACACCAACTTATTACAGCTATCTTGCCAAGTTCTCTACCTAAATTGAACCTTAGACATTTAAGGAAGCAATTAAGGGTCAGACTAGAAGCCATGAAGTAAGAAATTTAAGCCTTGGAAGAAAACAAAACCTGGGAGGTGATAACTCTTCCTAAGGGCAAGAATACAGTTGGTTCAAAGTGGGTATACAAAGTCAAGTACCAGGCTAATGGTGAGATTGAAAGATTTAAGACAAGGCTATTTGAAAAGGGCTACAATCAAAGATAAGATTGGACTATTATGACGCCTTCTCTCTTGTGGTCAAGATGGTTACACTGAGGATAGTGATTGAATTAGTTGTCTCCAAGGCCTAGAATATGTATCAAATAGATGTGTATAATGCCTTCTTGCAATGTGATCTATATGAATAAATTTATATGGAGATGCTAGAAGGATTCATGAGACAGGGCGAACAGAAAGTTTGTAGCTTGATTAAGTCCTTATATGGATTGAAACAAGCATTTAGGTAATAAAATATTAAATTAACAGATTAGTAGAAGCATGCTTCATAGATAGTAGCTATGACTATTCACGTTTACCTTAAAAAGGGGACAAGATGTGGTGATTGTTCTAGTATGTGCATGATTTACTCATCACTGGAAGTAACACTGAGTTGATTGATGAAGCTAAAAGGGTTTTGTACAAAATATTCAAACTGGAAGACCTCGGAGAGCTCAGGTATTTTCTTGGTATTGAAGTTTTTGTTGGAAACATGTTCTCAAGCCTTTATACTAAAACGTGTGTTCTTATGTGTAGGTTTTGATGAATGACAAACGAAGCGCAAAGTGATATATGACGAAATTCAAGTACAAGCGCATAATTGATGCATAACGAGATTCAAGCACAAGACAAAGTTTTATAGTTTAAATGAGTCGTTCTTAATTGTGATCTTGATCCGACAACTTGACTCATGACATGGCTTCTCTCGTAAAACTATTTTTTACAAAATCATGCATATTTAATTTAATGCTAAATGATTTTAAATCATGCATATTTACTTCAGTCAAAATGATTTTTAAACATGCCTCTAAAAACTGGACTAAGATAATCGATTATGTACTTATGATAATCGATTATGTTAAGCCAAGACTGCATGACAATCGATTGTGAACTAATGACAATCGATTGTGTTAAGGCAGTGAGCATCAGGTTTTTCAAACCTACATGACAATCGATTGTGAACCTTATGACAATCGATTGTGATGAGGCAGTGTCCATCAAAGTTTTTCAAAACTCAGAATAATCGATTGTGAAGCTAATGACAATCGATTGTGATGAGGCAGTGTCCATCAAAGTTTTTCAAAACTCAGAATAATCGATTGTGAAGCTAATGATAATCGATTGTGAAGAGACAGTGTCCTTCAGATTTTTCAAAGTCACAAAATAATCGATTGTGAACTTATGACAATCGATTGTGTTGAGGCAGTGACTTCCAGACTTTTTCAAAGTTATTAAATAATCGATTGTGAGTATATAACAATCGATTGTCACGAGGCAGTGTCTATAATGATTTTCAAAATCTGATAAATAATCGATTATTAACTTTGCACAATCGATTGTGAAGCTGACCGTTGTCGTAAAGTTTTCAAATACCGTCAGGTAATCGATTGTTGATTTTGTACAATCGATTGTTGATATTAAAATCTGGAAAAGATTTTTTGAACGTTGCTGAATATTCGATTGTTGATTTTGTACAATCGATTGTTGAAATTAAAATCTGGAAAGGATTTTTTGAACGTTGCTGAATAATCGATTATTGATTTGGTATACTCGATTGTTTTACGTAAAATCTGGAAATGATTTTTTGAACGTTGCCAATAATCGATTGTTGATCTTGGACAATCGATTGTTAAGCGTAAAATCTGGGATTGATTTTTGGTACGATTGGCAAACAATCGATCGTGGCTTCCCGACAATCGATTGTCACAGAGTAAAATCAGCAACTCTTAATTGGCAATTAGGCAACGGTAATGCCAAATTTTTCAACTATAAATACAGCTTCATTTCAGTGTTTTAAATACAACAACATACAACAACTGATCATTCTATTGCTATAAGCTTGCATACTATTGTTTATCATTTTATATTCATTTCATAAAGCTTTTGAGAGCCAAAGTCTTGTCCAAAGTTGTTGTGATCTTGAGCTTACTTCTTTTACTCGTATCTACTCATTAAGGAGTGTTTTGTTTGAGTGTTTAGTGTTTTGTACACTTGTAAGAGAATTGTGATTCTCTTGTTGTAAGGAACTTGTGTTTCCTTGGTTGAAGTCTTGGAGTGTTGTATCTCCGAGCAAAGGTGTTAAGGCTTGTGTCCTTAAGTTGTAAAGGTTTGTTGAGCACCCATAAGCTTGACAAGTTAGTGGAAAATCTCGAGAGAGTCTCTCGGGGACTGGACTAGCCACGTGTTGTGGTGAACCAGAATACATCGGTGCGTTCTTTCCTTTTTGTTTATTTAACGCACTTAATTATTTCCTGCAAATTTTAATTTCCACAAGTTTACGCTAAATTTTATTATAACGCTATTCACCCCCCCTCTAGCGTTAAGCGTATTATCTAACAATTGGTATCAGAGCCCAACTCTCTGAAGACCTAACAGTTTGAGAGAACCATCCATGGCTTCTACTCGTGACTTTTTTGCAGGAATAGGTGAAGGCGATTTTTACATGTTGCCTCCAATATTTGATGGAAATAATTACTCATATTGGAAAGATCGGATGAGAATTTTAATCACAGCCAACAACTTTTATCTATGGCAAATCATCAAGCATGGTGATCAAATGACAACGAAAGTTGGGAAAGCCAAGGTAAGTGAATACAACACTAATGCAATAAATATGTTGTATAACGCCTTGAATCAGGAAGACTATCAGAAAATTTCCCACTACAAAACCGCCAAAGAGATGTGGGATAAGCTGGAGGAAATGTATGAAAGCATGCCTCAAAAAGCGGACAGCTCATATGATGAATCAACTGGCCAATGTCTTATGGCAAACGAAGAAGAAGAGGTAAGTACGTCCAACTCTCACTTGCTTGAAGAAATGCAAAATGCTTATAATAAATTACATAGTGAGTTTGTTGATGCTTCCAAGACTATTAAAGATTTGCAGAAAACTCTGTCGCTGCAAGAAAAAGATTTTCAAAAACAACTCTCTCTAAAAGAATTGAAAAACTGGTTTTAGAAAATGAGAAGTTGAAAGAGGAAAACAAGTTTTTCGGAAAAAGAAGCGCCGATAAGCCTGAAAGCTCTATTAGAAAGTGAACTTCTTGCTTGCATCTCAAAAATGAAGTAGAAAGGCTTAAAGGAACATTGGATAAGTTTAATTCTTCGCACAAAAATTTGAATGATGTTCTTGATAATTTGAAGTCAACCAAGCATGGCATAGGGTTTACGAATGAGCCTAAAGAAAAGGTTGAAGCTAAATCCCAACAACCTAAGGCTCAACCTAGGACTAATAATAAAAATGCTTATCCTAGAAATAGCAATCCTAGAACCAATATGCATGCTAGACTAAATGTTGAACATTTTAGAAGACCTAGCAATGACTTACCACCCAGAAATAACTACCCTAGAAATGATGCATATTATAGGCCAAATACTAGAAGGATTTTTGAACCCTTTAGAGCACCTAGAAATGATTTCCAACGTAGAAATAATTATTCCAGAAATGCTGCTCATAGTAGGAGAAATGATGTTCATAAAGCGCGCAATAGTCATAATGCTGAAAATAGAGTAATTCATTTTCGTCCATCAAGTTACTATGAACCTAGAAGGATGCATAACCCCAACGCGACTTGTTATTACTGTAGACGTACTGGTCATATTGCTCCTGCATGTTTTACACGACATAGACATATCACTCAATCGCATCATTATGATATGCCTAACCTCCAAGGACCCAAAATGGCATGGGTACCAAAAGATCATTAATCTGTTTTGCAGGTGTGCTTGAAAGGCTACAGTATTGTAGTAGATGCACCGAGCACGACACCTCATTATATCAAAAGGAAATTTCGGTTAGTTATCCTTTTTGACAAAAACCGAATTGTTGACATGTGCTAGCAACCAATATTAACTTATTTGTTGTTAATTTGGTTCCCTTGTTGTTGAATCTTTGATAAGCTTAGTCGTAATAGTCGATGTGCGTTAACAATTGAGATATCCTTGTCAACAATCAATATCAATTAGCTTTGTTGATTCATATGTTGAAAACATGTTGTTAAATGACAATTGGTGTCAATTAGTTTACTTGTTAGTTATCTGCTTTTAAAAAGATCAAAACTGTTGATATGTATTAACAGTTAGCTTGATAAAATCATTTCATTCATGATTTGATAATTGCTATCTGTGGTTTAAATAACTGTTAGTATACTGTGTGGTGTGTATTATCTATTAGCATACTCTTCAAAAAGTTTTCACTCACGTTCTTGATAAATTCTATCATCAGCTTTGAAAAATAATTGAGATGTCTCATGTTTCTAACAATTGACAAAAATCCTTCTGTTAAAAATCGTCTCTTGATGAACACATCCCTTGGTCTGGATAATGGTTGGTATGTTCTTCAAAATTCGATGTATGGTTGATCTGTTAACAGTCAACACTCGTTTGTAATATGCTTTACTAAAAATAACAATTTGTATCACTGTTAATAAAATAACTTTTGGTACACTTGTTATGTCATCCAACAAATGGGTTTATCATTATTTTATAACAATTGGTATATCTATGTCTTGTTGGTATGTCTTGATAAATTTCTGATTAAGGGGAAATAGATTGCATGAAGTTTACTATCTTTTTGATGACAGAATTTCAAAATAACTCTCTATATTGGAAATGTTATTTTCTTTAAACTCTCACGCCACTAATATCTTGCATTCCAAATCTTGTGGAAAATGATATCTTAGAAAATATTTGTATTACTTTGGAGCAACTAATAAGTGTCATGCAAGGAATCTGTAAATCGCATTTGAGATATCATTGATAGACAAGCTTAATTTCTTCTTGGAGCTGCAAATTAAGCAAATGAAAGAGGGAACATTCATTTGTCCATCTAAATGTTGCAAGGAGTTGCCAAGTCAATTCGAAAAGAGCAACACCAAACCAATGGTCACTTCAATGAATTTAGATGACCATCTTGACAGAAATGTGAAAGGTAAGACGAGCAATACCAAGAACTACACAGGTATGATCGTTCCTCACTTTACCTTATTGCTAGTAGACTTGATAAAATATTTAGCGTTTAATGTCACGCTAAATATAAATCATGTCCAAATGAAGTATTGAATGCGGGTAAACGTTGATCTAAATGCATACATTTTAGGTTGCATTTATATTTTAATAAATGACTTGAGCGTCGGAGACATTTAATTCTATTTTGCAGGTATCATCACCCTAAAGGTAGGGGGAATTATTAAGTTTTGGCACACAACAATCGACTGTTCCGAGCAAATAATCGATTATCTTACTGTGCAGAAAATCGATTAGCAGTATCACTAATCGATTGTTTATGGTTTATGTTTATTATGCAGTTTTGTTAAATAATTGATTCTTTAACTGCAAAATCGATTTCCGTCTCAGCCTTTCAGCAATGCTTTTCCAAAACAATCGATTGTTTCAAAATATAATCGATTATTCTCAAAATCAGAAAATTTCTGTGCTCACTGTAACATAACAATCGATTACCATATTTTGACAATCGATTATTTCATGTCAGAAATTCAAAATTGTTACCGTTTGGTTCTGCAATCGATTTGTGTCAGTTCCGAGATTCAGTCAAATCTTAATGACAACCGATTATCTCATCCCAACAATCGATTGTCTAACGGTCAGTAAGATTTATTTTTACCGTTTCTAACTGTTTCAGCTTTCAATTTTCTGTAGATTTCTTCCATTAATGAAATGCCTTTCTTCCCTCTATAAATAGACTCCATATATGTTCATTTTTATTCACTCAAGCATCAATTTTAGCTCTCAAACTATCAAAATTCTTTCAAGACTCTTGCAAATTCCAGCAATACTTAGTTAAAATGTCGGGTCGTCACTCTAAACGTTCCCGTTCTGCTAGTCATGGTGCATCCTCCTCTGCTGCTCCAAACTATCCTTACCAAGATGGTTCCGTTCTTTATTTTAATTCTGACATCGAGCTTACTCGATTTTTAACAAAATTTGAAAAGCGCGACATTCTTCCTCCCCGTTTTTCAACCAACAAGTATCTTGAATCTTATGGCCCTGCTGCAAATATACTCAAAAATTGTCAACTTCTTGACTTCTTACTTCTTACCCATCCTTACATCAATACTACTTTAATTCAACCATTTTACTCCAACCTTCATGAGGATGATGACAGTGATCTTGTGACAAATATAAACGGTGTTCAAATTCTTATCTCCGATGAAAACCTCCATATCATTGCCCATCTTCCTCGTAATGGTGAAGACATTTTTCGGTACACCGGAGAGGCCGGAGCCTTTTTTGATGAAACAGCCCTCCTACATCAATCCGGTATTACTTCTTATGATCCAAATCTTTCTTCCCGTCGTCCTACAATTACGGGAATGGATCCCAATTATCGGTTGATTTTCTATTTCATCACCCGAGTCCTCAAGCCTCGTAAGCATAACCATACTACCATTTCCCAAGAGGACACCAAGCTCATGCATGCCATAATAACCGGAGCTAACATCAATTGGTGTCGGCTCGTCAAGATTCACATGCGTGACGCTATCGGAGATGATAGGCCTCTTCCTTATGCTCTCCTCATCATGAACTTTCTTGAAGCCTCCGGATTCATCACTTCCAACGGTCCTCTCAAAAAGAGTACCAAGAAGTGGGAAATTTCAGAATCCTACTTTCATCATGACGGTGATCATACAGCGCCTGCTCCTCCTCCAACCCGTCGAACTCGTCCGCCTCAAGAGCCCACTCTCCAATCCATTTCCGACCAAATTGCTTCCTTGACCACCTCTGTTGGTCAATTGACTCATGAGATCCATGGATATTCTGACCATGTTCATTATCCATATGCGGGTCTTGTTCCCTTCAAAGTAGTGCCGGATGATGAGGCGGGAGATGATGGAAATGAATAATTTCTTTGTTTGTTGTTTTTAAGTTGTTTTTATATGTTGCATTGTCTTCCCTGTTAATGTAATCTTCTTTCCAATAAATAAATAAGTTTTATATACATCTTTGGCAATCTTCTTATATTATTTTTGCTAATGGCAAAAGGGGAAAGATAACGGGTTATGCACTCTCAATAATTATAAGCTTAAATTGAGGGGGAATTCATATATTAAGGGAGAACTAATCGCATACTTATTGCATATCTTTACTTGTCTTGAATCGTCATTATAAATTGTTTAAGTTGCATATCCCGCTTAAAGTTTGCCATTATCAAAAAGGGAGAAATTGTTGGAAACACGTTCTCAAGCCTTTATACTAAAAACGTGTGTTCTTATGTGTAGGTTTTGATGAATGACAAACGAAGCGCAAAGTGATATATGACGAAGTTCAAGTACAAGCGCATAATTGATGCATAACGAGATTCAAGCACAAGACAAAGTTTTATAGTTTAAATGAGTCGTTCTTAATTGTGACCTTGATCCGACAACTTGACTCATGACATGGCTTCTCTCGTAAAACTATTTTTTACAAAATCATGCATATTTAATTTAATGCTAAATGATTTTAAATCATGCAAATTTACTTTAGTCAAAATGATTTTTAAACATGCCTCTAAAAACTGGACTAAGATAATCGATTATGTACTTATGATAATCGATTATGTTAAGCCAAGACTGCATGACAATCGATTGTGAACTAATGACAATCGATTGTGTTAAGGCAGTGAGCATCAGGTTTTTCAAACCTGCATGACAATCGATTGTGAACCTTATGACAATCGATTGTGATGAGGCAGTGTCCATCAAAGTTTTTCAAAACTCAGAATAATCGATTGTGAAGCTAATGACAATCGATTGTGATGAAGCAGTGTCCATCAAAGTTTTTCAAAACTCAGAATAATCGATTGTGAAGCTAATGACAATCGATTGTGAAGAGACAGTGTCCTTCAGATTTTTCAAAGTCACAAAATAATCGATTGTGAACTTATGACAATCGATTGTGTTGAGGCAGTGACTTCCAGACTTTTTCAAAGTTATTAAATAATCGATTGTGAGTATATAACAATCGATTGTCACGAGGCAGTGTCTAAAATAATTTTCAAAATCTGATAAATAATCGATTGTTAACTTTGCACAATCGATTGTGAAGCTGACCGTTGTCGTAAAGTTTTCAAATACCGTCAGGTAATCGATTGTTGATTTTGTACAATCGATTGTTGATATTAAAATCTGGAAAAGATTTTTTGAACGTTGCTGAATAATCGATTGTTGATTTTGTACAATCGATTGTTGAAATTAAAATCTGGAAAGGATTTTTTGAACGTTGCTGAATAATCGATTATTGATTTGGTATAATCGATTGTTTTACGTAAAATCTGGAAATGATTTTTTGAACGTTGCCAATAATCGATTGTTGATCTTGGACAATCGATTGTTAAGCGTAAAATCTGGGATTGATTTTTGGTACGATTGGCAAATAATCGATTGTGGCTTCCCGACAATCGATTGTCACAGAGTAAAATCAGCAACTCTTAATTGGCAATTAGGCAACGGTAATGCCAAGTTTTTCAACTATAAATACAGCTTCATTTAAGTGTTTTAAATACAACAACATACAACAACTGGTCATTCTATTGCTATAAGCTTGCATACTATTGTTTATCATTTTATATTCATTTCATAAAGCTTTTGAGAGCCAAAGTCTTGTCCAAAGTTGTTGTGATCTTGAGCTTACTTCTTTTACTCATATCTACTCATTAAGGAGTATTTTGTTTGAGTGTTTAGTTTTTATACACTTGTAAGAGAATTGTGATTCTCTTGTTGTAAGGAACTTGTGTTTCCTTGGTTGAAGTCTTGGAGTGTTGTATCTCCGAGCAAAGGTGTTAAGGCTTGTGTCCTTAAGTTGTAAAGGTTTGTTGAGCACCCGTAAGCTTGACAAGTTAGTGGAAAATCTCGAGAGAGTCTCTCGGGGACTGGACTAGCCACGTGTTGTGGTGAACCAGAATACATCGGTGCGTTCTTTCCTTTTTGTTTATTTAACGCACTTAATTATTTCCTGCAAATTTTAATTTCCGCAAGTTTACGCTAAATTTTATTATAACGCTATTCACCCCCTCTCTGGCGTTAAGCGTATTATCTAACAGTTTTGAGGTCTAAGTCAGGTGTCATCCTAAATCAAAGGAAGTATGTATTGGAGTTAGTTTCTGATCTAGGCCTGAGTCGTGATAGAGTGGCTAACACACCTTTAGAATCCATCTAAAATTAACTACTGTGGAGTATGATAAGGCAGTTGGAATCAAAGGTGATGAAATGATGGAAGACATTACAAAATACCAGAAGTTAATTGGGAGACTAATGTATGTCACATCACAAGGCATGATATTAATTATGCTGTCAAGACACTCAACCAGTTAATGCAAGCACCAAAGAAATCTTTTTGGGAGGCTGCAACAAGGCTGGTCAGATATCTAAAAGGTACAACGGGTCAAGGAATTTGGTTACAGGCTACAGAAGCTAGTGAGTTGACCTGTTGGTTTGATTCAGATTGGGCATCATGCCCAAATACACGAAGGTCAGTGACAACATATGTTGTGAAGCTTGGTGACTCTTTTATCTCTTGGAAGTCAAAGAAGTAACAAACAATATTTAGAAGCTCAACATAGACGGAATACAGAAGCATGGCATCAGTAGTAGCAGAAATTACTTGGCTAATGGGATTGTGCAAAGAGATGGGAATTACATCTAGAGAGCATATAATTATGCACACTGACAGCAAGGTTGCTATGCAAATAACAGCCAATCCAATTATTCATGAACGGACAAAGTATATAAAAATTGACTGTCATTTCACTAGAGGCAAGATTAAATGTGGAAATATCAAGCCTGTATATGTTCCTACAAGGGATCAATTAGGTCATGCAACACATGTACATCTATTGAACAAGTTGGGAGTGTTGAACATTTTGCACCCTCCAACTTGATGGGGAGTATTATGATATGCATAGTGATGGTAGACATGGGCTGCCAGGCTGGATGCCAACAAGGATAATTTAAGTTAGTTGTAAGATGTAGTTAGGAAGTTAATCAGATTGTTAGTCAGTTAGGATATTTGTATATATACTCATTAGTGGCAATGAAACAGTGAGATTTTCACTTTCTTCTTCTGCAATTTGTCTTCTCTTCTTTCTCCTCAGAATATTCTAGAGCATTAAGGTTTAGAATTGCGAGATAATCGTAGCATTTTGGCACGACATTATAAAGTTTTCACAATTATTTAAATCATAAATTATGTAGCTAGAAATGTGTTCAATCATTAATTATTATGGAACTAATAGAAATATATTTTTGTTAGACAACAAATGTATAATTAAGCAAGTTTGATAGAGAATGAGCGAATGACCAGCCGACCCAAGTGATTCGAGAGTGTGCACTAAAGTTAGTAAAGTAGTCCAAGTAATTTCAAAACAAATATATCAACTAAGTGCTTTTAGTAATTAAATAAAAATTTAAATAATAGGAATCAATCTTTGAATTTTTATTATGACCATCTGTTTACTCTAGTTCGTCATTTGCAATTTTTATCTAAATAATGACTCAAAGAGAAAATTTTTCTTTTTGCAACACATACACTTTCTGGCGCAATTATTGTTTTTCATGTCAATTGTTAACGTCAAATTCCAACAGCTTTCATGAATAAGATCTTATTATTATTTTATGTCAACCAATTTTAAGCATCTATGTTCATAAATAACCTCAAAAAATGGTCAGTCAATTTAGCATTGTGAACTAAACATGTTAGTAAGCTGTGTCATGTATAAACGTTGAACTTCCTTAGCTTTTCACGTGTTTACTCTTTTTATTTTTAAATTCTCTTAATAAAAATCCTACTTTCGCCGCTGCTAAAGCTTCATTAGACGCTTGCTGATTCCTTTTTTCTTTCGTTTGAACCTGAGGAGTTATTTCTATTATTGGGACTTTCTAAATCAAACTTTTTAAATATGATGCATCAATATATCAAATTCTTACTCAATATCAACGAATAAATAGTCTTAAAAACATGATTGAGACATATTTCAGCCCAAAATTCTGTTAACTACTAATGCATCTTTTAAAATGAATGTCTACAAAAAATCAATTAGGGAAAAACAAATACTAGCTGTTGGGAAAAGTTGAAGGGTCGAGTGACCAAGAGAGGGTGGGGGTGTTCTTGGAATTTGACAAATATGTACATCACATTTTATTTCAGTGACGTAATTTTTTTTGATAATTAACTATTTATATTACCACTCAAAAAAGTATTTACAACTCCGAGAAATAAAAAACAGGCAGTTTGGACATTAGGTCCCAAACTTACCGGACATCTATACCTGCACTCTACTGCTCTGCAACCAGCCTCTATGGATAGAAATCTAGTTACGACATGTGTGTATATCTAACCTATGCATTCTACGTGCTCTTTGATGGATCTCTCTTATCACTTACTTTGTCACTTGATCAATAGTTGTTTGTTGAATCTTGAAGATCCTTGCATTTCTTTCTTGCCACATGTGGTATACTCCTCCAGCTAAAGTCATTTATATCTCTTGATCTGCAGTTTTTCTTCTTGCATGTTCCACCGCCCATGTGACTTCATGCTGCCAATTACTAGCGTTCCTAGTGATGCCTTGCCATTTCAACAGTTTGGACCATACTTGCTTTGCATATTCATACTCGAACAATAGGTGATCAATGTCTTCATATTCCTTCAAGCATAAGACATATTCCATGTCATCTAGATTAGCCCAACAAGCAATCCATTCTTTTGTTTGGAGTTTGATATGTAATGCCAAGAATAGAATAAACAGCCACTTAGGTAATCCAACATTGTTGCATATTAATCTTCTCCATGGTATTTTTTGGAAATCTCCACCAATAAGCCCATACACCTTCTTGGTTGAATAGTTGTTCATAGCCGCTATTTTATCTTCAGTTAGCCCTATTTGATCAAACACTACTCTTGTTTTGAGAATTTTTTGCACCATCCATGAAGCATGAGTAACTTTTGTTTCCCACAATATTATGTGCCTCTTTTTTATATAGTAAGTCCATTTGACCTATTAGTTGTCCTTTTTCCTGCAAACGTTCCACAATAATTTCCCAATAGCAGCTAAGTTCCATGCATAAATATCCAGGATATTGAGGCCCCCTGCAGTCCAAGGGAGGCAAAGTCTGTCCCATGCTATGAGTGTCTTCCTTGAGATCTCACTTCCACCGGTCCATAGGAAGCTCCGACATGTAGCCTCCACCAGTTGGATCACCTTTTTTAGTAAAGAACAAACACCTGCCATCAAAATACTTGTATAACCTTTTTTGGTATAGAACAAACATCTGCGACCAAAACACTTGTATAAAGAAAAGTACTGACTTTACAAGTTGTGAATGCTATTGTGTTAAAGCACAAAATAAAAAAACTGTTAGAAGAATAAACAAAGCCGGAAAACGGTAAAGAATAAGAAATATTCCGAGTCCACAATTTGGTTGTGCGTCCTTAAGGAATTTTAACCCCCTCACACGTTGCCAAGGTAATGGATTAAATCCTCCCAGAATGAAACGGAATAAACCTTTTTGCAACAGTGGCAATAAAAATTGCAGGATACCAATGAACTCAAAGAATGGGGCAAAATCACACTTACGAATTTAAGAGAGAGACTGCGAATTAGAATGCAGTATTCAGAAAAGGAAGGAAGTTCTGTATTTTTCAGTGTTTTAGAAACGAAGTCATGCCTAAGAATTTATAGGCAATTATTGGAAGAGGTGTGATGTTTGTTCTGAAAAAGTTGTCTATTCAGAAGTTTACGGAGTGGCATTCAGAATCTGCAACAGTGTTCTGGCGGGGTCCTACCGCGGTCACACCCGGACAAAAAATAAATTTTGTCCAAAAATAATCTTATCGATCGATCCGAAGCCGAGCGAGCAACGACGGTGCGAGGGTTTATTCTCTTCCACTCCTTTTAAGAACTTTAAGAAGTCATGATTCTATATATATACACATAAATGTAGTTGTCCATCGCCAATGAGGGAGGGACAAAGTTCAAGACAAAAGCTCACTTCATTCAAATTTTCATTTTCCTTTATTTTATTTTTCACCATTTTTAATTCACACTTTTAAACTTTAAAGCCCAATGCTTAAAATCTTTAAAGTCCAATACTTTAAAGTCCCAACACAAGTTGTAGTCTGCCTTGCGTATGATAAGTATCTTATAGTCTCTGATTTGATTCTGGCCAACATCTTGTCAATAAAAGGCTTGCACTGGATGATTGATAGCCCTTTACTACTCAAGAGGGATCCTTAGGTATGTAAATGACATCTCTCCTTTTGTGAATTGTAGTGCATGCAAGATAGTAGGCTGAACCTCTGGTTTCACCCCCTCCAAAATATATTGAAATCCTGTCTCCATTAGCAGCCAGTCCAGATACCTGCGACAAGAGTTGGAAATATGGACAGATTCTAGTTCTTCCATGCAGAATAGTAGCACGTCGTCAGCAAATCCCAATTTGAATAATCTGCATCTTGGTGGAATTTGAACATAGGTACCCTACAACATTGACTCCCCTCAAACTTCGACATAGGGTTTCCCCCTCAACTTTAGCTTCATAATAGTAATTTCTCTTATAGTTTACACTTATATTCCTTTTCTTAGTTTTTGTTGTTATAATAATTCTCTTAACCTATTTATTTTTTATTAATGTACAAACAGTAAGGTTTGACTAATTTGCCCTTCTTATTTAATTAATTTTGTAAACACCTTTTCTTTTATAAAATTTTCCTTGACATATAAATATAACGATTGGAGTAAAAAACGATTAAGGATTAGTAATTTACTATTTTAACTTCAAATTAAATACTCAATGAAGTCTGTTCTTGTAACGCAACTACACTTTCGAACTAGCATATTAACATTTATTCCCCACTTGGGTTAAAGCAAGAAATCCTAAGCAAGAAAAAGAAAATGGCGTAATACCGTTCGTGTTATGTTTAAGGTACTTAACAAATTGGATATATATATATATATATATATATATATATATATATATATATATATATATATATATATATATATATAATACACACATTAGTTTAGATCTGAATCGATTTAACTCACAAGTTACCTGCCAAATTTCCTACTAATATAAAACCATAAAATTAGGTTTAACACTTTATTCCTGCCTGCCCTCGGATCCAAACACAAAATGACATTAGATTTGGATTCTTTGATGCAGCCATTTATTGTCCATTGTGTCATGAGTGTACGTGAGACTGAAATAGTAATAAACACCTTTATTCTGTAATCATGTGAATGAATGTTTGAACCTCGAGCCCTACACAAATCTACGTGATGAATGACGCAAGGTTTTGTCGTTTAATTTCATAGTATATATTTTTCTGTCTTCGCCTTACAATTAACAATTTTTTAAGCTTTAAATGTTTCTGCTAAAACGGAGATACTTTTGCATCTAATATATATATATATATATATATATATATATATATATATATATATATATATATATATATATATATATATATATATATATACACACACTTGTATGTTATGGAGTATTATTTCTTATTTCGCAGTTTTTTTTTTTGTAATTCAAGATAACAAAATTTAAACTAGGGTATAAAAAAGAATTATTCGATATATATAACTGAATTTTGATGCCACGACAAGTCTATGATATATATAAAGAAAGTTGCATAAAACACTATTTTTTAGTAGTAATTAGCCGTTTATAGATATCATTTGCTATATTACGATTATAGATACCTTTTGTGTGGTTATAAGATATATCTGATGTATTTAAGCTATTGTATTCATGAATACAGTAGCAAAAATAGGTGTGAACCAGGGAAGTCCAGCTAATCAGTTATTGTATTCGATTGTATTCGACTTTATTCATGGAGTGAAACATGAGATTACGGCTGGACGAATTATTGTATTCGACTGTATTCACGGTGTGAAATAGGGAATGACACTGTTTTTAAAATGGAAAGGGAATCAAATAACATAATAGACTCCTAATATAACTCAGCAAACTCAATAATAACACATAAATTTTGTATTTTCAGATATAAAAAAGATTCTCAACCGAAAAATATCCCAAAAATATAGCAATCTTCAGAGAAATTATATAATACATCTGGCATAAATTATATCAATTAAAAATATATATATGAATACATTCATGGCACATAGAGAGACAATGAATACAATAAAATACATAGAATACAGCGGGATACATTGAAACACAATGAAAAAAAAGACAGTGAATATAATAAAATAAATGGAATACAACGAGATACATTGAATTACTTTGATGGCAAAGGCGCTTGGCCTTAGCGTAGTTGGGGTGTTTGGGTTGTTTCTGGGTGATTTTCGATCCCTAGCCTGAAACATCCCTGTGTCGGTTTTCGGCCTGGCACCGCATTAGGGGGTGAAGGAAATGCTTCACACTTCTGTTCTGAGGAAGAAGAGGGCTTCTTCTTCCCGTTTGGGCTTTTCAAGATTAACAGGGCAAAGGATTTTAGTTTCCTTTAATGCATTCGAGTTTTCCGTGCTCGATGCGCTTCCTAAGATTGTATGAGTTGGATTGCTTTCTTTTGGACGTTTCATTGGCTCGATCCAGGAAGAAACTATGTGATTTCGCTTGGAAATCCCCACAGATGACGTCAAATTATTTGACTCACAAGTTATCGAATACTTCCTGAGCAAATCACTCGAAATAAATTAAGGGTAAATCATAGCCAATCATATAAATATGACTTTATTGATCGTAATAGCTTGACCTGCCTCTTCTTAAAGAGGTTCAGGGCCTTACAATTGTCTTATTCATCGTCCTATTCATGGAGCATGTTCCTCCATTTTTATGTATTCAGAGTAGTATAGAGGAGGAAGCCTCTTTGAAGGTTCTCTTTCTTGGTATTTATAGCTTCCAACTCTATGAACTGGTCATGAATTGTTGTAGCTTGGTCGAGGGGACGTCCTCTTATCACGGAAGGGACGTAACCCCCTTGCTCGTCTTAAGAACAGTTGTAGTGAGTTAAAAGTCAATTGCATTGACCATTTGTTGTGAGATGATTAGAACGGGGCTGGCCCCGTGGCAGTTATATTGTCAGATTTCTACCTATACACTCCCTATATATGCTGGTTTGGAAAAGAAGCTTAAGGAGAAATGTTTACCTATATGGCGTGTTGATTGGATCGATGTTACATAACAACTTGTTTGTATCGATGTTACATATAATTTCATAATATATCGTATTATATTTTATTATATTACATTATTTTAACGAATATAATATTTGAATATATTATATTATTTGCGTTCATTTTATGATGACAAACATAAGCAATATGAAGAATAAACTTACACTATTACAAAGATAAAATAGGATAAAGTATACAATTATTATATAAGAAGGTAAGAGAAATACTAAAAATTATTTAATACCAATAAGGAAGGTAAGATGAGAAATGCACCACACTAAATCGATCATTAATAAAAATATTATTTCCTCCGGTCCATAATAAGTATCTGTTTTACTTTTAGCATGTCTATTAAGAAAATAATAAATTCTATATAAAATTACCTAGTATGACTAAACTATCCTTATTAAATATTGGGCACATGATTATAGTGTCATTTATTGCTCTTCTGCACATAAGGGTAAAAGAATAAAATAAATTAAATTTTTTCTTGTTTACCTAACTAGACATTTATTTTGGACCAAAATCAAAAAGTAAAAAAAAAAACTTATCATGGACCGAAGACAATATTTAACAATAAATTTAACGATACGATATAATAAAATAAAAATAAAAATTATATTTAAAATAACAATACAAATACATAATAACCGTTGTAAATTTGGTTGCGCAATTGAACGAGTAATTAAGACAAAAAAGAGGACAGAGAGAGATAGAGAGAGGGAGAAAATCCACGATTTACATGATCAGAAATCAGAAAATTGCATCGATATATGTACACGTGACTAGAAGTGAGCCAAAAAAGAAAGATGTGGTGCATGTGAGAGATAAACGAAGAGAATTAACGTTTTCGTTTACTACTATTCTTCTTCCTCCTCTCTCCCCAATTAAAGCTTGGTAATTAATCAAAAATGGAGGACGGCGAAGAAGGAATTAAGGAGACGCTGCTGAATAAAAGATACTATGAGAATTGCCCAGGTTGTAAGGTGGATCTGCACAAGGCAGGCCAACGTGGTTTGCCCATTAAAGAGCTCTTCACTGTATGGGTTGTGGTCCTTGGCACAGGTAATAATTATCTTTCACTTCTTATTCATAATCTTCCTTCTTTAATTTTATTACGACGATGGTGTCCAGGCAGTTAGCGTCCTTCTCGACTATTCTATCGGATAATTTTTATTTTTGTGTAGGTATTGGATAATTATGCCAATCCAAAATAAATTCACCTACTCCTCCGATCCCTCCGTTTCAATTTACGTTTGTATGATTGGGCACGAAATTAAAAAAAAAATTATAATCCTAAACAAGTTAAAAACGTACTCTAAAGGGGAATCTGCTATCTGATTGCCCTGTAGGCCCCATCTCCATTAAAGTATTAGCCAGTGCTTCTTTCCGCCGATTAGATCTGTGGAATCCAACCTTAAAGGGAAACTCCACTCTATGAATCCTATAAGAAGAGAGGTTGCCCGGGACAGGGAGAACCTTTCCGGCAATACAGATTCCATATCCAAAATGCTCGGTGTAATTATAAAAGCTTCTAGTTAAGTATAGAATTATAAGTTTAAGCTATTATTATCAAATTTAAGAAGAAGTCATCCTTCTTTAAATGAACCAAAAAGTAATATGTTTTGCCAATTAATAGTACCATGTTTTGCGGCCAAATTAATCTTAATATCACACTAATTTCATTTAATTTTCTTAGTTTGTTTTGTACTATGCCCTCTTGTGTGTTTTTTTTTCCTTTTTTTTATTGGGTATTTGGTTCTAAGTGGTGGAGACCGGAGTTGTGAGCAAAAGTTTACCATTTTGATGGAACTACTACTCAAAATACTTCATTGAAGTTTTATTTTTTTGGTTCTAAAATGTTTTCCCATCATCATCTTTGGTAATATAATCTAACTTTAATCTTCTCATTATCTTACTATTAACATCATTATTACAATAATTTCATGTTGATTATGATATTTCTTTCCAAATGAGTACTTCTTATCTGATTAGCATCACTTAGCAAGTCCTTTTGGATTTGAAAGATTTATTAATTTCTTTTTTAAAAAAAAATAAATTTATAAAAAAGAAAAAAAAAAGGCTAAATATAAAAGGCAATTCTAGAAAGATTTTCGAAGCTTTTTAACCAAGTCATCTGCTTAAGTTCAAAAGAGACTTTTCCGAAAATCAAATGAAAAGTAAGTGTCTACTTCTGGTGTTTGATTGTTTAGTATGTCAACTCTGTCATTTTTTCCGTTTTCTTTGTCTTAAGGTGTATTTGACAATTTTTTTTTACTTAAGGAAGTCATTTTCTAGTGTTTAGTTATGAAAAAATATTTTTCATCAAAAAAAGGAAAAATCACATCGCTAATATATTATAAATATTTAAAGTATTTTTATAAAAAAAGTTTCACTCACCAACTAAATATCAAAAACATTTTGCATGAATTTTTTTGGAGATTCATTTTCCATGAAAATAAAATTTTCACACCTAACACACTCTAGACGAGGCTTTATGTGGGGGATAAGGGTTCTTAGTTCGACTTGATTTTATTATTACATATAGAAATAAATCGATTATGTTGGTTTGTTGGATATATAAAATGAATTTTACCAAATATTTTTTGTAATCCCTCTTTTTCTGTTCACATTAAACGCAACTTCAATTCATTTAACTTATTAGAGTTACATATGGAATATTCGATATGTCAATATATATTTAGCGAGAATTCAACAAATGAATGAACATAGAGGGTGTGTTTGGTACGAAGGAGAATATTATTCTGAAAAAGTTTTCCTTGAAAATATTTTTTCTGAAAATTGAGTGGTTTTATCACTAGTTTTTTCATATTTGGTTGGTGAGTGATATTTTTTTTTCGAAAAATATTTTTTAGTATTTGATTAATGAGTAATTTTGTTGGAAGTAATAATTTCGGCAATACTATAGGGTGAGGGTGACGGAGTCAGGGTGGGCCCGGGGGGAGGTGTGAGGCGTGGGTAATGAGTGTAGGTAGGTGGGTGCGAGGGATGGAGGGGGTACGGTTAGGGCAGTGGGGCTAGGGGTAAGGGTGGATGGTGGGTGGGGGTAAAAGTTAGTGGAGAACGTTGAAAAAGAGTTTTGAAATATTTTTTTCATCCTTTCCCATAGAATATATTTTTCTCATTCATGAGGATTTTTTAAAAATATTTAAATCAAACAAACAACAACAACAACAACAACAACAACAACTACCCAGGTAGTCCCATCAGGTGGGGTCTGGGGAGGGTAATAGGTAGACGAGCCTTACCCCTGCCCGAAAGGGCAGAGAGGCTGCTTCCAAACGACCCCCGGCGTATAGGATATGGGAGGAAAAGCTGCATTACGAAAACAAAGGGGAAATTAGAAACACAAGCAAAACAAAACAAAATAATAAAGCATAAGTACTCCTGCAGAAATAAAGTAAATACGTATGAAGGCATAAGCAACATAAATACAGTCACATGCATTAATGCAATAATAACAAGCCGTAACTACCATACTAACACTCATAAGGAGAGATAAGCTAAAACACTAATCGCCCTATGGGAAACCCTAGATATCCCACACCCAACCCCGAGAGATGCGAACAAACAAACATGACAAAATTAAAAAATATTTTCCTAAGAAAAAAACACAAATCCAGAACCTATTAATGTACATCCATATGTTAAAAGTTTCACTGTACCATGAGATATGAGATCGAATTAGTCCTTTCATAGATCTAATAACGACCTTAAAACAGTTTCAAACATGACTAACCTCTCATTAATAAAATAATAAACAAATGCCTCCAAAATAATTCTATATAGAAGAATACAAAATTCAAACAAGTATCATGAATATGTTCTGACAACCTTTTTATGAGAAAAATACATAACTCTATTCTCAAAAATCTCTATAAAAATCAATATTTGTTATGAAATAGAAGATTCTTACACTTCTATTTAAGGTGAATGTCTTTAATGTACTTAATTAGAGAGATTTTAGAGTCCTATTATTGGTAGCAAGATCTTACTCCTCCCTATAAATAGAGGTGCTCTCTACCATTGTAATTCACCCCTCTCAACTCAATAAGAAGAACTCTCTCTACTCTTCTCTCTATTGCTATTGTTCTTGTTCTATTGTTCTTGTCTTTTGCTTTAGTTTATAACACGTTATCAGCACGAGACTCTACCGTCTCAAGTATCATTCTCGAAAATCCAAGGTATTTTCCCTCTTCCTAATTTCATTTTCGAGTATGTCTGACATTATGAAAAGAAAGTTCGTTGCCCTTGAAATTTCGGGCAAGAACTATATGACATGGGTGTTGGATGCTGAAATCCACCTAGATGCTATGGGTCTCGGAGACACCCTCAAAGATAAAGAAAAAGCATCCACCCAAGATTGTGCGAAGGCCTTGATTTTCTTGCGCCACCACCTTGACGAAGGTTTGAAGATTGAATATCTCACCGTCAAGGATCCACTCGTTTTGTGGAACAGCTTAAAGGAGAGATATGACAACCTGAAGTTGGTCACTCTGCCACAAGCACGATATGATTGGGCCCATCTGAGGCTACAGGATTTTAAGTCCGTTTCTGAATATAATTCTGCTATGTTCAGAATTACTTCTAAACTGAAGCTATGTGGAGATAACATCTCCGATTACGATATGCTTGAGAAAACGTTTACAACGTTTCATGCCTCCAATATGGTACTGCAGCAACAGTACCGAGAGAAAGGCTTTACGAAGTACTCTGAACTGATTTCTCTCTTACTAGTGGCTGAGCGAAATAATGATCTGCTCATGAGAAATCACGAAAATAGACCAACTGGGTCTACACCACTGCCTGAAGCAGATATGGTGCACTCGCATTATGCCAAACATAAAAGGGACCATGATCACGGTCATAAACGGGGTCAAAGCCAAGGACGTGGACAAGGAAGAAATTCCAAAGAAGTCCGTCACCCCCCAAAGAGAGATAACCACCGAAAGCAGAAACGGGATCCCGAAGATCCTAAGGCAAATAGTTCAGAAACTATATGTTATCGTTGCGGTGAGAAAGGGCACTGGTCAAAGATTTGCCGTATACCAAGACACTTGGTTGACCTTTATCAAGCATCTCGAAAGAGAAAAGGCCCTGAAACAAACTTTGTCTATGACGACAATGAGGACATCACCCACCTGGATGTGGCAGACTTCTTTGAGCAACCCGATGGAAAAATAGACCACCTAATCGGTGATGGATCCGTGATGAAAGAAGATGGAGTTATTTGATTTTGTTCTACTTATTTGTATTAGTTAGTGAATAAACTAATAGTCATTAGCATTAGCTCGTATTAGTTAGTTCATAAAGCAATGTTAGCAGTAGTTCTTTAGAATATCTTCAATATGTTCAAATATCAATAAAACTTTTATTTTCCAGTGGGGGTAATCGACTAGCCTGAAAAACTAGTCGATTATCAACTATTTTCACATTAAAGTTGAAAAACAATTGATCAACAATCGATTGTCTTTGGCTAACAATCGATTGTCTTGAAACAGTGTGTTCTGGAATTTTTTCAAAAATAGCCAACAATCGATTGTCTTTGTCTAACAATCGATTGTCTTGAAACAGTGTGTTCTGGAATTTTTCAAAAATAGCCAACAATCGATTGTCTTTGTCTAACAATCGATTGTCTTGAAACAGTGAGGTCTGGAATTTTTCAAAAATCACCCACAATCGATTGTCTATATCTAACAATCGATTGTCGTTAGGCAGTGTAATCTGAAATTTTTCAAAAATCATCCACAATCGATTGTCTATGTTTAACAATCGATTGTCTATGTTCCAACAATCGATTGTGTGTGTTTAATAATCGATTGTCTCATGAAAAACGCTGAAATTTTCAAACTGCAAAGTAATTGATTATGGATAACATATCTGATTTTGTTAGCCAACTGTTAGTAGCAGATTTTGAAAATATTATGTGACACAAAAGAATTGAACTTGTTTATTCTTATGTTCGTGTATTTCTTTTGTATGTTAAACTATGGGATAGCAAATATAGATATCTCACAAAGCGAACTTGGACCAACGTCCAATTGTAAAAGTATTTGCCTAGTTGATTCATGTACTACACATACAATACTCAAAGAAAAGAAGAGTAATTGTGTAAGGCAAACATTACTACAATCTATGGAAGTAGTAAATTGATTGAAGGCTCCGGAAGAGCAAATCTAACTCTGCCCAAAGGCATGACGTTAATCATTGAGAAATGTTCTCCTCCAAGTCTAAGAAGAACTTGTTGAGTTTTAATGATATCAATCAAAACGTTCTCCTCCAAGTTTAAAAGGAACTTGTTGAGTTTTGAGAATCTATCTTAGAGAATGCAATGTTCTCCTCCAAGTCTAAAAGGAACTTGTTGAGTTTTAAAGATATCATTCAAAACGGATATCATATTGAGACAATAGATGAGAATAATCTTGAACTCTTCATGAAAACGAGGCTGCCCGCTTCGACTTGGGTTCACGCCATTTTGCATGCAACAATACTAGTTTGTCGGCTGCCCACTTCGGTTTGGGGTCACGCCATTTTGCATGAAGCAATGCTAGTTCGTCGGCTGCCCACTTCGGTTTGGGGTCACGCCATGTTGCATGCAGCAATGCTAGTTCGTCTCTGACTGACGAATTGACACAAATATTCCCCATTGCAATTGGTTTTTGGTCATGAACCCAATATATCCCATTTAAGAAGCTTTGGATGCGCAGTATATGTGCCTGTAGCACCGCCATCCCGCACCAAAATGGGTCTGCAAAGAAGGTTAGGAATATATGTCGAGGTTGAATCGCCCTCCATTATTCGCTACCTCGAAACATTGACAGGAGATTTGTTCACTGCACGATTTGCAGACTGTCAATTTGATGAGACACTTTTCCCAAAATTAGGGGGAGAAGTTGGTGAAACCAAACGGGAAATTTTGTGGAAAAATGCATCATTATCTCATCTTGATCCATATACCTCTATTTGAAAGAAAGAGGCACAAAAGATTATCCATTTGCAAAGAATAGCAAATCAAATGCCTGAAGCATTTATAGATTTGAAAAGGATAACAAAATCACATATCCTCGAAGTGAATGTTATTCACAAATACATATTCAATGTTGGAAGAATATGAACATGAAATTGGTATTGAATATACCACACTCACTCCTAGAAGGAGGCTTGAGATGATACCACCCTCACCCCTAGAAGGAGGTTTGAGATGATATATGGCATGAATGATCGTTGGTCGCGTACCTATTGTACGCCAAAGTATTTTGGAAATATGACCATTAAAGGACAACGATAATGCAAGAAACATATCTTGCATATAAGTTTGACATGACCATAATGGTATAACTTTCTCTTTAAGAAAGATATTCACCACACGGATGTTGATGAACCTGTGGTAGTACAAAGTTAATTGAGAGCTCTCGAAGAGCCAATTATTACTATGTTGGAGAAACACAATTGAGTATTGTGCTGTAGTAAGTCTCAAAGAAACTTATCCAGTTTCCAAAAGTACACGCGAAGGCGATTGATGATATTGAGACTATAAATAAAGGAAGGCTTTGATTCTCCTATTACTACAACTTGTAGCGGGGTAATTTGTATATGAAAAGCTACCCGCTTTGTTCTCCAGTTTGTACTACACAAACGAAAGAATGCCACGATAAAGTGGATATCTATTGGTATAAAACCCATGTCATAATAAACCCGAAGTTTATTGATAAGTGCACATGTCATGGTGTAAATTTGAAGTTTACCAATATTGATAATTTAGTCAGTTGACATTCGTGTTAGCCATCTCATTTGAAGTATGATGTGCAAATTCACATAGGTGAATATCAAAGAACTAGAAGTTCTTGTTCTCAGTAATGAACTGACCAACTAAAGAGTTCGGGTTGAAGCCCCTAAATTATGGAAATATCAAAGGTGAATATGGGCCCATTCACCTGCCATGTATACCACATATGATGCATCTATGGAATGGTTACATGCGCAATTGTTATTGACCCGCAGCCTGGCCGGTGCTTGCGAGGTAAATCGCTCAGTAATCTAACTTCGAGCATAGTTTCCAGATTCTCTACTCAAGACAGTTCATCTTGATAAGTTGGTTTATATTAAAGTTGGTTTAGCAAGATAATTATTGAGTGCTGCCACTTAATAGCTAAACTGTTTCTTATGAGAACTAAGTTATATATATATCAGTTTGATATAAGTTGTATACGAGAGTATATTCTCCCCTCACAAGTGGTTCAGGGTCAGGAACCAAATAATTTCATCTTATTATTAAGGTGCTGTGTATATTGACATAATGCACAAAGATGATTTCCCAAAGTTGAGGAAACATGTTAGCTTTACTAACATGAGGGGGAGACATGATAAACACTTGACAAAAGGTTACATGGGATGAATTCTCATTTGTATATGTATATCCCCGAATATCATGATATGAACCTGAAGTTCATAAAAGGGATAATTCAAATTGCAACATATTGCAAAGCAGGCTTTACGAATTTACTGACCCAAAGAAAGCAACTAAATGGAAGAGATACAATTCAAGAAGAATTGATTCCATATGAAAGACATGTAGCTTTGAACCTGTAGTTCATATGCTTGAAACTATAAAGTCAAAGGTATGTATAATCAATTTTCGATACCTTATTTGTTTAGCATGACATGAAACTTTGATATGCAGCTAAAGTCTATTATGTGACTTACATGACTTAACTTGAAAGATTTAAGTTGCTTGAAGCATATGCAATTCTTGGTCCTGAAGTACCGCATCCTAAGTACAATTTGTGTACATATGAATCTTGCCATAACTATAAGCATGATGGCATTGAGAATGCATCTATGGAGATATTGAAGAGTTATTCCACGACAATATATGAAGATGTTCATATCTATCAAGAATGATGATTTCAAGGTACGGAATATTTATTCAAGTCAATATGGTTGATTTGTCAAACGTCTACCAAAGATCGTTTTGAAGATGATGCACAAGATTGGAATGCAAATGCTCAAGGATATAAATTGATGTACTCATTAGGGGGAGTCAATGCGCGTTGCACTCTTTTTCCCTTACAAGGTTTTTTCCCACTGGGTTTTCCTTGCAAGGTTTTTAACGAGGCAACCAATAGGCGCATATTCAAACATGTGTACTCTTTTTCCTTACTTTAATTTTTCCCATTGGGTTTTGGTTTTAAGGTTTTATGAGGCACATCATTGAATAGACATTCAAGGGGGAGTGTTATGAAATAGAAGATTCTTACACTTCTATTTAAGGTGAATGTCTTTAATGTACTTAATTAGAGAGATTTTAGAGTCCTATTATTGGTAGCAAGATCTTCCTCCTCCCAATAAATAGAGGTGCTCTCTACCATTGTAATTCACCCCTCTCAACTCAATAAGAAGAACTCTCTCTACTCTTCTCTCTATTGCTATTGTTCTTGTCTTTTGCTTTAGTTTATAACAATATTTATATTCATTTGAATTCATTAATACGTGCTCGTGTGTGTATTGTCTATGGATTTTTGGTTTTGATACCAATACGGGACCAGACATTGTTGGAAACCGAAGCTTTGTTGCACAGCAATTAAAAGTCAGGGTAAACAATAAATAAGTATAAAATTTAAGAAAAAAAATAGGTGGAAACCAATTTAAGAGGATCGAGTTTCTTTCTGAGACCAACAACGTGCTCATCAAATTTATGTAAAAATGAAGATATTTATATTAATGACTTATTATGAAAAATATCCTTCATCTATGGTTCAAAATTCCAAGAATTTCTTTAATTTTTAAAATTATCCTTTCTTTTAACATTTTCAACTGTATTGAAACGTCTTCAATAGCAATAGTATGCTCTTACTTCACCTTGCCCTTAATAACTCATCAATTTTGGTGCTTCTTAATCCCCAATAAAATAAAATAAAATTAAAAAAAAGTATTAAAGGGCGTTGTGAAGTTGAAGGAAAATTAAAAATGTTCATCTACCGAGAATTGTCTATTCACTTAAAGGCCTCGTTTTTTTTTTTTTCAAAATTTCTTTTCCAGGAATGTGTTTGTCCATTAAATTTTGTAAGTTTTTTAAAAAAATCAAAAATGAGTTTTTCTTTTAAAAAATAAAATGCAATCACAAAACTGCAAATATAATTTTAAATTTCAAATATCATTTTCAACTTAACTCCAAACACTATTTTTTTTCAAAAATTATAATTTTAAGTCCAAAACCGACTTACAACTTGTTTGGATTGTTGTTACTCATCGTTTCATAATGCATCATATAGTATTGTATTGTATAATATTGGTGAATATAATAATTAGATAGATTGTATCGTTTATGGTTTCGTAATGTCATATACCAACAATATGAAGAATAAACGTGGTATTACTTAGAAAAAATATGATCTAAAATCGAATTATTATATAAAAACATATGATAAACGATAAAATATAATTCTTTAATAATAAAAAGGGCAAAACGAGAGAAAAAATAAGGTAACGATACCACGTAAAATTCTTCGTTCTATAAAGTGATATTTTCTGTCGATACATAACGACAAATTTAATGATACAATACAATAAAATTTAAGTAACAATCAAAATAAAATATTATATTTAAAATAACAATACAATACATAATAACAATCCAAACAAGTTGTTAGTAGGTGATTAAAGAGAAGTTTAGAAAGTACTTTCTTGATACAGTCAAATTTCTCTATAATATCATCCATATATAATAATACTTTACTATAAAAATAATCTTTTATCCAAATCATTTTTTATAATATATGTTCTCTATACTACAATAGCAATACCCAAAAAAGTTAAAAATATTTGGAACAAAAAGGCGGTCACAGAGAGGTATTTCGAAACCTTGTTTCAAAGGGACAAATCTACGCGCGATTAGTTGCTTTATAAGGTAGATGAAGGTAGATGAGGCGAACCTTGAGAAATGGAGAATAAAAGAAGCTTTTGTTCATGGAGTCCGCCGAGGTTTTACCCCAATGGCAGGAAACAAAAATAACGTCAAAGGAGAAACCTGCTTCCTGTTTCAATGCGGTCCATGTCCTATGTACTGTATAATCTATGGCTGAGTCACCACAGCAAACAATCAGTATATTAGGTTTATGCAGATGTATAAAGTCTCAGAGCATTTCCTTGTATGTGTAATTGTATCTTAGCTTTTGATTTTATCTGTACTGATGATTTTATTCTTTTTCTTGTTTTCATGTGATTCAACTCTTCAGCACTTCCAATATCATCTCTCTTTCCATTTCTTTATTTCATGGTAAGATTAATCTACTCTGTTTTCTCTTCTTTATTTCAAGTTTTACGAAATACACATGCTTTTAGTGAAACTTAGATATTTTTATTTGATTTGCAGAATTGAAATGAGTCTACTCTATTCTTATAATAAATGTTAATATAATTGCTAATCTTAGTGACTGGCCTTAACAAGGTGTTTGTATAAGATTGTCATTGTAGAGATTTGGCCGAAGTTTGGCTTCTATCTTCAAATTGAAGATTGTAGATTTTGCTACTTGCTATTGGTCTCCTTTGTTCTTTTTTTGATTGCATAACTTTTGTTTGTATAGTTATATATTTTTTTAACTACTGTTATTTCCAGTCAGCAGTAAAAATCTGATAGTAAGCTTGAAGTCTTAGCTTATTTGATAGTATCGCATTTACCATGCATGAAATTGTATGACACCCTTCTTGTGAAGATAATATTTATGCTATAGTGGCAATCATTGACTTACTGATTTTGGCTCATGTTACAGATAAGAGACTTTCACATTGCAAAGAGAGAGGAAGATATTGGTTCCTATGCAGGTTATGTAGGTAAGCTTATTTCATGCCGTGATTTATATCTTGATATATAATCAAATAGTCTGTGTCAGAAAATGCTTATAAATTTCCTGAAATACTTAAGGTTCTGCATATATGCTTGGAAGAGCTTTAACATCTGTCTTTTGGGGAATCGTGGCTGATCGATATGGACGAAAACCAGTAATAATTATCGGCACTTTTACGGTGTATGTCTAATCTTTATAAAAATGTTTCTTGTAGGTTTCATTCATTTCAAAGAATACAACTTTATACTTTTGCTTTGGTTTGGCTTCAGGGTTGTTTTCAATACTCTCTTTGGTCTTAGTATCAACTTTTGGATGGCAGTCATAACAAGATTTCTTCTTGGTAGTTTCAATGGTTTGCTTGGACCAATAAAGGTATCTATCAGTTTGATACCATTATACGATTCAGTACTGCATCCTCAGCTTTTTTGTTAAGATATTGACCTTCCATGTTTAGGCATATGCTGCCGAAATTTTTCGTGAAGAATATCAAGCACTAGGAATGTCAACGGTAATATGTCCTTACTTCTCACTTTTCAGTGATGCAAACGATTTGTAACATATGACAAGATTGTACATAATGGAAGATCAACAGCAAAAGCGACAAGAATGCATTTCCGAATGACCATTTAGACCGTGGCTTTTGTAGAATTTTTATTTTATTTTTTCTTATATGTTTGAATACTTCAGATTAGTACTGCATGGGGCATTGGATTGATTATTGGACCAGCTTTAGGAGGCTTCCTTGCCCAGGTATTTATTTTCTTACTTAGTTATTTCCTTTTTTGATTCCTTCCTTCTGCTGGGGGAAGAGAGTCAGTCATTTTGTGATAAACTGTAAGACGCATTTGCTAAATCTAGCATTGCCAGAAAACAGAATTTGAAGTGGTATTCTTTTCATAGATAGAAGAAATTTTCTTAGCCTTGAATTCTTCGTGTTTCTATTTTTCAGTATTCTCTGCAAATCGTACCAAGAGAATTTCCTTTAGCTTTATGCAACTTACATGCCTGTTCTCTAAATGTTGTATTTTCCCTAGCCTGCAGAGAAATATCCAGCCACATTCTCAAAGGATTCTGTATTTGGAAGGTATATTGCCCTCTTGCTTTTCATGATTGTGTATCTTCTTCTGTTGCTTGAAGTTCTCCCTGGCTCCAACATTGATATTTGTTCTGCAGATTTCCCTACTTCTTGCCTTGCCTATGCATATCACTGTTTTCCTTGGTCGTGGCTATTGGTTCATTTTGGCTGCCGGTAAATCTATATTATGATTATGTTAATTCCTTTTGGGTTTTGTCAAGGCACACACTGTTTCTGTCAAATCTTCTATCCTTCCGGTTTACACGAAAGAGTCAGTACTTCACCTCCGAGGCCAAATGGAACTTTGCATAAATTTTTAATGTATAATGATTACATATAGTTTCAGATATTCATTTTACTTTATTGTTGAGAGTGAGATTTTTCTAGCCATCCTTTTCCTTTTGATCCTTCCAAGTTGTTTTTCAGCTTTGGTGCATTTGGCGATGCAGGATGGGGTAGGGGCAGTTCTAGTTGCACTTCAAACTGAATCCTAGAAATTGAGGTTTGTTATTTTCTTTTTCATTGTTAGAGTTTGGATCCTATAACATATTGAAGGAGAGGAAAACTAAGCCTCAATGAAGGAGATGAAAACTAAGCCTCAATTTGGTACGTGGAGGATTGAGTGGAAAGTTTGTTGCCCTTACATTTTTGGGACTGTATTGAGTAGGATAAGGAGTTGCTATAAGAGTGCAGTTCTGGTGTTTCGGGGATGAATGAACACTTAATTATTAAGGATTCAATTCTTCGTCTTACCTGATTTCACGGACCACATTAGTCCGCGTGTCTTTTTCTCTTTTCTTTTTGATATTACTTTGTCAGTTTGTCAGGTGTCTTCTCCGATTTCCCAGTTTTAGCTGAACTGGAAAATTGTAGAATTTTCATCCCTACAGCTTATGGGTTGCAGGAAACACTACACATTCATGAATCAGAAATGCCACCTCAAGATTCTTATAAGGCTCTGGAAGCTGCATCAGTTACAAAAGAAGGAAATGAATCAATCCCAAAGGAAAACCTTTTCAAGAACTGGCCATTGATGTCATCAATCATACTATACTGCATCTTCGCTCTTCACGATATGGCTTACTCAGAGGTATTCCATATCCACTAATAAGCATAGGATATAATCACCGCATCATTATGAACACATCTCTCTTTTATCAAAAAGAAAAAGAAATGCATCTATATAGTTTGACATCTAGTTGATTGCAGTGTAATTTCAATGACATTGTTGAAAAAACATTCTTTCATCCTTAGGAATATCTCAGATCCTCATTGCTTTATGTTTTATGTTTGAAATCTGCTCAATTGTTTTCTACTGCATAGTAACTATGAAAGTGAATGTGTCGTCTCTACAACAACGAGATCAGTGTCTCTTTTAGAGTCCTGCAGCTCAACCTTCTGCATACAAATCCTAGGCTCATTGGCTATTGAAAGCTGAATATACATGTTACTCATTGCTTTAGAGGGTATCTGAGTAACAACAATGGATACTGTTCCGTTTACCAGTAGTGGATGGGTACAATGTTTCAGCCCCTGCCTTCGTTCTAAACTTTTGTAGCTCAATTCTTTCTTTGAAAACTTAAGTGCTAAATTCTCACTTCAATCTTTATTTGTTTAAGTTTCCAAATTCCTAATTCCTGGTGCTGTGTGGTCATTGTTCCGTTTGTTAATCTTAATTCATATGTTATTAGCAATTTTTGGGGTATCTGAAGAAAGAAGAACGACAAATTGATCATATCAAGAGGACTTAAGACTTCAAAAAACCTCCACTTTTTGCTTTACCTTTTGGCTATTATTAGTTATAAAGTGTTGTGATGTAAAACACAAATGCAACAACAACAACAACAACAACAACCAAGTATAATCCCACTTAGTGGGGTCTGTGGAGGGTAGTGTGTACGCAGACCTTACCCCTACCCTTGGGTAGAGAAGCTGTTTCCAAATAGACCCCCGACATCCTTCCCTCCAAGAACTTTCTACCTTGCTCTTGGGGAGGCTCGAACTCACAACCTCTCGGTTGGAAGTGGGGGTTGCTTACCATCAGAGCAACCCCTCTTGTCGTAAAACACAAATGCATTCTATTTAATTACTTAGTAGGTTTTTGGCATTCTCAATTGATACGTATGATGCATAGAGAAATCTAATTTGCAGATGTTCCTATGAGGAAATGCGTAGTTCTTTCAATTCTCAGGCCCAAGGGTTATTGCATAACAATTCATTGCATCATGACCTATTTGCTTCTGCAGATTTTCTCATTATGGGCTGTGAGCCCCAGAAAGTTTGGCGGCTTAAATTATTCAACTGCTGATGTTGGTGAAGTACTATCGTTCTCAGGTGCAAGCCAATCTTCTCATAATTTCTATTCTTTTATGGATAGATGAATCTTATTTGACATTTCTTTTTTGAATTAATCTCTTCCCTATTCTTTTGTTCTTCTATTCTCCATCTCTAAATGAGATTTGGAAGAAGCGCCTTGTAATGCAATGCATCACACAATCAAATTAACACCTTATGAAATTAGGAATCTTGATCTATGAAAAAATAATTTGATACAATCCTTTCAAATAATTACTGTTAGACCTATTAATGCCAACTAAATAAATAAAGGAAGCACAAGATTGGTGAAAAATAAAAAGGGAGCCCAGTATTTGATCTATAAACCCGTACATAATGAATTTACTGTAAAACTTAATAAAGAAACATGAATATTCTCTGTGGTTTAGGCACACCATGCTGGTGCTGTCATTGGTTATTGCCTTAAAGTCTCAGCCCCACATTCTCCCCTACGGATGTTGTAACAGCTAATTATTCTTTTATGCTTGTCATGTCTATTTAAGAGTTTGAGAATGAAACTTGTGTGATTTATTGCACCAAAGTAACTTCTGATCCATCAAATATGTCTAAAGTACATAAAATGTTATTCAGAAGCATTCTTGTTCCAACTTTTATGTTTATGACGACTACTTTATTACTTTATCGAATCCTATGATAGTAACAGAGTAACTCGTTATTTCCTCTCTCTGCGTATGCTTCCAGTTGGAAGATTTGTCGATATCAAGGTCTTTTAACTTAAACTGAAACTTACTCTATGTTGGCCGTGATTGCGGAACACATGATCATTCTTGATAATCATCAGTTACTTATGCCAATATCTCTGTAGAATGGTCTTTATTTGGATTGTTTGTTCAGGTTTCATTCTTGAATAGATGCTAGAGCACTTCTCTGTAGAATATTACCATTCTCGAGAAAGTCAAGCATAACTAGGGATTTTTAGATTGATAGTTTATAGAAGAATTATCTTACCGAATCCTGTGCTGACTTGTTTGGCATACAGAGTACATCTCATTTCATATCGTTGTACGATGTTGGATACTGAAATGGTGGCAATTTCAGGGTTTGGCCTTCTAGTCTTTCAACTTTTTTTGTATCCGTTGGTTGCCAACTATTTTGGCCCTATCATCACTGCTCGAGTTGCAGGAGTAAGCCCTTGATTTGTTCAATATGTTAAATTCTTGAGTTCTATGACCAGGTTTCCTGAAAGGCTTGTAATATGATCAGGTTTTGTCAATTCCGTTACTGGCGAGTTACCCTTATATCGCTATGCTCTCTGGGATCACCCTCTCTGTGGTGATTAATTTTGCATCCATGATGAAGAATGCATTGTCTGTAAGTGCTTTTTCGGTGTCAGTAATTTATCTTACCACTCAATCCATTGTTGACGTGCATACAAAGTTCAAGACCACAATTGAGATTATGCATGATATATCGAAGTGAATGTTAGGTTCTTAGTCTTTTAGTGCATTTAGCATAGTAAATTTACTTAACCAATTGATAGTCAACGTCTTAAGAGAATGCTTTTGGAGGACTTCTGTTTCTCGTCTTGTTGGGAACAAGTACTATTGGAACTGTCCCATATGCTTCTCCTCTGGTGAAATAGGAAGAAATTTTATCTACATTTCAAATTAGTAAATTTTCTTTAGAAAAATGATAGGAAGAATCCAATACAAAAAGGGAAATCTATTTGAGTTTGGAACTTGTAATTTGTCACAAGAATATTATATGCCAATCATGTGGGAAGCAAAAGTTATATACTTGGACAATACTCTACATCCAAATTTTGAAATTTATTGTCTCAAATTCTAACATTGACTTTGAATTGCCTCCAGATCTCTATCATAACCGGGTTGTTCATATTACAAAACAACGCAGTGGTAAATTTATCTGTACTCCCTCCTTTAAAAGCTAGATCTTGTAATTGTCAACTGCAGAAGCATTATATTGTTCATGCAATATGCTTTGTTTGGCCTTTGATTGATGTCGAGTAATTTACAACGGCAGGACCAGCGACAAAGGGGAGCTGCTAATGGACTTGCCATGACAGGAATGTCATTTTTTAAAGCTCTTGGCCCAGCAGGGGGTGGAGCACTGTGAGTTCACTTGTTTCCTAGCTACTTCTCAATTTCTAATTTATTAGAATTAAATAAACTCTAAAACTTTTATCATTTATGATGTGAAAGAAGTAGAAGCACTTTCATTTTCAGTCTCAGTAAAGAGTAAAGACATTAATTTAAGAGAACTTGTTTAAAGTGTTATTGCATACCAGAGCAAATAGGTTAGGATGCAGACGAATCTCTTACTTCATTGTTTCAGTTCTCCTGATCTAACACGGTTTTCGTGATCTTTAACTAGGAGAAGCGTACTAATGTAACCCTGTAATTTGGTGGTTAACCTTCACATTTTCAAGTGAGCCTGTTAAAGGCTGCCACCTTATGACCATCTCAGGTGCTAATGGCAGTTGGTCGCAGGCCAATAGTCGAAATCTTGTATTAAAAGAATAGCACTGCCCCTCATCCAACTAAATCATCGTAGCCATTATTCCCATTGTTGTAAAATCATGAAGATCGGAATCAGCAGCGTGCATGAACTTGTTCATATGACTGTAATCCATGAAGGAGTAGTGTTGACTTTTTGACAAAAATTTCATCCCACATCGGTGGGCTCTTGAAAGTGGGGGATTTTCCCCTTATAAAAGAAGCCTAATGTTTAGGATTTAAACAGACATCGCATTTGTATCTTCTCTCTTTAGTATTATTTCACTTGTATTTTTGGGGTGGAATAAAATATTGGTTGTATCCGAGGAGTAGGCAAAATTGGCCGAACCTCGTTAAATTCTGGTGTTCCTTTTGTTGTTACTTTATTATCTTATTTATTATTTAGTAGCTGCCATAATTTTTGGTATAGTAGTTGTGACTCATTCACACTATACATTCGGCTTCCGCAACAATTGGTATCAGAGCCAAGGGTACTGTCTAAGTATGCTCTGTGGATTGCAGCCTAGTCTGATCTTCCATATCAGAAAACATTTATCTTGATAGTTGAGTCAAGGTTCTGCCTGAGTATGCTCTGTGGTTGCAGCCTGGTCTGATCTTCTACATCAGAAAGGAAATAATCTTGATTTTTATTGTCAGCTATTAAATAATATTTGTGTCAAAATGGGAGACAATAAACAAGAAGAATCTACATCAAGTGTCAGCAATACGTCATCATTGACATCTTCGCTTATGACAAGAATTGTGTCAAATGCGAAATTTACGGTAGAAATTTTTGACGGGTCCGGACATTTTGGGATGTGGCAAGGCGAGGTTATTGATGTCCTTTTTCAACAAGGGCTAGATCTGGCCATTGAAGAAAAGAAACCAGATATTATTGGAGAAGAAGATTGGAAGATTATCAACCGTATTGGTTGCAGTACCATTCGTTCCTACCTTGCTAGAGAGCAGAATTATCCACACATAAAGAAAAATTCTGCAAGTAGATTATGGAAAGCACTGGAGGATAAATTTTTGAAGAAGAACGAAGAAGAGACTGTTTCACTTTACATATGTTCCTGGTACCGCGATGAATGAACATATCACTAGTTTCAATAAGTTGGTCACAGATTTGCAAAATATGGATACAACTTATGATGATGGTGACTTGGCCTTGATGTTGTTGGCATCATTTCCTGATGAGTACGAGCACCTTGAAACTACTCTACTCCATGGAAATGACGAAGTTTCTCTAAGAGAAGTTTGTTCGGCTTTGTATAGCTATGAACAAAGGAAGCGAGAAAAACAGAAGGGCGGAGAATTATAAGCACTATTTGTGAGGGGTCGTCCTCAAAATCAAACGAGGACAAAGAAGGGAAGATCCAAGTCAAGATCTAGACTCAACAAAGATGAATGTGCCTTTTGTCGAGAAAAAGGGCACTGGAAGAAAGACTGTCCAAAGTTGAAGAATAAGGCCAAACATAACAATGGAAAGGCCGTTATGGATTCAAATGTAGCTGATTGTGATGATTTAGACTTCTCATTAGTTACAACTGAGCCATCAACATCATCAGACATATGGTTGATGGACTCAGCTTGTAGCTATCATATGTGTCCAAACAGGGACTGGTTCGTGAAATTTCAAGAAGGAGAATATGGAGTCATCCACACAGCGGATAATAGTCCTCTTATCTCATATGGCATTGGTTCAATACGATTAAGGAACCATGACGGAATGATTAGAACATTAACAGATATTCGATATGTATCATATTTGAAGAAAATCTCATCTCTGTGGGAGCCGTAGAATCAAAGGGTTCAGAATCGTTGCAGAAAATGGAGTGATGAGAATATGCCCTGCTGCACTAGTGGTAATGAAGGCTAATCGGAAGAACAATAACATGTACCACTATTGTGGTAGTACAATTATTAGGACAACGACAGTAACGTCCAGTGACGACAAAGAGGCAAAAGCAACAATGCTATGGCACATGCACTTGGGACTTGCTGGAGAAAAATCCTTGAAGACTCTATCAGATCAAGGATTGTTGAAAGGAGTAAAGACTTGCAACTTGGAGTTATGCGAGCATTGTGTCAAAGGGAAACACACAAGGGTTAAATTTGGTACAACGATCCATAATACAAAAGGCATTTTGGATTATGTACACTCTGATGTTTGGGGTCCTTCCAAAACACCTTCGTTGGGTGGGAAGCAATATTTTGTAACCTTTGTTGATGATTTTTCCCAAAGAGATGGGTGTATACAATGAAGATCAAAGTTGAAGTGTTGAGAATTTTTCTCAAATGGAAGACGATGGCGGAGAATCAAACAGGCAGGAGGATCAAGTGTATTCACACAGATAATGGAGGTGAATACAAAAATGATCATTCAACAAGGTCTATTAGAATGATGGCATCGTCCTACACTTCACTGTCAGACATAAACCACAACAGAATGGAGTGGCAGAACGCATGAACCGGACCTTGCTGGAGAAGGTACGGTGTATGTTGTCCAATGCTAGCTTGGGCAAAAATTTTTGGGCTGAGGCAATTACATGTGCATGCCACCTTATTAATCGTCTACCATCTGCTGCTATTGATGGCAAGACACCGTTTGAAAAATGGTATGGAAAGCCTGCTGTAGATTATGACTCTTTGCACTTGTTTGGCTCAACCGCATAGACAGAGTCAAAATTAGATCCAAGGGCAAAGAAGGCTATTTTTATGGGGATTACTTCTGGAGTCAAAGAATATCGTTTATGGTGTCGTATGACAAATAAAGTAATATTCAGCAGGGATGTTACCTTCGATGAATCTGCTATGGTAAATAAGGTAACAAGTGAAGATACCAAACAAGATGATGGTGCTTCTAAGCAGGTGGAGTTTGAGGGAAAATTTATTTTTCCTACACAAGAAGCAGAGGAGGAAAAAAATGAAGATTATCCTCTGGATGGAGAGCCGATAGAGGAGATTCCAACTTAGGAACCTCAATAACAACTTGAATCAATAGCAACCAGCAGACCAAAAAAGACAATAACGAAACCTATTTGTCTCATAGAGACAGTTGTTTGTGTGACCGCAATTGTAGCTGATGATGTTCCTACCACTTATAAAGACGCAGTCCAAAGTTCAGAAGAAGATAAGTGGAGGATTGCCATGAATGATGAAATACAGTTCCTTCATCAGAATCATACATGGAGATTGGCCAATTTCCTAAGGGAAAGAAAGCAATTGGGTGCAAATGGGTATTTGCAAAGAAGGAAGGATTTCCTAACCAAGTAGATGTTCGCTACAAAGCAAGATTGGTGGCCAAAGGATATGCTCAAAAGGAGGGAATTGATTACAATGAAGTATTTTCTCCAGTTGTAAAACATTCCTCCATTCGAATTATGTTGGCTTTGGTAGCACAGTTGGATTTAGAACTAGTTCAAATGGATGTAAAAACTACGTTTTTACATGAAAACTTGGAGGAGGAAATCTACATGACTCAGCCAGAAGGATTCAAAGTTGCTAGAAAGGAAAATATGGTGTGCAAACTTGAAAAATCGTTGTACAGTTTGAAACAATCTTCTAGACAATGGTACAAGCGATTTGACAAGTTTATGTTGCAGCAAGGGTACAAGAGAAGCAAATACGATCATTGTGTGTATTTGCGCAAGCTTAAAGATGGTTCCTTTATATATCTTCTCATATATGTTGATGATATGTTGATAACTTCCAAGAATTCAGAAGAAATTGATAAGTTGAAGGTTCAACTGAAGAAGGAGTTCGAGATGAAGGATCTGGGTGAGGCAAAGAAAATTCTTGGCATGGAGATAATAAGAGATAGACGTTCAAAGAAACTCTGTTTATCTCAAAAGGAATATTTGAAGAGAGTACTACAACGTTTTGACATAGATGACAAGACTAAGCCAATTAGTACTCCACTTGCTCCCCATTTTAAGCTAAGTACCACTATGTCGCCAATGGATGAAGTTGAACGGGAGTATATGCAAATGCTGTTGGTAGCTTGATGTATGCAATGGTCTTTACGAGACCTGATATGTCACAAGCTGTTGGAGTTATTAGCAGATATATGCATAATCCAGGAAAGGAGCATTGACAAGTTGTGAAGTGGATTCTACGGTATATTCATAATAATGTAAATGTTGGGTTAGTTTTTGAGCAGGAAAGCAATCAATCTGTAGTTGGATATTGTGACTCAGATTTTGCGGGTGATCTGACAAACGAAGATCAACGACTGGTTATGTGTTTACTTTTGCAAAGATACCAGCAAGCCAAATTGCTGTGAAGGAGGCAATTTGGCTTCAAGGATTGCTAGAGGAGCGCTTGGTATTGAAAGGTATCACAATTTTTGTGATAGTCAAAGTGCTATTCAATTAGCGAAGAACCAAGTTTAGCATGCAAGGACGAAGCACATTGATGTTCGGTATCATTTCGTACGAGAAATCATAGAAGAATATGGAGTCGCAGTGAATAAAATTGATACTACGGAGAATCCTGCTGATATACTGACTAAGGTGGTGACTGCGATCAAGTTTCAATATTGTTTGGATTTGATCAACATTGTTGAACACTAAAGATTGAAGATGTGAAATTTTGTCAAGGTGGAGGTTTGTTGACTTTTTGACAGAAATTTCATCCCACATCGGTGGGTTCTTGAAAGTGGGGGGGATTTTCCCCCTATAAAGGAAGGCCTAATGTTTAGGATTTAAACACACCTCTCATTTGCCTTCTCATCTGTTTAAGGCATTTGTATCTTCTCTCTTTAGTATTATTTCACTTATATTTTTGGAGTGGAATAAAATATTGGTTGTGTCCGAGAAGTAGGCAAAATTGGCCGAACCTCGTTAAATTCTGGTGTTCCTTTTGTTGTTGCTTTATTGTCTTATTTATTATTTAGTGACTGCCATAATTTTTGGTATAGTAGTTATGACTCATTCACACTATATACATTCGGCTTCCGCAACAAATAGCACATCCAATGTTCCACCTCAGTAGAGGCCGTCTACAAGGTAGTCTAAGATTGTTAGCTCTATACTTGGAAGAATGCTTAGGACATACAATGTGGTTTCTATCCTTTCAGTTCAGTGAACATAATGATTTTCATACGTAAAGTCTTTTGGTTTTCCCCATCTACATGCATCATTCATGAGTGCCTGTGATGATGGCCTGACATCCCTAGACAGAAAACATAGTGAATATTAATTTGTTATTTTGAACTTACGGCAAGTTTATTTTGTCAGACGTATGAGTTACCAAAAAGAGAAGAAAAAATAGGAAGGAAAGTGTTAAGACTCAATATATGGATCAACACACAGAACTATTCTTTCTATATTGCTAAACCATGAGCCTAATTTCCTTGCGAGGCATTTTGTCAGTCATAATTGTTTTTAGTGACCCGTTGTACCTGCAATTCTGCAATGAATCAGAGTTCTTAGTAGCAGCAGAAACCATTGTAGGAGTAGAACTAAACCCGTCTAACGGGCCAACCGATGCGGTCCAGGCCATTTTTTTTGACCCGTCCGGGTTACGGTCGGGCCGGGCCGGTTTGCATAGTAACGGGTTCATAGCGAGCTGGGTTAGTTCGGATAAAAATTGAACCATACGGGTTGAGGGGGCCGGGCCGGGTTTAGTATATTTTCACTTTTTTTTTGGAATTATGTATAATATAACTATTAAGTTATATTAATACTTTGTAATAATTGAATGAATACAAGTAAAATGGGAGAAAATTGCACTTATTGCTAGTGCTACTTTATTTCTTAATTTCAAATTGAAAAAGTAGAAAGTTAAATGTTTACATTTTTTCTAACAAGTAAACTAGTAAAGTAGTAATTTCAAATGTTTTGCATCGCCCTAGCAAGTTCATCATTATCAATATGAACCGATTGACCTTCTTTGGGCGTGTTAAATTCGGATGGGTTTCCATGGGTTAATATATCTCCAAGTTCCTCGTCTTCTGGGCTATCAACATCTTCCTTTCCTTGATTTCTTCGTTCTGATCTAATCCAATCTCTGAAACATACTAAAACTTCCAAAGCATTGCTTCCCAATGAGTGGCGGGTGTCTCCAAGTTGTTGTCTTGCTTGGCTAAATGCACTCTCCGATGCAACAGTAGAAATTGGCACATTCAGCACATCCCGAGCCATAGCGAAAAGAAGAGGAAATTACTTTTCATTTTCATGTCACCATCCCAACGGTGAAAATTCCTTTGTGCGAGACTCCTTTTGCTTCTTCAAGTAGAATTGAAGCTAATCAATATTCGTGCTACTGGTTTGAGTGTTTGAAAATGTAGAAAAAATATTAAAACTATCAAGGCCTTCTTCATCATCCATATTAGCAGAACTGCTACATTACATAGCGGGATTAACATTGCCAGAAGCACGAGCAGTATTATCACATTCATTTGCATAATAATTATATAGTTGTTGTAAATATTCATTTAGCTTTGTTCATAGAATCATATAAATTTGGCATTTCAGTTTCTCCAATCTCCATATAAGTATATAAAGCATTCATTAATTGGTGACAATCAGACGTTTTAATAGAAGGATTTAAAACTGCACCAATTAAGTAAATCGGAGGAATTGGAAGAAATATTTTTTGAATTTTGCTTGCATTTTTTCAACAACATCCTTATATTTTTCTTTCTTCTTAAATTCAGATAGTAGAAAAGAAATTTCGGCTATATGTACTGAAGCCATAGTAATAGTGTGGTAATATGCGCCAGAAAACAAGAACAGTAGCAGTATAAAATTTATGTAAAAATTTAACATCATTAATGACCTCCCAAGTATCACTTGTTAACATACGCCTAGGATCAGTACAATGTGCACTAGCAACTTCATTTATTGGAAATCTATATTTGTAGTAACATTTTAAAAATATATATGTATAATTCCATCTAGTAACAATTTCGTCTGGCATGAATCTAGATGTAAGGTTATACTGGATACACTTAGTCTTAAATTCTTTTATTCTAGATTGTCTATTATTTCCCTGAATAACACCAACTGCTCTTCTAGCATGAGTAATCTCAACTGAAAATAAATCAAGGCCGCTTTTAATAATTAAATTATAAACATGACATGCACACCTAACATGAAAAATATCATCAAGAGGTGGTTGCAAATGCAATTTTAAAATTGAAACTACGACATTATTGTTTGAAGCATTATCAAAAGACATACACAAAACTTTTTGGTTTAGATTATAAAATTCAACAACTTCAACAATAGTACTACTTATAAACGTAGCAGTATGACTGTGATCTTCATCATATTTAAAAACAATAATACGTTTTTGCATACAAGTATTATCATCTATCCAATGGCATGTAATTGTCAAATAATCATTTTCATTAACAGCATGACCAATATCAGAAGTTAGACATACTCTAGAAGGAAGGTGGCTAAACAAATAACGTATATATGTTTGATATTGTCCATGAAGTCTAAAGATATCTGCTCTACAAGTACTTCTAGGGATACCTTTAAATAAAGGATTGTAAATCCTTTGAATATACATAATAAGATACGATGAAGAAGCAAAAGAAAAAGGTAGACAATCCAAAGCAATCATTTTTGCTAATTCCTCACGATCCCTCATTTTATCATATTTTACTAGACCTCCAGTAGTAGGGTTAATAGTTGTTTGACTTCCATCCCCCATTATTGCCCCATTCTATGGGATGGTCAGATCTCATATATCTTGTAAGTGTCCCAGTCCCCCCTAAATTTCCTTCAGTCAAATGTTTAAAAGTTTCGTTACAAAGTTTGCACTTAACTTTATTAGTACCTTCTATTATTTAAAAAAAATTCCATACAGGACTTCTTCTTTTACGATTAGAAGTCGGAGCCACTGGTGGTCTACTACCCCTTGTAGCACTAGCAACTCCAACTCCAATACTACCAATATTTCCACTAGTAGGTGTAGGTGGTATCTCATCTTCTATTCCAATTTCATTATCTTCTATTCCAAAATCTTCTTGTAATTGTTCATAATCTATCTCTACATTATCATTACGCGATGATTCAGAAACATATATTATTGGGTCATTACTATTACTACCGAAAGCTACATGATTACCTTTTTTTTTTTATTAAACAGATTTCTATTTCATTCCGTCAAAAAAGTATACGTACAAAAACATAGATGCTAACCATCTATTCTCATATGCTATACAAATCACTACAGTATTACCACTCTAAAAAACAGATCACTCTTTGATAATACGTGTGACATAATCTATCTCAGGAATAGGTCTATCTCATTTGAAGTCTAGGGGAAATGATTTAAACTTTGTAGGACAGCCCTCCATTTTTCACTTGAAGCCCCTCTGGAATGGAGATGGACTACAATTTCCTTACAGACAGTATCGCTCATCAACTTGCCTCCCTGGGATCTCATTTTATTCCGCTCCCTTCATATCGTTGTCACCAGGATCCCAAAGAGACAAGCAGTGATTTCTGCTAACCCATTTTTACTCTTTGCCAGTTTACTAACCCATTCACATTCCTCCTTCCAGTCTGCAATGGATCGCTTATAGCCCAACCAGCTAAGGAGTCGATTCCAGATTTCTTTGGTCTTCAAGCAATCAAAGAAAAGATGCTCAAAGGTCTCTCGATGCAAACCACAGAAAATACAATCTTGTGGAACCAAAATTTTTAACATCTGAAGTCTTTCCACAGTTGCAAGTCGCTTATGCAAAGCCAACCACAGTATAAATTTGTATCTGGGATGTAGTTGAGGCTGCAATATGATGGACTTTCATTGAACTTTGATATACTGAGGTAGAAGTTGTCTGTATAGCTTTTTGATGCTAAAAGACTCTCCCTGCTGAACCTGCCTCAATCTGTTGTCCAGATTTCCATTTAATGTTGCAATGCCTTTGATCAACTTCCTCGACTCAAAAATTTTTCTGATTGCCCAGGCAGCAGCCCCAGGCACCGGCATGTTTAGTTCTTAATATAGAAGGTATGAACCCATTTTATCCATAGGCTATCCTTCTTCTTAGTCAGTGCCCATAGATGCTTAACCACAACAGCCTTATTCCATTTAGATAGGTCCAAATCATTCAGTCCCCCTGCACTGTATGGCATACACAGAGTATCCCAGGCAATCAGAGAGCTTCCTTGAAACTGTGGCAGAACCTGTCCACAGATATGATCTGCAGATAGCTTCAGTCATCTTTAAAATTTTTTTAGGCAGTAGGAAAATCTGGGTCCAGTAAGCTTGAATACCAAATAGAACAGATTTCATTAGTTGAAGTCGACCAGAATATGAAAGTAGCCTTGACGACTAGCAGCTTATTTTCTGTGTAATTTTCTCCGCCAGTGGCCAGCATTGAGAAATGGACAGCTTCTTTGAATCCAAAGGCATCCCCAAATATTTGAAAGGGAGCCTGCCTTCAGAATATCCCAGCACCTGTAGTATCTCCTGTTTCTGCCAGTTGGTTACCCCTGCTAAGTACACTGCACTTTTATCAATATTTGCTTGAAGACCAGAGACCTTAGAGAATTCCTGGAGAGTCTGTTTCAGTAAGCTGAGAGACTGAACATCTGCCTTACAGAACAAAAGAAGATCATCCGCATAGCAAACATGTGCTACACCCAACCTCTTGCATTTAGGATGGAACTTTAACTCTTTCCTCATCATCATTTGCACAAGTTGTCTATGTAAATACTCCATGGCCAGAACAAAGAGGTATGGAGACATCGGGTCGCGTTGTCGCAGACCTCTTTCCCTTTAAATGGAGCAGTGAGGCCACCATTAAAATTGAGAGAATATGTAACAGAGGATATACATTCCATAATCCACCCAATAAATTTATGAGGGAAACCCAGATCCTGCAACAGTCTATTAAGGAAAACCCATTCTACAGAGTCGTAAGCCTTCTTTAAATCCACCTTAAGCACACATCTAGGAGAAATGCCCTTCCTGGCATAGCCTTTGAACAATTCTTGTGTGAATAAGATGTTATCAATAATACTACGATCCTCAATGAATGCTGACTGTGATCTACCCACCAGATGGTCAATAACCACTTTCAACCTAGCTGTAATAATCTTTGTGATGATCTTGTACGGAGTTGTACAACAGGTAATGGGCCTGTAATCCTTGACTTTGGTTGGATTCTGTACTTTGAGAATTAGAGTTAGTGCAGTGCTACTAACTCCAGCATGTAACTTACCAGTAGTAAAGAATGCTCTCACAACTTCACATATGTCATCTCCCACTATATGCCACTGCCTTATAAAAAATTCAACTGGGAAGCCATCCACCCCTGGTGCCTTGTCATGAGGCATGTCTTTTATTGCCTTTAATATTTCCTCCCTAGTAACTGGCTGCACTAGATCATCCTTTAGTTGCAAATTGAGACAAGGGCCCTGGTGAAGTACTTCAGTGTTTGGGCATTGGCTTATGCTATTGTTTCCCCCCAGTAGTAACTTGAAACATGTAACAAACTCTTCTTCCACCTTCCTGGGATCAGATAACTTAACCCCCTCTTCAGTATATATAGAGTTGATAGTGTTAAAGTTTGTCCTCATCTTTAGTTGAGCATGAAAATATTTTGTGTTGGCATCTCCACAGGCAATCCAGTGAGCTCTAGATTTCTGTTGTAAGATCTGCTCCTCTATATTGCTCCACTTCTCCACCTCCATAAGTAGCAGCCTCTCCTGGCCAATCAACCATTTGTCCATACAATTGGATTGCAAGTAATTCTGTATGGTTTCTAGCTTCTGCCTTGCCTCACTGAGATGTAACCTATACTTTGCCATATAGGTATTCAGCTCTTTTAACCCCACCTTTAGGGCCTTCAACTTATTCCATACTCTATGCATTTGCTCTCCCTGCTGATGCTGATACCATGCCCTTTTCACAGTGCCAGGGAATTCAGTATGGTCCATAACAGATGTATGAAAGGTTTAGGATGATTGTTCCTTCTCTGTTCCTCAGGGTTACACAGTAATAGGATAGGGGAATGATTTGAAACTCCCGGGGTCAACACATCAGCTTCAATGTGACTGTATTCCTGCATCCATTGCACATTCTCAAAGACCCAATCAATTATGCTATACACTCTTGTCTCTGGTTTTTGTTTATTGCACCATGTATAAAAACAGCCCAAACTCTTCAAGTGAGTGAGTTGCAGAGCAATGAGAGTGTCTTGGAAACCTTGAATCTCCTGCTGCATAACTGGAGCACCTATTATGTCATCCGTGTGGAGTACATTATTGAAATCTCCACTGAGAAGTCAGCTGCCCTGAATAGTAGCCCCTAAGATCAACAATTTGGCCCAAAGTTGCTGTCTCTTGCTCAATTCATTATTTGCATACACGACTGTTAGCAGTGTTCTGAAGGTGGAACCTCTTTCTTTAACCTCACAATGAATAAATTGTTCATCAATCTTCAATACTTGCAGCTCCACTTTTGAATTCCACAGTATCCCGATTCTCCCATTGGAATGCTCACTGTAGTTTCCAGTATGTCTCCAATCATTTCCCAGTTTTGTAACAATCTGTTTTACCTTTGCTTCCTTCATTCTAGTTTTTATACATCCCATACAATCTACTTTATGCTTTTTCAGAAAGAGTCTCAGCTCCTTCTGTTTATGGGCCTTATTTAGACCCCTAATGTTCCATGTGCAGACTATCATGATGTGGTGAAGCTGGATGGGCCAGCGTCCCCTGGATCATCACCTATCTGTAGCAAAGAGAAGCTGTTGGTTGTGTTCAATGAAGCACCATCACATTGTTGTACATTCTTTCCTTTTACCAACTCTCTGTCAATCACCCTGCTTCCAGCATTTTCAGTCTGCTTACTTTCCTCCACTGTTCTATCAGTTTTAACCACCACATTATCCTTCTTTGTTTTTGGTATCCATTGCCATGTCTCACTTTGCACTTTCTGCTTTACCCCTGCTGCCTTATAGTGGTTCTGTGCTACCTCTTCATTACCCTGCTTCTTTTTGTACCAGCAGTCTTCAGTGTTATGACCAAATCTGACACAGTCACTGCAGTATTCTGGCCTCCATTCGTATTCATTCTGTTGTATGATAACCCCCCTCTTTGTATGTAACTCAAGACTATCAGGCAATGGTTGGGATATATCTGTTTCCACCAGCACTCTTGCAAAAGAAATCCTCTCCAGTTCATCAGTGATTCTATCGGTGTCATAGGTTTCCCAACTACACTTGCTAGTTTACCGAGTGCTTCAGTGGACAAAAATCCCAGTGGCAAGCCAGGGAAAGTGACCCATAAAGGAACTACACTCACATTACCTGGTTCATACTTGAAGTCCATCCTCCACTGTGGTAACACCAATGGTTTATTATGAAAGGTGTATGGACCAGCCTGAAGAACAAGGTCTCTATCTTCATTGGTATCAAATCTGAAAATATAATAACCTTCGTCATGATGCAGCATTTGAGGTTTTGGAAAAAAATCCCAAACATTTGTAATGAAATTGTCCATAGCTCGCTCATATGGGTCTTCTCCTAGTACAAACCCAATCCAGTAGGTCTCCTGTTCCTTCGTATCATCGTCATCAATTTGAACCACAAACGTACCATCTCGCATTGCAGGTGGTACATAGCTTAGAGATTTCCCTTTTTGAGGGCTTCGATTATGTTGCATGGTGACTCTGTTACCATTTTCAGCCATAGGAACACCAGAGGTCTGACCAATCTGAGCTTGCTTTGCTTGTGCAGAGAATTGGAGCCGTCGATGAACTGTATCGACACGTTCCAACCCCGGCATTTCACCCTCGCCTTCAACAATTTCCTCACTGATAGGTTGGAATTTCAACGGTAGAAAACTGCCAAACGTTACTGGTATCCTCTGCTGGACACCATTTTCCGGCGTTATCTGCATCCCAGATTTTCCAGTTTCGCTAGGGTTGTGAAAGATTGTCGGCGCCGAACCCATTCCGGTTAACCACTGAGTAGGCTTATTCACAGCTGGTGTTTCTATTCTCTCCACCTCCGGTATCAATTTTGGCACCGGTTGTTTCTTCCGTCCTCTCGCCATGGCTGGAGGCGCAGGTTAACGTCTTGCTTATCCTGCGCCGAGAGCTTTTTGGAGAGAGCTTTTTCGGGAAAGTCCGACTACCTCTTTTTTTATTTTCCACCCCTACCAGTAACTTTTCTACACGCTCTTTTAGCAGCACTAAACATATTGTAAAAGTTAAAGTATATGTTAAAATCAAATGTGCAATTAAAATATTAAATAAGAGAAAGAGTTGGAGGGAGTGCACCGAATTCAACAATAAATTGAGCACTTGATTACGCAATTCCGGTGTTACCACGAACAAACATCAACCAAGTATATTAACTTTGAACTTCAAACCTCGAATTTCAATTTCCAAATGACATTTTTCGGTAAATTAAACTCAAGAAAAGAGAGCCAAATAAAAATTATAAAATTAGAATATGAAATCTTGCAAATTGAAGGGAAGAGAGAATTTGAGAATTGAGATTGAGATAAGAATTTTGAGTGAAGAAATGAAGAAGAGTGGGAGGGTATTTATAGATTTTCAGAAGGGTTAATATTGTAAATTAATAAATACAACAAAATAACCAAAAAATGGCCAATTTTGCAAAAAAAACCGTTGGTCAACGGATCTGAAGCAATTTTGACCGTTGCTTGTGGGTCCCACAAAGTCAGAAAATTAAAAAAAAATATTTGCAGTTGTGACGGGCTGGTCCTGGCCGGGTTGCCCGTTACGGTCCACTGTGCATGCAGACCGGGCCGGTCCGGTTTCAACTAAAAAAAACCAAACGGTCCAACCCCCTCCCCCCACGAACCCAACCCACCCGGCTCCTTAGTAACTGGGCCGGTCCGGTCCGGAACCGGTTCGACGCGGCTTGTTAGACAGGTCTAAGTAGAACAGACTGCATTGGCTCTCTGAATGTTGAGTATGTCCAACATCGATTGGAAACAGTCTCTCTGCCCTTTCGGGTAGGGGTAAGGCTTGTCTACATATTACCCTCCCAGACCCCACTTTGTGGGACTATACTGGGTAGTTGTTGTTAGGTCCAACATCGTCTTAGTGTCAATAGACACTTTTAATTCTGATCCTCGAACAAACTATCTATGACATTTGAGAAAATGAGAGAGACTCTCCCGCCGTTCTCCAGGAAACTAGCGGCTCGCAGCTGTTCAGCCGCTTCTCTAGGAGATAGGCCAACCTCCTGGCTTTATTCTTATACTGATCGAGCTGCACTATTTTCTATTCTAATAGATTCCACTTCGCTTGCTTGCTACTGGATCACTGTTTCAAAATTGAATGTTTGACTTTAGAACGAGCAATATGGCGATCGATCTTCTTGTCCTAGACAGACTACCTTCTTTTTCTGTTAATGATAGCAGGGGTTGGGGAATTGAATATGTTTCACATCTTTGCTTGAGAACTCACAGATTACCTGGTTTTGCTTTAGAAATAGAAACATGTATCTGTTTTCTTACAGCTAAAGTTATCCCTTTTTTTTGGGTTTTGCGCAGCTTCTCTTGGGCACAGAAAAGGCTTGATGCTTCCTTTCTTCCTGGTAATGTTCAAACTCATTTCTCAAATCGTATTTCTACAATAGCTAGGAATTTGTTGTGCCTTGGTTTGTGCGGAATGGATGGTGGACTTTGCCTTATTGCTGAGACATTTCGACACATCGCAGATCAGCAATGTTGTGACGACACTGATTGAAATAATCCATAAGCTTTCTAAAATGGTATCTGGAACAAATAAGTGTCAAAAATAAGGAAACGAGGGTCAAACGTCAATTATTTAAAATTTATTAGGATTCTGAGCAAGTGACATTTCATAATATACTGCCCGTAGTAATTTATTCGGAAACCGCTCTGGACAATATAAGATGTGAGCCTCAGATCGAGTAAATCACGAACTGGTGGTGGGTCTGCTCTGGTACCATGATAAGAAAATGGATTTTGGGCATAACTCAACCCTGAAAGTCAGCTCATAAAGTAAGGATTGCCCAAGAGTATATAAGGAGACCTATAACCTATCGCCTCTGCATGCATTGCTCGTTGCTCTCTCCTATCTTTATTTCTGTTGTGTTCTACTCAAATGCAGGTAATCAGGTGGTTTTCTTTGTGTTGAATGTGATTGAAGCAATTGGCTTGTTGTTGACATTCAAACCATTCTTAGTCGTCCGACAAAATTCATAGTAGAGAGCTTATGTATTTCAATTATGATTATTTGTTAGTATTCTATATTACGTGTTGCAACAATTAGAAATTGAACTCCCACAGCTAGCTGTGTATAACTATGGACTTGAAACCCCGTATTAAAGAAGTGGGTAAGCAAGAAATTGCACTTTTTTGGACTATCCATCGATTAATGCAACATATACGGATTGGCCAGATGATTTGATAACCGTGATGAATCAAATTAGATGGGTTAAATGATTTTTGCTCATTCTAAGTCGGTTCAATTTCAATGAAATTCAGATATTTAGCAGCCTAGTTTTTGGACTATTATCTCTTTTTTTACACATTATCAACTCTTTTTGTATACCAATGCTATATTTTATACTTGTTGGAGCAGTTGTATGTGAAGTGATTTTGTTTGCTTTATTATATTTATTCATTGAAGGCGACCATTGGCTAAGGCTGTATTTTTTGCGGTTCCGAACCGGAACCGGACTGGAACCGCGGCCCTGGCGGTTCTGCCGGTTCCGATGGTCCGGTTCCGGCGGTTCCCGGGAACCGTGGCGGGGTGGTTCTACCCGTTGGAACCGGAACCGGACCGGTTCTGGCGGTTCCAAACGGTTCCGGCGGTTCTGTAACGATAATTTTTAAAATTTTTATTTTTTTTTTTTTAAATAATTTCCCGGCGGTTCTGTAACGGTAGTTTCTAAAATTTTTATTTTTTTAAAAAAAATAATTTCCAAACGGCTCTTTTTCAAAAGTAGCCGTTTGGAAGTTTAAAAAATAGCCATTTGACCCCCAAGCTTTAATTTAACCCCAAACTTTATATAATTACACTATTTCCCATTTCTCAACTATAAATACCCCCTCATTCTTTCATTTTTATTCACCAACTCATCAATATTTCTCAAGCTCTCTTTCAATCTTTCTAGTGCAAGTGTTTAATTTATTGTTGCAAATTCGTGAAACATTGTGAAGTTGTTGAATTGAAGTTTTCAAGTGTTCAATTTCAACGATTTTTAATTTTCAAGAAGTTGTTTGTCAATCCGGTAAACTCGTTTCAACTCTTACGTGCTAAGAATATTTTTGTGTGTTGTTATTTTGCTTAATTATAATTATTATGGCATTTGTTGAAAAATATGTTCGGTAAAGGAAAAGCTAAAACCGGTGAAAGTAGTGGCCAAAATACTACCCCTCTCCCGGCTCCCCGACCTATAAAAGATAAGCAAGTTCAAAGTAGTAGCCAACCTAGAAATCCTAATGAACCCTTCGAAATCCTTGATAGTGATCACCCGTGTTTTCAATTTAGCGATATTGATTTTCTACATGATGTAGCAGTTGGTGATAGAATAGACGATGATATTATGAATACTCTTTATCCTAATGCACCTATCTTAGAGGGAAATGAGGATGATGATGATGATGAAACCCAAGCTCCAGTAGACTTAGATGATACACCTACTAGTGCTGCTCATAACTTAGGTGATGAACCGGCATACCCACCCGTACAAACTCCCACTTTTAGTAGACAACCTCCTAAACGTTCAGAAACATCATTAGTTTGGCAATTTTTTTATTCAACTAAGAGAACAAGATAAGACTAAGTGTAAACCTTGTGGGAAATTACTTGTTCATAGGTATACTGGAGATCGTAGCGGCACCGGTAGTTTAGTTAAGCATATAAAATTACACCCTAGCGATAAGGCTAGATATTTCCAATTGAAAGCGCAACAAGAGAGGAGGACAAGTCCTGATACTACAGTTAACCCAAGTACTGGTTCAAATCTAGTTCAACCAGGAATAAACACAGTCATCGGAGGTATATTATATTACGGTCCAAATAAGGATCGTGAAGAAATTAGCTAAAATGATTACTGTTATGTGTCTTAAAAAGTGTGACGAATATGGCCTTAGAGAAAGAAAGGTTCTTAAACCTTGCCCGACTAGGTGGAACTACATGTACGAAAGTTTAGTAGTAGCGTACGAATATAGAAACCCAATTAACGCTACGTATAATTCTCGGGATTGTGGGGAGGAAGATAATGACATGCTAACTACACAAGATTGGACTAACGTTAAAATTCTTTTAGATTTTTTAGAACATTTTCATGTGGCTACAAATGCTTTATCTGGCCAATATTATCCAACTATTTCTAACTGTTTAGTTTATATTGCCGCACTTGCTAATTTGTTTGTTGATTTTAACGAGGGAGGGGAAATTTATGAAATTGCAATAACTGAAATGAAAAAGAAGTTTAAAAAATATTTTTTTCCAATCCCTCCTATATTTGGTGTGTCAGCTATGTTAAATCCTACTATGAAATTAGGAGGTCCTCACTTTTGGTATTCTAATATTTATCAATCTTTAGATCTTTCAGAAGTAGAAATGGCTACACTAGCTGATGCGAAAGCATCAATTAAAGTGAATGCTCAAACTGTTTATAATGCTTATAAACAGGCGTTAGAGCATGCTAGGCCTAATATTCCAACCCCTACTCCGTCTACATCACAGTCGTCTAAAAGAGCTGCTGGCTTAACAGCACTTAAATCGTGGACGGAGTTCAGGGGTACTCCAGGGGAAAATTTAGATGAAATTTTTCATCTAAATGAGCTTCAAGTTTATTTGTCGCAGGGACTAGAGAATGAGAATCCAGACGGCTTTTTCGACCTTTTGGATTGGTGGAAGACAAGGGAAAAGCATTTCCCGTTCTTGCAAGGATGACTCGGGATGTTCTGTCGATTCAAGCGTCAACTGTTGTATCGGAGAGCGCTTTTAGTCAAGCAAGACTACAAATAGGTGATCACAGAGCGTCGATGCGGGACAGCTTGGAAAAATCTGTGCTTTTTCGAGATTGGATCCGCACAGAAAGAAGGAACTTTGGGCTACCTGAATCACAACCAGAAATAGATGAGTGCTATGAAGAAATGATAGCAGAACTTGCTCAAGAAGCAACTTCACCCGGAAGTGGTGATGAACAAGCTTCATTTTCACCACCGCCAACACAACCACCTCCAAACCTTGAAGGTTTTATGAGATTTGTTAGAAATAATGCATAAATTATTATGTAACTTGTACATTGGCACGTCTTCTTTTAGTTTTTTTTCCTTTTAATGGTGGTATTAGTACCATGTTGTGCTCATTCCATTTGGGGAAGGAAGACTAAGAAAGATATGCCATTTTGGTCAATAAATATGCTCTTTATCATATTGAATATCATCTTGTCTCAATATGACTTTGTCTTTACTTCTATATCAATCCTTGAATATTTGTGTAACATACAATATATAACATACAACACAATATACTAACTACAACACAATATACACTACTTATATACAATATATACTACTTAAATACAATATACTACTTATATACAAAATATACACTACTTATACACAATATATACTAATTACCAAACACAATATATATTATACTAATACCATAGTACACCATATAAAATATATTCTACAATATACTAATGACTACTATACAAGATATTGATTTTAAAAAAAAAAATTCAGAACCACCGGGAACCGCCTGAACTGCCGAAACCGGAACCGCCAGAATCGGAACCGGATAGTACTCGGAACCGGATGGTACCCGGAACCGGATGGTATCGGTTCCGGCTCCGGAACCGCCAGAACCGGAATCGCAGACCCAAATAAACCCAGAACCGGAACCGGATACAGCCTTACCACTGGCACTCGTTTGAGTCACAATTTGGAGTTGTCGCTTGTCGGTCGATAACGTGGAGAGTTGCTTTAAACCTGTTACACCTGTTTTATCACTTTCATCTAACTGTTATATTAACTTTTTCCTTGTACTTTTCGAGATGACCATTGCAGTATTCTAGGATAACCTTTTAGTATAAATTCTACTTCTCGGCCATGTCCAAGGCCACTCTATTTCTTGCACCAAATTCAAATTTGGTGCAATAAATAGTATTTTTTTGGAGAAATTTTCATAAAGCATTATCTTTTAATAGTAATTAGTTATCTATAGATATCATTTGTTATATTACGGATTATAAATACATTTTGTGTGGTTATAAGATGTATTTGATGTACTTAAGCTATTGTATTCATGAATACAGTAGCAAAAATATGCGTGAATCAGGGAAGTCCAGTTAATCAGTTGTTGTATTCGATTGTATTCATAGAGTGAAACATGGGATTACAGCTGGACATATTATTGTATTCAATTGTATGCACCGCGTGAAATAAGGGATTACATTGTTTTTAAAACGGAAAGTGAATCAATTAACATAATAGACTTTAATATAACTCATCATATTCAATTATAACATACAATTTTTGTATTTTCAGTTATAAAGAAGATTCTCAATCAAAAAATATCCCAAAAACATAGCAATCTTCAAAGAAATTATATAATACATCTGAATACATAAATTAATTAATTAAATATATATATATATATATATATATACATTTATGGAATATAGCGAGACAGTGAATACAATGAAATACATAGAATACATCGAGATACATTGAAATACAATGAAAAAAAGATAATAGACTCTTCAAGTTGCTCAGTCTCAAGCTACGCCATCTTTGTTCAAGAGTAATCCTAATGTCGTCTCATCGATAGCAGATTTCGAACCTAGCTATACTAAAGTTTTGTTGTCAGCCCCAATTTATTATTTATCTTCTTATCCAAATATTTAAAGGCCGCTGCTGGACATATTAGTACATATTATATTTCTGAAAATTGCATAATCTTACGCTTCAAGCCTTTGAATTTGGTGCATTGTGTGCCGATTGAAACGTTTCTTTTTCCGGTGAGTTTCAGAGGCATTTTCGCCGCTGCTGGATGTAAAACCACCTCCGGTGCCACCTATTCCATTGAGGATCTTTACTATGAGAAAAGAGAGATCAATAAAACCTTGATTATAATCTAAGAATTAAACTTACCCTAAGCATTTGTATCAGCTCTAAAAGAGTGATTTTAGAGAGAAAAGAAATGGGGAGTGATAATGGCGGAGACCTAGAGAATTTGGGTGGGAGAAGAGATATGAATCGTGGGTTTGTGGGAGAAGAGAGTAAAGTGTATACAAAGAGAGAGAGAGAGAGAGAGAGAGAGAGAGAGAGAGAGAGAGAGAGAGAGAGAGAGAGAGAGAGAGAATGTGGTTAGTAAGATTTACCGTGATTATGTGAGAGAAAATTATTATTTAGCATATATGGTGCCTTAAATGTAGGATGTAACTATAATTAGATATTTTGCTATAAAGGATAAAATGTATCTATAGGATGTAATATTTTAAAATGGTATTTATTTAAAATAAATAGGGTACTAAGCTTTTCTATAGGGTATAAAATTTCCTTTTTTTTGCTCCAATGCAACATCATTTTTACACTATTATAGAGCATGAATAGTGTTGCAACACTATTCATCACTCTATATTTGATTTAATATTATTTTATTTAATTTTTTATTTTTGGACTTTAATTTATCATATATTGTGTATATTATTATAATTAACTTTTATATTAAAATCTTCATAATTTTAATTTTATTAGTAATTAAATCTTTATGTTAACCACCAAAGTAATATTTACAAATCAGTAGGTCATCTCAACCTAACTTCCATACTGCCTACAATCAACTATCCTCCATCTAATTTTTCTATCAACTATAACCATTAGTAATTACATTTTGCTAGCAAGACCTTAGATACCCCTCAATTCTCATACTACATACACAGGCCACCTTTTTTGCAAGAATATCCCATGTTGTAGATATTTTTTCAAAGACCCTTGCATTTCTTTCCATCCACAAAGTATACACGTATTCTGCAACTACCATTTTGAGTATTCTAGTCATTTATGTTCTTCCCTTTGTCTCCTGTGTTATCCATTGCTGTCATTTTGTCCATGAAGGTAAGCTAACTTGCATTTGAATCCATTGCATGATCATGCTCCACAAATCTCTGCTATATGCACATTTTGCAAACATATGCCCTTTTGTTTCTAAAGCTTTATTACAAAAACAACAGAGTTCATCTATTGGGATCTTCCATTTCTTCAGCCTATCAGCAGTTAAGAGTCTTGCATGCATCAACAACCACAATATAAATATTGCTTTTGTTCTAGCCTGGTTTCGGTACATTACTCCCTTCCATGTTACCTTTGGCATCTCCCCTAACAACTACATATACACCTGTTTGATCACTGTCATCTGATTGTTTTGAATACCTGTAATCCCTGCCAAATACTTTCTTCAGCATCCATGAAGCTTGCTGTGAAACCCTTATAGTATAAAAAGGCTGATCTTTAATATAGTAGCTGTGTATCCATTTAATCCATAACTTGTCCTTCTTATTTGCCAGCTCCCATGTATACTTTGTTATTGCTGCCTTGTTTCACAATGCCAAGTTAAACAGATTTAGTCCCCCTGTATCTTTTGGTGCACACATCCTCTCCCAAGATACAGGTGCTTTTTTTGTGATTACATTCTCCCCTGGCCAGACATGACTCTTGCGATAAGTCTCAATTGTCTTGACCACTTTAGTTGGCATGATGAAAATCTGAGCCCAGTATGCTTGGATACCAAAGATAACATGCTGAACCAATTGAATTATATCTGCATATGATAATTTCTTAGCTGTCCAAGTTTAGATTCTTGCCACTATTTTATGAATAAATGGCTGCCATTGCATGATAGATAGCTTCTTGGAGTCAAGAGGGATGCCAAAGTATTTGAATGGCAAAGACCCTTGACTGTATCCTAGTTTTTCCTGAATCTCCTTTTGTGCCTCTTCGCTATAGATAGAACTTTTTGCTAGATTAGCATTAAATCCTGAAGCTACTGAAAAGATCTGGAATCTATCATGAACTTGTCTTACTGAAGTTACATCTCCTCTTGCAAATATCAGAAGGTCATCTGCAAAACTCAAGTGAGTTAAGTTCATCCTTGCACACAAAGGATGGTAATGATATATATGCTTTCTCTTGATTTAATGTCTTTAAACTCCTGGTAAGATATTCCATAGCTATGACAAATAAAAAAAGAGACATAGGGTCCCCTTGTTTCAGTCCCCTTGCTGCATCAAAAGGCTTTGTAGTTTCACCATTAACAAGAGTTGATAGTTCACTGTTATCATGCACTCCATGATCCAGTTGATGAATTTTGTGGGAAATCCCAGTGCCTCCAGCATTTGATACAAGTATCTCCAGTCTACTGTGTCATAAGCTTTCTGAATGTCCACTTTGACAAGGCATCTAGGAGAGATATCCTTTCTAGAGTAGGCTTTGACTAGTTCATGAGCAAGTATCATATTATCTGCAACCTTTCTACTTGGGATGAATCCAGCCTGAGTTTCTGAAATAATGGATGCCATGACTTTCTGCATTCTATTATCAAGAACCTTATTTCAACACACTGCAGCAAGCTATAGGTCAATATTCTATGAAGCTTGTGGGATTTAGCATTTTAGGCAGGATAGAGATGGTTGTACAGTTCACATCCATAGACAACTTTCTTGTGGCAAAAAACTTTTTTACTTCTTGATAAACTTCATTTGCTATTATTCCCCATCCTTTCTTGAAAAACACTGCATTGTAACCATCTACCCCTGGAGCTTTATCATTTCCAATTGTATTTAGCCCTTCATATATTTCTTGATCAGTAACTTCCACCACCAAATTTAAATGTTGTTCATGATTAAGAATTGTCCCTCTCTTCATTATTTCTCTATTGACTGCTGGTAGATTCCTACTTGTTGACCCCCATCAATGCTTTGTAGAAGCTGATAATCTCTTCTTGTATCTGTTGTTGGCCAGTTATTTTATTTCCAAGGCTATCTTGTAACTCTGTGATTACTTTGCTCTGCCTTTTTTCCTTCATTACTGCTGAGAAGTATTTGGAATTAGCATCTTCAAGTTTAAGCCATGTAGCTCTAGCCTTTTATTGTAGTATGCTTTCTTCTATTAAGGACCATTTTTTCAGATACTCTAGAGTTTGTTTTTCCTCATTGGCTAGTTTATCTTAATAACCTTGTGAAAGTTGTTCTTGAATATCCTGCACCAGGCTCCTAGTTGATTCCAGCTTTTCTTTGATGCCCTTGAATTCACTATTGTTGAGCTGGTTCAGCAAAGGTTTTAGGATCTTTAGCTTTTTCCATATATTCTTCATAGGATCATGATCATGCTAGTCTTTCCATACTCCTTCTACCAGTGTCATAAATCTTGGATGTTCTGCCCATACATTAAAGAATCTGAAAGGGATCTTGTCATGTGGTGCTTGCCTTCTGATAGAGATAACCATTGGTGCATGGTCTAAGATAAATGGGAGCCTATATTTTGTTTCCATATGCCTATACGCTTTTATCCATTCATCATTCCTTAAGGCTCTATCTATCATGCTATATACTTTATCTGTTCCTTATTGTTTATTTGACCATGTATAGTAATCTCCCCTCCAAGCCATTTCATGCTGGTTCAATGTCTGCATACACTCACTGAAGTCTTGAATTTCATTCCCTGTAGCTTTTTTCCCACAAATTATGTCTTGAATTGTTAAGACAGAGTTAAAATCTCCCCAGATAATCCAAGGCTCTGTGTTCTGAGGTGCATCAGTTTGCAATTGCTTCCATAAGAGTTTCCTTTCATCTATAGTATAAAACCCGTATACTTATGTCATGAGACACTTTATATTATTATGCCTGCCTACAACTCTACAGTGAATTGTTTGAGCAGATGTCCCTAGCACTGTAATGTCATAATTCTGAGGATCCCAAAGAATCCAGATTCTCCCATTTATTGCATATTCATAGTTCTATTGAGCTTGCCATCCAGCTGTTACTAATTGTGATATCTGAAGTGCTTTTTCCTTTTTTACTCTATTTTCCACTAACCTCACTAGCTTGATATTATTCTCCTTTATATAGTCACCCAACTCCTTATATTTATCTTTTGTTGGTACCTTTTATATTCCATACCATCCAAGACATGTCAATGTTGGGATTGACCACATATGTTAGGTGGTTTTAGAGTTGCTATCACAGCTGCACTCTAGCTTGCTTGGGCTCCTTGCTTCACTGGGGACATTATTGCTTTGGCCTGTGTAATTTGAGTGTTATCTGCCTTTATGTTCCCTTTGTCCACTTGCCTGCTTGTTTCTAGTGCTTCTTCTCCTTTTTGATGATCTTTTTTACTTTCAGTTATGTTAGGAACAATAACAACTGCCTTGCTGTCTTCTTCTGCTTGATTCTGGTTCCCTTCATTTGTTGCTGCTTTTACTAGCTCCTTTGTTCTCCATATTTGCTTTACTGGTGAAGGCTTCCTATTCCTGGGCTGAGGGATTTGCTTATCATTTTCCTTTGGGATCTACTGCAATTATGTCCTGCCTTTAAACATTTTTCACAAAACTCAGGTTTCCAATCATATTCAACCGCTTGATCAAACATCACCCCTTCATCATCCATGACTGGGATAGTTGTTGGCAAGGGTTTTGTAACATTCACTTCTATTAGGATTCTAGCATAAGAGATTCTTGTCTGTTTCGCAGTGCACTTGTCTGCAAACATAGGGATCCCTATTGTACTTGCTATTCTATTCAGTGAGTTCCCACTCCAACAATACATGGGCAACATTGGGAACCTTACCCATAGTGGAATATCTGTCAAGAATTCAGCTGTAAAATCAAAGTATGGAGACTAATATTTCAGTATCATTAGTCTTCCATTCATTGTATAAGGTCCAACACGCATGACTTCCTTCATTTATTCCAAAGTTTGAATCTCACAAGGTAATATCCCCTATCATGATAGAACATATCTGGCATGGCAACTGTGTTCCACAACTGATTGATGTACCTTTTCATATCATTATATCCTGGCTATTCACCCAGGACATAGACAATCAAAGCATTCTTCCATTTTAAATTCTCCTGCTCATTTCTAATTTCTCAAGTTTAGCTACTAAATTTCCTCCTACAATTTCAAGGGTAATGTAAGATATTGTCATACCATTTGCTGCAGATCTGCTTCTTGTGAGTACTTTAGCCCAGGTAAATTCTGTAGGTGTAGCTTGCTTTTGCTCTGTATGCTTCAATGGAACAGTAATTTCAGCTGGAGTCTTAACTGTATTTTCATGTTCTTTGCTCAATGGAACCGTGATTTCTCGAGTTGCCGGTGGAGTGATACTTCCTCGTAAATCAACATGCGTAAGGATTGGGCTCTGATTTGCTTGTTTCTGATGTTGTTTATCTGATCCTGAAGCTTCTCCATGGTAGATCTATGATGGAATTGCAGATCCAAACATCTTCGATGGGCCAAAGATGCTAATATTCTTCGGTGCTCCAGAAATAGTTTCCATGAACTTTGTTGCACTCCTTTCTACGGTATTGAGCTTCGGGATTTTGTCATCAACACAAATTTGTTGCTTTCTAGGGCGTCCGCGAGCTTTCTTTCTGGCCATGGCATAGTCGGCGCACGTTTTCTTAACATGCGCCTAAAGAACTTGGAGAGGAAAGTTTCTGATTTTGTGATGTTTCTTTCAATATAATTTTAATTTTAATTTTATATCCTATTTTTTGATATATTAATTTTTGTATATATTATATTTATATAAAAATATAAGTTAATTTATTATTATTATTATTATTATTATTATTATTATTGTATAAAAAGATGTAAATTAAATTTGACTATGATGTAATATTTGTTTAATTATCTTTTATCAATAATTCACTTTTTGTTAATTAATCCTTTAAAATAATTTTGTAATAAATGATTATATAAGTGGTGAATGTGAATTATGTATAATGAATATGGAAAAAAGAAAAAAGATAGTATTAGTTTGATGGAAATAAAAAATGAAAAGTAAATAGAAGAAAATAATATAATATAGAAGAGAGAGAATATTTGGAGTAAAAAATGGTATAATGGTTGGAGTAAATTTTGTGTTATACCATTTTAGTATGAAATTAGGTGCAAAACATAAGCGTCGGAGATGGCCTTAAATAAGACCATCGCCATCGTTGAGCTGATTTTGGGCGGGTCAAAATGAGTTGAGTCAATAACTGGGTTAGTCAAATGACCCGTCCAAAAGTTATTTATGTTAAGATGAGTTGAGTAAAGATACACTAAGATCAATAAATGGGCGGAATGGGTAGGTCATTTGGGTTGTTCCCAAGATTGACAGCCTTAGCCATCTTCCAAAGATTCACTTAGTTTGATTTGTGGATTAGGAGTTAGATAAAGGGGTAAAATTCAATTGAATATTTGGTTCACAAATGACGAATATAGGGTAGGTTCTATGAGTTAAACTAGATGTATTCATTACTTTTAGCTCGAAACTGAAGATACTAGATTAGCATATGTTTTGTTATTAGATAATTTACATTACATTGGATAAAGATTCAAGTTACTCCTTAATTTGAGATACAATAACTTTTAGTCTTTTTCAATAATAATAGCTGACAAAATATATATTTTGTTTGTTTATATATGTGTATTATATGCATATAATATATGTATTTTATATACTTTTAGGCTAGTAAATACAATTAGCTTGGACCAATTGGTCAATTTTATAAATTACCCTACTTAAAACCCATTTGTATGGGATAACTCTTACCCAGTGTAATGAAGGTGTTGTTTTACTCCCTCTTTCTCTCAAGCTACCACATGTCTTACAACTGGGCTTTTTAACAAATATAAATTTTATTTGGAAGTCTTAATCAAATATATTTTGAAATTACCTCATGCTTACTTTTTAAATTTATTATGTAGTAATTTATCTTAAATAATCATTACTCAGCCATTAAACTTGAGAATAAAAGCTTATCCCAATTAATTTCGGGTAAAATCAATTACATATTTTATATTAAATCCCATATGTTTTATTTTAATTTTAATAAACCAATACGTTTATTAATAAAATTATATTCTGTTTAGCTCAAAGTTCTCAAACACTTTATAAGTATAAAACAACCATAATAAATTGAGGGTCAATCATAGCAGATCGTAATAAATCAAGAGCCCAAACGAAAGAAAAGAAAGGCAAGCTTTTTTAATCAAGGAGAACCATATAAAGGGCCTTTTATTGATAATATTGGTTTGGTCTGCCTCTCCATAGAGGGGTTCAGAGCCTTACAATGGTCTTCTTTATGTCCCTCGTAGGGGTTCTACTGTATTTTTTCCTTTTCTTGGGAGTAGTGGTGAAGAAGAAGAAGCAGCCCCTTTTTTAGGGTTCTTTATCTTAGTATTTATAGTTGTAAATCATATGAGCTGGCGATAAGTGGCCATGACCACTCGGGTGTGCGGCTCGTGCGATGATAGATAGGCCATACCCACGAACGATTGATGATAACAAGTGGTAGTACCACTTGTAATTTATACTTTAGCTTTTGAAATAATTAAGATCGTTAATTATTGGGGGATCAGATTTTGATTTATGCAGTTAGTCCCTCCTCTTATTGAGGTCGTGCCCTGGTCGAGCTTGATGAGCGGACATTGTCGCCTGCTACCGTGGTCGGGACCGAAGGTGGCCATGGATGATTATTCATTTAAAGTTGCACCGTTAAAATCGATAGCCTTAGACATGTTGAATTGACGACTTTAGATGCAATGGAGTCAGGTTGGTGACCTTAGTTGTATTTTGTTGAGGGTCTTAGCCATTCCTTCATGGAAGAGGGTCGTAGCTGCTCGTACAATGGAGATGGTCGTAGCCGTTTATATAGTGGAGATGGTTGTAGCCGTTTATACTTCGAAGATGGTCGTAGCCTCTTATTCCTTAGGGATGGTCGTAGCCTTTTACACTTTGGATATGGTAGTAGCCTTTTATTCCTTAGGGATGACCGTAGCCTTCTATACTTTGGAGATGTCTGTAGCCTTTTATATATGGGGAATGGTCGGAGCTGTTTTCAACCGAGGTTATATCTTCATACCGACGGCCTTGGGCCTTGTAAGGAGTTAACCTAATCTTCAATGGTCGAGGTGGATATCGTGCGGCCGAAGTGAGTTATGCGTGCACCCGTTGCGCAGCTTGGCGACGTCTGCCTTTTCGATAATCTCAGGTCGTTATAATCGTTTCGAAAGAAAAGCGTTAGTTGGTTACCGAAAAGCCATTTTGTGGTGCTCGTCATAATGATGCGTGTTTCTGTAGAACTGAACCACTTTGCGGTTGGTCAAGTAGTTAATGATTGCTATTGGAATTCGTGAAAGACACTTGTGTTATCGATAAATAAGGGGTTGTGTCGTTCATCTCTTGCATTTCCATCTTTGTCTAAGTGAGATTTCATAAGAAGCTTCCTTGATTATTAGTTCATTCTTCTTTCGTGTTCTTCGTTGTTCTTCATTCGACACCATCTTTGCTTCCCTTTTTGTGAATCTCATTATTTTCCCGTTTATCAATTGATAATGGCAAGCAATCCTCGTGCTACTCTTGCTTCGGTGACTATTCCGGTGGCTGAAAGGTTATCTACAGCGATAAGAGCTACTAAATCGGCGAAAATCGATGGGATTTCGTCGGTGACCGATATACTCTCCTTGCCCGAGGTCCGGCGACTGATTTCACCATCGATGAGGGAGAAGATCAGGTAAATGAGGCCCCACTAATGGGGGAAGTGGTTATTGGTCAACTATGAGAACAGTGGGACATTCTGCGCTTCGCTGATATCTCCCTTGCTAGTGAGGAGAGGGTCTGCATCGACCGTAGGGGGTATTGCGTTTCTACGCTTATCCTTTCATATTGGGATTTAGGCTCCCTCTTCCGATGATGGTGGTGGACTTCTGTCGTCATTACAGGGTATGCCCATGCCATCTCATTCCCTACCTCTACAAGCTTTTCGCTATGCTCATTAATATGTGGAACTGGCCCGAAGGGAGATCACGTTGCAGCACGTGCTGACTCTCTACGCCCCTCAGACGGTCCCTAGTACTATGATTCGGGCGGTTCCTCGTGGGGCGAGGGGCTTGACTTCGGAGTTAGATGACGCGATCGACTCTAACACTTATGTGAATTTCTTCTACATCAGGACTGAGCATTTGGTGGCGTGTGCTATTGAGTTCCCAGAGACTTGGAACCATGCACGTAAGTCCTTTATTCGTCAAATTCTACTTTTCGTCTTTTCCCATGCCTTGTTCTGATAGATGTTAACTTTACCTCATATTTGTAGCTAAAAGACCGCCGCTGGCTCCACTACCCGGCATTCATGAATGGGTCGAGGCCGTGCTCCCTCAAATATCGGGGATTCGTACATAGCCGTCTTTCTAGGAAAGGCATGGTCGTAAACTTGCTTCTGGTGAGAATTTTAGTTTCCCTTAAGTCTTGCTCTTGTTTTATTCCATTTGACCTCTTTTCAACTTTGTTCTTTCTTTGATCAGGGAGGGCACGCCATGTGAGGGCCCCTCAGCTAGCATTTTGCAGGCCGAGTGCGACAACACGGCTTGTGACAATGCCAGCGTCACATCCAGTTTTGAGGGTGACTTCAGTTGAATCTTCGGCGGCTCATTTCCCAGTACGGTCTGCACCTCGGGGCGAAGAGTCTTCGAGGATCATACGCCGTAAGGTGGAGTCGCCTCTGAGCGAGGATGAGGAGGAGGGGGAGAGGCTGCTGGTCAGGCAAAGAGTTGCATTTACGCCATCTAAGGTGGTGATAAACTTGGATTCCCCACCATTAGATGCGGAGAGGAATGCGACAATCGTGCCTGCTCTTGAGGGCCGACATACAGTGGGGGTTGCCCCAGTTGGCTCAGGCCAATGTGATACTGTCGCTTCGGTGATTCAAATAGCAGTTCCAGTTGCTCATAGGGGAGGTAATTCCTCAGCAACACTTTTGGTTGGAGAAGCGAGTGACAAAGTGTTGGCGGGTGCGGGAGCCTAAACTTCTCGGTCGACGGAAGGAGGGAGGGGCGCCGTAGGCGAAGAGTCTTACTCCGAGTCCGACCTAGAACCTCACAATGTCCGTATGCTACAAGAAGGCCACACCCGCACAATGGTGCATGCGGAAGGGCGGTTCTGTTAGTTGAGATTCCTATGGAGCAGAACTTGCTGCTTCAAGAGGAGAACTTCGTGCCACTGTTCGAGGTGTTGTGCGCGGAGGCATAATGGACGTGGGTTTGATGGGTGAAGTGGCCGCGCAGGGCCTGAAGGTACATTTAGTAGCCTTTGTTTGTCTTCCTTTTTTTACTTAGCCTATTTTTCTATTTCGATTATCGTTTTATTCTTCTAGTTATTTTTGTTTGAGGTGGAGAGCATCCGCTGAACTAACGTTCGCTTAGGGATCTGTTCGCGGGCATTGGAGAAGTACCACCGCTATCAAGATCGGTGTCGCGAGATGCGTGAGCATCTATGGAACGACCCCCAGAGTCGGGACCTTGTCGAAGAGCTGGAGAGGCAAGAACTTCAAATGCAGCAGACCCTTTTCAGGGTCAACACCCTAGAGGAGCAGCTTCTTCGTAAAGACGAGAAGATGTAGGCCGAGAGGAGGGCTGCTGCTGAAAGGGAATGCTAGGATCGGGTCAAGGTGGCAGAGGCCTCTGAGACTTTAACCAAGGAGGTGGTTGTTTTAGAGGCCGAGGCCGTTGCATTGAGTCTGCAGGTGAGGGACGCCTTGTTGAGGGTTGGGACGTTGGAGAGAGCGGATCGTGTTCGCGAGAGGGAACGGGAGTTGGAGAGGGTTGCCGCCGCCTTTTGAGAGGGGGCGTTGGAATACCGTATTGGCATCTATGAATGGGACGCCCAGACTGCGGCGGATCGAATTACGACCTTAGAGGCCGAGAATCAGCGTTTGAGGGATCATGGTGCCTCTTTTGGCCCGGCTCGTGATCTTTGTCCGTTTGTAGAGGCCCAACTTGATGTGTACAAGAGATTGTGGGAGGCCGCATTGTGCCTGAAGCCTCTTATGAAGAGGCCCGTCAAAAGGCTCGTGAAGCCCGTGTCGACTACGGCTTTGATCCAGCTACACCAGGGGTTGATGATGGCATTGAGGGCGTGGGTGATGCTGATGGTGGCGCCGAGTAAAAAGGATTTGTTATATTTTTCTTGTTTTCGTTGTCGTTTGGCTAACTATTTTTTTTTGTTCTTTCCTTTATTTCTTTCTCATTTACCGACCTCTGCCGAGTGTAAGCAGGGATGACCCGTTGTAATTAAAGATATAAATATATGCAACTTTATTTTCCTATGTTCTACCTAGTGTTTATTTTGTATGTTTCTTGTTCCCAAGTTATTCTTTTGGTACGCGCTCAGGGGGGAGGGGGTTTTGCCTCATAGTTTTTATGGCAGGCGTGTTAATCCCCCCTATGTCCTTGGTCGCAATGATGCTGATGGCCTTGATCATGATGATGTTGATGGCCTTGGGTAGGTAGGTGATTTTGACTGTTATCGAGTCGTTTGCTTGCCTTAGTCAGAAACTAGGTTGGCTGCTTAGCGGTGATGGCTTTGGCCATGATTAAGCGCTTTTTGCTTATCATTTTCTTTTACTTTGTGTGAACAAGTTGTGGCCGTTACTTGGCGATAGTGGCACTAAGCCTCAATCCCAGTTCGGGCGTGGTCGAACTACTGGCCGCGATGGTGAAAAACGCGGCCTTGTAATTCGACCGAGGCCGAACTTTACGTGGCCCAAATTTTAGTTCGAGTTGAACGTACTTACTTGAATGGTGAGGGAGCTTTAATTGCCTCTCCGTCCGTTGTGGGGTGAGACATTTCTGCGTGAACTCTTTAGACTTGAGGACGTAGCCCGAGTCATTGTTCAACCATAGTTGGATCTTGCCATTTTTTTATGGCGAAGGCACATGGCCTTTGTCCTAGTTCTACTTGTAGTTGAACTATTGGTGAAGGCGCGTAGCTTGAGTCGTTGTTCAACCGTAGTTGACTCTTGGGATTTTTGATGGGGAAAGAAAATGGCCTGAGTCCCAGTTAACCTTGTAGTTGAACTTTTGGTGAAGGCGCACAGCCTAAGTCGTTGTTCAACCGTAGTTGAATCTTGTATTTCTTGATGGCGAAGACACATGGCCTAAGTCCTAGTTCAACTTGCACTTGAACTTTTGGTGAAGGCACGTAGTCTGAGTCGTTGTTCAATCGTAGTTGAATCTTGTAATTTTTGATGGCGAAGACACATGGCCTGAGTCCCAGTTCAACTTGCAGTTGAACTTTTGGTGAAGGCACGTAGCCTGGGTCGTTGTTCAACCGTAGTTGAATCTTGTAATTTTTGATGGCGAAGGCAGTTGGCCTGAGTCCCAGTTCAACTTGCAGTTGAACTTTTGGTGAAGGCACGTAGCCTGAGTCGTTGTTCAACCGTAGTTGAATCTTGTAATTTTTTGATGGCGAAGGCACATGGCCTGAGTTCCAGTTCAACTTGCAGTTGAACTTTTGGTGAAAACGTGTAGCCTGAGTCGTTGTTCAACCGTAGTTGAATCTTGTAATTTTTTATGGCAAAGGCACATGGCCTGAGTCCCAGTTCAACTTGCAGTAGAACTTTTGGTGAAGGCACGTAGCCTATGTCGTTGTTCAACCGTAGTTGAATCTTGTAATTTTTGATGGCGAAGACACATCGCCTGAGTCCTAGTTCAACTTGTAGTTGAACTTTTGGTAAAGGCGTGTAGCTGAGTCGTTGTTCAACCATAGTTGAATCTTGTGATTTTTTATGGCGAAGGCACATGGCTGAGTTCCAGTTCAACTTGCAGTTGAACTTTTGGTGAAGGCACGTAGCCTGAGTCGTTGTTCAACCGTAGTTGAATCTTGTAATTTTTGATGGCGAAGGCACATGGCCTGAGTCCCAGTTCAACTTGCACTTGAACTTTTGGTGAAAGGCACGTAGTCTGGGTCGTTGTTCAACCATAGTTGAATCTTGTAATTTTTGATGGCGAAGGCATATGGCCTGAGTCCCAGTTCAACTTGCAGTTGAACTTTTTGTGAAGGCACGTAGCCTGAGTCGTTGTTCAACCGTAGTTGAATCTTGTAATTTTTTATGGCGAAGGCACGTGGCCTGAGTCCCAGTTCAACTTGCAGTTGAACCTTTGGTGAAGGCACGTAGCCTAAGTCATTGTTCAACCGTAGTTGAATCTTGCAATCTCTGATGGCGGAGGCGCATAGCCTGAGTCCTAGTTCAACTTGCAGTTGAACTTTTGGTGAAGGCACGTAGCCTGGGTCGTTGTTCAACCGTAATTGAATCTTGTAATTTTTCAAAAGTTGAACTTTTGGTGAAGGCACGTAGCCCGAGTCATTGTTCAACCGTAGTTGAATCTTGTAATTTATTATGGCAAAGGCACATGGCCTGAGTCCCAGTTCAATTTACAGTTGAACTTTTGGTAAATGCACGTACCCTGGGTCGTTGTTCAACCGTAGTTGAATCTTGTAAGTTTTGATGGCGAAGGCACATGGCCTGAGTCCCAGTTCAACTTGCACTTGAACTTTTTGTGAAGGTGCGTAGCGTGAGTCGCTGTTGAACCATAGTTGAATCTTGTAATTTTGATGGCGAAGGCACATGGCCTAAGTCCCAGTTCAACTTGCAGTTCAACTTGTAGTTGAACTGTTAGTGAAGGCGCGTAGCCTAAGTCGTTGTTCAACCGTATTTGAATCTTGTGATTTTTATGGCGGAGGCGCATAGTAAAATCTGAATTGGTACATCAAAGCTATTATCCCTCTTAGACGATCATTTTCTACTTTGCATTTTATATGGTGATGCATGGTCATGATATGAAATTTAAGAAAGAAGAAAAAAACTTTTGATTACTAGTATCAGAATGTAATTCTTAAACTTATAATTTTAAAATGTTATTTCATTTCCATTATTAGCACGTTATTAACAGTAAATGAGACGTTTAAAATTTAAAAAAATTAAGTTATAAATGTGTGATTATTTTTAGAACAAATATTTAAAAAATAAATCTTATTAGACCAATAAATCATGGGTTCTCACATAATATAGTTTCTTCAGTACTTACTTTATTTATAATTGTGTTGTGGATGTTGATACCCAATTTTTTTCTATGTATTTTTATACTTAAAATACTTTCAAAAATAGCATGTATATGCATACATAAGCATCCCCAAAGATTTTGGTATCTTTTCAAAATTTGTAAAGATTTTTAGAATGCTTTGTTGTGACCGAGACCTTCCGGTGGTAACTCGTCCTCGTGGAAGGTGATCTTATGGCTTTCCAGTACTTGCCCCACCATGTTTTCCATTTCGCCTCCTTCTATGTTGCTGGGAACATAAGCTTCACTCAGTATTTTCATTAAGGCATTTTTATGTGCCTCAGAGCTTTGCAGAAGAGCCAGAATAGAAATTTGTGTTTGCGTTTTGTTCAGTTTCTCGACGACAGAGTACTCTTTGGTCTGTACTTTCCTCCAAAGGTCATTAGGTCTAGTTTCAACACCCCTCCCGGAGGCTTGCTTGGTGGACTCTATCAAATGTTCCAGGGTGTATACCCTACCTATCCTAGTCATGTCTTGTGCGGCAATTGCTTCCTCAGTATATGTCTTTCCCTTACTTCTAGCCTCAGCAGTGTAATCCCAAGGTATGGCATTCGTCTTAAATGGGGTCACATCCGTCACGGAGGCTGGAATTGGTACCCTGGAGGTAACATAGTAACTTCAAACGGTGTAGGCGCCTTTGGAACCCCGAACTCAACCTCAATTGGTTTTGGCACCTTTGCAGAAGGTGCTTCAAACTCGAGCGGCACAAACACATTTTCCACATCGCCCTTAGAGGTTTTAATCTGAACAACAATGGGATTGAGGGTACCTGTTGGCTTCATAGGTTCGTCTCCTTCAACTATCAAACCGATTAACCCTTTGGGGTCCCAATCATCTTCAATATCGATCATATGGATGCTCCACCTGTGTGGTTAGGCATAGGGTTGTTGCGGACATTAGGAGCGGGATCCTTTGATATAATGATCTTATTATCAATCAGATTCTGAATCTTGTCTTTCAACGAGCGACACTCGTCGATGGTATGGCCCTTCATCCCGGAATGGTATGTGCAAGTCTTGTTTGGGTTGATCCATTAGGAAGGATTTTCTGGAGTTACGGCTGGGATAGGGGTAACGTAACCGACTTCTTTGAGTTTTTCATATATATTGGTCAACTGGTTCGGCTATGGTGGTATATTGCTAGGGAGGTACAGTCGAATTTGGTATGGGCTGAGAAAAGTTCTGGCGGGTAGGTGGTGATGGGTAGTGAGAAGGTTGGGAGTTGTATGCTTGGTATACAGGTGCGGGTTGGGAATATTTGGGTGAAGTGGGTTCATATGTGGGGTGGTGGAGGTGATTGGTAAGCGGGTGGTGGAATTTGGTAAGTGGGTAATGGTGCTTGGTAGTTTAGGGTAGGTTGATATGTGAGTGGAGCTGAGGGATAGGCTTGGTACTTCATAGGGGAATTGTTCCTCTACGCAACCATTACGAAATTTACATCCTTTTTTCTTTGACAAGCCACCAGACTGTAAAGCCTTGTTGGTAGCTTGCAATGACTCGAGGTTAGTGACCATACCATTTTTGATGGCTTTTTCAATCGTTTCTCCCAACTTGATGATGTCGGATAACTTTTGGCCCTCTATTAGCATCAGTCTCTCATAGTACTGCGGATCTTGAGCACGACGAAGAACCTGTTTATTTGTTCTTCCTCCAAGGCCGGTCTGACCTTTGCATCTTCTGACCTCCAACGAGCAGGATACTCATGAAAGGTCTCTGTGAGCTTCTTCTTGATATTTTGGATATATAACACATCTGGTGCATTCTCAGTGTTGAACCTAAATCGGTCCATAAATTCAAATGCCATGTTCACCCAACTAGTACATTTCTTTGCATTCTTGCTAACATACCATGATAAATCATCACCCTTCAAACTCCTCATGAACAGCTTCCTACGAATTTTCTCGTTCCTTCCGACTCCTACCAACTTGTCACAATACATTCTCAAGTGGACCCTGGGATCACCTGTACCACCGAACATCTCGAACTTGGGAGGTTTGTACCCCTCTGGGAGCTCGACATCTGGCTGAACATAGACATCTTTGTAGTTCAACCCTTCGACACCTTTGTTACCTTCAAAACCTTGAACCCGGCGAGTCAGCTTCTTGATCTCAGCGGCCAAATTTTGAATGAGGGAGCTCTTGTCATCAGACTCGGCTGCACTTGTGATTGGTTGATTGTAGTGCGGTATGGTGTCCACAAAGATAGGAGTGTTATGGTCTTTTATGGTGTTTTGTGGTTCAGGAATGAGCAGTGGAGTGTCATGAGTGCGTTGCATTGGAGGTTGTGGGGTGTTTTATGGAGGTGCGGAGTTCTGGGTGTTAACATCAGGAGCGGCAAGAGTGATTGACAGGCTTGCCAGGTTTCTCAATTGGTCCAATTCCTCTTGGAATCTTAGAAAAGTTTGCTCCAGATGAGCAACAGTCTCTCTGGTAATTTCAACATTCTAAGAAGTTTCCTCAAGTTACTTTCCAGCACTTGTATCTCCCATTTTGCCTTTATTCCTGTTTCTGGTAGGACTTGTAGGAGGAGGAGGTGGAGGACCCTTGGATCTTGTTGAGTATGTTGATGGTACCAGAATGCACGAACTAACCTTTGGGGAGGGGAATAAAAATAAAAGAAGAAAAAACAAAAAGGTAAAAAGTTTGTGCAGATTCTAAAAATAATATATTGTTATATTTAAACACGTTATGCAATACTATAAGTCGTTTCCTAATTGGCTGCCTCGTTGTGCCTGAGGTAGGCCTAGCGACAAATTAATTTGGAGAACTTATAATGCTAAATGCCTCATTTTATTGATAAATACAAGACAACTGAATTATAAAGACGTCACTAATGGCCAGTGGCCTTATTACATTAAGAAAGCAGAAGAATAAAAATCCTAACTACTTGGTCCCAGAAGGACCTTCCCCAAATTTGGTACTCTTGCCTCCCTCGTACAGCTGCATCAACTTGTGCATTCCTAATAGCATATAAGCTCGAGCCATATGTCCGTAGGCACTTCCTTCAGCATTATAGAAATCTTCAATTCTTTTCAAGAACTTTCCTTCTAACTCCACTATACTGTTGGAAATAACGCTTTACGCTAGAGGGGGGGGTGAATAGCGTTTTAAAAATATTAAGCGTTTTAGTGCGGAATTTAAAAACTTTGCAGAAATTAAAACAAGTGCAGTAAAATAAACTTACACAATGATGTATCCTGGTTGGCCACAAACGTGGTTAGTCCAGTCCCCGAGAGACTCTCTCGAGATTTCCACTAAACTTGTCAAGCTTACGGGTGCTTAACAAACCGTTACAGCTGAGGACACAAGCCTCACCTAGGTGCTCGGGGATCACAATCCCAAAGACTTCAATTGCTCGGGGATACCAATCCCAAAGACTTCAATTGCTCGGGGATAACAATCCCAAAGACTTCAATTGCTCGGGGATAACAATCCCAAAGACTTCAACTGCTCAGGGATAACAATCCCAAAGACTTCAACTGCTCGGGGATAACAATCCCAAAGACTTCAACTGCTCGGGGATAACAATCCCAAAGACTTCAATTGCTCGGGGATAACAATCCCAAAGACTTCAACTGCTCAGGGATAACAATCCCAAAGACTTCAACTGCTCGGGGATAACAATCCCAAAGACTTCAACTGCTCGGGGATAACAATCCCAAAGACTTCAATTGCTCGGGGATAACAATCCCAAAGACTTCAACTGCTCAGGGATAACAATCCCAAAGACTTCAACTGCTCGGGGATAACAATCCCAAAGACTTCAACTGAGGAATCACAAGTTCCTCAACAAACGAGAATCGCAATTCTCTTACAAACACAAAACAAACTCACTTTACAAAGTACTCCTCAATGAGTAGATATGAGTAGAAATAGTACGCTCAAGATCACAACAACTTAGCTCAATAGAATGGCTCTTCAAAAAGCTTTATGGATGAATGAAAATGATGATCAATGTAAGAAAGCTTTTAGCAATGAAAATACTTAAATTGTATATGTTGTTGTTGTGAAAACACTGAGTTAAGCCTGTATTTATAGGTGAAAAACTCAGTCTTACCGTTGTCTAATTGCCAATTAAGGATTGCTGAAATTACTCAGTGACAATCGATTGTCAAGACTAAACAATCGATTGTTTGCCTATCAGATCAAAAATTCAATCCCAGATTTTACGTCAACAATCGATTACTTCAAATCAATAATTGATTATTTATAACGTTAAAAAATCCTTTCCAATTTTTGGCATAAAACATCGATTATCAGGAAATCAACAATCGATTATTTTAACAACGTTCAGAAAATCTTTTCCAGATTTTACGCAAAACATCGATTGTTAAATATCAACAATCGATTACCTGAAGGTAATTTGAAAATGTATGACAACGGTTAGTTCCAACAATCGATTATCAAATAGAACAATCGATTATAAATTAATTTCAAAACTTACTGTCTCATATATAATCGATTATCAAAAGCCATAATCGATTATTAATTAATTTCAAAACTTTCTGTCTCATATATAATCGATTATCAAAAGCCACAATCGATTATTAATTTATTTAAAAACACTGGGAGACATTTTTCTCATTCTAATCGATTACCATTAGTTCATAATCGATTTTTCTGAGTTTTGAAAACTTTGCCTCAGTTAACAATCGATTATCAAAAGTACACAATCGATTGTTATGCAGTTTGCAAAAACCTGATGTTAACTGACTTACTCACAATCGATTATCATTAATTCACAATCGATTGTCATGCAGTCTTGACTTAGAGATACTCGATTATCATAAGTACATAATCGATTATCTTAGCCCAGATTTTTGAGGCATGTTTGAAAAAACATTTTAACAAATATAAATATGCATAGTTTAAAATCATTTGACACTTAAGTTAGATATGCATGATTTTGGAAAAATAATTTTAGTAGAGAAGCCATGTTATGAGCCAAGATTGAGGAATCAAGATCACAATTAATATTGACTCAATTATAACATTTCTAAACTTTGTCTTGAGCTTCTTGTAATGCATCCATTTTGTGCTTGTCCTTGAGCACTGCTATATATCACTTATTGCTTTGTTTGACATTCATCAAAACCTACAAAAGAACACACGTTTAGTATATTGCATTTGAAACGTGTTTCCAACAATTTCCCCCTTTTTGATAATGGCAAACATAAGCGGGATATATGCAATAATTATTTTGATAATCCAAGACAAGAGTAAAGTATGCAATTTGATGTTCCCCCTCAATTCATGTTCCCCCTCACTTTAAGCATGAATGAAGTTGAGAGTGATATAGCATACTTCTTGATCTCCCGTTTCTTCCCCCTTTTGCCATTAGCAAAAATTTACACAAGGGAAGAATATGAAAAAAAAATGTGAAATAAACACAAGTTTATTTATTGGAAAATTAAGATAACATTACAAGGGTGAAACCAAACATAACTAACCAATCAAGAACAAACAGACCAAAAACAACAATTTCTCATAACAACAACAATTTCATCATTCATCACCCCCATCCCCTTCATCATCATTGGTAGGCGCTTGATATGGCACCATCTGAGCATAGGCATAATGCACGTGATCAAAGTAACCATGGACCTCACGGGTTAGTTGAGTAATTTGGTCAGAAATGGTCCGGAGGGTAGGCTCCTGAGGAGGATGAGCACGACGGGCTTGTCGATTTTGAGGAGGAGCGGGAGCATGATCACCATCATGATGAAAGGAAGACTCCGAAATTTCCCAGATTTTGGTGCTCTTTTTGAGAGGACCATTAGCAATATTGACTCCGGAAGCTTCAAAAAATTTCATTATTAAGAGGGCATAGGGGAGAGGTATGTCATCTCTGGTGGCATTGAATATATGAGATAGAATAAGCTTGCACCAATTTATTTTAACACCGGTGACAATAGCATGAAGAAATTTGGCATCCTCTTGGGAAATGGTGGTGTGATTGAGTTTACGGGGTTTGAGAACACGAGTGATGAAATAGAGAATGAAACGATAATTCGGGTCCATACCCTTTATGGTGGGACGACGGGAAGAGGACTCATCATAGGCTACTCCGGCTTGGCGGAAGAGATTAGCTTCATCAATCATGACCCCGGCATCATTTATGTACTGGTAGATGTCTTCACCATCATGCGGAATGCCGGCAATGAGGTGGAGGTTATCTTCAGAAATTAGAATGGGAATGCCGTTAACATTGGTAACAAGTTCACCCTCATCATCTTTGTGAAGGTTGGAGTAAAAAGCTTCAACCAAAGAAATGTTGTAGTAGGGGTGAGTAAGGAGTAGGAAATTGAAAAGGTTGCACTCTCTTAGCATATTTGCGGCTGGAATGAATGGTGCAACAAGAGCGTTTGTTGAAAAGCGAGGAGGGAGAATAAGGCGTTTCTCAAATTTGGTTAAGAAACGGGTGAGCTCTTCATTGGATTCAAAGAATAGAACCGATCCATCTTGATATGGATGGCGAGAAGAAGAAGCACCTTATTTGGAACGAGCACGTTTTGAGTTGCGGCTTGACATTTTTTTTTTTGAAAGGATGTGCTAGGATTTTTCAAAGAAAACAAGAGAATTTGATGCTTGGGAGGCTTGAGTGAGTATACAAGAGCATATGTGCAGCCTATATATAGAGAAGGAATGAATCTTACATTTATTGGAAATGATTTGAAGAGATTTGAAGTCTGAAACGGTAAAAATAAATTCACTGACCGTTCAACAATCGATTGTTTGAATGGAATAATCGATTGTCATTAATGAAAATGATCTGACACATCGATTACACGCCAGAACGGTAAGAAAATTTGAAAAAGATAGTCGATTGTCAAACTTGGTAATCGATTGTTTTTCATATTTATGACCTGTCAGGAATCGATTATGGAGCCAAAACGGTAACATAAGTTTAAAACAGATAATCGATTGTCAATATATAGTAATCGATTGTTTTACTCACAGAGAGTTTGAATTTTGGCAAATAATCGATTGGCAGAACAAATAATCGATTGTTTGGAAGGGGGATGCTGAAATGATGAGACTTAATTCTATCAGGCAATGTAAACATTTAACAAGATTTCATGGCAAAAAAAATTGAATCAACAAATAATCGACTATTGATACTGATAATCGATTGTAAGCATAAATAATCGATTATGATCGATTTTTTTTTTTCTTGTATCAAGATAATTCATACTTTCCTCTTACCTTTTGGGGGATGCCTGCAAAATAGAATTAAACATCTCCGACGCTCAAGTCAGTAATCTATAAATGAAATAATAACTTTGAAACTCGTGTAGTCGGGTGAAAAAAAATGAACTCTTAAGAATTTTGTCCTAGGATGTTCTTAAGAGGGTTTAGGGTACTTACCTTCCCTTCGACTTTGCCAATTACCTGATTTTGAACATCCTCCATTCATTTTGGTCTTTTGGCTCATTCTCCAATTTACGAAGCTTTTTCCACAATTTTGCCTTTTGAATTTTTCGAAAATACTTCCGATTTAAAAAAACATAAGTCGACTTTTCCGTCTCTTCCTCCTTCTTTGTGCTTTAATTGAAGGAATTTTGAATTCGTCTCTCGTCAAGTGTTTGGAGCATCCACTACACTTGATTCCTTCAAGCACACCTGCAAAACAAATCAATGCTCTTTTGGTACCCATGCCATTTTGGGTCCTTGAGGGTTATGCATACTATAATGATATGTTTGAGTAGCATGTCTATGTCTAGTAAAGCATGCGGGAGCAATATGACCAATTCGTCTACAATAATGACATGTCACATTTGGATTATGCATGCGTCTAGGCTCATAGTAGCTAGAATAATGCACATTGTTTACTCTATTTTCATTTCTCCTAATTAGAACACCATAGTCATTTCTAGGTTGAACATTTCGGGATCTTCTAGCATGATCATTGTTGTGCCTAAAATATGCATCATGTCTATGGTGACGATTGCTAGGCGGAAGGTCATGTCTAGGTCTCCTAATATTTTGTCTAGCATGCATGTTTGTTTTAGGAAAGGCATTTTTGTTATTTCTTGGTTGCCGAAAATTACTATTTGTAGGCTTGTTTGCAAGAATCCTAGATTTGGATCTAGGTTGTCTAAAGATATTAGTTCTACCCTTATTTTCATACATTCTAGCATAATGTCTAGGTGGTGTAGTGGAGTTTTTGTTTCTATGCCGTTGATTTTTCTTAGGCGATTCTTTTTCACCAACTTTAAGAACTTCTTTACTACGAGTTTCTAAAGTTTTCCTAAGTTCTGTGTTTTCTAGTTTTAAGGACTCACAAGTAGTACAAGTAAAACAATTATCAACACAAGAGGCTTCATGCATGGTCTTGATGACTTGTCTAAGTTCTATACTATCATTTAACAAAAATTGATTTTCATTTGCAAGATTCTCGTTATCACGAGACAGATTTTCAACCCCTTTTTGAGCTAAAGAAAGACGTTCTTCGAAGTCCTTGTCTTTTAAAAAGAGTTGTTTTTGAAAATCCTCTCCTTGTAGAGAAAGAGTCCTTTGTAAATCTTTAATAGTCTTAGAAGCATTTACCAACTCATCATGCAGTTTGTTATAAGCAATTTGTATATCGTTAGATGTACTTACCTCGTCTTTTTCGTCTGCCATGAGGCACTGACCAGTTGATTCATCGTTTGTGCTGACCGCTTTTTGAGGCGTGTTTTCGTGCAATTCCTCAAGTTTGTCCCACATTTCCTTAGCAGTTTTATAGTGGGAGATTTTTCGCCAAAGTTCCTGATTCAAGGCGTTATGAAATATATTCATAGCTTTAGTGTTGTATTCACTTACCTTATCTTTCCCGACTTTTGTCGTCAGTTGATCACTGTGTTTAATAGCTTGCCATAGATACAAATCGTTTGCCATTGTAAAAACTTGCATCCGATATTTCCAGACTGAGTAGTCGTTTTCGTCTAATATTGGAGGTGACATGCTGCATTCTCCTTCACCTATTCCTGCAAAGAAATTTAGAGTAGAAGCCATGGATGGTTCTCTCAAACGGTTAGGTTTTTCAGAGAGTATGGCTCTGATACCAATTGTTGGAAATAACGCTTTACGCTAGAGGGGGGGGTGAATAGCGTTTTAAAAATATTAAGCGTTTTAGTGCGGAATTTAAAAACTTTGCAGAAATTAAAACAAGTGCAGTAAAATAAACTTACACAATGATGTATCCTGGTTGGCCACAAACGTGGTTAGTCCAGTCCCCGAGAGACTCTCTCGAGATTTCCACTAAACTTGTCAAGCTTACGGGTGCTTAACAAACCGTTACAGCTGAGGACACAAGCCTCACCTAGGTGCTCGGGGATCACAATCCCAAAGACTTCAATTGCTCGGGGATACCAATCCCAAAGACTTCAATTGCTCGGGGATAACAATCCCAAAGACTTCAATTGCTCGGGGATAACAATCCCAAAGACTTCAACTGCTCAGGGATAACAATCCCAAAGACTTCAACTGCTCGGGGATAACAATCCCAAAGACTTCAACTGCTCGGGGATAACAATCCCAAAGACTTCAATTGCTCGGGGATAACAATCCCAAAGACTTCAACTGCTCAGGGATAACAATCCCAAAGACTTCAACTGCTCGGGGATAACAATCCCAAAGACTTCAACTGCTCGGGGATAACAATCCCAAAGACTTCAATTGCTCGGGGATAACAATCCCAAAGACTTCAACTGCTTAGGGATAACAATCCCAAAGACTTCAACTGCTCGGGGATAACAATCCCAAAGACTTCAACTGAGGAATCACAAGTTCCTCAACAAACGAGAATCGCAATTCTCTTACAAACACAAAACAAACTCACTTTACAAAGTACTCCTCAATGAGTAGATATGAGTAGAAATAGTACGCTCAAGATCACAACAACTTAGCTCAATAGAATGGCTCTTCAAAAAGCTTTATGGATGAATGAAAATGATGATCAATGTAAGAAAGCTTTTAGCAATGAAAATACTTAAATTGTATATGTTGTTGTTGTGAAAACACTGAGTTAAGCCTGTATTTATAGGTGAAAAACTCAGTCTTACCGTTGTCTAATTGCCAATTAAGGATTGCTGAAATTACTCAGTGACAATCGATTGTCAAGACTAAACAATCGATTGTTTGCCTATCAGATCAAAAATTCAATCCCAGATTTTACGTCAACAATCGATTACTTCAAATCAATAATCGATTATTTATAACGTTAAAAAATCCTTTCCAATTTTTGGCATAAAACATCGATTATCAGGAAATCAACAATCGATTATTTTAACAACGTTCAGAAAATCTTTTCCAGATTTTACGCAAAACATCGATTGTTAAATATCAACAATCGATTACCTGAAGGTAATTTGAAAATGTATGACAACGGTTAGTTCCAACAATCGATTATCAAATAGAACAATCGATTATAAATTAATTTCAAAACTTACTGTCTCATATATAATCGATTATCAAAAGCCATAATCGATTATTAATTAATTTCAAAACTTTCTGTCTCATATATAATCGATTATCAAAAGCCACAATCGATTATTAATTTATTTAAAAACACTGGGAGACATTTTTCTCATTCTAATCGATTACCATTAGTTCATAATCGATTTTTCTGAGTTTTGAAAACTTTGCCTCAGTTAACAATCGATTATCAAAAGTACACAATCGATTGTTATGCAGTTTGCAAAAACCTGATGTTAACTGACTTACTCACAATCGATTATCATTAATTCCCAATCGATTGTCATGCAGTCTTGACTTAGAGATACTCGATTATCATAAGTACATAATCGATTATCTTAGCCCAGATTTTTGAGGCATGTTTGAAAAAACATTTTAACAAATATAAATATGCATAGTTTAAAATCATTTGACACTTAAGTTAGATATGCATGATTTTGGAAAAATAATTTTAGTAGAGAAGCCATGTTATGAGCCAAGATTGAGGAATCAAGATCACAATTAATATTGACTCAATTATAACATTTCTAAACTTTGTCTTGAGCTTCTTGTAATGCATCCATTTTGTGCTTGTCCTTGAGCACTGCTATATATCGCTTATTGCTTTGTTTGACATTCATCAAAACCTACAAAAGAACACACGTTTAGTATATTGCATTTGAAACGTGTTTCCAACATATACCTCGCTCCAGTATCCCAAACGGTTGTTGGTGTTGACAACCATGTCCTTACATTCGTTGATCACATTCTCGTGAGCTTCCTATATTTCCCGTTATTCATTCTCACATTCTCGCATTCTCGCATTCTCTTGTGCGGTTGATTGTATTAGACTTGCGCTTCAGTTTTCTCATCAGTAATCCTATGAGCGTGGACAAATCTTGGACGACAAACCAATGTGATCATCTTCCAACCAACCTGTATAGTGCAGCACACACCCGGCATGGTACCTGTCTGGTTCAATAGACTCATTCCCTAAGACTAGCTTCCAGTGCCACATGTGTTGAGCATGACACCTGTGCGGTTATCATCATCTTGAAAGTCAGCCCTGAAATGAAATCATTTTCGCTATCCCGGGTATGATTTGTTTTCTTCCAGCTTGCCTCATGGCCCGGAGAGGGACATAAGGATGAGTTCCTCTTAGACCAATGAATATGAGGAATAGTGTGTCTCAAGAAAGGACAATGAACTCCCCTATTGGGAACCACTCGAACATCTACTGAACTTGCTCTTTCTTAGATTCGCGAACAACTCTACCCATCCACTGGCGTCTTCTAGCTGAGCGAACATATTGGGCATGCAGTTCATTCGCTTTGGGTGATGGAAATCTATATGGTCGTCCCAATCCCTTCGGATAATTTCATATCTGTAGTCACCTTTTTATAGGTGTTCTATGAGCCAAAGTTGAAGTAGCAGATTACAACCCTCAAAATGTGGAGCCCCTTAAAGACACTTTCCCAAGGCTCGATAGATTTCAACGATCATAGGCACTATGATGAAGGACTGCCCGTCGATACCTTCCATTAAAGTCTTGGTCACCATGGCTAGTCTGATGTGGATCCTAACCTTCTTCATAGGGAAAATTATCATGCCCAAGAAATAAAACATGCATACAAAGACCCTTCTATGTATATGCCCTAAAGAAATGAGGGCGAAATCATCCATGTAGGTGCGATAGGACTTGTTGTGGCTATATATCTCGTACAAAAAGTCAAATGGTATGTAGGAGTCCTTTAAAACAGAGAGGTCGAGATTTTTCTTGAGTCCCATCAACTTAAGAAAACCTCTATCTTTGCGGTTTTCCGGCACAAGCAATCCTGGAGTCTCCCCAGGGATACCAGCTAGGCCTCCTATCTCTTCTAGCAAAGGGGTCATTTCCAAGTCTCCGAAGCGGAACACTGATAGATCACTATCCCAAAACAAAATGGCAGCCTCTATGATCTTGTTGTTGGTCTGGATTTTTTGAAGTGAGGGCAAATTCCCTAAGTACTTCCTGACGAGGGTTTGATCACTGACATGAAGATCTTCTCACCAGCTTAGCAACCTTGGATGAATGTTGGATACCATACCGAATCTTGGGACCTTGTGCCTCATTTTCTGCAAAACAAAGTGTTAGGCCCTTAACCCCACCAGAATCGACTATTTAAATCAATAATTAGCAAAAGGCATTTAGTTCTCCAAATAAATGCACATAACGTGAAGGTGTCTGTTTGGGTTTTAGGAAACCCGATGGACTTCGGTTTAGGCTATCTTAATGAGTCATTATGCGAACAAAATAACTGACTCGGCTAGGCTTGACCATGATGCATGAACAGTTTAATGGAATAAGGTTTCTACTTTTGAAGTGCTAGACAAGTTACCCTTGAGCGGACAACTCAAGAGGGAAAGGCGTGGAACCTTCGACTACACCGTTGATCGACTAGTTTTACCACAAATATGCCTTTGCCACAATTAGGGGGTTTATAATATCGGAAGGGCGCAACCACTCATTATAAGTGTTGCTATAGGATTTGTTTTGGCATGAGTATAATATGATGTTGAGGAATGCAGTTACAATAATAAAACAAATTACATGTATTTTCACGTTCATAAAGATAAAGATTACAATAAATGCTCGATAATTACAACAGGGTCGAAATAATAAGGCGGTAAAGGCGCAAATCAAAAGGAAAGAAGCATGAAGAGCCAAGTTAGTAATTATGATGAAATAACCAAGGACAAGAAATAAATGCGATTAAGGAAGCGATAGTCACAAAAGAAAGTAATGGTAAAAGCCTTAAAGAAAATCCCCAGCAGAGTCACCATGCTGTTGACGCCCCCTTTTTCTAAGGAGAAATCGAGTTTACAACATTATGGGTGGAATGACTCTTTTATCCCCCTTTGGGGAATTTGGGATATGGAGTTTGGAGAGTCGCCACCTAATAATTATAGTGCACTAGGACACTCTTAGAGAAAAGAAGAAGGATTTGAAAGAAAATCAGAGTTCGGGTAAGGGCTTGAGATTATCTCGAGCGGAAGTGTTCGGCACCCCTCAAGATCTACTAGTGTGGTTCCTGGCCTTACTTAGTGTTGACTTTAATAAGAGTAGGAGTAGACAAGCGAAGTTTGCACATAAGAAAATATAAACAAGTTGACAGTTTTGAAAAGAGGAAGGACAAGTGAAAAGAGAGCTTAGTTTGAAGAAAACATTAATTTAAATAAAGGAAAAGCAAAGAAAGAAAGGGTCCTAGGTTTAACTATAAAATGAATCATTCAGTGCAATACCCAGCAATCATTCTCACACGAGATATTAACGCATCATCATCATCTCCATATTCTACCCTTCCCATCCCGTTAAGGTATTTAAAAGAGATTAGTCTCTTTTACTTATTGCATGCTAATACACATCCCGACCTATCAGTCCCGGGGGTTTTGGACTTCTAATCCTAAAAGGGTAGAAATGGGATAGGGGCATATATGGAGCTTAAAGGGATAAAATAGTAGGGTGTCAATCAAACCAAATAGCAAATAAGTGGGGTACAAAGAAAACACACGAACCCCGTAAATAACACACCGGTTAGTTTAGCATGACTTGCACATACTGGTTTGGTCTTTAAAGTTTAAGAAATTAAGAGGCAGACGAATCAGTTTAACTCATAAAGTTGGATAAAAAGGCTGCATCAAGCCCCTCGGGTCTGATATTTAGTTATTGAGGTCTTAATGTAGAAGAGTTTAAAAGAAAATGAAGACTGCAGTAGGTTTGTAAATGGATTTGAAATCAGCATACTATTTGAGTAAAAATGCAGAAGAGTTATGAAAGAATTTTAGAGGCAGGAACATCTTAAGAAAAGAGTGGGTTGCGGGACTGTTTTTAGACAATTTCAGGGACTGAGTAAAATGTTTAGGCAAAATGTTTAGAAGAACTGCTTAGGAAAAGATACATATTTGAAGAGTTTAAAAGCATACTGGTTCACAAGAGTTTTATTGAAAATATTATATTAGGACATTAAGTCAATAATGAATGTCAGATAGTAGGTCCAAATTAGACAAGGAAAGAATCAAATAAGCTCACATAATGGTGGTCTGAAATCAATCCCCAAAAATTAGTGTTTTTTTTAAAGAGAAAGGTCTGACTATAAAGAGTGTCTGACTTTAAACATACGAGACTATAATTAAACAAACAGAGTGTCCATGCAATCAAAAGTAGAAGAACATAGTATGAGATAAATCAGAAGATCTTGCAAAGCTTAGCAAGAATCAGAGAACATGAGACGAGTTTAGAAATTAGGGGTTTTGAAATCAAACAGGAAGCAACACAAGAAGCAAAGCAATCGCACATAAGTGGTTGAAACCCCCCGAAATCTATGGTTTCCTCCACGAGTTAAATGCAACGACGAAAGCATAGAAAATCAGGCAAAGTAAACTCAGAAAATCCAAGGAACCTAAATATTTCATGGAAGCATAATGAAAGAAAACACAGTAAAGGAAATCACTAGAAACCCTAGGAGGAAATACAGTAAAAGAAAAATACATAGAAACCATAGTGAAAAAACTTAAGAGTTACAGCAAAGAAAAATACAGTAAGAAATCACAGTAGAACAAGTAAAAAATCAAGGAAAACCTCGGTTCGAGAAGACAAACAGTTTTGAAAACAAAAATAAAAAAAAGATGTAAAAAATACTTTGAAAACCTCAGAAATAGCATGGATCTAAAGTAGATTTAGAGAGGAACAAGGAAACCTCGAAATGGCATAGGGTTTCAGAGAAACCCTAAAAAATGAGAAAGGTCGGGAAAGGGCTGGTTCGAGTCGGAGATGAACTCGTAGAGCTAGGACACATCAGAGATGAGCAGGAGATGGTCATAGAACCCTAACCAGAGGAACTATGAGCCAGGGTATTCAATGTCGGACCTTGAAACTTCATGTAAAAGGAGTATAAGGGCACGTGGGAGTGAGTACAGGCCACCTAGGGCCTGAAATGCCATGGTTTCTGGTGACATAAGGTGGAAACCGATGGGAAGGGGCTAGGGTTTCGGAGAGGAGTTGAGAGAGTTTGAGAGAACGAAGGGATTCAAAGGCGGCTGCTCTGTGAAAATGATTAGGGTTAAGGGGGTGGGTTGTGTTAAAAAGGAAAGGGCAAATGTGGGTCATTGATTAAAACAATCAACAGTCACGATTTTAAATGGAGTCCGGGCGGGTACGTTTAATTGGGTATGGGTCGGGTAGAAAATAAAATTTGGTCGTTTAATTAGGGGGGTGGATTGGGGTGCAAATCAGGCTATAATTGAAAGCAAATGAGGCCAAAAATTAAAATAGCCACTTTTCCTTTTTAGAATTTATAAAAATAGCAGAAAAATATTTGAAAGTCAAATTAAAAGTACTTGGTTAATAAACAATACGTAAGTAATAATTTAAAAATATTGGAAATAATTTTGTGATTAAAAATGCTATTAAATCAAGAAATAGGTTAAAATTGCAACTTCATGCAATTTTAGTTTAAAAATACCAAATTGACTTGTAAAATTATGTAAAAATTCTGTATGCATATACATGCTATTTTGAAAGTATTTTGAGTATAAAAATACACAGAGAAAAATTGGGTATCAACATCCACAACACAATTATAAATAAAGTAAGTACTATAGAAACTTATAATATATGAGAACTCATGATTTATTGGTCTAATAAGATTTTAAAAAAATATTTGTTCCAAAAACAATCACAAATTTATAACTTAATTTTTTTTAAACTTTAAACGTCTCTTTTACTCTTAATAACATGCTAATAATGGAAATGTAATAACATTTTAAAATTATAACTTTAAGAATTGCATTATGATACTAGTTATTAAAAGTTTTTTCTTTCTTTCTTAAATTTCATATCATGACCATGCGTGTCCATATAAAATGCAAAGTAGAAAATGATCGTCTAAGAGGATAGTAGCTTTGATGTACCAGTTCAAATTTTACTATGCTAATTATATCATTTCTTCTTGTGAGCGTGATGTAACCATTGAATAAAAGTTTTCTGCCGACTTCTTTGTTACTTGAAGTAGGATACCTTTAAACTTAAACAAAGAAAGAATTTTGGATGTACTTGTAGCTAGTTCTCCCGTTCAAATTAATACCAAATAACAGAAAATGAAAAAAATTGTACTATCAAATTCCCCCGAAAAAGAAACAAAAATTTGAGAAGTTAATGCAAGGCGGGTTTATGTGGGGCGCGTTGAAAATAAAATTTGTGGGGTTGAAGTCTTTGCGGATTTAAGCGAAAGTACCCCGTAGCCGTACTGCCTGTTCCGTATGCCATCCCTAAACAGTCAATTTTTGAAGGGAGACATATGCATGCTTTGTGAAGAGTAAATGACACAAGTAGGGGTGTTCACGTTTATGGAATTGGGGATTAATTTGTTTTTAGATGGTCTCGCTGTAATTTCTGGGGACTTTGAGGGAAAATTCGCTGAAATGGAGTCGTTTGTTAAGAAAACTACGAAAATGATGCAAGTGCAAATCGAAGTAATTGATCAAAAAGTCGATTCAGGGATTAGGAGTGTGAGGGATGAGTTGAGTGTAAAGGTGGCTGAGAAAGGGGAGGAATTGGAGTTGAAGTTGAAGGAAGTGAGTGGCAGAAGTGAAAATTTGGAGAAGCTGATGAGTGAATTTAGAGAGAAAGACTGGGTGTCCAAGGACGAGCTAAATAATTTATTTGAGGAGTATAGGAAGACTAAAGGTGACACTGAAGTTGATGAAACGAGTTTGAATGAATTTCGGGCGTATGCGAGAGAGGTAGTGGAAAAAGAGATAGAGAAACATGCTGCTGATGGATTAGGGAGGGTGGATTATGCATTGGCTTCAGGTGGTGCTCGCGTAGTGAAGCATTCAGAGCCATTTATTACTAAGTCTGGTGGTGGTGATGTTTGGAGTATGTTAAACCGGAATGCAGTTAGTAATGATGCTCAGAAGGTTCTTACACCCAGCTTTGGAGAACCTGGTCAGTGTTTTCCCCTTAAAGGGGATAGGGGGTTTGTCCAGATCCGGCTCCGGACATCTATTATACCTGAAGCTGTCACCCTGGAACATGTTGCAAAGGTAACACTTTTTCCATTGGATACTAATGATGATTCTATTGTATCATTTTTTTTCTTTCTGCTTATGGTGATGCGTTTATCTGAGCATCATGAGTATATGTGTCTTTTTATGTGATGAGTAACTCAAAATGCATGAATTTAGGGAGCTGCTGACATCTTAGTCATTATGAGCACAATTGAATTTGAGCCTGACTTTCAGATTTCAAATGAAATTAATCGGTATGAGCCTAGGTTGGGTCAGCATGAATTGAGCCTTTTTGTGCCTAGACAACATATTTGAATATGTTTATGGAAATTGAGAATATCAAAAGAAGCACAAGTAGATTTCATATAAATGTGTACAATAAAAAGTAAGTTTTACAGTTTTAATCAGAATGAAAGTATATTCCATCTAGTGTTGCTTACTAATTTGTATGCTTCATAAGTTCGCGTCAAGCCTTCAATTGACGTGCAACTTAAGATTACAACAACAACAACAACAACAACTACCCAGTATACTCCCACCAGGTGGGGTCTGGGGAGGGTAATCTGTAGACGAGCCTTACCCCTGCCCGAAAGGGCAGAGAGGCTGCTTCCAATCGACCCTCGGCGAGTAGAGTAAAAATGGGAAAGCTGCATTAAGAAATAGAGATAAAATTAGAAACACAAGCAAGACAAAATCAAATAATAAAGCATAGGTACTCCCACAAAAGTAACGTAAATAGTTATGCAAACATAAGCAACATAAATACAGTCGCATGCAGTAATATCAAGCACGAACTACCATACTAAAACACTAATCACCTATGAGCCCCTAACCTACAATCTTGATTCTAGACCTCCAGACTCCCCTATCAAGAGTCATGTCCTCGATAACCTGCATTCTGGCCATGTCCTGCCTAATCACCTCTGCCCAATGCTTCTTAGGCCTCCCTCTCCCTCGCCGACCACCAACAATCTCCAACCGCTCGCAGCTCCTCACCGGGGCATCGGAGCCCCTCCTCCGAACATGCCCGAACCACCTCAGCCTCGCTTCCCGCATCTTTTCGTCCACCGGGGCCACCCCTACCTTCTGTCGAATAACTTCATTCTTGATCTTATCCAGCCTGGTGTGCCCACACATCCACCTAAGCATCCTCATCTCCGCAACCTTCATTCTCTGAACATGCGAGTTCTTCACGGGCCAGCACTCCGCCCCATACAGCATTGCAGGTCTAACCACGGCTCTGTAGAATTTCCCCTTTAGTTTGTGCGGGATTTTCTTGTCACACAGGACCCCTGAGGCAAGCCTCCACTTTGACCACCCCGCTCCTATCCGATGGGTGACGTCCCCGTCAATCTCTCCGTCCCCCTGGATCACAGACCCAAGATATCTCACACTGACCCTCTTGGCGATGGCCTGAGAACCAAGCATCACTTCCCCGTTTACCCCACTCGGCTCGTCGCCAAACTTGCACTCCAGATATTCTGTCTTAGATCTGCTAATCTTGAAACCGTTAGACTCAAGGGTCTGTCTCCATATCTCTAACCTTTCACTAACACCGGCCCTCGTCTCGTCTATCAATATTATATCATCAGCAAAGAGCATACACCAAGGCACATCCCCTTGGATATGTCGGGTCAGAGCATCCAACACTAAGGCGAACAACAGGGGGCTCAGCGCCGATCCTTGATGGAGCCCCATTACCACAGGAAAATGTTCTGATACGCCCCCCACCGTCCTAACCCTAGACTTAGCTCCATTGTACATGTCCTTGATTACTCTGATATAGGCTTCTGGCACACTCTTCGCCTCCAAGCACCTCCATAGCACCTCCCTCGGGACCTTGTCATACGCCTTCTCCAAGTCGATAAGCACCATATGAAGGTCCTTCTTCTTATCCCTGAATTGTTCCGCCATCCGCCTGACTAAGTGAATTGCCTCTGTGGTGGAGCGTCCCGGCATGAAACCGAACTGGTTCCCAGATATAGTTGTCGCCTCCCTCACACGCGCCTAAATCACCCTCTCCCAAACCTTCATCGTGTGGCTTATTAATTTGATGCCCCTGTAATTGTTGCAACACTGGATGTCCCCTTTGTTCTTGTACAGGGGCACCACTGTACTCCACCTCCACTCATCCGGCATCTTTTTAGTCCTGAAAATCGCATTGAACAGCCTCGTGAGCCACTCCCCTCCAGCTTTACCCATGCACTTCCAGAATTCCACCGGGATCTCGTCAGGCCCGGTCGCTCGACCCCTACTCATCCTACGCAACGCCCCTAAGACCTCCTCTACCCTAATGCGCCTGCAGTACCCAAGGTCTCTATGGCGCTCTGACTGCCCCAACTCTCCTAGCTCTATGCTCCGATCCCCCTCCTCGTTAAGAAGGTCCCGAAAGTACGCCTGCCAACTCTGTTTGATTTGCGAGTCCCCCATCAGAACTCTACCATCCTTGATACACCTGACTTGGTCAAGATCACGTGCCTTCCTCTCCCTTACTTTAGCCAACCGGAATAACTTCTTATCCCCACCTCTCTCCCCTAGTTCCTCATACATTCGTCCGAACGCCTCGTTTTTAGCTTCCGTGACAGCCATCTTAGCTTCTCTTCTCGCCTCCCTGTATACCAACCTGTTCGCTCTCCGCTCCTCCTCGCTTGAGCTCCCTGCCAACCTAGCGAACGCCGCCTTCTTCACCTCCACTTTTCCCTTGACTACCTCGTTCCACCACCAATCACCCTGATGTCTGCCTGAATATCCCTTAGCTACCCCGAGCACGTCCCGTGCAGCCCCCCTAACCAAGTTCGCCGTCACTGTCCACATAGCGTCCGCTTCCCCGTAACTTCTCCAAGCTCCGCCCTCCACTAACCTCCTTTCCAACTCCTGTGCTTTCTCCTTAGACAGAGCGCCCCATCTAATCCTCGGTTGCCCCTGGGCGCCCCTCCGCTTCTTCTTAACCCAAAGATCGACATCCAACACTAGAAGTCTATGAAGAGTTGAAAGCGACTCACCCGGAATAACCTTGCAGTCCTTGCACAAGCCCCGATTGCTCCTTCGGATGAGGATGTAGTCAATCTAAGTCCGTGCCGCCGCACTCTTCAAATGCTCCTCCCTCTTCCGGAATGTCGAGTTCGCAATCAGGAGCTCGGAAGCCCCGGCGAAATCAAGCAGCGAAGTGCCCCCTCCGTTCCTGGCACCAAAGCCAAAGCCCCCGTGCACCTCATCATATCCACCAGCCTCAGCCCCAATATGGCCATTAAAGTCTCCTCCAATAACTAACTTCTCAGACTGGGGAATCCTCCCCACCAGATCATCCAAGTCCTCCCAAAAGCGCCTTTTAGCCTCTTCGTCTAAGCCTGCGTGCGGCGCGTAAGCGCTAACGACGTTGAGGACTCCACCCCCAATAACCAGCTTAATAGACATTAACCTATCATTCACTCGCCTAACCTCGACCACGGACTCCCTTAGGTCCCCATCAACCAGGATGCCCACTCCATTCTTACCCCTCTCAAGCCCAGAGTACCACAGCTTAAACCCATCAGCGTCCCGCGCCTTCGACCCTTTCCACCTAGTCTCCTGGACGCACGCTATGTTAACCCTTCGCTGTTGCAGAACCTTCGCCAACTCAATGGACTTACCCGTCAGAGTACCTATGTTCCAAGACCCAATCCTTAGTCTATGGACGTCCACCGCCCTCTTCCCACCCTTTCCTCCCGCCCTGCCCAAAGTGCCACTCCCTGCGCCCCTACTCACCCCCGCTACCACCCCCACCCCCTGAGGACATGACCTTACGCTATCATCTCCCACCGCGGCCACTATCCCACCAACCGATATGGGGTACAGTAGCACACGCACGCACTATAGCGAAAAACGCAAATGTATCAAACTAGATAACAACAGAATAGAACACACTCTGAATGCTAGCTAAAATACGTGAAAAGGTATACAAAATGTGCAAGAGAGCGGGAGGTACCAACTCCCGGGAGAAAAACCTGGAAGGGTGCTTCACTATTACATCCTCATTTGCCTTCATTGTATCCCTCTCGTAGCCTTTCACCTCTGTTTTCACATACATACCTGAAAATGCTGTTCACCTCTATCTTTTCCTTCCCTAGCTATGATTATCTGAAATAATATGTTCAATTGCTTTTGCATCCACAAGTGTGCTTATCATGCCAAACTTTCTCCACTATATGGTTGCTTGCTTATGTTTGTGATAGGTACATACGTGCAGTTATGTGTTTATATTGATAAGTTTATTTCTGTTTGTGTTATTTTGAAATGCCTGGCTCTTTTTCAGTTTCTAGAGCCCTGGTAACCTTTAATCTGCCAATTATACCGGATAACTGCTAATCTTGACCCGGGCACATGACTGATTCTGCTGGTATCCTCTCATATTGGAACATTATGGATTGATTGCTGAGAATTGTCTGGGGTAGGTTCTTATCGGGAGAAGGGACCCAAACCCAGACCAAGATGTATTCTGTTCTGTGTACGTTTGCTTATCTGTTCATCATTGTTTTGTTTTGCTTGCCTATCTTTATCGCTTGATCTCTTCTATTATTTAAAGTGGACCTCGATTTCTGTCCATTTCTACTTTTTAAGCGATACTTGGTAGTCTATTTTGTTTGGATAATTCTCCAGACTTGGTTTCTTGTCTACTGATCAGTAGCATGACTATAGAAATCACCTGTCCTGATTACAGTGTGCCTTTTTGGCTCTAAAATTGGTAATAATATCAAAGATGGGTTTTATCACCCTTTCTATCCCCCATTTCTCAAACGGGTTTATTGTCCATTTTACCTTTTGGTGAACATATTGAAAAGTTTCTAGACGCCTTCTTGAACCTTTCTCCTTTCTCATTGTTGAAGGGCCCGTCAGCCTATTTTAGTTTCTACTGTTTCTTTAGTGCACTGTTGTTATCTTGAGAACAAGTACTCAAGCTATATATATCTTTAGTACTTAATGTTGCTGATATCCGTGATGATTGGCCAATTCCGTTCTCATAGGTGGATAAGCTGAACTGTGGATAAGTGTATTAGTTATCTAGGTTTAGTGAGCACTCATGCTTAGTTACAAATGTTATTTACTCCCTCCGTCTCAATTTATGTGAACCTATTTGACTGTGCACGGAGCTAAAGGAAAAAGGAAGACATTTGAAACTTGTGGTTGTAAATATGTTACTCTATAATATTTGTGTGACTATAAATCAGTGGTGAAAAACATTCATACGGTGGTGAAATCTTCTCATTAAGGGTGATATTGGAATCCTAAAATTAAGAGTTTCCTTATTTCTTTCACCAACTATTTTTGTGATGCTTCACACTTGAGACCTGAACTCTAGCAATTAGGGTGAACCTTGAGCAAGAATTCTTACTCTGTTAGATTGAATAGAAAGCTAGGAGTTTCATAGCTCTAAGCAATGTGCAATATTACGTTGACCGGTCAATAATTTCAACCAAAAGGTATTAGGAATAAGATTTATCAGCAAAAATGTGGCATGAGTAACATTCGTGTTCACTTTGCTGAGCAGCTGTAGACCTTAAATCACATTTTTTGAGATATTTCAGTGAACGGTCCTAATGGCTAATGTAGGATGAACCGTGTGAACAAACTATCACACTTGGGAAGTGAATTTTCATGAGACATGGTATGAAAACATTGAACAAGTTTTGTGTCCATTAGACAGAAGCATATATTTGTAAGCATTCTGCAAGCTCCCAACCCCCGAGCCGCACAGACTATGATTTTTCAAACACTTAAATTGAAAATTCACGGCGTCAAGTTTAATGGCCTATTATCAACCGAGTTTCAAACCATGGACCACAAGGTCTTGGAGATTTCTTTGTTATCAAAAACAAAGTTTCACCATGTTTGCTATGTATCAGTACTTCTCCTCTTTCCACATTTGAGTTTCGATTGTTTATGATCACCATGAAATTTGGATTTTCCTGCCCACTGTGTCTGTCCTGCTGTGATTAGCACTCTATTGATGCTAGTGAATTTGCAGCACTCACTTAATGATGCAGTATTGTGGTGTACTTGATGAGCAATTTATGTCATTAACTTGCTATATGTCGAATGATTTCTTGTGCTCCGACACCTAAGGATGTGGCCTAACGGTCCCATCTACCTAAGCCTAGGTGGGCAGAGTTACTCGGTACTTGTGTTGGTGGGAGTTAACAGTTACCCGGTGGAGCTTCCGCAGACACCACCTTATCACAAAAAAGATTTCTGGTTCTCTGCTGTTATGCTTCTTAGGTATCCAAGGTACTAACAACTCCTGGATATTTTTGAACAGAGTGTTGCTTACGATAGGTCCAGTGCTCCGAAGAACTGCAGGATATCCGGATGGCTTCATGCTAAAAAGGAGACTGATCTAGCAGCTGATAGCAAGAAGATGTTCCTTTTGACGGAGTTCATCTATGATCTTGACAAGAGCAATGCTCAGACTTTCAATGTTTTAGAATCTGCAGGCTCTAGTGTCGTTGACACAATCCGGTTTGATTTTACATCCAACCATGGGATGCCACAGCACACATGCATTTATAGGTTGAGGGTACATGGCCGTGAACCAAACTCTTTGGTAATGCAGTCTTGATGGTAAAATAATTTAAATTATTTTAACATTCCTCTCCTTAACAATGTAGTGCTTTTGTGTATTTCTGGTAGAACTCAATCCGACGTGTGAGTAAAATCTTTTGGCTAAGTATGGATTTTAAGATCCTTCTCCTCAGTCATTGACCAGTACTGAGTAGGTGTAAAAATATCTTGTTCCTTTCAGCCCCCGAACTGTAGAATTGATGATTTGATTCTCTTGTATCAATTTGTTTTTGTTTTTTTTTTTTTTTTTGGATGGGATTCCTTTCTATGCGATGTAAAGATTATGACTATCCTGTAAACCCCTTCATTTTTAGGTACTTGGTTTCTCCACAATCTTGCTTTTAGAGATGCTAATGTATGTTTTCTGAATCATTACGGCATTTTCCTTGTAATACATGGCATGAGAGTCATTCATTATGGGGTGGAGGGCGGCTAACACACTTGGTGAAATCCTTGGCTTTTTACAGTTGATGTGATGGTTCAAACTCTATTATTGTAGCATCTTCGTCCCTTTACCCCTTCTCTTTCTGATGTAATTAAAAGAATCTTAAAAAAGCCATTCATTACTCTACCCTATATTAATACCACAAAGCTAAGTTGGGATTGTCATCATGGTTACTATTTGCACTTCTTTTTGGATTTTTATCATGCATAAAGGTGCTTCCAATTCAAATCTTTCATCATGAATTGTGGAGTTACCGGAGATTATCCTCCATAAAAGAACCATATATCAAAATCGTTAGCAGCAGATGGAAGTTTCCACAGAAAAACATAGCAACATGATTCTTCTTAGGTGAGCTTCAGTTCAAGTAAACCTCGATTAAATTTGGTTATTTCAAACTTCCTCATAAACAATGGAGTATCAGTTTTTCTTTTAATCTTTGGGTGTGATACGCCAGTTAATAAATCAAAATTACTTATGCTATTTTACCTCAATATGTTTTTCTACCTCAATCAATTTGGTAGAACTAAGATTATTTGGTAAAAAAAATCTTATTTGTTAAAACAACAATGATGGTGCATACCTACTCCAGAGGTATACAATTCATCTTATCCTTGTACAACAGAACTCAAAATCTTGAATCTAACGAACCTTATTACCTTAACCTTATATTTCCTTTGAGCAGAGAACCATGTTTAGTTAGGCAACATCGACTATTACATGTATTTAACTGCTAATTTTCCACCTTTTTTCTTTAAAAAAAAGGATGGAAAGTATGGATAAAGAAGTCTAAGTGATATTGAGGGTCACACTCACTATAATATTAAGGTAGCTGGCTAGCTGTTAATTAGGATGCCCTTTTTCTTTTCTCTTTCTATTTTTCTGATCAGCTGGCAGTGATTTATAGAAGAAATCTTAAAAACGTTAGGGTTTTGGGTACTGAGAATTATTGGGTTATCTTACTATACCATTTATTGTGATTTAATAACATTTCTAATAAATAACCACCAAAAAAAAAACTACCAAAGTCGTGATTGCAAAAATTGTACTTTTATATGGTACAATGGAGTTACGACATTTTACAAGACCATACAATATAAACTTAAGAACAATATAATAATAAACATAGATATCAAATTGGCCTCATATTTTTATTATAGCAACAGGCACTGAACCAGTTGAGCTAAATACTTTGACAGTGAATGAAGAGTCCTCGATCTTCATATATGAAAATCAAAACGTAGCCACCCTGATAATTGATAAAATCTTCCCATCCCATCTTTGTCTAATAAAAGGTGCTCCATCTTCCATAGAAACATTCCCACATAAGTCTTTAATTGTGCGTACTTCTTTCTTTGGTAATTTCTGTTAAAACCAAGGGAAAAGGGCCAAATTGTACTCCAATATTGAAAATTAATCACGTTTATATCTATTTTTACTTTCGGTCTAAAATTATCTCTGCAAAATTGTTCCTATCGTTAACAAAGTATGCAAAATCGTCCCTAACTCTAACAGACCTACGTGGCAGTAGGACCCCTCATTTAATGTGTCAACTAAGCAAATATCAACCAAAATTGTAGAGACCATGCTCATTTTTTTGACCCATGCCCATTTCTTGGACCCTTCCTTTCCCGTTTACCCTCTTCTTGTGAAGAGTTGAAGATCATAAATATGAATAAACAACCACCGGTTTACCAGTCCACCACCTTCTTTTACCAATTTATGACATAAAATAGATTATATAGAATCATATGTGTGAAAGTTCACTTGTTGAAGATTTTTGAATAACAGAATTATCTGGCATTATCCGGCACGAGATACAAATAGAAACAACATACGGATATATGGAAATTGAAAAATGAAAAATGGGGAGAATAAGAAATTTACAGCGGAAGTTTTTGGCGGGTTATGCAGAAATTTATTTACAGAGAAAGGATGAGGATGATGAATTTTTGGGGCGGGTTATTAAAAGGATGGGCGAGGTGAAAAAAGCCTAATTGGCACATTATTTTGGGGGCCCCGATTTATCAAAGACATACTAAAGAGTTCAAGATAAAGAGTATGATAATATTAAAAAAACTGAAAAAGAGTCTCAAACTATTAGTTGTTATTGCCGAGATTGTTGATAAAGGTGGTCACAAAATGATAATTATTTTTTTATTTATGGACCGATAAGTTGCAATTAGATGATTTCAATTTCAAGGGATGGATTTGAAAAAGAATAAAATTTATAATAGGTTGACTATTATATACTAGTACCAAACTATAATTAAATTCAAAAGAAGAAGAAGATAAAAGTAAAAAAATAAAGCAATGTATAAATTATATTGTACTCTAAATAGAAAGAAGGGAAAAGCTAAAAAGGAGTAGAAAAGGCAGAACAAACATCGAAACGATGGGAAAAAGCTAAAAAGGAATAAAAAAGGTTGAAGATGGGATTCGAACTTGCATCACTTTCAAAGTGACAAAACTTAGATGGCCAATACAATCACTTGTCCAATCAATATCTTTGTGTTTAGAGGGTACACTTAAAATATTGAACGGGTCTCATATATATATATAAACATAAAAATTTTACCAAGACTAACGAATTCTGTGACCCCTCAACCCACCATGCAGGTCCGTCCCTATCTGTTAGTAAAACATATATATATATATATATATATATAGTGTACATGCAGAAGGGAGAAGGAAGACACCTAAAAATAGTAAGACTTGACAACTGCAATATATAAAAGTAGAAGGATCTCATTCTTTATCTTGAAGATCTGATTTCTCCCATTTGGTTTATAGAATGTGTATGTTTGTGTTTGAGTGAGTGAATGAAAGAGAGTTATGTGTTTGCATTGGCGTGAAATCAAGAAATTCAATAAGAATGTTTTAAATAATTTTTGGCAGTCGGCTATGTAATAGTGTTCAAATCTATTTTTAATCAATAATAAGTAAAACTTTATATATATATATATATATATATATATATATATAAATTTTTTTGGCTAAGTTGTTCAAATGACCTCCCTTGGGCCAACATAGCTTCGCCCGTGTGTGTATATATCGCATACCCTTAATATTCTGATTATTCTATAAAGTGATCACTTGATAGTGAATGCGATTATATGAAACTGATTTAATCAATTAAACTTGTTAAATATCAGTTGAAAAGTTAAAAACAAGAAAAATATAGTGTTTAAGATAGATTTGGACTCAAAATTTCTCCAATACACTGCAAATAAAAAAATGTAAAATATAATTTCACGTTGTAGTCACATTATATAATTTAATTTAGGGAACTTACATAAATGTCCCAAATAAATCTCGACTTACCAACCTCTAGTCATTAGTTATAGATTTACCAAAACTAGCCAATAAAAATTGAAAAACCAAATAATAGGGTTCTTTCTATCAAAGAATCACATGCAAAAACCACATTTCATATTTTTAAGCGTGATTAGCAATATTATATACAAGACGGAAAGGAAATTTCATGGACGGGGTAGCAAATAAGGTAATGAAATATAAAAATCTATAAAATAACTAAAAAATCTAAACAAAAAAGGTAATTTTTCAATGGGTATAGTTGAACATTGAAAATATATAGATAAGCTAATATACAAAATTTGAGGAAGATTGGAGGTGATTTGGACTATTTTGTATCAAAATTCGTAATTAAATCGAGTTCAAAAAAGTCTTCTGCGACATAAGTATCAAACATGTATTGCACATGTATCTCACACACAGGTATACATGGATATACATGTGATACATAATTGATACAAATATGATGCACATGTGATACACAAATGATACATAGTGTGATACACATATCATTTTTTTTCATGTTCAGCTTTAACTTCGAGTTTTCAATTCAAACCACCTCAAAACTTCACCGAATCATTTCAAAATGGAGATTCAATCTCCTTAAGTTGTGCCTCATCTATTCTAATAACATCCATTCAAAACAAAGCAAAAATTTAATATTTTTTTTTGCTATAAATAACTAATTGGCTAATTTGGCTAATATTAGTAATATTTTATTAATTTATAGATATATAGTTGAAATAAAACTAAGTAGTACTCCTTTGTTATAAAATAAAGACAATAAAGTAAAGACAAGTATAGAGAGAGAGAGAGAGAGAGAGACTGATATATTATTCGAATTCAAAGTGATGTACATAATGAACTGAAACCACTTCTATTTATAGAAGAACGGAAGCTGCTGTGTAAGCTGCTACTGCAAGCTGCTGTGTAAGCTGCTATTGCAAGCTGCTGTGTAAGCTGCTACTGCAAGCTGCTGTGTATGCTGCTACTGCAAGTTGCTGTGTAAGCTACTACACAAGCTGCTACAATACCAGATATGGATAATCTTTTAATGATAGTAATGTTTATCCATAACGGAGTACTGAATGGATAAGTTCATTATACCTAGTATAGATAATCTTCTACTAGGGGTAATGATTATCCATAACGGAGTATTGAAAGGATAAGCTTATTATATCCGGTATGGATAATCTTCTATCGGATGTAATATTTATTCATAACCGGATACTGAAAGGATAAGCCTATTATACCCGGTATGGATAATCTTCTACCGGAGGTAATATTTATCCATAATCGGGTACCGAAGTGATAAGGTTCTCCAGGAAGCTTATTTCAATTAGAGTAGTAAATAGATATATATTTACGGTGGAGTCCCATATGGATAAGCTTCTTCAGGAAACTTATTTACAATGGAGTACTAAATGAACATCCATAATATAATATATTTGTAACACTCCCCCTTGGATGTTCATTAAAAAATAATGTGCCTCATTAAAACCTTACTAGGAAATACCACGTGGAAAAAAATTCTAGTAAAGGAAAAAGAGTACACATATTTACTAATACGTATTGCTAGGTGCCTCATTAAAAACCTTACAAGGAAAACCCCATGGGAAAAAAACATTAGTAAGAGAAAAAGAGTGCATCGCGTATTTTACTCCCTCTCATGAAAACCTTGTTTCAAATATTTGAGTTTTCGCATTCCAATCTTGTATACCATCTTCTCAAAAGTTGAAGTTGGCAAAGATTTAGTGAATAAATCCGCTGGATTCACTTGAACGGATTTGTTGCACATCAATGTCACCATTTTTCTGAAGGTCGTGTGTGTTTAATAATTTTGGTGAAATGTGCTTCATTCTATCTCCTTTTATACATCCTCCCTTTAATTGGGCTATGCATGTAGCATTGTCTTCGTGTAAAATTATGGGTCTTTTTTCACATTGCAAACCACATTTTTCTCGAATAAAATGAATTACTTATCTCAACCATGTTAGAAAATACGCTTAACGCTAGAGGGGGGGTGAATAGCGTTATAATGAAATTTAGCGTAAACTTGCGTAAATTAAAATTTGCAGGAAATAATTAAGTGCGTTAAATAAATAAAAGGAAAGAACGCACCGATATATTCTGGTTCACCACAACACGTGGCTAGTCCAGTCCCCGAGAGACTCTCTCGAGATTTTCCACTAACTTGTCAAGCTTACGGGTGCTCAACAAACCTTTACAACTTAAGGACACAAGCCTTAACACCTTTGCTCGGAGATACAACACTCCAAGACTTCAACCAAGGAAACACAAGTTCCTTACAACAAGAGAATCACAGTTCTCTTACAAGTGTGTAAAACACTTAAAACTCAAACAAAATAATCCTTTATGAGTAGGTATGAGTAAAAGAAGTAAGCTCTAGATCACAACAACTTTGGACAAGAATATGACTCTCAAAAGCTTTATGAAATTGAATATAAAATGATAAACACAAGTATGCAAGCTTATAGCAATGTAATGATCAGTTGTAGTATGTTGTTGTGTTTAAAACACTGAAATGAAGTTGTATTTATAGTTGAAAAACTTGGCATTACCGTTGCCTAATTGCCAATTAAGAGTTGCTGATTTTACTCACTGACAATCGATTGTCAAACCCCAACAATCGATTGTCTGCCAGTCAGATCAAAATTCAATCCCAGATTTTACGCTTGATAATCGATTACTTACAATCCATAATCGATTACTGGCAACGTTCAAAAAATCCTTTTCAGATTTTACCACAAACAATCGATTGTCCAGAATCAACAATCGATTACTCAGCAACGTTCAAAAAATTTTTTCCGGATTTTAATCAAAACAATCGATTATACAGAATCAATAATCGATTACCCAATAACGTTCAAAAAATCTTTTCCGGATTTTAATCAAAACAATCGATTATACAGAATCAATAATCGATTACCTGACGGTATTTGAAAACTTTACGACAACGGTCAGCTTCACAATCGATTGCACAAAGTCAACAATTGATTACTTATCAGTTTTTGAAAAACATTTAGACACTGTCTCTTTGACAATCGATTGTCCAATGTAACAATCGATTATTTAATAAATTTGAAAATCACTGGAAGACACTGTCTCAACATAATCGATTACCATTAGTTCATAATTGATTATTCTGAGTTTTGAAAAACTTTGATGGACACTGCCTCAGTCACAAAAGATTTTCATTTGTTCACAATCGATTGTCATGCAGGTTTGGAAAACCTGATGCTCACTGTCTTACTCACAATCGATTGTCATTAGTTCACAATCGATTGTCATGCAGTCTTGGCTTAAAACAATCGATTATCATAAGTACATAATCGATTATCTTAGTCCAGATTTTTAAGGCATGTCTAAAAATTATTTTGACTACTGTAAATATGCATGATTTAAAATCACTTGACATTAAATTAAATATGCATGATTTTGGAAAATAGTTTTATGAGAGAAGCCATGTTACGAGTCAAGTTGTAGGATCAAGATCACAAATAAGAATGACTCAATTAAACTTATAAAACTTTGTCTTGAGCTTGAATCTCGTTGTATATCAATTGTGCGCTTGTTTCTTGAACTTCGTCATATATCAATTTTCGCTTCGTTTGTCATTCATCAAAACCTACACAAAAGAACACACGTTTTAGTATATTGCATTGAGAACGTGTTTCCAACAATTTTCCCCTTTTTGATAACGGCAAACATTAAGCGGGATATGCAAGACAAGCAATTTATATTGACGATTCAAGACACGTATATACTTGTAACAAGTATGCAATTTGTTCCCCCTCAATTTGAGAATTCCCCCTCAATTTAAGCTTATAAATATTGAGAGTGCATACCCGTTATCTTCCCCCTTTTGCCATTAGCAAAAATAATAATAAGATGCCAAAGATGAAATAAACCTTGTTTATTTATTGGAAAGAAGGTGTGATTATTTAAAGAGAGTATAACAGCTCAAATGATAGCATTACAATCGATTATTGATACGAGATAATCGATTATTAGATGAGGGAAACAGATTTTTCTGGAGAAGACTCGATTCTTGCGCGTCATGCTTTATAATTCCCCCTACTTTTAGGGCGATACCTGCAAAAAAGAATTAGACGTCTCCGACGCTCAAGTTAGAAATCATAAAAAAAAATGCAATGCATGACTTAGATCAACGTGGAGTCAAGGATCCCGAGTTCACTGCGAATTCGGAAGAAGGACTCTTTTTCTAAAGGCTTTGTAAAGATGTCTGCTAATTGGTTTTTGATTTCAACAAATTCAATTTCGACATCGCCTTTGAGAACGTGATCTCTAATAAACTGATGTCTAATTTCAATGTGTTTCGTTCGCGAATGAAGAACGGGGTTCTTCGTCAAGCATATGGCACTAGTATTATCACATCTAAGAGGGATATGATTAAGACTTAGGCCATAGTCCAAGAGTTGTTGTTTCATCCATGGGATTTGAGCGCAACAACTCCCCGCGGCTACATATTCAGCCTCGGTTGTGGACAACGCAACACTTACTTGTTTCTTGCTAAACCAAGAAACGAGAGAGCTACCGAGCAAATGGTAAGTGCCACTAGTGCTCTTGCGCTCCAATTTGCATCCAGCAAAATCGGAATCGGAATAGCCAACAAGTTGGCATGAAGAGCCTTTGGGGTACCATAGACCCACATTTGTAGTACCAACAAGATACCTTAAAATCCGTTTTACCGCAGTAAGGTGAGACTCCTTCGGACACGATTGATAACGAGCGCATAAGCACACGCTAAACATAATGTCCGGACGATTAGCAGTAAGATAAAGAAGAGAGCCAATCATACCTCGATACTTTTTGGTGTCGACTTTCTTACCTTTCTCATCTTTGTCTAGATGATCGGATGTGCTCATGGGAGTTGCCATTTCTTTTGCATTGTTCATCTCAAATCGTTTCAGCAATTCTTTGCAATATTTGGTTTGACAAGTGAATGTACCTTCTTTCATTTGCTTTACTTGTAATCCCAAAAAGAATGTTAACTCACCCATCATAGACATCTCAAATTCGCTTGTCATTAAATCGGAAAATTCCTTGCATAAAACATTGTTAGTAGCACCAAATATAATATCATCTACATATATTTGAACTAATAAAATATCATTGTTTTTATGCTTAACAAAGAGAGTTGTGTCAACTTTCCCCCTAATGAAATCATTTTCCAAAAGAAACTTACTCAATCTTTCATACCAAGCTCGGGGAGCTTGTTTTAAACCATAAAGAGCCTTTTTGAGTTTGAAAACATGATCGGGAGATTTAAAATCTTCAAAACTGGGGGGTTGTTCAACATAAACTTCTTCTTGAATAAAACCGTTTAGAAAAGCACTTTTCACATCCATTCGATATAAATTGAAATTCATAGAAGAGGCAAATGCAAGCAATAAGCGAATAGCTTCTAATCTAGCTACGGGAGCATATGTTTCCTCATAGTCAATACCCTCTTCTTGATTATAGCCTTTTGCTACAAGCCTAGCTTTGTTTCTAGTGATTATACCATTTTCATCTAGTTTATTGCGAAAAACCCATTTCGTACCAATTATGGTATGACCTTCGGGTCTTGGCACCAAATCTCAAACGTCATTGCGTTCGAATTGGTTAAGCTCCTCTTGCATTGCCAAGGTCCAAAATTCATCCCCAATTGCTTCTGAGATGGTTTTGGGTTCAATTTGAGAAACAAAATCAGTATGTTCTAAGGTATTTTTGAGAGAGTTTCGGGTACTTACCTTGTCTCCAACGTTGCCAATTACCTGTTCGAGAGGGTGATCTTTGATTGTCCTCCACTCGTTAGGCATATTCATTTCTTTTTCCAATTGTGGCGCTTCTTCCGTTGGTTGTTCCTCAGTTTCATATTTATTTTCCTTGGGTGGTTCCTATTGTATTTTGTCTTTCAAGCTATCTAAGATACCTGCAAGATCAAAACCGGAATCCTTTCTCGCCAAGCGAGCATTATTTTCGGAAAATACAACATGAGGGATTCCTCCACAATTTGGGTTCTTTTATTAAAGACTCTATATGCTTTACTACGTGAGGAATATCCAATGAAAATACCTTCATCCGACTTAGCATCAAATTTACCCAATTGGTCTTTGCCATTGTTATGAACAAAACATTTGCAACCAAAAACTCTAAAATGGGAAGTATTTGGTTTTCTATCCTTATAAAGTTCATAGGGGGTTTTCATGAGTATCGGCCGAATTACTACTCTATTTAGAACATAGCAAGCGGTACTCACGGCGTCCGCCCAAAAATGTTTGGGTATCTTAGCTTCGTCGAGCATGGTTCTAGCCATCTCTTCGAGACACCTATTTTTCCTTTCCACCACCCCATTTTGTTGTGGTGTACGTGGAGCGGAAAAGGTATGCTCGATTCCGAGTTCGTCACAAGAGTCCGCAAAGAGATTGTGATCAAACTCTCCCCCATGATCACTTCTAATTGAAGTGACGGTTGTTTCTTTCTCATTTTGAACATGCTTAAGAAAGTATTTAAAATTTTGAAAAGCATCACTTTTATTGGCAAGAAATAAAGTCCAAGTAAATCTCGAGTAATCATCAACAATCACAAAAGCATATCTATTTCTTCCTAGACTTTCAATGCGAGAGGGACCAAATAAATCCATATGAAGCAATTGCAATGGTCTAGAAGTTGAAACAATATTTTTAGATTTGAAAGATGCTTTTGTTTGCTTCCCCTTTTGACACGAGTCACAAATAGAGTAATTTTCAAATTTTAAAATGGGAAGCCCAACAACTAAGTTTTGAGAAATCAATTTGTTCAAAAGATGCATATTGATATGTGCTACTCTACGATGACATAGCCAAGTATCATCCTCTTTACTCATAAGACAATCAACATATTCGGGTGAGGAATTAGCAAGATCAACCATATAAATATTATCAACTCTAAAACCACGAAGTATAATTTTGAAATCACTACGTCTAAATACTAGGCATTCATCCGAATCAAATAAAGCAAGATTTCCCTTGTCACACAATTGGCTTATGCTCAAGAGATTATGCTTTAATCCTTTGACAAGTAATATATGCTTAATAGAGGAATTTTCATCCTTACCGACCAAGCCGATGCCGATGATCTTTCCTTTATTGTTATCACCGAAGATAACACTTCCTCCTTCTTTGTGCTCTAATTGAAGGAATTTGGATTCATCTCCCGTCATATGCTTGGAGCATCCACTATCAAGGTACCACAGTACACTTGATCCCTTCAAGCACACCTACAAAACAAATTAATGTTCTTTAGGTACCCATGCCATCTTGGGTCCTTGGGGGTTAGGCATATTATAATGATGCAATTGAGTAATATGTCTATGACGTGTAAAGCATGCAGGAGCAATATGACCAATACGTCTACAATAATGACAAGTCACATTTGGGTTATGCATCCTTCTAGGTTCATAGTAACTAGACGGATGAAAATTTCTTACTCTATTTTGAACACTATGACTATTTCGCATTTCATGAGAATTATTTCTCCTACTATGAGCTCTAGGATGGGCAGCATTTCTAGAGTGATTGTTTCTCGGTTGAAGGCCATTTCTAGGTCTTCTCAAAGGTTCAACATTTGGCCTAAAATATGCATCATTTCTAGGGTAACTATTTCTAGGTGGTAAGTCATTTCTAGGTCTCCTAAAATGTTCAACGTTTTGTCTAGCATGCATATTGGTTCTAGGATTGCTATTTCTAGGATAAGCATTTGTTTTATTAGTCCTAGGTTGAGCCTTAGGTGGTTGGGGTTTGGCTTCAACCTTTTCTTCATTCTTAATGCCTATTCCATGCTTGGTTGATTTCAAATTTACAAGGACCTCATTCAAATTCTTGCGGGAAGAATTAAACTTATCTAAGGTACCTTTGAGTCTATCTACCTCATTTTTGAGATGCAAGAAAGAAGAACAATTTTTAGTAGAACTTTCGGGCTTATTGGCGCTTCTTTTTCCAAAAAACTTGTTTTCCTCTTTCAGCTTTTCATTTTCTAAAACCAGTTTTTCTAAATCATTTTCTTTCAAAGAAAGCTGTTTTTGAAAATCCTTTTCTTTTACTGAAGCATTTTCTTTTATGCCCTTAACAGTTTTTGAAGCCTTAATAAATTCAGTATATAATTCATCAAAAGCAGTTCGCATTTCATCAAGAGTAAAGAAGTTTTGAGACGAAATTTGACATACCTCGTCTTTGTTATCTTCTTGTGCCATGAGGCAAAGATTTGCTGCTTCGTCTTCTTCTCCTTCGCTTGACTCATCTTCGGATTCACCTCCCCAAGAAATATATGCGCGTTAAAGGTTTCTTTTCCTTTTTGAGGTTTGGGCAATTTGACTTGATGTGCCCGGTTTCTCCGCATTCGTAGCATTTGATTTGTTCGTCTTGCTTTTTGCCTTTGCGTTCATACTCCTTGCGCATGAACTTTTGAAATCTTTTGATAACGAGACCAAACTCGTTGTCTCCTTCCTAATCAATTTGCGGTTGGCTTGTGCTCGCCTTTAGAGCTATTCTTTGCCTCTTTTGATCATCAACAAAAGGGTTAAGAATAGTAGATTCATAGGTCTTATGGTTACCTCTTAGTGCGTCGATGGTGACATTTGAAACGCCAATGGATTCTTGAATTGCATCGGCCTTTGATCTCCATGCCGGTGTGAGACTTCTAAGAATTTTTCGCACGAGCTCTCTATCCGTGAATGTTTTCTTGAGAGCATGTAGGTCATTTACGATTATTGAAAGTCGCTCAAACATTTCGTCCACCTTTTCACCTTCCTTCATGTGAAATAATTCATAAGAATGGGTTAGGAAATCAATTTTTGCTTCCCCTACTTGGTCCGTACCTTCGTACGTAACTTCTAGTTTGTCCCACATCTCCTTTGCCGTTGTGCAACACGATATTTTCCTGTAATTTTCAGCATTAACAGCACAATATAATAAATTAATTGCTTTAGCATTATTTTGAACCTTTCGGATGTCATCCGCGTCATACTCATCCTCGGACTTGGGAACCCATTCGTTTTCCACCTTCTTTGTTGGAATTTGGTTTCCCTTCATTATCACCTTCCAAAGGTGAAAGCTGTTGGACTGAATGAAGATCTTCATCCTCTCCTTCCAGTACGTGTAATTTGTACCGTTGAATAGAGGTGGTCGTGTGGAGCACTGTCCTTCATCAATTCCTGCAAAAGAATCACGAGTAGAAGCCATGGATGGTTCTCTCAAACTGTTAAGTTTTCAGAGAGTTGGGCTTTGATACCAATTGTTAGAAAATACGCTTAACGCTAGAGGGGGGGTGAATAGCGTTATAATGAAATTTAGCGTAAACTTGCGTAAATTAAAATTTGCAGGAAATAATTAAGTGCGTTAAATAAATAAAAGGAAAGAACGCACCGATATATTCTGGTTCACCACAACACGTGGCTAGTCCAGTCCCCGAGAGACTCTCTCGAGATTTTCCACTAACTTGTCAAGCTTACGGGTGCTCAACAAACCTTTACAACTTAAGGACACAAGCCTTAACACCTTTGCTCGGAGATACAACACTCCAAGACTTCAACCAAGGAAACACAAGTTCCTTACAACAAGAGAATCACAGTTCTCTTACAAGTGTGTAAAACACTTAACACTCAAACAAAATACTCCTTTATGAGTAGGTATGAGTAAAAGAAGTAAGCTCTAGATCACAACAACTTTGGACAAGAATATGACTCTCAAAAGCTTTATGAAATATAAAATGATAAACACAAGTATGCAAGCTTATAGCAATGTAATGATCAGTTGTAGTATGTTGTTGTGTTTAAAACACTGAAATGAAGCTGTATTTATAGTTGAAAAACTTGGCATTACCGTTGCCTAATTGCCAATTAAGAGTTGCTGATTTTACTCACTGACAATCGATTGTCAAACCCCAACAATCGATTGTCTGCCAGTCAGATCAAAATTCAATCCCAGATTTTACGCTTGATAATCGATTACTTACAATCCATAATCGATTACTGGCAACGTTCAAAAAATCCTTTCCAGATTTTACCACAAACAATCGATTGTCCAGAATCAACAATCGATTACTCAGCAACGTTCAAAAAATCTTTTCCGGATTTTAATCAAAACAATCGATTATACAGAATCAATAATCGATTACCCAATAACGTTCAAAAAATCTTTTCCGGATTTTAATCAAAACAATCGATTATACAGAATCAATAATCGATTACCTGACGGTATTTGAAAACTTTACGACAACGGTCAGCTTCACAATCGATTGCACAAAGTCAACAATCGATTACTTATCAGTTTTTGAAAAACATTTAGACACTGTCTCTTTGACAATCGATTGTCCAATGTAACAATCGATTATTTAATAAATTTGAAAATCACTGGAAGACACTGTCTCAACATAATCGATTACCATTAGTTCATAATTGATTATTCTGAGTTTTGAAAAACTTTGATGGACACTGCCTCAGTCACAAAAGATTTTCATTTGTTCACAATCGATTGTCATGCAGGTTTGGAAAACCTGATGCTCACTGTCTTACTCACAATCGATTGTCATTAGTTCACAATCGATTGTCATGCAGTCTTGGCTTAAAACAATCGATTATCATTAGTACATAATCGATTATCTTAGTCCAGATTTTTGAGGCATGTCTAAAAATTATTTTGACTACTGTAAATATGCATGATTTAAAATCATTTGACATTAAATTAAATATGCATGGTTTTGGAAAATAGTTTTATGAGAGAAGCCATGTTACGAGTCAAGTTGTAGGATCAAGATCACAAATAAGAATGACTCAATTAAACTTATAAAACTTTGTCTTGAGCTTGAATCTCGTTGTATATCAATTGTGCGCTTGTTTCTTGAACTTCGTTATATATCAATTTTCGCTTCATTTGTCATTCATCAAAACCTACACAAAAGAACACACGTTTTAGTATATTGCATTGAGAACGTGTTTCCAACAAACCATACCATTCCATGCTTGCTTCATGAATAGCTAGTGTCTCAGCGTGATTTGAAGAGGTAGAAACAATAGATTGCTTTGTGGAGCGCCATGATATGACAGTACATCCATACGTAAATACGTACCCGGTTTGAGATCGAGATTTATGGGGATTAGATAAATAACATGCATCTGCATAACCAATAAGATCTGCACTATCTTTGTTAGTATAAAATAAACCCATATAAAGAGTTCCCTTTAAATATCACAATATATATTTAATCCCGTTCCAATGTCTCCGAGTAGGAGAAGAACTATATCTTGCTAGTAAATTAACAGAAAATGCTATGTCAGGCCTTGTAGCATTAGCAAGATTCATTAGTGCACCAATTGCCCTGAGATAGGGTACTTCGGGACCAAGGAGTTCCTCTTTCTCTTCTGGAGGTCGGAACAAATCCTTATTCATTTCACATGATCGAACAACCATTGGTGTACTCAATGGGTGCGCTTTGTCCATGTAAATGCGTTTTAAGACCATTTCTGTATTGGCAGATTGATGGATAAAGATCCCGTAGTCTAAATGTTCAATTTGCAGACCAAGATAAAGTTTTGTCTTTCCAAGATCTTTCATCTTAATTCTTTCTTAAGATATCCAATTACCTTTTGGCGCTCTTCTGGAGGTCTAGCAAGATTTATGTCATCAACATAAACATCAAATATAACAAATTCTAATGTCATCTTTATAAAAATACATGGACAAATAACATCATTTATGTAACCTTCTTTCAGCAAATATTCACTAAGGCGATTATACCACATGCGCTCGGATTGTTTTAAACCATACAAAGATCTTTGTAATTTGATTGAATACATTTCCTGAGATTTTTCTTCAGGCGTTTTAAATCCTTCAGGGATTTTCATATAAATTTCATTATCAAGTGAACTGTACAGATAAGCTGTAACTACATCCATTAGATGTATTTCAAGATTTTCATGTAGTGCTAAACTGATGAGATATCGAAATGTTATGGCATCCATAACCGATGAAAATGTTTCATCAAAATAAACTCCAGGTCGTTGTGAGAATCCTTGTTCAACAAGGCGAGATTTGTATCTATCAACTTCATTTTTGTCATTCCTTTTTCACACAAAAACCTATTTATGACCAACTGGTTTTATACCAGTAGGTGTTTAGACTACTAGTCCAAAGACCTTTCTTTTAGCAAGTGACTTTTATTCCGATTGAATTGCCTCTTGTCATTTTGGCCAATCAGATCTTTGTCGACATTCTTCGACAGATCAAGGTTCGAGATACTCACTATCTTGCATAATATTAAGTGCAACATTATATGCAAATATATTATCCACCACTATTTCATATCGATTTAAATTAATCCCATTAATGGTCGAACTTTTTAAAAGTTCTTCACTCGCATGAACTTCGGGTTAATTGATTTCTTCAGAAATCTTAGAACTAATCAGATCTTGGGTCTCTTCAGGAGATCCCTTCATAGTATCATTTTGATCATTTTCGATTTTTTTTTTCGAGGATTTCGATCCTTAGAACCCACAGGCCTACCACGCTTCAGTCGTGTGTTAGGTTCACCAGCTTTCATTCTAGTAGATGGTCCTATTGGGACATCAATTCGGATAAGCACATTCTTTGCTGGGGTATGTGACCTAGTTATTCTTTTCAAATCAGTAAATGTGTCTGGCATTTGATTTGCTATATTCTGTAAATGGATGATCTTCTGGACCTCCTGATTACATATAGGGGTACGTGGATCAAAGTGAGATAATGATGAAACATTCCACATAATTTTTCTTTTGATTTCCTTTTTCTCTCCCCCTAATTGTGGGAAATTTGTTTCATCAAACCGACAATCTGCAAATCGAGCAGTAAATAAATCTCCTGTCAATGGTTCAAGATAGTGAATAATAGAAGGTGATTCAAACCAAACATATATTCCTATCCTTCTTTGTGGTCCCATATTACTCCGTTGTGGTGGTGCTACTGGCACATATACAGCACATTCAAATTTTCGTAAATGGGCAATATTTGATTCATGACCAAAAACTAATTGTGATGGAGAACATTTATTATAATGTGTCGGTCTGAGACGGATAAGTGATGCTGCATGCACGATGGCATAACCCCAAACAGTAGTGGGATATTTTATTTTCATAAGTAGTGGTTTTGCTATCAATTGCAGGCGTTTGATAAATGACTCTACAATGCCATGTTGAGTATGAACATAAGCTAAAGAATTCAAGATAAAAAGTATGATAATACTAAAAAAAATTGAAAAAGAGTCTCAAACTATTAGTTGTTATTGCCGAGATTGTTGATAAAGGTGGTCACAAAATGATATTTATTTTTTTATTTATGGACCGATAAGTTGCAATTAGATGATTTCAATTTTAAGGGATGAATTTGAAAAAGAATAAAATTTATAATAGGTTGACTATTATGTACTAGTACTAAACTATAGTTAAATTCAAAAAAAGAAGAAGATAAAAGTAAAAAATAAAGCAATATATAAATTATATTGTACTCTAAATAAAAAGGAGGGAAAAGCTGAAAAGGATTAGAAAAGGCAGAACAAACATAGAAACGAGGGGGACAAGCTAAAAAGGAATAAAAAAGGCTGAAGGTGGGATTCGAACTTACATCACGTGACAAAACTTAGATGGCCAATGAAGTCACTTGACCAATCAATCTCTTTGTGTTTAGAGGGTACACTTAAAATATTGAACGGGTCTCTCATATATATATATATATATATATATATATATATATATATATATATATATATATATATATATACATAAAATTTTTACCAAGACTAACGGATTCCGTGACCCTCACCCACCATGTAGGTCCGTCCCTATCTGTTAGTACAACTTGTATATATAGTATACATGCAGAAGGGGGAAGGAAGACAACTAAAAATAGTAAGACTTGACAACTGCAATATATAAAAGTAGAAGGATCTCATTCTTTATCTTGAAGATCTGATTTCTCCCATTTGGTTTATAGAATGTGTATGTTTGTGTTTGAGTGAGTGAACGAAAGAGAGTTATGTGTGTGCATTAGCGAAACCAAGAAATCCAATAAGAATATTTAAATTTTAAATATTTTTTGGCAGTCGGTTATGCAACAGTGTTCAAAATCTATTTTTTAATCAATAAAAAATAATATTTTACTTTATATATATAATTTTTCGGCTAAGTTGTTCAAATAACCACCCTTGGGCCAACATAGCTTCGCCCATGCGTGTATATATCGCACACCCTTAATATTCTGATTATTCTATTAAGTGATCACTTGATAGCGAATGCGATTATATGAAACTGATTTAATCAATTAAACTTGTTAAATATCGGTTGAAAAGTTAAAAACAAGAAAAATTATACTATTTAAGATAGATTTGGACTCAAAATTTCTCCACTATACTGGAAATAAAAAAAATGCAAAATATAATTTCACGTTGTAGTCACATTATATAATTTAATTTAGGGAACTTACATAATGTCCCAAATAAATCTCAACTTATCAACCTCTAGCCATTAGTTATAAATTTACCAAAACTAGCCGATAAAAATTAAATTTTATTATGTGAAAAACCAAATGATAGCGTTCTTTCTATCAAAGAATCACATGCAAAAACCACCTTCCATAATTTTAAGCGTGATTAGCAATATTATATAATAGACGGAAAGGAAATTTCATGGACGGGGTAGTAAATAAGGTGATGAAATATAAAAATCTATAAAATAACCCAAAAATCTAAACAAAAAAGGAAATTTTTCAGTGGGTATAGTTGAACATTGAAAATATATAGATAAGTCAATATACAAAATTTGAGGAAGATTGGAGGTGATTTGGACTAATTTTGTATCAAAATTCGTAATTAAATCGAGCTCAAAAAAGTCTTTTCCGACATAAGTATCAAACATGTATCGCACATGTATCTCACACACAGGTATACATGGATATACATGTGATACATAATTGATACAAATATGGTGCACATGTGATACACAAATGATACACAGTGTGATACACGAATCATTTTTTTTCATGTTCAGCTTTTACTTCGAGTTTTCAATTCAAACCGCCTCAAAGCTTCACCGAATCATTTCAAAACTGAGATTCAATCTCCTTAAGTTGTGCCTCATCTATTCTAGTAACACCCATTCAAAACAAAGCAAAAATTTAATATTTTTTGCTATAAATAGCTAATTGACTAATTTGGTTAATATTAAAATATTTTATTAATTTATAGATATATAGTTGAAATAAAACTAAGTAGTACTCATTTGTTATAAAATAAAGACTATAAAGAAAAGACAAGTATTGAGAGAGACTGATATATTATTCGAATTCAAACTGATTTACATAATGCACTAAAACCACTTCTATTTATAGAAGAAAGGAAGTTGCTGTGTAAGCTGCTACTGCAAGCTGCTGTGTAAACTACTACACAAGCTGCTACAATACCAGATATGGATAATCTTTTACTGATAGTAATGTTTATCCATAACGGAGTACTGAATGTATAAGTTCATTATACCCAGAATAGATAATCTTCTACTAGGGGTAATGATTATCCATGACGGAGTATTTAAAGGATAAGTTTATTATACCCGGTATGGATAATCTTCTATCGAGGGTAATATTTATTCATAACCGGATACTGAAAGGATAAACTTATTATACCCGGTATGGATAATCTTCTACCGGAGGTAATAATTATCCATAATCGGGTACCGAAGTGATAAGGTTCTCGAGGAAGCTTATTTCCAATAGAATAGTAAATAGATAAATATATTTACGGTGGGGTCCCATATGGTTAAGCTTCTTCAAGAAGCTTATTTATAACGGAGTACTAAATGAACATCCATAATATAATATATTTATAACACTCCCCCTTGGATGTTCATTAGAAGATAATGTACCTCATTAAAACCTTACTAGGAAAAACCACGTGGAAAAAAATTCTAGTGAAGGAAAAGAGTACACATATTTAGTAATACGTATTGCTACGTGCCTCAATAAAAACCTTACAAGGAAAACCCAATGGGAAAAAAAACCTTAGTAAGGGAAAAAGAGTGCATCGCATATTTTACTCCCCCTGATGAAAACCTTGCTTCAAATATTTGAGTTTCCGCATTCCAATCTTGTATACCATCTTCTCAAAAATTGAAGTTGGCAAAGATTTAGTGATTAAATATGCTGGATTATCACTTGAACGGATTTGTTGCACATCAATGTCACCATTTTTCTGAAGGTCGTGTGTGTTTAATAATTTTGGTGAAATGTGCTTTGTTCTATCTCCTTTTATTCATCCTCCCTTTAATTGGGCTATGCATGCAGCATTGTCTTCGTGTAAAATTATGGGTCTTTTTTCACATTGCAAACCACATTTTTCTCGAATAAAATGAATTGCTGATCTCAACCATACGCATTCCCTTCTTGCTTCATGAATAGCTATTGTCTCAGTGTGATTTGAAGAAGTAGCAACAATAGATTGCTTTGTGGAGCGCCATGATATGACAGTACATTCATACGTAAATACGTACCCGGTTTGAGATCGAGCTTTATGGGGATCAGATAAATAACATGCATCTGTATAACCAATAAGATTTGCACTATCTTTGTTAGCATAAAATAAACTCATATCAAGAGTTCCCTTTAAATATAGCAATATATGTTTAATCCCGTTCCAATGTCTCCGAGTTGGAGAAGAACTATATCTTGCTAGTAAATTAATAGAAAATATTATGTCAGCCTTGTGGCAATAAGATACATTAGTGCACCACTTGCACTGAGATAGGGCACTTCGGGACCAAGGAGTTCGTCTTTCTCTTCTGGAGGTGGGAACAAATTCTTATTCACTTCAAGTGATTGAACAACCATTGGTGTACTCAGTGGGTGCGCTTTGTCCATGTAAAAGCGTTTTAAGACACTTTCTGTATAGGCAGATTGGTAGATAAAGATCCTGTAAGCTAAATGTTCAATTTGCAGACCAAGACAAAGTTTTGTCTTTCCAAGATCTTTCATTTCAAATTCTTTCTTAAGATATTCAATTTCCTTTTGGAGCTCTTTTGGAGTTCCAACAAGATTTATGTCATCAACATAAACAGCAAGTATAACAAATTTCTGATGTTATTTTCTTTATAAAAATACATGGACAAATAACATCATTTATGTAACCTTCTTTCAGCAAATATTCACTAAGGCGATTATTACCACATGCGCCCGGATTGTTTTAAACCGTACAAAGATCTTTGTAATTTGATTGAATACATTTCCTGAGATTTTGCTTCAGGCGTTTTAAATCCTTCAGGGATTTTCATATAAATTTCATTATCAAGTGAACCGTACAGATAAGCTGTAACTACATCCATTAGATGTATTTCAAGATTTTTATGTAGTGCTAAACTGATGAGATATCGAAATGTTATGGCGTCCATAACTAGTGAAAATGTTTCATCAAAATCGACTCCAAGTCGTTGTGAGAATCCTTGTGCAACAAGGCGAGCTTTGTATCTTTCAAATTCATTTTTGTCATTCCTTTTTCGCACAAAAACCTATTTATGACCAACTGGTTTTATACCAGTAGGTGTTTGGACTATTGGTCCAAAGACTTTTCTTTTAGAAAGTGACTTTAATTCTTATTGAATTGCCTCCTGCCATTTTGGCCAATCAGATCTTTGTCGGCGTTCTTCGATAGCTCGAGGTTCGAGATCCTCACTATCTTGCATTATTATGTGCTACATTATATGCAAAAATATTATCCACCACTATTTCATATCGATTTAAATTAGTCCCATCACCGGTCGAACTTATTAAAAGTTCTTCACTCGCATGAACTTCAGGTTAATTGATTTTTTCAGGAATCTTAGAACTAATCAGATCTTGGTTCTCTTCGGGAGATCCCTTCATAGTGTCATTTTTATCATTTTCAATTTTCTTTTTCGAGGATTTCGATCCTTAAAACCCAAAGGCCTACCACGCTTCAGGCGTGTTTTAGGTTCACCAGCTCTCATTCTAGTAGATGGTCCTACTGGGACATCAATTCGGATAGGCACATTATCTGCTGGGATATGTGACTTAGTTATTCTTTTCAAATCAGTAAATGTGTCTGGCATTTGATTTGCTATATTCTGTAAATGGATGATCTTCTGGACCTCCTGATTACATATAGGGGTACGTGGATCAAAGTGAGATAATGATGAAACATTCCACATAATTTTACTTTTGATTTCCTTTTTCTCTCCCCCTAATTGTGGGAAATTTGTTTCATTAAACCGACAATCTGCAAATCGAACAGTAAATAAATCTCTTGTCAATGGTTCAAGATAGCGAATAATAGAGGGTGATTCAAACCCAACATATATTCCTATTCTTCTTTGTGATCCCATATTACTCCGCTTTGGTGGTGATACTGGCACATATACATCACGTTCGAAAATTCGTAAATGGGCAATATTTGATTCATGACCAAAAACTAATTGTGCGAGAGAATATTTATTATAATGTGTCGGTCTGAGACGGATAAGTGACGTTGCATGCAAGATAGCATGACCCCAAACAGTAGTGGGCAATTTTATTTTCATAAGTAGTGGTCTTTCTATCAATTGCAGGCGTTTGATAAATGACTCTGCAAGGACATGTTGAGTATGAACATAAGCTACAGGATGTTCAACTTTTATCCCAACTGATAAACAATAATCATCAAAAGCTTGAGATGAGAATTCTCCAGGATTATCAAGGCGAATAACCTTTATAGGATAATCTGGGAATTGTGTCCTTAATCGAATTATTTGGGCTAATAGCTTTGCAAACGCCATGTTGTGAGATGATAGTAGGCATACATAAGACCATCTTGAAGATGCATCTATTAGGACCATAAAATATCTAAACAACCCACTTGGTGGGTGAATAGGTCCACATATATCCCCATGTATACGCTCTTAAAAGGCAGGGGATTCAATGCCAACCTTCATTGGTGATGGTCTAGTGATCATTTTGCCTTGATAACAAGCATCACAAGAAAATTTATCATTTGTAAGAATCTTCAGGTTCTTTAATGAATGCCCACTCGAATTTTCAGTAATTCGTCTCATCATTATTGATCCAGGATGGCCCAAACGGCCATGCCAAAGCACAAAATATTTGAATCCGCAAACTTCTGGTTTACGATAGAGTGTGCTTCAACTGTACTAATTTTTGAATAGTATAAGCAATAAGATAAAGTTGGTAACTTTTCTACAATGCATTTCTGGCCAGAAATATCCTTTGTAATACAAAGATATTCCACATTCATTTCATCTATTGTCTCAACTTGATACCCATTTCGGCGGATATCTATAAAACTCAACAAGTTTCTTCGTGACTTAGAGGAGAATAATGCATTGTCAATAATAAGTTTTGTTCCCTTAGACACAAAGATAATGGCTCTTTCGGAGCCTTCAATCAAACTTATGTTACCAGAAATTGTTGAAACGTTTGCCTTTTCCTTATGCAAATAAGAAAAGTATTTCTGATCCCTGAATATGGCATGCGTTATTCCACTATCAATAACACAAATATCTTCATGATCTGTCTTTAATCCAAACATAATTTTTGGATTATCCATATTCTTCAAAATAACATAAATAAAATATATTATAGTAAACTTTATTATCAAAACAAAACTTTTATTTATGTACGACAATTACACAACCATACTATCTATTACAAACAACAAAAAATTAAAATATTTATATTTCTACAGATTCACTACCGATTACATGACTTATTTCTCCTCTGGGAGTGCAAAGTAATCAGCTACATCTAAATGCATGAAGTCTAAATTATCTTCAGAAATAAAATTTGCTTCAGAATTTTTTTTTGTCTTCTTCAAGGAGGCTTGATAAAGCTCAACCAGGTGCTTTGGCGTACGACAGGTACATGACCAGTGCCCCTTTCCTCCACATTTATAGCATGCACTCTCTGCATTTGGTGCTTGCACCACTTCATGCTTTTGTTCCCTCCTTTTCCACTGCTAGTGGTGAAGAGGGTTCTTTGGTGCACTATTATTACCATAATTGGGATTTCTTCCGCGACCACGACCATGACCACGACTAG